>OY728150.1:1126664095-1127986359 GCA_963277665.1 Viscum album | reverse complement strand
TCACATTATGCACGTCAGCTGCAAAATAAGGATGTTGAGCATCAAATATCTTCCATGAAAATCCATATACAGGATGAACCAACTCATCAGTAGTCTTCTTTCTCTCGGTATCAAGCCATCTCATTTTTATTGATATTTCATCAGACATAAAAATATTCTGGAGTCTAGGGATCAATGGAAAGTGCCACATTACCTTTTGTGGAACACGGGATGGTGTTCCATCATATTTTGACTTCCAACGGGATGTGCCACATTTTATACAATCATATCGTTCAGTAGTTTCCTCCCATAATAAACTACAATCTTTCAGGCTAGCATGAATTTTGTTTCTTGAAAATCCGAGTTCCTCAACTAACTTCCATGTCATATAGTGGTTTGAGGGAATATCTGCATCATCTGGAAGTAAATCCTTCAAGAGGGTAAGAATGTAATCGATTGCTATATTAGAAATCCCATACATAGTTTTCCCATGAAACAATCGGATTAAAAATTACATCTTTTTCATTTTATCGCATTGTCGATATACTGGAGTCGTGGCAGCATCATTCAATTTTTCCACCCTATCAATATCATCATTTTCACTAGATGCATATTCTGTCCTCATATTGAAGCCTTCTTAAGTCGAAATCCATTCTTTTTCATGATGAGAAAACAAACAGAAACCAATCATCTAACAAATTTTCCATTCCAGTCCTTTCATTTCGATCATCAACAATTTGAGATTTCATTTTCTCCCCATTGTGATACCACACAAAGTAGTTTGCTTGAAAACCATTTTTGGTTATGTGGTAGCTGACTTCTTCACGGCTTTACCAAGCTCTACCAACACAATTGAAACATGGGCAGTGTATGCGACCACTATCTGAAGCATTGTGAAATGAAAAATCTATAGAGCTCTCCAAATTGTTTTGAAAATCGCTTGAGATCTGATCAGTTTCATACATCCAACTTCTGTCCATTCTGTAAAAACAATTTATATAAGTCATTTTGTCATAAAAAATTCAATAGGATTGAACTTTAATAGAAAATATATTTAATTAAATGATAAAAGAATGAGTTTCTAGTTGATGTAGTGAACTATTAAAACAATGTAAAGATATACTAATTAATTTTAGTTATGTGTGCCTAGATTTGAGGTGAGATGTGTTTTGTAATTTTTTTCATTTATCGCATACCAAGAAGACACCATAGACCTGAAAACATTGTTCAAGATATTACAAAGTAAAGGATTTTCATGAAATATGTAGAATGTTTAAAGAGAGTTTTTTAAAATACGTTATTGATTCTAAAAATGGAAATATTTTGAAAAGTTAGTAAATTTCATAACACCCAAACTAAAGTCCACAGAAAGTACCATATCACCCTACTAAAAAAGGAAAACCACCTACCCCACTACCCCAACCATGTAAATTACCTCAATGAGGGATTCTATGTCAATATTTGGAAGAGGTTGAAGGACTATAACCTGGATGGGGGAGTTGCAGCGATCAGATGGAAGACCTCAGTTTAGGGTTCACCTGCGTGGGGGCTTCTGGAAATCAGGGGAAATGCTGAGTTATTTGCTTCTGTGTAATCGGGGTGGGCTGTCCACGAGGGTGGCGGGGTTGTCCAGGGGGTACGGGGTGTCCAGGGGGTGGGCGGGCTGTCCACGAGGGTGGCGGGGCTATCTAGGGGGGAGGGGTGGTCCAGGGGGGTGGGCGGGCTATCCACGGGGGGTGGGGGACTTTCCAGGGGGTACAAGGTGTCCAGGGGGTGGGGGTGTCCGGGGGGGGGGGGGGGGTGGGTGAGAGTGTCCAGGGGGTGGGCGGGATGTCCACGAGGTTGGGGGGATGTCTAGGGAGTATGGGGGTGTCCAGGGGGTGGGCAGGCTTTCCATGGGGGTGGTGGGGTTTTCCAGGGGACAAGGTGTCCAGGGGGTGGGCAGATTGTCCAAGAGGGTGGCAGGGCTATCCAGGGGGTAGGGGGTGTCCAGGGGGGTGGACGAGCTGTCCACAGGGGTGTGACTGAGATCTATGAGATTTACTTGGGTTTCCATTCATGTTATAAAAAACAAAAGATGGGTGTTAAGGATTAGAATAGTTTTTTTTAGTGAAATCCAATTTGGTAGGATTAGTGACTTGATAACATGATGGTATCAAGTTTTCAATTGGGAAAATTTTGGGGCATTGAATTCTAAAAGGCTCCTACAACCTTCCAAGGATATATTATTTCTAGAAAAATTTGTTGTGGGAGAAGGAATTCATCCTATATAGTTGATGTCACTTTTAGATCATGTGATGCCTTACTCATCAAGATGACTAGACAAGAACCAAAACCAAAGAGGCCTCAAAACGATCCAAATCTCTAGAAGTGATGAATTCCCCGTTCTTATTGGTGAACTATGGAAGTGATGACTTCACACCTGCACAGCCCCCCCCTCCCCACCTCACCCCCAACAGACTCCCCCTACACAACCCCCCCTCCCATCCACTGACTGCACAACCCCCCCCCCCCCTGCACCCCCACTTTGTACAACCCCCCCCCCCCACCACCCACCTGCACGAACCCCCTCCCATCCACCCAATTCAAACCCCCCCCCCCCCCACCTCACCACCCAACATACTCCCACCTTGCCCAGCCCACCCCCAACCTACACACTCCCCCTCCCCCACCCACTTGCACAACCACCCCCCACTTGCACAACCCCCCTCCCCCACCCCCACCTGTACAGCCCCACTCCCCCACCACCACCTGTACACCCCACCCCCAACCTCACCCCCAATAGACTCCCACCTGCCCAGCCCACCCCCTCCCCCCCAACCTAAACACTCCCCCCCACCTACTTTCACAGCACCCCTCCACTTTCACCCCCCACTTGAACAACCCCCCTCCCCCACCCCCACCTGCACAACCCACCCCACCCCCACCTGTACAACCCCCACCTCACCCTCCCAAGACTCTGACCTGCCCAACCCACCCCCCAACCTGCACACTCCCCTCCCCCCACCCACTTGCACAACAACCCCCCTCCACTTTCACCCCCCACCTGCACAACCCACCCGTCCCCCCACTCCCCCACCTCCTGCACCAACCCCACCCCCCACCCCCACTGTACAACCCCCCAACTCCAACACCCCACCAGTACACCCCTCCCCACCTAAACATCCCTCCAGCACACCCCCCCACCTACTGCACCCCTAGCACCTCCCATCAGAACAGAAATAGAAAACAAAACAGAACAAAAAATTGATTCGCACATGACACAAAACAAAAAACAGAAAACAAATAACAAATAGAATTGAAATTGTTGGGTTTACCGTACTGCACAAACCTTAGGATTAAGCCAAATCAAAACAGAAAAGAAAAAAAATTAGATGAAAAACATTAAACATAACTTACTACTAACAGATTTGAAGTGTAGAACAAAACAACCTTGTGATTGAGTATGGATATGGTGGAATTATTTTCCAAGCGAGAGAGATCTTAGGTCTAAATTTAGCAGTTCAATTGCGTGGATGGGATCTCGGGTTTGCGGGGATTTTAGGGGGAAAATTTTTCAACGGTTTGTTACAAACCGTTTGGAAATGTGAGCTTTACCAACAGTTTACACAAACTATTGGGAAAGCCTTTATAAGTCAGGGTCTTTACCAACGGTTTTACAAAAACTGTTGGTAAAGGGTGAATTTTTTTTTCATTTCCCAGCGGTTTCTTCAAACCGTTGAGAAATAGTTGTTTTATACCCCTATACCAATGGTTCAATAGAACCGTTGAAAATAAGCATTGGGAAATCCTACATTTCCAGTAGTTGGAGGTGAGGAGCCTTCAGAGAATAGAATTGAGGATATCGGGTTGGGGGATGAACTCTCTGTTATTTGAGGGTAGATATCGCCATCCCTCCAGATACATTATTTGAGGGCAGACATCACTGTTCCTCTAGGTAACTTCTTAGGCGTGCCTTCGGGACGTCGGTACTTAAGGAACGAGGTGTCAGTAGGCACAAGGTGCCGACCTTACTATTCTTGGGTGTGCCTTTGTGATGTCGGTACTTGAGATAGGCGGTGTCAGGTGGCACTTGGTGCCTGGTTACACGATAGAGATTCTAGCCTTGGTCGAAGCTGGTGACACCCCATGGTGGATGTTGAGGACCAGTGGAGTTTGTGTTTATTTGTGCATCTTTATGTACACTATTTTTCTTATAAATTCAATTCCTTCTTAAATAATTATATTAGGTACGTACTGTTGGGTGGTATCCTAATGAGATTTGTATCACACCCTGCACGGGCCCTTCAGGGCGCGTGCAGACTTTATGGATTTACGTGTAGGAAAGAGGCCAGCTTCAGGATTTGGGATGCGTTAGTTATTGCATGGGGATGGTATGGACTTTGAGGTCTTACCTGGCTCGAGTTACTCTGTTTTGTTTTCTTTTCTGTATCGGAAGGCTTACATGTTGTAGCTACAGTTGGTTAGCCATTCAAACATTTTTATATTCATCTATGTATGAACTACTTTGGATGAATGTTTTGTTTCTCAGTAGTAGTTACATGTGATGAGCATGCTATTGTGTTTATTTCCACTGCTTCTGTTTATATTTACTTCTTCCACTATTTATTAATATTGACTGTGATTCCGCTCTTCGGGTCTGGTTCGAGTCTGCTGAGTCTTTTTTTTCCGCTGCATCTCTACCATTATACTTGGACCAGTACAATTATTATTATCCTCCAAGAGGGTATAGCCTCTCCACTATACCTATTAGACCTGAGCTACTAGTTGGAAGCCTTTGGAGTTCAGGGAGGTGCTCCTAAAGTAGTAGCATCCGACCCATTTAGTACTGTTTGGCTGGCTGTTCGGAACCGGGTCATTACAGGAATGGTCCTCGCCGTTCCACATATACTGTCACCTAGACATTATATAGGAGATTTTGAGTAGGTAGACTTTAGAGAATAATACATTCCATCTGAACCAAGGGGAGGCTGGCATCAGCTTTTGGGATCTCTACTAGATTACTAATATCCCGATACAAGGATCCTTGTACGATGAATTCCTTCCCATAGATAATGTCTCGAAGAACTAGGAGAAGCTTGCAGCCTTAGAAAGTTGATTTCTATAATGAAGGGGATATGAGAACAAAAAATGGGTATGAAGGAAAAACCATTCATTCTGTAGTTTTTGTATTTTAGAAATGAAACAGAGAAAAAGCTAAAAGGGATGACACTTCAATGCCCTAGGGAATTCCAGTGAGGCATGGAGCACTCATACTAGTGGATTTTGGGGGAATTCTAGTGGTAGTTTTTGGGATACAGTGTGAAGTCTATGGATCCCAGGGTCGGAGTGGAAGAGATTATCATTATTCTAATCTATGGGTAGATTCTCCTAGTATAGGATGCACATCTAAGGATGTGGTCGAGCACCTTCAACATGGAATCTATGTTGGATATTGAGCATCACATCAACCTTGTTGTCCTGGTATTAGGGAAGTTTTACAAGGTTCTCCTCTATATCAGCCATGGGAATAATCCTATCCATGTGTGCAAAACCTTCCACTTTCTATATGGTTGGGTCCCTACACATATGGGGGCATATGAATATTTGAACCCCATCACTCCTCCTAGAACAAAATTCTAGGAATTGATTCAAAACATCACGATGAGTCATCCAATCAAAATAGGGTTGGTTGAAGTGCTAGTGAGGACTGGGTTGGAATACTACTTCATTTTTTAACCATTCCTCCTTCTCGTGGGGACAATGATTGAATATGTAATGGGGAATATTAATAAGTGATTATACCTCCTGGATTTTTGAGGTGGGGCATTAATGAATTTCCACTTCCCATTGATTCTTATAGGCTAACTCGTGATTAAGTGTTGAGTTGGGATACATCATATACTAGGGGAATTTTGAGGTATAGAACCACTAGTGATGATGATGTAGGGTTCCCGAAACCAATGGGTCATGGATTAACGACGTTCAGGGAATGATATGGAGGCCTGACCAGTCTGTTGGGTGGATCAGCGGTTGTAGAGACGATTAGACCTGTGCAAGTGGGAACCACACGGAGGAAAGAATAAATATGATTGATTATCCTGTTAATGTGTCCATGGGAGGAAGGTAGACCCTCAGGGATAGTTTTTAGGGAACATCTATATGTTTTGGGGAAGAAAAAGTGATTCCCTATTCTTCATACTGACATTGTATTTCCCAAGGAATTGGTGAGTTGGGGAATCTATGATAAAATCACCTATATATGGGGGGTGTGGAAGAATCTTCACAATGAGATGATATTCCTCACGAAACTGAGATATGTTTGAGCAGGATTCCATGTTTTCTGTGTTGATGATATGTAGCACATTGGGGAGCCTGTGGACCTGATCTACTCTTGGGGCACTATGGGTACTTTGACCAGCTAGGTGAAGGTGTTCCTAGGTATGACCCCTTCTTTAAATCTCTTGGAAATTGAGATATATACTTAAGGAAATCTACAAGATGGGTTGGATAAGGAGGCCTAGTTAAGAAATTCCTATCATAACTCTCTTGGGGATGGAAATCCTTCCATTAATTAGGAAATCCTCTAATATTGTGTACCATTTATATAGCTAATCATTTAGAATTGTTACCTAATTACTTTTTCACTTGAATTAGAATCAGTGAGATTGAAGGATTGGAAGATTCATGATGGACCTCTGATAGAGGGAGATGGAGAATCAACCCTTGAGGGGTAGGCTTGTGGCCTCTCCCTGATGTTGTGACTATATGAAGACAATCATTAGCTAAAGCGGAGGCTATGAATGAGGCGGCGATTTCTTGGGGAAAGCACTCACCAGGGAGATTTCGCATCTCTCGTACTTTCTCACTGGGTTGTATTATTATTAGAATCTCTTTTCACATTCCTACATTACTTTTTTCTCCTCTAATGATCAACTCTTAACTATCCCAGTGTTACAAAAGTCAGTCCAAACCGTATTTAGAGCATATCCAGTGGCGGTGATGCTCAAGCTTGGGGATATTGCGGTAGATGGGGATATGCCATCAAAAAAGGTAGTTAATGGGGATGATTTGGATGAGTTTACCATCGAAGTTCCACCTGAGGAGGTTAATAGAGGAAAAACCTTCATAGAAGAGGTAGAAATCATTATGGAAAATGCGGTATCCAGGGAGGCTACAATGGATATACCTATCATAGAAGCACCTTCAGTAGCAACTACTAGAGTTTTGGCCTTAAAGGAGGTGTTTGAGATCACTAAACTGATAAAAGTGGTTGATGAGGCTATTATATTAGATCCTTATTTAGAGGTTCCACAAGAGGTGGCTGAGGATCCTACTACAAATGAGGGGTTTATTTAGGATGTGTTTACCTTGGACCTTGGGTATAGCCCGCTCGAGGAAATACCTACAGATAACCCGACCACTGATGTGTTAGTGGTATTTCCACCATATGATACTACACTAGTTTAAAAATTTTAAGTCTCTAGATCAGATGTTTTTGGGGAGAAAAAATTCGTTCAATGCAAGGCATTGAGGGGAATGTAGAACTTCATCAGCTGCACCCCACTGGTTGATCTTCCATACTATGTGGGGTCTCTCCATCATTTTATTATCAACCTGAAGACAATAATGGTTGATTCTAGAACCCTATATTCATAATATCAGGACATTCACATTGAGGGGGAGTTTTTTGAGTTGTAGGGGTTTGACGTTTCTTGGAACAATAAGAAGAATGAGAGAACTCAGGTCCTATAAGTGGTTGAAGAGGATAAATCATTTCTCAAAAGGATTTTGTAGGCGTATATGGCCACCGTCACTTCTCAAGCAGGGATTATTATCCAACTGAGGGCTCATTTAGTAGTAGATAAGGAAAAGGAAGTAGATGGAGTTTATTTTGTGTCTTATTTCCAATTTGAGTAGGATCATATGTGAATCATGTTCAAGAGGCTCATCCTATTGGGGAGGAATAAGTGGCTGATCCAGTGGAGCAACAACAGACTCTTGAGGAAACTCAATAGTGGATGGCTAATCTCACGAGATCGATCATCTGGTACAAGCCCTATGGAATTTACCTTATCCTAGAATAAAAGCGGGTCTCTAATATACAGTTAAACCACCAAAACTTTCGATGGATCATTTTAAATTTCTTTATGATACTTAAAACACTTTTTTGTATGACTTAAAAAATATTAATAAAGAAACAAAAAATTAATCCCTAAGCCCATGTGAGTCATCCTCAAAGTGGAAAAAATGGAATAAATAATATTGTTCATGTATACGATTTTACCAGAAGAGGATCAAACACTCAGTGTCCAAACTTATTTATCTACTACTAGGAGTACCTTGACCGAGAATTTTTTAGATAGAGCATGAGACTCTCTACACAACTGACTTTTATTCTCAACATTCACTAGTGGAATAATTGGTAAAATTCAGGGGTTTTGAATTATTCTTGAACAAGGGATGTTGGGGAGAATGAATCAAGATTCCTAGGAATTGAAACACAAAGGGGGTGGTGTGATGATGGAGTATAACATCTGACCATGTTCAAAACATTGAATCCATTATAGTTTTCTCATGGATAGAGAAAAACAAATTAGGACTGACCAATGATAATTTTAAAAACATGGTACATATCTTATAATTTCATCAAAATAATTTTGGGACATGTGCCCAGGGTAACAAGTGATCCATTTTCTCTAAGCAGCATGTCAACAAGGGGGGCATGTTCGGACATGAAAGATAATAGGTATCTAATTCAAGGGAGATGCAATGCATGAAGTGATGAAATTTCTGAATGGAGTTCAAAACTCTTTAAGTATGCCACCATGGATTTTTAGAACATTTTTTAGGAATATCAGTCCGAACAAAGGTCATAAATGATTCCCAAGGGGAGTATTGTCTAAAATTCTAGGAAACTATTGAAGAACATGAACGATGTGGTAGGTGTCCTGCACTAAATGGGAATGGTAATTATCAAAAATAGGATCTAAGATGAATTTTAGTTGTATATCATGATATAAAGATTTTGGACATGTATTTTAACTTCATATGATAAGGAAAAAGTATCATGACATTTTAAGTCATGTGATTAGGATGATATACACATAGTATAATGTCATATGGTGAGGTCGATGTATCATTTTTTGACATTGCAAAATGCATGTCATGTACTTTTCCATAGAATTCCTTATGTGATCATCACTCAGATATTAAATGTCATGTTTGAGTAGATATGTGTCTCCAATCCAGAGGATGATACATGATGTGCTTCTATGTTCCAAAATACAAATTCATAATGAGGGATATGTGGAAAGACCCCACCCCCACCCATAGAGTAGGTCATGGATTTCCAAGACTGATTCTAAAAAGGATTTGACACATTAAAATGAAATTAAAATGTTTATTTAGAGACAATTTATTGTATTCAACATACCAAGAAGTGTATATATGTTTGAAATATTTTATTTTACTGGTCGCAGAGCCCAAATAAACTCATGGATGAAATGTTATGGCTCTTAGAAGTTGGAAATGTTTTTAAAGGAATTTGTGTCACCATGCTAGTTAGTATGCATAGACATCATGTACATCAAACCTATGTAGAGAGCCTTTTCTTTAACCCTACATCATAAACCTTTGAATTATTCCTATTCAGATAGCCTGCATGGGAAAATTTCATGGGCAGCCTATGCGACCCAACACCTTTACCCAGGGTCCAATGATTGCCTATAAATAGGACCATGGGGTCTTTATTTTCATGGTTGAAATTTTCCAAATACCTCCTGACACTCTACTCTACCTATTCATTCTCCCAAGTCCTTTTAAACCATCTAGGTAATTATCTAAAATCTATAGAATAGAATATTAAGTAGGGGTTTTGAAATTAAAATCCTCCAAGGGTTTAAATACACAATAACTACACAAGGAAATATCTCCCCCATGGTTGAAAAAAATCTAGCATTAGGTCCCCTTCCTTAACTCTAAACCTATGTGATCCCCCTTTGAGAACACCTATGGATACTATTGATGGCTTGATCAAAGCCTCTCCTAGGTGTCATTTCCCATTTGGTCTGTCGCCCAAGGTACCATTACCCCACCCAGGTCCGCCTGAGGGAAGCACCACCTACGCGAGCCATCCTTTTTCTCTCACATGACTACTTTCATGAAAATCATTTCTCTATCCCTAGAATATATCCTACACTATCCTCTAATCAGGTACTCCTCAAAACCATCCATATAAAGGCCTCTCTTCCTTTGGCTCCCCTTTCTAAGAGGGACCAAATTGAAACCTCCACCAAAGCCTTCAGACATCCAATACCATGAAGATGGGAACACTGACATGTCTCCCATTTGGATTTTCATTACTATGGAAGTGGTGTCCCACACTTTTCCCACCTCATATTTAGTGTCTTTGAGGTGTTTTTGGTTATGAATTCCTATGTTCACAGGGCTCCCAACGTTGGTCATAATATCAGGGAGTTCATAGTCTCAGACGCTAGGGTTGGGACACTGTCCAACCCTTTTCGTCTCTAAAACTCAGAGCCCCCAATTCCAAAAAGGAAGGGAGACGATCATGATTGTGTTTCCATCATATTTCTCCCTTACCATGAGTCCTCAAGTCCATGTATCCAAACATAGGTAAAATAAGATTTTTTTCTTTCCTAGATCTATCATTTACTCTTGTTTCTCAAACCAATCATGACTCATTTGGTCTTAGAGGTTTATGGTGTCCATGACATCCACATGGTCCAAAACCAATCCATAGGAATCCTCCTTATGATTAAGCACAAATCATACTAGTCCTTAGGAATCCTCTTCAAGAGTAATCCCCAATCATACTATCCCTTGGGAATCATTCAAATTGTAATCCCTGACCAGTCAGTTGAATCCTCCTTAAGAGAGAGACACAACCCAACCTATGGGAATCTTTCTTAAGAATAAGGCCTAATAATAACCCCATTTAATCAAGTAAACCTTAGTATGTGAGACTTAATTAATTTATATATGAGAACTCTAATTTCTTCTATAATCATGATACGTAGGACACATACCTAAGGCCCAAGATCAATGGTCCTACTCCTGAGATATAAGCACCAAAAAAATCTCAAAATCACCATGAGTTAATAAATCCCTCAGGAACCCTTTTCATAGGGAATCATCTTCAGTATTAGTCCCTAACTTAATACTCTCAAAGGGCCACACTACCCTGTGAGACAAATATTTAGAAGGAAACCATGTGCATGAGTCCTCATGATGGAACTATGTGAGATTTGATTCCCATAAAAATTGGATATGTAGGAAGCCTCCATGAGGACCAAACCTAATCACCCTGAATCAATCATATTCTACCTAAGCCACATTATTGGTAGATTATAATATAATCTTGTAATACACATCACATCCACGTTCCATGGGCCACTTTAGTATAATTACAACACCAAAATTTGACCAAGAACATTCCGCCTAGATGTCCTAGACACATGACATTAATCTTTACGGTTTGGTCATTATCACATGACCTTAAAAGGTATGATGTGCCACATTAGGTGGCACCGAACTGTAGGGAATCTAATTCCTTTCATAAGGACATGTAAGAATCCCATCCATGGGTCCGATCCAAACATCTAAATAATTCTCATCTCTCTGGATGAAAATACACTCTAGAGCACTCCACTATGTGGCTAGAAAACCAACATCTTTATAATAACGACCAAATAATATCTTATTAGTTCATAAGGGGATAACATTGATTGATAACCTCAGATACATAAAGATATATCCATTGATGAAGACCCTTAGATACATACTGATGATTTTAAGATCTATACATGCTAATATTTTACTATTAGTTTAAGGGTGACCCACATCATACATGGGAATTGATAAAGGATTCATGAACATATCATAAATTTATAAGAGAGTCCTGAAGTAGGAAACAATTACTCCAAAAAGTTTGTGATGAGTCCGACCTCCCATCATCTCGATCAATGTGAGTTCTTAAGCATCATTGGACAAATTTCCCAAAAAGCACCTACCTATGGAAAGAAGTCCCCCATAGATATAGAACCATTTGGTGTTTATGGTTCCATGAACTATCCCATTGAAAACTATTAAAAAATAGAAAACCATATGTGAATGAATTCATACAACTCAACCCCTATCCATCGACTGTTATAAAATTCTGTTCCATCAGAAAGAACAAATGGTGACTCCAACCTAAATGATTTCCCACAACTCAACCTCCCGTACTCAACTATTGGGTGATTAAATTCTTTTGGAAACAAAAATAGTTAAACCTAACATAAATAAATAATCTTTATGATAATATCACCCACCTGTCATAACCCTTTAACATGATAGAAGAGAGATAAATAAAACAATCACCCATGAATGTGTTCATTTAAATGAGATGTTTCATTAAAGGGATACTATTATTTGTGCTTGTCATATATCATGAAAATCCTTTCAGAACCCCCTTTGATCCAATGAGGTGCTAATAAATTTCACCAACACATGCCATGATCAGTGCTCGGGTCAGGTATTCATCTATGTAGAGGATGCCATCACCAACCCAACATCTTCAATGATGGGTCTCGAAATTGTTAGTTTAGGAGCACCGTAAAAATAGTAAAATAAAGACCCTAGAGGCCATCCAACATTCCATAAATCTCTTGAATCCCCACTAATCATTTGGTTAGTGATGATCGATGGTACTGATGAAGACAAAACCAACCGCCATCTTCAATCATTTTAGGAGCCTATCCTCAGTATGGAACCACAAGTCTCTTCGTTACCTTAGGGAGTTGGATAAAGAGGTTTCATATGGACTCATATAGAAGAAACATGGGTCATTATCAAGGGATCATTACATAAATATACATCGCCAACTTCTTGTGGTAGTGATCCCTCAACATGATGAGGGCCCCTTCCTCAGCCAATAGGCCCAGGTCATTTAGACCCGGGCATATTAGATGGCTTGCTAGGGACACAAACAGTCAACAGGGAAAAGTTTACACAACTTACCCCATTAGAGAAATAGAATAACCCAATTTGGTGGAAAATTTTGAGAAGGAACATACACCCATCTACCTAAATTCAACTGGCCATCAGACTCATCTGACAACACACAAGGAATCCCACCATTCAAATCTGGAAGAACACTGTGAGTAGAAACATACAACTTTATTCACCCACAAAACTTTCTATTAGGCTCATATAGAATTAGTCAAATAATATCACCATCCATGTTTCATGAAAAATTGTAAGAATTCACACACACCTACCTGAATTCATCAATCCTAACAAGAGTTTATTCTGGCAGCCAACAAAGAAGTTAGTTGAAGAGTATTAGTGATGAGTTGGGGTAAATTTAACACTGTACCTACAAACACAAGTAATATCAATATCCATTGGAAAGAAAGGAAGGATATGAACAAGAACATATCCCTACTAAAACTATTTAATAGGATTAAATCCTCATTCAGATCGCTGAAGTTACCAGGAATATCCTGGAAAAGTTGAAAGAGATAACAAAAATCTCTTTCCACATCCAAAAAAAATTTCTAGGACATTGTAATAGTGAAGACAATAGTTTACAAGGGAAAGAAATAAAACAATGTCCCAAAAAATTGGATGGATCATCCGCACGTCACCCTAGAGTAGGCACACACCTATGATTCTATCTAGGAGGGTTATAAAAAACACTTCACTATATTATACGGGCTACCAGATCAGGCACGTAAACCCATTACAAATAGATATCAACAACCTATAAAAATGTCCAATCCAATGCAAGAACAAATCCCAATATTTGAAAAACAATTCACCCAAAAAGTTTACCTTGTCACCCATAAGAAGGAATCCAATAAGAAGCCTCATCATAGAGGAAGGAAAAACAAAAAACAAATTTATGATCGTCTATTAATTAATTCTAGAGTTCTTTAAGACCTAAAATGTTTATATGTGGAATATTAGGATATTACTCATTATTCCCCATATTACAGGGATGTAGAACTAATTTTGAAGGTCCTCCTCAAACACTTCACCATGAAGACTTGCATTATGTCTACAATTAGATTGATCTTGAGACACCATATCCTAATGAGATCCATGAAAACCCTCCATGAGGAAAAAATATCATGGATAAAGAGGGTATTTCTTTTATATATTCCACCATGGTGTTCCAAACCTTGATAGGGGTTTCTTTGAAATTTCTCCTTACAGTAGTGTTTCACATTGTCAAAAGGGTGATACCCTTACCAATGTTGTGATGAGAATTTCCTACTACCATAAAGAACTTGAGAAAATGAGACGTGTCTTGTCTTATGAGTATATTTGATAAGTGAAATAATTTATCATTAAAAAGATTGATAAAAGAAATGGTCATTCTCCAAACCACCCTTAGTCCATCTACCTTCTAAATTGGTAGAGTAAATCCCTACCAATCTCACTTCCTATGATAAAACAGCAGGAAAACACACTTTGGTCAGAGTAGGTAGAGTACCCTCTAGAGAAAGATGAGGAATACATGCTAAAATTGAAGAAAAATATAGCTAAATATGATGTACCAGTCATGTTATGGCCTTTAACCATCCCTCAATATATCATTCAAGCACTGATGTTGGAATATTTTTTGCATGAAATTGGCCACAATATATGAAAAAATCTTTTTCACTTGAATGAAAATGTATTACCTTATGATGAGTATAAAATTCACATTAAGGTGACATAACGGTTGAAAATACAAATTGACTTGGAATCTCTCTTGGATTCATGACATCCAAAGGTAAAAAAACTACTAGGGTCCCTTCATCACACATGCCTCAGTACATTAATGAGATTTTGAAGACTGATCATTGATAACCCATATATTATTCATAGTAGATTAGGGATTTCACATGGAGTGTTACATTTCACCACACTCCCTAACCAACAAATCCCATCAAAAGTGGTATCATGAAATGTCATAGCCTTAGTATTGCTTCAGCGAATATAACTTCTTCTCAACCTGAGACCTTATAAAAAAACAAACCCTAACCAACTCTCATTGATGTTGGGTCAAAAGAGAGAAGATTATTGATATACGGTTGCATCAAGAATCTAGAAAGATTGAGAAAACCTCTAGTTTATGAGAATTCAGCTGTCATATAGTGAATATATCATAGATAGAGTAAAAATATTTAGAAATGGTTGATCTATGTGCATAAACAATGACACACCTAGCCCACATTCAGAAAAACCAATACATAAATAGAAGGGAAGATGAAATAATAGTATCCACGGTGGATCAAAAGCAACCCCATTCCACAGGTGTTGACCCCAGAAAACGCATTCCCAGAATTTTACAAATGATTCCATACATGATCCAAGATCGTATTCCTTTTTTCAAGCTTTGATTTGGTAGGCCGTAGGGCCCAAACAGAGCTACGGATTAGGAGTTATGGACATTTGAAGTTGGGCTGGAAAACGGGTTCGCGAAGCCCCTTCACGAAGCCCCCTACGTGATCATAGAGCGCTGTCATGAAGTAATGAGGCGAGAGGCTCCGCGAACCCATCTGACGTTCGCGACATTCCGCGAAGACCCACCGCGAAGCATAGGAGGTGGTTACTCTCCACGAACCCGGTTGACGTTCGCGACTCTCCGTGAAGCACCAAAGTCCCCTTCGCGCCGCGTGAGCTCTGATTCGCGGCACCCCTGCCTATAAATACCCAGATCACCCCCTTCTCCAGATGGACAGCCACAACCACTTCGCCCCTTGGAAGACCGATCTCCCGGTCTGCGGAGCTCCTCTTTGCGGCTCCGCGAGGCCATGCTCTGCGACCGGCTTCCTTCGCGTTGCTGCTCTGCGAGCTGATGCTCTACGAGTCAATGCTCCGTGAGCTAATGCTCTGTGATGCTGCTCTGCGAGTAATCCGCGAGCCACCATTTCTCTGCAAAAGGCTCATTCTTCTCGAGACCGCATGCTCCCCGATCCCCTTTGCTCCATGAATCTACTTCGTGAAGACCAATCCTTTTCGAGGCTTCTACCTTCGCGCCCACCGGTCCATACCGCGGGGATGCGCCCCCGCCCCCCCTGCTCGGGGTCAGTGTCGAGCTGTGGTCCCAGGCCCTCCGGGCCGGTCCCTTCGCTACCGTCACAGACACCCATGAAAAATGGACAGTCGCACCGCGAAATTTTCAGCCTGGGACGTCGGGATTTTTCATTGTGCCCTTATGCCCACCCGCCTTCCACCATTGGAATACCATGATTTGAGATTCTCCTCCACACACCATGAAACACACTGTGTCGACATATTCCTCTTGGTATCATTCCTATGTCGTGATTTGACGTTCTCATCATCATTTCCCCAAGTACCATGAGTCGAACCATTCATCAGGCAACTCCTCCAAACCCCTTCACTTGGTCCCTATGCCAGGTTGAACCAAAAAGGGACGCCCTTGCGTAAGTCCCAACACCAACCATTTCTACGCACCTTATGCCTAAAAATACTATCTATATGACTTTAAACTATAGTACTCCCTATCTAACAAATGATAGGATTCCTCTTTCTCCAAGCAAGAGATGCCTTATGCTTCAGGCATAAGATGCCAACAGTCCTATCTATATGACTTTAAACTATAGTACTCCCTATCTAACAAATGATAGGATGCCTCTTTCTCCAAGCAAGAGATTCCTTATGCTTTAAGCATAAGATGCCAGTAGTCTTATCTATATGAATTTAAACTATAGTACCCCCTATCTAACAAATGATAGGATGCCTCTATCTCCAAGCCAGAGATGCCTTATGCTTCAAGCATAAGATGCCAATAGTCCTATCTATATGACTTTAAACTGTAGTATTCCCTATCTAACAAATGATAGGATGCCTATTTCTCCAAGCAAGAGATGCCTTATGGTTCATGCATAAGATGCCAGTAGTCCTATCTATATGACTTTAAACTGTAGTACTCCCTATCTAACAAATGATAGGATGCCTCTTTCTCCAAGAAAGAGATGCGTTATGCTTCAAGCATAAGATACCAGTAGTCCTATCTATATGACTTTAAACTATAGTACTCCCTATCTAACAAATGATAGGATGCCTCTTTCTCCAAGAACGAGATGCCTTATGCTTCAAGAATAAGATGCCAGTAGTCCTATCTATATGACTTTATATTGTAGTAATCCCTATCTAACAAATGATAGGATGCCTCTTGCCCTATACGAGAGATGCCTTATGCTCCAAGCATGAGATGCCAATAGTCCTATCTACAAGACTATAAATTGTAGTACACCCAATGTGCCAATCATAGGATACCTCTTGAACTAAAACAAGAGATGCCTTATCCTCCAAGCATAACACGCCTAATGCCATGATCACAGTGGGATGATTGCAACACCCCTCATCATTATCCCGCTTGTGCACTAGCGCATAAGTGAGGGCCTCAATCCACTTGTGAGTTGGGATGCCCTCATGGCCAGACATGAGGAATACATTATGGGCAGCTTCCTAGCATCATCCCCATTCACCAGTGCCGCTCCATAGCGGCACCCGAAAAGCTTCCTAGTGTAAGCCCCATTCACCAGTGTCGCTCCATAGTGGCACCCGGGCAGCATCCTTGTGTAAGCCCGATTCACCATTGTCGCTCCATAGCGGCACCCGGGCAGCATCCTTGTGTAATCCCCATTCACCATTTCCACACCATCTCAGCACCCAGGCAGCATCCTTACGTAATCCCCGTTCACCATTGTCGTTCCATAGTGTCACCCGGGTAGCATCCTTGTGTAAGCCCAATTCACCATTGCCACTCCATAGCGGCACACAGGCAGCATCATTCTGTAATCCCCATTCACCAGTGCCGCTCCATAGCGGCACTCGGGAAGCATCCTAGCATAAGCCCCATCCACAATTACCGCTCCATAGCGGCACCCAGGCAGCTTCCTAACGTAAACCCCATTCACCAGTGCTGCTCCATAGCGGCACCAGGGCAGCATCCTTGCGTAAGCCCCATTCACCATTGCAGCTCCTTAGCGGCACCCGGGAAGCTTACTAGCCTAATCCCCATCCACCATTTCACCTCCATAGCGGCACCTGGGCAGCTTTCTCACATAATCCCCATCAACCATTGTGATCCTATACAGCGGTAAGCCGTTGACATCCTGATACAGCGCTAAGCCGTTGCGACCCCATTCAGCGGTAAGCCGTTGATATCCTTATACAACGGTAAGCTGTTGCGACCCCATTCAGCGGTCATCCGTTGACATCCTTATACAGTGGTAAGCCGTTACAACACCATGCAGTGGTAAGCTATTGACATCCTGATCCAGCAGTAAGCCATTACGACCCTATTCAGCGGTAAGCCGTTGTGACCCAATCCAGTGGTAAGCCGTTGACATCCTCATCCAGCGGTAAGCCGTTGCGACCCCATTTAGTGGTAAGCCGTTGTGACCCAATCTATTGGTAAGCTGTTAAAACCCCCAATCAGCGGTAAGCCGTCATCAGGAGAACTATGCAGACTTTGATTCCCTCCCACGAGGATACGTAGGAAGCCTCTTCAAGGCTCATGCCCGAAACCATTGTCATCCTTTTCTTTGGGCCTCCATCCTGGAGTAAGTCCTAGAACCATGGTCCGCCTAACGCGTAAGCCCCTTTTAGATTCTCACGGATACACCCTTCGTGACGTGATCGTCAGATCTCTGCTTCCTCTTGTTCCTCACCCTGAGCATGACTCACGTGGGCTTAGAGTAAGCATTGGCCCTAACAATACCTCGTCCAGCTTGACGTTAAACACTATGCCCCCGTCAAGCATGACGTTAAATTGCATATCCCTTTGAACTACAAGGTCTTTGATCCATGTCAAGGCATGGTACGTAGGAAGCGTCCGCGATGTTCAAGCCCACCGCCCATCATTTCTTCATGTCAGGTTCCACCCTCATCCAACATGATGTTAAAATGCATTCCAGCCCGATGGAAAGATGTTGTGACCAACCTGAACTGTGAGGACTTTGATCCATGTCAAGGCACGGTACGTAGGAAGCCTCCCTGAGGTTCAAGCTCATCTCTCATCGGACCAAGGTCCTTTATTCACATAGGTTCGCTGAAAAAAACCACTTGAACTATGAGGTCTTTGATTCATGTTAAGGCATGGTACGTAGGAATCCTCCATGAGGTTCAAGCCCATCACCCGGTCGTTCTGACCCCATTCACGTCGGTTCACCCCCGTCTCGCATGACGTTAAACTATATTCCACACCTCATTTGAACTATGTGGTCTTTGTTCCGTGCTAAGGAAAGGTATGTAGGAAGCCTTCACGAGGTTCAAGACCACCACCAGTGGACCCACGGGTCCACCTTCACGTCGGTTCACTGACGATACTAATCTTACCAAGGTCCACCATCAGGTCAGTTCGCTGATGATACCCATCGGACCAAGGTACACGTTCACGTCGGTTCGGTGACGATACCCATCGTACCAAGGTCCACCTTCACGTCGGTTCCCTGACGATACCCATCAGACCAAGGTCCACCTTCACGTTGGTTCACTGATGATACCCATCGGACCAAGGTCCACCTTCACGTTGGTTCGTTGATGATACTTATTGGACCAAGGTCCACCTTCACGTTGGTCCACCGGCACCATCCCGAACTACACAGACTTTGATTCCCTCCCACGGGGATACGTAGGAGGTCTATTCGAGGCTCAAGCACAACTTCAATATCACCCTTGCAATGGTCCTTTTTCATTCCCCCTCCACTTCATTCATCCATCCATCATCCACCCTGATTCTTACCCAGGCCGCCATATCCCAGTGGGATCATTCCATCCACCCTCCTTGCTGCTCCTAGCAGTACCAGGGCCGCTATCCACGTGTAAGCCCCAGTATGTCTCTGGGTCATTGTCCTCTGTGTACACCCCGATTCATCACCCTTATTAACTACGTGGGGTTTGATCGCTGTCCTCTACACAGGGTACATAGGAAACCTCCAAGAGGTTTAATCCCAGCCAATGGTAATCCATGGTGTCCCGCATCCTGGGGTGCACTTTACCTGATCCGCCCTCAGTGGTGTTCAGATCAGCCATTACAGTGTGAAATCCCCCCTCTTTGAAGCGCACTTCCCCTGATCCGCCCTCAGTGGTGTTTAGATCATCCATTACGGTGTGACATCCCCCCTCCTTGAAGCACACCACCACGAATCTGTCCTCATTGGGCTTCCTGATCTATCCATATTCTAGGTATTCGCCCCTTGGGATATACTGATCTGATCCGTCTCCATGGGACCTTCTGATCACTCTCATACCATCTCCACAAGATGTTAAACTTGTGGCCTACCTCGTGATACACATGAGATGCCTGAGGAAAACCTCAGAAAACACACCTTTGGTGTAACCGTCTCTTCCAGACATTAATCTTGCCGCATACCCTGTGTTAAACACAAGAAGCTGAGGAAAACCTCAGATGCAGGCCTATGGAATATGATTCTCCGCATTCAACGTGGGATGCCTCTGGTTCTACACCCTTGAGATGCCCTCTTATGAGGAAGAATACAGGTTCCCTAATGTCCACACACCCAGAGATTCCCCGACATGCCTGATGATGTCATCTACTCCAACCGAAGGTCGCTACTATGTCAAGATCCCATGGAATGTCTTGACAGTAGTAGTGTAATTAATTTGCGTCCATGAAGATATGGCACCGAGAATGAGATTCACGAACAATGTATTAAATCTATGAGGGAGACCCAGACTAGGTGATGAGTTCTGAGTAAGAATCCACAGAAGGAAGAACTGACATCCCATCATCCCGTTTCGATAAAGGAGCATACATCCCTGAATAATAAGCTGATGTCGCCCACCTTTGGAAAGCGGGAATTTGGGGCAACAGCTGCACGTCCTCACAGACGGATGTGCGCTCCCCGGAAAAAGCATCGGAAATAGAAATGGTGAACCCGACATGAATCTATTCTCCTTCAATAGCGAGTAGACCAAATGTGTCGGGAAAATTGAGGCATCACCCATGTGAACCCCCCTCTCCATTACATGTGAGAGGATGAGTAACATCCAGTTTTTGAAGACTACGGTCCATCGGCTCATCGCCGACTCTACAGCCTCAATAGGCCGTGCAGGTG
Organism: Viscum album; assembly: GCA_963277665.1. Taxonomy (NCBI): domain Eukaryota; kingdom Viridiplantae; phylum Streptophyta; class Magnoliopsida; order Santalales; family Viscaceae; genus Viscum; species Viscum album. The sequence goes on along the minus strand of OY728150.1, from coordinate 1,127,965,294 downwards.
GCATCACCAGCCCACTTCATCAGCTCCTCGCCGACTCCGCCGCCTCAACAGGCCGCGCAGGTGGCATACGCCACCCGACTCCATCGGCTCCTCACTGACTCTATTGCCTCAAGAGGTCGCACAGGTGGCATCCACCAAACAACTTCATCGGATCCTCGCCGACTCCGCTGCCTCAACAGGCTGCACAGGTGGCATTCGCCACCCAACATCATCGTCTCCTCGTCGACTCCGTCGCCTCAAGAGGCCGCGCAGGTGGCATCAACCACCCAGCTTCATCGGCTCCTCACCGACTCTACTGCCTCAAGAGGCCGCACAGGTGGAATCTGCCACCCAATTTCATCGGCTCCTCGCAGACTCCAATGCCTCAAGAGGCCGCGGAGGTGGCATCCGCCACCTGACTTCATCAGCTCCTCGCAGACTCCGACGCCTCAAGAGGTCGTGCAGGTGGCATCCGCCACCCAACTTCATCGTCTCCTCACCTACTCTGCAGCCTTAAGAGGCCACACAGGTGGCATCCGCCACCCGACTACATCGGCTCCTCACCGACTCCACCGCCTCAGGAGGCCGCGCAGGTGGCATCTGCCACCCACCTTCATTGGCTCCTCGCCGACTCCACCGCCTCAAGAGGTCGCTCAGGTGGAATCCTCCACCCAACTCCATCAGATCCTCGCCGACTCCGTCGCCTCAAGAGGCCTCACATGTGGCATCCGGCACCCAACTTCATCAGCTCCTCACCGAATCTGCCGCATCAAGAGGCTGCGCAGGTGGCATCCGCCATCCGACTCCATCGGCTCCTCGTCGACTCAGCCGCCTCAATAGGCCGCGCAGGTGGCATCCTCCACCGGACTCCATCGGCTCCTCGCCAACTCCACCGCCTCAAGAGTCCGCGCAGGTGGCATCCACCACCCGACTCCATCGGATCCTCACTGACTCCACCGCCTCAAGAGGCCACGCATGTGGCATCTGCCACCCAACTTCATGGGCTCCTCGTCGACTCTGCCACCTCAAGAGGCCACACAGGTGGCATCTGCCACCCAACTTCATCAGCTCCTCGCCAACTCCGCCGCCTCAAGAGGCCACGCAGGTGGCATCTGCCACCAGACTCCATCGGTTCCTCGCCGACTCTGTCGCCTCAAGAGGCCGCGCAGGTGGCATCTGCCACCCAACTTCATCGGCTCCTCACTGACTCCGCCCCATCAAGAGGCCTCATAGGTGGCATCCGCCACCCAAATTCATCGGCTCCTCACCGACTCTATCGCCTCAAGAGGCCACACAGGTGGCATCCTCCACACAACTTCATCGGCTCCTCCCCGACTCTGCCGCCTCAAGAGGCCGCGCAGGTGGAATCCGCCACCCAACTTCATCGGCTCCTCAACGACTCTTCCACCTTAAGAGGTCGTGTAGGTGGCATCTGCCACCCGACTCCATCGGCTCCTCGCCAACTCCATCGCCTCAAGAGGCCGCACAGGTGGCATCCGCCACCCAACGTCATCGGCTCCTCGCCGACTCCTCCACCTCAAGAGGCCACACAGGTGGAATCCATCACCCAACTTCATCGGCTCCTCGCTGAATACACCACCTCAAGAGGCCGGGAAGGTGGCATCTGCCACCTGACTCCATCAGCTCCTCACCGACTCTTCCGCCTCAAGAGGCCGTGCAGGTGGCTCCGCCACACAACTCCATCGGCTCCTCACCGACTCCCGCCACCTCAAGAGGCCACGCAAGTGGCATCTGCCACCCGACTCCATCGACTCCTTGCCAACTCTGCCGCCTCAAGAGGCCGCACAAGTGGCATCCACCACCCATCTCTATTGGCTCCTCGCCGACTCCGCCGCCTCAAGAGGCCGCGCAGGTGGCATTCGCCAGCCGTCTCCATCGGCTCCTCGCTGACTCCCCCGCCTCAAGAGGCCATGCAAGTGGCAGCCGCCACCCGTCTCAATCGGCTCCTCACCGACTCCGCCGCATCAAGAGGCCTTTCCGAGGAAATCCTTCCCCAACACTATCAGCGCTTTGTCAACCCTACACCATTTTCACCAGCAACTACAGAGGTGATCCTCATACCGCCACCATTCGACATGAAGGCTTCCACGCCTTCTAGGCTCTATCATCCCATCGTACTGATGTCCCGACTTCCTCGCCTGTCGGGCACCATCGCCCCGTCGTGCCGACGTCCAGGCTTTCACGCCCTCTAGGCTCCATCTCCTTGTTGTACCGACATCCAGGCTTCCACGCCTTCCAAAATCTTTCGCCCCATCGTACCAACGTCCAGGATTCCACTCCTACCGGGCTCCATCACCCCGTCGTACCGACGTCCAGGCTTCCACGCCTTCCGGGCTCTTTTTCCCCGTCGTACCGACGTCCATGCATCCTCGCATGTCAGGCATCATCACCTCGTCATACCGACGTCCAGGCTTCCATGCCTCCTGGGCTCCATCGCCCCGTCGTACTGACATCCAGGCTTCCATGCCTTCCGGGCTCCATCGCCTCGTCTTACCGACGTCCAGGCTTCCACGACTTCTAGGCTCCATCGCCTCGTCCTACCGACGTCCAGGCTTCCACGCCTTCCGGGCTCCGTCACCCCGTCGTACCGATGTCCAGGCTTCCAAGCCTTCCGTGCTCCATCGCCCCATAGTGCTGACGTCCAGGCCTCCACACCTTCCGGGATCCATCGCCCCGTCCTGCCGACGTCCAGGCTTCCACACCTTCCGGATTCGTCGCCCGGTTGTCCTGACGTCTAGGCTTCCACGCCTTCCGGGATCCTTCACCACGTCGTACCGACATTCGAGTCTTCCATGCCTTCCAGGCTCCATCACCCCATCGAACCGACGTCGAGGATTCCATGCCTTTCGGGATCCCTCACCTCGTCATTCCGAAGTTCCTGACTTCCACCCCCTCCAGACTGAGGGAATGTAGTCATCCCTACTACCCTTGCGACACTCTGTGTCATATCAACTATCACGCTGCATCAACCACAGAGGTCCTACCTACGGCCTTGAAACCAGATCATGGAAGGATCATCATGATCAGGGGATTTTAAGGAATTCCCATAATATAGATCCCCCCTCATCCAAAAACACAAGAATGGGGTAGAGATAACCTTCCCTCTACCGACACAGTCCTTGTGGTTTCACGTACTAGTTGCATGACGTTAAACTGTGTGACAACCACGTCCCAGTTGCATGACGTTAAACTATGTGACAACCACGTCCCAAATGAATAACGTTAAACTACATGAAAACCACGTCCCAATTGCATGACGTTAAACTGCGCGACAACCTCGTCCTAGTTTCCCGACGTTAATCTGCATAACAATCATCGTCCTACATGACGTAAAACTATTCATCTTCTTCCGTCATGACGTTAAACTTCACATTATCGCCCTGCACGACATTAAACTGCATCATCATCCTGCATGACATTAAACTGTTCATCTTTGTCCGTCATGATGTTAAACTGATCATTATCGTCCTGTACCACATTAAACTGCATCATCGTCCTGCATGACGTAAAACTATTCATCTTTGTCCATCATGATGTTAAACTGATCATTATCGTCCTGCGTGACATTAAACTGCATCATCATCCTGCATGACGTTAAAATGTTCATCTTCGTCCGTCATGACGTTAAACTGCACATTATCATCCAACACGACATTAAACTGCATCATCGTCCTACATGATGTTAAACTATTCATCTTCATCCGTCATGATGTTAAACTGGTCATTATCATCCTGTGTGACATTAAAATGCATCATCGTCCTGCATGACATAAAACTATTCATCTTTGTCCGTCATGACGTTAAACTGATCATTATCGTCCTGCATGACATTAAACTACACCATCATCTTTCATGATGTTAAACTATTCTTCTTTATCCGTCATGACGTAAAACTGATCATTATCGTCCAACATGACATTAAACTGCACAACCGTCCTGCATGACGTAAAATTGTTCCTCTTCGTTCGTCATGACATAAAACTAATCATTATCATCCAGCATGACATTAAATTGCACAACCGTCTTGCATGATGTTAAACTGTTCATCTTCATCCGTCATGACGTTAAACTGATCATTATCGTCCTGCACAACATTAAACTGCATCATCGTCCTTCATGATGTTAAACTGTTCATCTTCATCCGTCATGATGTTAAAATGATCATTAACGTCTTGCACGATATTAAACTGCATCATCATCCTGCATGATGTTAAACTATTCATCTTCGTCCATCATGACGTTAAACTGATCATTATCACCATGCACGACATTAAACTCCATCATCGTCCTGCATGACGTTAAACTGTTCATCTTCGTCCGCCATGATGTTAAACTGATCATTATAGTCCTGCACGACATTAAACTACATCATTGTCCTGCATGACGTTAACCTATTCATCTTCATCCATCATGACGTTAAAATGATCATTATCATCCTGAACAACATTAAACTGCATCATCATCCTGCATGACATTAAACTGTTCGTCTTCGTCCTTCATGACATTATACTGATCATTATCACCCTGCATGACATTAAACTACATCATCATCCGGCATGATGTTAAATTGTTCATCTTCGTCCGTCATGACGTTAAACCAATCATTATTGTCTTGCATGACATTAAAATGCATCATCATCCTGCATGACATTAAAATGTTCATCTTCATCCGTCATGACGTTAAACTGATCATTATCGTCCTGCATGACATTAAATTGCACAATCATCCCGCATGACGTAAAACTGTTCATCATCATCCGTCATGAAGTTAAACTGCACATTATCGTCTTGCATGACATTAAACTGCACAATCATCCTACATGATGTAAAACTATTCATCTTCATCCATCATGACATTAAACTGCACATTATCGTCCAGCAAGACTTTAAACTACACCTTGGTCCCACATGACCTTAAATTGTATGGTCCCACATGACCTTAAACTATATGTTCCTACAAGACCTTAAACTGTACTATCTCGCACGACCCTAAACTGCACGTTACGGTCCCGCATGACCCTAAACTGCACCACCATCCTACATGACATTAAAACTGCGATATCGTCCTGCAAGATGGTAAACTGCAAAATGGTCCAAGCTCCATGACCTTAAACTAAGATATCCCACTGTCCTTACTGTAAGACGTTAATCTGCAAGCCAGTTAGGCCTTCCTGGATGAGGCTCAGCCTTAGTCCTCTTGGCCTCTTCGGGCCCCAGGCCCCCGTCCTTACTGTAAGACGTTAAACTGCAAGCCAGTCAGGCCTTCCTGACCGAGGATCAGCCTCAGGCCCCTTGGACTCTTTGGGCCCCTAGCCCCCGTCCTTACTGCAAGACATTAAACTACAAGCCAGTTAGGCCTTCCTGACCGAGGCTCAGCCTTAGGCCCCTTGGCCTCTTCAGGCCCCTGGCCCCCGTCCTTACTGCAAGACATTATACTGCAAGCCAGTCAGGCCTTCCTGACCAAGTCACAGCCTTAGGACCCCTGGCCTCTTCGGGCCCCTGGCCCACGTCATTACTGCAAGACGTTAAACTGTAAGCCACTCAGGCCTTTCTGACCGAGGCTCAGCCTCAGGCCCCTTGGCCTCTTCGGGCCCCTGGCCCCCGTCCTTACTGCAAGACGTTAAACTGCACGCCAGTCAGGCCTTCCTGACCGAGGCTCCACCTCTGGCCCCTATGCCTCTTCGGCCCCCCTAGCCCCCCATCCTTACTGCAAGATGTTAAACTGCAAGCTAGTCAGGCCTTCCTGACCGAGGCTCATCCTCAGGCCCCTTGGCCTCTTCGGGCCCCTGTCCCCCGTCCCTACTACATGAATTTAAACTTCAAGCCAGTCAGGCCTTCCTGATCAAAGCTCATCCTCAAGCCCCTTGGCCTCTTTAGTCCCCTGTCCCCCTTCCTTACTACAAGATGTTAAACTGAAATACAGTCAGGCCTTCCTCACTGAGGCTCATCCTCAGGCCCCTTGGACTCTTCAGGCCCCTAGCCCCCGTCCTTACTGTAAGACGTTAAAATGAAAGCTAGTCAGGCCTTCCTGACCGAGGATCAGCCTCAGGCCCCTTGGACTCTTTAGGCCCCTGGACCCCATCCTTATTACAAGATATTAAACTAAAAGCCAGTCAGGCCTTCCTGACCGAGTCTCATCCTCAGGACACTAGTCCTCTTTGGGCCCCTGGACCCCGTCCTTACTGCAAGACGTTAAACTGAAATCCAGTCAGGCCTTCCTGACTGAGGCTCAGCCTCAGGCCCTTTGGCCTCTTCAAGACCCTGTCCCCTATCTTTACTGCAAGACGTTAAACTGGAAGCCATTAAGTACTTCCTGATCGAGGCTCAGCCTTAGGCCCCTTGGCCTCTTCTGGCTTTTGTCCCCCGTCTTTACTACATGACGCTAAACTGCAAGCCAGTCAGGCCTTCCTGACCGAGGATCAGCCTTAGGCCCATTGGCCTCTTCAGGCCCCTGGCCCCCATCCTTAATAAAAGACGTTACAATGCAATCCAGTCAGGCCTTCCTGACCGAGGACCAGCCTCAGGCCCCTTGGCCTCTTCGGGCCCCTAGCCCCCGTCCTTACTGCAATACGTTAAACTGCAAGACAGTCAGGCCTTCTTGACTGAGGCTCAGCCTCAGGCCCCTTGGCCTCTTTGGGCCCCTGGCCCCCATCCTTACTGCAAGAAGTTAAACGACAAGCCAGTCTGGCCTTCCTGACTGAGTCTTAGCCTCAGGCCCCTTGGTCTCTTCGGGACCCTGGCGGCTCCCGTCCTTACTGCAAGACGTTAAACTGCAATCTAGTCAGGCCTTCCTGACTGAGGCTCAGCATCAGTACCTTGGCCTCTTCGGTCCCCTAGTCCTTGTCCGTACTACAAGACGTTAAACTGCAAGCCAGTCAGGCCTTTCTGACTGAGGCTCAACCTCAGGCCCCTTGGCCTCTTTGGGCCCCTGGCCCCGTCCTTACTGCAAGACGTTAAACATCAAGCCAGTAAGGACTTCTTGACCAAGGCTTAGCCTCAGGCCCCTCATACTCTTCGGGCCCCTGGCCCCCGTCCTTACTATAAGACGTTAAACTGCAATATGGATAGGCCTCCCTGAACGAGGCTCAGCCTCAGGCCCCATGGCCTCGTCGGGCCCCTGGCCCTCGTCCTTGCTGTAAGACATTAAACTGCATGCTGGTCAGGCCTCCCTGACAGAGGCTCAGCCTCAGGCCCCTTGGAATTCGTTGACTCAGGCTCTATTATGGGATTGTATGGTGTGGAATGGGATACTTCCTCATTCACATTGGGTTACCCATCGTACCGTACATATCCTCAAATGAGATGCATCTCTCATCCATCATGACATTAAACTGTGCTTCAAGAACTACATGTGGCTTGATTCTCATCCTAATGGGATAAGTAGAAACTCCCAGACATTTCTTCTATTGTTCAAGACCAAAATCCAAAAATCCTCCCCTCGGGTCAAGACATATGGAAGGATGTACACTTTGTCCCAACTCACGTCGAGTAAGCCTCGACCCGGCCGCACGTCCCCCCTAGAGATGTTCGCCTCTTTCGTGGATGGATACAGTTATGCTTCACCCACTCCTTGATTGGGATTTCATTACCTTTAACACCCAGAGGGACCCCCATGAATGGCCTGGATACCACGCCCAAGGGCTCTCTTACCGATACGGGCCAACGCCCTAGGGGGTTTCTGAGCAACAAGACGATACAAGTCCCACGTTACGAATTTGGTCAACGGTCAACACTCATTTGTTTCTCCCATATCAGGCCACCATATGGATGCTGGGTTTTGAACATGGTCAACAATGTCCTAGATCTTTGGGTCCACCCCAAGATATCCCAAACATGGAGTGCGGTGATTCGTTCTGCCCCATCCCAAAGCGACAAACTTCCCTCCGGGTGGCGCCAACGGTCGGGCCCACGACCCCGATTCTCTTATAAGGGATGTACGACATGGTGTAGGATTACGTCCTCTTTCATGTCGGGTTACTTGCTATGCCGTACACATCCTCGGGTGAGATACAGTTATCTCTTTCCCCATCCTCATTGCAAGACGTTAAACTGAAAATTGGTCAGGCCTCCCTGACCGATGCCTAACCACGTGCCCCTTGGCCTCTCCAGGCCCACGACCCCCATACATGCTGCAAGACGTTAAACTAAAAGTTAGTCAGGCTGTCCTGACTGAGGCCCAGCCTCAGGCCTCCCTCAATGACGCCTACCCTTAGGCCCTTTGGCCTTTTCAGCCCCCCCTGGCCCAGGTTCTTTCCTACAAGATTGTGCGGTGTGGTGAGGGATTATGCCCACATTCACGTCAGGCTACTCGCCGCATCGTACACATCCCCACGAGGGTATCTAGTGACCTGGGTATCTTCTAGAACTACATACGGCTTGATTCCCATACTTATGGGATATATTGGACCACCCGAATCTCTATGCTTCAGGTCCATCCCCATCTTCTGAAAACCTCCATCCCACCTTGGCCCCTTGGCCTACTCTTCCTCCACGAGGGGATTATATGGTGTGGTGTGGGATTATGTCCTCATTCACATCAGTCTTGTAATGACCATGCCATGCACCTCTACCTCCCGAGCTGTTTCGCCGACCCTTTCTGACGGTTCACCAATGTGGCTAAGGGTACTCTGGTTTATTACCTGGAATGTCAAACTTTACTCGGACAAGTCCACAACTGCTTTCCAGGATTTTTGTATCCCTTCATCATGGATTCCATCATCTTTCAAACTTGGAGGGACCCCCAAGAACAGACTGGATACAACACCCAAGGGCTCTCCTACCGTTACGGGCCACCTCCCCCAAGGGTTTTGGACAAGAAATCGATAAAAATCCCACGTTGTGAATATAGTCAGCGGTCGATGCTCATTTTTTGTTCCCACCTCAGGCTAACGTGATATGGAGACTATTTTTCCTCCACGGTTAACTATTATTCTCCACCGCCACACCAACCCCATTAAGCCCAAAATGTCGGTTACACGATTCAAATCCTTCTCCATTCTCATCATGTCCAAGTGGAGTTTCTAAACTCTTGGTACTATTCCTCCGTGCATGTCTGCGCGTTGGGGGAACAAAGCTGTGTCAAAGGAGTCCTTAGGGTCCCTTCACCAACTTCCCTTAAGTGGACATCCCAGGTATTTCAATAGAGATCTTACCCCCTTGTTTCCCACACCGAGTTTAACTCACGTGGGGTTAGGGATTAGGTTGAGGTCCGTGCTTACTCAGGGGATTGTCATCCACCCATGGTCCGAGCTCTATGACCTTAAATTAATACCCTTTCATGAACTACGTATGGATTGATTCCCATCCTCATGGAATATGTAGGAACACACGAATGTCTAGACTTTGGGTCCAGCCCCAATTCATAGAGATCCCCAAATCTCCCGGTCACCTAGGTCCCTTGGCCTGTCCCTCTCTAAGAGGGGGGATATATAGGAATGATACAGAGTATTGGCAGTATGCCCTCTTTCCTGGGAGTTCACCATCTCTCAATTTCCCTCAAGTTGAGTCCCTCGACTCCTATTAGTGATTCACCCATGTCTTAAGAGTACTCTGGTATAGGACCAAGAGTGTTAGATTCGACTTGTTCAAGTTCCTTCCACTTTCCAAGCTTCGTGTCCCCCTTCATTCGGGCTTTCATCACCTTTCAGACCCAGAGGGACCCCCAAAAACGTCCTGGATACAACGCCCAAGGGCTCTCCTACCATTACGGGCCAACGCCCCCAAGGGTTTTTGACAACAAATTGATACAGACCCCGTGTTGTGAACATGTTCAGAAGTCGATTCTCATTTATTTTTCCCCATTTCAGGCTAATGCGACAGGATGCTATGTTGGGAACATGGTCAGTAGTAATCCTCTGTCGTCACGCCAGCCCTTCCCAGCCTTGAATGTTGGTTAGATGATTCAGATTATGTTCCACCCCATCATGTCCGAGTGGAATCTCGACACTCTTAGCGCTACCCCTCAGTGCACATTTTCATATCAGGGGGACAAAGCTGCAATACGGCATCCTTCGGGGCTCCCACAGTTCGATCTCTAAGACCATAAACTAAGATCTCCTCAGAACTATGTTCATCTTGATTCCCACCCTCATGGGATACGTAGGACTGCCCAAACGTCTTGTTTTCAGGTCCATCTCATTTGGGAGCTAATATCTCCACCTTCACCCCTCGGCCTGAGGTTCCTCTCTTGGAATTGCGTACGGTATGATGTGGGATCATGTCCCTATTCACATTAGTTTTTTTTCATGACACCATGCACATTCTCCGCCTAGAATCGCCTCTACTACATCTATGTTGCATAACATTTAAATTCATGCTTGGTCCTATCGCACAACCCTAAACTGTGACATTATCTTCCTAGCCGCATGACAAAAAACGACACTGCATTGTTATGACCTCGTCATAGAGGACATCATGTTGAGTATTGGTCATGTTCCATGCCATTTGTCAACGCCTATTAAATCTTGATTCTTGTTGTGACACTAGGGATTCTTACCCTAGGCATGTTGCTCCACAAAAAAAACCACTCACCTTAAAGGAAAAAAACAAGATTTATCAAATTATTCTTCTTTTGGTGCAAGGGCCATGCCCGCACTCCCCTTCTGCCCTAACACTGGTACCTTACCATGCCACCATTCAGAACTACGTGTAGCTTGATCCCCATCCCCATGGGGTACATAGGAATGCCTTTGCACTTTTCTTCAGGCCCACCTCAACTCTCGTTTTTTGTCCCTTGACCTAAAACCTCTCCCAAGGGGGTTATGCGGTATGGTATGGGATTATGTCCTCATCCACGTCGGGTTTTGTAATTACCCGCTGTGTGCCTTCTATGTTTCCTCCCACCCATGGTCTGAATTCTACGACCCTAAACTAAGATCTCCCAATGGGAAAGGACTCTGCTCCCTCTATCTAATATGTCTCGTTGTTTTATTCAGATGCGTTTTGACAAAGAGCCCGATGTGTGGGATTTTCCTGGGGACATTCCCCTCGTCCCATGACCCAGCATCATGATATATCTATTTGGATCCTCTTCCACTTACACATCCAAAAGGACCCTTGGATGACATGGATGCTAGGATTAAGGGCTCTCCAAGGAAGTTGGGCCTAAGGGCTCTCCTATCATCTCGAGCCAACGTCCCTAAGGATATCTGATGACATTTGCGACATGGTCCCATGTTTCGAACATGGTCAATGGTCGACCCTCATTTTTCTGTCCCCATTCTAGGATAACTCGATATGGATGCTGCGTTTCCACCGTGGTTAATGGTTATCCTCTATCGTCACACCGCCGTCATTGTGATCTAAATTTCAAGCATCATGATTCACTCATTTCCACTTCCTCATGTTCAAGTGGAATTCCAACATACTCGGCTCTATCTCTTCACACATCTAGGTGCGCCACATGGTTGTGTTAGTGTCATTGGGCCGATATTCACTGAGTTCCCCTTTACCCTAACCTTCCCCTTTCTGTGTCGGGAGTGTCCCACCACTACTTCTTGTTTCCCACACCGAGAACGACTCACGTGGGCTTAGTAGTTTTGTCGGGATGTGTACCAACGTGGCCAGGCATCTCACCGTCCCACACAACGTTAAACTACACTCTCAAAACTATTTATGGCTTGATTCCCATTTTCATGGGGTACGTAGGAATGTCCGACCACTCTGCTTCGGGCCCAACCTAATTCTCACTCTTGGTCCCTCAACCTGAAGAGTTTCCTCTGAGGGTACGTGGTGTGATTTGGACTCCAAGTCCTAATTCACTTCGGTTTCATAACCACCACACCACATGATCCCTGAGATCTTCCCTTTCATTCCACGTCCTATTTTATGACGTTAAACTACAGGAGTCCATATGTCCTCAATGCATGACACTAAATTGCGGTTCTACCCTGAACAAGTTCAGGATGCCCCATGTTAATAATGGGATGCACCATAGCCTCTTCCAGAGAGTATTTCACCTGTCAGTGTTGGTATACGACTACACTGTGCTTCTAGAACTACGTGTGGATTGATTCCTATCCTCATGGGATACGTAAGGACACCCTGGTATTTTTCTTAGGGTCCAGACCACAGGAATCATTAATACTGTTATTCCCCTTTCCGCCCCCCTGTTTGGACCCCTCGTAGGGGACCATGTATCTGTGACCCTACCCTAAACAAGTTCAGGATGCCCCAAGATTACATTGGGAAGCGACAGACCCCTTCTCCAGATAGGCCCTGTCTCAAAGAAGGAATGATCCATGATCAAACTGATGCTCCCATCTGGCATACTCCCACATCGGTGGTGTAATTATGTGAGTGTTAGATTTTGTTCGGACAAACCATCACTCCACATTCCACGCTTTGTGTGCCCCTTATTAGGACCCTCGTCCCCTTTCATATATGGAGGAACCCCCTAACAGTATTGATGCCTGACCGATGGTCCACCAGCTATCCTGGGCCAACTTTCCGAAAGACTGGTCATATTTGGAAGGACCCCCTAACAGTATGGATGCTCGACCTAGGGTCCACCTACTATCCTGGGCCAACGTCCCGAGGATTGATCGACAAAATTTGTGACATGTTCCCGTGTTTCGAACATGGTCAACGGTCGACCCTCATTTTTTTGTCCCCATTTAAGGCCAATGTAATATGGATGCTACTTTTCCGCCATGGTCAACAGCTATCCTCCATTTTCACGCCACCCCCATAGTGTTCCAGATTTTGGGTATCGTGATTCATACCTCCTACTTCCCTCTGTTTGGATTGATTCTAATGCCCTTGGCATTACCCTTCTTGTGCACTAGAGCAGGGTGGGAAAAGCAGGTCGGCTGTTTAGAGAGCCATGCTCTCTAGCCGTGACCCCTCTCTCTTTTAGGATTCCCCCAAATGGTGATTGATGTCCCATGTCAATCCCCTCACACCTTCCATTATTTTACACTCTCATACAGGAGCTCCTATTATCTCTTGTTTTCCGCACTGAGCATGGCTCAAGTGGGCTTAGATATTTAGTTGACTATCTCCTCAATACGATCGAGATACAATGGACCCCAATGAACATTTTTTCCATAGTCTTTTCCTCAGAACGTAGTCCGCCTCGCCCTCCTCATCCTCGTTGGACCCCGTTCTTAGGGGTGGAATTTGTTGACCCCAGAAAATGCATTCCCAAATTTTCCAAATGCTTCCATAAACGAACCAAGATCGTATTCCATTTCGCAAGCTTATATTTGGTTGGTCGTAGGGACCGAACAGAGCTACGAATTAGGAGTTATGGACATTTGAAGTTGGGATGGAAAACTGGTTTGCGAAGCCCCTTCGCGAAGCCCCCTACGTGACCACGGCGCGCCGTGGTGAAGTAATGAGGTGAGAGGCTCCACGAACCCGTCTGACATTCGCGATGCACCGCGAAGACCCACCGTGAAGCCGAGGATGCAGTAACTCCCCGCAAACCAGGTTGACGTTCGCGACACGCCGTGAAGCACCAAAGTCCCCTTCGTGCTGTGTGAGCTCTGTTTCGCGGTGCCCCTACCTATAAATACCCAGCTCACCCCCTTCTCCATACGGACAACCACGGACACTTCGCCCCTTGGGAGGCCGATCTTCTGGTCTGTGGAGCTCCGTTTTGCGGCTCCGCGAGGCCATGCTCCGCGACCATCTTCCTTCGCGTTGCTGCTCCGTGAGCTGATGCTCTGCGAGTCCATGCTTCGTGAGCTAATGCTCCGCGATGCTGCTCCGTGAGTACTCCACAAGCCGCCCTGGCTCCGCAAGAGGCACATGCTCTGTGAGAACGCATGCTCCCCAAGCCCCTTTTCTCCACGAAGCTACTTTGCGAAGACCAATCCTTTGCGAGGCTTCTACCTTCGCGCCAACCGCTCCATACCGCAGGGGATGCGCCCCCTCCCCCCCACTCGGGCTCAGTGCCGAGCTGCGGTCACGGCCCTCTGGGCCGGTCCCTTCACTACTGTCATAGACCCCCATGAAAAATGGGGAGTCTCACCGCGAACTTTCCAGCCCGAGACGTCGGGATTTTCCATTGCGCCCTTATGCCCACCCACCTTCCACCATTGGAATACCATGATTTGAGATACTCCTCCACACACCATGAAACACACTAAATCAACAAATTCCTCTTGGTTTCATTCCTATGTCATGAGTTGAGGTTCTCATCATCAATTCCCCGAGTACCATGAGTCGAACCATTCATCAGGCAACTCCTCCAAACCCCATCACTTGGTCTATATGCCAGGTTGAACCACAAGGGGCCGCCCTTGTGTAAGTCCCAACACCAACCATTTCTAGGCACCTTCTTCCTAACAATCCTATCAATATGACTTTAAACTGTAGTACTCCCTATCTAACAAATGATAGGATGCCTCCTTCTCCAAGTAAAAGATGCCTTATGCTTCAAGTATAAGATGCCAACAGTCCTATCTATATGACTTTAAACTGTAGTACTCCCTATCTAACATATGATAGGATGACTTTTTCTCCAAGAAAGAGATGCCTTATGCTTCAAGCATAAGATGCCAGCAGTTCTATCTATATGACTTTAAACTGTAGTACTCCCTATCTAACAAATGATATGATGCCTCTTTCTCCAAGCAAGAGATACCTTATACTTCATGCATAAGATTCCAACAGTCCTATCTATAAGACTTTAAACTATAGTACTCCCTATCTAACAAATGATAGGATGCCTCTTTCTCCAAGCAAGAGATTCCTTATGCTTTAAGAATAAGATTCCAGTAGTCCTATCTATATGACTTTAAACTGTAGTACTCCCTATCTAACAAATGATAGGATGCCTCTTTCTCCATAAAGATATGCCTTATGCTTCAAGCATAAGATTCCAGTAGTCCTATCTATATGACTTTAAACTGTAGTACTGCCTATCTAACAAATGATAGGATACCTCTTTCTCCAAGCAAGATATTCCTTATGCCTCCATCATAATATGCCAGTAGTCCTATCTATATGACTTTAAACTGTTGTACTCCCTATCTAACAAATTATAGGATGCCTCTTTCTCTATACGAGAGATGCCTTAAGCTCCAGGCATGATATTCCAATAGTCTTATCTACAAGACTATAAACTCTAGTACACCCTATGTGCCAGTCATAGGGTACCTCTTGCACTAAAACAAAAGCTGCTTTATGCTCCATGAATAACACGCCTAATGCCATGATCACAGTGGCATGATTCCAATAGCCCTCAGCATTATCCCGCTTGTGCACTAGCGTATAAGTGAAGGACTCAATCCACTAGTGAGTTGGGATGACCTCATGGCCATATGTGAGGAAGAAATTACGGGCATCTTCCTAGCATAATCCCCATTCAACAGTGCCACTCCATAGCAGCACCCGAGCAACTTCCTAGCATAAGCCCCATTCACCAGTGCCGCTACATAGCGACACCCAGGAAACATCCTTGCGTAAGCCCCATTCACCATTGCTGCTCCATAGCGGCACCCAGGAAGCATCCTTGCGTAAGCCCCATTGACCATTTCCGCTCCATAGCGGCACCCATGAAGCATCCTTGTGTAAGCCCCGTTCACCATTGCTGCTCCATAGCGGCACCCAGGCAGCATAGTTGCATGAGCCCCATTCACCATTGCCGCTCCATAGCGGCACCCGGGCAACATCCGGGCATAAGACCCATTCACCAGTGCCGCTCTATAGCGGCACCCGGGCCACATCCTATCGTAAGCCCCATCCATGATTACTTCTCTATAGCGGCACCCATGCAACTTCTTTGTGTAAGCCCCATTCACCAGTACTGCTCCATAGCAGCACCAGGGCAGCGTCCTTGCGTAAGCTCCATTCACCATTGCCGCTCATTAGCGGCACCTGATAAGCTTCATAGCATATTCCCCATCCACCATTTCCACTACATAGTGTCACCTGGGAAGATTCCTCACGTAATCCCCATCCACCATTGTGATCCTATGCAGCGGTAAGCCGTTGAAATCCTTATACAGCGGTAAGTCGTTGCGACCGCATTCAGCGGTAAGCCGCTGATATCCTCATACAAAGGTAATCCGTTGCAACCCCATTCAACGGTAATCCGTTCAAATCCTTATACAGCGGTAAGTCGTCGCAACCCCTTGCAGCGGTAAGCCGTTGACATCCTGATCCAATAGTATGCCGTTGTGACCCCGTTCACTGGTAAGCCGTTGTGACCCAATCCAGTGGCAAGCCATTGACATCCTCATCTAGCGGTAAGCCGTTGTGACCCCATTTAGCGGTAAGCTATTATGACCCAATCCAGCAGTAAGCCGTTGGAACCCCCAATCGGTAGTAAGCCGTCATCAGTAGAACTACGCGGACTTTGATTCCCTCCCACAGGGATATGTAGGAAGCCTCTTCAAGGATCATGCACAAAACCATCGTCATCCTTTTCTTCGGGCCTCCATCCTGGAGTAAGTCCCAGAACCATGGGCCACCTAACGTGTAATCCCCTCTTAGTTTCTCATGGATGCACCCCTCGCGATATGATAATCAGATCTCTGCTTCCTCTTGTTTCTCACGCCGAGCACGACTCACGTGGGCTTAGAGTAAGCATTGTCCATGACAATACCTCGTCCAGCATGACGTTAAACTGTATGCCCCCGTCCAGCATGATGTTAAACTGCACATACCTTTGAAGTACGATTACATTGATCCATGTCAAGGAATGGTACGTAGGAAGCCTCCGCGAGGTTCAAGCCCACCACCCATCATTTCTTCACGTTGGGTTCCACCCTCGTCTAGCATGACGTTAAACTGCATTCCAGTCCGACAACAAGCTGTTGTGACAAATCTGAACTATGAGGAATTTGATCTATGTCAAGGCACGGTACGTAGGAAGCCTCCCTGAGGTTCAAGATCATCTCCCATCAAACCAAGGTCCTTTCTTCACATCGGTTCGCTGACAAAAAACCACCTAAACTATGAGGTCTTTGATTCATGTTGAGGTATGGTATGTAGGAAGCCACTATGAGGTTAAATCCCATCACCCAGTCGTTCCGACCCCATTCACGTTGGTTCACCCCTATCCCACATGACTTTAAACTGTGTTCCATGCCTCATTTGAACTATGTGGTCTTTGTTCTTGGCTAAGGCATGGTATGTAGGAAGCCTCCACGAGGATCAACCCCACCACCAGTGGACCCACGGGTCCACCTTCACGTCGGTTCAATAACGATACCCAACGGAACAAGGTCCACCTTCACGTCGGTTCACTGATGATACACATCGACCAAGGTCCACCTTCACGTCGGTTCGCTATTGATAACCATCGGACCAGGGTCCACCTTCACGCCAGTTCACTGACGATACCCCTCAGACCAATGTCCACCTTCACGTGAGTTCGCTGACGATACCCATCAGACCAAGGTCCACCTTCACGTCGGTTCGCTAACAACACCCATCAGACCAAGGTCCATCTTCACATCGGTCCACCAGCACCATCTTGAACTACGCGGACTTTGATTCTCTGCCATGGGGATACGTAGGAGGTTTCTTCGAGGCTCAAGACCAACTTCATTGTTGCCCTTGCGATTGTCCCATTTCATTCCCCCTCCACTTCATTCATCCATCCAACATCCACCCTGATTCATACCCGGGCCTCCACATCCTGGTGGAATCATGCAATCCACCCTCCTCACTGCTCCTAGCAGTACCTAGGGCGCTATCCACGCGTAAGCCCCAGTATGTCTCCGGGTCGTTGTCCTTTGTGTATGCCCCGATTCATCACCCCTATAAACTAAAAGGGTTTTGATCCCTGTCCTCTACACATGGTACGTAGGAAACCTCCAAGAGGTTTAATCCCAGCCAATGGTAATCCATGGTGTCCCCCATCCTGGGGTGCACTTCCCCTGATCCGCCCTCAGTGGTGTTCAGATCAGCCATTACGGTGTGACATGCCCCCTCCTTGAAGCGCACTTCCCCTGATCCACCCTTAGTGGTGTTCAGATCATCCATTACGGTATGAAATCCCCCCTCCTTAAAGCGCACCACCTCAGATCCTTCCTCATTGGGCGTCCTAATCTATCCATCTTCCAGGTATTCCCCCCTTGGGATATACTGATCTGATCTGTCTCCATGGGACGTTCTAATCACTATCATACCATCTCTACAAGATGTTAAAATTACATCCTACCTCATATAGACATGAGATGCCTGAGGAAAACCTCGGAATACATGCATTTGGTGTAACCGTCTCTGCTAGACGTTAATCTTGCAGTATACCTTGTGTTAAACACATGAAGCTGAGGAAAACCTCAGATGCATGCCTATGGAATACGATTCCCCGCATTCGACATGGGATGCCTCTAGTTCTACATCCTTGAGATGCCCTCTTATGAGGAATAATACCGGTTCCCTATTGTCCACGCACCTAGAGATGCCCTGACATGCCTAATGTTTTCATCTAATCCTACCGAAGGTCGCTACCATGTCAAGATCCCATGGAATGTCTTCACAGAAGTAGTGTAATTAACTGGCATCCATGAAGATATGGCACCGGTAATGAGACTCACAAACAACGTATTAAATATATGAGGGAGACCCAGACTAGGTGATGAGTTCTGAGGAGGAATCCACATAAGGAAGAACCGACATCCCATCATCCTGTTTCAATCAAGGAGCAGACGTCCATGAATAAAGAGCGGATTCCACCAACATTTGGAAAGCGGGAATGTGGGGCAACAACAGCATGTCCTCACAGACGGATGCGCGCTCCCCGGTGAAAGCGTCGGAAACAACAGGGATAGTGTATTTTTCAATCCAACCCTCAAGGTTAGAAAACCAAGCCCGAAGGGTTGTGTAAGAGAAATTTGAATAGCCCCAACCATTTGGGATGGGGCCTTTTTCACCTCAAAACCACCTAATCAGTGGGAATCAGTATTATCATAATCAGGAAAAATAAAATAGAATGGATAATCCCATTTTGTCTCACTGTGTGATCCTATTACCTCATTAGGGACCCTCAAGACAAAACTTTTGGGAGATTCCCTATTGATTACTATTCGCTAAGTAGCTCCCATAGAATCAGAAAATGAGAGATCAAAACCTCATGGGGGCGCATTGAAAAAAGAATACTCGAAAATAAACTGATAAAATGCATGAAATTAACTTCGTATTAGTTAATTTCATCAACTCCACCCTGATATATTTTATAAAACACAAGGTCAATTCAGAGGAGTCATAAGTGGAAGTTTCAATTCATAATGTGGTCCCCACTGAAACAATTAAAAGATACTTCATTACCCAGAACTATAATCTTTCCTTAAATCTAGGAATTCCATTTGAAAATACATTATTAATCACATTAAAGGCATCAAATAGGTGAAAGGAGAAGGGTCAAATCGTGTCTCACCTACCTCCTGAAGAGGTTAAGACCCTTTCTCTAGAGGAAATCTTTTTTTAGAAGGAGGATAAGATGAATGAATTGAGGAGTCTCAATGGAAAATTACTATGAGGTAGCCTTCATTATAGATATTTTCTACAAGAATATACCTTACTCACACTTATAGTTGGTTTTCTATAATAAAGATGGGTTTTCACAATAACTAATATAGGTATGGAACATCCACATAATGTGGGATACCAACAACCAATATATTTTGATCCTGTAGAAGTAGATTGAGAAATCCATCCATTGGGTGCACAAAATGAGTGGGGTCAGGAACATTCTTATAAGACTGCACCTATATGTTACCCAAAATAGATACCATCCACACCACTTCGACGGCCCTACCGGATTCCTTAACTATTTAGGCTCCAGCAGCCGCAACCATTCAATCTTCGACTCAACCAGACATTCCCTGAATGTTGATGGAAACTGTTGAATCACTAATGGATCAATTTGAATCCATGGTAGAATGACCTACACCAATACATCAAAAATATTATTCTTATAAAAAATGGGTATATCTGACTCTTCCCCCACCGAATTTTGGGAACACAACATTTCCAATTTTTAATGTCTTTGTTGTCTTGGAGTAGAACGTGATTCATTTTATCTCTCACTATGATTTGAGGATGGGGACACTTGAATAATAGGAAGCAGTGAAACTCCCATGCTACTTATAGTAAATTTAGGGTCCAACCTTCATGTGGTACATAAGTTTGCATGCTCGGTCAACTACAGGTTGGGAAGACCTCCATCAGAAGTTTCCCTTCCATTTCAACTCAATGCTGAAGAAGACAACTATCTTCATTCTCTCAAACAATAGGCAGTAGAGGAATAAAAGAGTATAATATTTCATTTCTATATGGAAATAATTAAAATACAACTTTAACCTATCAATATGTCAAGAATAGTTATTTCCCATCAGTATAGTGAATCGTTACGACAATTTCCACATGCCACTAATCCTTATAAAATATAAAAGAGGGTTTTTGGACCTTTCTACAATTTCTCAAAGGGGAGAAGACTCTAATGTAAAGACCAAATCCATGTTTTGAGTAATTAAATCCACTCAAGGAAATAGATTAGGGAAATAATAGGATGCTATGGTCACACTTAAGTATGTCCATGTACTCACTCCCACTTCAAATCCCACACCGTATCATGCAGCTACACCTCTTAAGAATTAGCAACAATGCCTTATTCATCAGTATGATAAAAGTGAACAGAGGCCAAAAAACTTTCAGTTGATGAAGTAAAAGGACTATTATTTTCAAAATGAAAAAATCCATGGCTACTTCATCTCAACATTGGAAGACAACATGGTAAAATTTTCAAAGCCCATGAATCCCAACAAAGAAGGTGACCAAGATATCCAAATTATTGCACCTTCCATCAAGTACTCAGGAACCACATCCATGATTGTTTTGTTTTCAAATAACTCTTGTAAAAGATGTTTCAATATTTCCATGTGAAGTTGATAAATTCCCCTTCTCTGGTTGTGTATGTTTATACCACTAATCCAAACAAGAAAAATTAAGGGTACATAAGGAAGATCAAGAGTATGTAGAAGTTTGGTGATTGAATGTTCAGAAATATAATCAACTAGAAACATTATATCCTCCGAACACAGTTGGAATAACAAACTGTGTCTTCAACTACTTCTGCTAAAAAATATCCAAATTCATTTTCATATGAGTCCTCTAAAAGCCAGTCTTCCAAAAAGTAGCATGGTTAGAAGAGTGAGAAGAAAACGTATGAAGATGAGCCTATAAGAAAGCGGAAATTATCCTTAACTTTTGTATACTTCATGCCTATAGTCCAAATATCATGATCACCACCCCTCCATGTTGTACAACTTGGGTCTAACAACTAGATAGAATCTACATTAGAAGAGTTGTTGATCTTCAATTACATTAATATTATTCAATTAGTGGATCCATTTTTAGATTATGATCATGATTATGAACCCAAATTTTCAACACTTTATTGGGGAACTACAGGAAGAGGACTTCAATGATGAGGGTACATGGGAGGACAAAATCATTACAGGATTCACTACCTTATCCATGCCCTGGCTCGAATTATCTATGTGGTTGAAACACATGGGAGAGATATATAGTGAGATCAGTAGGAATAATGGGACTCTCACATGTATGATAGGTTCTTCCCTGACAAAATCATCCTGGAAGATCAATTAGAGGAAACATAATCACCTAATCAACCGCAGTGTATAGGTAGACTTAGTCAATGTAATGCACCAATGGAAGAAACACCTTTGTCCCCTATTTTAAGTATTAATCTATACACATTTGGAACATCATCTCTCAATAGACCTATGATAGAACGCCCCCATTTTAAGAAAAAAAAACTTTGGACCAGACATATTATGTTTTGAAGTAATTATTCTTGGTTTCAGATATGTTTTCAAACCTAGATTATCTGATTATATCAAAATACATTTGGGAACCACTCATTGAGGCCTTCTCGAGCACTCAAGAATTTGAAACTGAGGTTACTACTGTCGAGGTATATCATGTAGATAACTGTCCTACAAAATACCACACAATCATCACTTTTACGGACCTGGATGAGGAATCTTTCCTATAGGGACATGTCAGGACCCTGTATATATATGTCAGGATAAATGAAATTGATATCCGAAGAGCCTTCATTGATAATGGATTAGGAGTCAACCTCATCCCGATCCAAAAACTTCATCAAATGGGTTTCAATGAATCTCACTTGTCTCCCTCTTTCCTAATGTTACAGGGTTATGAAAACAATGATAAAAATACTCTTAGAAAAATCAAACTCAAGACTCATTTTGGGGATATTATGACTGATTTAGAATTTATGGTTGTTAGATTGGACACAACTTTCAATGTTCTACTAGGAGGACCTTCTCTACATTAGCATGCATATGTTCCCTCATCGTTCCCCCAATGCATCAAATATTGTATTAATGGTAAAATTGGGACATTTAATAGTGAAAATTACCCATTCAAGTCATGTGGGTCACAATATATTGACGTAGTATTCTACTATAATGGAAATAGTCCATGGTTGATAATGTCACTCGGATCAATGCCCCAAATGGTCTGTAGATTATTCAACTCTTCCCTTTTAAATAGTATAGTAGAGAGTATGTACTCCCCATAATCCTAATTGAAGAGGTAGTTTAAAATATGAGAACACATCCAATGACTTTGGTGATGTCAATTGATATAGTCTAGACAAATGGCATGGGTTAGGTTGTCAACACTTCGAGTAATAAAGAAATCATCGACGGAAATGTTTTTATCCCATCCCATAATCTCCAAAAAATTCTGGCTCTATCATTTTGGATGGAAAAATTTGTCATGAAAATAAGATAAGACAATCTGGCTCATTCTCAATCCCTCATTTCTCCTTCAGTACACAAAAAATTCCTCATACGAGCAAGAGAACATGAAATTGTTTCTTCATCTTCCAGTTTTCCAAATCACAACTCCCCTCCTACCTATGAGGAGATTTATTCATCACATATTTTCAAGACATAGATGAAAGAGGTCAATCATGAGGAAGAGGAAGAAGAGGAATACCACAAGGATTTACATCAAACATTTGAGTAAGGAAATCCCACTGCTACTAATGATCTCAAGGAGATAAATCTGGGTATAAGAAGATCCGTGAACAACTCTGATTAGGGATAGAATGAATTCTGAAGAAAAAGAGGCATATAATTACTTCATGTAGAAACACTCAGAATTTTTTTCTTGTAATTAAACAAATATTCTAGGTCTTTACCTGAGGTTTCCACCCATCACTTGGGTTATCCAAAAGATCATCTGGATTACAAATAGGTAGCCAAAATGACACATCTGGCCCATACCTCCAAAATTGAGGTTGAAGTGGATAAGTTCATCCAAGAAAACATTATATTGGAAGTGAATTATTGTAAAAGGTTTTCCAACATAATCCTTATAAAGAAGAATATTGAGAAAATTAAATTTTTCATCAACTGTTGAGATCCCCACTGGCACTGTACGAAATATGAATTCCTATTTCCAATAACAGAACTCCAAATTAATGAAACAATTAGTTATCAAGACTTATCCTTCATTGATGGATATTCAAGGTACAAAAAAATTCATATGTACCCATAAGATGAATAATCAACCACCTTCTGGGTCCCTAGGGAGTATTATGCTATTAGGTAATTCCCTTTGGATTGAAGAAAATTGATTCCACAAACCAACGTGCTATGAATCACATCTTCAACCCCCATTTGAGGAAGTTTGTTGAATGATTTTTTGACAATATAGTGGTTTATTATCGAAAACATTCTAGCCACCTAGCTTACTATGGGACCATATTTAACAAGATTCAATAGAACATCCTAATGATAAACAATTCAAAATAATTTTAGGGTGACCTTGGGAAAGTTTCTTAGTTTCTTCGCACGTCATGAAAACATTAATGTTGACCCTAATTAAAAAATAAATCCTTATCATGTCACCTATTCAATACCCTAATGATTTGGGACAAATTGAAGGACATTGGTCCTATATCAGTTACTTTATAACCAACCATTTAAGTGTTTTCCCATCACCAAATTGATTAAGAATGGGGTCACATATCATTGGAACAATGACTATCAAGAAGAATTAAAAAAACTCAATAAGTACCTCTAGATCCCACCAGTATTAATGATACATGTTTAAAGAAAAGGTTATCATTATATTTGGTATATCCCTTAAGTTATCATTGGGAACCATCCTCATGAAAAATATTGATACTATTAATGAAAAAATATTTTTTATCTTGGTAAAACCATGCTCGACCTCAAGGATTGTTATTCGAATATCAAGAAACGTATTCCAGAATTAATCTTCATAGTTTAGAAATTAACTCACTACATGTAGAATCGTGAAGTTAAATTAGTATCTCTTAATAAACCACTCAAACACATCTTCATCCATCCCATTTTGATAGGACATGTGGCATAGTGGGATCTTATTTTGCAACAGTTGGATATATATTTTGTGCCTATGAAAGGATAGAAAGGAAAAACCATGAAAGAATTAATTTTAGAGAAACTATCTACAGAATTGATGTCATTAAATACTAAATATCCAGATTAAGAGATATCTTCTATTAAATATAGTTCCAAATGTGGGAAATGTAGATTTATGGCACATCTAAGAGCCCAACAGGGAAAATAATGTAAGATCCTTATCTCAAAAAAGTGGGACTGGGATTATGCTTATCTACCCAATGAAGGGAATATTAAATTGACCATTACTATTATCATAAGGTTTCACCAAAAATGAGGAAGAATATTAGGCCCTCATTTCAAGCTTGTAACTAGTAATCTAAATACCAGTTGACCTCATGGATGTGAAAGGTGATTTAGAGATGGTAATCCAATAGACCAGTGGGAATTATGACATCAGAAAAGAATATCTAATCTATTTTCCTGACTATGTATGAGGTTTAATGGAATATTACCCCTCCAAACCAACATTGAATCACATCCCATTAATATGGAACACCCATGATGATGCATTGGATAATGCAACTATATCTTTGGATGATCCAATTCACAATGAAACAATAATCAACATTTTCCTTTTTCTCTTGGTCTTAATTTTTTTTCAAGTAAGAATAGAGAAGACCAAAAAACTCTACCCTATCCCAAATATGTACAATATTACAATGATTTGGATTATTTTTATCATGAAATACCTACAATATAGATTAATCCCATTGGATAAGGTTGGGAAAGTGAAAATATGATGATAAGGAATTAACTTCAATCTTTATAATGGCACACATCCCCATAAAATCCTCTATAAAGGTAAATTCGATGGGTTCCTTCTGAGATGTATCAACATAGAAGAGATAAAGGATATTATGGAAGATGTAAAACTAGGATTTTGTGGTTCATACCAGTCAGGGTATATACTTTATAATAAAATATAAAGACTTATATTCTTCTGACCTTCGATGATGCTATATTTTATAGAATTCACCAAGAAATGTTATTACTGCCAATTACATGCTAACTTCATCCATAAACCCTGAGAGTTTCTATATACATCCAAATAATCCTATCCATTATCCATATAGAGAATGGATATTGTGGGGACATACCCTCTATCTATGGCCAAATAGCCCAAATGCATCTTGACTGATATTGATTTCTCTTCCAAAATGGGAAGAGGCGATACCCCTCAATGAATTCTATTCCAAAAGAATTGTTAGTTTCATCAAATATAACATCATTAAAAAATTTGGTTTCCCTCATATAATATTATTGAAAAAAAAACATATTTTCTTCCACTGAAGTGGAAAATATATATCAAGAATACAATATCAAATTCAACCATTCATCCCTCTATCATGAAACAACTAGTGGATATATGGAGTCCTTCAGTAAGAACCTATCATAAATACTCTAGAAGTTGGTGAAAAAAGATCCAATTTCCTTGTCTCACAATGTATTTCTTGACTTATGGGATCACCAAACTATAACCCATACTCCAACACGGGAAACCCTGTATTCATTAGTATACATAAAAAAAGCAATCCTCCCCATTGAGGTTCAATTAACTTTATTCCACAATTCCATATGTGACTAATTATCTACATATGATCAATTTTATAAATTAATAGAAGAATTAGAGTGGCTCAAATGAAAAATATTGCATACCTTGCATCACTTGGAAGTGTATCAAAATTGGATAGGAGGAGCCTTCAACAAGAAGTTCCACCTCCATTCATTCTTCCAAGGAGGATTGGTACTATTCCTTAGGGCTCCAATAATACACTTGGAGAAAATCCTCCAAAGCATGATACGAAGTGGGAGGGAACTTAGTCCATAAACAAGGTCCAATATAACATATCCTATTTCTTTATACTAGTGGATGGAGAAACCATTACGACTCCAACCAATGAAATTTTCTTGTAGAATTATTTAATTTAATCAGACGACCATTCATCCTAGATGCAATACATTAAATTTCATAGCACCATATTTCATCCCAGCTACAATATGTTAAACTATGTAGTTGTTCTTTATCGCATGACCTTAAAAGTAATGATTTAATAACTATGGTGAAGAACATTAAACCGCATTGAATCATCATCTTCATCGCATGACAATAAATTGCATGGCATTTTGTCTTAGTCATATGACCCAAAACTACAAGACACCATTCGACCTCACCACATGAAATTAAAACACATGGTTAACATCTACTTCATTTGATGTTAAGAAACCCCCAAAATACCACAAGTTGACACTCCTCATGGCCCCTTAAATATGGGCCTCAAACTTAGGTGTAAGTCCTAATCACATCACTCTAACCCCTCATCAGGTTGAGATACCATATTTTCAAAACAGGAGGAGGAAAGTATGGGAATCTCCCATGCATTATCCCCACTCACATAATTTCCACTATAGATTGGAACTTTGGTCCCCTTTATAGCTATAATTACCCTCATTATCACATCCTTACCACAATCCATTAATCTGCATGGTCAACATCTTCATGGAATGATGATAAACAACATGATCTCTCCAAAACTATTAATGGATTGATTCTCATTCCAATGAGATATGTAGTGATGCACGGACCTTCTATCAAGGGTACAACCATGATTAAATAAACGAAGACACCATTTTTTTCTTTATGGATGAATATGATCTACCCAAGGAACCCTTCATTGAAATGTGGCTTGATTCCCATTACAACATGATGCCTAATGATGCCTAAACCTCATGTTTTTGGACCAACAATCATCATGGAAAATATTGAAGCCCCTTTCCCTACATCAAGACTTGATTTACGGGGGAATTTTTTTTTCAAGAAATATATATGGATTGATTCTAATTCTAATGACATATGTAGTGATGACTAGGTTTCCATCCTTAGACCCAACCACACTATTTTAATATTTTTACATCAACTCTTCTTCATCCTTACTGCAAGATGTTAAAATTCATGGACAATGTCCTCCCCACATGACATTAAACTTTATAGGAGTTAAAGAAATATGTATGGATTTATTCTCATCCCAATGAGATATATATCGATACCTAGAATATAACTCATGGTCTAGAAACTATGAACATCTAAATACCCTTACCCTTCACTTTAGTATCTTTTTTTCATGGAAGAATCTTTTTACACGCCCTATTTCTCACATCGAGCCTAGCTCATGTAGGATTAAGATTTTTGGTAAAGGATATCCCTTAAAAAATAAGGAATTTAAATTTGTGTCAGGATTATCATGGTCTCTGATGAATGACTTTAAAAGGAACACTAGATTTCATCTACACATGACAATAAACTAAATTATTTCCTACAGAACTACATGTGGTTGATTCTCATTCCAATGAGATTTGTAGTGACGTCAAGATATTCATTATTGGGACTAAGTATGAAATAATATGGTAAATAAACTCATTATCTTATTTACATGTAATATATACAAAAGAGGATTCAATATGGGTTCTCACCCTATGCATGAACCCAACCTAAAAAAAGCAACCCACTCTTTGCCTTCACACGTGAATTCAATTGATACGGGGAACCATTATTTAATAACTTATTGTGGCTTGATTATCATTATAGTGTGATAAATAGTGACACCTAGGACTCATGTCCTAGTCCCAGCAATAGGGTAAGGAGAAATCCCCCCTCTCCTGCATAAAAAAAAGATCTATGGATGAGATTTTAATTTGGGTCCCCTCATTAGGGGGTCCACCATAGAAATATACATGTTCTCGTTCTACATATGAGTCACATTTAGACAAGGGACTTACAACATATTGACCAATATCTATCCAAATTATTCCTTTAATATCTTACATATCCACTCCACATGTCATTATCCTGATCATAGACACTTTTGGATCTTGATAACCTTTCTCTATCTCTTAGTGAAAGAATTTATGTTAAGGGCTCTTTTTCCTGACTATTCTTTAATACTCCCTAGTTATATTTACATAAAACATACCATAAAATGGGGTTTCATCTAAATTATGTCACTATTTGACTATGATATAATATTCACCAGTTGTCTTTTCATAAAACATAACACAAAATGGGTCTATAAACCGACATTAATTTCTAGATTGGGAGAAGCCTCTATTTTCCTTGTTAGAGTTGATGTCGTTACACTAGAGAAGACAATTAAGATTTAATTCTACAGTAATACCACATAAAGTTTTTCCATATCCTCTCTCCTAGTATAAAATCTCAAAGACCATGGTTTAAAAGTTCCTCTTTCATGTAAAACATATGCAGGAACTATATGGGTTAGATAGGCCACATATAATCTTTCATTTCTATAATATTATTGTCCTAGTCATATGAACTAAAATTAAAGGCACCATATTATCTATTCTTGGGTCAGATCTGTGTATAGAACATATTCCCCCTATTCTTTGGAAATTTTGACTTGAAATTATCCATTTATATCCAGGTACTTTCCTCCCACAAACCAAACACTATGCCCAGGGAAATCTAAATCACCAGAAACTTTCATCGTCTTTTAGAAATAAAATGTCAGAATTCCTAATGACATATTTTCTAGAATATGATGTAAAACCCCCATATTTACTTGTATAAAGTGTCCCAACAAATAGTTTTTTCATCCAAGTAATGCGACTACTGACCATACTATAATACGTTGTAGTTGTATTTTCATAAAACATCCCACACAACGGGGTTTTAAATGAGTGGTGACTTCATCATCAATATATAAAACCTCTAATTCTAAAAATCATTTTCCTTATACCGATATTCATATCCATGGATCCCCAAATCATATCTTACAACTTTTTCCTCTCACACATGAATATGGCACCACATTTTTAGATAGATAAAATGAATAGGAGAATCATCTACTATTAAGTCAAAGATAAAGAACTTAAACTATAGCCCCGCAAGTATCCATGCTACATGAATTTAAAATATATAGAATAATTTACTCACTATAAGAATTTAGATTGTATAACATAACATCATATACATAAGATGTTAAAATAGATGAAAATTTCCTCCTTATAAGATGTTAAAAATCACAGTTAGTGTAGTGGTCGAAAGATATTAAACTGCATGATAGTTTAACCTCTGTCAGAAAGGGTCCCTCCCCCCAAACATTAACCATTTAACAAAATGTACCCTCATATACACAATCCAAATTAATGTAAGAGATATTTTTCCCTTCATGGAAAATGCCAATACAAATACATTCACTATTCTCAGACATCTTCCCATAGAAAAAAACACCCATCGTGGTCTCTGGAAACCTAAATCTCTATAAACTCGACTAATACATCTAAAATAGAATATAAAAATTCTATAAAAATCATTCACCTAAATATGTATTAACACACCCTAATTATCTTCACATTAAGAAATCATAAAAATTGGTTTTCTAGCCGAGGGTTTCCACAACTAACTATGCAGTAACACACCCTAGTTGGCTTTGCATAATGCATTCCACAAAATTGGGTTTTTAATCACTCATAACTTAATCCTTAGGAGGTACCTCTTATATTTTAAATATAGGTTTTAGGATCAAAAACCATAAAATTTAATCTCAAAAAACCCCTTGGGGCATCATAATATTGTTAGAACAATATTATCCATCACACCTTGTTTGGGCCATCATTTAAAATATTATGGTCAATGTTGTTCAACCTAAAACACTAGTCTCACTAGTTCGGATTGAATGAAATTAAAATGACCACAAAAAGAAACATGTTACTAACCATATTATAAACCCACAAAGGTAAGTATGGATAAAACTTGAGTTCTGTCTCAGTAGACTTGAAATCCATTTTATTTAGGAAAAATCAGGCAACAAAAAGAAATATTCACAAAGTTGTTAGGATAAAATATCAAAAAGGGTTGTCTAAGAAAAACCCGAGTCCATCCCACTAAGTATAATCCATATTGAGATCAGGAAAAAAATTATGATGATGAAACATAATACCCATATATTTTAATGTTTTTACATATGACCCCAACAATAGTGAAACTATGCCCACTAGGCCCCATGAATTAGAAAAAAATTAGATCACACATCAATAGTTGAGATAGCTCCAAAACCAACCAATTGTGGCTGGAATTTGTCAAAGTTTCCTTCAATTACCTTATAAAAAGATAATTTTTATTCTGAAAAAATCTTATTATAGGGGGGTTATTGACACTGAAAAATGAGTTTCATGCACTTTTCCACAGAATTCTTGATGTGATCCTCACTTAAACACTAAATTTGAATTTGAGTAAAGATATTTCTCCAAGCCAAAAGAAGATGAAAACTATATTTCCATGTTCTAAAATACTACACCATAATTAGGATAAGTGGAAAGAAACCCCTCTAGGTGTAGGATGTGTATTTCCATGATAGATGAAAAAATGGTGTTGATGCATTAAAATGAAAATTTTGCATTTCATTGGAAAAAATTTCATGTATTCACCATAACAAGATGTATATATCTCTTTGAAATCCAAGATTTTACTGGTCATAGATCCAAAACACACAGATATATAAAATGTTATGTATCTCAGAAGTCATAATTTTTTAAAGGAATTTACAACACTGTGTAGGTTAGACTATGCTAATAGTGTGTGCCTCAGAACTATACAGATAGCCTATATATCACCCCAGTGTGAAAAATCTGCACATCCACTCGACAAGGGCATCCTATGCACCAACCCTATGCATCAACCTTGGACATCAGCCAGGTGCATCAGTATTGTGTGGATAGCTTGTGTAGAAAACCCATATAGACTGCCTGTATGGATATCCTATGTGAGCTAGAACCTTTTCCCAAGATCCCCTATTTTCCTATAAATAGGACCCTGGGGTCATCATTTGCATAGAATAAATTTTTTAAAGTCATCCCAATGCTCTTCTCTCCCTAGTCCTTCTCTGAATACCTCCGAAACATCCTTGGTAATTTTATAAAACCAAGAGAGGATGGAATTAAAGAGGGGTTTTGAAATTAAATTCTTCTCATGGTTTAAATAAAAAACACTTCTGTGGGTCACTCTATCTCTACCCTGATATAAAATCACTAGAATGAGTTCCCCTTCCCTTATCATAGACCTACGTGATCCCCTTTCAGGAACATTAGTGGAGACCCTTGAAGGCTTGAGCAACGCCTTGTGCATGTATCATTTCTTAGGTAGTCCAACATCCAAGTAACTATCACCTTGCCCTAGTCAACTTGAGAGAATAAACCCTACATGAGCCGTCATTTTTTCACCTAGGACTACCTGTATGGCCCTCATTTATCTCTCCATAGACAATATCTCATGAAAGCCTCTAATCAGGCCCTCCTCAAATTCATCCATGGTAGGGACTCTCTTCCTTTGGATCCTTTGTTAGAGAGGGGCCAAATTTAAACCACCACCAAAGCCATTGGAATAAAAATTCCATGAAGAGGTATACACCATTATGTCTCCCATTTTTATTTTCATTCCTATGGTCAGAGGTTTCTCTCAGTTGTCCCACCCGACGGTTAGGGTCCTTTGGTTTCATGTTGATTTTCATTAAAATTTTCACGATGACCCCATCACTAAGAATAGTGATAGGGAGTTCTCAGTCACATATACTATGGTTATAACCATTTACTACCATTTTTGTCTCTAAAGGCTAGAGACTCCAATTCCAATAGGGGAGGGAGAGGATCACACTTTCATTTCCTTTTGACATGGAATGAAATCATCCACCCCCAATAAAAAACCAATTTTTGGTAATCCCTTATAGAGTAAGAACCTAGAATTTCTTACAAGAGGTTAGAATATTTCTCCTCCTCACCCGTTATCTAGTTGATTAGAGATGGGAAGGGAACTGGAGTTCTCTCCTCTTTCTCCCTTACCCTCAGCCTCTTAAACCAACAAAATATGAGAAGTGTGTTTTTCCATGTCTTTTGATTCCACATGTTTATCACAAGCAATCATGAGTCATCATGAGTGGTGGATTAGGGTTATTAATGATCACAATGTCCATATAGTCGGATGAATGTTTGGGAAGAGAATCATCATTTAAATCTTTATCTTTTCATTCTTTAGAGTTCTTCCTTGGTGTGAATTTTCAAGGACATGTATCCAACCTCAGAGAAAAGTAGAATGTGTGGTTTCTTGGACCTCTTTTTTCTTATTGTTTCTCACATTGATCACGAAACATGTGGGATTATAGGTTGATGGTGGTCATGAAATCCACATAATCCTAATCCAATCCATGGGAATCCTCCTCAAGAGTAATCCCCAATGGTTATAATCCTTGGGAATCCTATTTAGGAGTAACCCCCAATCATAATAGTCCTTGGGAATCTCCTCAAGAGAAAACCCCAATAATAATAGTCCTTGGTACTTATTCCAAGGGTAATACCAAACTAATAAAGGGAATCATCTTTAGGAGTAATCCCTAGCCCAACATCTTTTCATCTTCCTTAGGAGTAATCCCCAATCATAACCCCATTTCACTAAGGAAACCTTTGTGTGTGAGCCCTAATTAATTGAAATATGATAACTTTGATTACTTATATAATAAGGATACACAGTACAACTACCTAAGGCCCGATATTAATGAACCCTGTCCTTAGGTATAATCCCTAGAAAAATCTCCAATTCACCATGAGTCAAGATATACCTCATGAACCCCTATTCATAAGGAATCTTCTTTATTATTAGTCCCCAAATTAGTCCTCTCACAGGGTGATGCAATAATGTGAGGAAAACATTTAGAGGGACACTATAGGTATGAGTCCTCATGACCTAACTATGTGGGATTTAATTTCCATCTAAATGGGAAAAATATAAAATTTACCTATGGTCAAAATGTAATCACCCCGAATCATCCCAATTCTCCCTAGGCCACATTCCCAGTAGGGTATAATTCAACTTGGGAGTACACATCACTTCCAAGTTCCCCAGGCCTCTTCGGCATAATACCACACCAAAATTTGACAATGAACCATCTTCTTGGACATCCTAGTTGCATGATGTTAAGCTGCATTGTTTGGTCCTTATCACATAACCTTAAAAGGTATGACGTTTCCTGTTATGTCAAACCAAACTATGTGGGTTGTGATTCCTTTCATAGGAATATGTTGGATTCCTATCCATGTGTCGTATCACAACATCGAAACAATTCTTGTCTCCCTGGATGTTGATAAACTCTAGAGCAGCCCACTATGTGGGTAGAAAATTAGCATTATCATAATAACGACCAAATAATCTCTAATTAGTGCATAAGGGGATACCATTTAGAGAGAACCTAAAATACAAATAGATATCTCAATTTATAAAGAACCCTAGATACATATAAAAGATTCTAAGGTCTATACATGATAATAATTGGTTGTAAATTTAATGTTCACCCACATCATACTTTGTAATTAACAAAGGATTCATTAATATATCTTAAATATAAAATAGAGACTCATAGTAGGAACAAATTCCCCCCATGATCCCAACCTCCCATCCTCTCAATCATTGTGATTTCTTAATCATTGTTATATAAATTTACCAATGAATGGATTCCTTTGTAAAGAAGGTCTCCATGGATATAAATCCATTGTGTGTTTCTGGTTCCATGAAAAAAATTGTCAAAAACCATTCTGAAATAGAAAACCCAATAGGAATGATTAAACACCAGTCACCCCCCACAATAAGCTGTCAAGGGACATAATTTCATTGGAAACAATCAAACAGTTTAATATTGTGTGTTTAGGATGATGGACACACAACTTAACATCATACAGTGAGGATGATGTATTATAGATTTTTTATATCATGTGATTTGGATGTTTAGTCATATAGTTTATCACCATATGAACATAATGTGTAAACTGATTTGACTTATTCTGAACCATACATATGTGGAGAGGGTGTATTAAGGTAATATAATTAGGGTATTCTCTTGAAGTGATCATAAAGAAAATATATTTAGTATTTTTCTCTCACTTTTTTTGAATTTAAGGGTTCATTGAGCTTGGAGAGTTTTTTTCTGAGATCCATAGTCTCTCTATGTAGGATTTATACCTCTTTCTTTTTGACCCCTTATTTATTAAAAAATAACCAGAGTTACCTAACGGTGGGAGTATGAATATTACTCAGGATTCCCCTATGGGTTTTCAACCAGAAAAATATTTCTACCTCTTGCCTTTGGTAGTTTATTGTCATACCAGTCAGACTATGAAGTTGAAAATAGTTTAGGGTCATTATGATTAGACCATGAATACTAGTTTAAGTTCATAGAGATTGGACCACTAGGTTTCAAATATTTTATGATCATAATTCTTGGTCTAAAGGGTGTTGTCTCCCAGAATGGTTAATATGATGCTGAAGGATTTAAAACCAATAGAAATGGAGTTTTTAAGAGTCTGTGCACCATATAGAAGAATCTGGGGCGAGTCACACATAGAATAAGTTCATGATGATTGGACCATTGGGTTGTGTGTCTCAAAGGTATGTGTGTGGAATAGGGGAGAGATGACCTGATGTGAATTAAGGATCCTAGGAGGTCCTACTACCCAGAAGATCTCGAAGACATATTGTTCAGAGTTTAAGGTCATGATGCTTGGACACAAGTGCCTAATTTTAGGTCATAGAGTTTGGACCATCAAGATAACACCCCAAAAGGAAAATTTTAGGATGGTAGTGTAAAAAAACAATGTGAATTGAGGGAAATGGAGGCCCAAAACCACAAAACACATTCCTGGGGTGACTTTAAAATAATTTACACTAATTATTCTTGGAATTGGGTGTTAGAGTTGGTGTCCTAGGAATAACTGATTTTAATTTTATTACATGTATATTTGATGTATTGAATATTAATAAAAAGTATTATTACATATTGTTCATTATTTTTTATGGATTTAGTGCAATAATTTCTTAGATTACATGGAACATTGATAAGTTTATAGTATTTCCCCTCTATGTTGAGAACCCTTACATGCTATGAAAATATTCTTAATATAGTTTTGTGGATGGATTATATACTATTATGGGACACATAGTATTTTTACTGTTAGGTGTGTGTAATAATAAGAAGATGAGGATTCTTCTCATGAATTTCACACTTTCTAATCTCTATGATGGGAGATTATGATAATAGACCCACCAGTAAGAATTCTTCATGTTTTGGTGTCATTAGATATTCCAATATAAGAGTGTGTGTAATGGTTCTTAAAATTTAATATTACATCAATACATTTCATGAATTGCGCACTTAGATTTAATGACAAAAACCATCACACTATATGTTGGTGGGAATTAGGGTGCGTTGGGTGCATCACGATTACCATGACATTAATGGATAAGTCGAGGAAGGACATGTCCCTTCCATCTTTATGGGAGTTGATATCTCAACAATATTAGAATATAACCATAACCTAAATTCCATGGCCATAGTCTAATGACGTGTTTATTTCAGATAATCAAAGAAATATGTTTCATGAAAATATGTTGATGATATTTTCGTGAAACTTTCTTGGTGAGAAACTGTGACAATGTGATTATAGTACATGTTGAGCATTCATATGCTTTTGTTATCAATACGACATTATGTTATTTCTCATGGGTACCTTGATCTGTTATACGATAGTAAACATGTAATTTAGGCAAGCCCACCAAATTATAATGAGATATAATCATAGTGGGTGACATACTAAGTGTTACAGTTGACATCCATTGAATTCTATTTGAATTTAATTAATTTAATTAATATTATTCTCAAGATGGAGGAATAATTTTATTCATGTTTGATTTTTCATATAAATTTAATAAATAATTAGTCTCTAATATGTGAATAAAAATATATTTGTTTATTTTATTTAACAATTAATAAATATTTATTCTATGGTATGTGAATTAAATATTTATTTATGAATAAAATGATTATTTGGGTATTCAATAAATACTGAGGAGTTTGAATGAACCAATATTACCTCCGGTGAAATAATAATTATTAACAAGCTTGAAAATATTATTTATCAATTTTCACAAGTTGGCATCCCAAAAAATAATAATAATATTATTATGTGGCATGGGGTTTATTAAAGGTTTTAAATTTTATTTAATGGAAAACAAGTAATTAAATAATATTTTAACATAAAACCTCACTCTATAAATAAGCGATTAGGTCTATTGTGTACTTCATCCAAAATTGAGAGTAGAGAATTGTTGTGTCCAACGAATTCCCTCTATACTTATCATTATCTATCACTCTTAAGAATGAGAAATTCAAGATATATTTCTCCAAGACCAAAGAATGAGAGATCACAAACGAACAATGTATGATATTCAATTTTATTCACTATCACCCAAAGAATGAGTGGTGTTTATTGAAGATCATTAGAGCATGTTTTGATCAAAGCTAGAGGGAATATATCCTAGCATACTCATAGTGAATTGAATGAAATATGAAAGGGTATTTTTAGATGATCAACATTCATCCCTGAAGAAAGTTCCTAAGGCCTTGTATTTATTTCTCATATATTAAATAAATTAATTATTAATTTTATGTGTGTGATCTCCATTCATGGTTTCCAACAAGGATCATTGAAATACATTTTAACATATCTCCCACCACCACACTCTTCTTTTGTTCCTGGAACCAACAAGTTGTATTAGAGTGAACATATTTAAATTTATAATCATTTTATAGATTATTGATCTATACACAGTTGTGGTTAGGTTTTCAATTCTTATTATTCATTAATTAAAGCTGATTTTTATTAACATGATTTGACATATTAATAATTATCATTCATGTGTTTTAATTTTTCATAAATGTTTAATAAAAAATCAAGAAAAATAAAAGATTCTATTGGAAAACTACCAATTTTTGGCCGGTAAGACTGGCTTACATGACATGTACTCATAAGTACATCCTGTGTACCCCAGTGCATGTCATCTATATGTCACAAGGGATACATGACATTCCACACAATATTTACATAAGGTGTACACCACATGTTTACTATATAGGGTGGTAAGTGAGTTGTCAGATTACATGGAATGTATTAGTGCACATGATTTGTAGTCTATACAGGTTAGTGGAATAAATCGCACAATCCATGTGTGTAAGTACTTAGACCCCAGTTACTTGGAGTCAGTCCTAAGACATGCTGTGTATTTTTTTTATAAAAGAAACTAAATAAATAAAAAAAATACTATGATGTAGAGGACTATTAACATTCAAGGTTTTGGATAATTTGATGCAACTATTACATTTCATCAAAACTGTGCAAAAATAAAACTAATTAAACAAAATAATATTCAGTATGCAGCCTACACATAGAATAATACATCACATTTAAATCCCCTAAACCTATAAAAATAAATTTAAAATGTAGGGTGAGAATTTAAATTACCTAGGAAGGGGGTTTTAAAAAAATTAATTTTTTTAAACCAACATACATACTTAATATAGATTTTCGTAACATTTAAATTCTAATAAACATATATTTATAAAACTATTAATTTATAAAAATAATTATAATTGAAAGATATTTGGGATTTCTCCATTGAAAATAATAATTTATGGTGGGTAGTTCATGATACTTGGAAGAACATAATAAAAATAATAACCTAAGTCCACTAGTCAAAAAATAGTTGGAACAAAGTTCTCTTAATACTTATGGGTTCCACCCCTATAATTTCACATAAATTGCTTGTGCCAATATTTAAAAACGGTTTCCATGGACATACCTTTCTCATTCTAAACCCAAAACATTTCAAAAATGAATACATAATATTATTATTTTTTAAATAAAATAATCTTTCTCATAACATGTCATCATCATTTTCATGAGAATTTATAGAGGTATATTTAGGAGAATCCCATGCTTGAAATATCATTTATTATTTCTAAATAATAAATATGATGGATAAAGAATTAAGATGTACACTTGATCTTGAATTCATGAGATGTAATTTATAATTTATTTAATGACTATAAAAAATTATGCATGACATACCAAGGGGTGCATATGATATGTTTCACATGAAATTATAGCTTGTGAACATAAAATAATATATTGTTTAAAATTTTCTTATAGATTGATAATTGTTATCTATTTAAAATTAGGTTGCACATAAACTGTAGAGACCTAGAAATTTCAAGGGAATTTTTTTTTCTTAATTTATTTGGAATTTTGCGAGTCTGTGGATTCTAACGGAACCTGATTCTGAGGCCCGGTGTGCCCGGAATAATTTTCCGAAGTTTAGCTCGGGTATGTTTAGTGAACGAACAATCGGGTTTTCCTAATTTTTGAACAGGTTCTCAGAATCAAAATCCGAGGGCACTGATGAAACCGCAACATCGGTAATTGCTTAGGAACACCTTTTCTGAATTTTTGTTTGCTCGGGTGAGGTTATTAAATAAATGGGTTGACTGAAGAACGAAATAAAAATTTGTGCAATAATTTTTTATTTCTTTTCTAAGTTGCTATAAACTATGCATGGAAGTTTTAGTGGGACCCACTACATCCTAACTCCACTTGGTAGGATATTAGTGAAGTGGGGCCCACACGAGTCCCACCCCTTCAATTCTATTAAACCACCCTCTTGCTTTTTTTTCGTAACTCACCCGCTCCCCCATTTTAATGTCAGATCAACTCAAGCTGTTTTTCTTCAACATTAAATGCATTCCAAAAAAATTCCTAATTAATTGGATAACGCACGTTAATTAATTTAGTGAATTAATTTTGAATTTAAAATTAATGATGGATTGTGTGTGTGTAAATAAAATAAGACAACGTCTTATTTTATCAGGGGTGTTTCGCTATGTGGAGGAGAGAACCTTCGAAGATTTTCTTCTTCCATCTTGAAGAACGTGAAGAACACCGAAACATCGATGAAGAATTCCATCTCATCTTTTCATCTTCTTCCTGCGTCAAAGGAAGAGAGACGCCACATCATTAATCAGGAGAAAACTGACGATGCTTACGAAGCCTCGTTCCGCGATGCCGTCTTCCACGACATCTTCTTCCCGCAACGAGCCTCGATCGACGACTTCATCGAGGTAGGGGGTTTTCGTATAAAGTGTATATGTGAATTATCTCCTCTTGCATGCGTATTTTAATTTTAGGGTGTTTGAATAATTTACCTTGAATAAATTATACCCTCGTCTAAAGCATGTCTTTGAATGATTGCCTTTTGAAAAACACCTAACGCGGAGGGTGCGGGCCGAACAAACATGGCCTGACAACCCTCCGCAGCTAGTTTATTGGTGTGAAGATCGACGAGCGATGAAGAAGCAGGCCGCAAAGGCGTTTTTGAACCCTTTCCAGTAATCTACGGGTCCCGGGAGAGCTGCAGGTGCAGCCGATGGGAAAAACGGACCACCGAAGCGCGTCCGGTGGTCTGCGGAAGGCGCTACCAGCTGGACGGAGGTGGTGGTAACCTAACGCGCCCCCGATAAGAGCCACGGTGGTGGAATGACTAGATCCCACGACCGCATGGGATCCGGGGGAGACGCGGTGCCCAACGTCACGTACGCTGGCAAAGGGGAGAAACGGTCCCCCACTGCTCGGCCGCTGGCCGAGCCCGCGCACCGCTACGGCCGTACCGGGGTGGGACGCGCGGACCGGGCCAGACCCGGACACGGGTCGGGTCGAACTGGTTCAGGCCGACCCAGGGGGGTTGGGCGGGGCCGTGCCGGGCCCAGACCCCCCATTTCGGATTATTTTCAGTCATTTGCCCATATCTTGGGCTTCAGACCTCCGATAGACGCACCGTCAGTTGCATTGGGATCCTTGGATAGAGACGTTAGTTTAGGTATATTAAACTCAAGGTTTCGAAGAACTTTGGGTATGGATGGGTTGGTTCGAACACGAAACCAACCAGGCCCTCGGAGTGGAAACACATATAACTTGAACTCCGGACGTCCGATTGATGTGCCGTCGACTATGTTGGATTCCTCTTAGGGAAACGGGCATTTTGGCTTACTCAGCTCGAGTTTTGGATGTAATTGGAGTATGATCGGGTTGGTTTTAGCATAAAAACCAACCGGGCCCCTGGAACGAAAAAGCCAATAACTCTCAGACCAGGCGTCCGATTGACGTGCCGTCTGTCATGTTGACTTTCTATTGACAAGACGAAACCTTGGGATACATCAAATCCAGACTACGTGTAAGTTGATTTATCGAACCCCATGGCTCATGGAGTGGACCCTCCAAAAAATGAGTGTACTGTGTGCGGGAACCCTAGAGCTGGCTAAGACTTGATGACTGATGAACGATCGACTCGGAGTGTTCTGGATAGCCCAGTGGGGAGCGCTTGGTTGTAGCGACAGACCCACAGCGGAGGAGCACTTGGTTATAGTGGTAGACCCGCGGTACTCAACATAAGGAGTACCTCTGTAGGCTATGTGGGGGAGCGCTTGGTTGTAGCGGCAGACCCATGGTGGAAAGCGCTTGATTATAGAAGAAGGCCCCTAGTACTCGACAGGTGGAGTACTACAACAGTCCAAGGTTAGTGGGAAGCGCTTGGTTGCAGCAGCAGGCCCCCTATACTCAATAGAGGAGGAAGTTCCCCAACAGCTATGGTTTCGACCTCATGAACAAAATCCTAGTTTGAGCTGAGTCTTGACTTTCAATCTTTATCTTCAATATGATTGACTTTCTTTTCTTTGGGGATTGGGTTGTGTTATCTTGCGTGGATTGGTTGTACTATCCTGTGTGGACGTGATCGAACATGGGCTCAGATATTGGAGCCAAACTAGAATTTACGACTTAGGTATATGTATGGGCATATACCTAAGTAGTGTTGGATGTTACTTCGTGATTGTATCTTTCCTTTCTGGATTATCCTTTGTGGATTCTGGAAGACTTTCGGGGTCTCGAGGTCCCTACTGAGTAGCATATACTCACCCCTGCACGGGCTATTCCCACACTACGTTGTGTTGGATGCAGACGACAGACAACGCTGATCGTGGTTGAGGCTCATGGAGCGAGACGGTACCTGGAGGTAGACCACTGGGCAGGACATACACGGAGTGGACGGATGAACCCGAGGAGATGAGGAGACTATCTGTACCCACCCTTCAGGTGGGATTTTCGGTGGATAGCTCAATGTTTCTACATTACCTTTCAGTTTTTGTACTTTGTTTCCAGTTGTACTTTACTTTCAGTTTGGGTTTGTATTCTAGCCCTTTTACTTTTCGGCACTTACTATTGTACTCAGTTTACTTAGTGTTTACTTTCTGCTGGTTTACTCTATGCTGGTTGTTTACTTTATAAAAGAAATTCCTTCCCCTTTTGGTCGGGATTTACACCTTTGGTGCTAGTAGCCAGCCCCTAGCCTATGGAAGGAGGGCTTGGGGTAGTCACGACACGGGCCCTGAGGATGGGTCGTGACAAATTGGTATCAAAGGAGTTCGGATCTACCGCAGAACTCTGGACTCGGATCTTTCTTCTATGTGAAGCAATAATATTATGGGTATTGAGTGTGGTTATCAGTCCATGGAGTCCAGTGTTTGTGCGGCGGCTGACGTATCCATACACCAGGACCCTGACTTCTGATTTCCGACACAACACACGAAAACATTGTTTTCATGTGTGTTTCAAAGTTTTCTTTGTGATTTCTTGTGTCAGCTCACCAGGTACTATTTTGACTGTGGCGCACCTATTTCTTTTCAGGATGGCCCCACGACGGCATCCAGCTAGGGTTCAGAGCTTTGTGTGAGATGAAATCCCACCGAGCGACGAGGCCTCGGTGCATGGCCCTTTTACAGCGGAGGAACCAGCGGTAACTCTACCCGTTGAGCCACCGATTCCACCAGCCCCAGCCATTAAGAGTGCACGTCGCATTAGTGAATTGCACGAGTTTCAGCGTCAGATAACTCCCAGGTTCCATGGGGAGACGGACCCTCAGGTAGCTGAGGATTGGCTGTAGGATGTTGTTCGAGATTTTAGATTTGTAGGGATGCCAGTAGACTACATGGTGGTCCTTGCTACCAGCCTCCTTCAGGCAACAACAGGTAGTTGGTGGAGAATTATGGTCCAGGTACACGATGAGGCATCTCTTATCTAGATGGAATTTGAGAGCCTCTTCCGCTCAGAGTTCGTCCCAGCCACCCTCCATGCGGTGCACATCCAGGAGCTACTACAGCTACGGCAGGGCAGCATGATGGTAGCCCAGTATTCAGCGAGGTTCACCGATCTCTTGCGCTACTTCACAGATATGGTACGAGACCCGTTCTTGAGGGCCTGAACCATTGATCAGGGGCTCAGGGGAGAGATCAGAGCTTCAATTGTTTCTCATATCATCCCGACACAGATAGGGGTGTTGGAGCGAGCCCTCTTAGTGGAGAGTTTCCTGGCTGAGCAGTCTCTAGCAGTAGGACCCACCACTAGCTGTCATGTGGCAGAGTCTTCTGCAGTGGACAGTAGACAAATGACACAGAGGTCCAAGAGGACCAGACCTACAGGTGGTTGACCGCATGAAACATGATCATGTGTGCGAGGCACCTGGGGTGGAGAACAACTTACCATGAGCGGACATTGTTACTACTACGACGGGGTTGTTCACATGGCATGTGACTGTCTGACCCGCCATACAGATGATTATCAGATAAATGAAGGACCTCCTAGGAGGAGGCAGAGGTTCGATCGAGGTGGACCTCAAAGAGCAGGAGACTGAGGCAGGGGAGTTGGCCATGCAGCTGGAGGTGGACGATGCTTCGAGGAGTTTCCACCACCACCACCAGGAGGTCCACCCTGACCGTAGGGAACATGTGGACATGGGAGAGCTCAGCTTCCGGAAGCTGAGGCTTACGACCATGGAGCTCCAAGAGCATATGGACAGGAGCAGGACTAGTTCTAGGCATGGGACCTTTGATCTTGGTGCTTCTAGTTTCCTTGTTGTCTTTGTTGTGTGTCTTTGTACTTGAGCTGCAATAATAAAAGACACTTTTCCTTATGACATTTTCTTCTTCTCTTTTTGTGAAATAAGAGGTTCCGGTTTAATGAACATTGACTTGACCCTCACTTTTGAAATACCTACTGGAGGAGATCCAGTGACCACACACTGATGCCGATAGTGTGACTCAACCCTTGGAGGCAAGAGTAACGGTTGGATCTCTTGGTAGTAGCGTTGAGGTCTTAAGACGTCTTCCTTGGTATTGATTAGTATCATCCATGTCGGGATCGACTGTATTAGGAAAATAATGTGGTTCATCCTGGGGATGAGACTAAATTTATCTTATCAGAAAAGAAGAAATCGTAGCAGCTCTTGTAGGACTAGAGAAGGTTCAGGTCATCCAAGAGAGGATGAGGATAGATGATAGCTGACAAAAGTCTTATGCCGACAGGAGGTGGAGACCACTAGAGTTCGATTATGGAGACCACGTTTTCCTACAAGTCTCACCTCAAAGTGGGTTATGGAGTTTTGGCCGGGGCAGCAAGTTATCTCTACGCTTCATTAGACCCTTCTAGGTCCTTAACAGGGTAGGCGAGATGGTTTACCGCTTGGCCCATCCACCTCAGTTGCACCAAGTGCATGACGACTTCCATGTATCTCAGCTAAGGAGATACGTGCACGACCCGACGCATATCATCGACCATGGAAAGATAAACATTGATGATGGGGAGACTTTTGTGGAGGTCCTGATGGAGATCGAGGATCGACAAGAGCGGGTCCTACATGGATGTTCGATTCCTCAGGTGTGCTTTCACTGACATCACGGGAACCTCCAGGAGAGCACATGGGAGCGGGAGGCTCAGTTGCGTGCTCAGTACCACTTTTGTTTCCCTAGTTTGTGTTATAGATTTATGGGGATGTAAAGACTTGTGGTGGGAGTAATGTAACGACCTGGAAATTTCAAGGGAATTTTTTTTTTCTTAATTTATTTGGAATTTTTCTAGTATGTGGATTCTGACGGAACCTGATTCTGAAGTCCGGTGTGCACAGAATAATTTTCCAAAGTTTAGCTCGGATACGTTTAGTGAACGAATGAGAGGGTTTTCCTAAATTTTGAACCGGTGCTCGAAATCGAAATCCGAGGGCACCGATGAAACCATAGTGCCAGTAATTGCTTAGTAACACCTTTTTTGAAGTTGCGGTTGCTCGGGTGAGGTTATTAAATAAATGGGTTGACTGAAGAACGAAATAAAAATTTGTGCAATAATTTTTTATTTCTTTTATAAGTAGCTATAAACTATGCGTGGAAGTTGTAGTGGGACCCACTATATCCTAACTCCAATTGGTAGGATATTAGTGAAGTGGGCCCCATACGATCTCCACCCCTTCAATTCCATTAAACCACCCTCTTTCTTTTTTTTCATAACTCACCCGCTCTCCTGTTT
This sequence comes from Viscum album, assembly GCA_963277665.1. NCBI lineage: Eukaryota > Viridiplantae > Streptophyta > Magnoliopsida > Santalales > Viscaceae > Viscum > Viscum album. The sequence goes on along the minus strand of OY728150.1, from coordinate 1,127,920,598 downwards.
TAATGTCATGTCAACTCAAGCAGTTTTTATTCCACATTAAATACATGCCAATAAAATGCCTAATTATTTGGATTACGTGCATTAATTAATTTGGTGAATTCATTTTTAATTTCAATTTAATGATGGCTTGTGTGTGTGTAAATAAAATAAGACAACGTCTTATTTTATTGGGGGTGTTTTGCTGTGTGGAGGAGAGAACTCTCGAATATTTTCTTCTTCTTTCTTGAAGAACACGAAGAACACCGAAGCTTTGATGAAGAACACCATCTCATCTTTGCATCTTCTTCCCACATCGAAGGAAGTTAGATGCCGCATCCTTCATCGGGAAAACACCGACGATGCTTACGGAGCCTCGTTCCATGACACCGTCTTCCGCGACGTCTTTTTCCCGCGACGAACCTCGATCGAAAACTTCATCAAGGTAGGGGTTTTCGGATAAAGTGTAAATGTGAATTATCCCCTCATGCATGCGTATTTTAATTTCAGGGTGTTTGAATAATTTACCTTGAATAAATTATACCCTCGTAAAGCATGTCTTTTAATGATTTCCATTTGAAAAACACCTAACGCGGATGGTGTGGGCCGAACAAACACGGTCCGACAACCCTCCACAGTTTGTTTATTAGTGTGCAGATCGACGGGCGATGATGAAGCGGGCCAAAAAAGAATTTTGAACCCTTCGAAGTAATCTACGGGTCCTGGGAGAGCCACAGGCGCAGACGACGGGCGAAATGGAACACCGGAACGCATCCGGTGGTCCACGGAAGGCGATGCCGGTGCACTGCTGGCAAGAGCCGCCGTGACTGAAGCCGCGACAGCGGCGGAATGACCGGATCCCGCAGTTCCTAGCGCCTCGTCCACTAGAAAAGTGGGTAAACAGTCCCCACTGCTCGGCCGCTGGCCGTGCCAGCGCTCCCCCCCCGGCCGGGCCGGGCCGCGCCCAGCCGGGCCGGGCCCAGACCCCCCATTACAGACTGTTTTTAGCCATTTTCCCATATCTTGGGATTCATACCTTCGATCAACGCACTGTCGGTTGCATTGGAATCCATGGATCGAGATGGTCGTTTCCATATATTACAATCAAGGTTTCAGAGAACTTTGGGTACGACCGGGTAGGTTCGAACATGAAACCAACCGGGCCCTCAGAGCGAAAACACATATAACTTGAGCTCCAGACATTCAATTGATGTGCTGTCGACTATGTTGGATTCCTCTTAGTGAGATGGAACTTTTAGATTACTCTTCTTGAGGTTTGGATGTATTTAGAGTATGTTCGGGTTGGTTTTATCATAAAAACCAACCGGGCCCCTGGAACGAAAAAGCCAATAACTCTTAGACCGGGCGTCCGATTGACGCGCCGTCTGTCATGTTGAGTTACTATCGACGAGATAGAACCTTGTGATACATCAACTCTAGACTACATGTCAGTTGATGTATCGACCCCCTTTGCTCTTGGAGCGGATCCTCTTGAAAACGAGTGTGCTATGTGCGGGAACCCTAGAGCTGGCTGAGGCTTGACAGCTGCTGAACGATCGACTCATAGTGTTTCCGATAGCCCAGTGGGGAGCGCTTGGTTGTAGCGGCTGACCCACGGTGGAAGAGCGCTTGGTTGTAGCGTCAGACCCGCAGTACTCAAAATAAGGAGTACCTCTGTCGGCTATAGGGGGGGCTCTTGGTTGTAGCAGCAGACCCATGGTGGGAAGTGTTTGGTTGTAGTAGTAGGCCCACAATACTCGATAGGTGGATTACTACAACAGTCCAAGGTAAGTGGGAAGTGTTTGGTTGTAGCAGCAGACCCCCTGTACTCGATAGAGGGGGGAGTTCCCCACCAGTTGTGGTTTGGACCTCATGAACAAACTCCTGGTTTGAGATGAGTCTTGAATTTCAATATTTATCTTCGATATGATTGACTTGCTTTCCTTTGTGGATAGGGTTGTGTTATCCTACGTGGATTGGTTGTGATATCCTATGTGGATGTGATCGAACTTGGGCTCGGATGTTAGAGCCAAACTGGAATTGACGACTTAGGTATATGTAGGGGCATTTACCTAAGTAGTGTTGGATGTTACTTTTTGATTGTATCTTGCCATTGTGGATTATACTTTGTAGATTCTGGGATATCTTCGGGGTCTCGGAGTCCCTACTGAGTAGCGTATACTCACCCCTGCACGGGCTGTGCCCACACTATGTTGTGTTGGATGCAGGCGACAGACAGCGCTGATCGTGGTTGAGGCTCGTGGAGTGAGACGGTACTTGGAGGTGGACCACTGGGCGGGATGTACACGGAGCAGACGGATGGACCCGAGGAGCTGAGGAGACTATCTATACCCACCCATCAGATGAGATTTCTGGTGGACGGCTGAACGTTGTTGCTTTACCTTTCAGTTGTTGTACTTTCTTTCCAGTTGTACTTTACTTTCAGTTTGGGGTTGTATTCTGGCCCATTTACTTTTCCGCACTTACTATTGTACTCAGTTTACTTAGTGTTTACTTTCTACTGGTTTAATCTGTGGTGGTTGTTTACTTTATAAATGCAATTCCTTCCCCTTTTTGTCGGGATTTACACCTTTGGTGCTAGTCGCCAGCCCCTGGTCTATGGAAGGCGGGCTTGGGGTAGTCACGACACGGGCCCCGAGGACAGGTCGTGACATAAACATTAACTATAAATGGATATAATTTGAATAAATTATGAAATGGAAAAAAGATTAACCATTTTAAAAAAAGAAATTGATATAAATATACTTGAAATAATAACCTCAATATCAAAATAATAACCCCTTTTCAAAATTTAAGGCACACAATAACAAAATAGGATTTTTTTTCTTGTTTTTAAATTATAGATAAGAGATTATAAAAACCTAAGAAACTATATTTTCTATTAAAAACATTCTTATCATGGTTTAAAACACACTCACGGACACACACACACACACACATATATATATGTAAATCATATATATAGATGTACATCTTTTTAGAACCAAAATGTATTTATAAAACTTAAACCCTTAAGTTTTTAATTATAAAATTCTCATAGAAACAGTTGCATATACTTACATATGCATAAATTAGTGTATATATATATGTATGTAAAATTAGTATAAATTGAAAATAAATTTACCCCTTAGAAACCATAGGTTTTAGGAGTAATCATTTAAATCAAAACCCTTATAACATTTATATACACTAAAAATAGAATGTTATATATCTGTATATATGTTTATATATATTTACATATATATATACCCTTTGAAAAAACATAGTAAAATTTGAAGTGAAAAAAACACTTACCATATATATTTAAATACTAGAAATAGATTTTTTATATGTATGTATATACACACACACATTTATATATATATATATATAACAATTTTCAAAATGAAAATAATTTGATTATGTAAAATAGAACCTTACCAGATTTTGGATCAAAAGAGGGGCTAAGAGCTTATGGACATTGAGAGAGGGCTTGGAAAAGTGAGTTTCAGGTTTCCATGGGTGTGAAAAGAGGGATATATATACATATAAATACATATATATATATATATATATTATCTCGTGTTTCAATTTGCAATGACGCTAATTCAAATCCGAAATTAACGAAAGCACAACCAAAAAATGATTGTTAGTGAAAACTTATAATTTATCTGGACGATTGACATTATATATAAATAAATATATATATATATATAATTGAAACATTCAATGGAAGAGGATGAGGTTTAGATGAAAATAAAATTGACCATGTCGGAATTGTGGAAAACAAATCCATCTACGATCAAGGATGGAGATAAGAGAGCATCATAATTCGATTGAGGAAGAACATTAGAGGAAAAAAAAGAAAAACCAGAGGCTAGATTACTCGTGATGTGGAATTTCCCAACTCAATGAGGAAGAAGGGAGGGATGGATAAAATTAGATAGGATCGATCAAAGGGTTGAAATAAACCCTAGTATTTCTTAAGAGGATGCCTAATCATATGATTAGAAGGGAACTGTCTAGACCAGGTGCGACAGGATTGAGCGGTCGAGATCATGCTTGGAAAAAATAGATGGTTGGGATTTTATCCCATGCTTTAAAAATGCATCGCACATAATAACCAAATGGTTTTTGGGCCAAGCATATAATTATGGGTGTGGCTGTGTTGCTCTGAAATCACCATCACACACTAGGGATTCTTAAACATGGGATCCCGCCTGGGCCTTAGCCCAACCTATACACGGATCTGTTCTCAGGATTTATACATGAGTCTGACACTCACCAAACCTATACATGGGTTGGCCTACCACTCAAGCCTTTCTTGTGTTTTTTATGCCCCCACTAGACCTTAGGGATTGTCCCTAGTGGTTGCTCTCAGTTATGGGTGTACTTAGTAAAACATTTTATACAAATTTATGAACATAAAAAAAATTATTAAACATGATCAATAAATAAATATATATATTGTTATATATATATAATACTTAAAAATTAGTTTTCTATTCTTATTAAAAAATGTTTTTTATCTTCTAATATTCTATTATTCAATTAATAATTAAAACATTACATGTTGTTAATTGTCATTATAAAAAATATAATTATAAATTTATTTTAAATTTTTAAAACACCTAATGTAAAAAGGAAAACCCAACGGTCACTAAAAATAAAATCCAACAACTATTTTTTACAACGATTAGAAAAGGGTTTTATAAATACCCATGTTTATGGGTATCTTAAGGCCCAACAAAAATTCACCCAATATGGTGTTTTAAATTCATATAGATCTTATCATTCTTGCTATTTTCTTGCTATTTTATTTCTTTTTATGGTGGATCCAAGAGATAAAGGCTACAAAATTGGTCTTGTCGTACTAATGGGAGGTCATCCAATGGCATTACATGGGCTTGGAATGAGTTTTATAAATTATTTGAAATCATTGGACTTGTAATAATGTAATGTATTAGTTTTTTATTAAATAAAATTTATCTCACATGTTCTCAATTTCTTGAATTAGTTTGAATTAATAATATTTATTTTCATTAAATAATAGTAATGAATAAAATAAAAATTACACTATTACAACATAGGTTCAGGGTATTACAATGTGGTCATTATACATGATCAAAACGTTGTGAGACTAAAAACCTGGGAAATTTATGATATACAAAGCATGTATGCGGTGTAGACAATGTGTAATTCATCAATTCTAATATCCTAAGAACATGTTGAGAAACTCTATGAGAAAAATAGACACACAACTCAAAGAGATACATTTCCAATAACTAGCTTGTACACACCATGTAGTCTGTTGAGACAAACACTAAAGACCCATGTGTGTATCATCGACACACAAAAAGTAGAACACATGTCATGTAGATGGTCCATACATATCGTGTAGTTCGATCGAGGTACACACTATATACCAAGGTGTGGGACCTGGATACATGGTGTATAGATTGATCTACACACTCTATAGTCTCCCATTAATGTAAAAAATAAAAAATAAATTAAATTGGAATATTTATATATTAAAACATTATTTTATTTATTGACAAACGATTTTTTTAAAAAATTTAACAATAATTTGAAATAATTTTAAAATCACAATTAATTTATTATGATAAATATGTCATTATTGGTTATTCTGTTTATTTTCCATAAATTCCATAAATAATGGGTATCTCCAATCATGTTCGGATTATGATTAATATTAAAGGGAATTAATTAAAATATTAATTAATTATTTCATATATTTTCATCTTAATAATAAATAAATACTAATGAAATAAATGATAGCTAGTTACTTTTTATTATTCATTACATATATGACCGTTCATGAGATTGAAAAAGACATGTGTTTGTGTTGGATGTATTAATTTAATTTATTTTATGGGTTTTAAATTATTTAATATTAATTTAAATGGTGGTATGTGAGTCATAACTCCCTCCATTTTTCTGTAGGACCTGCGTGTCCATGAATATTTATGTAATATGATTGTAACCAATCTTTTGGTACCCCTAAATTTTATACGAGTCATAAATATATGTAATTAATAGTGTATCCCAAGGTTCATGAAGGCAGTTGAAGATGGAACCATTATGATTGCAAATCAAGTGATGCACAAGTGGACATGTGTATTGTTGTAACTTATTCCGAGACAATAAATAAGAGTTATTTCCCCTAGGTCAAAGGCCTATTTAACATATGGTCATTAAATAATCCATTAGATAAATCTCATGAATGGGTCGTTTAATTATTATTTTTATTTATATCTATGTAATGATTTATTTTATGGATACAAGTTCATGATCACATAAGTAAATGAATTCACATACAAAGTTGAAAATTAAAGAAATGAGTTATGCATAAATGTTTTATCCAAAATGATTAATTAATAAAGATACAACAACTTAATATTAACAGAAAATGTAAAGGATAAAACAATATAAAATTTATACACAATAAATTAAAAATCCCTCAATTAAATATTAATTCATACTTAGCATTATATTACATGATTGAGAATACAAATCAATAGAACTAAGTTCTTGACCAACCCTTTTTGGGACACTTACTATTTAATGGGGAGTTTTTATTATGGTTTTTGGTTGAATTATCAATTTTACATCAAGAGGAGTATCCCTTGATAGAAATGGTGTAATTTGGAGGCATGTTTTGAGGAAATAAAAGTAATAATTTAATGATAGGGGAGTCTAGTCAGTGGATCAAGGACCTACAAGCTCTCAATTGGTAAATACATGCTGACCTAAATACCTTCAAGAAGCTTGCATAACCCTTTTTGGGGTTCTTTGAAGGGGAATACAGATCCTTTACACTAAAATTATAGAGCAATTAGAGATTAAATGTTCAATGGTGAGGGTTATTGGAACTTGATAAAATAGTTGGAAATTTAATAAAATCAATTAATTTATTATATCTCACCAAATTTTAATCAAGAAAAGTACTAATAAATGAACAATTAATTGTAGAATAGAATGGAGGTCAAAAAATCTTCAAGTCTTTTGGATCTGACTCAAGTGGCTTGATTTATGCATTGACGACCCATGGTGAACGATTTTGACCGGTTCATCTCTGAATCCTGGAGGCTTCACGAACACATGATTCTCAGTATTCTTGACAATAGACACATGATGATTCACTTCAACTCGGAGGATGATTTGATTTGTGTGTGGTCCAATGCTCCATGAAATTTCCTCAGTTTTAGGTTTTTTCTCTTCTGATGTACTTACAATTTTCATATGAAAAGGGATCCCTCTATAGTTGAAATTTGGGTCAGTTTTTCAAAAATCACCTTGCCATTCCAAATCCCTTCTATACTTCAAATGTTAGGGGAAATGGTAGGAAGATTCTTATGTTATGATGAAAGAGAACTCTTTGTCAGTCATCTGGTTAAACCACGTATATGTGTGGAGGTAGATGTTTCCAAGATATTGGTGGAGTGGGTGTGGGTTATGGTTGGTGAAGAATTATAGTGAAAACAACTGGTGATCATTGAATCTTGGGTAGATCATTGCAAGATGTGTAGGCGATTGTGGAAAATGGAGTCCATTTGTAAGAACAAAACCAACTACGATGGATTTTTTGCAAGGGGTAATGATGTGCCAATGTCTCAGGTGGAAGGTGATGCACCTTGCCTAAAAAGAGATTTGGTTGATTGAAAGAAGACTAAGAAAGAATAGCTAGATATAGGGAAGGTTGAGGGGACTCACAATGATGAATTCTTGACAAACAGAGCGACTCCACCTCATCCGGAGGTAGCTTATGAACATGATGGAATGCATTTGGAGGAAGAAGAGGAAATTACTTGTGATAATGTTATTGACTCCTCAAAAAAAGGCACTCCAATTGGCTGTGACTTAACTCAGAATGACTCAAAGCAGTGTACTCCAACCGAGAAGGGGGTCACTAGATTGCAGGACAACGGTAGACATAGGAGGCCATCCAAACCTGTAACCGATTTGATGGATTTGTAATTAAAGAGTAGGATCAAGACTAGGAGAATGTCATGTATGATCAGAAAATATGTGGGACATATTCTGATGAGAAATACCCTTGCTATTTTTTAGAGTACAATGTAGGAGGGAACCATAGTAAAGGCATGTACAATTTTAGGAAGAAGAAGGGACAAAAATCAAACTGGGACTCGGGAAGTTGCATCTTTACTAAAGGGAAGAAAAGAAAAAGGCGCAAGGATTACTTGTTCATGCCAAAACCAATGGAGACCTGGTTAGGTAAAAAAAAATTAATTCAATGAGTTGGAGTGCATGATTGGTTCTATTGTTAGTATCTAGGGAAACCTCAAAACAGTGATTCCCAATTTTGCTGAGACATGTGTAGAAAAAACTATTGGGGAGGAGGTCAGTAATAGTAAATCCATAGGACTACTTATGCACTCGGGGGAAGAAATGGTGGAGGAGCTTCTCACTATCAATGCTACAGAAGAAGTGGCTGACCAGATGATGGGAAGTGTGCTTCATGTGGTTACTAATGGTGAGAAAGCTTCTTGGATCGACAAATAAGACCTTATATTGTTTAGGGTTTCCAATGAAGGGAAGATAAATAAGGATGAATACATTCAAACGTGGGAGAAGATGGAAAATCAATTTGAGGTCATTATCAGCATCGATCCAGATACAAAGGTGCAAACTCTCTTATGAAAATTATTTAGAGAGGAACTCTCTAATAGGTTAAAGTAATGTTTTAATGATTTTGGGATGTCTTATGAGGTATGTCCTCTTAGTTGAACTTATACAGTTTCTAACTTTTCCTTAAATGTGTTTTCTAATATAAAGTTAATTTTCAGTCTTTACAAGGTGGAAGATTGATAAGAAAGGTTCGATATTTCTAAGGTACTATTTTAGAAAAAGCTTGGAGTGGGTTCCCTAGTTGGTCCTCGCATAGTTAAGATCATTTTATACATTAATTTATTCTAGGTTTTATGGTTTAAACTCACTAAAGAACTAGGAACAGATCTCATTCGTCCATCACCCCTTTAGAGATTATCTTTCATTGTGGTTAATTTTATTATTAAAAAAATTAATATGTCTCTACCAGATTATATTACTGTTCTTCACCAAGATAAAAAGGATATGAATTGTTAAAAATATTCTGTCCTTATGGTGAAAAAATGGAAAGGGAAAGTGAAGAAATTTAATACCAAAGCATCTTCACACCCTTACAAGAAGTGGATGATCAATGGGAAAGAAAGGGAAAATGATGTTGTCAGTTTCACATGTAGAAATATGGGTCACTATAAGAAAAACAACACCCATCCAATGAAGATAGAGGAATATTTAGGTATGCTTTTTTACTAATTACAATTTATATATTTTTATAAATTGGGTATTAGATATAGCCTTTTGAGCTAAAATATGTATAAAAATATAGGAACTAGGTGGATTTTGTATGATTGATAGAGGGGAGGTAGATCTATGATCATAAAATAGAGATAAAATTGCTAATGTAGCTATATGGGACTGCCACCTCACATTGATAACCATAATTATATTTTTTTGAATGTTTATAATTATGTTCCATATATTACTAAAAAAATTTATTTCTATATCTAGACTTGATAAGAATGAATTTATCTTAAAATTTGGGAATAAATATTGATTATTTTATAAATAGAGCATTTTTAGGACATAAAACATTTAAATAAAGGTCTTTATGTATTGGATTACACAAACCATGTAATAGAAATTGATAATGAAGTTACATCACATGAATCATACCACACCCAAATTTGGCATCACTGGCTATGTCATGTAAATAAAAAGAACTTGACTAAATTACATCAAGATGGATATTTACATTCTTTTAAATTTAAAAAAATTGGTGTATTCCACACATGTTTACAAGGAATAATGACCAAATTACCATCAAGTGGGAAAGGTGAATGGGATAAATATATTCTTGAATTAGTTCATACCGATGTGTTCATACCATTCCATATTGAAATAAGGGGAGGGTACTCATATATCATAACTTTTTATGAGAATTCTAGTAGATATGGATATATATTATTAATGTGTTACAAGTAATATTGTTTTAATAAATTCATAGAATTCAAGAATTAATTTGATAATCATCTTACTAAGAAGATTAGGAAACTACGATTAGACTATAGTGAATAGTAACTTAATCAAATCATCATTGATTACTTATATGAGTTTGGGATCTTATCCTAACTCACTTCTACTTACATTCCTTAGTGCAATGGGGTAAGAAAAAGGAAGAACCACCCCTTTTTGTCCATGGTGAGATCAATGATGAGTCATCCGAGTCTTCCATTATCCTTATGGGCATTCATGTAACAACAAAAAACACATATACTAAACCAAGTACCAAAAAATTTACAAATAGTTTTCTATATGAATTTCGGAGTGTAAAGAAAACCATTTATTTGAATATACATATGCGGGGAAGTGAAGTGATTGATAAGGACTATTCAGGTGAAAAACATTCACCCTGAGGAACAAAGTGTACCTTTATAGGATACCCAAAAGAAGCCAGGGGATATTACCTATAGAAACACTAAGAAAAAGGTTATAGTGGTAGGACATGAAATATTAATTGATTGGTAGAACATATTTTAAAGTGATTGTGGGAGTGAGATAGACATCAATGAGGTCGAGGCTAAAGGTACCCAAGAGTAAGTTTAAGAAAAGATTCTACAAGATCCATAGAAGAATATACTATTTTAGGGACACAAGTACTGCATAAGAGTACATGAGTGGTTAGATAACTTGAACATATTGATTTTATAATCATTGAGGATGGATACTTACTATTATTTTATAACAATAATCATCTAACCTATAAGGAAAGGAATGTGGCACAGATGTTTCCAAGTTGAAATAATCCATGAATAAAAAAATGGATTACATGTACCAAACCAAGGATAGATTTTGGTAGAATATCCATTAACTATAAATCCCATTGGTCTTAAATGGATATTATAGAAGAAATTAGAAAAATAATTACAAGTTAGTACCTATAAGGCATGACTAGTTGTAGAAGGGTTTAAATAACATCAAGGAATTGACTATGATAAAAACTTGTCAGCAATTACAATGATTAAATCCATTATAATTCTACTACTATTTTAGCCTTCCATGATTATGAAATTTGGAAAATAGATTTCAAAATAGAATTCTTTAATGGGAACCTTAATGAATATGTTTATATGCCACAATATAAAGGGCATAATACTCCAAAAGATGATAATAAGGTATGAAAATTTTGAAGATACATATATGGATTAAAGTAATCATCCAAGTCTTGGAATATGCATTTTGATGAGGCCATAAAGAAATTTGGTTTTATAAAGGATAATTGCAAGACTTGTGTCTATACAATATTTAGTGGAAGTGAGATCATTTTTTAATAGTATATGTGGATGACATATTACTCATAGGAAATGAAATAATTTTCATATAGTATATTATGAATTTCTAAATAAAAGATTATCCATGAATATATAGGTGAGAAAACATATATTTTTTGGATTATGATACATCATGATATATCCAAGAAACTACTTAGCCTAAATCAATGTACATACATTGACCTGATAATGAATATATTTCATATTGAACAATCTAAGAGGGTATTATTTCTAATTTCCCATGACATTCCACATTCCAAGAAAATTTTTCCTCATAAACATGAGGAAATATACATAATGAAAAGGATTCAATACACATCAGTGATTGGGTCATTCATGTATGTTATAATATATACTAGGATAAATGTTCCCAATGCATTGAGTACAACATGCAGATATCAATCTGATTGAAGTGATAGCCATTGAATGGTATTCAAGACTATCCCTAAGTATCTGATGCATGCTAAGGATATGTTCTTTTTTATGGGGGATATGATGAACTAGTAATTAAGGGATATGAAAATGACACTTTCCAAACTAATCAAGATGATGTGAAGTCACAAATTTGAAACATATTAACTTTGAATGGTGGTTTATTGAGTTGAAAGATCTCGAATTGGGTTGTGATAGAATATTATACAGTGGATTCTGAATATATTATGGATTATGATGTAATAAATTAATAAGTATTGATGAAACACATCACCCAAGAGCTTGATGTTGTACCCAGTAGTAAAGATAATATCACACTCTACTATTATAACACTGCAACAATGGGTCTCACAAAATATCCAATGTAACATCAGTGGATGAAGCAAAAACTTGAAAAGTATCATATTTTGAAGGATTTTTCTTAAATAGGCAAGGTTATAGTGAGATGTATTTCCATGGAAGACAATGTGGTGGACCCCTTGACTAAAGCCTTAACATATCAGAAACATGATTATCATGTGAGGTTTAAAAGATTGAAAGTCATATGTTTTTAGCTATAATAAAAATGGATGTTTGTTAAAGTTGGTGTCCTAGGACCAACTGATTATACTTTTATTACATGTATATTCAGTTTATTGAATATTAATAAAACATCATATTTTTTATTTTTTATTGTATTGTATGGTTTTAATGTAATAATGACATAGAGTACTTTTTTCATTAACAAGCTCATAGAAGTTCCTAACTATGGTGAGAACCTTGAAGTGATATGAAAATATTTTTAATATAGTTATTCAATTAGATAACATACTCAAATGGGATATAAAGTATTTATACTTCCAGGTGCGAGTACTCATAAGTTGATGAGAATTTTTCTCTTGATGTTCACACATGGAATTATCATTATGAGAGATTGTGGGAATAGTCTCACTAGTAGGAATTAAACATGTTTTGGTGTCATCATATATTATTATCTATTGAACATGTGTAATTGTTATTAGAAATTAATATTATCAATAATACATGTCATGAATCATGCACTTTGATTTATTGAAAAAAACTATCACATGATATGTTGGAAAAAAGAAGGGTACATTGAGTGATTCAGGATTAACAAATCATTAATGGATATGTTTAAGAAGGATCTTCCACTTCCATCTTTATGGGAGTTGATATCTTGTCCCTTTTATTGGAATATAACTATTTCCTAAATTCCATGGTCATGGTGTAATGATGTTTTTAATTTAGATAGTCAAAAAAAGATGTATCAAGAAATTAGGTTGATGACACTATCATGAAAAATTATTCATTAGATATTGTGACAAATGTATTACATTACATAGTGATCATTCATATGTGGTTATCATCATTGCAATATTTTGTTATTTCTCTTATATTCCTTGACCATTTTCTAGACAACAATATGGGATTTTATGCAATCTCACCTAATGCCAATGTGAATTAATCATAGAGTGTCACAAATTAATTATTTTCATTGGTCTTGATTATATTCAATTTGAATTTAATTAATAGTATAAATATTATTCTCAAGACTAAGGAATAATTGTTTTAATTTATATTTATCACATAAATTAAATAAATATTTTTTTCATTGGCATGTTCATTAAAATATATTTATTTATTTTATTGAATATTTAATAAATATTTATTCACTAGTATGTGAATAAAAGAATTATTTATGAATAAAATTTTTATTTATGTATTCCATAAATACCAAGGAGTTCAAATGGACCAAGACTGTATCTGGTGATAAAATAATTATTTTAATTCAGTAAAAATTATTTATCAATTTGTGAATGTTGGCGCACGACAAAAATAATAATATTATTATTATGTGGCATGGAATTTATTAATGATTTTAAATGATATTTAATGTATGAAATGTAATTAAATAATATTTTAACTAAAACCCTAACCCTATAAATAGATGGTCATTCCAATTATGTATTGCATTAAAATTTGATAATTGAGAATTTTTACACAAAAAAAATTCTCTTTCGACGCCCCCTTATCTCTATGTCTTAGGAAAAAAAACGCAAGAGATATTTCTTCAAGAACAGGGAAAAAGTGATCAAGAACGAACAACACAAGACATTTGATTATCCATGCTAGTACCCGGAGATCAAGTGGAATTTCTTATAGATCATTATACTATGTGTGGATTACCACTAGTGGGATTTTATCCTTAGATCCTAATAGCACAATGAAGACAATCCAAAAGGGTTATTTACGATAATCAATATTCATCAACAAATATATTTTATAATACTAGGTATTGATTAATTCATATATTAAATAAATTAATTATAAATTTTTCATGAAATATCCTCTCTTATATTTTTGGTCAATGATTATTAAAATATTTTTTAATATATCACCCACCACGATACACTTTTGGTGATCCCACAACTGAAATTGGGATCCTAGTTTTGGGTCGTATATTTCAGACTAGTTGAAAATAGTTTATGGTCATAAGTCCTAGACCACATACGGGTGTGTCTTAATGGATTGTGTATGGCATGGAAGAGAGTTTACCCAACATGAATTGAGGGCTAAAGAGTCCTGGAGCATTATAAAACATTCCCAAGATTACTTTCACACAGTTTCAAGACACGATTCTTGTACTTGGGCTCTTATTTTAAGGTCATAGTGTTCAGACCAAGTGGAGATCAACCATGTATCACAACCTTAATTGAAGAAACACACGTCACAAATTTGAAACATTTGTTTTTCTTTCTCAATGCGAGAGGCAAAGAGTGTTACAGAGTTCCCATTTTTTGCAGTGGATAACTAAGAAACATGAAAGGTGACCCAAAATCCTATGAGGGTAGATCATCAATTTAATGACATTAATAGTAAAAGGGTAATAAATGACAACCAGAGAATAACTATTGACAATGTTTTAAAAACAGGTTCTACACCCACTTCAGTCAAGGATGGGGGGAACATATATAGGATTGAATGTTTACCATGTTCAAGATACACAACCTCTAATATATTACCAATGATCCTTCATGCTATGAGTCTAGGAAGATAGGTGAGCCAGTGTTCCCAGGAACAATTACCTTTAGAGAGACTATTCATATCAATAATATGGAGGTTATATAAATCAAAGAAATCATTAAGTATTGAAGTGAAAGAGGGGATACTGAAGGAAATATTGATTTCCATTAGAAATATTCCACCATGCACTCAAATTCATTGGATGAAAGTGTTTGTAGGTAAGAATAAAATTCTTTAACAGAATAGAAGGACCCCAAAATGAGTTTATGGAAGGCCTGGTTAGGAAAAGATATCTTGGAATCACTACATATCCCAAGAGAATAGGAATCAAGCCACACATAGTTCTATAAGGAAGCGTGATAAGAGATCAATTATGGGGGGTGTGGCATCCACTTTCTCATGGATATCTAATCATCTCACATTATAAGGAATCCTAGTTTTAAATGTGGTATGTATATAGTTTATCTTCATGTGACGAGGATGTTATTTTGGTTCATCTGATATTAATCATATGAGGCCACTGGGTTTTATATGAGGTATCGTTTTGTTATTCATCCCACACATAAGGGATAAGATATCCTGATTTTATATGGGGTTAAGATATAGTATTATGTCATGTTTTTAGGTTGTTGGTATTTATAGTTTAATTTCATATAAATCAGGATATGAATGCTACTAGTTTAAGGTCTTGGAGCTCAGAATATAGGGAAAACTACTTGTTTAATGTTTTAGAGCATGGACCTAAGGGGCATTGGTTTCATAAGGATGCATGATTGGCATAAAAGAGTGATAACGTGACATTAATGGAGGTAAAAAGAAACCGTAGGCCACATAAAAAATGAAAAGCCACACCCATGTCGACATCATGATCATGGGGAAGTAATTACCCCATAATGAGTTGATGAGAGGACCTAAACCAAGAATATGAGATTTAGGTGTCACTGCATATCTCGTGGGAATGATAATCAAACTGCACATAGTTCTGGAAGGCGGTGAGGTAGGAGATCAACTTCGGGCAGGGGGGGGGGGTCTCATGTTAGGATAATAAATCATCTCATATTATAATTTTAGGAATCATGAATTTATACAGGGTAAGGATATAGTTTAACAGATTTTATAGAGGACGTTGGTGGGGATTACGCGTTGAGATTCCTTTTATTTTCTTCATCATGTCAGTTAATGATGGAATCTAGAACCTAAAATGGGTAAAATAATATGATTGGTGATTATTACTAAATACAAGGTCCATTAGGTATTTTTGGGGAGATGATGTCATGGGTAATTGGTGGTTTTGTGGTGAATTTGCACCTGGGCCTAGAGACTGAATGTATAGGTGTCTCTATGTATCCCATGGGAATGGGAATCAATCCATACAAAGTTCTATAATGTGATGGTGGAAATTTACTACTAATACACCTAGGATTATTCAAACCATGTGAATGAGGTAAAAATTCACATAATTTAATCTCACAATTCTTGTAAAAAGACTCTTAATATAATGTTATAAAGAATGGATCAAGACTCCTAGATTAAGGTCATAGATATTAGACTATGAATCCTAGTTTAAGGTCCTAGATCTTGGAACAAGGGCAGTTACTTCAAATATGTTTTGTTGGTTTCAAATAATTAAAAATTGATGTGAATGGGGCTATGGAGGTACTTCACCAAATGAAGCTGTCCAAAATCTAGTTTCACCCAGTATATAGATGTAAGTCTTGGACCCAGAAAAATTATAAAATATTTTAATTTTATAATTCTCGTAATAAGGAAGTGTTAGTTTTAAGGGTATTTCTATTGAATGAAAGAGGTAAAACATAACATAAAAGGATAGATATGTAATCCCACTTTCCACATGAGTATCTTGGAATATGATGCACATAGTTTAAAGTCGCAATTCATGGTCCATAAGTTTGTATAAGAGGCCAAGTGTTGGTGAATTTTTTGCTGGACCCAGAGTTTGGAAGTTGTGGAGTCACTACACATCCCATGAGAATGGGAATAAATCCAAACATATGTTCTAGGACATGTTGTGGTAAGAGACTGATTCCAATAGTGGGGGAAAACCTCTTTGACAAAGGCATTGAGGTATCCCATGGTTTTCATGGGGAATCCCATTATTATGACATGGGGTAAGGGTACAATGTATCTTCTTTTTCTGAGGAAATTATATTTTGGTCATCTCACATGAGGCATCCCATTTTCACTACATAGGGTAAGGACATAGTTTAACATCATGCACTGGGGATGTTGATATTTTTAGTTTACTATCACAAAACATAGACTATGACTGCTACTAGTTTTGTATTATGAAGATTATACCATGAGGATGAAAATAGGTTATGGTCATTATTTTTTTGGACCATGACTCCTAGTTTATGATCATAGATTTTGGACCAATTAGAAATAGTTTATGTTCATAATTCATGGACCACGACTCCTACTTTAAGGTTGAAAATTTTATACCGTGGTTTCTATAGTTTACGTTCATGTAGATTTTAACAATTAGAAATAGTTTAATGTCCCAATTACTAGATTGTGACTCATAGATTGAGTTCATATATTTTAGGCCATATTCCTTTGTATGAATGTCTACTTGAGAAACATGATGTTTGTGTGGGGTTTGATACGTTCTCCATCCATAGTGATAAAAGAGTATGACCTATTAGAATATACCATATGAATATTGTAAGGTCGTTCCCATTTGGGCTCCAACTATGGTGATTTTTTTCTAGGAATCATTAAAATCTTGAGATCGAGTACTATGTCACCATAGAGGAAGGAGAAAAGGTTAAACATCTTATTGAACACTCTCGTTATCTTATTTTGGTTCCTCTCTAAGTTATGAATGTCATGGATCCTATTTCTATCAATGTATTCCAGCTTAAATAGATAAATTTATTCTATTATTTATTGAATTTGTTGTTCACAAAAAACCATTCAATGTGATGAAAACTAAAACTCAATTTATAAAATTTCATGTATTCCATACACCATATTATGGGGTCACCAAGGTGGAATCACATGTTTTCTTCTGATAATCCCCTAAGGTGTTAGGGAGCTTTCTGGGCCAAATATTTTTGTTATGACATAAAATTTTCTAAAATATATTATATATGGTCATGTTGAATGACTAAATCAACCTATGTTCCAATGCATGATAGTTAAAAGTATTTTTGGACTAGTTGTTATAATTGGAATAAAAATTTCTTCAACTCAACGGAACAAAAGTTGGTGTCATTGTCTATGAGAATAGAATGTGGAAATAAAAATCAATGGATGATGTGGGATCTCATGAACTTAATCACTTATGGGGTTTTTTTACTTCCATAATGGGAACTATTTATTCTCACTTGAAGAAGAAGTCTATTACAGTCAAAATGAACCTACATTGTTGAGTTGTCCCTAGTGGGTATGGACCCATAACACTAAGACCCCATAATACCAAGAGATAAGAGTACTTGGTGGTGCAAAGAAGCTATGATGGATGATTTATGATGTTAGTGTGGATATAACACTCATGTAACCTCTTAGTGAACTCAATGCATTTATGAATCATAGTGGCCTAGAAGTAGGCTAAACTCCAAATTTGGTGGGAGAGAATCAATCCTTCTTGATGGGAACTATATTATTCACCATGTAATTTTTGTATGAACTAATGTATCCCCTCTAATTGGATGAAATATAGGATAATTACATCAAAACATCCACTATAGATGGTCTAGTCAAGGGTAGGAACACTCTAGAGGGAAAATTGTTCTTTACACTGGTAGATTCTCTCAGGATTAGCTCGGTCGGATAAGAGAATTCCACACTATAGATACTTGATGAAAGGAGACATTAAATTGGATTTTTCCTTGAATATGGAGTTATTTGAAGAAACTAGCATAGGGGTACTGACTTCCATCTGATTCAACTATTTGTTTCCATCATCTGAAGTGGCTGGGGAATGGCCCTTTGGTGTGCCGCATGAATAAATAGGTCATCATAGTCCTTTTTTGAGAGGGTTGCATATATACATGAAAAAAATCATCTTGGAAATTATATGACCAAGGAACATGGGTCATCTTCATGTGAGAAGGTAACATGACCATTAATTGGAGGGCACATTCCAATAGGGAATTAGCTTTTACTTTCTAATGACATATCCACCCTTGATCTTATTGATGACTATCTTATAGTCTCCCTTCACTCATAAAATGGATAAATCAATCTCTAGGGACAACTCAATACAATTAGTAAGGTCATGGAAATTGTCTTTATTGTTGGTGCATATTTCTAACAACGTAACTGATTATGGAATGAAAGGCTACGTCGGAGTGATGAAAATGATTCCAAGGCCTACCCTTTTAAGCTTGGATTCATTGATAATTCTACCAATTGGGCTCTGAGAGACACCATCAAAATGCATTTATGGACATGGTAAAACTTGATATATTTATTGAATATCTTCATTCATGAAATCAAAAAACAAGGGAACTTTTTAAGGGATTCGATGTGCATCCAAGAAGTCTGCCAATTCCTGGACCTCAATATCCTTCTAGGAAATAAATGATATTAAAATGTTTGAGGATCATATCCTAGTGTTCCAATCATCCCATCAGCATGGGGATATTGGGGATATAATATAGAAGGTATAGTCAGGACACTAGTTTTATCTCATGATGCTACATATAATCTCACCCCTTTTCACTACATAGACCATCATGAGAAAAATATTCTAGATGGGATGTATCTTGTCTCCATGTTAAGGAGTATGTAGCTAGGATAATATACCTTTTTTCCCAACCCTAATTATTTTTATAGTATAGAAGGGCTTCGAGGAAAAATTGTAGGGTGGTTATGCAGAGGAATAAGGGTTTTACTAAGATGGGTGGAATTAGAATTAAAGCCTATAGTAGGTACTTCTAGGTATCATCAATGATGGTTTGGAACTTCTCATCACACTGGTAAATGGTTCCTTTTTCATGAACCTTGATAAGGACTTTCACTTTTATTCCAAATTTAAAATAAATTGGAATATATATGCTATGTGTCTAGGGTGTCCCCACATCTCCCATTGAATTTTTGGGGCGACGTTTGATTGATAAACCTTATTTTCTATCATTCTATATTGTTGCCTCTGTATATTAAGAAAAAAGCTAATAAATATCTTAGAGGTGACCCTGAAAATGAACATCAAGTGGTTCTTATTCAAGTGTTAGGAGTGGGGGAAGCTGAACACTTTCTTAGGATACTTGATATATTACTGACATTGATGTGATTTGACTACCAAATCACCCATGTAACATCCCACTAATGTTCTGAGAATTTCCTTAAAGATGTGATCTATGGATCGAGGGTAAGTGTCTATAGCATTTTGAATACAAAAGGAATCAAATGATAGGAAAAGTTTCATTGAGGTGACCTAAAGGTAGTTAAATCCTTATCCATAGGTTTCATTAAGATTTGATTATACCTTGAGTATCTATCCATGAAGGAGTGGTCTTGGATCTTAGTTGTCACATCGATCAATAGCTCTATCTCTGTAATGAAAAAACAAGCCTTCAAAAAATTCAAGATGAGGTCTCAAAAGATGAAACAGACTCTGACATTCCCATTCTTTTACCCTACTAAGACAATGTTGGATAGCCACCTATGGTACTAGACCTCCCTAAAAAAATTGGAATTAATAAGTATGTCAACATAAGACTCAACCACAAAATCTTGAGGGGGTGAATATTTATCAGAGTATTTTTGAACCTTTAATGACTCACTGGGAGGACAAGACAATGAACGATGGCCTGAGGGTCCTACCCTAGAATCTCATTATAGATCAAGGCAGATACATTGAGTTTTTTTCAAGATGGTCACCTTATATTACTAAACCTTTCGGGATATGGCTACACTGATCAGTACCAGCCTCATATCTTCCTCAATATTAAGGTTCACCCGGGTTATCTCATCAACAATGGTGGGTACAACCTCTTAAAATGTAAAAGGGGAATCTTGCAAATCCTTTTTATCATCTGAGATAGGCGGATCATAGGGAGTAGGAGGCTCTTCCAAACCATTAATCCATGGGGGAGAATTGGAATCTTCTTTTAAAAAAATGGAATCCTTGAAAAGATGTTCCCTTTGTACTGAGAATGTGGAGACACATTTTTTTTATCTAATAAAATACTATTTTTATTTTTAGGTACACCCTTGATGTCAAAGAAATTGAATTTAGTTGGCCTTCATTGATCAATCCCTGATTTGGCATGCATGAATGTCATGGATTGGTGGCCCTGGGGAAAGCTTCTCGGTAGTTCACATGAGCGGGGTCATCCAGTACCATCTGAGTCTATCCGCTATAGGGTATGAGGAAATATTCAAATGATCCTTTTCCATGGATACAACTAAACAAACTCTAGGTGTGGTTTTATGGGCTCTAAATGATTAATTTTTATAACAAAGGTATAATTCATTTATATCCATAGGTCGGTTTTCATGGATGTTTAATCATTAGGGGCATTGATGATCTTAACCCTATCTATCTAAACCTAATTTCCTTCCATTTTGCAGTACCTGACACTTAGATAGAATGCGTCATAAGGGTTAAATGGGGACATATCACTCAGAAGTACCCATACTCAACCATTAAGGGAGTATTTGAGGCATTGATTATATAATGAGGGGAATGATGCATGTAAATGAAGCATGGTTCTTCCTAGAAGTTTATTTTAGGTAGTATCCTATTGGATTACCATGAATTAAGTGCTTGATACCTAACCACCAAATTGAGTTATCAGTCAAATTTTATGTAAAACTTCTTATCTCTGTTATCATTCCCCTGAATCACTAGGTTTGAGGGATTAAAATCTACCTATGTTTGTCCGAGTTTATAGAGATTATGTGTCAAGATGAGGTTGATCCTGAAGCCAGTATCCACTATGTAGTGGCTAATTTCCACACCATTTAACCAAACATTGATATATAATGGGTGTGTGTTCCCTTTAATGTTGACACCTCTATATTCTCTATAAAAATAGATAACAACTTGAAATTCATATAGATCTTCCATCTCTGTATATTAGTCATATGTGGTAGCTACCTCTACATAAAACTATATCAAGATTTTCAAGTCTTCAGAAATTCCCTCTCACATTTTCTTTGATATGAATAGATCATAAAGAAACAAAATCCTCATGTCTATTATAGCGAGGTGCTTCATTAAATCATATTTCTTTACATGGGACTATCTTTTATTTTAGAGGATTGTTCCATAGTAGGTGGATAATGGATGTCATTGGATGAACCACTGGTTCTAAGATAGTATTATCAATGTTTTACCACTATTTAGATTGCCCGATCTGAAAACTAATGAATGGGTCCTAGTGAGTTGAGGTTTGGCCCTAGATAAATGAAAATGAACACGACATGATCATGGATAAGATGTATTTTTAGCTAATACAGTCAGATATTGAGGCATACTAGATATAGTTGACCAAGAAGACTGGGCTTCATGTGTCATGAACATGGCTTGCTTCCTAGTCTCAGTATCATGAATAACCTAGTTTTATGCACTAATCTAATCATTCTGATAGCTCAAATGTCCTCCACTTATCCTCTAACAGTTATGGATAGAGGTAACTGAGGGGTTTACATGGAATTCCTCCCCATCTTGTGTTGTGAAGTTGTACAACAGGTCAAAAAAATTCATAGAGAAGTATTCATGCTCCCCATCCATGGAATAATCTAGGGGTGGGTAGATCATGGTCATACCTCTAAACAATGGAGGCATGAAGTATCCAAGGGTGAGAGAAGGTTTTTGGAACTGATGGAGGAATTTGATTTACCTTGCACCATCGACACTTATTTTTTGAGACTTATGATAGAGATATAGAGAAAACAATTGAAGTAGTTATAATAATCAAAAGAGGTTATAAATAGCACAAGTAAGAAAAAAATATAATAGACAAGAGAGAATGTATTATGATACAACCAGTCATCATAATTATATGTCCAATAAAGGGGAACTGGTTACTACTCAATGAAGTCTTCACTATCACTATCAGGGTTAGCAAAGAAATGTGTCATCTATATTGGAATGTCTCCCAATTTGACTAGATAGGATCAAATTGGTCTTAGATCCAATATTTTAATACAAATAAATAATTCATGGTGTGTCTTATGATCATATAATATGGGTAATGGCCAATAAAACCATTAATTATAACCTTCTGGGTCTCTTGAATTCTGGAAATTTTAAAATTCCCTTTTCTAGGGGGAAAATGAAATAACCTTGGACCTAAAAATCAATGAAGGAATAGGTATTATATCTTCTATCATTGAAATAAATCCTAGGATCTTGGCCATGAAGGGGGGTGGAGAAACATTCTCTCATAATGGTGGATGCACTTGGAATGTATGTGCCTATTAGAGCTATTCTTAGATATGTTGTCTCTATATAGGCCCATTTGGGAGAGGGTCCAGTAGGTTCATGGGATTAGAAACTTCTTCATGCACAATGACGACTATATCTGCTTTCATAGGAATTCTCGATTTAGATGGAAGGGGAGATGAGTTTGATTTTTTAGTCCATTATAAGGATTATTCCATATGCTAAGACTTTTGGGAGAACTTTAGAAATATGCCCAGGTAGTTCAATAATATGAGGGAAGAGACTGGATCATTCTTGACTTTAACCATACACATCATGATAAATTTTTTCTAATACAATGACATGTATATAGAGTATGTGAGTCTAGTACATTGAGTAAAAAATCAGTGACCTACTCATTGGGCCTCTACTTGAATTTCAAGAGGTTAGTGATGCTTTTCTTGCATGAGGTGGAGATAAACTGGTAGAGGTAATATCTATGAAGATATTCCCAAACCAAACAGACCCTATGGGCAACTAATTATACTATAAGAACATATTTCCTTCCAATGTCTGAACAAAACATTAGATCTTGGTGGCCTATTTCTTTTCTAGAGTCCCCAACATTTGGACACACCCTAAGGAAAAGTGGGACAAATTCTATATAGGATCACATGTGCCATTAAATGTCATGAAGTTGGGATTAACAGACTATGGTGGTTCTTGAACATCATTCACCCATGCCAGGTAAGACCTCTCTTTAGGCAGAACAACCACCTGTCATGTTTTTATATCATAGAGGTGGGCAATAGGATTAGTTATCACATCATATTGGTGAGGGGTTATGAACACCAACCCATTAATGGTATCATCAACTCAGGGAGAAACATGACCTTGATCCTAAGGTGGATAATCACAGTACTTAGGTAGGGTGTGAAACTCTTATCTTGGTCATTTTTCATATCCCATGGCATTTGTCCTGATTGGGTGTGTGGGGACTTTATGTTTAAATTAGGGTGTTTGATTGATAATGATTGGGTTCCCCACCGAAGGAGAGAAGAGTTCCCATTATGAAGTTGCAGTGGTCTGGGCGGTGCTCAACAATGGGATCAATAATGAACCATTCATACTCCTCAATCTCTTGAAGCATGAAAGTTATCTTGGGGTCTGACTATTCTTTTTGTGAAACCTTGGATGAGTTAGAGGGTTTGGAATGACCCTTTCCATTTTCAAAATAATAACGAGTAGGTAGTAATGTCTCATTTGGGGGAATCTTGAGGTCCATTTATTATCTTTGCTGATGAGTATGGATGTCTGCTGAGGAGTATGTCTGGTATTATGTCACCCCTTGGGATGGGTTCTCCCTGTCATTCCATATGTTGGTATACCTATTCATCCGATCCTTTTGGCGGGTCGATAGTAATCATATTAACAGTAGTGGTAGTCAGAGAGAATCTTTTATCATTGGTAGATGGGTTGGACTCTCAGTCTTGTTTCTGTCAGAGGATAATGAAGAAATGGAGGTTGAAATACTTCCCCCAACCTTTGATCTGTACATATTGAGATTCCTCTTTCCTAACCTAGAGAAGCACAGTGAGCCTCTTAACATAGGTTTTATGGAGATTTTGGTAGTAGTAATAAGGATGTAGAGCTACTGGGTGCACTGAAATCTAAAACTTCCCATACTAAAGGTTAACTAAGTCGAGGTGATCATGGTTCTTGGGGTAGGTTAGTTTCGAATTCCATAGGTGGTGGAATGTCACCAAGATAATCTGGTGAATACATACATGTTGTTCCTCAGTAATGGATCTAGGATGAAAAAATCTAAAGCTGAATGAGGACAAAACACATATAATATCTAGTCAACATCCAGAAGCCCCCATATGTCCTCTTTCTCAAGGGAAGGGTCCTACTCTTAGTCAGCCTAGGCCCCAATTGGTGTATCATTAAATAAGGGTGGAGACACAGGAACAAACCTTCTTTTTTTCTGATCTACCAGAATAGGGGGTGTCGCACGGGTCAAATATCTATTAAATATCGAGATGTCTCTCTGAGGCAGTGCTTGCTTCAAGATCATGTCCATATGTGATGGGGTATTTACCACTCCCTCATGAATTTGAGAAAAATTGTCTATTTACGGCTTATTAGAGTTATCTCCAATATTTAAGGTCATCAAACAAGACCATGAAAACTCAAAAACTTCTTGTGTGGAGTTAGAGAGTAGGGAAACTTCTGGTAAAAAAGTCAGTTTCACTATGAGTCATTGGAAGGATTGCAGAATTTCCTCAACCTACAGGTACCTATAGGGGGGTCTATGGATCTTGTGGAACTTATACTATGGTATCATAGGCCTAAATTATCCATATTATTTCCATGATTATTTAATAAGGTGTGAAGGTTCCTTCATTGAGTCATATGTCGCATCATAATCTCAGAGGTTGATGATGACAAGATTCATCATAGTGTTCCACCTCTGAAAATTAGGGACTTATCCAAGAGAAGATTTTGGATAATAAATTGGGATTTACCCATGTGGGTTGTGGCTTGTTCCTTGGGAATGACCTCCTCAATGTCTGTTCAACATCCTACTTCAGAATTATTCTTCAGAGAATGTTATGCCTTCATCATGGGGACGATCTTAATGTTGGGTGATTAGGGTGTTAGTAGGTCCACCACATGTTTTGGTGGTGGTGTGGGTAGGACCTCTACATTTATTATTGGTGGTGTGATAATGACCTCCTCATTGATTTGTGGTGGTGTGGGGAGGGCCTCTTTATTGATTTTCCTCATCACGGGGTGGACCGTAATGGTTGTAGGTGGTTCTAGAAGCTAAGAGAGTTAATCTAGACATCCAAATTTGAACCTGGTGTCTTGATCCTAATTAGGAAAATATAGACCTTGTTCATCTGTTTAAGCGACCTTGGGGGATAATCTAGTTTTTTAAATAGCCACTAGAGTTGTAAATATTCCTCATATTAAGTATCATTTCAGGCCTTCCCTCAATGTTGTTGTTAGGTATTCTGAATCGGGGCTAGTGGAGTGGGGATGACATCTAAATATTCATAGAACTATGGAATTTTTTGGTTTTTGAGATGAAGAGACGTAGTGGGATATCTCATAGGTTGATTTTGAGTGTTGGTCACTGCAGGCGTAGCTTGATCAAGCCCTACCTCCTCAGGAAAGGTAAGTGAGATGTTAGAGAACTCTGAGGAGAGGATTTAAAAGTGGTTGACTATTACAATGGGGGATGGTTTCTTCATGTGTGACCCTCGTGGGACATGGTATCAATGAGTTGTGAATGCATCATGATCTTAGTGGGCTATATCCTTGGTTGGAATGACCCCTCCATACTCATACCACCAAATAAAGGTGTCAATCACCCTCCTCTGAATGAGCTAGAAAAGTGATATAGGGTCTGAGAGAATAGAAGCTGATGGCATGGTTGAAGTCATGAAAGAGGTATAATTATGTGGGATTTCCACACTAATTTTTGCCCTACTCTTATTACTATTGGTTCTAGACCACTAATTTACTTTATCTTTACTCCAGTAAGGAATATGAATTTAACTGTTCGTACTTGTATAGTGAAAGAAGTAACCAATTCCCAACATCATCCTTTCTTCCGAAAGTATAGAATGCTCCTTAATAATTATGTCATAGACGAAATATACCCAACATTTTCTACCCCAAGTCTTAAGTGAGCTTCATGTTGGCCCCATAAATTTTTTGGTGGGACATGACTTCAGATATCTAGATCTGATGACATGACAATCTAATGGTTCCCTAAATGGAACTATTCTCCATAGTTGGGTGAGAAGATAATAACAATGTGTTCTCAATTTTCATTTCCGATTCTTTGTCTAGGGCCAGTGTATCACTTGCGCTAATCTTTTTCCCCATATCTCAAATTTATAAAGGTGGGTAGATTCCATCACTTTAAGTGGAAATGCCAGCTCCATGATCAAGATGGGAAGATGGGATGTAAATTCCTCCATTCATGGATTCCTCTATGGATCTCATCACATAGTCTAGGTCTCCATCACAGACTTCATTCATGTTCATGAAACTCATTCTGGGTGAATCTCAATGCGGAAACTAGTTAATTACACTGCATTCTGTGTTGGTAGGGAAGCAACCTTTGGTTAGGGGAGGTAGTAACATTTTCAATGTTGTTAATGTCTAGAAATTTGGTTGGTTGATCACTTATAATGTGTTCCATTTTTGGAGGAAATATTATTTATGAGACATCATATGCCTGGAACCCAAGGAATCCAGTGTTAGTCACAAGTTAATTTATTCCAGGAAAATAAGTCTTCCAAGTATTTTTACCTTAGGAATCACATTTTTATTTTATTGGGGAGGGACTTTGGATTAATTTAAAAGTTCAACGTTCTCATGGAGATAATTTGGGGTTGGTTAAATTACTTACATGGATAGGATGAGTGGTAGATAATGTACCCACACACATGATTTTATGTAGTGTAGTCCCCCAAGGGGGGTGATTTTACACTGGGTTGGTGGAGTGTGCCACCCCAAGGGGGATGATTTCACACATGGATGATGAAGTGTGACCCCCCAAGGAGAATTATTTCACACCTAGATGATGGAGTGTTCCCCCAATGGGATGATTTCAAAATTGTATGATGGAGTGTTTCCCCCAAAGGGAGATGATTTCGTAGTTGGATGATGGAGTGTGTCCCTGCAGGGGGGATAATTTCACACTTGGATGTTGTCGGTATTGAACCTCATAGAGGTGTCCAATGTACCCATTCAGTAAATTGGGATCAAAACCCATGTAGTTTGATGTTGCAGTTTAATTTCATGTAATAAGACTGGCCTATTCAGTTTAATATTATATGATTTGGATTCTCATGTCATGAAAGGATCATCAATGAGGGATGGTGTGGGGATTACATGAGGAAGGTGACCTAGTTCTACTAGGAGGGATGATGATGTGAATGTGGATTATGTATTGGAGCTTCCTCTTGTGATAGTTTCATCCCATGGTGGGGAAGGGAGTGAAATTCCATGGTAATTGTACATGGGTAATCTTTTGTTAATAATACACAATAAGGATATATTTTAACAAAATAAGATGTGGTAATTGTCATGTAGTTTAACATCATATTTCTAGGACATAGAGTGAGTCAGTTTTACGTCATGTAGCTCGAACTTAGATGGATGTTACACGATGAGGGAGACCTTTTCAAGGCATGAGGAAATATTTGTCTTAAGGGCTCTCTACAAAGATAGGTAAGCTATTTTCCTCGATGATTCCACCATTAGGCATTACGTGTCCACTACTCTTGTGACTCTAGGTGGATTAGGACGTAAACATTATCATGGATGAGTTTTAATCAGGAGGCCCAATGTTAAGATACCTATGCATTAAGGAAATAGGTATTAGGATACTTATGCTTTGGTGAAATAGGTAGGATGAAGGCCCAAGCCACACTTTAAGTAGAGTGGGATGAAAAAAGAGTAGATGGTACCAATTTCACAAGTACTTAGGGTGTAGTTGAATCTATCATGGATTGGTATGGAGCCCTAGGAACTCAAATCTCATCAAAGGATAATTGATTAAAGGAAAAACCATAAAGAGGATTGTAGTTTGGGTTTCGTAAAGGTCAGGGATTCATGAATGTTTAGAGCTTTGTGAAGGCCATGGGTCTTGCAGAGTAAATAGTTCTCACAAAAGAGTATGTTCCTCAAAATAGGGTGACCCTACCTTGGAGTAAAGTCATGGTTCCAATGGGGTTGGTTCCATGAAGGATAGTTATCTCACAACACCCCAAGATCCAAAAAGGGATTTCTTATCACATGAAGGCATTATACCTTCATGAAAGGCATCTCCACCATGGATTGAGGTTCCCAAAAATACATGGGATGTGGTTAAATGAATGTTTTAAACCTTTTTATGTCCATATATTCATTTACTAATGAAAATTGTGTGTATCAGATTTTAGATATTTCCGTAGAAGTTTAAAGGTTGTGTCCCCTTGAAATTTGGATATAGGGGTGGTATTTATATGCCTATTAATTGAATGGGAAGTTTTTTCGATAACAATGGGAGATTTTGGGAAAATTTATTAGCTTCATGAATAGACGAGATTCCATGATCTAGAGTTATGTTGTGTGAAGGCTATCATTAAAATTATTCATGGGTCTAGACATTCATAAAATAAAGATATGTGAATCAGAATTACACTGGGAGGAGGTTATAGGAAAAATTCCACATATCCAGGGAATTCCACGAGCTTATGGACATTCACAAAGGTGTATATCTTTTCGAATCAAGTCCCTTATGTGGATTTTCTGGATGATTTGGCCATAATTATCTACAAACCATCCATTCATCAACCTCTCCTGTGGAATGCATATTTAAGTGTCAATAATAAAATTTAATTAAATGAATATTTAATAGTAACTTTTATTATTAAATAATATAAAAAGAGAAAACCAAAAACAATTATCAATAAGGAAAAAATAATTTTTCCTTAAATTATGAGGTTTTAGAATATAGAGGCTTAGGATCTGAAGGGTTTTGTTTAATAAAATTTGGTAAAGAATAAGAACTGATATCTGGTTTGGTAGGATGTTGAGTAGTTTATGGAAGAATAACTGGTTGATCATTAATTATAATAGGATTATTCAATATTGTAGCCACATCTATTCTCCATATTTTTTTTATCACTCATGGATTGATCATTATATGATTTTTGAGGTCCCATAAGCTTTTTAAACTTACATAATAATGCATTATGTGTATCTAAAATTATGGGACCAATACCTTTGTTACATCTTAATTCATATAAATCATTACCATGCCTATCTAAAAAGTTACAATTTCATACTTATTTTAATATAGAATAATTTAATATCTATTTCTTAGATAAATTGTATCACTTTTTTCATATTTATCAGATATTTACTAACCTTAAATTTTAAAAGAAATGATTCATTTTATTCACTTTTTTATTGAAAATTCAGTACAAATATGCCTTAATTTTCGCTTTTGATTTCCTTATAATTATGTTAAAAACTATAAAATATATCTCTTGATATTTCAAAATATTTTTAAATTATTAAGTATTTTAGAAATAATTTAAAAAAATTTGAATATTTATTTAGACAACTCTAATGACTTATCATTAATTTCAATTTAAACGATATCGTCTACTTCTTCACTTACAAAAGTTTCAAAATCAGATTTAGAAGAAAAATGATTATGAATATCATTAATATTAGTTTGTAATTACGTTATAATTTGATAACATTTATCCAATGATTTTTTTAATATTTCTCTTGAATATAACAAAACATTAATTTTGTCCACCAATGAATACACAAGTATAGAAATCTTTGTCTTCTTATAGAATTTCATTTTTCACCATTGTAAATATTTTATACTTTTGGAGAAGGCATAAGATTAGTGTTCACAACATCACTATGAATACTATATACCTTTTCTATTATCCTTTATGTATCATTAGTTGACATGAAAAACTTATCACCCATAAACATTTGATCTTTAATATTCTTTAAGTAATCCATAAATAGATTTTAAATATCAATTTTAATAGGTTTATTATATTTCAATAGTATAATTTTTAGCATTATGAAAATCATGAAATTCAATAAAATTATATTTTAAAAACATGTTTTATTTTATCCCTAAAAAATACCCATAAACATTTGATCACTAATATTATTTATGTCATCCATAAATAAGTTTGGAATACCAATTTTAATAGGTTTATTATATTTCAATATCATTATTTAAGCATTATGTACATCATTAAATTCAATAAAATAATATTTTAAAACCATGTTTTATTATATCCCCTAAAAAATCATTCTTGTGAATAAAATCATCTTTAGAATGTTGTAGATTTTCCTTAACATCCTTGTATCCATTTATCATGTCTTTTAGTTAATCCTTCATTTATTTAAATAAAAAAAACATTCAAGTGGTAAATTAATGAATTTTTTATAAAAATAAGTTCCATCACCATAGGAGAGAGTACATTGTAATTTAAAAAATATTT
Organism: Viscum album; assembly: GCA_963277665.1. Lineage (NCBI taxonomy): Eukaryota > Viridiplantae > Streptophyta > Magnoliopsida > Santalales > Viscaceae > Viscum > Viscum album. The sequence goes on along the minus strand of OY728150.1, from coordinate 1,127,889,363 downwards.
ATTTTGTAGTTATATCACCCATATCTCCTTTAACATCATGTTTTAAATCATCATCATAATCATCGTTATTATGATCAACATTTTATACTGAAACACTTTCTTTATCAGTCTCATTTTCAATTATTTCATTCTAATTTTTACTAATTACAAGAGATTTATCAGGAAAATTGAAATGAACCTATTGATTCTCCTAGTATGTTTCTTACAGAGATCCAGATTCATTTCCTATAAAAAAAGACAAATTTTTTATACTCAACATCAGCTTTGGTTTTACCAGCATCAGCTCTCTCAATTTTAGAATCAATAATCACATTAGATCACTATAAATTAGTAATCTAAGATAGAACATTATATAAACATAATGATCAATAATTGTTTTAGTCTCAACATTAAATGTCATGTTTTATCTATATTTAATATCTTCATTATTAAAAATACCCTCCCCATCGTTTCATTAGTATTAGTCTCAATATATTATGCTTTAGGTGTAATTTCCAAAAGTTTAATATAATTTTCACTATTCTACATAGCTTCATCCAATACATCCTCAAAAGAAAAAATATTAAATTTATAAACACTATCATGGGATAATAAAAATATAATTTATAATAATCTAGAATTTTTTATTACTATAAAATAGAGACATCTCTCAAAGGGGATCACAGTCACTCAAAATCCTTTGTGTAACTAATCACTATATTTTTGATATTTTTATTTATGAGATAAAAAAATTCAAGAGGTGGTTTTATATTTTAAGAAAAAAGGAAGAAGAGAATAATTTTATAGTTTAGTCATGACCAAAATTTAGAGACATTATAATTAAACATATAATTATTTACATGTGAAATGTTCCAATCTTAAATTGTTCAATTAAAAAACCCAATACCATTCATTTATTTATCTCAAACTATTTTTAATGAATGAATAATTCTGACCCAAAATTATAGATTATTATCACTCACTCGTAAGTAACTGAACCCGGTTGACCACATGGCCTCAAGCACAACTCCTTATATGCAACAGGATTTAAACTATTTGTGAGGGTGTATGGTGGTATGGGGGTGCGAGTATAACCTCATAATCATGGTGTATCATTGTGGTATGATAATAATGTAAAGAATAAAAAAATACAATAAAATAACTACAGAAATATAAGTCATTAATATATATTTATAATACATTAGATAATATCAAATGTATAACATAAGCATAGTCATATAAAAAATATTATTGTGTCTGTATTCTATACAAAAAAACCAAGAACACATGGATGCAGGAGTAAAATGGAATACATGTAAAAGAGAGACAAAAATACAAAAACCTATCCCATGATAATCTCAAGCACTCGATCAGTCATCTGCTAACAATATCCTATCTTCATAGATAATTAGTCATCGAGAGTTGGACATTTTAATTTATCCCTAGCGACATCTATAAGATCTATTTGGGTACCAACTGGCAGCCCGAATAGGATGTTAGTTAATCTTAGTAGGCTACTAGTAATAGTTTCTAGTGTAATCAATACAGGTTATATAAAATGAGTAGTGGGTTGGTATAATCAATGTAAATAATTAATTTAAACTCTAACTATGTCATCTTGGGTTCCCATAGCAGACTCTTTTAACTGTACCAGCTTCGGCCTAAGCCCTAAAATTTCTGAGAAGGTGTCCCTATGTTTGTGTGTGTGTGTATATATATATATATGTTATATAAATATATACACATATATATTAGTATATATAGATAAATAATACTATCCAGGACCCAAGGTGAGACCAAATCCCGCATGCATAATCATAAGAGTCTTAATCTGTATATAAGGGAATCATCCCAAGCATAAAGTCATAAAAATAGATGTCATCATATCTATATTCCCAATAAGTGATGTGAAACACCGTGTCCAATATCCTTTGTGGGAACATGTTGTATCATGTCCAATTTTCAAATTTATGATGTGAAACATCATGCACAACATCACACATCAAGGGAGAATAAAGCATCATGTCCAACACTAGCCTTAATGGTGTCTCAACAACCCTCATAATGTCATCCACTAGACATAATAAATCATGCATGTAATGATTGAATATAATTCAAAAGATGGTTTCAAAAATTTGAATTTTTTTTAATTGTCACATGACATGGTTGTACCATTCATGTCATTCAATTTAAATTATTTCATCTTAATAGGAGTCAATCTAAGACAAATTAGAATGTGGGCTAGTCACAGTAACATTTATAAAATCATGGGTATTTAAATGAGAACTCTAAAAGGGGTGGTAATAGTCACGTTAGATGAGCTTGAAAAATGGAAATTTCCTATGGAGCAATTTATAAGATGGATAAAGATTTAAATTAAGGAAAAAATAATTTTATATAAATACGAGGAAGGTATAGTGTGCATCATCACAACACATGATATGAAATAATTATAATTTTAGGTATAAGTACTACACCACCTACCTTACGGAGGTAGATGACTCATTGTCCAGTATTGTCCTCTAATATAGGATAGAATGGGTGAAAAATTAAGAACAAAAGAACACCTTATAAATATGAAATATTATCTCACACAAATTTAGCATTTTATATGGAAAGATAAACAGTGAAAATGTGAAATATGAATGAGGATAATCCCAATATATGTCCAATGTGATGAATGATAAGAGATTACAATGTCATATGAGGGAGTAGGATCAAAGATGATGTAGGGAGGAGAATAGGATCTTCAGATGTGGGTAGATACTGGGTTTGGGGAGAATAATAAAAGGGAGGTTAAGTATTAAATAATTTAGGGGGAAACATGACTTTCCACACATTTTAATAGAGCACATGGTTTGGATTTATGGTTAGAAAAACCCTGAACCAACCATGTTCCAACACTATCCTGACATCCCCCCATTTTTATATGCTAGTAATATATTCTAAGAAACCATATCCAGCTAGTGTTTATCTTTTGTAATTATATATTTCTAACCCACATGGTCGTGAAACTTGACTCCCAAAGTTTTCCAAACCACACACCACCTCCTTGGGGTCACACAGTTGAGCCACATAGTTAATAATAACTATGTGCCAACTATGAACCTCATATGCTTCCTCTAAAAACCAATGACCTGGGATCTAAAAGATCTCTAGATACTCTCTCAACCTTCCTCAAACAATTAATCACTTTCATATTTATAAAAATAAAAGATTAAACCATAATTTGAAGGGTTTGTACCTACTAAGAAAAATATACATCTTACAATTTCCACTCTTAAAAACAACTTGCCCTTAAGTTTCCCTTCTGAGGATAATTGAGCATATTTATAGAATAACTCTGACCACTAACCACATGTGTTAGCCTCTTACTCCCATGTCACATCATATAAAAATACATGCTTCTATTATACTCGTACAAGAGACTCTAACCTCCCTTAAAGATCCTTGTTACTACAATCAATGCTCCAAAGAGGATACTCTCCAAAAGAAGCATCATATTCCAACTCTTCATCTTGATGATCAAAAGTATGAGATGTGTCTGAATGATAAAAATGATTTTGAGATACTTGGAAGATGTCATGTATGGCTTGATATGTCTATGTAGGAGCTATCCAATTGTCTAATGAACTAGATCTCTCTATGATATCTAAAGGCCAAATATAATGAGGCAATATATTTATTTATCTTTGAATCCATCCATTCCCTAACCTAAGTGAAACACATAAGAAAACCCAATCTACAACCTCAAACTCCAATGGTCAGTGGTGATGATCATTATAATACATCACCAGTCTGATCTCTAATTATAAAATTCTTGATAAACACTACCTATAGTGACTCAAAATTCTCATACATGGTTACTACATGTTTTTAGATTAATATTCATTACATTAAACAAACACACACCCGAAGACTTTAATTGTTTAGTTACTTTGGAAAATTAGAACACAATCTTCTTAATTCATGAAATATCTTCAATGTCATTCATAAGGATCTCCCCATTTAGTACTCTTTACAAAAAAACCCTACATAAAACAATTATTCATAACCTGGGTAATTGAAACATAAGAAAGGGTGAGGTCAGATGCTCTGTAAGGGTAAATAATGGAGGTATGTAAGCATAACATGAACATAAGGGTATTATAACATGAGCCTAACAAATAAAAACGATACCTTTCATATCAAATGTTAAAATATAGAGTTATAAAATAAATATGAGAAGTTCATTAGACATTAATCATAAGGAAATCAAATAACATGAGCCATGAGAGCATAATACTAGAATAAGACATGAAATTCTAGCATACACATAATCATAGAAAATATTTCCTAGTAGTCAATGATCATTTCAAAAATTTATCAGGGAATTGCATAGTGTACACAGTCCCATAATGAATTGTGTTCACTCCCTATTACAGTATTTTCTATATCACGGTATATAAATATTTAACTAATGCATTGGAGGGTGATATAGGTCCCACTCATCTCTGGTTTAAATGTAACCATCATCCATGGTTTTAACGTAACCACCATCACATAATGAAAATCCTACATGTGTGTTCAATAAGATCATAAAACATTCATCATATGAGAACCCATGAAATGAAATGGGTTTCATAATAACGTTATCATAAAATAAACTATTTAAAATAAATAAGTTTCTTTATTATTTCATCATTTCATCAAAGCTTGACCTGTGGAAAACGAAGTAGGCTTCATAATCATTTTAACATGGTATAATATATGGAAGAGAAACAAGTTTCATAAACCTATTCTCATTATAAACATAAAAAAAATTAGTGAAATAATAAGAATGGTATCCTTAGAACAAATCCCCAGTAAATAATAAGTAACATCAAAGGATGTTATATTATATGGAGAGGGATTTTGAATGATAACATGGATCATTTCTTAAGGAAAATAACCATTCCATGAAAATAAATTTTTAAAACATAAAAACTTTTCAAAATATATTTCCTTAAATGTAAAATTGAAAACTTATAAAGGATGATTTTCAAAATAATTTAAAACTATTTTTGAGGAAAATATCATTTCCTCTTTGAAATACACTTTTTAGAACAAAAGGTTTTTTCAGAAAAAATTTCGTTTTGAAGTGATTTATTTAAAATCTAACAATTTCCCAAATATTAAGGAAATTTTTTTATTTGAAAGTATCTTTGAAAACATGTAAGGGTAGATTGAAATCATTGATTGATCATGATTGTTGTAAATTCTATCCATTCCATGCATGTAAAAAACAAAAGAATCAATTCACATTTTTGGTAAAAGTTAAATGAGAATTACTTAGACAATGACATGAATATTCATTTATAATTTTTTTAAAAAATTAATACATGGGTAGAATGAAATTATAAAATAAATTTTATTAAATTTCAATAACGTTTAAAAAAACATTTTGAAAAATGGTTTTGAAAGAAAACAAGTTTCTTGTCGAAGAGAGAAATAATGTAATATTTTCATGAAATTTTTTTATGAATTACTATAAGTACCAAAGATCATGAAAATGGAACTAATACATGATAATATCATGAATAAATAGAGGATAATAAAATTAATTTTTCTCTTGAGTGATTGATCATAATATTTTGTCATCGGAAACATAATAATAAACAATCCTAATAAATGATGAGATTGTAACATAAGATATTTACCACCTTAGTAACATTGGATCTTTAGAATCATGATGAAAAAATATAAATGAAACTTATAATATAATGTGTACAAATAAATTAATTATATTAAATGTCAAATGGGTTTGATATTCACCTCATAAAATAATATGGGTGCATAACATAACATTTGTCTTAAAGAAGGAAAATTGAGTCAAAAATTTCTTACATTATGTCTTGAATTCCTTTTTACATGTTAAAATATAATATATAATAAATAAATTTTTTTATAATTCTATTAAATAAACATAAAATATATATCTTACCATTTAAGATTTAATTATGAAATTTTATTATCATTTTATTAAGAATTCCTTGTTAACATCATGATTCGGGCAAGAACTTTTTTTCATTAATGTTTTGATTTGTTATTTTTAGGTACTATTAAATTGATAATGATATCATAATATCCAGAATAATATGTATGAAAAAATATCATAAATATTAATTTTATATTTATTTAGAATATTCAGTAAAATTTAGTGATAGAAAATGAAATACACAATTCATGGAGACTGTATGCCTTACGTATGCATGAATGCTATCTCCATTTTCGTATTGGATTGAAAGAAAAAAATTTAAATGATATATTATCATTAAAGAATAATTTTTATGTCATATATAAAATATATTTCCATTAAACTCATCCTTATTACCTTCTCTGTAAAGCGCGAATGAATCACATCGCTTCGTGTGGTGATAGTCACCGTACAAATGAGTGACGTTATTGTATTACAATGAATTGAAAAGTATGATGGTATGAGTGATATAATAATTAAATAATAATAATATCATAATTATCATATATAAATAATAAATCCATCATTATGTCTAGCTTTGAGAGGTTGAAATGGAAAATAATGACATTGATTCACAATCTTGTGGTTCGTCGTACACATGAACGATGATTTAATAACCCATTTAATGGAAGTGGAGATGATTGAATGTTATTAATTTAACATAACAATATATAATTATATATTATATACTGGTGTTATAATATGTTAATATTTAATTGACAATTAATTGTTTATAAATAAGAATTAAAAAGAAGGATCTTAGTGAAGACAATTGCCTTCGCTTAGAAGCACATCTTTTAGATATCTTGTTAAGGACCCAATTATTGGAATTTTGGGAAGAAAAAAAGATGTATAATATAGATAATTATTTTTTGGAGGGTTTTCTTAATGGTTATTCTTAACTATATTTCAGAAGACATGTAAAGAAGTGGAGGGCAGTGGTGGTCTGTTATAAGAAGGGGAAATGAACACACTTAGAAACTACTTAGAAATATCTCAAAAGAATCCAAAATAAAAAAGATAATTCCCAAGGAAAAAGCTTCCAAATTACCATATATTTTAACATGGGGAGAATAATATAGATATTCGGCATTAAAATTGTATTTAGACATATTTTGGTCATTTTTTGACCCTTATCTTTTTAGTTCACCCCCTGTAAACCCTTCTTTACCTGAATAGCAGTAATTAATTTTTACAAGTTCTACAATAATATTGGTAAAAAATTATGTTTAACTTATTATATAATAGATATTATTATTATTAAAAAAATTAAACCTATTTTTTTAAACTAAATTTATAGCATAAAAATTTATTCTAAAATTAATCTCATAGAGGCAATGAGAAAGTGGGTTTTCAAAGAGAAAAAGGCCCAAAGTTTAAAATGTTTTAATATCCAATTCCAAAATTAAATTTATTAAAAATAACTAAATTAGATTAATAGATAAAAAATTTAACTAAATTTATTGTGAAACCAATTTAAAAAATTAAACAACTTTATTATTAATTTAAATGAAAAGGTAGTTTTCAATTAAAAGTCATTATTTTTTACTAGTCGTAAAAAAATTATTCTATTTCAAAAAATTCAAAACAATGCACCCAAAGATAATTTTGAAATAATGATTTAAAAAATTAAATTAATTCTATAATATTATTTTAAAAAATAGTCAAAATTTATTTTTTATTACTATTTACAAAATGAAAAAAAAACAATGTTTTTCGGAAAATAGTATTTTTAAAACATGTAGAACGTAATGAAAAATAAGTACTTTTTTATCAATTTTTTTTCTTTATATAAAAACACTATATTTAGTATTTATAAATTAGTTATTAATATTCATACCCCTATTTTTAGTGCCTAAGTTTTAACAGTCACATTTATAAACTAATATTAATAATATATCCAAGTTTGTTAAAACTCATTGTTCTGTATCACATAAGATATTCGAGTGTTGCGCATATTGAAATATTAAATCACTGTTTCATGTAAATACTGAAGTTATTAATTTTAGTAGATTTTTTTTCATAAAATCTTAGGGTATTACAATCTATCCCCCTTAAAACTAAATTTGTTCCTCAAAATTCATCACTTTGGTACAAAAATCTGAGTGTAATTATTCCTCATTACCTCACCAAGTTCCCACATATCTTCCCCATACTGGTGGTTTCATAAAAAAACATTGAATATGTGATTAGTCATGTTTAATAGAACTTTATATATTCAATCCACAATCTCTATTGGTTGTGCCTCATAAGAAATATCAGGATCTAATGAAATGACATCTGAGTTCAGTATATGTGATGGATCAGATGTGTACCTCTTCAAGAGTGATACGTAGAGCACATCATTAACCTGAGAGCGGTTTGTTGGAAGAACTAAATAATATGATACTAGGTTGATATGAGCAATTATTTTAATAGGACCAATATACATAGGTCTTAGTTTTATATTCATTCTTCCGTAGAGAAATTCTTAGAAAGATATTATTACCAACTTCAAATTCTAGAATGCAACATTAATTACTACCATAATTTTGGAAAAAAATTTAGTTATTACATATTTCTAAATGGTTATTTCCTTTTCTTCTTTCCCATAAGCTTTCCAAAGTACCAATAGCTTTCTTTCATCAAGTTAATTCCATTACATTGGATTTCTATATTTATTTTCACAAAGTGATTCATAAGGTGAATTAGAATTCTCGAGTGAAAGATATTGTTGAATGAAAACTCAAATAAAGGAATGTGTTGATCCCAAACATCTTTAAAATCCATAGAACAAGATCATAACATATACTGTTGGTTTTAATTATTCTCTCAAACTGACAATATATCCAAGGATGATATACATTGATAAACCCAACTCAGTATCAAGATCTTGCTAAACAATTCATGAAAACATCTTAGTAAACCTTGAATAATATAAAATAAAATTGAATTTGGTACTCCATGCATCCTTACCACTTTCATAATGTGTATTTTGGAAAAAATATCGAAATATAAATATTCCCTCATCGAAATGAAATGTGATAACTTTTTAATGATCAATTATAACCTATAATTGTCTCAACCCCAGTGATAAGATAAACCCTAAAGTTTACCAGTACCTTTAATCATATTTATCCAAAGTTTAAAGGAATTAATCCTCGAATAACATTTTCACTACAAAAAAACCAATGGGTTTGAATACAATAAATGTCTCTTAAAAATAATTTAATCCTGATAAAATCCCATAACATAAAATATAAAAATGTGTGTATAAGACATTGAACATAAGATTATCCTTGAAATCATAAACCCATTATGGTATTCATAACTCTTAATTTAATCTTACCTGGAGATAAATATTCTTACAAAACAAAAATAACCCTTTATTCCTTAAATAATCTCTTATCTGATAAAAAACACTTCCATTGGAATTAGGGGTTTATCCTTGAATTTATAGAATATAAAATATGATTCAGTTATTCTATAATTCATATAGAGGAATATAATCAAAAGAAATTTCACTAAATTATTATCTATAAGATTTTAATAGGGATTATTAATACAAAATCAAATATGAAATTCCAAAAAGATGAGGGGAGGATTAGTGTAACCTAATTATCACGATTCACTTTAACCATTGTGATTGTATAAAATTTCCCTTTTCCCTTTGTCTTCATAGGTTTTTGTGGCTTATCACCCACATTTTCCCTTGGATTGAAGAATTGATTTCCAAAAAACCCACACTCCTTCCATTTGAAAGACTGAAGTATGTGTGGTGAATTCTAAAAATATTTCTCCCTATTCAAATCAATGGCTGACTTATTCCCATCACTATGAAAATAAACTTCCATATTAACTTTACTTCCACACTTAAAACATTTACTAGTTACCTTAAGAAAATTTCTTATATGTTTATTCCCATACTCAGAGCATAAATGAAATATCATCTTCCCCTATATATGGTTATGAAACCTTTCATTAAATTCTAGTTTTATATTATCATCAAAAGTATGAAATTGATATGTAATTAAAATTTCTATTTCCATATTTACAACACATAAAATAATATCTTCATTGATATTGAAGTATCTTATGGAAAAATCCCTCCATAGAATTTGTATAAAGAAACCAAATAATTCATCAACCTTACTTTTAGGCTGGATAATAATATTAGAAGCGTACCTGAAATGTCTGGTATAATTTTCCACATTGGTACCAATAGATTCATCATACATTTGATTTAGATCAAGGAACTCTTTATCTATCTTTTTATGAATAATATGGAGAAATTAATTATTGAAAAATATTTTCACAAACATGTCCCAATCCATAGAGATAATTTCATCCCTTTTCCTCATATTATTGATAAGAGTCCACCATTGTTATGGTTCACCTTCTAAATGGTAGATAACCAAAAGAAATTTCCAATCCTACAAACACTGGAGGATAAAAAATATATTTTCAGTGGTGCTGATACATTAGTAGGAAACTAGTGGAGCAGAGGACCCACTAAAAGAAAGAGGATGTTTCCCCATTAAGGCCTCAATATAATTATGTTCCCTCCTTTTCTCATTTGGTAGTTAAACACAATTAATATCTTTAGAAACCTATGTGAGAATGGAAACAATATTTTTCATTCCATCTCCCATATAATTTGTTTTCCTAAAAGTACAATCATTTCTTTTTTCACTTAGAATTAACATGACGCCTTTAGGATCCATCCATTGAATAAAACCAACAACATTCTTTGAGAAACAATAATCATAGTGCAAAACAACATAATCACGAAAAACCATTTATATGGTGTCTAAATTATTACATAATATATTAAATATATGAAACATTATGATTATCCAAGGTCATTAATAGTTAGCATTTATTTAAATCCTTAATGATGGTTTACAAAGAGTTTGGGGATTTCTAAAGCATGTTACCCGAGTGTGTCAAATCAGGTGTGAAACAAGGACAATTTTCATGCATCGAGTAATGATCAAGTCTATATCAATGCACTATTTTCATATTTATTACACCTATACACCTATATTCCAGAGCCACAATAAATTGTAGTATCTATACATGGATTTAATTTCATGGAAACCACTTATTTTATCCTTGACAAAAATTATCGGACGTCTTCATATACATTGAATAATCCATAGACTTATACTTAGTTATATATATATATACATATCCTTAGAAATATCCCTAGGGATCTCACTAAAATTTCATCACCCTAGTTTAAAATGTATAACTTATCCTTTCATATGATACAAATTATATCTTACCATGATTCTCATACCTGTATATTATATCTCTTTAGAATTATATTCATTACATTACACAATCACACTCCCGAGGACCATAATAGTGTAGTGATTTTTTGAAATATCGATTATAATATTCATAGTTCATGAAAGATATTAAATTTCACCCATAAATATATCCCCCATTTATAACTATTCACAATCACACACTACAAAAAAATTCCTCATAACCATGGGAAAGGAAACATAAGAAATGATGATATCATATGATCAGTAAGGGTAAATAAGGGAGATATAAAAGCATAACATGAATATAAGGGTATGTCAACTTGAATGTATGATATGAAAAACATACCATGCATATTAAATATTTTAATATTTAGTCATTAAAAAATATTATTAGTTCATAAGACATGTGTTATAAGGAAATCAAGTAACATTATGAATTATATCATAAAATTGTCACAAGCCATGGAACTATTTCTTACACATATGCATTAAAAAGAATTTAATTATTGGTCAAGGTTAATTGCCAAAACATAATAAGGAAATCCATGGATGGATAAAACTCCTAAGGGAGACACACCACCCTCCACAGAGGCATCCATTTCATCATATGGAATGGTTTTACTCCCTAAACCATCATGGTAATCATGTTTCACTCCCAATACCATCATAGTGGAAAAAGTTTTTTACTGTACCGAGTTCACTTCCCATTAAATACCTATCTATCACATGTTATATATATATTTACCCAATGTATTAGAGGGAGTTATAAGTCCCTACAAACATAGTTAATAACACAACCAACTTCCTTGGTTATAACATAACTTCCATCATATAATTTTCATCATACATATTTTCCCACTAAATCATAAAAAAATCATCAAATACAGACACAATAAATGAAATTGATTTCATAAAAATTTCACCCTAACATAACATATGGAAAATAGATAGGTTTCTTAATCCTTTAATTATATCATTAACTCACAACACATGGGAAAAATAGGTTTCATAATCATTTTATCATGGTATAACTTATGGAAGATACATGGGTTTCATGAAACGTTTTTCTTCATAATCACAAACCATTAATGGAAATAATAATAATGTTATACTAAGATCATATCCCCAATAGAGAAAAAGTTACATAAATGGATGTTATCTTATATAGGGAAGGATTTTGAAAGATCACTTGGAATATTTATTAAGGAAAATAACATTTCTTTGAAAATAACTTTTTAAAGTATAACACATTTTCAAAAACATTTTATTTTAAAATAACATAAAAAACATACAAAGTATGTTTAAAAAAATAATTTAAAACATTTCTTGGGGAATAAATTTATTCTTCTTTGAAAAACACTTTTAATACATAAAACATTTTTGAAATCCTTTTCATTTTGATGTCTTTAATTTATAATCTATTTTTTTTACAAATTTTGGGTAAAAAAGGTTCTTTGAAAATAAAATTGAAAACTTATATGGGAGTCTTGAAATAATTAATTGGTGATAATTTTAGTAAATAATCTTCATGTATTTCTTGTTAAGAACACATATATTCTTTTCACATTTTCGGTAAAATAAAAATGAGAATAGGATAGAACATGAAATGACGATCAATTTCAAAAAATTTCATAAAAAACATAGGTATTTTTTTTATAAATAAATTTTACAATGTTATAAAAATTAAATGATTTTATAAAACACGTATTTTAATGAAAATAGGTTTCTGACTGAATTGTTGAATAAAGTCTTATTTTCATAAAAAAAATTATCAATTATTTTAAGTACCAAAGACTAGAAAAAAGGTAATATTTATTTATATTATAAAGAATAAACACAAGAGAAGAAAATTCATGAGTTTCTTGAGATTTGTGTTGTAACACCCCAAGCTTCCACGGTACGTTTCCCTATGAATAATACAATGGCGTGCATTGTACGCAACTTCGAGATTCTAACACACCACAACCAATCAAACTAAACGTTATGAATAGAAATACCTACTTTTTGAAATTTTATAATTTCTATATCTCAAAATGGACTTCATTTTTGGATTCGGAATATCAAAATTATCCTATGGTGAAATTTTGGAACTTTTCAGATAACTTTCATATTTTGATGAATAGTGAAAATTACTAAATTTTAATTAAAAACAACTTTTTTAATCGAAATAATTAATATTGATAAATTATGAATTTGAGTGGTTTTAAAGTATATTTTGAATATATTTTTACTATTTAATTCAATGTTTTTAATTGGACATAATTTCACAATTAAACCAGACATAAACAAGTGTCAATCTTTTGATAGTTATTATCTCTTAAAAACACGATTTTTATTTTATCAACGGGAATTAATTTTAAATTAATTTACACCACTTTTGTGTTTATAATTTGGAAAAATGGATTTCATATTTGGAATAAGGATGTCCAAATTGTGTAAATAGGTAACTTTTATGTTTAGACATTTTGAATAATTACTTCGGTAAATATTTTAGTTACCATGGTTAAAGGGTAAGTCCGGTAAATAAGGGTTAACAAATAATATTATAATAACACTAAATTACCCTAAAACGTGTCCTAACCTTATTTATGGATACATGTCCGACCATGGTCATCTTTGGGTTGATTTTGGGACCCCATGGAGCCACTTGTAAGTGATAATGACACTTTATATTAATTAAGTAAAAATAAATACAAAAATGACATAAGCATATACCTTTTAGAAAAAAAAATTCAAATAAGGTTATATATGTTGGATTTTAGATTATAAATATTAATTAGAAAGATAAAAAGATTTAATAAATAATTATATTTTATTTATAATTTTTAGAGAATAAATAATTTAATTTATTTATGACACAATTATGATGCAGTAATTACCATAATTGTGAAAAATTAAAATAATTGATATTATAAATACCCAAATAAATATAATTTTAGACTTTTATGAATTAAACTAATTTTATAGGTTAATGTGACATGTTATTAATTATTTAATTAACTTTTTTAGAAGTAATAATTCTGTTATGACTTTTACAAAAATCAATTATTGAATAGTGTCAAAATTGACATAAAAGAGTTCTTAAAAAACATATTACATTATTAATTGATATTAAATTTCTAAAAATATAAGGTTTGGCCAAGAGACTTATATCATGATAGTTGTATCATTAATATACCACTTGGGGGTATCTTGGATGTATATAGTTTGTCTATTAACCATATAATAGAAAAATACAAAGAGACATTGTAAATGTGAAACTAATTAACTAAGATTTAATACTTAAAGATAAGGTTAATATAGTAACCCAAACCTATATAAATTCTATTTTTTGAGTGGTTTTCGACCTATAACCACCTTAAACTTTAAATAATTTTCATTGGAGCCATTAGAAACCGAATATGAATTTATTATAAAATAATATTTCTAGCTTTTCCAAAGGTGCCCATCACCCCTCTTATAAAAGGGAACTCCCCCTTCTCATTAATTGACATCTTCAAAGCCTTTTGGATTGGACAAACCCTGCCCAAATACTCTCTCAACTTCCCTCACTTCATCTTATAGGCCTTCCTTTAGTCATAAAGTCAACCTAAGTTTCCATTTTGATCAAATCAAAAGGAATAACCCAAAGAAGTGGTAATAATTTCACCACCCTTTTTCAAAATCCTTTCTTTTTTCCACTTATTCTTTATTTGTTATATCTATTATAAAATAATAACTCCAGTATATTATATATATTGTGATGTTATTATAAATATTTTACAACCATATTCAGTATTCTATACATCCTTTGAATGGCATGTCACTATATGTGTGTACGTACGACTTACCGTCTCCACGTCGTGGTGTAATTGACATTCAATAAATTATTATTTGGATGGGTATAATAATGATGTGTAATTCATTTAAATAATAAATATAACATGATAATTATTCTATATATATTAGATACCATCCATTTATATATTATTTTAACATCAAAAGAATGATATTGTCACTCGTGCGTGCGTACGGACTATCGTCTACACGAACGCGGTGAGATTTATTCTCCATCATATCCATTCAAGTATAATTCTCATTTTATGATTAAAAATAATGTTTAATGACTTGATTTAATTCTGTATATGAATAAGATACAACATTTCCATAACAAACACGGCTTACGTAACATCGAATATAAAGGAAAATGAGTTAGTTAACACCCGAAATGACGATAATACTAAGATATTATTAACAAATCAATGTTAAAAGATCATATATGATATCATATTAATGTAAATGATTCTTGTATAATCCAATATAAATTATTTCACCATTATACAGGTGGTTAACCTACCGTCGACCAAGGAAAAAGTACAAAGTAAGGGGTTTCTTATCTCAATTTTAATTCCGTGAGAATTCCATTATTCACCGCTTATTTATTGCATGTGGTGTGTGTATTGCCCATGATTGTATTCATTGTGTAATATAATTTAATTTATGGATATTTAAATCATCATTGTATTATCCTAATTTCATGGGTGTGGGTTTCGTAAGTTACCAAATCGATAAGGGAATTTGATATTTCAATTTCCATTTTTTCGGCTTTACCCAAACTTCATTGATTATTTTACTCCGAGATTATGTGTAGAATCACTATTCATTTGCTTATGTCATGATTTACACTACCCTTTTCTGTGGATATAATTTTGATACACATAATAACTCCATTTATAATTTCTAAAGTCATCGATATGAATTTGATAAGAGTAATTTTAAATCATTCTCCATTTGTTGAGTTAAACATCCAATTCATTGGTGTTGTTTTTACAAGATTATGTGTGAATGCCCTTTGATTATTTTACACTGAATATCCAATCATATTTAGTGTATTTATATTTTTCACACATAACTATGTCATTGATTTATCCTTAACCTAAGTATACGGCCTTTATGAGAGATTTCATCTCAATTTACATTCCATTGAGACTTCTTTGTTGTTATACACCAAATCACTTTTATGTGGTGTATATAATGTACTTTGACATAATATATCATGAATCCATGTATTCTCATGATATTACAAAGTTTTTATTACCTCAATTATCTGTATTCAAGTGTCTCTATTTTGGTTAGAAACTCTAACTAAAATACCATTTTTAAATGTTTTAAAGACATGTTCTTCTAAATCTTGCTCATTAATGTCCATGTTTTAAAAAATGGTTTTAAGGATTTATTTATATGGACATTAAAGATTTAAAATTAAGACTCTTTTTAAAATTTTCAAAGTGGTATGGGACACTTTGATTCAAAAATCTATTTTAAATGGCTTCTAGACAAATAGTGTGACTTTTAAATGTTTTCAAGAAAAGGGGGATATTTCTCTCAAATAGTTTTGATGGTTATTTTCATCTATCTCAATATCATTAGTTATTATCGACTGAGGTTAATATGATACAATAAAATCTTCCATATTTTATCGAATGAGTTATGTTTGACTATGGATGTGGTAGTTTTATACCATTCATGGTTTGTGGTTAAAGTATTCAGATTTCTTATGCTAGTTTTAATATGATTGTTTATGTTATGTTTAAACATTTTCATATGAGGAATGCATTGGAAATAGTAAGTAACGGGTGGAGCCCGCTATAGCTCTTCGATGCATCGGTATGTATCATGAGACAAACTAGTGTCTTGGCACAAGGCCTTGAAAAAATCTTATTTTTAGTCTTGGAACGAGGCCTTGGCTATTTGGTTATGATAGTCTAGCATTATGCATTCCATCATTATGAAAGTGGTTATTGATATTGCATGTGATTATTCGTTTAGTAGAATATCCATGTGAATAAGTAAATGGAATTATTTCATTTTATTTTTTCCATACTATGTTGAAGTTCATGTTTAAAAGGATTTTGTTTTAGTTATACAATGACTTAAATGTTTATTCTTATTTAGGAAAGTTTCTGCTATATTGTTCTCCTTACTGGGCATTTGAGCTCTCCCCTTTTCTATGTTTTATTTTTCCCAGGATGTGAAGAAGTAAATTATGAATGACCCGCAGGGATAGTATGAGGGGATAAGAGTGTGGACTATGGAGACTATGTTGTTGTAGTTTTCATTTTTATGATGTAATGTAAAACTTTATGAATGTATCTAGTTATTACAAGGATACTAAACTAATCAGTCATTCGAGACTTGATCTTTCTTGTGATCATGAAAATGTTATATAATAATGCACCGAATCTGGGAAACAGGGGTCGGGGCATTACATTTGGTTTCAGAGGGAGGTTTAGTACAATCCTTGGAAGCTAGATTTAGATAAACTCTGATTAGATCACGTAGACCTAAGAGGAACTTTGAGGATTAGTATAGAAGAACTTCCTATAGTTTTTGAATTGTAGAGATTTTGTGAGTTTTCTTAGAAATACATCCTTGTCTGGATACGAGCAGGTAGAGGCGTCTCTCGCACAGATATACCTAGGGGTAAAACCCAAAAACACCGCTTTGAGCTAGACTCGAACGGGAACTGGTGCACGATAACGGGCCTTGCTGCACTCTTGGTTATGACACTCTCGGGGGATATGCTTAGGATAATTTAAATTTTCTTTACAAACCGATTTGAATTATTATATATATAAGATGAGAGTAAATGACCATGGTTAATCTTAATGTGTTTCAAATTGAGAATATGGTGACATGTTAATCTCTAAATGATTTTATGACTACTGTTACTCACACAATGCTTTCTGGTTTTAGTCAATGGCTAGATTCCAAGGAAGTAATAGTGACTTTGAGAATGATGTACAAGGTGGGAACGATGGTGGAAATGAGAAAAAAAATGGAATGTTGATAGGCGTAAATAATATCATCTTTATTCCAAATAAATTTTACAAAATATGATCAACAATATATATATTAACCAATTACCGAACTCAACAAAGAAGAGAAAGGTGATGATTGATAAGAGATCCAGTAGTGGAGACCATAGAGAAATAAATCCTCAATTTCTATCATGCAGGAAATGTGGAAGGAGACACCCAGGAAAGTGTCTCAATGGGACAAAGAAATGATTTACGTGCGGGAAGGAAGGACATAAAGTGAAGAATTGTCGAAGAAAAATGAAGAGTACTATGGAAGAAGATAAAAATGGTCCCAAGAACCCATTTACAGTCATTTTCCGTAAATGTAGGGGACCTGACCATTACCCGAGTGAATGCCCTATTCTATAGGATATTTTCTTGGACAAATAAGAAGCTATGTGGAAATAAATGGTCGGAGAAATGTTTAAAAAGTATTAGCGCACCTTGTTGATGGGTTTACTTTGGAATAATTTTCTCTTGTATTTTTAACCCTGCAGTTTTCCATGTGAGAATGATATTTGAGTAAGAATTATCTTTTCTCTTATGGATATAGTTATAAATAACCATTTGATTTTATATGATCGTTGGGTTTGAGGCAATTATAAGTTATTATAATTTGGGATGAAAATGCAAGGTATGAGATAAGATTTGTGGTTAAATTATGTTATGGTTATTTTGAGGAATTTATCTAATTTCGGTAATGTTATAAAATATAGTTTTTGAAAAAGGAAAACACGCAGACCGTGTGACAACCCATCGCGTCGGACATAGCTGTGGGAATCGAACCCACAACCAAAGTGCGATTGGGATTTATTGCCTACCACTGGACTACATGAATTCCCTGGTTAGTGTGACTATTATTTTTAGTTAAATGATTTTATTGATCAATAATAATTTGATTTGGGATCTTATGTCTTATCAAATGAATACCCTTAGTATAGGAAAATGATTTGGTGATTAAGTGATAAATGTTATTTTGGAAGTTGTTCGATTTTTTGTGAACACTATATGCCCATTGAAAATAGAATAGTATGGGATTTCATTTAAGGAGTAATGGGGGATTTTTATCTATGTTTTTATTGTGGATTTATAGTGATTTTGGTTATTTATGGAAATGATTAGGTTAATTACTTTTATGTATGTGACTTTAAGAGTAATTAAGGTCATTTGGAGAAAAAATTTAACGTGGAAGACTACATTCTTATAAGTTTTGGGTTTTAATATTAGTTTGGATTATATTGAAGGATTTTAAGTATAGTTGATTATTGAATGGTATTTATTTAACTTTGGGGTATTGATGGTTTAATTATAGAAATTAACATTAGTGTTTTTTTCTCTAATGGAATATCCATTTGGGGGATCATTAGATATTATACTAACCATTTTGGTTTTTATTAATCTCTAAAGACAAGGTAAATATATTGTTTATCCTACATGGATCATGTATTTCTATAGATGTTTATTCTAGCTCTTCCATTGTGACCAAGTCTTCTTGAATACTCATTGTAAAAAAATGAGTTAGTGGAAACATTTATTAAATAATGAAACTCTACTTAAAAAGTAAGTATATCTCTTTATGTTCTTAGTCAATATCATAATTGAATTATTCATCCTTATGTAATGTATCTTAAAACAAAAAATGTTGTCTGTTTACTTTTCCTACTGGGAGACTAATGACCGTTTGTACCAACATAAGTCTGTTATTTTCTTATTGTTAACTTTATCTTGATCATGTTTTTTATCCCTCTCCATCAGAACTTAACACTTATTTTATCGTCCATATCCATGGTTTCTTATATGGAATCCTAGAATGGGTTATATTGGGTGACCTTTATACCTCTTTTCCTTTCTTTTAAAGTCATAGTTTTATTGACTCTTTTTCCGATGTGGGGCATTCCATTATATTCTCAAGCCCAATTTAAAAAAAATTGCGAGGATGAAATTTATTGAATGAGGGGAAAATGTAACACCCCAATCTTGCATGGTACGTTTCCCTTTGAATAATGAAATGGCGTGGATTGTACGCAACTTCGAGATTCTAACACACCACAACCAATCAAACTAGCCGTTATGAATAATAATACCTACTTTTTAAAATTTTATAATTCATATCTCTCAAAATGGACTTCATTTTTGGATTCGGAATATCGAAATTAGCCTAGGGTGAAATTTTGGTACTTTTAGGATAACTTTCATATTTTGATGAATAGTGAAAATTACTAAATTTTAATTAAAAACAACATTTTTAATAAAAATAATTAATAGTGATAAATTATGAATTTGGGTGGTTTTAAAGTATATTTAGAATATATTTTTACCATTTAATTCAATTTTTTTCATTGGACATAATTTCACAATTAAACCAGACATCAACAAGTGCCAATCTTTTGATAGTTATTATCTCTTAAAAACACGCTTTTTGTTTTAACAACGGGAATTAATTTTAAATTAATTTCTGCCATTTCTATGTTTTGAATTTGGAAAAATGGATTCCATATTTGGAATCAGTATTTCCAAATTATGTAAATAGGTAACTTTTATTTTTAGACATTTTGAATAATTACTTCGTTAAATATTTTATTTACCGTGGTTAAAGGGTAAATCCGGTAAATAAGGGTTGACAAATAATATTATCATAATACTAAATTACCCTAAAAAGTGTTCTAACCTTATTGGTGGATACATGTCCGACCATGGGAATCTTTGGGTTTATTTTGGGACCCCATGGAGACACTTTTAAGTGATAATGACACATTATATTAATTAAGTTAAAATAAATACAAAAATGACATAAGCATATATCTTTTAGTAAAAATATTTTCCATAGGGTTATGTATGTTGGATTTTAGATTATAAATATTCATTAGAAATATAAAACTATTTCCTACATAATGATATTTTATTTATAATTTTTAGACAATAAATAATTTAATTTATATATGACACATTGATGATGCAGTAATTACCATAATAAAGAAAAATTAAATTAATTG
Source organism: Viscum album (assembly GCA_963277665.1). Lineage (NCBI taxonomy): Eukaryota > Viridiplantae > Streptophyta > Magnoliopsida > Santalales > Viscaceae > Viscum > Viscum album. Next base: position 1,127,868,302 of record OY728150.1, on the reverse strand, counting down.
ATAATATAAATACCCAAATAAATATAATTTGAGACTTTTTATGAATTAAACTAATTTTATAGGTTAATATGACATGTTATTAATTATTTAATTAACTTTTTTCTAAGTAATCATTCTGTTATGATTTTTACAAAAATCAATTATTGAATAGTGTCAAAATTGACATAAAAGAGTTTTTAAAACAAATATTATATTATTAATTGATATTAAATTATTAAAAATCTTAGGATCGGCCAAGAGACTTATATCATGATAGGTTTATTATTAATGGACCACTTGAGGGTCTCTTAGATGTATACAGTAAGTTTATTAACCATATAATATAAAAATACAAAGAGACATTGTAAAAGTGAAACTAATTAACTAAGAGTTAATACTTAAAGATAAGGTTAATATAGTAACCCAAACCTGTCTAAATCCTATTGGTTAAGTGGTTTTCGACCTATCCCCACATTAAAATTTAAATAATATACTTCGGAGCCATTATATAATGAATATGAATTTATTATAAAATAATATTTCTAGATTTTCCAAAGGTGCCCCTCACCCCTCTTATAAAAGGGCACTCCCCCTTCTCATTAAGTCACATATTCAAAGACTTTTTGTTAGGACAAAACTTGAAGAAATACTCTCTCAAATTCCCTCAATTCATCCTATAGGCCTTCTTTTAGTCAGAAATCCATACTAAGGATCCCTTTTGATCAAATAAAAAGGAAGAACTAGAAGAAGAGGTAATAATTTCACCACCCTTTTTCAAGTTCCTTTCTTCTTCCACTTCTTATTTATTTGTTATTTCTATTCTAAAATAATAACTCAAGTATCTTCTATATAATATGATGTTATTATAGATATTGTACAACCATATTCAGTATTCTATCCATCCTTTGAATGGCATGTCACCATACGTGCGTACGTACGGCTTACCGTCTCCATGTCATGGTGTAATTGACATTCAATAAATTATTATTTGGATGGGTATAATAATGATGTGTAATTAATGTAAATAATAAATATAACATGATAATTATTCTTTATATATGATATACCATCCATTTATATATTATTTTAACATCAAACGAATGATATTGTCGCTCGTGCGTACGTACAGACTACCGTCTCCACGAACGCGATGAGATTCATTCTCCATCGTATCCATTCAACTATAATTCTCATTTGATGATTAAAAATAATGTTTAAGGACTTGATGTAATTATTTATATGAATAATATACAACCTATCCATAACAAACACGGCTTACGTAACAAAGAATATAAAGGAAAACGAGTATGTTAACACCCGAAATGACGATAATACTAAGATATTATTAACAAATCAACGTTAAAAGATAATATATGATATCATATTAATATAAATGATTCTTATATAATTCAATAACAATAATTTCACCATTATACAGGAGGTTAACCTACCGTCGACCAAAGAAAAAATACAAAGTAAGGGGTTACTTATCTCACTTTTAATTCTGTGAGAATTCCATTGTTCACCACTTATTTATTGCATGTGGTGTGTGTACTGGCCACGATTGTATTAATTGTGTAATATAATTTAATTTATGGATATTTAAATCATCATTGTATTATCCTTCTTTCATGGTTGTATGTTTCTTAAGTTATCAAATCGATAAGGGAATGTGAAATTTCAATTTCCATTTATTCGGCTTTACGCAAACATCATTGATTATTTTACTCCAAGATTATGTGTGGAATCACTATTAATTTGCTTATGTCATAATTTCCACTACCCTTTTCTGTGGATATACTTTTGATACACATAATCACTCCATTGATAATTTCTCAAGTCATCGATATGAATTTGATAAGAGTAATTTTAACTCATTATCCATTTGTTGAGTTAAACATCCAATTCATTGGTGATGTTTTTACAAGATTATGTGTGAATTTCCGTTGAATTTTTTACACTGAATATCCAATCATATTTATTGTATTTATATTTGTCACACATAACTATGTCATTTATTTATCCTTAACCTAAGGATACAACCTTTATGAGAGATTTCATCTCAATTTACATTCCATTGAGAATTATTTGTTGTTATACACCAAATCACTTTTATGTGGTGTATATAATGTAATTTGACATAGTATGTCATGAATCTCTTTATTCTCATGATATTACAAAGTTTTGATTACCTCAATTATTTTTATTCAAGTGTCTCTCTATTGGATAGAAACTCTAACTAAAATACCATTTTTAAATGTTTTAAAGACATGTTCTTCTAAATCTTGCTCATTAATTTCCATGTTTTAAAAAATGGTTTTAAGGATTTAATTATATGGACATTAATGTTTTAAAATTAAAACTCCTTTTAAAAGTTTCAAATTGGTATGGGACACTTTTATTCAAAAATCTATTTTTAAATGGATTCTTGACAAATAGTGTGACTTTTAAATGTTTTCAAGAAAAGGGGGATATTTCTCTCAAATAGTTTTGATGGTTATTTTCATATATGTCAATAGAATTAATTATTATTGATTGAGGTTAATATGATACAATACGATCTTCTATATTTTATCGAATGAGTTATGTTTGACTGTGGATGTGATATTTTTATACCATTCATGGTTTGTGGTTAAAGTATTGACATTTTGTATGCTAGTTTTAATATGAATGTTTATGTTATGTTTAAACATGTTAATATGAGAAATTCATTGGACCTAGTACGTGATGGGTGGAGCCTGCTATAGCTCCTCGATGCATCGGTAGGTCTCATGAGACAAACTAGTGTCTTGGAACAAGGCCTTGGAAAAATCTTATTTGTAGTCTTGGCACGAGGCCTTGGCTATGTGGTTATGATAGTCTGGCATTATGCATTCTATCATTATGAAAGTGGTTATTGATATTTCATGTGATTATTCGTTCAGTAGAATATCCATGTGAATAAGTAAATGGCATTATTTAATTTTATTTTTTCCATACAATGTTGAATTTCATGTTTAAAAGGCTTTTGTTTTAGTTATACGTTGCCTTAAATGTTTCTTATTTATGAAAGTTTCCACTATATTGTTATCCTTACTGGGCATTTGAGATCACCCCTTTTCTGTGTTTCATTTTTTCCATGATGTGAAGAAGTAAATTATGAATGACTCGCAGGGATAGTATGAGGGGATAAGAGTGTGGACTATGGAGACTATATTGTTGTAGTTTTCATTTTTATGATGTAATGTAAAACTTTATGAATGTATCTAGTTATTCCAAGGCTAATAAACTAATCTTTCTTTAGAGACTTGATCTTTCTTATGATCATGACAATGTTATGTAATAATGCACCGGCTCTGGGTAACTTGGGTCGAGGCGTTACATGTGTCATAAAATTTTATCATGAGAAACATAATCATAAACAATTCTAATAAATGATGGGATTGTAACCTAAGATATTTATCTCCTTTGTAACATATAATCATAATACCCATGAAGGAATGAAATAAATTAAACATATAATATAATTAGAATAAATAAGTTCATGATATTCAATGTTGAATAGTCTGTATATACACCTTATAAAAGAAAATGGGTTTATAACATAACATATGTCTCAAAGAAGGAAAATTGAGACAAAAATACCTTACCTTAAGTATTGACTTCCTTTATACACATTTAGAAACCTTGTATAAAAAATATAAGCTTGTTATTAATATATTATATAACCGTGTGTATATATATATCATACCTTATAATATTTACTTATGACCTTTTATTACCTCTTTATTAAGAATTCCATGTTAAATTCATGTTTAATGAAATAACTGTTTTATTTTTCATACAAGTTTTGATTTGTTATTTTATTCCTATAATTTGATAATGATTTAATAATATCTATTATGTTATACATGATATAAATAACATATATATTTGGAATATATTTATTTAGAGTTATCCAAGAAATTTAGTGATAGAAAATGAAATACTACGATCAATGAGACGGTAGGCTGTACAGAGGCATGAACGTTGTTTCCATTTTATTTTTAGATTAAAATAAAGAAATATAAATGATTTATTATAATTATAGAACAATTTTTATTTCATAAATATAAAATATTTTAATTTAAAACATCCTTATTACCTTCCATGTAAATAGGGAATAAATAACATCACTTCGCGAAGCGGTAGTCCTCCGTACACACGAGAGACATTATCATATTCCCGAAAAATGGATAGTATGAAGGTATACGTGATATAATAAGTAAAAAAGTAAAATAATATATGAAATATTTTATATAAATAATAAATCCATCATTATTTATGGCCTTGATAAGTGGTAATGGAAAAACTAATGACACTGGTTCGCGAGGAGACAATCCTCCGTAGACAAAAATTATGATTTTGTAATCTATTTGATGAAGTTGTGGTGGTTTTATATTATTAAAATAACATAATAATATTTCAGTATATATTATATACTAGTTTTTTTTGTATTATAAGTGTTAAGAAATAATTAATGGTGGAAAAATAATAATGAAAAATATAGAGCATAGTGAAGGAAATTATATTCTCTTAGAAGCACCTACTTTGGATTTCATATTAACGACCCTAGTGTTGGTATTTTGGGGGGACCATAAACTCTAGAAAAAGTATAATGATTTTTAGTGAATTTTGATTGTGTTTCCTGAACTATATCTCTTTATATTTGTGTATAAGTGGAGGGTGGTTGTGGCCATTTATAAGCGGGGGAAAAGAACCCACTTGGAAACTACTTGGGAATTTTACAAAAGAATAAAAAATAAAATGATAATTCAAAAGAAAAAATATTTAAAATGACCATTTTTTTTAAAATGGGATGTATAATATTGAAATATTGTCATAATGTATGTTTTTTATATGTTTTGGATCATTTTTAACCATTATGTTTTTTGTTTAACACCACCGATAAACCCATTTTTTACTTTAACCATGGTAATTAATTTTTACTATTATCACTATTATTTTTGGTAAAAATTTATTCTTAAAATTATTATATAATATCCATTTTTATAATTTCGATTCACAGAAGTAGAGGAAATTAATCTAAAATTAATCCAACAAACATAATGAGAAAGTATATTTTTAAAGAGAAAAAGTTGAAAAGTTCACAATGTTTTTATATCTAATTTGAATATTAAAATGATTAAAATTACCTAAATTGAATTAATAAAAATATAATTGAACTAATTATATTTTTATAAAATTAAAATTAAAATTTATCATTATAATTAATTTATATTAAAAGGCATCTTTAAATTTTAATTCATTATTTTTTACTATTCACAAAAAAACTAAGTTTTTATAGAAAATTATAAAAAAAATTCACCTGAAGAAAATTTTGGTATGATGATTTAAAAAATTTATTTTATTTTATAAAAATAATTTTTTAAAAATTTCAAAAATTGAATTTATTTTTTTTAGAGAATATTTTTTTGAGAAAAGTTTATTTTCAAAACATATAACGACTTTCCAAAAAACTAAGTACAATTTTATCAATATTTTTTATATTTATAATGGAATTATAATTAATATTTTATGAGTCTATATTACTATTCATATCACTAAGTTTAATGGCTAGGTTATAATGGTCATGTTTTAATAATAATATAATAATATATTATGGTTTATTAAGAATCTGTGTCATGTGTAATGAAAGATATACCAATGTTTCATGAAGTGAAAACATTACTCAAATTTTATGTAATAAAATATATATAATTGGGTAATTTTATTTCAAATAAAATTTCAAAATATCTATTGGTGTTATAATACCTTCTCTGAAGTTTCCTGAATGAGACGAGGTCCCAGTAGCACCGCCTCTCCTGCCTCTAACCAGAACTGGGGTGAAAGTAATAACCTACATTATAAGGCCTCATAATGATCCATATGTATGGTCACCTAAAATATTTTATTAAAATAAAAATTATCAATAGACATATGATTATCGTAGGAATGTCCAATATTTAGGACGCTTGCTCGGAGCATGTCCTCAAACACCTGGATCATACTTTTAGATTACCCATTGATTTTGCGTTATTGGATGTTCTTAGAAGAACTTGTGAACCCAATGACTTCTAAAAACCCTTCTAGAACCACAATTTAAAGATATCATTTCTCTCTGGTATCATAGTATGATGGATAATGTAATTTCTCCAATCTCCTGAATATAAAGCCACCCAATCTAATCAACCAAAAGGTCTCTATGATGAATAAAAAGTGAGAAAATTATTTAAAAAATCTATAATCACCCCTAAAACGACACATACATATGGGTTCCTAGGTAAAAAAATTATGGAATACATCATGACTTCATACCAGTTCTACTTTTTAATCGGTAGAGGCTGGACAAGTCCGGCCAGATGCTCATGTTTTTCCATCACCTACTGATAAGTGGAACAATGGGTAATGAAACCAGCTATCTCTTATTTCATATCGGGCCACCAATATTAGAAACATAGATCATGATACATCTTGGTGAGACTGGGATGCGATACCAAATATTTGTTTTGAGAATATGACAACAATTCTTCTCATTTATCTTGAAGAACCGAGAGACATCAATGAATTCATAGAATATAATCTTGACCAATGGCCCAACTAGGTGATGCGTCATTTCATGAAATTATTTCCCTCCGGACCAAGACCTCATGATCTGAAATATGCCTCCTATTCACTTAGTCAAGATGATAAGAGGTCACCTCTAAATCTATAAGCATTGTTTCCATATGACTATATTTAACCTCAAGACGAATCATAGAAAACAATGCCATAAAATACCATTCTCTAATGGTCTCCAGAACTACTTGTGTATGTGTCTTCCACCAAATAGACTAAACCACTAAATTTTCATTATTTGGTTTATATGTATGATAAAACATGAAATATTGAATTTATTTCACCGCCCTTACTATCTTGGATTCCAATCACATTGTAAAAATATTTTTTTTTTGGATTTTGTAGTATGTATACACTAAAAAAAACTATCATTAAAAATAATGCCTCTAATAATGAAAGGAATTAACCACAACCGGTAACTCAAGATCATGAATTGGGTAATTATACTCATGAGTTATCAACTACCCCTACTCCATGAGTCACTCTCCCTATATAAAAAAATCCCAACATGATTCAGAAAGATTCAAAACCAACCATTTGACCTCATGTCAACTCTAGAAAAATCATGATTGGTGTTTATGTTAGTTACAATTTAACTCGTAAGATTATTCCTTACATGCATAAAACCATAAAAATTAAACACCCTTCTTTTTAAATATCTTAATATGTGATTCCAAGCATGAGAAATTCTATATAGATCTTCTATAATACCTAGCCTTCCCTAGGAAGCATTGAATGTCAAAGAAATTCATTGGATGCTCCCTGAAAAAACTCTCACCTTTTTGGGGCTAATGGATACTCTTTATTCCCCAATGATGTGACCCAAAAAGTGAACATTTTCAATCCAAAATTGGCATTTTAATAGCTTATCATAAAACTAAGACTCTCTTAATTTATACATTATAATCTCAATATGTTTGACATGGTCATGTCGAATAATGGAATACACCAAGATGTCATCCATGAATAAAACCACAAATGAATCCAAATGTGGTTGGAAAACTCAATTTGTCAGGTTTATAAAAACAACATGTGTGTTCATGATACTGAACAACATTACCAACTACTCATAAAAGTTATATCTACTTCAAAAGGCTATACATGGTATATCTAAAGGCTTGATGCATACCTAATGATAACCTAACATAAAAATGATCTTAAAGAACACATCAGATCCTAAAATTTGGTCAAATAGGGTTTATATATGATGTAATGGATTTTGGGTCATGACCATAAACATTTTAGACCATTGGTAATTCATCCAAGGCCTAATGGTTCCAATCACATTCTTGGAAAAAAACTTGAGAAAACACCATAGTGAAGTGCTGAGACATATAAAACCCTTATCTTCAAAAACCTATAACCACCTCTTGATCTAACGCAACTCAGTAGTTGTTATCTTCTAAGGAGGAAAGGATACTGGTGCTACTCTTGGAAATATTGAAATAGTAAACTCTACCTCTATCTCAAGTGGTAGTCCAGAAAAGTCATCAGGGAAGATTTCGATTAAACATTCCACTATAGGAAGGATATATTTATTTCACATTCCTTAGTCATCCATAATGAGGATAAAAATATTGGCTATCAATCTTTCTAACTCATGATGCTCAGGTCTAGCTCAACTAGCCTTGATATCCCATTAACCATTGTGAATATAATTACCACCCCTAGGTGATGTGAAGGATATCGTCCAATGGTAAAAATCAATATGATCTTGGAAAGGGAATTGATTTTCAATACTAAGAGTTTTGAAAAATCCAGTTATGCTATGGACAAAAGGATTTCATATGAATAGGCAAGCACCTATCCTAAGGGTGTATTCCTTACATTGGAATACACAGTAATATTCTATCCTCAAAGGAGTATTGGGAGTCATTATACCACACAAGTACACTATCTCAAACTCTACAATTTCTATAGTTGTCACAAATATAGAAGAATGTGAAGCTACTACAAAATGTAAAGTATACACTAAGGTGGATGCTACTAAGATCATACCCAGTACAGTAGAAGGCCCAACACTCTACTCCTCAGGTGCTGGATATACAATAATTAAATGGCCTTGACTGTGGCTCTGAGAAGTTACCTTACTATCCAGAGTAGATTTTATCTACTAATGAAATATATCAGAAGTTTGGCTTCCCCAGCCACAACCATATCCTCAGCCCAAATGATTGGTAGTTCTCAAGTTTCCTTCTTGGTGAGGTGATATTGATATCATTACTATGGGAGGAGATGGTTTGAATCCTTTCTCATAAATAATAGAATCCAATGTCCTAAAAACAGAAACGATGTCCCATACTTCCATAGGATCAACACTAAACAATGTCTTTGTTGCACTGGGGTTTCATGTGTCTAGGATTCCCACATTGATGACATATCTTGTAGCTATCTTTGCGAGATGCATAAATACCACTTCCCCCATAGTCAGACTCCAAGCATTGCTTCCTACCACCAAATAAATTTTTTCCCCCACTAGGCGATGAACCACTCTAGCCCAAACATTCATCTTCCCCCAAATTTAACTCAATGATGAGGTTTTGGTTCACTATATTTGAAATTTTAGTCAACTAGAAAATATTTACCAGAGATCAGATAGTGTATACAAGTCCATCCTCATAACATCTCACTATCATCTAATCATCACAAGTAAGAGATTATGGGAACAAATGAAGCTCAATGAAATGATCTGAATAATACATCACCAACATAACACCCTCGTATAAGTTTATAAATTCGTTATCTCATTTAAATCATTTTATATGTGTAAAAAAGTTTTCATAAAAGATTATTTAGAAATATCTCCAGACCATCTATAGATGCTAAAAAGCTGGGGGGACCACTTCCCACTATCTCTTGGCTGAATAAAGATTCATATATGTCGAAATATTTACTATACTTTTTGGTAGGCATATATATGTTCTCAAATATATAAATCATGGATTTAATCAATGAATCAACATTCAAGGGGTCATCATAACCCAAGAATATAGGTGGATTCTATAGATGAGAATTTCAAGTAAAATATTTCATGGTAAGAGAAGGTAATGGAGTTCCATGAATGGGATTAATAAATAATAAAAAGTTCTCTAAAAATGATAGTTATTTTCCATCTCAGGGATAATATTGGGTGTAGAAAGTGGAACTAAAAAAGTAAATACTGGTGGATCAAGGACCACCACCTTTAGAGAGTAGTAATTACCACATTCCCCACATAAGAATCAAGGATATCGAGGTGGAATATTTCTACAATTCCAAACACACACCTCAAATTTAAATTTTAAAGAATAAATTATCCCTGATAAACAAATAGTACATTTAGAATATCTCTATGTAAAATTACTACTTCTCTACTTGCTCCTAAAGATAGGTATAGGTGGTAGGGATAGTCATATTGGTCACAACAGAGTCTCCCTACTACCCAATACTAAGGTTGGGACTAGATAAATGTGTCACATCACACAGTAGTTGTCATGGTATATGGAGTTTCAATTTATAGTTATAGATACAACACCCTTTATGTTTTAATTGGAACCTTCATTTAATGGAAACCATTTCATTTGATAATTTGAATTTATTTATATTTTTAGTTATTTGTATGTATATAAACCATGTTCTTGTTAGATGAGTTATAATTCTCATGTTATAAGGTCATAATATTTATAAGTTTGAATTATAAATTCATGTAATTATAAAACGAACCATACATCCAACAACAATATGTATCAATCCATATGTGATGATTTAATTAGATGAATCTCTATTCCAAATTTATTAAAGTATAGTCTTCAAAACTTAAAATTGTTATTAATGTAATCAAAATCTAATAATGTTTCAGATCTTGTAAGCATTGTTACATAGCTCAATCATTTTATAGTTGATTAATTAATGGTCCCCCATTAAATTATATAGGAAAACACAACTTGGGTTGATGTAGACACTTTAATTAATCTTATTATTTTATCCCTTCAAGAAATGTTAGCAAATTTTCAAAATATAACACTCAAGGAACTGAAAATATATATCAAGGATTTTTCTCTCTAATATAAACATGGGATAGTATATAAATGGAATGTTAATACTCAGGTTCCTATAATAATACATGAGATGATACCTCCTTTCCATGCTATACTAAGTGTAAAATATAACATCAGAGAGATAATAAATTCCAAAAATCATGTATGTCACCCAATAGGGAAATCAATACAAATGTAATAGGAACAATCTAGAACAAAAAGTCCCATCGCAAAAAAAAACATGGCCTTTTCCCTGTATGCACATTAGTAAATCCTTGAAATATACTCATTACCAAATTCTAACACATTCCTTGTCTATTATCTACCAACCCATAATAGTAATTAAAAAGGAAAAATACCCATCTGATACAACTTTGTGACATCTCTGACCTAGCTCACTCAAATGTTACAAAAATCTATCGACCACATGGCTTCATTTGCACCTCCCCATATTCCAATGGAAACCAACTTGCAGCAAGGGTGTATGGTGGTATAGTGGGTATACTATTCCCTCATAATTAGATTTTTACATAGTGTTATTATAATAATTATAAGAAGTAGAGACAATATAATTAAATAAAATCATAAACATAACTCATTTATATATAATAATAATCATCTTGACTATCTCAGAAGAATAATATAACCAGATTCATATACAAAATGATGTCACTACTATATTCTATATAAAAAAAATCAGGCATATATGGAAGCATGAATACTATGCAATACATATAAAAAAAAGAGAACAAATTATAAAAACCATCCCATAAGAATCCTGAGACTAGTTTCCTTTATCTTCTACCAATATCCCATCATAAAAAACAATCAGACACCCATAACTATACATTTTTTTTTTATTTTTTCTTGTATCCATGAGATTTGTTCGGGTACCAACCGGCAGCCCGAACAGGGTGCAAGTAAATCTCTATAGGAAACCACCAATGGTGTCTAGAATAATCCAACCACTGTACATAAAATAATAAGTGTGTAGGTAAAATTAATGTAAAGTAGTAATGTAAATTGTAACAAATTAAGCTCATGTTCCTAGAGGACACCTGTCTAACTATACCTGCTTTGGCCTAAGCTGAGATATCTCTATGTAAGTCTCCCCATGTATGTATATATATATGTACTATATATGTAAATTACTATATATCTATATATATATATATATTGATAAGAAATACTATCCTAGACTTAGGATGGCACCAAGGCATTCATCCATAGTCATAAGACTGTCAAGCAACAGATAAGAGCATCTACTGATGAATATGATCAAAGATATAGATTTCATCATATCTTTCATCCCAATTTTGTATTGTGAAATTTCATGTCCATCATTTCCAAGGGGAACATGACGTATCATATCCAACATCAAAATAAATGCTGTGAAACATCATGTCCAACATCACATGTCATGGGAACATGAAGCATCATGTCCAACACTAGCCTTAAACATGTCTCAAAAATCATCATAAGGTTGTGTAATATCTTTAATAAATTATGCATGTAATGATTTAATATAATCCAAAATATGGTGTCATACATTTAATATTTTATGAAATGGACACATGATATGTTTATTCCGTTAACTTCATTCAATTCAAAACAAGTCATTTAAATAGGATTCATTCCAAGAACACTTAAAAGGTGGGTTGGTCAAACTAGAATTTAAAAAGTCAGGGGTATTTAAATGGGCACACCCAAAGGGGTGGAAATTGTCACTAATTATAACCTTCAACAATGTTAAGTGAATATTGAAGCAATTATAACATGACTAACAATATAAATTAAGGTAAAACATAATCTTAAGGAAACATGGGGAAGGTATGACATGCATCATCACGATAAATGATATGAAAAAAAATTAATGAAAGGTACCAGACAATGTCACACCCAGACTAACACTTCCTTTTAATTGATTTTTAAGTATTGCTTTTGAGTTCCAGTTTGAACCAGTTCTATTTTTTTTAAAGAAATTGCGATCTTATAGGGGTGAGCGACTGTATGAGCGACCATGTGTAGTGCCCAAATTTAATAAGATAATGTTTTGTGATTAAAATTAATATTACACGGCTGCACGACTGTGCCCTCGATCATGCGCTCATCTGTGCACGGTGTCCAGGTGAATAATTAATGCAATTATTTTGGAATCATTTTTTTATTTAGATTTATTATTAGCATTATTATTATTTAAGTTAATGTTTCAATTAATTTATTATTATTATTATTATTATTTTGGTTATTGTTTTTAACTTGATAGTTTTTATTAATGGGGTTTTATTATTTTTAGTTTATTTCTTAGTATTAAAATTTGTTGCTATTAATTATAATTTTTCTTTGTTCTTTATTTTTATTTTATTCATTATTCATTATTTCTTTTAATCTTCTTTGATTATTATTTTATTTTTACTTTTATTTTTATCCTCTTACTTCTCCCTTCCTCTCTTTTCTTTCTTTTTATTTTCTTCTTTTTTTCCTCCATCTCTCATGCGCACCCACCCTTCTTACCGTGCATAACCCCTTCCTCCCCTTGTTTTATTTCCTGTAGCGGACTCCCCTCAACCCTAGCGCACTGCCTTTTTCCCCCATACTCCCTCCTTTATCACCGAACCACCTTCTCCTCTCCCCTTCTTGCTACACCGAATGACCGCCCCTCCTATTCCCATCCAGGGATACTCTGTCGCCCTCTGCTGATCCTACCCTCCCCGCTCGCACCAGCTTGGCCGCCCTGTCCGTCCTCGCGCCGACCTCCCTCTTGCAACCAGCTAATTCTTCTCTTCCCTCCCTACCACCTTGAGCCGATGCCTCCCTCCTGCCTCGCACCGGCCACGCCGTGCCGCACCGATCGCGCCTCCCCTCCCCACCTCCCCTGTCTAGTAGGCCTCTGACCGCACCCTCCTCTACTACCCCTCATCCCATTTTGGACAGTCAAGACACCCCCTGTCGTCTCGAACCGAGATTCACCATCCTCTGGTTTTGTCCAGCCGTGATCGCACCACTCCATTTGGTGCATTTTCTTTCCAGCTGCTCTCCTTTTTAATTTTCCGGCACCGCATAAGCTCAGACAACATCTCGAACCCCTTTCCGTAAGTACTCTATACCACTATTGACAGTTATTTTAATTTTATTGAGTTGTTATTTGGGTTTCGGTTTCGCGTTTGGTCAGATTATGGTGTAATTGCTCTGATTTCCTACTTTTAGGGCTTATTTCTGTTGTTTATGGTGTGTTTGGCATGCGATGGGAGTTTTTCGCCAAGCTCATGAGGTTTCCTACATTCTGAGGTAGGTGGTTCCACGTCCAATTATTATTTGACTAGTTAATTTGCAAGTTTAATTAGTTAGAGTGCTATTTAATTAATTTTTGTGGCATGAAGTTGATTTTCATTGAAGTTTATTTTTTTTCATTGAAATTTTTTAGTAGCGTGTTGTCATAATATGTGTACTCAATGCTGAAATCATCTCTGATTAATTGTTAGTGTTTTTTTAATTGTGAGGTTATCTTTTTAATTGGTTCTTTGGTGTGATTAAATTTTTACATGAGTTCTATTATTTCTTAAAGTGTTTATTAGTGTGTTTAGGTTGTACGAGCATGTTGTTGCTGTGAAAACACAAGTCAGAATGTTCTTTAGTGTTTTATAAATTGTTTAGTTACATTTTTAGGATGTGGAAGGGGTGCAATTGGTGTTTTGGTGTAGCGTCGGTATGAGTTATATCTTAAATGAGAGTTTGAGTGGATCTTCTTGTTTTTTTAGTTGTGCGGTGTATTTTTAAACGGTTTGAAAATTTTTTCTGATAGTTCGTTTAATTATAGAAATTGTCTTTTTAACTGTGTGGATGGTTTTATTTAATTGCGTGCGTAATGCAGGTTGTGTTCCAGAAGTGACGTCGTGTGCGTATGGTCATGTAAGGGGGTTTGAGTCAGCTAGGTGTGTAAAGTAGTTGTTTTTCTCTTTTAAAATTTATTTATGAAAATTTGGATTGTTTTATTAAATAATTATTAAAGATGAATATTTGTTTGGATGGCATGGTGTAAAGGTTTTCAATGTTTAAAGTCGTGCTACATAGGTTGAAATTGTTTGATAAATTCTTGTGATGGTTTCTTTGACTGTGAAAGTGTTTTCTTTCACTATGCTGTATTTTTTTTCAATTAGTCATGTAAGTAGTGCAAATTTAGTTTTGAAATATTTTTAGTGTGCGTATTCTTTATGGTATTTCTGAGTGAGATTAGTGTCTTTTGGCATGTGCGGTGTCTTGTTTTATTTGGGTGCATCAATATGACATGTGACATGAACTTGAAATTTTTTTGAGCACGAACTGGGAAGCCCGGGTAGCTAGGAGGGTAGACTAGACTAGTGGGCTAGTGTTTTGGAGGTGACTCGACCCGGTTTCACTAGCAAGACTGACGATTGCAACACTAACTAAACATATGCTATTCTAAGGTTCGTGGTCTTCTAAGCCACATTTCTTGAGGTTCGTGGCCTTCTAAGCCACGTTTTCTGAGGGTCGTGGCCTTCTAAGCCACGTTTCACCGAGACACGAAGATCTATAGACCCAAGCTAGATAACACCCATGCGGCCTCTCCCATATTAGTGCTCATCAGTTAATTTATCAGTGTGACACTTTTCTTAATTTAAAATTAAGTGTGTGTGTGTGTGTGCATGTGTTGTATTTTAATTTAAATTGGTTCTTTTTAAAACTGCTTTTTCTAAACCAATTTTCTCTAAAGTTGTTTGAGACTTTAGTTCTTTTCTCTAATTAAAGTTGCAAACGTATTTTTCATTTAATAATGGTGCGTGGAACCTTTTTTCTCGGTGACATCTTACTGGGCTTTTAGGTCACACCCTACATACACCTTTGGGTGTATGTAGATTGTGTTTTTGTTTCTTTCCAAGTTGAGGCATCGAGCTTAGCATTGGTGGTTCAGGTTGTCAGTGGCATCATCATGTTGGTTTGATGGCGGTCGCTTGGGGATGTGACTCCTCATGTCACACAAAGGTTTTTTTTGGAGTTTTGGTTTCCTTTGATGTAGACTCTTTTGGGTTTTTGGTTAAAGTTGTAAACTTTATATCTGGACTTGGTATAAGGGTCTGTTTGGTTGTCAGTTTTTAGTTTCAATTTAATCAGCTTGTTGTCTGTTTTATATTTATTCATCCGGGTAAATCGTTCCCAAGTTTATTTTTTTGATTCCCGGGCACTTGTGCCAGCCCGTGGAGATTAGGAACGCCATTCGGGTCATGTCGCGGACCGGGTCGGGCGCCGGGTCGGATGGCGACCTGTCCTGGTTCGTGACAAAATGGTATTAGAGGCAGGTTTTGTTCTTTTTAATTGGGGTGTCAGGTAAATCGAAGATAGGATTGTCAATACTCGAGTGGTATGTGCAGGAAGAGCGATGCCAACTCTTGTTCGTTCCGACCCTCGAGTAACTAGGGGTAGTCAAGGATTTAACTTTTGGGATTTGCTCTGTGTGGATGGGGGATGACAATAGGAGTGAACCGGTACTGCATGCGGTCTGACATGGAGTAGCGACCCATGTTATACCCGAGAGTATAGTTCGACACTCCTGGTGGTAGGTGCTTACCTAGGGCATGGTCTTCTAAACCATGTAGTCGGGTTAGAGACGACCAGTTGTCCTCCGTCTAGATGCTTTAATGTTTGTGATGTTTTGCTTCAGTTTTGTGATTGGCATGAAATTGTTTTCCTTTAAAAAGGGAAGCAGACTTTCGTGCTTCTCTTATTTTATATTGGTGTGCGGTTGGCATGATACATGGGGTGTGTTCCTCTTGGACCTTATTTTTTGAATTTGACATTGATTTTTCGAAGTTGAATTTCTAAAAGGATGTATTGGGTTATATGAAATTGAAATGGTTTGTTTTATAAATGAAAATAATTTTTAAAATATGTCTTGAATTTTTGAAATGGTTTGGAAAAATATATTTCTGGAATATTGGGAATGTTTTGTTTTGAAAGCGGAAGAGCCTTGTTTTGTCTAGTGGTATTCCTATAGGTGCTCGCATGTGAATTTGGAAGTGATTAATGGATAGTTGGTGGATTGTGTGGATGGGTGTCTGGGTGGCACGAAAACGCAAATCTGCAAGGCATCCCGGAATATCATTGGTGAGTAATTGATTTTAAAAGCTGCATCTTGTTTATTTGAAAGTGGGGGTTTCTCTAAAATGGGTTTTTGTGCTTAAATGGTTTTGGAATTGGGAAATGGTTTTGATTCCAGAGTGAAAGAGATGAAATCAAAAGAGTTATTGGGTTTTGTTGTACTGTGTTTGGTTTTTCAAGCAGGTTCTTTTATTTACGGATTAATTGAAGTTTTAAATTGAAATTGTTTGATTTGTGTATGATATTTGGATGTTTGATTTGTGTTGTGTTTAGATTTGTGGAAGGCTATTTTCTGTTTCTTGTTTCGGATATGCCCTCTAGAAATTTCCTATGGTTTCCAGCAAGTCTCCCTTAGTTCTTGGCCCAACTCAGACTCTCAGTGGAGTGATAGAGTTGGGTTCTGCTCAGTTGTGTCAGCTTTTTGTAGATGTTGAGGTCGAATGAGTACTGTTTAATTCTTTGCAAAGTTGGGAGTGTCTTCGGTTTTTAAGGAACTTTGAATTTTGTGTGCGTGTAAGTTGTCACGAGTGTGTTTGGAGGAGCGAGACTAGATCAGTAAACAACGATCGTCTCGTTTGCTATGAATGAGGATTTCTTGAGCAATCCTCAAGACTACCTCCATCTTGAGGTTTCAACTAAAGAAGAGAAGGCGAGGGGAAGTTGTTGACCTCATAGGTTCTCGACCAGTCAACTGGTGGTGAAGGGGTGTGTTGACCTTTCTGATGAACATGTTTTATGTTCCCCAGAGGTTGTGTCAAACAATCAGTTCAAAGCTCATAATAATTTTTGGTCTTGTTCATACTGTGGTAAGTGTGGGTTCCTCATCCAATGAGGAGTGTAAACCAAAGGGATATATTCTTGGAGTGCCCCTTTCGTCAGTTTGCGTTGTGCATTTGATAGACTGGTCAATTTCCTATCTCTAGTGAGGTCAGTCGGGCACTCTAAGTTGTTCTTCGCAATTCTCATTTGGTATGTTGACGGAGTTTCCATTTGGGACATAAGGAGAAGTATGTATGGTGCTTTTCCAGCAGAGGAAGTTCCAGTCAGAGGTGGTCAGCTTATGACTGTGAGGCGGTATATGCTTCAAACATCAGGGCCCCAACCATAGGTCTTGTGGTGAAGCTTGCACACAGTCAAAACTTGTCAGACGTGGTACGAGTTTGGTCTGACTTAAGTCTGCAATGACAGATGGGGACCTGGCTTGGTTCGGAGAATCCACATTCTTGTAAAGCCACCAGGCGGGCTCTGTAAACCATATTGTGGGTCGCTTAGGAGTTGAAATTGTACTTTTTTTGGGGATGTCCTCGTCTTATGGAATTGACACACACCCGTCCAGTTTACCGCTATGTTTTGGGGTTTTTGCTATCAACACCATCTTATGTGGATGTGTGTGGTCCACTATGGAAATTTTCCGTTCACGTCAAACTGTGTTGGTGGGATTTTGATGAATAATCCAGTCTGTATCTCTCAATGTAATATGAGAATGCCCGCTTGGGTTCTGTGGTGTTCGGAAATTTTAAAATGGCGGGGAGACCCACCTCAGGTCTCGTCGTCCACCCCTCTTATGTTGGTTGGATAAGCTTATGGAGCTTTGATGGACAAGCCAGTGTTATAGGTTTGTAAGAGGTGTGGGTTTATTTAGTTTTAAGAAACAATGTTTGAAGAGAACCCTAATATGGTGGGGAGACCACCATAGGACGTGCTTGTGGAAGGATCTGTTTTCAAAGGGTGTTGGGCAGAGAAATCCCTTACTTCTACTCCGCCCGACCTCGACCATGCTAACTGGTTATCTTGGGTAGTGGGTCTCTTGACAAGAGTTCTTGGAGATCTCGAGCGGCTCTGGTGATCCATAAGTTAGGGGTCAGGGTGTTCCATTTTGTAGTTCTGTTTGAAGTGAATTCCTTGTTACTGGTTATTTTGTTTAGTGATTCTGGTTTAGAGATCATTTAAGTTTCAGGTAATGGGCATTCTGAATACTGGGCCTTTGGGTGATTGAGGTTTTTTTAGGTGTCTTCATGGTCTCACCTAGAACCCCTGGTTGACCTAGTCTTTTGGGACTTTCTGGGGGCAGAAATTGTCATGGTGGGGAGAATTGTCACACCTCGACTGACACTTCCATTTAATTGAATTATTTTAAGTCTTGCTTTTGAGTTGCAGTTTGATCCGGTTCTATTTTTTTAAGGAAATTAGGATCTTATAGGGGTGAGCAACTGTATGCATGACCATGTGTTGTTCCCAACTTTAATAAGATAATGTTTTATGATTAAAATTTTTATTACATGGCCGCACGACTGTGCCGGCGATCATGCGCTCATTTGTGCACGGTGTCCAGGTGAATAATTAATGCAATTATTTTGAAATCATTTTATTATTTAGATTTATTATAAGTATTATTATTATTTAATTTAATGTTTCAATTAATTTATTATTATTATTATTATTTCGGTTATTTTTTTTAACTTGATAATTTTTATTAATGGGGTTTTATTATTTTTAGTTTATTTCTTAGTATTAAAATTTGTTGCTATTAATTATAATTTTTCTTTTTTCTTTATTTTTTTTATTCTTTATTCTTTATTTATTTTTATCTTCTTTGATTATTATTTTATTTTTACTATTATTTTTATCCTCTTATTTCTCTCTTCCTCTCTTTTCTGTCTTTCTATTTTCTTCTTTTTTTCCTCCATCTCTCATATGCGCCCACCCTTCTTCCCGTGCAGAACCCCTTCCTCCCCTTGGTTTATTTCTTGTAGTGGACTCCCCTCAACCCTAGCACGCTTCCTTTTTCCCCTGCTCCCCCTTTATCACCAGACCACCTTCTCCTCTCCCCTTCTGGCTACACAGAATGACTGCCCCTCTTATTCCCATCCAGTGATGCTCTGTCGCCCTCCGCTGCTCCTGCCCTCCCCGCTCGCACCTGCCTGGCCGCCCCAGCCTTCCTCGCACCAGCCTCCCTCTTGCACCCAACTACTCTTTCTCTTCCCTCCCTACCACCTTGAGCCGACGCCTCCCTCCTGCCTCGCCCCGACCACGCCGTGCCGCACCGATCGCGCCTCCCCTATCCACCTCCCCTGTCTAGTAGGCCGCTGACCGCACCCTTTTCTACTACCCCTCATCCCATTTTGGATAGCCGTGACACCCCCTACCTTCTTGAACCGATATTCACCATCCTCCGGTTTTGTCCCGCCGTGCGCGCACCACTCCCTTTGGTGCGTTTTCTTTCTAGCATATTTCTTTTTTAATTTTCCGGCACTGCATAAGCTCGGACAGCATCTCAGAACCCATGATGTAAGTTCTCTATACCTCAATTGATAGTTCTTTTAATTTTATTGAGTTTTGATTTGGGTTTTGGTTTCACGTTTGGTCCGATTATGGCGTAATTTCTCCAATTTCTTGTTTTTAGGGCTTATTTGTGTTGTTTATGGTGTGTTTGGCATGCAGCGGGAGTTTCGCGCCAAGCTCACGAGGTTTCCAACATTTTGAGGTAGGTGGTTCCACCTCCAATTGTTATTTGACTAGTTAATTTGCATGTTTAATTAGTTAGAGTGGTATTTAATTAATTTGTGTGGCGTGAAGTTGATTTTCATTGAAGATTATTTTTTTTCATTGAAATTGTTTAGTAGCGTGTTGTCATAATATGTGTACTCAATGATGAAATCATCTCTGGTTAATTGTTAGTGTTTTTTTATTTGTGATGTTATCTTTTTAATTAGTTCTTTGGTGTGATTTAATTTTTACATGAGTTCTAGTATGTCTTAATGTGTTTATTAGTGTTTTTAGGTGGTACGGGCATGCTGTTAGTGTGAAAACCCGTGTCAGACTATTCTTTAGTGTTTTATAAATTGTGCAGTTACTTTGTTAGGATGTGCAAGGGGTGAAATTGGTGTTTTGGTGTAGCGTCGGTATGAGTTATATCTTAAATGATCATTTGATTGGATCTTCTTGTTTTTTTAGTTGTGCGGCGTATTTTGAAATGGTTTGACAAATTTTTCTAATAGTTCATTTAATTATAGAAATGGTCTTTTTAACTGTACGGATGGTTTTCTTTAATTGCGTGCGTAATGCAGGTTGTGTTCCTGAGGTGACGTCATGTGTGTATGGTCATGTAAGGGGGGTTTGGGTCCGCTAGGTTTGTAAAGTATTTGTTTTTCTATTTAAAATTTTATTTATGAAAATTTGGATTGTTTTATTAAATAATTATTAAAGATGAAAATTTGTTTGGACTGCATGGTGTAAAGGTTTTCGGTGTTTAAATTCGTGCGACATAGTTTTAAATTTTTTAATAAATTCTTGTGATGGTTTGTTTGACTTTGAAAGTGTTTTCTTTGACTACACTGTATTTTTTTAATTAGTCGTGTAAGTAGTGAAAATTTAGTTTTGAAATATTTTTAGTGTGCGTATTCTTCCAAAATGCTATTTATGAGTGAGAGTAGTGGTTTTTGGAATGTGCAGTGTCTTGTTTTATTTGGGTGCATCAATATGACACGTGACATGAACATGAAATTTGTTTGAGCACAAACTGGGAAGCCCGGGTAGCTAGGAGGGTAGACTAGACTAGTGGGCTAGTGTTCTGGAGGTGACTCGACCCGGTTTCACTAGCAAGACTGACGATTGCAACACTAACTAAACATATGCAATTCTGAGGGTCGTGGTATTCTAAGCCACATTTTCTGAGGGTTTTGGCCTTCTATGCCACGTTTTCTGAGGGTCTTGGCCTTCTAAGCCACATTTTCCGAGGGTCGTGGCCTTCTAAGACATGTTTCACCGAGACACTAAGATCTAGGGACCCATGCTAGCTAACACCCATGCGGCCTCTCCCATATTTGTGCTCATTAGTTAATTTATCAGTGTGACACTTTTGTTATTTTTAAATTAAGTGTGTGTGTGTGTGCATGTGTTGTGTTTTAATTTAAATTTGTTCTTTTTAAAACTGCTTTCTCTAAACATGTTTTCTCTAAAGTTGTTCGAGAAATTAGTTCTTTTCTCTAATTAAAGTTGAAAATGTATTTGTCATTTAATAATTGTGCTTGGAACCTTTTTTCTCGGTGGCATCTTACTGGGCTTTTAGCTCACACCCTATATACACCATTGGGTGTATGTAGATTGTGTTTTTTTCTTTCCAGGTTGAGGCATCGAGCTTAGCTGTAACGCCCCGACCCTAGCTACCTAGAGTCGGTGCATTACTTCGTAACATTGGCATGATCACAAGAAAGATCAAATCCCGAAAGACCGATTAGTTTAGTAGCCTTGGAAACACTAGATATATTCATAAGTTTTACATTACATCATAAAATGAAAAACTACTACAACAACATAATGTTTCCAACGTCCACACTATAAACCCCTCATAATATCCCTGCAAGTGAATCATAATTTACTTCTTCAGTACCTGGGAAAAATAAAACATAGAAAAGGGGTGAGCTCAAATGCCCAGTAAGGATAACAATATAGCGGAACATTCAAAATAAGTATAAACATTTAAGGCAATGAATTACTAAAACAAAAGCCTTTTAAAATTGAACTTCAACATAGTATGGCAAAAGTAAAATGAAATAATGCCATTTACTTGTTCACATGGATATTCTACTAATCGAATAATCACATGCAATATCAATAACCACTTTCATAATGTTGGAATTCATAATGCCAGACTATCATAACCACATATCCAAGGCCTCGTGCCAAGACTACAAATAAGATTTTGTCAAGGCCTTGTGCCAAGACACTAGTTTGTCTCATGAGACCTACCGATGCATCGAGGAGCTATAGCGGGCTCCACCCGTCACTTATTAAGTCCAATGAATTCCCATATGAAAAGGTTTAAACATAACATAAACATTCGTATTAAAACTAGCATACGAAATGTCAATACTTTCACAATAAACTATGAATGGTATAAAAATAGCACATCCACAGTCATAATATCATAAAACCTTCAATACAATATATAAGTTTTGTATCATAATAAATCAACTTCAAATAATCTTAAAATCCATCAAAGGATGTTGACATAGATGAAATCAAAATTCTTTTTAAAGAAATATCTCCTTTTATTTTGAAATCATTTAAGATCCATATAAAATAAAACATTTTCTTTGAAAATATTCTTATAATCTTGTAAGGAAAGCTTTGAAGATTTTATAACGGCGTAAAATAACCGCACCCGCCGTATAAGTTAAAAAAAACATTCTTACCTCAATTCTGTCGAAAAGGTTAAAAAGGACCTTGTTTTGAAAACGACGGAAAGATTCCTTTATAAACCTCTTATAAAAAGTCAAAAAAGGGTATAAATGACTTTAACCCATATTCTTGTAAATAGTAAAAATGTTTTGAAATACATTTTTAAGAAACATGGATGTGGATGATAAAGAGATCCCAGTAGATTATTACATATAAACAACCTCGGATAATGAAGAGATTGTGAAATAACCCTTACCTTGTAGTTTTCCTTGGTTGGGGTAGGTTAACCTCCTGTATAATGGTGAAATAATTGTTATTAAATTATACAAGAATCATATATATTAATATGATATCATATATGATCTTTTAACATTGATTTATTAATAATATATTAGAATTATCATCGTTTCGGGTGTTAACTTACTCATTTTCTTTTATATGTTTTGTTACATAAGCCATGTTTGTTGTATCTTATTCATATCCAGAATGATATCAAGTCCTTAAACATCATTTTTAAATCATAAAATGATAATTATACATGAATGGATACGATGGAGAATGAATCTCATCGCGTTCGTGGAGACGGTAGTCCGTACGTACGCACGAGCGACAATATCATTCTTTTGATATTAAAATAATATATAAATGAATGGTATATCATATATACAGAATCATTAACATGTTATATTTATTATTTACATGAGTTACACATCATTATTATACCCATCCAAATAATATTATATTGAATAACAATTACACCGCGACGTAGAGACGGTAAGCCGTACGTACGCACGTATGGTGACATGTTATTCAAAGGGTGGATAGAATAATGAATATGGTTGTACCATACTTATAATAACATCACAGTATATGTGAGATACTGGAGTTATTATTTTAGAATGGTAAGAACAAAGGAAGAAGAAGTGGAAGAAGAAATGAACTTAGAAAAGGGTGGTGAAATCATTACCTCTTCTTCGGGTTCTTCCTTTTGATTTGATCAAAAGGGCTCCTTAGGTTGGCTTTCTGATCAAACTAAGGCCTCTAGGTTGTAGTGAGGGATGTTGGGAGAGTATTTGGGCAGAGTTTGGCCGAACCAAAAGGCTTTTAAGGTGTGAAGAAATGAGAAGGAGGAGTACCCTTTTTATAAGAGGGGTGAGGGGCACCTTTGGAAAAGCTAGAAATATTAATTTATAATAAATTCATATTCGGTTTCTAATGGCTCCAAATCTTATTATTCAAAGGTTAAGGTGGGGATAGGTCGAAAACCACTCAACCAATAGAATTTAGACAGGTTTGGGTACTTATATTAACCATATCTTTAAGTATTAACTCTAAGTTAATTAGTTTCACTTTTACAATGTCTCTTTGTATTTTTATATAATATGGTTAATAAACTTACTATATACATCCAAGAGACCCCCAAGTGGTCCATTAATGATTAAACAATCATAATATAAGTCTCTTGGCCGAACCTTAGATTTTTAGGAATTTAATATCAATTAATAATATAATATTTGTTTTAAGAACTCTTTTATGTCAATTTTGACACTATTCAATAGTTGATTTTTGTGAAACTCATAACAGATTGATTACTTCGAAAAAAGTCCATTAAATCAATCCTAATATATCATAGTAGCCTAGAAAATTAGTTTAATTCATTAAAAGCTTCATATTATATTTATTTGGGTATTTATAATATCAATTATTTTAATTTTTCACTAATATAGTAATTACTGTATCATCATTGTGTCATAAATAAAATAAATTATTTAATGTCTAAAAATTATAAATAAAATATCATTATGTAGGAAATCTTTTTAGCTTTCTAATAAATATTTATAATCTAAAATCCAACATATATAACCCTATGTAAAAAATTTTGTTCTAAAAGATATATGCTTGTGTCATTTTTGTATTCATTTTAACTAAATTAAAATAAAGTGTCATTATCACTTACAAGTGGATCCATGGGGTCCCAAAATTGACACAAAGATGCCCATGGTCGACCATCTATCAACCAATAGGGTTAAGACACGTTTTTAGGGTAATTTAGTATTATTATAATATTATTTTTTAAACCCTTATTTACCGGATTTACCTTTAACCATGGTAAATAAAATATTTACCGCAGTAATTATTCAAAATGTCTAAAAATAAAAGTTACCTATTTACACAATTTGAACATCCTGATTCCAAATATGGAATCCATTTTCCTAAATTCAAAACATAGAAGTGGCAGAAATTAATTTAAAATTAATTCCCGCTGTCAAAACAAAAAGCGTGTTTTTAAGAGATAATAACTATCAAAAGATTGACACTTGTTTATGTTCGGTTTAATTGTAAAATTATGTCCAATGACCAACATTATATTAAATGGTAAAAATATATTCTAAATATACTTTAAAACTACTAAAATTCATAATTTATCACTATTAATTATTTTGATTAAAAAAGTTGTTTTTAATTAAAATTTAGTAATTTTCACTATTCATCAAAATATGAAAGTTATCCGAAAAGTACCAAAATTTCACCTTAGGCTAAATTTGATATTCCGAGTCCAAAAATGAAGTCCATTTTCAAATATAAAATATATATAATTTAAAAAATTAGGTATTACTATTCACAACGGCTAGTTTAATTAGTTGTGGTGTGTGTTAGAACTCGAGGTTGCGTACAACACACGCTATCGCATTATTCAAAGGGAAACGTACCGTAGAAGCTTGGGGTGTTACATTCTCCCCTCCTTCAATAAATTGCATCCTCGCAATTTCTAGGGTATTATTGCATAAAAAGACTCGGGTGGTTCTTCATCATAAGTTCCTCTGGTTCTCACGTTGCCTCTTCCATCTTATGATTTCTCCACAAAACTTTTACCAGACGCGTCGTCCGGTTTCTCAGCACTTGTTCTCTCGTATCAAGAATCCTGACGGGCTCTTCGCAATAAGACAGATCAGGTTCCAGTTCTAATTCCTCATAGGTGAGTACATGCGTTGGGTCAGGCATGTATTTTCTCAACAGAGATACGTGGAACACATCGTGAACTTTGGAGAGACTTGGCGGCATTGCCAATCGGTAGGCTACAACCCCAATTCGTTCTAGAATTTCAAAAGGTCCGATGTACCTGGGACTCAATTTACCTTTCTTACCAAAACGTATGACTCCCTTCCACGGAGATACCTTCAGGAAAACATGATCACCGACTTGAAATTCCAAATCCTTCCTTCGATTATCGGCATAGCTCTTCTGCCTACTTTGAGCTGCTTTGATGTGATTTTGGATTACTTTCACCTTTTCCACCATTTCCTCCACCAGCTCTGGGCCTACAAGTTTTCTTTCACCAACGTCATCCCAACAGGTTGGTGTACGACATCTCTTTCCGTATAACGCTTCATATGGTGCCATCTGTATACTCGAATGGAAGCTATTGTTATAGGAAAATTCCACCAGTGGTAAATATTGATCCCACATACCCTGAAAGTCATGTGAGCAAGATCTCAACATGTCTTCTAAGGTTTGAATAGTCCGTTCTGATTGTCCATCTGTCTGAGGGTGGTAAGCAGTGCTCAAATGAAGTTCAGTATCCAGGGATTTCTGAAGACTTTTCCAAAATCTTGAAGTAAAACGGGGATCACGATCAGAAACAATCGATAGGGGTACTCCATGAAGTCTCACAACTTCATTAATGTATAGTCTTGCTAGACGTTCCAGGGGTAGATCTTCTCTTATAGCAAGAAAATGTGCTGACTTGGTAAGACGATCAACAATAACCCATATTGCATCGTTCCTTCTAGGAGTCTTTGGTAGCCCCATGACAAAGTCCATTGTAATATTGTCCCATTTCCACTCCGGTATGGGAAGAGGTTGCATGACTCCTCCAGGCTGTTGCCTTCCAGCTTTCACTTGTTGACAAACCATACATCTTGTCACAAAATCAGCAATCTCCCTCTTCATGTTGTCCCACCAAAAATGTTCCTTCAAATCTCTATACATTTTGGTGCTCCCAGGGTGTATAGAGAAATTGGAACTATGAGCATCATCCAGCAATTCCCTTTTTAGATCAGGTATATTGGGAACACAAAGTCTCTTCCCGAATTTCAAAATTCCACCTTCATACACAATGTCACTCAATCTCCCATCATTCACAGCTTTAATCTTCTTTTGGAATTCTTCATCATCAGTCTGAGAACTCTTAATCCTTTCTATTAAAGATGGTTTGGCAACCATTTGAAAAAGCATTGATGTTTCACCTTCCCTGGTTATTCCCATGTCCATCTTCACTAGCTCCATGAAAATTGGATCCCTTTCAATTCTCATATTGTTCAAAACTCCATGGTCTTTTCTACTCAAAGCATCTGCCACCTTGTTTGCCTTCCCTGGGTGGTAGTGTATCGTACAATCATAATCCTTGAGTAATTCAAGCCATCTCCTTTGCCTCATGTTGAGTTCTTTTTGTGAGAAAATATACTTCAAACTCTTGTGATCAGTATAAATCTCACATTTTTCACCATAGAGGTAGTGCCTCCATATTTTCAAAGCAAAGATCACTGCTGCTAACTCGAGATCATGAGTAGGATAGTTTTTTTCATGAATTTTCAACTGTCGTGACGCATAGGTAATAACTCTATCATTCTGCATAAGGACACAACCAAGTCCTTTCTTTGATGCATCACTATAAATAACGAACCCATCATTCCCCGATGGTAGAGTCAATATAGGAGCATTGACTAATATTTTCTTCAATTCTTCGAAACATTCTTCACACTCTTTTGTCCAAACAAATTTAACCCCTTTACGTGTGAGCTTCGTTAATGGGTTAGCCAATCGGGCAAAATTCTGGACGAAACGTCGATAATAACCTGCCAAACCAATAAAACTACGTACCTCAGTTATACTCGTAGGTGCTGGCCATTCTTGGATTGCCTTGGTCTTAGAAGGATCAACAGAGATTCCATCTTTAGAGACAATATGGCCAAGAAAAGAAATCTCCTGAAGCCAGAATTCACACTTGCTAAACTTCCCATATAATTCATGCCTCCTCAGAGTCTTCAAGATAATGCGCAAGTGATTTTCATGATCTTCGTAGGTTTTGGAGTATACCAAGATATCATCAATAAATACCACCACAAATTCATCGAGATACTCCTTGAAAACTCTATTCATCAGATCCATGAATACAGAGGGTGCATTAGTCAATCCAAACGGCATTACAGTAAACTCGTAATGCCCGTACCTGGTTCGAAATGCTGTTTTCGGAATGTCTTCCTTCTTTACACACAACTGATGGTATCCAGATCGAAGGTCAATCTTTGAAAAGTATTGAGCTCCATGCAGTTGGTCAAATAAATCATCAATACGAGGTAGGGGGTACTTGTTCTTTATCGTTATAGCATTGATCTCCCTGTAATCGATACATAACATCATAGATCCATCTTTCTTTTTAACAAAAAGAACAGGGGCTCCCCATGGAGAAACACTAGGGCGAATAAATCCCTTATTACTCAATTCCTCTAGTTGTTTCTTTAGTTCGACTAGCTCTACAGTGGCCATTCTATAAGGGGTCTTCGATATAGGCCTTGATCCAGGAATCAAATCAATAGAAAACTCAACTTCTCGTTCTGGAGGATGTCCAGGTAAATCTTCCGGAAATACATCTACAAATTCTTTCACAATAGGTACATCCTCTATTTGAACATTCCTTTCCTCACCGACAGTTATTTCATTCTCTTCCTCCCCGATAATTGAATTATGTTGAGCTACAGGGGGTGGATCTAAATAAGAATTAGGTGGTGACGATTCTGCTCTAAAAATAAGGTGCTCCTTATCATTATCATCAAGAATCGTAACCTCTTTATTCTTACAATAAATCTTCGCATCATAGTCCGAAAGCCAGTCCATACCGAGGATTATATCAAACTCAATCATAGGTATGACGATGAAATCAGCAGATAAAGAAAATTTATGTGCTCTAATGGGGACTGATTCACAAAACTTTGTTGCAACGATACTTCCCTTAGGAGTTTTAACTGACAACTCCCTTATTAAATCAAATTGGAAATATCTAATTTTCTTAGCAAACTGGGAAGATATTAAACAATGCGATGATCCAGAATCAAATAATTCATTTGCTAAACTTGAGGAAACCATTAAATTACCTGCCACCACGTCTTTCGGAGCTTCTACCTCAGCAGTAGTGATAGCATAAGCCTGGCCTTGATCCCTTGGCCTTTTCTGAGGTAAGTTCTCCTGACGCTTAGGAAATGCATTTGCATAATGCCCCATCTCCCTGCAATTGTACCACTGAACGTTGGTAGCTTCCTTCTTCCCCTTGCAATCATGAGCTTGGTGGCCTTTTTCACCACACTTGTAACAGACTCCCATTCCCTTCAGGCAAGCACCGGGGTGTTTCTTCCCGAACTTACCACAAGATGGATATTCAACCTTTCCCTTCTTCCCCTTATTTCCATTCCCAGATTGATCAGCAGGTCTCTTCTTCTCTTGCTTTGCTTTAAAGTCATAAGACTTAGAGAATTCCTTTTCGGTCTTGATAGCACATGAGACAATGTCTTCGTACGATGAAAAGGATTGTGAGACTAATGCTCGACAGAGAAATGGTTTTAACCCATCAAAGAAACGATCAATCTTACTTCTTGGGTTGCGAATATAATCACCAGCGTTCCTCGCTAACCTTGTAAAGTTAGCCTCATACTTTGTGACATTCTCATCCTCCTTTTGTCTCAGACTCAGAAATTGTCTTTCCATATCTGCTTGATGGTCGCGAGGAAAGTATTTTTCTAAAAACAGATCTTTGAACTCCCTCCATTCCATGTTTGATACTTCATCATCTTCCTTCATGTTTTGAATCAATGACCACCATTGATCAGCATCTCCAGTGAGGCGGTAAACTGCCATGGTAACTTTTTCCCTTTCACTACTCCCCAAAGCCTGAAATATTTTTTCTAGGGAAAATATCCATTGCTCAGCTACTAAGGGATTTGTACTCCCATTGAACGTTGGTGGTTGTTGTCTCATGAATCGATCTAACATTGATCCTCCACGCTGCGGATCAGGGTGCTCCATACGGGTAAGGTTATTATTCATAACCTGAGTAAGTTGCCCCAGTACGGTGATTAGCTGATCAGCACCAGTTGCATCACCAGCCCCACTATAATTATCATGAGCAGGAGGGCAATCCCTACATGGAGTGCGTGCATTGATACGATTTCCATTTCTTCCACTAGGCGTCATTTCTAAAAAAATGGCATAAACTAGATCAGTTTATGCATCAAAATACATAATCCCATACTTATAAAACACTAAACATAAATTGAACTATCTATGGATTTAATCCATAATCATAAATATGTTTTCTTTGAGGAAGTATATACTCATAAACCCTTCATAATGATTTGTAAATAAAGTGAGAGTTATCCTAAGCATATCCCCCGGGAGTGTCGTAACCAAGAGTGCAGCAAGGCCCGTTGTCGTGCACCAGTTCCCGTTCGAGTCTAGCTCAAAGCGGTGTTTTCGGGTTTTACCCCTAGGTACATCTGTGCCAGAGCCGCCACTACCTGCTCGTATCCAGAGAGGGATGTACTGCTCGGAAAACTCACAAAATCTCTACAATACCAAAATTCTAGGAAGTTCTTCTATACTAATCCTCAAAGTTCATCTTAGGTATACGTGCTCTAATCAGAGTTTATCTAAATCTAGTTTCCAAGGTTTGTACTAAACTTCCTCTGATACCAACTGTAACGCCCCGACCCCAGCTACCCAGAGTCGGTGCATTACTTCGTAACATTGGCATGATCACAAGAAAGATCAAATCCCGAAAGACCGATTAGTTTAGTAGCCTTGGAAACACTAGATATATTCATAAGTTTTACATTACATCATAAAATGAAAAACTACTACAACAACATAATGTTTCCAACGTCCACACTATAAAACCCTCATAATATCCCTGCAAGTCAATCATAATTTACTTCTTGACTACCTGGGAAAAATAAAACATAGAAAAGGGGTGAGCTCAAATGCCCAGTAAGGATAACAATATAGCGGAACATTCAAAATAAGCATAAACATTTAAGGCAATGAATTACTAAAACAAAAGCCTTTTAAAATTGAACTTCAACATAGTATGGCAAAAGTAAAATGAAATAATTCCATTTACTTGTTCACATGGATATTCTACTAATCGAATAATCACATGCAATATCAATAACCACTTTCATAATGTTGGAATGCATAATGCCAGACTATTATAACCACATAGCCAAGGCCTCGTGCCAAGACTACAAATAAGATTTTGTCAAGGCCTTGTGCCAAGACACTAGTTTGTCTCATGAGACCTACCGATGCATCGAGGAGCTATAGCGGGCTCCACCCGTCACTTATTAAGTCCAATGCATTCCCATATGAAAAGGTTTAAACATAACATAAACATTCGTATTAAAACTAGCATACGAAATGTCAATACTTTCACAATAAACTATGAATGGTATAAAAATAGTACATCCACAGTCAAACATATCACAAAACCTTCAATACAATATAGAAGTTTTGTATCATAATAAATCAACTTCAAATAATCTTAAAATCCATCAAAGGATGTTGACATAGATGAAATCAAAATTCTTTTTAAAGAAATATCTCCTTTTATTTTGAAATCATTTAAGATCCATATAAAATAAAACATTTTCTTTGAAAATATTCTTATAAGCTTGTAAGGAAAGCTTTGAAGATTTTATAACGGCGTAAAATAACCGCACCCGCCGTATAAGTTAAAAAAAACATTCTTACCTCAATTCTGTCGAAAAGGTTAAAAAGGACCTTGTTTTGAAAACGACGGAAAGATTCCTTTATAAACCTCTTATAAAAAGTAAAAAAAGGGTATAAATGACTGTAACCCATATTCTTGTAAATAGTAAAAATGTTTTGAAATACATTTTTAACAAACATGGATGTGGATGATAAAGAGATCCCAGTAGATTATTACATATAAACAACCTCGGATAATGAAGAGATTGTGAAATAACCCTTACCTTGTAGTTTTACTTGGTTGGGGTAGGTTAACCTCCTGTATAATGGTGAAATAATTGTTATTAAATTATACAAGAATCATATATATTAATATGATATCATATATGATCTTTTAACATTGATTTATTAATAATATCTTAGAATTATCATCGTTTCGGGTGTTAACTTACTCATTTTCTTTTATATGTTTTGTTACATAATCCATGTTTGTTGTATCTTATTCATATCCAGAATGATATCAAGTCCTTAAACATCATTTTTAAATCATAAAATGATAATTATACTTGAATGGATACGATGGAGAATGAATCTCATCGCGTTCGTGGAGACGGTAGTCCGTACGTACGCACGAGCGACAATATCATTCTTTTGATATTAAAATAATATATAAATGAATGGTATATCATATATACAGAATCATTAAAATGTTATATTTATTATTTACATGAGTTACACATCATTATTATACCCATCCAAATAATATTATATTGAATAACAATTACACCACGACGTGGAGACGGTAAGCCGTACGTACGCACGTATGGTGACATGTTATTCAAAGGGTGGATAGAATACTGAATATGGTTGTACCATACTTATAATAACATCACAGTATATGTGAGATACTGGAGTTATTATTTTAGAATGGTAAGAACAAAGGAAGAAGAAGTGGAAGAAGAAATGAACTTAGAAAAGGGTGGTGAAATCATTACCTCTTCTTCGGGTTCTTCCTTTTGATTTGATCAAAAGGGCTCCTTAGGTTGGCTTTCTGATCAAACTAAGGCCTCTAGGTTGTAGTGAGGGATGTTGGGAGAGTATTCGGGCAGAGTTTGGCCGAACCAAAAGGATTTTAAGGTGTGAAGAAATGAGAAGGAGGAGTTCCCTTTTTATAAGAGGGGTGAGGGGCACCTTTGGAAAAGCTAGAAATATTAATTTATAATAAATTCATATTCGGTTTCTAATGGCTCCAAAGCTTATTATTCAAAGGTTAAGGTGGGGATAGGTCGAAAACCACTCAACCAATAGAATTTAGACAGGTTTGGGTACTTATATTAACCTTATCTTTAAGTATTAACTCTAAGTTAATTAGTTTCACTTTTACAATGTCTCTTTGTATTTTTATATAATATGGTTAATAAAATTACTATATACATCCAAGAGACCCCCAAATGGTCCATTAATGATTAACCTATCATAATATAAGTCTCTTGGCCGAACCTTAGATTTTTAGGAATTTAATATCAATTAATAATATAATATTTGTTTTAAGAACTCTTTTATGTCAATTTTGACACTATTCAATAGTTGATTTTTGTGAAACTCATAACAGATTGATTACTTCGAACAAAGTCCATTAAATCAATCCTAATATATCATAGTAGCCTAGAAAATTAGTTTAATTCATTAAAAGTTTCATATTATATTTATTTGGGTATTTATAATATCAATTATTTTAATTTTTCACTAATATAGTAATTACTGTATCATCATTGTGTCATAAATAAAATAAATTCTTTAATGTCTAAAAATTATAAATAAACTATCATTATTTAGGAAATCTTTTTAGCTTTCTAATTAATATTTATAATCTAAAATCCAACATATATAACCCTATGTAAAAATTTTTGTTCTAAAAGATATATGCTTGTGTCATTTTTGTATTCATTTTAACTAAATTAAAATAAAGTGTCATTATCACTTACAAGTGGATCCATGGGGTCCCAAAATTGACACAAAGATGCCCATGGTCGACCATCTATCAACCAATAGGGTTAAGACACGTTTTTAGGGTAATTTATTATTATTATAATATTATTTCTTTAACCCTTATTTACCGGATTTACCCTTAACCATGGTAAATAAAATATTTACCGCAGTAATTATTCAAAATGTCTAAAAATAAAAGTTACCTATTTACACAATTTGAACATCCTGATTCCAAATATGGAATCCATTTTCCTAAATTCAAAACACAGAATTTGCAGAAATTAATTTAAAATTAATTCCCGCTGTCAAAACAAAAAGCGTGTTTTTAAGAGATAATAACTATCAAAAGATTGACACTTGTTTATGTTCGGTTTAATTGTAAAATTATGTCCAATGACCAACATTATATTAAATGGTAAAAATATATTCTAAATATACTTTAAAACTACTAAAATTCATAATTTATCACTATTAATTATTTTGATTAAAAAAGTTGTTTTTAATTAAAATTTAGTAATTTTCACTATTCATCAAAATATGAAAGTTATCCGAAAAGTACCAAAATTTCACCTAAGGCTAAATTCGATATTACGAGTCCAAAAATGAAGTCCATTTTCAAATATAAAATATATATAATTTCAAAAATTAGGTATTACTATTCACAACGGCTAGTTTAATTAGTTGTGGTGTGTGTTAGAACTCGAGGTTGCGTACAACACACGCTATCGCATTATTCAAAGGGAAACGTACCGTAGAAGCTTGGGGTGTTACATTCTCCCCTCCTTCAATAAATTGCGTCCTCGCAATTTCTAGGGTATTACTGCATAAAAAGACTCGGGTGGTTCTTCATCATAAGTTCCTCGGGTTCCCACGTTGCCTCTTCCATCTTATGATTTCTCCACAAAACTTTTACCAGACGCGTCGTCCGGTTTCTCAGCACTTGTTCTCTCGTATCAAGAATCCTGACGGGCTCTTCGCAATAAGACAGATCGGGTTCCAGTTCTAATTCCTCATAGGTGAGTACATGCGTTGGGTCAGGCATGTATTTTCTCAATAGAGATACGTGGAACACATCGTGAACTTTGGAGAGACTTGGCGGCATTGCCAATCGGTAGGCTACAACCCCAATTCGTTCTAGAATTTCAAAAGGTCCGATGTACCTGGGACTCAATTTACCTTTCTTACCAAAACGTATGACTCCCTTCCATGGAGATACCTTCAGGAAAACATGATCACCGACTTGAAATTCCAAATCCTTCCTTCGATTATCGGCATAGCTCTTCTGCCTACTTTGAGCTGCTTTGATGTGATTTTGGATTACTTTCACCTTTTCCACCGTTTCCTCCACCAGCTCTGGGCCTACAAGTTTTCTTTCACCAACGTCATCCCAACAGGTTGGTGTACGACATCTCTTTCCGTATA
The DNA here is from genome assembly GCA_963277665.1 of Viscum album. NCBI lineage: Eukaryota > Viridiplantae > Streptophyta > Magnoliopsida > Santalales > Viscaceae > Viscum > Viscum album. Next base: position 1,127,833,209 of record OY728150.1, on the reverse strand, counting down.
ACGCTTCATATGGTGCCATCTGTATACTCGAATGGAAGGTATTGTTATAGGAAAATTCCACCAGTGGTAAATATTGATCCCACATACCCTGAAAGTCAAGTGAGAAAGATCTCAACATGTCTTCTAAGGTTTGAATAGTCCGTTCTGATTGTCCGTCTGTCTGAGGGTGGTAAGCAGTGCTCAAATGAAGTTCAGTATCCAGGGATTTCTGAAGACTTTTCCAAAATCTTGAAGTAAAACGGGGATCACGATCAGAAACAATCGATAGGGGTACTCCATGAAGTCTCACAACTTCATTAATGTATAGTCTTGCTAGACGTTCCAGGGGTAGATCTTCTCTTATAGCAAGAAAATGTGCTGACTTGGTAAGACGATCAACAATAACCCATATTGCATCGTTCCTTCTAGGAGTCTTTGGTAGCCCCATGACAAAGTCCATTGTAATATTGTCCCATTTCCACTCCGGTATGGGAAGAGGTTGCATGACTCCTCCAGGCTGTTGCCTTCCAGCTTTCACTTGTTGACAAACCATACATCTTGTCACAAAATCAGCAATCTCCCTCTTCATGTTGTCCCACCAAAAATGTTCCTTCAAATCTCTATACATTTTGGTGCTCCCAGGGTGTATAGAGAAATTGGAACTATGAGCATCATCCAGCAATTCCCTTTTTAGATCAGGTATATTGGGAACACAAAGTCTCTTCCCGAATTTCAAAATTCCACCTTCATACACAAAGTCTCTCAATCTCCCATCATTCACAGCTTTAATCTTCTTTTGGAATTCTTCATCATCAGTCTGAGAACTCTTAATCCTTTCTATTAAAGATGGTTTGGAAACCATTTGAAAAAGCATTGATGTTTCACCTTCCCTGGTTATTCCCATGTCCATCTTCACTAGCTCCATGAAAATTGGATCCCTTTCAATTCTCATATTGTTCAAAACTCCATGGTCTTTTCTACTCAAAGCATCTGCCACCTTGTTTGCCTTCCCTGGGTGGTAGTGTATCGTACAATCATAATCCTTGAGTAATTCAAGCCATCTCCTTTGCCTCATGTTGAGTTCTTTTTGTGAGAAAATATACTTCAAACTCTTGTGATCAGTATAAATCTCACATTTTTCACCATAGAGGTAGTGCCTCCATATTTTCAAAGCAAAGATCACTGCTGCTAACTCGAGATCATGAGTAGGATAGTTTTGTTCATGAATTTTCAACTGTCGTGATGCATAGGCAATAACTCTATCATTCTGCATAAGGACACAACCAAGTCCTTTCTTTGATGCATCACTATAAATAACGAAACCATCATTCCCCGATGGTAGAGTCAATATAGGAGCATTGACTAATATTTTCTTCAATTCTTCGAAACATTCTTCACACTCTTTTGTCCAAACAAATTTAACCCCTTTACGTGTGAGCTTCGTTAATGGGTTAGCCAATCGGGCAAAATTCTGGACGAAACGTCGATAATAACCTGCCAAACCAATAAAACTACGTACCTCAGTTATACTCGTAGGTGCTGGCCATTCTTGGATTGCCTTGGTCTTAGAAGGATCAACAGAGATTCCATCTTTAGAGACAATATGGCCAAGAAAAGAAATCTCCTGAAGCCAGAATTCACACTTGCTAAACTTCCCATATAATTCATGCCTCCTCAGAGTCTTCAAGATAATGCGCAAGTGATTTTCATGATCTTCGTAGGTTTTGGAGTATACCAAGATATCATCAATAAATACCACCACAAATTCATCGAGATACTCCTTGAAAACTCTATTCATCAGATCCATGAATACAGAGGGTGCATTAGTCAATCCAAACGGCATTACAGTAAACTCATAATGCCCGTACCTGGTTCGAAATGCTGTTTTCGGAATGTCTTCCTTCTTTACACACAACTGATGGTATCCAGATCGAAGGTCAATCTTTGAAAAGTATTGAGCTCCATGCAGTTGGTCAAATAAATCATCAATACGAGGTAGGGGATACTTGTTCTTTATCGTTATAGCATTGATCTCCCTGTAATCGATACATAACCTCATAGATCCATCTTTCTTTTTAACAAAAAGAACAGGGGCTCCCCATGGAGAAACACTAGGGCGAATAAATCCCTTATTACTCAATTCCTCTAGTTGTTTCTTTAGTTCGACTAGCTCTATAGTGGCCATTCTATAAGGGGTCTTCGATATAGGCCTTGATCCAGGAATCAAATCAATAGAAAACTCAACTTCTCGTTCTGGAGGATGTCCAGGTAAATCTTCCGGAAATACATCTACAAATTCTTTCACAATAGGTACATCCTCTATTTGAACATTCCTTTCCTCACCGAAAGTTATTTCATTCTCTTCCTCCCCGATAATTGAATTAAGTTGAGCTACAGGGGGTGGATCTAAATAAGAATTAGGTGGTGACGATTCTGCTCTAAAAATAAGGTGCTCCTTATCATTATCATCAAGAATCGTAACCTCTTTCTTCTTACAATAAATCTTCGCATCATAGTCCGAAAGCCAGTCCATACCGAGGATTATATCAAACTCAATCATAGGTATGACGATGAAATCAGCAGATAAAGAAAATTTATGTGCTCTAATGGGGACTGATTCACAAAACTTTGTTGCAACGATACTTCCCTTAGGAGTTTTAACTGACAACTCCCTTATTAAATCAAATTGGAAATATCTAATTTTCTTAGCAAACTGGGAAGATATTAAACAATGCGATGATCCAGAATCAAATAATGCATTTGCTAAACTTGAGGAAACCATTAAATTACCTGCCACCACGTCTTTCGGAGCTTCTACCTCAGCAGTAGTGATAGCATAAGCATGGCCTTGATCCCTTGGCCTTTTCTGAGGTAAGTTCTCCTGACGCTTAGGACATGCATTTGCATAATGCCCCATCTCCCTGCAATTGTAGCACTGAACGTTGGTAGCTTCCTTCTTCCCCTTGCAATCATGAGCTTGGTGGCCTTTTTCACCACACTTGTAACAGACTCCCATTCCCTTCAGGCAAGCACCGGGGTGTTTCTTCCCGCACTTACCACAAGATGGATATTCAACCTTTCCCTTCTTCCCCTTATTCCCATTCCCAGATTGATCAGCAGGTCTCTTCTTCTCTTGCTTTGCTTTAAAGTCATAAGACTTAGAGAATTCCTTTTCGGTCTTGATAGCACATGAGACAATGTCTTCGTACGATGAAAAGGATTGTGAGACTAATGCTCGATGGAGAAATGGTTCTAACCCATCAAAGAAACGATCAATCTTACTTCTTGGGTTGCGAATATAATCACCAGCGTACCTCGCTAACCTTGTAAAGTTAGCCTCATACTTTGTGACATTCTCATCCTCCTTTTGTCTCAGACTCAGAAATTGTCTTTCCATATCTGCTCGATGGTCGCGAGGAAAGTATTTTTCTAAAAACAGATCTTTGAACTCCCTCCATTCCATGTTTGATACTTCATCATCTTCCTTCATGTTTTGAATCAATGACCACCATTGATCAGCATCTCCAGTGAGGCGGTAAACTGCCATGGTAACTTTTTCCCTTTCACTACTCCCCAAAGCCTGAAATATTTTCTCTAGGGAAAATATCCATTGCTCAGCTACTAAGGGATTTGCACTCCCATTGAACGTTGGTGGTTGTTGTCTCATGAATCGATCTAACATTGATCCTCCACGCTGCGGATCAGGGTGCTCCATACGGGTAAGGTTATTATTCATAACCTGAGTAAGTTGTCCCAGTACGGTGATTAGCTGATCAGCACCAGTTGCATCACCAGCCCCACTATAATTATCTTGAGCAGGAGGGAAATCCCTACATGGAGTGCGTGCATTGATACGGTTTCCATTTCTTCCACTAGGCACCATTTCTAAAAAAATGGCATAAACTAGATCAGTTTATGCATCAAAATACATAATCCCATACTTATAAAACACTAAACATAAATTGAACTATCTATGGATATAATCCATAATCATAAATATGTTTTCTTTGAGGAAGTATATACTCATAAATCCTTCATAATGATTTGTAAAGAAAGTGAGAGTTATCCTAAGCATATCCCCCGGGAGTGTCGTAACCAAGAGTGCAGCAAGGCCCGTTGTCATGCACCAGTTCCCGTTCGAGTCTAGCTCAAAGCGGTGTTTTCGGGTTTTACCCCTAGGTACATCTGTGCCAGAGCCGCCTCTACCTGCTCGTATCCAGACAGGGATGTATTGCTCAGAAAACTCACAAAATCTCTACAATACCAAAATTCTAGGAAGTTCTTCTATACTAATCCTCAAAGTTCATCTTAGGTATACGTGCTCTAATCAGAGTTTATCTAAATCTAGTTTCCAAGGTCTGTACTAAACTTCCTCTGATACCAACTGTAACGCCCCGACCCCAGCTACCCAGAGTCGGTACATTACTTCGTAACATTGGCATGATCACAAGAAAGATCAAATCCCGAAAGACCGATTAGTTTAGTAGCCTTGGAAACACTAGATATATTCATAAGTTTTACATTACATCATAAAATGAAAAACTACTACAACAACATAATGTTTCCAACGTCCACACTATAAACCCCTCATAATATCCCTGCAAGTCAATCATAATTTACTTCTTCACTACCTGGGAAAAATAAAACATAGAAAAGGGGTGAGCTCAAATGCCCAGTAAGGATAACAATATAGCGGAACATTCAAAATAAGCATAAACATTTAAGGCAATGAATTACTAAAACAAAAGCCTTTTAAAATTGAACTTCAACATAGTATGGCAAATGTAAAATGAAATAATTCCATTTACTTATTCACATTGATATTCTACTAATCGAATAATCACATGGAATATCAATAACCACTTTCATAATGTTGGAATGCATATGCCAGACTATCATAACCACATAGCCAAGGCCTCGTTCCAAGACTACAAATAAGATTTTGTCAAGGCCTTGTGCCAAGACACTAGTTTGTCTCATGAGACCTACCGATGCATCGAGGAGCTATAGCGGGCTCCACCCGTCACTTATTAAGTCCAATGCATTCCCATATGAAAAGGTTTAAACATAACATAAACATTCATATTAAAACTAGCATACGAAATGTCAATACTTTCACAATAAACTATGAATGGTGTAAAAATAGCACATCCACAGTCAAACATATCACAAAACCTTCAATACAATATAGAAGTTTTGTATCATAATAAATCAACTTCAAATAATCTTAAAATCCATCAAAGGATGTTGACATAGATGAAATCAAAATTCTTTTTAAAGAAATATCTCCTTTTATTTTGAAATCATTTAAGATCCATATAAAATAAAACATTTTCTTTGAAAATATTCTTATAAGCTTGTAAGGAAAGCTTTGAAGATTTTATAACGGCGTAAAATAACCGCACCCGCCGTATAAGTTAAAAAAAACATTCTTACCTCAATTCTGTCGAAAAGGTTAAAAAGGACCTTGTTTTGAAAACGACGGAAAGATTCCTTTATAAACCTCTTATAAAAAGTCAAAAAAGGGTATAAATGACTTTAACCCATATTCTTGTAAATAGTAAAAATGTTTTGAAATACATTTTTAAGAAACATGGATGTGGATGATAAAGAGGTCCCAGTAGATTATGACATATAAACAACCTCGGATAATGAAGAGATTGTGAAATAACCCTTACCTTGTAGTTTTCCTTGGTTGGGGTAGGTTAACCTCCTGTATAATGGTGAAATAATTGTTATTAAATTATACAAGAATCATATATATTAATATGATATCATATATGATCTTTTAACATTGATTTATTAATAATATCTTAGAATTATCATCGTTTCGGGTGTTAACTTACTCATTTTCTTTTATATTTTTTGTTACATAAGCCATGTTTGTTGTATCTTATTCATATCCAGAATGATATCAAGTCCTTAAACATCATTTTTAAATCATAAAATGATAATTATACTTGAATGGATACGATGGAGAATGAATCTCATCGCGTTCGTGGAGACGGTAGTCCGTACGTACGCACGAGCGACAATATCATTCTTTTGATATTAAAATAATATATAAATGAATGGTATATCATATATACAGAATCATTAACATGTTATATTTATTATTTACATTAGTTACACATCATTATTATACCCATCCAAATAATATTATATTGAATAACAATTACACCACGACGTGGAGACGGTAAGCCGTACGTACGCACGTATGGTGACATGTTATTCAAAGGGTGGATAGAATACTGAATATGGTTGTACCATACTTATAATAACATCACAGTATATGTGAGATACTGGAGTTATTATTTTAGAATGGTAAGAACAAAGGAAGAAGAAGTGGAAGAAGAAATGAACTTAGAAAAGGGTGGTGAAATCATTACCTCTTCTTCGGGTTCTTCCTTTTGATTTGATCAAAAGGGCTCCTTAGGTTGGCTTTCTGATCAAACTAATGCCTCTAGGTTGTAGTGAGGGATGTTGGTAGAGTATTTGGGCAGAGTTTGGCCGAACCAAAAGGCTTTGAAGGTGTGAAGAAATGAGAAGGAGGAGTGCCCTTTTTATAAGAGGGGTGAGGGGCACCTTTGGAAAAGCTAGAAATATTAATTTATAATAAATTCATATTTGGTTTATAATGGCTCCAAAGCTTATTATTCAAAGGTTAAGGTGGGGATAGGTCGAAAACCACTCAACCAATAGAATTTAGACAGGTTTGGGTACTTATATTAACCTTATCTTTAAGTATTAACTCTAAGTTAATTAGTTTCACTTTTACAATGTCTCTTTGTATTTTTATATAATATGGTTAATAAACTTACTATATACATCCAAGCGACCCCCAAGTGGTCCATTAATGATTAACCTATAATAATATAAGTCTCTTGGCCGAACCTTAGATTTTTAGGAATTTAATATCAATTAATAATATAATATTTGTTTTAAGAACCCTTTTATGTCAATTTTGACACTATTCAATAGTTGATTTTTGTGAAACTCATAACAGATTGATTACTTCGAACAAAGTCCATTAACTCAATCCTAATATATCATATTAGCCTAGAAAATTAGTTTAATTAATTAAAAGTTTCATATTATATTTATTTGGGTATTTATAATATCAATTATTTTAATTGTTCACTATTATAGTAATTACTGTATCATCATTGTGTCATAGATAAAATAACTTATTTAATGTCTAAAAATTATAAATAAAATATTATTATGTAGGAAATCGTTTTATCTTTCTAATGAATATTTATAATCTAAAATCCAACATATATAACCCTATGTAAAAATTTTTGTTCTAAAAGATAAATGCTTGTTTCATTTTTGTATACATTTTAACTAAATTAAAATAAAGTGTCATTATCACTTACAAGTGGATCCATGGGGTCCCAAAATTGACACAAAGATGCCCATGGTCGACCATATATCAACCAATAGGGTTAAGACACATTTTTAGGGTAATTTAGTATTATTATAATATTATTTTTTTAACCCTTATTTACCGGATTTACCCTTAACCATGGTAAATAAAATATTTACCGCAGTAATTATTCAAAATGTCTAAAAATAAAAGTTACCTATTTACACAATTTGAACATCCTGATTCCAAATATGGAATCCATTTTCCTAAATTCAAAACACAGAAGTGGCAGAAATTAATTTAAAATTAATTCCCGCTGTCAAAACAAAAAGCGTGTTTTTAAGAGATAATAACTATCAAAAGATTGACACTTGTTTATGTTTGGTTTAATTGTAAAATTATGTCCAATGAACAACATTATATTAAATGGTAAAAATATATTCTAAATATACTTTAAAACTACTAAAATTCATAATTTATCACTATTAATTATTTTGATTAAAAAAGTTGTTTTTAATTAAAATTTAGTAATTTTCACTATTCATCAAAATATGAAAGTTATCCGAAAAGTACCAAAATTTCACCTTAGGCTAAATTCGATATTCCGAGTCCAAAAATGAAGTCCATTTTCAAATATAAAATATATATAATTTCAAAAATTAGGTATTACTATTCACAACGGCTAGTTTAATTAGTTGTGGTGTGTGTTAGAACTCGAGGTTGCGTACAACACACGCTATCGCATTATTCAAAGGGAAACGTACCGTAGAAGCTTGGGGTGTTACATTAGCATTGGTGGTTTGGGTTGTCAGTGGCATCATCGTGTTGGTTTGATGGCGGTGTCTTGGGGATGTGACTCCTCATGTCGCACAGAGGTTTGTGTTGGAGTTTTGGTTTCCTTTTATGTAGTCTCTTTTGGGTTTTTGGTTCAAGTTGTAAACTTTAAATCTGGACTTGTTACGAGGGCCTATTTGGTTGTCAGTTTTTAGTTACAATTTAATCATCTTATTGTCTATTTTATATTTATTCATCCAGGTAAATCATTCCCATGATTATTTTTTTGATACCCGGGCACTTGTGCCAACCCGTGTGGATTGAGAACGCCCTTCGGGTCATGTCGCGGACCGGGTCAGGCACCGGTTCGGATGGCGACCCGTCCTGGTTCGTGACAGACAACCTACCTTATAGAGATAGATGAATCCTCATCTAGTAATAGCCTCTAATATGGGATGTAATTAGAGGAAATGGAAGAACATATGAACACCATGAAAATCGAAAAAATTATCTTAAATATATTTAGCATTAAATTAGGTAGGATGAATTTATAAAATATGGAAGTGGAATGAAGATATTACAGGTAGCTATCCCACGTGATGAACAACGAGAAATTATGACTTCATATGAGGAAGGAAGCTCAAAGCCTGTGGAAGGAGGAGAATATGAACTTTAGGGATATGGATATTTAGTGTGTGCAATGGAACATAAAAGGGAAGATAATTATTAAATACTGTAAGGGAAAATAAATTTTCATATATTCTAAGAGAGTACAGGGTTTGTCCATACGGTTGGCCAAACCATGTGCCAAACATGCCCTAGCACTGTCCTGGTGTCACCCCCTTGAACAGTCATGGATCATGGTTTGAAAAAAATTAAAAACCATGTGTATCCTATAAAAGATTCTATAGAATTCCCATATAGTCATGGAACCTAGTTCACATATTTTCTCAAACCATTCCCTACCTAATTGAGGCCACATGGTTGAGTCTCAAGATTACCACTAATCATCCACCAACTGGGAACCTCATTTGTTTCCTCAAGAAACTGAAGCATCAGGCTCTGAAAAATCCATTTATACTCCCAAAAAATTCTTTAAACTACCATTCACTTTCATATAAGTAAAACCAAATGTTTAAAATGAAATTTAAAGGGTTTAAACCTCATTAGAAAAACCGAGATATTACACAATTCCAATTCTACATTTTTATATACCTTTTTATTTATATATATTTCTATGAAAAAAAATGAATTTACAATAAAATACATGAATTGTGGTCCTTCCGTCAAATGATGACTCCATGCCACATTACCAAATATTACAACCCATCCCCAAGAGAACACATGAAGTATCCCAATTCCCCCAAAATCATTTCGATCAATAATAATGTAATGTACTCAAGAGTGAGGGTAGGTAAAGGAAATGGGATTTAATGTTGGTTAACCTATAACAGATTTCAAGGATATTAGTGGCATAAAAAGTTATAATGTAAATGTTAGTCTCAAAGTGGATAAATAAGTGGTCATTATAAAGAATTTACTAAATCACATTAGTATATGTTTTATATCTCAAAAGATATTATAATGGACAAAATCATGTTTATATGAAAAAGAAAATATGAGTCCACTTAATAATGGAGGGTATAAGAAAAAATGACAAAATTTGTTTTTAGTACCACTTAAATTGGTGAAAAATATTATTCTATGGTTGTTAACGAGACATGGGTTTCAAAAATCCATTAAACTCATTAAAATATTTTGAAAATTCAAAATCTAGAAAAATAATTCATATCAACATTAATTTGAATCTAATTTTCAAAATAAAAGAATGTCACGACCCATCCCTTGGGGCCCGTGTCATGACTACCCCAATCCAACCTTCCATAGGCTAGGGGCTGGCGACTAGCACCAAAAGAATAATCCCGTAAAACTGGGAAGGCATTGCCTTTATAAATTGTAAACACACACACAAGCAATCACATAGCTGGATACGAAACACCAAGTAAAACTGTATAACAAAAGAGTGATAAAAGTAAAAGGGGGCCAGAATACAAGCCCAACAGTAAAGTACAAGAAACTAAAAGTACAAGTACAACTGAAGAAAAAGGAAAACAACAACAGGGTCGTCCTTCGAGGTTCCTACCTAAAGGGTAGGTACAAATCTCCTCCTCAGCACTCCTCATCTATCTGTCTCCTCCGTGTACCGACTCGTCGTAAGGTGCACCTCTGGGTACCGTCCAGTCCTGGTACTCAAATCCTCAGTCAATGTTGTCCGTCTTCTACACCAAACACAATAAATTACGGGCATAGCCCGTCCAGGGGTGAGTAAAACGATACTTAGTACGGACCCTGAGACCCTCTAGGAATCACAAAATCCAACAAGGATAAAAGAAAAACTATGAAATCAACATATAACCTTACTTAGGTATATTCCCATACATATACATAATTTATCAAGTAATCATTCTCAATCATGAGGAAAAAACAGAGGTTATAACTCATCTCACACCAGGATTTATTCTAGGGGAAGAAAAAAGTAACATTACCAGTCACAACATCGAACACCTCGGCTGCTGGAGAACTCCTCCTCTATAGAGTACAATGGGTCTTCTGCGCCACACAGAAGAGCTTCCCACTACACTTGGACTACTGAGGTAATACTACTATTGAGTACCGTGGGTCTGCTGCGTCACCAAGTCACTCCCCACCATGGGTCTGCCGCGTCACCAAGGTGCTCCCCACTAGGCCTGCTGAGGTACTCTTCCTGTCAAGTACCGTGGGTCTTTCCCGTCACCAAGGCGCTCCCCACTGTGGGTCTAACATGTCTCCAAGGCACTCCCCACTAGGCCAGTCGAGTCACTCTAAGTCGCAACAGTCTGCAGTTGTCAAGTCTTAGCCATCCATAGTGTTCCCGCACTATGCTCGCTCATCTCGAGGAGGATTCGCTCCACAAGATACTGGTCGATACTCCAACATCCACTAAGTCTCATGAAGATGTATTTCAAGTGTCCACCATATCATAGGGGTATCAACATAATAGACGGCACGTCAATCGGACGCCCGGTCTGTGAGTTGTTAGCCTTTTAGTCCCGGGGGACCGATTGGATTCGTGCTTGATCAAACCTGATCGTTCACCATTTTTATCCAAAACTATAGTGTGGTATAGTCAAAGGGACCGACTCACTCCAAGGTTCCCAACACCACTGATGATTCGTCAAACATACGGTCGGTGCCTAATATATGGCCGAAAGAAAGTGAATGGGTCGTTGTGGGCTTGGGTCCAGTCTGACCCGGTCAGACCTACCCGGCCCAACCCATTGGGTCTAGCCACGCCCGCTGGGTCCATCTCGATAGGTTGCGAATGGCTGCGAGGGCACAAGTCCGTGGAGTGGATCGGTCGGATCTTGCCGCAAGGGCACGATGCCATGGGATAACTTGGCCTGGGGGCTCGGAGGGTCGGTGGGCATCACGGCCAGGGCGACTCGGAGGGCTCGGCGACATGAGCAGGGGCGGCTTGGAGGGTTGCGGGTGGCGGGAGCTGGGGTGTCTTAGAGGGCTGTGACAAGGGCGGTTCAGCTGGGGCACAGGGACGGTTCGGCAGAGAGACCGATGCATGGCATGGGCACGGGGTTGGTTCGGCCGGGAGGCCGGTGCGCCGCGAGGCGGCTCGGCTAGGGCGCGAAGCCAGTTTGTCTTGGAGGTCGATGCTCCGTGGGTGGTTCGACTGGAGCGCAGAGCCAGGTCACATGACCGGTTCATCTGGGACGACGGAGCGCTGTGGGTGGCTCGGTCGGGGAACATAGCCAAGGATCATGGCTGGTTCGGCCAGGAGGGTGGAGCACCATGGGTGGCTCAGTCGGGAGATTTGAACGCCGCAAGGGTGGCGTGGGTCATGGAGGCTACGGGTGGTGGCGCCGTCACCTTCCTCCATTTCGAAGAGTACACCAAAGAAGAACGATAGAGGGGTTGGGCCATGTTTGTTCATCCCGCACCCACCGCGTTTAGAGTGATAGAAAGCGGTTCACAAATAAAGAAGCATGAACGTGTATGAAAGATATTTTAAAACATCATTTCCCACAACCCTCATCAATCTATATTTCCAAATCCCACAAAATAATTAGAAGGAGAGAACATGAGAAGTGATAATCAATAAACCACTACCTCATTCTCTTGATGAAATGGGCGTGAGGAAGAAGCTGAAGTCGTCGATGTTCGTCTCATCTGCCACACACCTCCAATCTCGAGCTCGTGCATCGGTCCGTCATAGTTGAAGATGATCCTTGTCGGCGTTCTTTGTGGAGGAAGCATTCTTCATGGAGGAATCATTCTTCATTGGAAAAGATTTCTCCCAATTCCACCCAAATGTAAAGTGGTGCCAAAATAATAGATTATCCCCTCAATTATGTTTGTTGGCATAAATTCAAAATGGATAAATTAATGTGGTGTATTGTCATAATTAAGTGTTTGAGGGTTAGCACAAATGAGTGGGGAGATCAAGAGGTTTCTCCCACTTAATTATGGAGTTCAAGAGGCTTCATTCCATGGGTGGTCCCCACCACCATAATATCCACAAGAGAGTTAGGCTCGGGTGGTCCCCACCACTGACCATTCAATTTGGAGAATAAAACTTATGTGTTCCCCACCACCATAATTTCCACAAGTGCGTGGTTACAACAAATAAAATAAAATGTGTGTTTATTTTATTTTATTATTTCCATGAAAAACCCAAAAATTATCTTTCACTCCCGACAAACTACCGTCGAGGTGAAAGTCTTCTTAATTGAATACTAGCGCTACGAGTTCAACGGTGCCCTCATATTTTAATTCCGAGCATCATTTACAAATTTAGAAAAACCCGCTCGCATGTTTATTGAATTTACCCGAAAAAATGTTTAAAAATTCATTCTGGGAAATCCAGGCCTCAGAATCACATGCCGTCAATTTTCACAGACTCATAAAATTTTCTTTTATTTAAAAAAATTACATTAAAATTATGGGTCTTTACATTCTCCCCACCTCAGGGCTCAATGCCCCCTTAAGACACAACTCAAACTAAGGGAACAAGTGAGGGTACTGAGCACACATCTGTGCCTCCCGCTCCCATGTGCTCTCCTGGAAGTTCCCGTGCTGACAGCGAATGTGCACCAGAGCTATAGACAATCCACGATGGACTCACTCTTGTAGATCCTCAATCGTTATTGGAACCTCTGTAAAATTTTCCCCATCGTCGACGTCCATCTCGTCATGGTCGATGATGTGAGAAGGGTAATGCACGTATCTTCTCAGCTGGGATACGTGGAAGACGTCATGCACCCGGTGCAACTGAGGTGGATGAGATAAGCGGTAATCCACCTTGAAAACACTTATGAAGACATGAAAAGGTCTGATGAATCTCAGAGATAACTTGCCGCCTCGGCTAAATCTTCGTATTCCTCGTCGAGGTGAGACCCGTAGAAAGACGTGGTCTCCATCCTCAAAGTCCAGAGGTCTCTGTATCCTATAAGAATACCACTTATTTCTCCTCTGTGCAGTATTCATTTGCTCTTGGATGATCTACACTATCTCTGTGGTAGCCCGAACCATCTCTGGTCCCACGAGTGCTGACTCCTTGGGGTTAGTCCAGCACAAAGGTGATCTGCAAGGTCACCCGTATAATGCCACGAAAGGTTCCATACCTATGGTGGAGTGATGGTTGTTTATTTATGAAAACTAAACCAAAGGTATGTGATCCTCTCAGCTATAACCGTAGTCGAGGACATAAGTGCTGAGCATGTCGTTGAGGGTCTGAATAGTCTGCTCAGTCTGACTATCCGTCTGCGGATGGAAGGCAGTGCTCAAACAAAGCTGCCTCCCGAAAGCCTCATGTAACCCCTTCCATAGGAGAGAAGTAAAATGTTCATCACGATGAAAGAAAATCATCGTGGTTATTCCATGTAGCTGCACAATATCATGCACATAGAGGCGTCCCAAGCTCTCTACTGAACCCTGCTCTCTGATTGGTAGAAAGTGGGCCGACTTGGTGAGTCAGTCGATGATCACCCAGATAGAGTCATGACCTATTAATGTATATGGAATTCCTATCAAGAAGTCCATGGATATCTCATACCAATTCCACTCTGGGACCTCTAAAGGATGAACCAAACCTGCTAGTACATGATGCACCACCTTCAATTGCAGGCAAGTGAAGCAACGAGAAACAAACTTTGCTATTGCTTTCTTTATTACCGGCCACCAGAAATATCATTAGGGATAATCGTATATCTTTGCCACTTCTGGATGTACTGGTAGAGGGGATGTGTGAACTCCTTAAACAATTCCTCATGAAGTGACACTGGTACCATGGTACGTCCTCTAAAGAGAATGACGTACTCCCCACCTTCAGAAAATCTACCAGGTTCCTGCCTTGTGCATATCTGAGCACGTCGAGCCTCGCAACCAGCGTCCCCATGTTGCACCTCCCCGACTCGCTGAATAAGTGGGGGAGAAACTATAAGAGACAGAAGAAAAGCCACTACATCATGTTCAACAAAATATATCTACAAAGCGGCCAACTGCTCCGTCACTTCCCCTAGAAGCTGTATACCAGACCTCTTGCTGAGTGCATCTGCTACAATGTTCCCCTTCCCTAGAGTATAGACTATATCAAAGTCATAGTCCTGGAGGAACTCTAGCCAACGTCGCTGTCTCATGTTCAGGTACTTTTGAGAGAAGATATACCTGAGACTCTTGTGTTCAGAGTACACTGTAAAACATTTTCCCATTAGATAGTGTCGCCACATCTTCAAGGTGAATACCACTGCTACTATCTCCAGGTCATGGGTAGAGTAGTTCTACTCATGATGTCGAGAACCATATGTGATCACTGCTCATTCCTGCATCAGGACACATCTGAGCCTAGTCCCGGATGCATTGCAGTAAACTACATACCCTACGCCCTCCTCTAGAAGCTTTAAGATGGCGGAACTAGTCATCCTCTGCCTCAACTTCTAAAAACTCTTCTGGAATCTCTCTGACCACACGAAGGGTTGACCCTTATTCATTAAGGATGATAGTGGTTCTGTAACTATAGATAACTCTATCACAAACCTCCAGTAATATCTAGCCAAACCCAGGAAACTTTGTACCTTCGTCACACTCCTGGCTGGCTCCCAAGAAAGTACCGCCTCAATCTTCACTAGATCTACTACAAATCCAGCTTCTGATATGACATGTCCCAGAAAGTGAACCTATCAGATCCAGAACTGGAACTTCACGATCTTACCATAAATATGGTGCTCTTGGAGTGTGTCCATGACTACCTAAAAATGATAAGCATGCGCTTTTTTAGTAGTCGAGTAGATCAGAATGTCATCGATGAAGACTAAAACAAAGCAACCGAGGTATGGATGAAAGATATTGTTCATGAGTCCCATGAAAACTTTTGGAGTATTGGTTACACCGAAGGGAATAACAATGAACTCATTGTGGATGTACCGACATCTAAAAGCCGTTTTCTGCACATCCTTGTCTTGTACTCTGAGTTGATGATAGCCAGATCTGAGGTCTATCTTCAAGAACCACTGGGCTCCCTTCAGCTGATCAAAGTGGTCGTCAATCCTTGGGAGTAGGTTCTTATTCTTTACAGTCACCTCATTCAGGAAATTATAGTCAGCACAAAGCCTCATGCTCCCATCCAACTTCATGGAGAACATAATCGAGGCTTCCCAGAGAGAAACACTGGGCCAGATGAATCCCTTTCCCTACAAGTCCTCTTGTTGTACCCGTAGTTCACGAAGCTCTGTGGGATCCATCCGACACACTGGTGTAGATATCAGTGTCATCCAGAGGTACAAGTCCATGTAAAAGTCAACATCTCTATGAAGAGGTAGACCCATAAAATCATTAGGGAAGACATCCGCATACTGGTCCACCACTACAAGATAGCATAGACTCTCCACATCAACTACTCTGAGAGTAAGGCTAGACAACTGATGAGTGATCAACTACACTATCCTCTAGGTAAGTCCATCCTAAACTGCATATGCTCCCTTCTCACTAGTGATGGTAAAACTGGTCCCATCCGTGTGGACACACTACACTTTGAGCATAATACAGTCTATCTGAGCATGGAATGTAGATAACCAGTCCATACCCATGACGATGTCGTAAGGCCTCGATGCCGCTACTAGGAGATCCCGATCGAAGATCTCGACTCCTAGAGTAAGCTCACACTACCAGAACTAGTGTGTAATCATCGAGTCTGCTCCCATAGAAGTCTATATCTGTAAGGATTGAACCAACATCTTTGTCAGAATCTCCGATCTCCGAACGAGGGAATTGGAAATGAAAAAATGACTAGAACCTCTTTCTATAAGTACTACAGCCATGGTTTTGTAGACACATATCGTACCTCGTATAATTTCCAAAGCTCCATGATCATTGGCCTCACCTTCCTGGAGCTGAGCTCTTCCTTGTCCACCTAGTCCTTGCGGTCATGGTGGACCTCCTGGTTGTGGTGGTGGTAACATCTCGAATCGTCGCCTACCACCAGCTACACGACCAGCTCCTCTGCCATGTTCGTCTCCTCCATGCGGACCCCCTTAGTAAAACCTATATCTCTGCCTGGGAGGTCCTTCAACTATCTTCTGATCGTCCAAACGATGGGTCAGACAGTCACAATCCATATGAACCTTCCCGCTGCATGAGAATCACTGCCCGCTACTAGTATAACCAGCTCCGCTTTGGGTGCCCCGCAAAGCCGATCCTGAGTCATGCAGTCATCCACCAGTAGATCTGGTCCTCTTAGACCTCTATGATGACTGTCTTCTTCCAGTTGCAGAAAACTCTTCTATGTAATGACTGGTAGTGGGTCTCACTGCTGGTGACTGCTCATCCAGAAAACTCTCCACCAAGAGGGATCTCTCAAACACCCCTACCTGCATCTGGATGTTGAGTGAGATCATCAAAGCCCTAATATCCCACATAAGCCCCTGATTGAAGGTACAGGATTTGAAAAATGGGCCCCACACCATATCAGTGGTGTAACGTGAGAGACCAGTGAACCTCGATGAGTACTGAACCATAGTCATGCTTCCCTACTACAGATGAAGTAACTCATGAATTCTCACTGTGCGAAGAGTTTCTGGGACAAACTCTACCTGAAACAGGCTCTCAAAGTCTTCCCAGATAAGCATCACCTCATCGTGAACCTGGAGCATCAAGCTCCACCATCTTCCTGCTACTACCTGTAGATAGCTGACGACAATGATCATCATGAAATCAGCTGGTGTCCCTACCAATCTAAAAACTCTCACCATGGACTCTAGTGAATCCTTAGCTGTCTGTGGGTCCATCTCTCCCCTGAACTTGGGTGGCCTCTGGTGCTGGAACTGATGAAACGTGCTTAAGAGGCGTGCACTATTTGTTGTTGGGGATAGTGGTACTGGTGTCCCAATGGGGAATAGTATCACTGGTTCCTCCTATGGTGCCTCTACTAGAAGAGGGGCCTGCACCGAGGCCTCATCGCTCGATGGGCTATCTGTGCGTACAACTCTCAGAACTCTAGAAGACTGTCTGTGAGGAGCCATCCTAAAAAGAAACAGGTGCGCTATGGTCAAAATGTTATACCTGGTGAGCTGACATAGTGAGATGACTCAAAGAGTTCAGAAAGAAGACTCCTAAAAACACACACGCAATCAGTGTTTTTGTGCACTGAGTCGGATATCAGAAGTCATGGTCATGTTGTATGGATATGTCAGCCACCGCACCGATACTGGACTCCCTGAACTAAAAACTGCACTCATTACCCTTAAAACTATTTCCTCATAGAAAATATTAGAGTCCTATTTCTAAGGTAGAACTGACTCCTCTGATACCAATTTGTCGCAACCCATCCCCCGGGGCCCGTGCAGTGACTACCCCTAGCCCGACTTCCATAGGCCAGGAGCTAGAAACTAGATCCAAAGGTGTAATCCCCTAAAACTAGGAAGTCGTTGCATTTATAAACTTTAAACACACAAACAAGCATGCAAGGAGATAGATAGGAAACACCAAGTAAAACTGTATAACAAAAGACAACTGAAAGTAAAAGGGGGCTGGAATACTAGCACAATAGTAAAGTACAAGGAACTGAAAGTACAAGTAAAACTAAAGAAAAAGGAAAATAGAAATTGGTTCATCCTCCGAGGTTCCTACCCGAAGGGTTGGTATAGATCACCTTCTAAGCACTCCTCGTCAGTTTGTCTCCTACATGTACTGACTCATCATAAGGTCCACCTTCAGGTACCATCTAGTCCTGGTATACACATCCTCAGTCAGCGTTGTCTGTCGTCTGTATCAATCACAACGAAGTGCTGGAATAGCCTATGTAGGGGAGAGTATAACGATACTTAGTAGGGAACTTGAGACCCTCTAGGTCTCACAAAATCCAACGAGGATAAAAAACAAAGTATGAAATCAATAGATAACCTTACTTAGGCATATGCCCATACATATACCAAAGTTATCTAGAAATCGTTTTCAATCATGAGGAAAACACATATGTTCTGACTCAGCTCACACCATGATTTATTCTAGGGGTGGAAACAAGTAACATTCCAAATCAAAACGTCGAACACCATTGATGTTGGAGAACTCATCCTCTATCGAGTACAGTGGGCCTGCTGCGTCACACAGAGTCACTTCCCACTAACATTGGACTACTGAGGTACTCCTCCCGTCGAGTACCGTGGGTCTGTCGTGTCACCAAGGCGCTATCCACTGGGCCTACTGAGGTACTCCTCTTGTCGAGTACCATGGGTCTACCAAGTCACCAAGGAACTCCCCACCATGGGTCTGCTATGTCCCCAATATGCTCCCCACTAGGCCAGTCGAGTCACTCCAAGTCGAAACAGTCAGCAGTGGTCAAGTCTCAGCCAGGCACTAGGTTACCGCACTATGCTCGCTCGTCTCCAGGAGGATTCTCTCTAGAAGCTACTGGTTGATACTCCAACTGCCACGAAGTCTCACGAATATGTATCTAAAGGGTCTTCCCGGTCATAGGGGTCTCAACGTAATAGATGGTGCGTCAATCGGATGCCCGGTCTGTGAGTTATTGGCCTTTTAGTTTCGGGGGCCTGATTGGATTCATGCTCGATCCAACCTGACCATTCCCCATCATAATCCAAAACTCCAGTGGGGTATACTCAAAAGTACCAACTTGCTCCAAGTATCCCAACACTGCTGAATATTTTTCAAATGAATGTCCGGTGCTAATGATATGGCCAATAGAATGTAAATTTTTCGTAGTGGGCCCGGGTCTGGTCCGACCCGGTCAAACCGACCTGGCCCCATCCGGCCTGGCCTGACCCTGTTCATGTCAACCAAGACTGACCCGCTAGGTCTTTCCCAACCCGTAGTGTGGCATAGCCCATTGGGTCTAGGCCGACAGGCCACGTGGGGCCGCGGAGGGCCGCAGATGGCCGTGAGGGCATAAGGCCGCAGAGCGGCTCGGCCAGAAGTTGCTGTGAGGGCACGAGGCCATGGGGCGGCTCGGTCGGGGCAACTGGGAGAGTTGGTGGGAATTGCGATCGGGGTAGCTCGGAGTGCCGGCGGGCAGTGTGAGACATGGCGACTTGGACGGCCACGGGTGGCGCGAGCCAGGGCGGATCGGAGGGCCACATCGTGGGTGGTTCGGCCGAGGCACATGGTCAGTTTAGCCGGGAGGCCGGTGCGCTGCGGGGGCGCGGGGATGGTTCAGCCGGGAGGCCAGTGCACTATGGGGTGGCTCGGTCGGGGCGTGGAGCCAGTTTGTCCAGGAGGGAGGAGCGCCGCAGGTGGATAGGCCGGGGTGTAGAGCCAGGGTGCACGGCCGGTTCGGCTGGGAGGGCGGAGCGCCGCGGGTGGCTCAGCCGGGGCGCGGAGCCAGGGCGTGTGGCTAGTTCGGCCGGAATACCAAAACTCTATGGGGGCAGCGTGGGTCGTGGAGGGCGAAGGTGGCAGCACCGTCACCTTTGTGACCTTCTTCGCCTTCGTCGCCTTCCTCCATTTCAAAGAGTACACCAATGAAGAACGAAAGAGGAGTCGGGCCATGTTGGTTCGGCCCGCACCCTCTGCGTTTAGAGTGATATCAAGTGGTTCTTAATGAATGAAGCATGAATGTGTATGGAAGATATTTTAAAACATTATTTCCCACAACCCTATTGAATCTCTATTCCCAAACCACACAAAAGAATTAGAAGGGGAGAACATGGGAAGTGATAATAAATAAACCCCTACCTCATTCGCTTGACGACGTTGGCACGAGGAAGAAGGTGAAGTCACTGACATTCATATCGTCTACCACACACCTCTAATCCTGGGTTCATGCGTCGGTTCATCATAGTCGAAGACGTTCCTTGTCGATGTTCTTTGTGGATGAAGCGTTCTTCACGGAGGAAGCGTTCTTCGTTGGAGAAGCTTTCCCCCAATTTTAGCCAAATGTAAAGTGGTGTCAAAATAATAGATTATCCCCTATATTATGATTGTTGGCATAAATTCAAAATGGACAAATTAATGTGGTGAATTGGCATAATTATGTGGGAAAGGGTTAGCACAATTAAGTGGGGAGCTCAAGAGGTTTCTTCATACTTAATTATGGATTTCAAGAGGTTTCATTCTACTGGTGGTCCCCACCACCATAATATCCACTATGGAGTTAGGCTCAGGTGGTCCCCACCACCGAGCATTCAATTTGGATAATAAAACTTCTGGGGTCCCCACCACAATAATTTCCAAAAGTGGGTGGTTAAAACAAATAAAATAAATTGTGTGTTAATTTTATTTCATTAATTCCATGAAAAACCCAAAAATTATCTTTCACCCTCAACCAACTATCGTCGAGGTGAAAGTCTTTTTAAGAGAATACCGGCACATCAGGTTCAATGGTGCCCTCAAGTTTCAATTCCAAGCATCGGTTCAAAAGTTAGAAAAAACCACTCGCACGTTTACTGAAGTACTAGAAAAAAAGATCAAGAAATTCATTCCAGGAACTATGGGCCTTAGAATCACGTGCAATCAATTTTCGTGGACTCATAAAATCTCATTTATTTAAAAAAATTACATTTAAATTCCAGGTCTTTAAAAAGAATATTTCTCAAAAGAAGCTAAAAATATGAATAATGATTAGGGATATTAATTTAATCTCAAAGTTACTAAAAACATGAAAAAAAGAAAATATACATTAAAATAAGCTCACAAACAACTGATTAAAAATAGAAAACTATCAATCTATTTAATTTATCGTCACTATTATATATTACCAACCCTCATTTATGAAAATAAATAGAAAATTTTAGGATAGTATACATATTTAAGATGGAGAAATAAAAACTAGAGATTGTTTATAGTGGTTTGAGTTGAGCACTTGTCTCACTGGTTCTCTACAACCCTTACAATAAAAGCTAACATAAGAATTTATTCCATGAAGAGTAAACTAAAAATGAGGAAGTGGTAGAGAAAAAGTTATTGTGATATCCTCATAAGTTATGTTGTGTTTATACTGCCTAATACTTGATTTTTTTATTAATTCTTATAAGATGGTGGGTGGGGTTTATGTGGTAGAAATCACCAAATTATATTTTCTCAATGCCCATGAGTGGAAAATA
The DNA here is from genome assembly GCA_963277665.1 of Viscum album. Lineage (NCBI taxonomy): Eukaryota > Viridiplantae > Streptophyta > Magnoliopsida > Santalales > Viscaceae > Viscum > Viscum album. The sequence goes on along the minus strand of OY728150.1, from coordinate 1,127,811,486 downwards.
GAATTTGATACAACTAAAAGAATGGAAAAGTGATCCATTCCATAGAATGAGTGGAGAAAATTGATATATGAAGGGAGGGTAATGTATGAAGGGGTCCACACTATATTCCATTATGATTTTATCCTATAGTTAATGTTCATGTTGTTATTTAAGAGGCATTCACATCATCCCAATTTCTTTAATACCTTATTATTTTCGAATTACCTCCTATTTGGTGGTTCCTTCACTAGGCTCCAACACTATCACCTCCTTGATCGAGTTCTATTAATCATCCTCATCACTCTTCAAGGATAAAATTAGATTTAAATAATATGAAATAAAAACAATAAGAGAGTTATAAATTAATTAAAACATGAAAACTAATTTAAATAGACATTAATTATAGTTCTATACCCTTTAATAATTAATTGGATATATTTTTCACTTCCTCAATTTCAAATGGAAGGATCTCTAAAAGATGTAGTTGATATTGGTATTCTAATAGAGTTCATAACTCTAGGATTGCATTATAATATTTGGGAGGGAATAAAATATAAATTTTTTATTCATTGTCTTTTTTTATAAAACCCTATAAAATAGCGTGATAACTTAGTGATATTCTCATCTATGATTTCAAGACATGGGTATGTAATGCCTTCTTTGTGATCCTCAATGAGATCCCTAAATTAAGCATCAATAAAACTATACATTCAAAACACAATTACTTTTATTTCTATCATTTGAAATGTTTTACATAACGAATGAAATGATTATCCATTAGGGAATTACCTTTTTTAATTGGATTTTTAAAAATGAATAAAATCCAAATATTTAAATATATATGAAAAAATGAGAGAAAATAATTTGACCTCCCTAACAATGAAACAGAATTTTGATGGAATTTTCCCCAATATCATGAAAATAGAATTTATAGTGAGCTATAACATAGTATTATAGAATATTTGGGTTATCTCTCAAAGAATCACACAATCACTCACAATCCAATGTGTCATTAATGACTATATTTTTGAATTTAAAATTTATTATAAAAATAAAAATAAAAGAGGTTTCTTGATGTTTTATGAATGATTTAGGAGTAAAATAATGATAAAGTTGTTACATGACCAATCCTTGGAGATATTATAATTATATATATAATTTTTCATATGTGATGCGTTTCACTATTAAATATTTCAATGACAAACTTATACCTTTCATTTAGTCAGCAAACACAATTTTTAATAAATAAATAATTATACCCTAGAACCACATAGTATTGTAACTCATTTTCACTATATATAGCCTTAAACCTACACCATATATCCATAGAATGGGTTTTCCTTCATCGTATGATAACGAAATCTAATGAAAGGGAAAATGAAAATAAAATAATGTAAGTTGCATGGAAAATGAATAATATAAGCAAGAGTGAAAACCTCTTAATCCTCACATATAATATTCATTTACATGGTAAAAAATAATGATAAAAATTATAATATACTATGTTATCACCATTATCTATTATTTCCAAAGATACAAATGAGAAAACAATAGAACATAAAAAAATATATCAAGAAAGCAAATTCAAAATAATTCTCCATGTATTAGGCTAGTAATGTTAATAATCCAACATAATAGTGAACAAAAAATAATATAAAAGAAAATAAATCTCCATAGTTAGTTTCTCTTCTACCTTGTAATTTTCCAACCTCTCATTTTCTTATTAAAACTAGTAACCCCTTAAATCAATGTGGAGGCATAGGAGGGGTGGAGGATTTTCCCTCTAATTCTATATTTTGGATTCAAATACATGTTTTAAGCCTTAGACAAATTAATTTAGAAAAAAAATCATCAAAAAATTTGTTTCTATACATATTTGATGTTTGTTAGGAAATTTCTAGTCTATTGGACATGTGTATAAAAATTTAAAACACAAATGCACGATTTTCGATCCCAAAAAACACTTCACATTTGAATTCTCTTGTTTTCTAGGTATTTTTCATGTTTGAAAGAGATGCATATCTAAGGGAAATAGTTAAGGAAATTTATCATCAACCACTTAATTTCATATAAAAAATGTAAGTTCAACTGGACTGTCTATTTTTGATATAGAGTCCTAGAATTGAATATAGTATAAAAAATATAATTATTTCTTTCCCCCAACTCATATAATTCATTTTCCCTACTATTATTAGATTTAGAAATTAATATTTTCAAACTAAATGGACTCCAATAACCTTGTGATCCTAAATAAATTATTTTCCTATAATTTGGATTATTATTGTTTATATTATGAGAAAGTACATAATTTATATTTTACATGGAAATGTAAAAAATTGTACATTTTTCTATTTTAATGTTTTTTTAAATAATGAATGTAAAATATTAGTTAAATAAAAAATAATATAATTATTGGATACTAGACCCCATATAAATCCTAAAATTCATGTTTAAGGATGAAAATAATAGATAATTTGTTGTAAAATCAAATAATCTCCATAAAGTTTCATGTTTTTAAACTTATTCTTATATATGAAGTTTTTTTCAAGATGAAAGATAATTATATCAATAAACTTAATCTCCCTATCATCAATCAAATATTTATTATTTATAAATAATAATTAATTAGGGTAATGGAAAATAACCCCATGATTGGTAGCTTATATTGAGTATTATATACAAGATATAAATGTTTTTAAGTGATACTTTCTCAAACTCACCAACTCTATGAGAAAACCATGTTTGAATGAGTTTTTCTACAACCTTATTCTATTATTCTAAGACATTAAACTTATCTTTATTTACGATAGTTGTTCCAAATATAAATAACATTATATCAATAGACTTAATCCCCATATTATAAACCCAAATTTATTATATAGGAATTTTCTTTTATAAAGGTAGTTGAAAATATATTCTATTCAAAAAATATAAACAAAAATTATTTCCCATCCACTATAAACTTTAATCTATCCTCAATATTTAAAATGAAATTTAAATTTTTGTAAAACTCTTATACCTCACAAGCGTATAAAAACATCATCTTTATAGAATAAAAAACATTCCCATTTTCAAAATTCTAAATCAATCATTAAAATAAAATTAATTTTATTATTCCACCAAAAATCAATAGCTTAACATGGTAATAGAGTTGTTTATAAATAATTCTTGTTCATATTTAGAATAAATCTATAACCTAATATGTATTATTTTTTATCTTCCCCATTTTACTTTGTCAATAAAAACCATATAAACTATTGTTCAGTTTCAAAATATAGAGTATTGGATTTGATATGAACTAACCCATTGGGGTGTTTCTTGGGCCATCTATAAGTCAGTTGTGCCACCCTTATAACACATACAATTGGCCAGCATATGGTGACTAGTTCCGAGTAGTCATGTCTTTTAATATGGGAGGACTTATCCTATATCAACCTATAATAGATACAAATATCCAATGAAAAAGGTACAAAAACACTTACATGATATATATATATATATAGAAATAATCAATAAACTATACACAATTATTGTATTATACAAAACAGTGAAAGTATACCCTATATGGTAAATATAAGGGAAATCAGTACATCTATCGAGCCTTAAAAAACAATGTTCTAAGAATATCCTCCATGATTCATGTAAAAATGGATTAAAACCAACTAAGGAATCCTATACCACTATCTTGAATCACCAAACACCATAAATCATCACTAAGAATAACTAGGTTTTGACTCCAAAAAATCCACCCTAGCTATAAATATATATGATCTGTCTTTAAAACTATGCATCTTCAATATATACATGACACATGTAGGAATTAGGATCATGTATGGGTGAGTTTAAAAATAAATTTTAGGGTGATACAAAAACCAAAAAATTAACATAAGAAACAAGTCATAGAAACTAATACTATAAGAAATGACCAGAGGAAGACCAAGAGGGAAAACTAACACCATGTCCACTAAAAACACCCATTACTACAGACTTTCAAGGGCAAAAGAAAGAAGGATACTCTATATATTATTAACCAAAAAAATTATAAAGAATTCAGAGAAGTATCAGTCATCTTATCTCTAAAAATCAAAATACATACAACAAGATAAAACTAAAATGGTAGGATTACTAAAGGGTCTACGAAATCTGATGTTGATTGATGGATACATGTTGTACCTCAAGGGAAACCAAGGGTTCTTTGAGATGTTACTATGAACAAGTAATCCCACACTACTCCACCATTCCTATGACCATATAACTATTATAAACTATGATGGTACACCTTATCATCATATAATCATACTTACCAATTGAGGGAGTACTGGACTATCTGATCCTCCTCACCATACCACCAATTAAGCATCATATACACCCTTATCATGGAACCCACACTACCACGTCTACACTAAAATGAGGGATCACCCACCATTGTTATATGGGGAGAGGTTGAATAAAAACTCCAAAATAAAATTTAAAAATTCTAATAATTCTAGATTACCACATAAGATCTATAGTGTAGGAACTAAGAATGAATGATAGACACCTCAATTGAGGGAGTACCGACCCTAGTGGAGAACCCACACCCCACTAGAGATCTAGAATGAGAATTAATGACTCTAAAAAGTGTGGACCCATGGAATATATTGGTGTGGGGGAGTACTACCACTATCGAAAAATAGAATATTTGGGACCCTATCCACGACCAGTCTTACTTATTTTGGAGTACCAACCCCAACACCACTCCGATGATCACTCCTAAACCCTGCTGTTGGATAACCATCACTGAAGGAAAGATCCCACTCAAAACATCTCACATAATATCTCAGATTCTAAAAAAAATTCCACCATCACATCCCATGAGAAATTATACTCATAATGGTGTACTCATGGGACCTAATTCAAGCCAGAGGGGAGAGATACAACCAATGTATGTTTCTTAGAAAAGTACACATCATATGAGCTAGGGAAAAGTAAATGTTAGACCAGAAGTGGAACATGGATTGTGTCAAGTTACCCATATTATGTTTCTATAAGAATAAAATATGGGCGATCTTTATGAAAACAATTTTTAAGGACACTCTATTTCTGAGGACTATACTCCTGGTATATACTGAGTTAGCCGACTAAGGATTACACAAACTGTCGTACTTTCCCACTTTCCACGTGAGACCAAATGACCTCCAAAGTGTTTATTCCCCACACATGCTATGAATTAAGCTAAGGGTCACATGTTATGTTGGTTAATCACACAGTGTGAGATATTTAACTTTCACGGAGACCCTAGGTGCTACATCTCTAGGGAGACTCGAAATGTGTTCTTCCAAACTATATGCAGCGTAGCTAGTGTTTTTTCCAAAATCTGAGTCTATCCCTGATTATTTATCACCTCTAATAATATCTTTAATATCATTTTACAATCACCATTAAGATCCCCACTCAAGTTAGTAACATTATTAGGAGTCATTTTCTAGATCCCATTCATTGAAATTGGAAACCACCACCATTCGTCACCCTGCGTCACCCATTGGGAAAAAACCAAAACCGTCCACTATCACATATTCACTATATTTGTGAACATATTACACACTAATAAAATTATTTTTGTTATAAATTTTAAAAAATATATACAATGGTTTGATCATTATTCAAACCAGATCGAAAATAGTTGAACCACCAACCGAATCACGGAGGGTGACGAATAATATAAAGAAAAAGAGGGATAAAAGATTAAAATATTGAATGTAAATATTTTAAAATGGCTATGAATGATTCAAAAATAATTTCTGATATGTTAATTGATGAACTTATGGGATAAAATCAATTTTATGAATAAATAATCCACTAGACATAATTTCAATAAAAATATATGTTAATATTTCTATGTTAAGGCCAAACACATATTCAATTCAACATAAATCAATCCATTCTCCGGGAAATATTAATGATGAGGTAAATATATTAGGAACTAATGACCCACCTCATGGAACAATGAAAATCCAACCTTAATCCACTATTTATTCTCATTGAAGTTCCAACCTTGATCCTATGATCCATCAACACTCCCAAGATCTAAATATCCACCCTTCCCACCTCACTAGGGTTTACGTAGTGGATAATGTATAAATATATAGATGATTTATAAATAGATTTAAATAGCCGAATTTACTTATTCGAATGGATAAATAAATAAATATTTAATTTATTATAATAACTCTCCAAGTAATTACTAATAATCATGAAACTTGATGTTAACGAAACCAAATTCTACCCTAGCGTAAAACCCCATAATGGGGCATCATTTTCATACTTGTTTTCCACAACATTTATTTGAGATTTTAATGATTAAATATATAAAATGTGATTTAATAAAGTAATAATTTATTTGGGTCCATTTTGAGTAAAAATAGAAATTCTTTATATTTTTTATTGAAAATGAGTTTGTTTTGATGCATAACTGCTTAATTGTTCCAAGTATTAATTTTAATATATTTTATAATCGAATAATTTGAAGGATTTTAGTGTAAAAATAAATTAATTTTTCTCAACATACCATTTACCAAATAAATGATATATAATATTAAGTGGGGTTGAAGAAATTATTTTTTATTGTTATAAATAATCTTATGGGAATTTTTTGAAGAAAATATTAAAAACTAGTGTGCAAGGAAACACTTAGGAATGAAGAATATATGGTGCTTCTTAAGAAAAAAACCACATCCCATTTCAAATTCAAGATGAATCAAGGATTGTCCAGTTATAAACATTCTAAATACTATTCCCCTTGGGTTGTTATACCGTGAACATTCTTTTTTTCCTTTGGTTACCATTATTTTTATTTATTTAGTTTTAGTAAATGGTTTGATTTTCTTATTCTATCAGAAAATAAGAACACAATGAAATTTCATAGTGTGACATCAATCTTTACTGTCACAAATATAGAATCACATGTTTAATCATTCCACCATATGCTTTATTACTTAATACAAATCATTTTTTGGGAGTGATACATTTAATTTAATTTTGTACTACAAATGTTTTTGGAATTAAAGTGATTACTATAATTCTAATTGTAACACCCCAGGATTTCATATTAATTTATATATTTAAAGTATTTAAATAGCTTATACCATACACAACACTGACTTGTCTTGCATTATACTCAATATTGAGTTTCTACGAAGCAACCTATTAGTATTATAATTATTTAAACTATATATTTATTTATCAATTAAATATTGTGATATGAATAGTAAAAAATAAATTATAATTTTTATTCATATTTTTTTCACATAAATAAAAAATATTTATATGAAATGTATATATTTTGATAAAATAGTTACATATTTAGGAAAACTATTTTCTTAAAAGAGAAATTTTTATGTCCTTTTTTTGAACAATAATAAAATTAACATCAGACTCTAATAAAAATTTAATTTGATAAAATAAATATAACCTTTTATTCTTAATATCAAAATTAACTTAGGGTGAATTTTTGTTATTTTTCTGAAAACTTTCAATTTTTGATGAATAGTGAAAAAAAACTGCATAGTACATAAAAACTGAAATTTTATTTATATAATAATTATTGTTATTTAAATTTATTTTAAAGTAAAAATATATAAATAATATCTATATTATTCCAACGTAATTTATTATAGTCATTTTATAATAATATTTGATATATAATATTTAATTTAATTTTTTAACGTCTTTTACCCACCTTCTTGGCACATTTTAAAATTTTTATAAAACATAATTTTACTGCTTATATGAATTAAATTCTAAAAATATGAGAGAAAAAGTTGACATCAAAAAGTAAAATTTGGTTCAATAGGATAAAAATAATTTTTGATGAACACTACCTTTAAATTTATTTGCCGTGGTTAAAAGTAAATAGGGTAATTAAAGGTAAAATGAACTTTTAATAAACGTAACACATGTCCTAATTATATTTGATAAGTTTATTTCGACCAAAATAAACATTATAAATAAAATATGATCCTATTTGATCTACTTGGATTAGACTAGGATATTTATTATTATTTTATTTAAAGAAGAGTTTAATGTGTTAAATTATAATTTTAATAACTAATTTTTTTAATATAGAGTTATACATAAGATAAATTCGACTATAAATATTCATTTGAAATATAAAAATATTTCATACATAGTCGTATTTTATTTATAATTTTTAGACATTAAATAATTATATTTATTTATTACACAATGATGACGAAATAATTACCTTATTAATGAAAGATTAAAATAATTGATATTAAAAATATCCAAATAAATGTAAATTCTGACTTTTGAAGAATTCAAATAATTCTATAGGTTAATATTAAATTTTACGGTTGATGTAATGTGTTTTTTAGAATTAATCATGTTCTTTTGACTTTCACAAAAACCATATACTAAATAGTGTCAAAATTAGCGTAAATGGGTTTTTAAAACCAATACTATATTATTAAATGATATAATATTCTTAAAAATACAAGGATCAGAAAAAGGACATATATAATGATATATATGTCATTAATTAACCAATTCATGTTATTTTATCATTTTATAGAAGTTTATTAACCATGTAATATAAAAATACAAGAAGACATGGTAAAAGTTATACTATTTAACTAAGAATTAAATCTAAAGGATAAGGTTAATAAGGACACCTAAACTTGTCTAGTACCTATTTTTTGAGATTATTTTGACCCATACCCACCTTATACTAGAAATTAATCCATTTGGAGCCATTAAAAAATGAAAAATATTTTATATTAAAATAATATTTCAAGATTTTCCTAAAGTGACCCTCAGCGGTCTTATAAAAGGGTAGTGCCCCTTCCCTAAAAATCACACCTCCAAATCCATTTTTAGAATACAAACCCAAAAATAATATCTTACCAAATACCCACAATTCAACCTAGAGGCCTTACATTGATCATAAATCCAACCTAAGGGGCCCATTGGATCAAATGCAAAGGAAGCACCCAAATAAGTGGTAATAATTTCACTACCTCTTTCAAAGTTCTTTTCTTCTTCCACATTCTCTTTAGTTGTTGTTTCCATACCAAAATAATAACCCTAGTACCTTATACATAATGTGATATTATTATAAATATGGTACAAATATATTCATTATTCTATCCATCTTATGAATGACAAAGTCATCATACGTGCGTACATACGACTTACAGTCTCCAAGTGTTGGTGTAGTTTCTTATTCAACACTTTATTATTTGTATGGGTACAATAATGAGTATAATTGATGTAAATAATAATTATATACTATTAATTATTATTTATATATGATATACCATCCAATTATATACTATTTCACTATCAATATAATGATATTGTCACCCCTGCATACATATGGATTCCCGTCTCCACGAACGCGATGAGATTCATTTCCCATCTTAACCATTAAAGAATAATTTTCATTTTATGATTTAAAATAATTTTTAAGAACTTAATATCATTATGCATATGATTATAATAAATCCCAACCATAAAAAACATGACTTACTTAACAAAACATATAAATGAAAATGAATCAGTTAACACCCGAAAAAATGATACTGCAAAAATATTATTAAGAAATAAATATTATATGATCATATATTATATCATATTTATGTATTTGGTTCTTGTATAGTTTAATAAAAATGATTTAAATATTATATATGAGGTTAATGTACCATCTATAGAGGGAAATTTCAAGGTAAGGGTTAATTTTACAATTTATTTATTTATACGAGTTTCTTAATAAGTAAGTATCTACTGGGACTCCTTTATCATCCACATCCATGTTTCTTAAAGATGTATTTCAATTTTTTTTACTTTTCCAAAGAATATTGGTTAAATTTATTTATAACCATGTTTGAATTTTTATAAAATGTTTTTAAAGGAATCATTCCATCATTTTCCAAATAAGGTACTTTATGAACTTTTTGAAAAATTATGGCAAGAATGTATTTTTAACATATATGGCAGGTATGGCTATTTTCCACCATTATAACACCTTAAAATATTACATTAAAATATTATAAAAATATTTTCAAAATAAATGTTTTCTTTTATTATTATATGACTTTTAAATGATTTCAAAATAGAAAGAGCAATTTCTCTCAAATTGTTTGGATTTCAACTATCTCATCATCCTTTGATGGATTTTACAGTTGTTTGAAGTTGATTTATTAAGATAAAATCTTCCATATATTATTGATGGGTTTGTGTTATGTTTGATTTTGGATGGATTATTTTTATACCATTCATGGTTTATTGTTAATGTACTAACATTTTATATGCTAGGTTTAAAATGAATGTTTTTGTTATATTTCAACCTTTTCATATGAGGAATTCATTGGACATAGTAAGCGGTGGGTGGAGCCCTCTATAACTCCTTGATGCATCGGTAGGTCTCATGAGAAAAACTAGTGTCCTGAAACAAGGCCTTGAAAAAATATTTTTCGTAGTCTTGGCATGTGGCCTTGACTATGTGGTTATGATATCCGACATTAGACATTCCATCATTATGAAATTAGCTATTGATATTAGATGTGATTATTCGGCCAGTATAATACACATTTGAATAAATAAATGACATTATTTGATTTATCTTTTACATATTATGATGAAGTTTACGTTTAAAAGTCTTTTGTTTTATTCTGATACATTTTCTTAAATGTTTATGCTTATTTATGATAGTTTCCCCTATATTGTTATTTTTACTGAGCATCTGAGCTCACCCCTTTCTTATGTCTTATTCTTCCCATTATGTGAAGAAGTATATTATGATTGGCCTACATTGATCGGATATGGGATATGATTGTGTTCAAAGGGGACACAATGTTGGTTTTTTTATTTCATGATGTAATGTAAAACTTATGTATATATCTGGTACTTCCAAGGCTACAAAACTAATCGGTCTTTCAAAACATTATCTCTTGTAAAAATGAAAATGTTATGTAATAACACACCGACTATGGGTAACTAGGGTCAGGTTGTTACAGTAGGTATAATAGGAAGTTTAGTACAAAACATAGAAACTAGATTTAGAAAAACTATTAATAGAGAACATTACCCTAAGATAAAATTTTAGGATTAGTATAGAAGAACATAAAAAAAATTTGGTAGTGTAAATAATATGTGGGTTTTCCAAGAAAATACATCTCTTTCTAGATACAAATAGGTAGAGGTGGCTCAGGCACAGATGTACTTAGGAATGAAAACTCCGATAAGGAGTTTTGGGGTTGAACAAGGGTATCCTTGTACATGACAATAGGCCTTGCAGCACTCTTGGTATTGACACTCCCAGGGGATATGGTTAGGATAATTTAAATTTTCTTTAAAAACCATTTAAATTCCCCAAACCTAGATTCCCAGAGTCGGTGCATTATTTTAATACGTTGGCATGATTACAAAGAATCAAGTCCCGAAAGACTGATCAGTTTAGCCATATAGGAAAATAGATTACATGCATGATCGTTATATTATAATTTCTAAAATACAAAACAAAAAAATTCCATTGAGAATTCCATTGTTCCGTTAGCTTAACCCTACATCTAAATCATAAAACACTTCTTGGGATCCTAGGAATATTAAACATAAGAAAGGGGTGAGCTCAAATTCTCAGTAAGGAGAACAATATAGTGGAAACTTTCATAAATAAGCATAAACATTTAAGCCAATGAATAAAACAAAAAAAAATGCCTTTTCAACATAAAATTCATCATAATATGGAAAATATAAATCAAAATATTGTCATTTACTTACTCACATGGATATTCTACTAGTCTATTAATCACATGCAATATCAATAGCCACTTTCATAACGATGGAATGCATTATGCAAGACTTTCATAACCACATAGTCAAGGCCTTGTGCCAAGACTACAAATAAGATTTTGTCAAGGCCTTGTTCTGAGACACTAGTTTGTCTCATGAGACCTAATGATGCATCAAGGAGCTATAGCGGGCTCCACCCGTCACTTACTAAGTCCAATGCATTCCTCATATGAAAAGTTTTAAACATAGAAGAAACATTCGTATTAAAACTAGCATACAAAATGTCAATACATTATCCATAAACCATGAATGGTATAAAAATAACACATCCACAGTCAAAAAATCACAAAACCATCAATACAATATGAAATATTTGTATCATAATAAATCAACTTAAAAAAAGTTTAAAATCCATCAAAGGATGTTGACATAGATGAAAATGTTTTGTAAAACTCTTTGAGAGAAATATCCATTTTTCATGAAAAAATTTAAAAGTAACACAATTAATAAAGGAAGTAATTTAATTAAATTTTTGAATCAAAGTGTCTCATACCACTTTTAAACTTTTTAAAGGAATTAACATTTAAAAAACATTCATGTCCATATAGATAAATCCTTATAAACCATTTGAAAAACATGAACATTAATGAGAATGATTTAGAGGAATAAATATTTAAAACATTTATAATGATGTTTTAGTAAAATTAACTTAAAATAATCCCTTTGAAAAATCTTTAATGAAACATTGACATGGATAATAAATATGTCCTAGTATATACTTACATAAAAACAACCTCGTATAATAAAGAGATTGTGAAATTAACCCTTACCTTGCACATTCTTTTGGTCAAGGGTACGCTTAACCTCTTGTATAATGACCATAGTATATTATTAAATTAAACCATTACCATATTTATATTTATTATATCATACATGATTCATTTATGACTTTATACTACCCCTTTAATAATGATTTCCATGTTAAATTAACCTTTCGGGTAATAACCGCTTTCTTTATCGTACGTGTTTTAACTTGTTATTCTTGATCGTATCATTTAGATAATGATTTAAATAATTCCAGAATATAAACCTTGATTTATATATCATATATATTTAGAATATAAATATTTATAATAGATAGATATATGAAATGGAAAACACCATTTATGGAGACGGTAGGCCTTACGTACGTATAAACGCTATTTCTGTTTTCATATAGTATTGAGAAGAAGTGTATAAGATATATGTAAGTACTTAAATATATATATATATATATATATATATATCTCAAGTATCATTATTATTTCATATATTACATACTTATTAGTAATATATTTTTTTATAATCGTCGATGAATGGTGAATGTTGAAATGAATCTCATCGCATCGTGGAGACGGTAATCCGTACGTATGCACGAGTGACAATATCATTTCCTTAAAGGTGTGGAATTTAATGGTATATTAATTTTAAAGAGACATTAGCATGTTATTTTCATTATTTATATAAATCTTACTCATCATTATATCTATCTAAATAACATAGTGTTGAATAATAAATTACACCACGGCATGGAGACGGTAAGCCGTACGTATGCACACATGGTGACATTATCATTCGTAGGATGCATATAATAATGAATATGGTTGTTCCATATTTATAATAACATCACAGAATATATAATATACTTGATTTATTATTTTGGTATTTTAATAACAAAGAAAGAGTAAGTGGAAGAAGAAAAGAACTTGGACGAGGGTGGTGAAATCATTACCACTTCTTCAGGTTCTTCCTTTTTATTTGATCAAAATGGCTCATTATGTTGGCTTTATGACCAATGTAAGGCTTCTATCATAAAGGTAGGATAGTTGGGAGGTTAATGTTTAAGGGGTTGGATGAGCCAAATAGCTTTTTAGGTGTGAATTTGAGAGAAGGGGAAGTTCCCTTTTATAAGAAGGGTGAGGGGCACCTTAGGAAAAAATTAAAATATTAATTTATAATTAAATTATTTTAATTTTATGATGGCTCCAAAATGAATTATTTAAAATAAAATGTGAGGATAGTTCGTAAAACACTCAACCAATAGGTTTTATATAGGTTTGGGTTACTATATTAACCTTATCTTTTATATTTAACTCTTGGTTAAATAGATTGACATTTACCATGTCTCTTTGTATTTTTATATTATATGGTTAATAAACCTAATATAAACTTCCAAGAGAACCCCAAGTGGTTCATTAATGACATATATATTAGTATTTAATCTCTTTGGCTGAACCTTATATTTTTATCAATAGAATACCAATTAATAATATAATTTGTGTTTTAAAAACTCTTTTATGTCAATTTTGACACTATTTGGGATATTGTTTTTTCTAAATTCATAGAAGCATTATTACTTAGAAAAAAATTCATTTAATCAACCAAAACATGTCATATTAACCTATAAAATTATTTTAATTCATAAAAATTCTCAAATTACATTTATTTGGGTATTTATAATATCAATTATATTAATATTTCATTAATATGGTGATTACTACATCATCATTGTGTCATAAATAAATTAAATTATTTAATGTCTAAAAATTATAAAAAATTAACATTATGTATTAAATATTATTATAATTCTAATTAATATTTATAGTTGAATTTATATTATGTGTAACTCTATATTAAAAATGGTTTAGTTATTAAACTTTGAATTTATCACTTTTAACTCTTCTTTGAATTAAATAATAATAAATGTCATAATCTAATCAAAGTTGACCTAAATGATCATATTTTATTCCTAAGGTTGTTTTCGGTTGAATTAAACTTATCCAATAGAATTAGGACATCTGTTATGTTAATCATGATATAATTTTTACCCTTAATTACCCTATTTACTTTTAACCGTGGTAACTAAAAGTCAAAAATTACTATTCACTAAAAATTATTTTCATCTTATTGAACCGAATTTTACTTACTAATATCAACCATATCTCTCATAGTTTTGATATTCAACTGATATAATCGGTAAAATTAAGTTTTATGCAAATTTGCAAATACTCCAAAGAGGTGGCTAAAAGACGGTAAAACGTTCGATAAAAATTCATACATCTAATTTTATTATAAAATGACACCAATGAATTAAATTGAACATATATAGGTAATATATATATATATTATAACTTAAAATAAATTTAAATAAAATAAATAATTATTTAAATAAAAATTATGTTTTAAATAATAACACAATGTTTTTCACTATTCATCAAAAATTGAAAGTTTTCAGAAAAATACCAAAATTTTAACCTAAGCTAATTTTGATATTATGAATTTTAAAATTAATTCCATTTTACAAAATTCCAAAGATATAATCTACATTTATTACTGTAAAATTAATTCCCATTGTCAAGACCAAAAATCGTATTTTTATGAAATAATAACTAACAAAAGATTGGCATTTGTTTATGTCCAATTTCAACGTGAAATTAGTTAAAATGAACAGAATTGGATTAAATGGTAAAAATATAATCTATTTATACTTCCAAACTATTGAAATTTATAATTTTACACTATAAATTATTTTTATTAAAAAAGTTTTTTTCAGTTAAAATATAGTATTTTTCATTATTAACCCAAATATGAAAGTTATCAAAAAACCACCTAAAATTTATTGAAACTAAATTCTTATTTCCTAATTCTAAAGAAGAATTTTATTTTGAAAATTGAATATATAAAAGTTTCAAATATTGGATTTAAGGAGGGTTCTCCATTAAAAGGAGGTAAAATTGATTTTTTTTTAAAAATACTTCTTTTATCAGAAAAAAATGAATTTTTTCTTACATTATGTCTCACAATATAGATTCTAAAATTATAAGGATTATATAAAGTTCAAAATTCTGTTAATACTATTCATAACCGCTTTTCAACGGCTAGTTTGGTAAGTCATGGTGCACTATAACTCGATGTTGCGTGTAGTGAAAGTTATTGAATTACTTTGAAGAAATAACCTACTATGAAATCTTGGGGTGTTAAATTCTTCCCTACTTCAATAAATTGCATCCTTGAAATTTAAAATTGTTTTTCGAAAATAAAAGGTTGAAAATATAAAATACTTTTGTGGGAAAATCCACATCCGAAATTGTGTTAACAAAATTTAGTCTTAATAAAAGGAAAAGGGAAATGAAAAGGTCACCACCAAATTATTATCTCGATTAGAATAAAATTGGTAGAAATTAAAGACACATAATTAGAGGGAAATATTAAATATTTATAGGGAGATATTAAGGTCATCAATCACAAAAAACTGTAAAATTGAGGGCCTCAAATCCATCAACCTATGATGATTTAAAATACGATTGGTTGAAAAAAAGATAAGGTATTAGGATAACACATCTTTTGTTTTAATATCCCTTCCCTAAAGTTTAAGAATTAATTTACCCATATAATAAGAGGAAAAAAACTATATATATATATATATACTCGACAATTAGAATTTCATCCCTCAACTAATTCCTACCACTAACTCATCTTTCACTACAAATTATTTCAAAAAAATACTCTATTGATCCTAATCATATAGGGTTCAAAAAAACAATGAATTTATAATTCACCTATAAGACCCTTTTAAAAACTATATTATACAATCCAGGGACTTCACGTAGTCCATTGGTAGCTGATAAATCCCAATCGTAGCATGGTTGTGGGTTCGATTCTCGCAGCTTTGTCTGACGCGACGGATTGTCACATGGTCTTCGTGGTGTCCTTTGTATAACAATCTAAAAATAAACTTATCAATAGTATACAATTTCAAAAATAATCCATTACAACCTTTATACTTATATAAAATACTTCTATCCATACTCACAGTCCAAAATTTATAAGGAAGTTAAAGACAATGAAGATCCTTTTTTTCCACATAATAACATGTGAACACCTTCATCAAATATTATTTTAAAACATGGTAACACCCAAAATTACCATAAAACCATATTGATTACATTCAAGATCCCTTATCCTTTATAAAATACTATATATATTCCTTATATACAAAAATTTTGAATATTCCAACAATGATGAAATAAACAGACTATTAATCAGTTCCCAGGAAATCAAGAATATCCAATGTATTTTTTCCAAATCAAACATCTCTTGTTCCAAAATCACTACCTCATTATCAATACTATATTAAGGATTACCTTTCCTTCAACCATGTATTTTCCAAAAAGTGTATCTTACAATTAAGTCACTTTTTTTAGAACCATATAATATCAAATCCTCAATAAAATAGTACTGTAGTACAATCCTTATTTATCTCCGTAATTCATATAACCAGTATATTGTTGATACAACACTCAAATGAAATAATTATATAATAACAACATAAGAACACTAGTCATTCCTCTTCATCTGAGGTAATATCATAACTTGATTATTATCCAGTAACATCATTTGAGGTATACTCTGATGACTAGGTCATTGATCCGTGTAGTGTCCCAACACCTTGCAGATGAAACATTTTACATTTGAAACCTTTTTCTTACCCATGCAATCACGTACTTGGTGTCCTTTTTCTCCACACTTATAACAAACTCCCATTTACTTCAAGCATTTACCAAGGTTATTATTTCCACATTTATCACATATGGGAAAATCCTTCCTTCCACTCTTCCCTTTATCCATATTTCTCTCTACCATCATTTTCGTATTTTGCTTCCCTTCAAAGCCATATGAATCAGAGAATTAATTACTTATCATATTAACACATGATAATTTTTCTTCATATGTTGATAATATGCGGCAGACTATTTCCCTTATAAATGTGGGCTTAATACCAGTAAATATATGATCCATTTTTACTTTTTGGATAATACGTATTGCTGGAGTTCTCATTCCTTCTACTAGGTACCATTTCTTAACAATGGAATACACTAAGCCAGTTTATGAATCACAATTCATAATTCCAAACTAGTAAAATATCTAACATAATTTGAACTATTTATGGATATAATCCATAATCATTAAATTGTTTTCTTTGAGGAAGTATTTACTCCTAAATCCTTCATAATGGCTTGTAATGAAAATTTGAATTATCTAATGCATATCCCCCGGGAGTGTCGTAAACAAGAGTGCAAGAAGGCTCATAGTCATGCACCGGTTACCATTCGAGTCTAGCTTGAAGCAGTGTTTTAGGGTTTTACCCCTAGTATATCTGTGCCAGATCCACCTCTACCTGCTCATATCCATATAGGGATGTATTTCATGAAAAACTCATAAAATATCTACCATACCAATATTCTAGGAAGTTATTTTATACTAATCCTCAAAGTATATCTTAGAGTAATGTGCTCTAATCAGATTTTATCTAAATCTAGTTTCCAAGGATATTGTTAAACCTCCTCTGATACCAAATGTAATGCCTCGACCCTAGATTCTCAGAGTAAATGCATTATTTTAATACATTGTCCTGATTACAAGGAATCATGTCCTGAATGACTGATCAATTTAGTAGTCTTGGAAAATAGATTACATGCATGAACGTTTCATTACACTTTCTAACATACAACATAAAAAAAATCCTTTGATAATGTCATTGTTCCCTAAGCTTAACCCTCAATCTCAAAAATAAAAGACTTCTTGGGATCCTGGGAAAATAAAGCATAAAAAAGGGGTGAGATGAAATTCTAAGTAAGGATAACAATATAGCCGAAACTTTTATAAATAAGCATAAACATTTAATTCAATATATAAAACTAAAAAAAGTCTTTTTAACATAAACATCATCATAATATGTCAAATATAAATCAAAATAATTCCATTTAATTACGCACATGGATGTTTTACTAGTCAAATAATCCCATGAAATATCAATTTCCACTTTCATAACGATGGAATGCATAATGCTAGACTTTCATAACCACATAGTCAAGGCCTTCTGCCAAGAATACAAATAAGATTTTTTAAAGGCCTTATGCCAAGACACTAGTTTGTCTCATGAGACCTACCAATGCATCGAGGAGCTATAGAGGGCTCCACCCGTCACATATTAATTCCAATGCATTCCTCATATGAAATGTTTTAAACATAACATAAACATTCGTATTAAAAATAACATATGAAATGTCAATACTATATCTATAAACCATGAATGGTATAAAAATAACACATCGATAGTCAAACATATCACAAAAAATTCAATCCAATTTGAAATATTTGTATCATAATAAATCAACTACAAACAAGTTTAAAATCCATCAAAGGATATTGGCATAGATGAAAATGATTTGTAAAACTCTTTGAGAGATATATCCCTTTTTAATGAAAACATTTAAAAGTCACAAAATTTAGAAAGGAAGAAATTTAAAGACATTTTTGAGTCAAATTTTCACATACCACATTGAATCTTTTGAAAGGAATTAAAATATTAAAAACATTCATGTTCATATAGATTAATCCTTAAAATCCATTTTGAAAACATGGAAATTAATGAGAATGATTTAGTGGAATAAACATTTAAAACATTTAAAATGATGTTTTAGTAAAAAGTACCCTAAAATAATAACTTTGAAAAATCTTTCATGAAACATGGGAATGGATAATAAATATGTCCCAGTATATACTTACGTAAAAACATCATCTGATAATAAAGAGATTGAGAAATTAACCCTTACATTGCACTTTCCTTTGGTTGAGGGTACTTTTAACCTCTTGTATAATGACCATAGTATGTTATTAAATTATACCAGAACCATATTTATATTTATTATATCATAAATTATTCTTTTATGACTTTATAATACCTATTTAATAATGATTTCCAAGTTAAATTAACATTTCAGGTAATAATCACTTTCTCTATCGTACGTGTTTTAATTTTTTATTCTTGATCACATCATTTAGATAATGATTTAAATAATTCTAGAATATAAAAATTGATTTATATATAATATATATTAAGAATATAAATATTTATAATAGATAGATATATGAAATATAAAACACTGTTTATGGAGATAGTAGGTCGTACGTACGCATAAACATTGTTTCTGTTTTCATATCGTATTGAATGGGAGTAAGTGAATGAGATATATGTAAGTATATAAATACATACATATATATATATATATATATATATATCCAGTATCATTATTAGGTCATATATTACATACTTATTAGTAATATATATTTTTATAATTGTCGATGAATGATGAACGTGGAAATGAATCTCATCACGTCATGGAGATGGTAATCCGTATGTACGCATTAGCGACAATATAATTTCCTTAGAGGTGTGGAATTGGATGGTATATTAATTTTACACAGACATTATCATGTTATTTTCAATATTTGTATACATATTACTCATCATTATATCCATCCAAATTACATAGTGTTGAATAATAAATTACACCACGATAAGGAGATGGTAAGCCGTACATACGCACGCATGGTGACATTATCATTCATAGGATGGATAAAATAATGAATATGGTTGTGCCATATTTGTAATATAATCACAGTATATATAAGGTACTGGATTTATTATTTTTGTATGGTAAAAACAAAGAAAGAGTAAGTGGAAGAAGAAAAGAACTTGAAAGAGGGCGGTGAAATCATTACCTCTTCTCCAGGTTCATCCTTTTGATTTGAGAAAAAGAGCTCGTTATGTTGGATTTATGACAAATGTAAAGCCTATAGGATTAAGGAAGGATAGTTGGGAGGATATTTGGGCAGGGTTAGGCAAATCCAAATAGCTTTTGAGGTGTGAATTTGAGTGAAGGAGAAGTTCCCTTTTATAAGAGGGGTGAGGGGTACCTTAGAAAAAACTTAAAATATTATTTTATAATAAAATAATTTTCGGTTTATAATGGATAAAAAATAAATTATTTCATATTTATGGTGAGGATGGGTCGAAAACCACTCAACCAATAATTTTTAGACAGGTTTGGTTTACTATATTAACCTGATCTTTTATATTTAACTCTTAGTTAACTAGTTTGACATTTACCGGGTCTCTTTGAATTTTTATATTATATGGTTAATAAACACACTATAAAATTACAAGAGAACCCCAAGTGGTTCATTAATGAAATATATATTTTTATTTAATCCCTTTGGTGGATCCTTAGATTTTTATGAATAGAATACCAATTAAAAGTAAAATATTTTTTAAAAAACTTCTTTATGTCAATTTTGACACTATTTGGTATTTTGTTATTTCTAAATTTATAACAAAATTATTACTTAAATTTTTTTAATCAACCCGAACATGTCATATTAATCTATAAAATTTGTGTAATTAATAAAAATATTCAAATTACATTTATTTGTGTATTTATAATATCAATTATTTTAATATTTCATTAATATGATAATTAATGCATCATCATTGTGTCATGAATAAATGAAATTATTTAATGTCTAAAAATTATATATAAAATACTATTATGTAGGAAATATTTTTATCTTTCTAATGAAAATTTATTGTTGAATTTATATTATGCATAACCATATTTTAAAAATGGTTTAGTTATTAAACATTGAATTTAACACTTTTAACTATTCTTTGAATTAAATAATAATAAATGTCTTAATCTAAAACAAGTAGACCAAAAGGATCATATTTTATTCCTAACTTTTATTTTAGTCGAATTACACTTATCCAATATAATTATGACATGTGTTAGGGTAATTATGATATCATTTTTACCCTTAATTACCCTATTTACTTTTAACCATGGTAAATAAAAGTCAAAAGTTACTATTAACCAAAAATTATTTTCATCTTATTGAACTAAATTTTATATACTGATATCAACTTTGTTTCTAGGATTTTTTAAATTCAACTCACAGAAGTAATAAAATTAGGTTTTATGCAAATTTGCAAATGCTCCTTGGAGGTGGGTAGAAGACGGTAAAATGTTCGATAAAAATTTATACAGTTAATTTTATTATAAAATGACTCCAATGAATTCCATTGAACTTATATGGGTATTATATATACATTTTTAATTAAAATAAATTTAAATAAAATAAATAATTATTTAAATAAAAATTCGGGTTTAAATAATAACAAAGTGTTTTTCACTATTCATCAAAAATTGAAGGTTTTCAGAAAAATACCAAAATTTTAACCTAAGATATTTTTGATATTCTGATTTCAAAAATGAAGTCCAATTTACCAAATTCTAAACATAGATTCTGTATTTATTAGATTAAAATTAATTCCCATTGTTAAGACCAAAAAGCATATTTTTAAGAAATAATAACTATCAGAAGAATGACACTTGTTTATTTCCAATTTCAAAGTGAAATTTCTTACAATGACCAAAATTAGATTAAATGGTAAAAATATAATATATCTATGCTTCCAAACAATTAAAAGGTTTAATTTAACACTATTAATTATTGTTATTAAAAAAAATTCAGTTAAAATATATTATTTTTCACTATTCACCCAAATATGAAAGTTATCATAAAAACACAAAAAATTTATTAAAACTAAATTCTTATGTCCCGATTCTAAAGAAGAAGTTCATTTTTTCAAATAGAATATATAAAAGTTTCAAATATTGGATTTAAATAGGGTTCTCCATTAAAAGGTGGTAAAATTGCATTTTTTTAAAATAATATTTTTATCTAAAAAATGAAATTTTTCTTACATTATGTCTCACAATATGGATTATAAAATTATAATGATTACATAAAGTTCAAAATTCGGTTAATACTATTCATAACTGCTTTTCAACAGGTAGTTTGGTAAGTCATGGTGCGGTAGAACTCGGTGTTGCGTGTAGTGAAAGTTATTGAATTACTTTTAAGAAATAACATACTATGAAATCATGTGGTGTTACAACCATTAGGAAGAATTTATGAGTAAATACCTCTTCAAAGAAAACATTTTTATGATTATGGATTATATGCATAAACTTTTCAATTTATGTTAGGTATGTTAAAAGATGGGAATTATGCATTGTTATTCATAAACTAACCTAGTGTATGACATTGTTTAAACATGGTTCTCAGTAGAAGGAATGACAACTCTAGAAATACACATGATTCAAAGAGTAATAAGTATCATATATTTCATAGTCATAACCCAGAAGTTATAAGGGAAATAGTCTCCCACGTATTCTCATCATATGTATAAATAATATCAGGTGTTAATAAGATAAGTAAATAAATCTCTGTGTCCTATGGCATTAAAGGGAAGCTAGAGAAGAAAAAGATGGTAGAGTGAAATATGGATAAAGGGAATAAGGGAAAGAAGGATTTTTCTATATGTGATAACTATGGAAAGAATCACCATGGTAAATGCTTGAATGGAATGGGAATTTTTTATAAGTGTGGAGAAAAAGGACACAAATTATGTGATTTCAAGGGTTAGAAAAAGGTTTTAAATGTACAATGCTTCATCTGCAAAGAGTTGGGACACTACAGGAATAAATGTCCCAATCATGAGAGTATACCCCAAATAATGCTTTTAGAGAATAATCAAGTTATGATACTACCAATGATAAAGAATAATTATTAGTGTTGTTATATTTTTATTAATGAATTATGTAATTTGAGTGTTGTATCAATGATGTACTGGTTATATTAATTATGGAAATAAATAAGGATTGTACATCAGTACTATTTTATTGATGATTTGAGACTATATGGTACAAAGAAAAGTGACTCAACAACATGTTATGCCTTTTGGAAAATACATGGTTGAAGGAAAGAAAAACCTTAATATAGTCTTGATATTGAGGCCGTGATTTTTGAATAAGATATGGTTGATTTGGAGAAATTTTGTTGGATATTCTTGACTACCTTGGAATAGATTAATGGTTTGTTTATTCCACCATTGTTGGATTATTCAATTTTTTTGGATAAAAGGAATATATTTAGTATTATATAAGGAATAAGGGAGCATGAATCTAATCAATAAGGTTTTATGATAATTCAAGGTGTTGCCATGTTTTAAGAGAATACCGGATGAAGGTACTCACAAGTTATTATGTGGTAAATGGAGATCTTCATTATGTTATGCTTACCTTCCTCATAAATTTTTAGACTATGAGTTTGGACAAAAGTATTTTGGATAAGTATAAAGATTTTAATGGATTAATATGGACATTGGATACTATGGGTTAAGGTTAAAGAATTTCTTAAGATTATTTTTGTACTTTTTTATAAAAAGGATAACCCAAATTTTGGGCGAAAACCCATCACATCCGACAAGGCCACAAGACTTGAACTCGCAATCGAAGGGCGACATGGGTGCATCACCAACCACTGGCCTTTGTGATTTCCTAGTTTGTATAATTTAGTTTTTTAAATTACATTATAATTGAATTATAAATTCAATTTTTTGAAACCCTATATGATTAGCATAAATAGAATATTTTTGAGTTTTACTATCTTTTAGTGTGGAAGATGAGTTTGGGGTAGAAATTTGTTAAATGATGGAACTATACTTGTTATGTATTTTTTTTCTTATTCCATGAATAAATTAATTCTTAAACATTTCGTAAAGGATCATAAAATGAAAAATGTGTTATCCTAATACCTTATGATTTGATAAACCTTTGATATTTTATGTCATCAGAGATTTATAGCTTTAAGGCTCTCAGTTTTATATTTATTATTCACTTGTTTGTGATTAATGACCTCAATCACTCCTTATAAATATTTACATTTTTCCTCAAATTATGTGTCTCAAATTTCCAACAATTTTCTTCTATTTGAAATCCTAATTGGGTGGTTACTTTTTCATTTCCATTTCCCTCTTATTAAGAAAAATTTTTATTAACCCTATTTATGATGTGGGTTTTCCACAAAGGTATTTTCTATTTTTAACCTTTTATTTTCAAAGTACAATTCTAAATTGCGAGGATGAAATTTATTGAAGGAGGGGAGAATGTAAAAATCCAAAATTGCATAGTAAGTTGTATCTTTATACTAATTCTATGGCTTATACTACTCGCAACACCGACTTGGCTTGCATTATACTCAAGATTGAGTTTTTATGAAACCACACATTAGTATTATAATTATTTAAACGATATATTTATTTATCAATTAAATATTGTGATATGAATAGTTAAAAATAAATTTTTATTTTTATTTTTTAGGTTTTCACATATATAAAACATATTTATAATGAAATGTATATATTTTGCTAAAATAGTTATATATTTAGAAAAAGTATTTTCTTAAAAGAACTACTTTTTATGTCATTTTGTGAATAATAATAAAATTTATATTAGACCATCATAAAAAATTAATTTGGTAAAATAAACTTCATTTTTTTATTTGGAATATCAAAATTAGCTTACAGTGAATTTTTTGTATTTTTCTGAAACATTTCAATTTTTGATGAATAGTGAAAATACTACCTGGCACATAAAAACAGATCTTTTATTAAAATTATTATTATTTTTATTTAAATTTACTTTAAAGTCAAAAAGTATACATAAAACTTACATTAGTCTAACATAATTAATTGGAGTCATTTTATAATAAGATTAGATATATATTATTTTTTTGAATTTTTTAACATCTTTTACCAACCTTCTAGGTACATTTACAAATTTGCATAAAAAATATTTTTTCCACTTATGCGATTTTAATTTTAAAAATCTGAGAGGCATGGTTGACATTAGTAAGTAAAATGTGGTTCAAGAGGATGAAAATAATTTTTGGTGAATAGTAACTTTGGAATTTTATTTACCACAGTTAAATGTAAATAGGGAAGTTAAAGATAAAAATGATATTATAATTACCAAAAAACATGTCCTAATTCTATTGGATAAGTGTATTTCGACCAAAATAAACCTTAGGAATAAAATATGATCCTATTTTATGCACACAGATTAGATTAGAACATTTATTATTATTTTATTTAAAGAGGAGTAAAAAGTGTTAAATTGAAATTGTAATGACTAAAAATTTTCTAATATAGGATTATACATAAGATAAATTTGACTATAAATATTTATTATAAAGGTAAAACTATTTCCTATATAATGATATTTTATTTATAATTTTTATATATTAACTAATTAAATGTATTTATAACACAATGATGATGTAGTAATTACCTTATTAATGAAAGAATAAAATAATTGACATTATAAATATCCAAAGGAATGTAAATTGATACTTTTGATGAATTAAAATAATTTAATAGGTTAATATTTCATTTTAGGGATGATTTAATGTATTTTGTTTCTAATTAATCATGTTTTGTTGACTGTCGCAAAAAACAAATACTAAATAGTTTCAAAATTGACTTAAATGAGTTTTTAAAACAAATACTATATTATTAAATGATATAATATTATAAAAAATATAATTTTTTTCCAAAATACTTATATAATGATATATATTTCATTACTAAACCAATTTATGTTCTTTTGGAATTTTATAGTATGTTAATTAACCATGTAATATTAAAATACTAGGAGACATGGTAAAAGTTAAACTGTTTGACTAAAAATTAAATCTTAAAGATATGGTTAATATGGTGGCCTAAAAATTTCTAAAACCTATTTTTTGAGAGGATTTTTACCCACCCCAACCTTATCCTAGAAATAAATCTAGTTTCATCCATTATTTCAAGCTTCTCCTAATGTGACCCTCACCTCTCT
Source organism: Viscum album (assembly GCA_963277665.1). Taxonomy (NCBI): domain Eukaryota; kingdom Viridiplantae; phylum Streptophyta; class Magnoliopsida; order Santalales; family Viscaceae; genus Viscum; species Viscum album. Next base: position 1,127,785,096 of record OY728150.1, on the reverse strand, counting down.
TATAAAAGGTGACTTTCCCTTCTCTCAATATCACACATCCAAATCCATTTATCTTGGTCAAAACATGCTCAAATATATTTCCAACTACCATAAATTCATACTAGAGGCCTTACATTAATCATAAATCCAACCTAAGTAGCCATTTTTATCAAATCAAAATAAAGCACCCGAAGAAGAGGTAATAATTTCACCACCTCTTTCAAACTTCTCTTCTTCTTCCACGTCCTCTTTCTTTGTTGTTTCCAAACCAAAATAATAACTCCAATATATTTTACATATTTTTATGTTATTATAAATATGGTACAACCATATTTATTATTTTATCCATCCTATTAATGTCAAAGTCACCATACATGCGTACTTATGACTTACCATCTCCGTGTCGTTATGTAGTTTGTTAGTAAACAATTAATTATTTTTATTGGTATAATAATTAGTATAATTGATTTAAATAAAAAATATAACATGTTAATTATTCTTTATATATGATATACCATCCAATTACATAATATTTCACCATTAATCAAATGATATTGTCTCTCATGCGTACGTACGGATTACCGTCTCCACGAATTCGATAAGATTCATTTCCCATCATAACCATTCAAGAATAATTTTCATTGTATGATTTAAAATAATTTTTAATAACTTAATATAATTCTGGTTATGAATAAAATACATACTATCCATAAGAAACATGAATTACATAAAAAATATAAAGGAAAATGAATCAGTTAGCACCCAAAAAATGGTACTACAGAAATATTATTAACAAACTAATATTAGAAGATCATATATGATCTCATATTTAGGTATGTGGTTCTTGTGTAATATAATAAAAATTATTTAACTATTATAAAGGAGGTTAAATTACCATCAACTAAGGAAAATTACAAGGTAAGGGTTAATTTTACAATATCTTTATTTATCCAAGGTTGTTTATACATAAGTATTTACGGGGACTCCTTTATCATCCACATCCGTGTTTCTTAAAAATTTATTTCAAAACATTTTTTAATATTTCCTAGAATATGGGATAAATTCATTTATACCCTTGTCTAACATTTTATAATTTTTTTAAATCAATCTTTCGAACATTTTCCAAACAAAGTACTTCATGAACTTTTCAACAAATTAAGGTAAGAATGTTTTTTTAACTTATACGGTTGGTATGACTATTTTCCGCTATTATAAAACCTTTAAAGCATAACTTAAAATATTATAATAATATTTTCAAAATAAATGTTTTCTTTTATAATAATGTGAATATGAAATGATTTCAAAATAAAAATAGATGTTTCTCTCAAATAGTTTTTATTCCATCTATGTCAACATCCTTTGATGGATTTTACACTTGTTTGAAGTAGATTTATTATGATACAATCTTCAATATATTATTGAAGGTTTTATGATATGTTTGACTATGGATGTGTAAATTTCAAACCATTCATGGTTTATGGTTAAATTATTAACATTTATTATTCTAGTTTTAATAAAAATGGTTATGTTATGTTTCATCCTTTTCATATGATAAAGGCATTGAACATAATAAGTGACTGGTGGAGCCCGCTATAACTTCTCGATGCATCGGTAGGTCTCATGAGACAAACTAGTGTCTTGGAAAAAGGTTTTGAAAAAAATCTTATTTTTAGTCTTGGCACGAGGCCTTGACTATGTGGTCATGATGTCCGGAATTATGCATTCCATAATTATTAAATTTTCTATTGATATTACATGTGATTATTCAGCTAGTAGAATATCAACATGAATAAGTAAATGGAATTATTTGATTTATATTTTCCATATTATGATGAATTTTATGTTTAATAGGCTTTTTTATTCTTATTAATTGACTTAAATTTTTATGCTTATTTATGATAGACTCTGCTATATTGTTATCCTTACTGAGCATCTAGATCACCCCTTTCTTAGGTTATCTTTTTCCCATGATGTGAAGAAGTATATTATGATTGACCTGCATGGATAGGTTAAGGGATATGAGTGTTTTCAAAGGGGACACAATTTATTTGTTGTTTATATGTCATGATGTAATGTAAATAAAATGTATGTATCTTGTACTTCCAAGTCTACTAAACTAAACGGTATTTCAAGACTTGATCTCTTACCTTCATGCAAATTTTATTTAATAATGCACCGACTTTGGGTAACTAGGGTTGGGACGATCCACTAAACCTATATCTCACATTTTTTTCTTGTTTAGAATTGAATATTATTTATATTTTCAACTAGTATCTTTTTTTACCTTGGTATATAATTTTTTTCATAAAATTTAATTTGGGATTAAATTTTTTAGTGTTATTCCAGTTAATTTTTTTTATTAATAATATTTTTGAATTAGATTTAAAACAAAATTTTTACACAATTTAAAAACACACTGGTCTGGTTATTAGGTTCTCAATTTTCATTGAAAAAACTATTTTTTATGAAAACAAAGTTAAATGTGATACTTTTCAAAGATATATTAAATATTTTTATTTTTTCTATAAAAAAAGAATAATATATTGCTCATTCTTATTTCAATATTATAATTTTTGTTGAGGGTGGAACACAGAACCCATTAAATAATAATATTTATTGTATTCAAGGTACAAGAGAAAATTATTACTAAAGAAAATCTAAACCACTATCATTTAATTCAAAATTTGGTTTCACTTTATTTGAACTGAAATTTATAGAATATAATGATTATCTAATTCAATTTATAGAAGCCTAAATATGTGCAGCCAAAGGGACTATTCTAATATAAAAAAAGGTTAGTGTCATTGGAAGAACTATATGGGTTAAAGATTTTATATTATTAGATTTATTGTTTAAATTCAACACATCAGTCTACTAACTCTCTTTAAAAAATGATGCTTTCTATTTACATGAATTAAATTATTGAACATAGATTTTAAAATTCTTTTAAATGATGAAATTAATTGAAAATGTTTTTTGCGGGATATTATTAATTCTTTGATGAATTTTTTGATTATTTGATGTTATTTAATTATTTTTTGGGTATTTTCTAAAACCATTTGGAACACCAAGTTCAACAATTCTTATTTAAAAATATTATATTTTAGAAATATAATATATAATTTAGTAACTTGGTGGAACATTAATATTCATGTGGATGTTTTTTTATGTCGAGTGGTAAAATTATTTTTATACATAATTACGACACCCTTAAATAATATCCTTTATTTTTGAATTTAAAATCATTTTTACCAAAGAGATTATTTAATTTTATTTCATGTTGAGGTTCAACAATAGAGACAATGTTTACGTTTAAGTGTGGTGGAGGGTGTTTCTTAAATGTTACAAATTGTATATCATTCAATATATATAAACATTTTTTTTGAAATTGATAGTTTTTCTTGCTTCATTTGTCAATTTAATTTATTTTCAATTTTTATTAAACTTGAGTATTATTTAACCTCTTTATAACATTAATCATTTACTTTTACCAAGGATTAAATATAGTAATATATTCTATATTTATCTATTAATTTGTTTTCTTATAGTTAAATGTTGGAAAAAATATTTATAATATTAATTTATTTATAAAATTTTTTATTGATTTTTAAAATTATAATATTTTTGTTTAGAGGGGTTATAAAATGAATTCCCAATCCTTTTGAAATTTTTACTATTTAATATAATATCATTGGATGAGTTAATTTGGATTCTATTTAATTATTTGACTCATGAATCCATTGATTATGTCTAATTATTTTTTTTCTATTTAGGTGATTTTTTTTTCATTGGAGAAAAAGGGATGTTTGCATGAACATTTGAATGAAAATTTATGTTTTTTTAAATATTTATAAAATTTTAAAAAATCAATTAATTTTGTTAATATGAAACAGATTTCTTTCCAAAACATGTTTTCTAGGTTGGGTAATCATCCACACTTATTTTTGAGTGTTCATTGGGGGATAAATTTTTGAAAATTGTTTTTTTGTCTTAAAAATAATTCAATTTAAGGAAAATTAAGTCCCCTATAAATTAATGAATTGATTACTTGTCTATAACCAATGAGTTAAGTGTGGGGGAATTTGATTTGGCATCATTTTCATACATTTTTTCCATATAAGTTCTTTTATATTTTTTGGATTATTCATTATCAATGTTCTTTAATTCAATGAAAATTTATTTTTGATCATTTTAGGTGAAAATAAAAATTCATTAAATTTTTTAATTAAAATGATTTTTTTGATGATTAAATCTATAGTATTTCCATATTTTAATCTTGATATATTTTAAGAGAAAATAATTCACGTGATTTAAAAATATAATTTCATATTGAAATTAATTCTTTCAAAATTCCATATTAATTTATATTAAACACTATTTAATGGAATTTATTCTAATTTTTTTTGGAAATTTTTTAATTTTTTTGTTTAATTTTGTTTTCAAAGTTTATTTTTCATCTTGAGTTGATAATTTTCAGAAATTTTTTAGATTAGTTTTTAATTTTTATGTTACATAAAGGTAACACTTTTGAGATGGACTTATGTAATGGTAGTTTAAGAACCATCTAAGGGAACCATATGACATGTATAAGCATATACCACAATTTAAGGTTGAATTATGGTTTCAGATTGGATCTAATAACTCACATAAGGGTATTACCGAGGGAAAATGTACCTTTGTGGACGTAATCATGAATTCAGAGGGGTTTTGTCAGGGTAAAATCATTGTTCAAGGATTTGTGTAATAGTTCCCATTACACTAAGAGAAGATATATATGTGTAACCAAGAATCATAGAATCTACATAAGTGTCGATAAGATGTGTTTTATGAAGGTTTATTCTAAAAATCCTACTCACATAAGGTAAAATAAATATTTCAATGCTTTCTTAATGTTTTCCTAATTTTTTAAAACTCCTCATCTAGGAGGTACCTTATTTCATAGGTTGTGTGAGGTCAATGCCTAGTATTGAATATGGTTAATTCAGTATTACAATTGATTCATGTAAATGTGTTCTAAATGACATTAATTCATTCCGGTGCCATAAATTACCAAATATTTTTCAAATATAAGGGGATCTCGAGCCATGATCATGAAATAGTTCATAAAATCCATAAAATGTTTCTTGAGAAATCTTACTATAGTGAACCAAATCGGAATACTGAAAAACATCCAAAGATTTACCCACATGGGAGGATAGAATTTATTAAGAGGGTATTTATTGGATTAACCAAAGTAGAATCTGGTTAAGATGAAGACCCACATATGAGAATGGAACATGGATGATACCGACTGTTATTTTTTGTGATTGTTTTCCCAATTCATTTAGTGGATTCTTCATTTTTTAAGAGGATTACCATTCTATAGATTTAATTTTATTTGTAAATAAAAAAGCATCTTTTATCCTTCCATATGTTATTCATTATTCAATAACCGAGAACTAAATTTCTAGTATAGTACTAGGCAACTATGATTTAATGTTCCTATAGATCAAATATCATGTTCATCAATATCCATATCCATTTTCTTAGTGAATATAGATTTTGAATTGGAGAGATATGAAAACAGATTAAGTTTCATAATTTATTTTATACTATTCTTCCCTTAATTGTTTTTAAACATCTCAATTTTTTTTCACTTGAAAAAGTTCCTAAAAAGTGGTTTTGTAACTCGAATATCTTAGAAGGATCATTTTATCTTGTGAGACACCAATTCTTAAATAACTAGATTTTGTTACCATTGTTTTATTTTGGGAGGGAAGATTATAGAAGAAGAGATATTCAGTTCACAAGTGTTTTTTATGGAGATAGTTGCATGAGTTTAGACATAAATTAAATTCTATGTGAGGTTGAGTGTTTCTGGTTTAATTCCTTTAATAAATTTGTGATAATCAATATAATTGTGGATTATCATTGGATTTTTCTACTTTGTCACTAACACTTCCATCAAATTTTCTTATTTTGGTTTCCATTGTTTTTATCACTTTATATCTCTTATTTTCATCACTATTTTTCATGTTTCTTTACTAATTTCAAAATAAAAAAGACTTAAAAATATTTTAGAGTAATTAAATTGATAAGCATAGTCTCATTGAGATGACTCAAATTTTATGCACTTATTTACACCCAGGGAGTTTTTAAATATTATTTTTATCATTCCCATGACAACTTAGTAGAAATCTAGTTTTTGACTCCATCACATTTTTAGAATTCTAATATGTGTCCTCATTTAATATATATAATCACCTCATCAAAAATAAAAACAAACATACTAAAAATAATAAGAAAATTATTATATTATTATCGAACCTTTACATCTGATGAATTTCTATTCCGACCTCACATTTCATCCCTAAATATAACAAAACATATTCTAAAGAATAAGACACCAAAAACTAAGGTCATTAGATCACCACTGATCTCGATAGATAATTAATTATTTCAATAATAAATATAAATTATCCCATAAAACCCAATATTCTCAAAATTTCACAAAAACCTTTCTCTGAGGTAAGCACCACTCCTCTAGATCCACCAGATCAAAGTTGTTTTTTTTCGTGAGGTTGTCTACTAGGGTAAATTTAATCTTTTATAATATGAGATTTCATGGGACTTTTGAAAACTCATAATTGAGCTATGTCTTAGAAAGTAACTTTCTATATTTGTACATGATCAAGGCTTTAAATGTAATCAAGCTCAATCTACAGAGTAATACATTAAAAAAATAAATTAGAATATAATTGATTAAAAATCCTCATCTAATGATATGATGGGCATATATAAGATTCAAATTAATTAATTATACATGTTAGAACAAAATATTGTTAATAATATGTGATAAAAATAAATACATTTAATATTATTTAACTAATAAAAAAACGAAATTAATATTATAAAAGAAAAAAAATAATCATACAAAAAACTTATGTAATATTAGAAAAGAAAAATAATGGGCTACGTAAGATTTAAAATTTCATGTAAAAGATTAAAATAAAAAAATACCCCTAATGTATGATTAAAAAATTTCATGTATGATAAAACACTTAGACTTAAAAAAATCAAAAAACTTATAAACACAATATAAAATTATTAAATTAACTAAGACATAAAAAAACCAACTCATTGGTGATAAAATGAAATTTATTAGCTATAAGAGGCTTTGTTCATATATCAATCAACCAGTTTTCAATATCAATAATCTCAAGGAAAATATCACCTTGTTATGTATTTTCAATGTGATAATTGCTGCCTCGTTTTTATATTTTTTCCTAGGATGGAGTATTAGATTTTAATAAATTTTTATAACACTAGAATTATCACATTTGTTAAGAAAAAATTCAAAATTAATTTCAAAATCTTTTGAAGTGTGTTTCATCCATAACACTAGATCATAAAAACTCCTAGATACAACATATTCATATTTATATGTTGATAATTAAAAATTATTTTATTTTTTTTACTTGATAAGAAACCATATATTTTTGAAAAAATAATTGGTTCATGAGGTACATTTTCTATCTAGTCACAGATCTCTAAAGTCAGCATCATGATGTGGCCTTATTTTTACCCAGTTTGCCACATATTTTTATTACATTTTATACAATTTATTTAATTATTTTAACAATTTTGAATAAATAAATGCACTTTTGTATTTATATAAATAAATTTGTCAATTATTCACTTTTTATAACATTTTATGTAATTTTGGACCTTAAAATAATTGATTTATTCTTTATGTGTTTTTAATATAACTAATTTTCAATTAGTTTAGTTAAATCTTTATTTGTTTATTTTATTTAATTTATCATTATTATTAATCATTGAGTTATATAATTAATTTAATTTTAATTTTTAATGTATATAAAATTTGTCGCGGCTTTCCAGACTACCGGTAGCTAAGCTACCGATAGCAGGGGTCCTTTTTCTCTACCGGTAGGCAGGTTACCGGTGCTGTTTATCGGTGACCATTGTCACCGATACTCTTTCCTACCGGTAGCTCTTTTTTATATCTTATCGGTAGACTTTGATTTCTACCAGTGAGCCCTTTAATTTTATTAACAACATTGAGTTTCTAGTTGGTTAAATTCGCCTTGGCTTCTTAATAAGTAAATTTCTATTTAAACAATTATTTAATCAACATAATTCTAATTAATTAACTTAGACTTTGTTTTTATAATTAGTCTTTTATTTTAGTTACATTAGAATAGGTTTGAAAAGTTATTTTATGTGTTTTGTCATCCTACAAATTAGTTAAGTAAATAATTAGTGTTTTAAGTTAAATTAAGTTGTTCGCCCTTAATTTTATTATTTCAATTAGTTAATTAAATAATTAATTAATAGTTTTTAAACATCAATTATATTATTTTATGTATGAAGATTGAATTTTAATTCATTTTATAATTGTTTTAGTCTATCGGTGAGGTAGATAAATGTTTGCGGTGACCACCGATGCTCTTCTATTGTATCCGCTACTACTCTTTAATTAATTTATATAGTTATTTTAATTTAAGTTTTTTTTAATCTTAGTTTATTAATTATTGAGTTAATTAATTAAGTGTTTTCAATTAATTATTTTAATGTTTTAATGGTTAACTTAAAATTCTATTTTGAATTCATGGTATTTAGCATTATTTTAATTAATTCTTTTATGTTTTTTTATTTAGTTTATTTTAGTTTTAATTTTATGTTTTATTTGTGTGTTATTTTTAAAAGTTCAATGTTGTGTAATGGTGACTCTTCTCTATCAGTGGACTTCTTTCACCTTAATCCTCTTTGTTACCCTACTGCCTACCGGTAGCCCTTTTTTTTATTTTATCAGTAGCTATCTTGTGCACCCCTTTTATTTCTCACTGTTTTTCTTTATTTTTATTTTATCGGTAGCTTCAGCTGCCGATACCCATTCTCACCGATACAACCTTTTTATTTTTCTCACTAATAGACAGCAGCCTATCCCCACCGATAATATCCTTCTCACAGATACGCTTTTCCTCACTGATAAACAGCCGCCCTCAACCAGTAGCTGCATCTCACTGTTACTCTTCTCTCTACCCCGCGCTGTTTTTTCTACTCTCACAGTTCCACTCTGTTTTCTTGCTACCGATTCTTCTTCCCAACGGAGGACAGTTAACGCATCAAAAATAAACATGCCCCAGTTATTTTCTGCCTCCTTCCACGCTTCAAAATCCCCAGCACACCCCAAGCCCATACATGCCGTCGGACCAGCTGCTTCGAGGAAGTCCGCTTTGCTGGAGCCAGGGAAATCTGCTGCTAAAGAGAGCCGCACCATCTACTGCTGATGTGTTGCAAGCAGAAGAGGTCCCTGCTGGTTCGAAGCCGCCACCACTGCTGGAGAAGGAAGAGTCCGCCAATGCCGCTGGAGCTGGACCAGGAAAAACAAGAGACCGACCTGCTATCCATTATTCCATCACACTAGAGAAATCCAAAGCCAAAGCTTGCCGCTGATGGAGTTGTGAGGGTTTGCTGAAGCTGCCACATGCTGCGAGTAGATCTGAACCCATACACGGAGGGTTGTGTCCCAGCTGACACCTATATAGAACCACTTCACCATGGTTGAAGATAGAGGAGGATGCCGCTGTCTGCTGAAATTGAGCCGAGTCAGGAGGAGATCCTCTGCTGGCCGCCGCTATCCGCCGCCAAGCTGCTAAGTGCATAGGAGATCGCTACAGAGGATGAAACAGCGCCAAAACCCCCTTCTCCTCCTTCCGCAGTGTGAAGATAGTAGGAGGGGAAGCTGCCGCGCCACGCTTGAAGCCAAAGCCCATGCCGCTGGGACACGCCATTTTCTATCTTCCACGAAGAAGGAGGAGGAACACTCCGCCTTGGGTGTGCGCCGCTGCCGTTGTGATTTTCAGGAGGAGAATTCCACCGCTGATGATGCTGCGGCATGGAGAAGAAGATGCTGGAAACCCTCCCCCTTCCTGTTGTGCGCCGAATTGAGGGGGGAGGAAGAAGAAGATAAAAATAATAATAAATAGTTCATAATAAAATAATAATAAAATTAAAGTAAAAAGTAAGAAGGAAAAAAAATAATGAAAGGTAAAGTTAAAGTTAAATTAACTTTACATAAAAGTTACTTTAATTAAGTCAAGTAAATTTTATGTAAAGTTATAATTTTAAAACTTTTATAATTTTATTAAATGGGTAAATTGAAAATTAAAATACAAAACTAACTTAATAACAAATGATAATAATAAATTAATTTATTATAGTACGATTTATATAATTAATATACTATAAATTATACTAAATAAATTTTAAATACTTAAAACATAAGTAGTAAATTTAATTACCAATTTAAAATTAACTAATTAATTTATTAATTCAACAATTTAATCCTTTTAATAGTAATAACAAAATTATCAATATAATCTAAAATATAATTTTAATGATTTATTTACTTTTAATAACTTAGTAATCTTATTTATAAACATAGTTAAATTAATAAATTTTTAATAAATTATGTTTTACCATAGTATTATTTAATGGATAATTTTATAAATGAATTAAAAGTAAATAATAATTAACAATTAACTTATGACTAACTTTCAAAGAGTGATATAGCACTTGAGTTTAAAAATAACCATGTTTTCTTTCTTTGGGTCCTTATTTATTTACCCTTTTTATTTATTTTTTTATTTGTGCAGTTTCATATCAAAGTTATAGACACGTCCAGGTACTTACAACTAACTTTACTGAAGTTAGTTACGTGAGAAAAGATTGCGCGACGTGCCGGTCTTGAAAAAATGCACATTTTGCAGTGCGTGGGTAAGAACTTTTGAAGTCGGCGGAGATTGAGCGGTGACGTGTAGTGGATGACAGAGAGTACTTAAGAAGAACAAGCAGCGTTTTTAGGGGGCGACACATTCATTGACGGAGGAATTCATACACTTACCCGTGGAGAGACGATCGAGGGACGATGCTTAGCAGTGCAGTCCAGGAACTTATGAGCAGAGCATTTTTAGGGAGTACCTTCTCCCTCACGATTTAAACTTTTGTACTCTGTTTCTGTAATGTTTCCTATTACTGCTGTGATAATGAATAGTATAGTTAGCTAAGTCTTTTAGTTCGGGGAGAGTTCTAGCTCTACTGGTATCTTTTTCATCCTTTTAACTTATAATTCTTCTGTAATTAGAATTGATCGGCGAGATGAAATCTAATTTCATTTATCTGCTTCATACAACAAGCACTGAAATTGTCTAAACTCTATAATCATTTGGCGAGTTTGGTTATGGAGTTATCTTTTTAGTAAACAAATCATAGTGAAAACTTCAGTACTTACGGCGAGTTTGTACTGTTGTTCATCTTAAGACATCTTTCTGGAATTGTACTGCTCGGAGTGGCGAACTCTAGTTGTACAATTTCCACAACTTAACTCCTAGCGAGGGAAGTAAGTCATATCTTTAATCCAGTGGTATGAAGCAGTACTTTACATGAAAAGAAAAATCAATTCAAACTAGTAGACTAGAATGAACCCTGAGCATTCTTTACTGTAGTCTTTTATCATCATTTTATCTCCATTGATGCACCTTATTCCCAGTTGTACTCTGTTTTAGTAGTGATCAAACAATTTTACTATAGAAGTGTAGTTTCACAGTATATAAAACCATAAGGAAATCAAAAGATATAAAAATTTAAAAAGTGAAAATTAGAAAAGAAAAACACTCCGCTGCTGACAACAGTGGAGCTTTCCAAGTTTTTTAGTTAGTAGTGGCCAATTTTACCTTCCCTGTGGGTTCGACCCTGCTTGCCACATATATAGTAGTTAGTAGGAATATAAATTTTAAACTTTGACCGATTTCAATGATGAGCTAGGTCAAGTTTTTGGTGCCGTTGCCGGGGAGGGCACAAGACATTGCTAAAAAACTCTTAAAAACACATATATAAAAAAAATCCTTAAAAAATTGAAAATTTTGAAAAACTGTAAAAAAAATTTACTTTTCTTTCTACGTGGTTACTATTAGAAACTGTATACAACTGTTTGTATGAGCAAGAGAATATCTTCTGTTCTATTAGAACCTCTAAACCCTGAACTCGATAAACACTTAGCTGCTCTAAGAAGGAAAAACAAAATTTAAATGGAAAATCAAGAAAATAGAATCCCTGAGAATAATAACTTTCGAAATAACCATCCAGAACTCTTAGATGAACACGAAAGGCCTAGGATGAGGGAGTTTCAACTCCCTCAAGTTTCAAGCAACCCATCATCCATTAGATTAAGTCTTAGAGGCAGAAATTATGAGCTGAAACCATCACACATTTCTCTGCTGCCTGCATTCAATGGGCTCTCTAATGAGGACTCTCTGGCATTCATTAGAGACTTCTACAATACTGTGCAGCAACTTCCACTTTTAGGACTCACTGAAAATGAACTAAGGATGAGAGTTTTTCCCTTTTGCCTTAAAGGGAATGTGAGAAATTGGTTTTTAAGTCTAGATGAAAATATTTTTGAGAATTGGGATCAAGTGTATAACTCATTCAGTATGAAATTTTATCCCCAAAGATTAAAAGGAGAACTTAGAACTAAAATCACTAGTTTTTATCAAGAGGATGGAGAAGCCTTCCATGAAGCTTGGGATAGATTCAGGGATCTTCTTAGGCAGTGTCCCCATCATCAACTCCCTTCACATCTCCTTATGGACACCTTCAATGAAGGGCTTTCCTCCTCTGGTCAGAATTTAGTGGATCAAGCTGCTGGGGGAAATTACAATGATAAGACTGATGAAGAGTTGAGAAAAATTTTCAATAATCTGGCCCTTAATTCTTAACATAAGAATTCAAGAAGAAAAAGAGTTAATAGAACTGTCAATTCAAATACTGGTTCAATAAATGAAACTCAAGCTCAACTAGCTGAAATCACTAATCAACTTCAAACATTAATGAACCAGAATTCAAAACAATCTGTTAACCAAGTTGAAAACCTGAATCAGTATCAATCTCTTAGGAAACAGTGCACTCAATGTGGTATGTTTGGGCACTCTGAATGTTTTTTTCCTAATGTTGATCTATCTTCCAAACAACCTGAAAATTTAAACTTTGTCAATTACGGTCCTAGGATTCCTCAAAAAGATGATCCATTTTCTAATAATTACAATCAAGTCTATAGGAACCATCCAAATCATTTGTGGAAGGACCAAGGTATTATTAAGAAACAAACTGCCCCTAATTATCAGAACATACCAAGACCAAACATTCAAAATCAACAAAGGGGAGAGTCTTCAAATGTTCAAGGAAGAAATGATAATCAAATGTCTTCTAAATTGGATTAGATATTGAATAAAATAAATTCACAAGAGGAAAGATACATGACTCAACAAAATAAGCAGAAAAGTCAAGCTGAGTCAGACAAGATGAAAACTGATGTGAGAATGCAGAATATGGAAACACAGCTTGGCCAATTAGCTAGAGATTTGACTTCTACGGATAAAGGTAGGTTGCCTAGTACCACTAAACTAAATTATAGGGAGAATATCATGGATGTTGTTACTAGGAGTGGGATTAATACTCATAATGTTGCTGAAAAAACTATAAAAAATGCCCAAAATGAGAAACTGTTTGAATTTGGAAATGAAAATCTGCTTTGTTCACAATCTGGAAATTCACAGAAAGATGTTGAAAATGATGGGAATCTGAACCTGTCACCTGAAAATCAAGATGAAAATTGTTATAAAAATCAAAAAAATAAAGGAAAAGAAAAGGCTGTTGAAGAGGTGAGGGACATGCCTACTATTCTAAAGAATTTTTCCCCACCCATCCCTTTCCCTGAGAAGCTGAAACCTCAAAGTAACACCAAGGCTGGACTTCTTCAGTTTCATGGTCTTCTTTCTAAGCTTCAAGTGAAAATACCTTTTATCCAAGCCTTAATTCAAATCCCATCCTATCTGAAATCCTTAAAGAAAATTTTTTCAAATAAAAAGACCCTTGAAGAATTTGCTACCTACAGCCTCACTGAGGAGTGCAATGCTGTGCTTCAAAAGAAAATCCCACCAAAATTGAAAGACCCAGGTAGCTTTGTCATCCCCTGTACTCTAGGTAATTCTGGTCAGCTAAACTGTTTGTGTGATTTAGGTGCCAGTATTAATCTTCTCCCATACTCACTGTTTCGACAGTTGAGGTTGGGTGATCTTCAACGCACCACAGTCATACAACAATTAGCTGATAGATCATTCACTCATCCTATGGGTCGAGTAGATGACTTACTAGTTGGAGTTGGGAAATTGTTCTTACCTGCTGATTTTCTTGTTCTAGATATGGAGTGTGATCAAGAGGTAGCTATCATCTTGGGTAGGCCCTTCTTGGCCACATGTGGTGCTGTCATTGATGTGTCTAAGGGTCAACTGATATTCAAAATTGGTGAACAAGAAGAAGAGTTCAATGTTTTTAAAAATATTAAGGAACCAACATACTCTGAAAATTGTTCAAAAATTGAGTCTTTTGAAGGTGAATGTTCTTATAAGAATCAACTTGAACTCATTGAAAAATCTGAAAATCATTCTTATGTTGAAGAAAGCATTTGTGAAGCTGAAAATCTTTGTGAATCTGTTCTAGAAGCTGAAAATTCTGTTGTAACAGCCAAACTGGAAAATCTTCTAGAACTGGACATCTGTCCAGTTTCTCCTATAGGAGAGTCTTCTGTTTCTGAACTTAGGAGTTTTCTTAGTGAAATTGAGGGTGTTTCTGTTAACACCAACACTTCTGAATACTTTGATGATACTGAGGGAGAACTGTTAAGACAATTAGATGATTATTCTTTGATTAACCTGCTGAATTCAAATTTGGAAAATCTGGATAGTAGCACTGTTATCTCTGAATCTGAACTGGAAATTGAAAATCTATCATCTTTTAATACTCCTTAAAAGAAATATGTTGAAGATCTTGGACCTCCTAGGCCTAAGAGTCTTCCTTCGAGTGTAGTACCACCTGATCTTGAACTGAAGCCCATCCCTGCCCATCTTAAATATTCATTTATAGGTGAGAACTCTACTTTTCTTGTAATAATCTCTGCTGAACTAAATGCAACCCAAGAAGAAAAACTGTTGAATGTTTTGAAAAAGTTTAAATCTGCCATAGGCTGGACGATAGCTGATATCAAGGGAATTAGTCCTTCATTCTGTATGCACAAAATTCCTATGGAACCTGATCATAAGCCTAGGGTAGAATATAAAAGAAGATTAAATCCAAACATGAAAGAAGTTGTGAGAGAGGAAGTAATCAAGCTGTTAGATACTGGAATGATATATCCCATCTCGGATAGTGCTTGGGTCAGCCCTATCCAGGTTGTCCCCAAGAAGGGAGGTTTCACTGTAGTTAAAAATGAAAAAATGAAGAAGTCCAAGTTAGGAAAGCCACAAAATGGAGAGTCTGTATTGATTATAGGAAGCTTAATGCAGCCACTAGGAAGGACCATTTTCCTATGCCCTTCCTTGATCAGATGCTTGAGAGGCTTGCTGGAAATGAATTTTTCTGTTTTCTGGACGGGTATTCTGGTTACAACCAGATTCCTATTGATCCAGAGGATTAGGAGAAGACCACTTTCACATGCCCCTTTGGAACATTTGTCTACCTGCGAATGCCCTTTGGGTTGTGTGGAGGTCCAGCCACCTTTCAAAGGTGTATGATGGCTATCTTTTCTGATATGATTGAGAGAATCATTGAAGTTTTCATGGACGACTTTTCTATAGTGGGGAGTACTTTTGATACTTGCTTAGGAAATCTTGAGTTAGTCTTAGAGAGATGCATTGAAACCAACCATGTTCTTAATTGGGAGAAATGTCAATTCATGGTTACTGAAGGTATTGTGCTAGGTCATAAGGTGTCTAAGAAAGGTTTAGAAGTTGATACTCCTAAGATAGAAGTTATTCAAAAATTGCTTCCTCCTATTAATGTAAAAGGTGTTTGGAGTTTCTTAGGGCATGCTAGTTTCTACCGGAGATTCATAAAGGATTTTTCTAAAATCACTAAGCCCTTGTGTTCTTTGATGGTAAAGGATGCACCATTTAACTTTGATGAAAACTTCTTGAAATCATTTAATCTGCTTAATGAGAAACTCACTACATCACCTATCATTACTGCACCTGATTGGAAACTACCATTTGAGCTTATGTGTGATGCTAGTGACATGGCTGTAGGTGTTGTCCTTGGACAGAGGAGAGATAGGAAATTGCATGTGGTATACTATGCTAGTAGACTACTAGATGATGCTCAAAAGAATTATACTACCACTGAAAAAGAGTTGTTAGCTGTTGTTTTTGCTTTGGAAAAGTTTAGACAATATCTGTTAGGTTCAAAAGTCATAATTTTCACTGATCATTCTGCTTTAAAATACTTGCTGTCTAAAAAAGAAACTAAACCCAGGCTGATTAGATGGATCTTATTGTTACAGGAGTTTGACTTAGAGAGTAGGGATAAGCAGGGAGCTGAAAACTTAGTTGCTAATCACTTATCTAGGATTCCTATTACTCAATTTGAATATGAAAATCCAAGAGAGATTAACTCTTCTTTCCCTGATGAAAAACTATTCACTGTCTTAGTCAGGCAATCTACTTGGTTTGCAGATTTTGCCAACTTCCTGGCAGTAGGTGTCATTCCCAAAAATCTATCTAATAATCAAAGAAAGAAATTCATTTCTGAACTTAAATATTATCTGTGGGATGATCCCTTTCTGTTTAGGAGGTGTGCTGATGGTATTCTTAGGAGATGTGTACCTGAGGAAGAGATGTTGTCTATTCTTGAAAGTTGTCATTCTTCACATTGGGGAGGTCACCATGGGGGTGAGAGGACTGCTCAAAAAGTCCTGCAGTCTGGTTTTTATTGGCCTACACTCTTTAAGGATTCTAGGAGTTTTGTGTTTGGGTGTGACAGGTGTCAGAGGCTGGGTAATGTGGGTCGGAAACAGGAGTTACCCCAGAAGGGTATTTTGGAGGTAGAGATCATTGATGTTTGGGGGTTAGATTTCATGGGTCCATTTCCATCATCTCATGGGAATGAATATATCTTAGTTGCTGTGGATTATGTGTCAAAGTGGGTTGAGGCAGTAGCTCTGCCCAACAATCAAGCAAATAGTGTGTTAAAATTTGTGAAAAAAATATCTTTACAAGATTTGGAGTCCCAAGAGCTTTTATTACTGATAATGGAACACATTTTAAGAACTATAAGTTTAAAGCTTTAATGGAAAAATATGGTTGTGTTCACAAAACTGGTACTCCATATCATCCACAGTCCAGTGGACAAGTAGAAATTTCTAACAGAGAACTAAAACAAATTCTTGAGAAAACTGTGTCAAACTCTAGGAAAGACTGGTCTCTTAAACTGGATGAAGCTTTATGGGCATATAGAACTGCTTTCAAGACCCCAATAGGTATGTCTCCTTAGAGGCTGTTGTTTGGGAAATGCTGTCATTTACCTGTGGAGTTTCAACATAAGTCATATTGGGTAGTTAAGGCTCTGAACTTTGACTTTAAGAGTGCTGGTGAGAGGAGATTGCTTGAGTTGAGTGAGCTTAATGAGATTAGGAGAGAGAGTTATGATTATTCAAGGATTTACAAAGAAAGGACTAAATTTTTTCATGATTCTATCATTCAAACTAAAGAGTTCAAATCTGGACAGAAGGTTCTCCTCTTTAATTCTAGACTTAAACTTTTTCCTGGGAAGCTGAAGTCCAAGTGGTCTGGACCATTTACTATTGTGAGAGTTCTGAAGAATGGAGCTGTGGAAATAGTTGGTGAAGAGAATAAACCCGTTTTGGTTAATGGGAAAAGACTGAAACTCTATTTTGGGGGGCAGCCAAAGGGTTTGGCTATTTTCACTGTTCTTGAATGAAGTCTGGCTGGGGACTTTAAACCTAGCGCTGCATGGGAGGCAACCCATGGTTTGTGTTTTGTTAATAAATAAAAAATTGTAATTAAATAAAGTCTAACTGAAGACTTTAAATTCAGTTCTTCATGGGAGTCAACCCATGCTCTTTCTTTGTTTTTACTTTTGTTCTGTTCTTATTTTACTTTGAATTAAGTGCTGCTTTGTATGCTTATATATGCTTTTTTTTGCTAGATAATTGTTCCTGGTCTATATACTCTGTGTTTTTAGGAATGCTGCTTCTGTCATCTAGGAGTGGAATTCCTATGGTCATTTTTTGGACAACAGCTTAGTCAGGGAAGTACTTCAACTTGCTGCACTTATTTTTCTGCTCCTGTTTTTGTAAATAGAATTCTACTTGCTTAAAATTCTGCTTGTATTATAAGATTCTGCTACATGTCATGTAACTAATGAATTAAAAATCTTCTTGATCTTCCATGCTTTAAAAAATTGAATTTCACTATTGTGATAAAACCTTTTCACTGCATGAAACTAAGTGTGGGGGGGAGTACATGCTGCTGGTCATTTGAATCTGCTTGTTTCGTTGAGGTGTTTAGCATGAACTTTGTCTACTATATTGAACATATTATTGAACTTTTTATTTAAAATGCTTACACCCAGTTTATTGTGCACCCACACATTATATACTTCTTTTGTGATTTAATGAAAATCTTTGTCACTGGACTGAATATTAAAGCATGTGTGTGTCTGAAATGAACCTGCTTTTATTTAACTATGGTGTCAAACACTATTTTTGAACTTCATTGAGACCCTTTATACATGTCATATATCTACTAAATTGAAAATCTGTTTTGAATCATAATTGATTAACTGTTCTTCTCCATATTTAGAAGTCAACTTTGGGGACAAAGTTTGGTGTTAAGTGTGGGGGAGGGGGTCAATTCTTGAATGTGCTAAACTGTTTTTAATTGTAATTCTCATCAATTCCCACTGCTTTTAAACTTTTTGTCAAAAAATGGTCAAAATTTTTCAAAAAAAATTCTTTCACAATTTTAGGCTTTACACTGCACTCAAATGAGTCTTGCCTTAGGATGGTGATTGATTGTAAGTTGAGTCTTTCTTTGATTCTGAAATGAGTGATAGTGGATGATTGCTGAGTGGAATTGTTTAGCGGTTTAATGAATTTTGGTTAGGAACTTCTTTTGAGAGTGATATGGGAAACCTTTTAGTGGATTTAAGATCATAATTTTAGGTACTGGAAGTTTGACTTTTATCCGAGGAGCCTTTTCATTCTTTTAATTTATAAAAATGATCACTTATATTGAGTCAATGTAAATGGTTTTTATATAAATCTTTTGAAACTGGAGTAATACTGGGCATCTGGGATCCCACGGTGAATCTCTGAGACCTTAGATGCTGGGTGCGTTTCTGTTTACTATAAGCCCTCTGTACACTCTGAATAAGTGCATTGCACAGTGCATGGCACAAATTACATGGCTTGGGAAAAATAAATAAAGTGTCTAGGGTCAAAAATGAATTCATTAAGGTGAGGGGAATGATGAACTCCAGATGAAGAAGGGGACAACGGGTTTGTATGGGATTCATTTGGGCTGACTCAATAAAGTGGCTAAAAATTATATATTTTTATGTATTTTCTGGTACCAAGGTGATGAGTGAAAGTAAAAAGCTCCTTTTATTAAGATTTTAATTCCACATTTTTTTTATCATATTATCACTCTTGAATTTAGAAATTGAGCTTGAATTAAAGTGAGTCACTAGGCAAAGTCATATATGAAGGAGGACACCTTCATTTATGGATGATTCGTGGTTTACATGAGTTCCCTTTGAGTAGTGGTTCTAGGCGAGACATTATTTGAGGCTACGTTTTCAATAGCCTAAGAAAATTTTTTTTGAGTCCTCTGTTGAAACTTCTCTGAACATTGCTGATTTGTATAATTCACTTTTTTTTCAAAGATGATAAAACATGGGATTTTTTTAGGACAAACAATGTTTAAGTGTGGGGGAATTTGATGTGGCCTTATTTTTACTTAGTTTGCCACATCTTTTTGTTAAATTTTATACAATTTATTTAATTATTTTAACACTTTTTAATAAATAAATGCACTTTTGTATTTATATAAATAAATTTGTCAATTATTCACTTTTTATAACATTTTTTGTAATTTCGGACCTTAAAATAATTGATTTATTCTTTATGTGTTTTTAATATAACTAATTTTCAATTTGTTTAGTTAAATCTTTATTTGTTTATTTTATTTAATTTATCATTATTATTAATCATTGAGTTTTCTAATTAATTTAATTTTAATTTTTAATGTATATAAAATTTGTCACGGCTTGCCCGACTACCGGTAGCTAAGCTACCGATAGCAGGTGTCCTTTTTCTCTACCGGTAGGTAGGTTACCAGTGCTGTTTATCGATGACCATTGTCACCGATACTCTTTCCTACCGGTAGCTCTTTTTTATATCTTATCGGTAGACTTTGATTTCTACCAGTGAACCCTTTAATTTTATTAACAACAGTGAGTTTCTAGTTGGTTAAATTCGGCTTGGCTTCTCAATAAGTTAATTTCTATTTAAACAATTATTTAATCAACATAATTCTAATTAATTAACTTAGACTTTGTTTTTATAATTAGTCTTTTATTTTAGTTACATTAGAATAGGGTTGAAAAGTTATTTTATGTGTTTTGTCATCCTGCAAATTAGTTAAGTAAATAATTAGTGCTTTAAGTTAAATTAAGTTGTTCGCCCTTAATTTTATTAGTTCAATTAGTTAATTAAATAATTAATTAATAGTTTTTAAACATCAATTATATTATTTTATGTATGCAGATTGAATTTTAATTCATTTTATAATTGTTTTAGTCTACCGGTGAGGTAGATAAGTGTTTGCGGTGACCACCGATGCTCTTCTATTTTATTCTCTACTACTCTTTAATTAATTTATATAGTTATTTTAATTTAAGTTTTTTTTAATCTTAGTTTATTAATTATTGAGTTAATAAATTAAGTGTTGTCAATTAATTATTTTAATGTGTTAATGGTTAACTTAAAATTCTATTTTGAATTCATGGTATTTAGCATTATTTTAATTAATTCTTTTAAGTTTTTTTTATTTAGTTTATTTTAGTTTTAATTTTATGTTTTATTTGTGTGTTATTTTTAAAAGTTCAATGTTTCATAATGGTGAATCTTCTCTATCGGTGGACTTCTTTCACCTTAATCCTCTTTGTTACCCTGCTGCCTACCGGTAGCCCTTTTTTTTATTCTATCAGTAGCTATCTTGTGCACCCCTTTTATTTCTCACTGTTTTTCTTTATTTTTATTCTATCGGTAGCTTCAGCTACCGATACCCATTCTCACCAATACAGCCTTTTTATTTTTCTCACTAATAGACATCAGCCTGTCCTCACCGATAATATCCTTCTCACCGATACGCTTTTCCTCGTCGATAAACAGCCGCCCTCAACCTGTAGCTGCATCTCACTGTTACCCTTCTCTATACCTCGCGCTGTTTTTTCTACTCTCACAGTTCCACTATGTTTTCCTGCCACCGATTCTTCTTCCCAACGGAGGACAGTTAACGCATCAGAAATAAACATGCCCCAGTTATTTTCTGCCTCCTTCCACGCTTTCAAATCCCCAGCACACCCCAAGCCCGTACATGTCGTCAGACCAGCTGCTTCGAGGAAGTCCGCTTTGCTGGAGCCGGGGAAATCTGCTGCTGAAGAGAGCCGCACCATCTACTGGTGATGCGTTGCAAGCAGAGGAGGTCCCTACTGGTTCGAAGACGCCACCACTACTAGAGAAGGAAGAGTCCGCCAATGCCGCTGGAGCTGGACCGGGAAAAACAGGAGACCGACCTGCTGTCCATTGTTCCATCACACCAGAGAAATCCAAAGCCAAAGCTTACCGCTGATGGAGATGTGAGGGTTTTCTGAAGCTGCCACATGCTGTGAGTAGATCTGAACCCATACACGGAGGGTTGTGTCCCAGCTAAAACCTATACAGAACCACATCACCATGGTTGAAGATAGAGGAGGATGCCGCTTTCTGCTGAAATTGAGCCGAGTCAGGAGGAGATCCTCTGTTGGCCGCCGCTATCCGCCGCCAAGCTGCTAAGTGCAGAGGAGATCGCTACAGAGGATGAACCAGCGCCAAAACCCCCTTCCCCTACTGCCGTAGTGTGAAGATAGTAGGAGGGGAAGCTGCCGCGCCGCGCTTGAAGCCAAAGTCCATGCCACTGGGACACGCCATTTTCTATGTTCCACGAAGAAGGAGGAGGAACACTCCGCCTTGGGTGTGCGCCACTGCCGTTGCGATTTGCAGGAGGAGAAGTCTACCTCTGAAGATGCTGCGGCGTGGAGAAGAAGATGCTGGAAACCCTCCCCCTTCCTGTTGTGCGCCGAATTGAGGGGGGAGGAAGAAGAAGATAAAAATAATAATAAATAGTTCATAATAAAATAATAATAAAATTAAAGTAAAAAGTAGGAAGGGAAAAAAATAATGAAAGGTAAAGTTAAAGTTAAATTAACTTTACATAAAAGTTACTTTAATTAAGTCAAGTAAATTTTATGTAAATTTATAATTTTAAAACTTTTATAATTTTATTAAATGGGTAAATTGAAAATTAAAATACAAAACTAACTTAATAACAAATGATAATAATAAATTAATTTATTATAGTACAATTTATATAATTAATATACTATAAATTATACTTAATAATGTTTAAATACTTAAAACATAAGTAGTAAATTTAATTACCAATTTAAAATTAACTAATTAATTTATTAATCCAACAATTTAATCCTTTTAGTAGTAATAACTAAATTATCAATATAATATAAAATATAATTTTAATGATTTATTTACATTTAATAACTTAGTAATCTTATTTATAAACTTAGTTAAATTAATAACTTTTTAATAAATTATGTTTTACCATAGTATTATTTAATGGATAATTTTATAAATGAATTAAAAGTAAATAATAATTAACAATTAACTTATGACTAACTTTCAAAGAGTGATATAACACTTGACTTTAAAAATAACCACGTTTTCTTTCTTTGGGTCCTTATTTATTTACCTTTTTTATTTATTTTTTTATTTGTGCAGGTTCATATCAAAGTTATAGACACGTCCAGGTACTTACAACTAACTTTACCGAAGTTAGTTACGTGATAAAAGATTACGCGACGTGCCGGTCGTGAAAAAATGCACATTTTGCAGTGCGTGGGTAAGAACTTTTGAAGTCAGCGAAGATTGAGCGGTGACGTGTAGTGGATGACAGAGAGTACTTAAGAAGAACAAGCAGCGTTTTTTAGGGGGCGACACATTCATTGACGGAGGCATTCATACACTTACCCGTGGAGAGACGATCGAGGGACGATGCTGAGCAGTGCACTCCAGGAACTTAGGAGCAGAGCATTTTTAGGGAGTACCATCTCCCTCGTGATTTAAACTTTTGTACTCTGTTTCTGTAATGTTTCCTATTACTGCTATGATAATGAATAGTATAGTTAGCTAAGTCTTTTAGTTCGGGGAGAGTTCTATCTCTACTGGTATCTTTTTCATCCTTTTCACTTATACATCTTCTGTAATTAGAATTGATCGGCGAGATCAAATCTAATTTCATTTATCTGCTTCGTACCACAAGCACTGAAATTGTCTAAACTCTATAATCATTTGGCGAGTTTGGTTATGGAGTTATCTTTTTAGTAAACAAATCATAATGAAAACTTCAGTACTTACGGCGAGTTTGTACTGTTGTTCATTTTAAGACATCTTTTTGGAATTGTACTGCTCGGAGTGGCGAACTCTAGTTGTACAATATCCATGACTTAACTCCTGGCGAGGGAAGTAAGTCATCTCTTTAATCCAGTGGTATGAAGCAGTACATTACATGAAAAGGAAAATCAATTCAAACCAGTAGACTAGAATGAACCCCGAGCATTCTTTACTATTGTCTTTTATCATCATTTTATCTCCGTTGTTGCACCTTGTTCCCAGCTGTACTCTGTTTTAGTAGTGATCAAACAATTTTACTATAGAAGTGTAGTTTCACAGTACATAAAACCATAAGGAAATCAAAAGATATAAAAATTTAAAAAGTGAAAATTAGAAAAGAAAAACACTTCGCTGCTGACAACAGTGGAGCTTTCGAAGTTTTTTAGTTAGTAGTGGCCAATTTTACCTTCCCTGTGGGTTCGACCCAGCTTGCCACATATACAGTAGTTAGTAGGAATATAAATTTTAAACTTTGACCGATTTCAACAACGGTTTAGGTCACATCACAATATGAAATTCAATCAAATAATTATGTGTAAAGAAGCAATAAAATGAGACTAATATAAAATTAAAATACCTTAAAATACTTTTAGAATCATTCAAATGATATTATTTGTGATTATATTGAAACATATCACAACAACACACAATTAAAATAATGTCTATATTAATGGATGTAAGATATATAAAACTATTATTTTCCCACTATATAGATTTATATCAACTAGTCTCCAAGATAAATATTCGAATATTAGGAGTAGCATATGATTTACTTTTTTCAAATCCATTATTTTTCAATAAATACCATGTATATTTTATTGAATTTCAAACTTTCTTAAATACTCTTTGATAGTTTTGAAAAAAATTAAAGAGATTTAATTCACACATCATTCTCATTTCAAACTCTTATATCATGAGTTTAAAAATTATGTATACAAATTTAGGTATGTTGAACCAAAAATCACATCATCAACGTAAATGTAGATAAAAAATACATAGGTTGATGAATCTTTCTTAAATATTTTGGGTTTACCTCCATCATAATAAAAAAAATATAACAAATTATTTCATACCAATCTCTAGTTTCCTATTTAAAATAATGTAAAGGTTTGGTAAGATTAAAAATTGAATTTAGATAAAGTGGTTTCTTAAATTTAAGAGGGTTTTCTTTTTAAACATCCTTAAAAATAAAACCATTGAAATAATATACCTATCTTCAATATAAAATGGTTTGATATTCACAAAATATGGATGAGTTATGAAGTTATTAATTATCACAACCCCTCTCCATAGAGGTACTCCTCTTGTGATGAAAATCAGAAAAGTGATATGATGATGCTTGATGCCCAAATCCAATAGGTCAAGGGTTTTAGAAAAGAAACGATGTTACATCATACTCAATTATGGGTACTATTAACCATTAAGAATAGAATAAGGAACCAGTGATAAGATAAAATCACCACTCAAATCCTACATAAGATAAAATGAAAGATCCCAAGTACATTATTGTAATGTTATATAAAATGAAGTAACTAAAAAAAGATACTATATGTATAAATAGATAATCCTCAATATTGACCACAAAATGCTAAATAGTCCCAAAATAACCGACATGATAATACCTAGCGTAATCACCAACTAGATCTTACAATAATAATAAATAGTTTATATATAAGTAGGTTGAGCATAAAATGTATAATCAGTGGGATCCTACCTAAATACTATAATGTAAAAGAAAAATAATGTATAAAAAATTTGAGTGAAAAATGTGAAACTAACTATCACTTAATTAAGTATGCTATGTTTTTAGCGTCACCATGGATCTCTCACTAGGTATCAGATATAAATAATTAAATAATATAATGTTAAAAGAAGGTACCCTCATATCACTTCCCCGCTATCACTTCCCCACTTGTTTTTTTCTCTTCCACAACATCATATGTCTTAAGCCGTCTCTACAATAGCAAACCACCCCAAATACACCTATTACCCTAAAACATAACATGAATTCTATGAGTTAATTAATCTCCTAAAATACCATGAAATCTAGGAATCAAATCATGTCATTATCCAACGAAACATCTCTAGATAGTAACTAAGAAATTTTTGGGGGCAACTGTAACCCGTATGTAGAGAATTACACCTCATTCCTTCACTACACATACATGAAATACCAAAAATAATTCATAGGATACTATATCCCGAGATACATGTATGTGAATTAACTATATTTTATTATAGACATTTACACACATATATGGGAAAGGTAACCACCATGTATAGAAACATGTAAAACAATCGGAAGAAGAGGGTGGGCTAAGAGGTGCTACTTATCCATCCAGTCCTCAATAACCTGAATTTTAGGGAAACCGCCCACTAGAGTCATCTGGGTGTCAGTCTACCTACCGATATAGGTGGGGCGTCATTTGAAAACAGAGAATATATAGGATATCTCTCTCAATCGTAATATGGTAATAAACATAGCCTTAGACTTAACCACAACTGTTGTCACTCGGACTCCCAAATCCCACTTCTAAGGAGATGATATCAAACATGCAAATATGAATTTAAAATTGATATTATTTATTTATTCCCATTAATATTTTTACTTTACATAATTTCCTACAATTAAACATTAAAAATAATTCAACATGATCATCAACTAATTCTCATTCCCTCTTGGCATAAACCAACTGATCCCACAGTTTGTCAAGATTATCATCACTTTTATTCCAATAATCTGACAACCCCAAGGGTTGAATCATTTTTCATTAACATTCCATAATTTCAGGTACTATATGACTCATCCTAATAAAACAAAATATAAATTCCTAAATTATATAGAAATACATACTCCAAGAAGTTATAGAAATAATAAATTTAAACAATAAACTAGGCCATCTGGCCTTTAAAAAAGATTAATTGACAAGGAACCATCCTAAATTCTAGAATAATAATAGGAAATCCCAACTTCAACCCAGTCCATTGTTCCTAGTAGAATATCTAAAACCACTAGGCATGTCACTGTGAATGTATCCTACTGTCATTGGATCTATTTATATCTATAGACCCTGATCCTCCCAACTAATGACCCACATACCATTATCCATCTCTTTTACACATAGTCTCATAAAAAATCATATACAGAGCTAAAAAACAAGGCATTAAAAAATAAGTAGGGAATCTAATCCCTAAAAACAAAGGCATGCATCCATCACAAACATATGGTCTCACTCAGCCCAAAAAAATTATCATTATCAAACAACCAGTTCATTATCATATTGAATTAAATGATTGATTTGTCATTGGTCACTACCACATGTAACCTATGAAATCAACAATTTAAAGATATAAATTATTTAAACTTACATCCAATATTAACTTTATGTTTCATCAACATTTAAGGAAGAACATTTTCAATTAAAATGCCTCTTTATTTATTCATCAATAAGTATACCAACTTCATGTTACTTAGTAAAACCATTAAAATAAGATAAACCTTTTCAATTAGACATGTGTCAAGAACTACTTTGACATGAATCAAATACATAAGGAAGAAAAAAAATCTATTTAAGCATGACTATTTAATTCCTTATCCAACAAACATTACCCCCTTTATGTTCTTGAACCAATTTCATCATAAAAACATGCCTATCCAAAGAAAAAATAAACATACTAACTAGGAAATAAACAAAAATATCACACTATCTAGTAAAACAAGTGGTAAACGATCATCATAGTGTAAACACATGTGATCTTTATAAAAAACCATGGTTTATTATTTAATCTAGCTAAATCGTCATTAAGGTTAGTTCTGCCATACCTTATAGATATAGAGTGTGATAACATAATTATTACACATAAACTAATAGTATAATAAGTGAATACCCTTCCTTAATTTATAATTTTGATGTTATTCATAAAATAATTTATGGTCGAGGTATAAACACTACCAGAAGAGGCTCTTCTATGGAAAATGAAGACTAACTAGACCCTATAATCGAAAAACCACCAGCATCCATTCTTGAAACATAGCCCATAAACAAAGATACTTACCACAAAAACCACCCAAGGAAAAATAATAAAGAATGGTGAAATAAAACGAGGTGAAAAAATTACCTAGAACCAAAACGTTCTAATATCCATGAATCATGATTTAATACTCAAGTAATTTATCATTGAGAACCAATGGTTATTAGAATGAACACTATTCAATAAAACCTTTTGTAAATGAGGTATCCATGTGAGAAAATTATCATCGAATCCCATGGTTCACATGAGAATATAGAAAATAAATTTTTTTGATAAAAGGTTAAAATATGTTATTTGAGAGTAAGGATAAAGAAAAGGTGAATTTATGACCCTTTAATTACTTTCACCTTTTGTTCCAGTCAAGATTCATGAAGATCTCTAGCCATTTTGGATCGGAGGTCACCAGAGAAACCATAGCTTAAAAAATAGGTATGGAGCTTCCTATTTTGGACATAATGCTTTCAAAATAACTCTAAACCTCCAAATCACCTCCTAAACACCAATAATACTCTGGCAAACATTGAGGAATATTTAGGATGGTATAGAATATTACATTAGTATCCTTTCAAATAATTTTCATCCTTGATAATTATTTCCAAACCAAGAGTTACAGAAAAAAGGGATCTTCCGAAAAACCACCCCATGAGATACATCTCAAGAATCTCTCCACCATAGGAGCACAAAAACATATCATAGAGAAATTAGGGTAAAAAAATACTCAATACTGAAAACAAAATAAAAATTAATCTATTGGGGGAGATACCTATCAAAGAATAAAAATTCCATGAAAAAATCATCAAAGAAGAGAGAAACCATCACATAACCAGATAAAGAGAAAAAAAATAAATAAGAATAAATAAAAAATAAGATATAAACATTAAAAACATGGGATAACTATTGTGTATATGTGACTTATATTTCTAGGTACTCTACTCAATGATACTATTCCAACAAAGGACACAAACCAAAGGAATATCTTGACCACATGACATGATGTCATGTTGATCCAGTATGTCTATTGGATTCTAATCAGATATTACATCATTATTAATGTCAATCTAACCCCAATTTGTGTTGTGAGAGTCAATATGAAGGTAACTATTAATTTGTGACAGATGGAAAACATCATGAATCTGGATTGTCTTTAATGGAAGTGTTATATGATAAACGATGGTTCCAATATGAGCCTATGCCTTGAAAGGCCTAAAATAATCAAAGGAAAAAAGATTACTTCCACATAAAAACCTCAAATTAACACAAAGATGAGTAATATTCAATAAAAAATGATCTCCAAGATCGAACTCTATATTTCTCATTCTATGATCAGAAATCACTATAAACCTTCTATTTTTTTCTTTGCACTACTTCTGGAATGAGAATTCCTGACTCTCTAATCCCATTCAAGAACAACCAAGAACAGAAAGTTTGGTCATGAAAATAATCAAATGGTGTCATACAAATTGTTGAGTGAAAAATATTATTTTAATAAATATCAACCAAAGATAGTTTCCTCATCCATGAAACTCCAAAATCATGGACATAATAAAAAATCATATCTCCAAGAGTCTTGATAGTATTCTCTGTCCAACCATACAACTTTGGATGAAAATTTGTTCTATAGAACAAATAAGAGAAAAAAATAATGATGAAGACCTCTCTACATACCAGATTTAATATTAGGATGATGATTATAGATTATCTTCCTAATGACTCCATGAAGTCTCACCACCTTCACTAGATAACACCCTAATGTAACCTATATCCCGATCAACTCATTGATCACTAATAGGTGATTTTATTTCATTAAATGGTGTACTATCATGATGGAGTCTCACCATATTTACCAGACATCACCTTGACAAAACCATCTTCGAGTTTGACTCTTTGATCACTAATATGTGAGTTGGTTTTATCAAACGGTATACTATCCTCCATATGACATAAATACTAACTAATATCATGGTAAATGAGTTATAAAGTCCATATATATTTCCTCCCACATCCACTAATGAATATATAATAGTTATAGAAAACTATCATGAACATGATGTCCAGCCATCACCTTCTGGTAGAACAAACATATAGACTCCAACTCTATAACTAAATGCTTATACCTAGTCCAAAAAAACTAAACTCTCAAGGCATGGTACATATTATTTACACTAATATTTTTAAGACCCGAAATTTCCTTGTAATTTTTTTTATTAAATGAGAATTTTAAGAGTCCGTGAAAATTTACAGCGCATGATTCCGAGTCCCAGAGTGCCCAGAATGAATTTCTAATTTTTTTTGGGTAAGTTCAGTAAACGTATGAACGGGGTTCTATAACTTTTGAACCGGTGCTCGGAATTGAAATCTGGGGACACCGTTGAACTCGTAGTGCTGATATTCGCTTAAGAAGACTTTCACCTTGACGGAAGTTGGTAGAGGGCGAATGTTAATTTTAGTGGTTTTTCATGGAAATAATAAAATAAAATAAACTTCATTTTTATTTTATTTTATTTTTCTTTAGGATATCTCCATGTAGAAGTTGAGAATTGGGGACCAACAGACCATAACCTCCAATGAAAGGTTATAGTGGTGGGGACCACCCAAGGCCTAAACCTCTGGAACTCCCCTCATAATGGAGGAGAAACCTCTCAATTCCCTCTTTAATGTTGGGGAGCCTCTTGAGCTTCCCCCACATTAATTAAGCCAATATACCACATTAATTTTTTCAACTCGGTTAATTGTATAGCCAATTTTATTTTTATTCCAATGAACTAAATAGCCAACATAATTTATTATGTTGGATACTAGGAATTTTTGGAGTAATTGGGAGAGGATAGAGCTTTGGGAGAAATAAATTTCTGCAATGAAGATCTTCACCTCCCAACAAAGAACACTCCACCAACGAAGAACACTGACCTCGACTTCGACCATCTTCCTCTGGACTTCTTCTGATGTGGGAAATATTCATCTATGATGAATCGAAGTCCATACTTTTTTCTCATGCCAACATCAATGAACAACCCGAGTTAGGGGTTTATTTGTGTATGAATACTTTCCAATGTTCATTCCTTGAATTCATTTCAGGGATTGGGAATAAATCGTTGTGGGAGGTTGTAAAACTTGATCATCTTCTTCAAGTTCTTGTAGATCCATATGCTACCACTCTAACGTGGAGGGTACGTGCCAAACAAATATGTCCCAACCCCTATGCAAATCTTGTGATGATTTGTGGTGTTTAACGTGACGAAGGTGACGATGCAACGCCACCACCCCGTAGCCACCGCGCCCTGTAGCTCCGCCACCCGTGGCCCTGCCATTCCTCCCATAGCCACCGTCGTCCGCTGAGCCACTGCCGCCGTCCGCTGATCCCACACCGTCCTTTCTTCCATCGTCATCCGCCAAGCCCCCGCTGCTATCTTCCAAGCCACCGCCCCATCCGCTGAGTTGTCGTCATCCGCTGAGCTGTTGCCAACGACTGGGCAGAGCCGCATCCACCGTCTTCCGAGATGCCGTCGTCGGATGAGCCGCCACAGTCCGTCAAGCCACCTCCGTCCGCCGAGATGCTGCTGCCAAACAGGATGAGCCGCCACCACCGTCCACCAAGCCACTATCGTCGTCCTACCGAGGCACCGGCCAAGTCGCGCCGGTCGCGCTGCCCGCGGCTTTCTGAGCCACCCCGGACGCACCGCTCGTGGCCTTCTGAGCCGCCCCAGCCACACCGCAAGTGGCCTTCCGAGATACCCCTACCACGGCCTTCCGAGCCGCTCTGACTGAGCCAACCGTGTTCAAGATGCTCCAGCCAAGCGGCCCCGTTGCCGAGTCGCCCCGCGGCTGAGCCTCCCTATGGCCGAGCCGCTCTGGTAGAGCAGCAACGGCCGAGCCACCCTGCGACCTCATGCTGTCTGTGACCAAACCCCCACAGCCCCTTCTGGTCTGCCGGACCACCTAGTGGGTCGGTCCGTCCAGTACGGTCCGGGTTGACCTAAACCGAGTTGGCCCCGGTTCGGTCGGGCAGGGTCAGTCCGACCGGGTCGGACCGGACCCCGTCCCCCTACGACCCAATTACATTCTTTTGGCCATAACATTGGCATCAGAAGTCCATTTGATAAACCGTCAGTGTCTTGGAAATCATGGAGTGAGACGGTTTCTTTGAGTATACCCCACTGAATTTTGTATTAATATGGGGAACGATCAGGTTGGGTTGAACATGAATCCAACCGAGCCCCCAAGATAAAAAGGCTAATAACTCACAGATCGTGTGTCTGATTGACGCTCTGTCTATTGCGATGAGACCCCTATGATGTGACGGACCATTGAGATGCTTCTTCGTGGGAGTTCATGAAATTTGGTGTATCAACCAGTGGGTTGAGGAGCGGATCCTCCTGGAGACGAGTGAGCATAGTGCAGGAACCTAGTAGGTGGAAGAGACTTGACGACTGCTGACCTTTTCGACTCGGAGTGACTTGACGGGCCTAGTGGGGATCACCTTTGTGTGTCGTGGTAGACCCAAGGTGTGGAGTGCCTCGGTGTGCCATAGCAGACCCATGGTACTCTACAGGAGGAGTACCTCAACAAGCCACAGGGGGAGCACCTCTGTGTGACGCGACAGACCCACAACACTCAACAAGAGAAGTACCCCAGCCAGTCATGAGGGAGACCATCTCTGTGTGACGTGGTGGAACCATAGTGGGGAGTGCCTATGTGTGACGTGGTAGACTCATGGTAATCGATAGGAGGAGTACCTCAGTAGTCCAAGATTAGTGGGAAGCACCTCTGTGTGATGAGGTAGGCCCACTATACTTGATAGAGTATGGGTTCTCTAGTAGCCGAGATATTTGATGATGTGACTGGGGATGTCACTTTTTACTACCCCTAGAATAAATCCGGATGTGATCTGAGTCGGAACCTCTATGTTTCTTCATGTTTGAGATGGATTACTCGATAACTTTGGTATATTTATGAGAATATACCTATATAGAGTTATTTGCTGATTTAATACTTTGTGGTTTATCCTTGGTGGATTTTGTGAGACTTTGAGGGTCTCGGGGTCCCTAATGATTATTTTTATATTCACCCCTGCACTAGATATGATCGCACTTCGTTGTGTTTGGTGCAGATGACAGATAATGCTGACTGAGGATGAGAGTACCAGGACTAGATGGTACCCGGAGGTGGACCTTACAATGAGTCCAAACATGGAGGAGACAGAAGAGTGAGGAGTGATGATGAGGTGATTTTTACCTACCCTTCAGGTAGGAAACTCAGAGGATGACCCCGTTAATGTTTTCCTTTTTCTTCAGTTGTACTGGTACTTTCAGTTTCTTGTACTTTATTGTTGGGCTTGTATTCTGGCCCCCTTTTACTTTCAGCACTCTTTTGTTATACAGTTTTACTTGGTGTTCCGTATCCATCTGTGTACTTGATTGTGTGTGTGTTTATATATTATAAAGTCAATTCCTTCCCTATTTTATGGAATTATTCCTTTGTATATAGATTGCATCCCCTGTCCTATGGAAGGCGGGCTAGGTGTAGTCACGACACGAGCCCCAGTCGACGGGTCATGAAGAATTTGTATCAGAGGAGTCAGTTCTACCAAAGAACTAGGAATCTGATATTCTCTATGAATTAATATTTTTATGGGTAATGAGTGTGGTTTTCAATTCAGGGAGTCCAGTGTTGGTGCGGTGGCCGATGTATCCATACACTGGGATCCTGACTTTTTACTTCCAACATAGTGAACGAAAACACTGATTGTTTGTGTGTTTCAAGGAGTTCTATTTGTTATCTCTTAATTCATATCATCAGGTATAACTTATTGATCGTGTCACACCTATTTCTTTTCAGGATGCCTCCACACAAATAGCCAGCTAGGGTTCCGAGAGTTGTATGCACTGATAGCCCACCGAGTGATGAGGCCTCGGTACATGGCCCATTTCTAGTAGATGCACTAGCGGTACCATTTCCTGTTGGTCCACTGATACCACCATCCCCAGAAGTAGAGAGTGCATGCCACTTGAGCGCGTTGCAAAAGTTCTCATACCAGAGTCCACCCAAGTTTCAAGGAGAGACAGCCCCACATGTGGCTGAAGATTGGCTAGAGGATATGGTGAGAGTCTTCCGACTGATAGGGAAACCAACTGATCTCATAGCGATCCTTACTGCCAGCCTTTTATAGGAAGTATCAAGAATATGGTGGATCATGATGCTCCAGGTTCACGACAAGGTGACACTTATATGGGAAGAATTCGAGAGCATGTTTCGGGTAGAGTTTGTCCCATCGACTTTTCACACAGTGTGTATACAGAAGATTCTTCATCTGCAGTAGGGAAACATTACTATAACTCAGTACTCAATGAGGTTCACTGACCTCTCACTCTACTCCACAGATATGGTGTGAGATCCATTTTCAGGGCTTAGATATTTGAGTAGGGGCTCAGGTGGGAGATCAGTGCTTCGATGATCTCACTCAGCATCTCGATGCAGACGATGGTGTTAGAGAGAGCACTCTTAGTGGAGAGTTTTCTTACTGATAAGTCACCAGCAGTGAGACCCACCACCAGTCATCACATAGTGGAGTCTTCTTCAGATGGAAGTGGATAAATTTCACAGAGGTCCAAGAGGACCAAACCTATAGGTGGATGACCAAATGACTTAGGATTGATTGTGCAGGGCACCCGAGGCGGAACCAGTCAGGCAAGGATCAGGCAGTGTTACTCATGCGGCGGGCAGGGTCACATGGCTTGTGACTGTCTGACTCATCATACAGGTGATCATGAGCCTATTAAGGACCGCCTAGATAGAGACAGAGGTTCAACCAAGGAGGTCCATAGGGAGAATGTGGACATGGTAGAGGAGTTGGACGTGCAGCTGGTGGTGGGTGACGATTTGAGATGTTACCTCCACCACCACTAGGATGTCCACCACGACCTCAGGGAGGAGTTTGACATGGTAGAGCTTAGCTTCAGGCATCCGACACTTATGATCATGGAACTATAGAGATGATACGAGGTACGATATGTGTCTACTCCACCTTAGCTGCAGTACTTATAAACACAGGTTCCAGTAATTTTTTTATTGCCACTGCCCTTGTTCGATGCTCGGAGATTTCGACAGAGTCGTTGGTTTGATCATTACTTCTAGAGACTCCTACGGGAGAAGATTCAATGATTACACACTGGTACAAGTAGTGTGAGCTTACTCTAGGAGGTGAGTGATTTGGCAGGAATCTCCTTGTAATAGCATTGAGGTCTTACGACATCATCTTGGGTATGTACATGTTATCTACAGTCCATGCTCAGATAGACTATATTAGGCACAATGTGTGGTGTGTCCACATGGATAAGTCCATGTATACCTTTACTAGTGAGAAGAGATCCTTTGAAACGTAGTATGGACTTTCATGAAGGAGAGTGAAGCTGATCACTCATCAGTTGGCTAGCCTTACCCTCAGAGTGGTTGATGTGGACAGTCCGAGATATCCTATAGTGGTTGAATAGTACGAGTATGTCTTCTCTGATGATGTTCCAGGTCTACCTCCTCATAGAGAGGTGTACTTTTACATTGACTTGTACCCTGGGATGACACCAATATGTAAACCATCGTATCTAATGGATCCCATGGAGCTTCGTGAGCTGCAGGTACAGCTAGAAGTCTTGCAGGGGAAGGGATTCATTTGGACCATTTTTCTCCCGAGCCAGCCCCAATTTTGTTTTCCATGAAGGTGGATGGGAGCTCGATACTTTGTGTCAACTATTGGCGCTTGAACCAGGTTACCATGAAGAACAACTACCCACTCCCGAGGATTGGAAACCTCTTTAATCAGTTGAAGGGAGAACGATGGTTCTTGAAGATAGACCTCAGATCAGGCTATCATCAGCTTAGAGTTTGGGACAAGGATTTGCAAAAAATGGAATTCTGATGTTAGTATGGCCATTACGAGTTCTTGATTATGCCATTCAGTGTGACCAACAATCCAAAAATGTTCATGGGACTCAAGAACATGATCATTCAGACATACCTTGATTGCTTTTTAGTAGTATTCATCAAGTACATTCTGATCTACTCGGCTACTGAGGAGGAGCATGCCTATCATTTGCAGGTAGTACTGTACACACTCCGAGAGCACCAACTTTATGGTAATCTCATAAAGTGCCAGTTTTGGATATGATAGGTTTACTTTATGGTAAATGTCATATCAAAGGCTGAAGTTGCAGTGGATCCAACAAATATTGAGGTGGTACTTTCTTGGGAGCCACCCAGGAGTGTGACAGAGGTACGAAGTTTCCTAGGTTTGGCTGGATACTACCATAGATTTGTACCAGATTTCTCTAGAGTTGCAGCACCACTATCAGCCTTGAAAAAGAAGGGAAAACCCTTCGTTTGGTCAGAGAAATTCCAGCGGAGTTTTCCAGAGCTGAGGCCAAGGCTGTCTAGTGCCCCATCTTGAGGCTTTGAGAGGAGGGTGTAGGGTACGTAGTCTACTGCAACGCATCGGGGACCGAACATGGATGTGTCCTGATGTAGGAGTGATCATTGATCACAGATGGTTCTCTACAGCTGAGACAACATGAGTATAACTACGCTACCCAGGAATTGGAGTTAGAAGCAGTGGTATTTTCCTTGAGGATGTGGAGACACTATCTGATGGGTGATCACTTTAAAGTGTACTTTGATCACAAGAGTATGAGGTATATCTTCTCTCAGAAGGACATGAACCCGAGACAATTATGTTGTCTTGAGTACCTCCATGACTATAACTTCAAGATAGTCTATACTCCTGGTAAGGGAAACATTGTTGCAGATGCACTCGGCATGAGATCTGGTATACAGCTGCTAGGCGAGGTGATAGAGCAGCTGGCTTCTTTGCAGATATCTTTTGTGGACAGATATGGAGAATCTTTTCTTCAATATCTTATAGTAACTCGCCCACTCCTTCAGTGAGTTAGGGAGTCACAGTGTGGGGATGCTGACTACAAGACACAGCGTGCTCAGATATCCACAGAAGGGGAACCTGATGAATTTTTTGACAGTGGGGAGCACGACATCCTCTTCAGAGGATGCACCATGGTACTAGTGTCACTTTCGGAGGAAGTGTTGAGGGAGTTCCACACTTCCCCTCTAGCGGTACATCCAGGAGTGGTGAAGATGTACCAGGATCTCTGATGACAGCACTTATGGCTGGGAATGAAGAAAGCAGTAGTAGAGTTTGTTTTTCTATGCCTCACTTGTATGCATGTGAAGGCAGAGCATCAGGTACCAGTAGGCTTGGTTCAGCCTTTAGAGGTCCCAAAGTTGAAGTGGGATGGGATATCCATGGGATTCGTGGTAGGACTTCCACGTACATCCAGAGGTCATGATTTTTTCTGGTTGATAGTCAATCAACTCACCAAGTCGGCCCACTTCCTACCAATCAAAGAGCAGGGTTTGGTAGAGTGCTTGGTAAGTCTCTATGTGCAAGAGATTGTATGGTTACATGGAGTACCATCGACGATTATCTCTGATCATGATGAATGTTTTACTTCCCATCTATGGAAGGGGTTGTAGGAGGCTTTTGGGACACAACTTCATTTGAGCACTGCCTTCCATCCTCATACGAATGACCATACTGAGCAGAACATTCAGAACCTCAAGGACATGCTACGTGCTTGCGTACTCGACTTTAGTCATAGCTGGGAGGATCACATGCCTTTGGTAGACTTTGCATACAACAACAACTATCACTCCGCCATAGGGATGACACCTTTTGATGCATTGTATGTGCGACCTTGCAGATCACCCATGTGATGGAATGACCTAGGGAAGTTAGCACTAGTGGGACCAAAGATGGTACGAGCTACCACAAAGAAGGTGAAAATCATCTAGGAGCGGATGAAGACTGCAAATAGCAGGAAAAGTTGTATGATTATATTAGACGGAGACCTCTAGAGTTCAAGGATTGCAACCACGTCTTTCTACGGGTCTCACCTCAACAACGTTTACAGAGATTTGGCTAAGGTGAAAAGTTATCTCTGAGATTCATCAAACCTTTTCAGGTTCTCAGCAGAGCTGGTGAGGTGGCTTATCGCTTAGCTATTCCACCTCAATTGCACCAGGTGCATGACATCTTCCACATATCCCAGTTGAGGAGATATGTGAACGACCCTTCCCACATCATCAAACATGGCGAGCTGGATATCGATGATGGGACAAATTTTACAGAGGTTCCAATGGAGATTGAGGATCGAAAGGAGTGGGTCCTTTGAGGGTGGTCGATACCTCTGGTGCACGTTCATTGGTAGCATGACAACCCCCAGGAGAGCACATGGGAGCGGGAGGCTCAGATTCATGCCCAGTACCCCCACATGTTTTCCTAGTTTTGTGATGTGGCTTACGGGGATGTAAAGCCCTAAGGTGGGGATTGTGTAAAGAACTGGAATTTACATGTAACTTTTTTAAATTAAATGGAAATTTTATAAGTCCATGAAAATTTATGGTGCATGATTCTGAGGCCTGGAGTACCCAGAATGAATTTCTAAACTTTTTTCTGGGTACATTTTGTAAACGTACGAATGGGTTTTTATAACTTTTGAACCGCTGCTCGGAATTGAAATATGAGGACACTATTGAACTCGCAATGTTGGCATTCAATTAAGGAGGCTTTCACCTCAAAGATAGTTGGTCGAGGGTGAATGCTAATTTTTTGGGTTTTTCGTGGAAATAATAAAATAAAATAAAATTTCTTTTTATTTTATTTTATTTTCCTCTAGGATATCAACATCGGGCCACCAGACCATAACCACCCATGAGAGGTTATAGTGGTGGGGACCACTAGAGGCCTAAACCTCATGAACTCCCCTCATAATGGAAGAGAAACCTCTCAACTCCCTCTTTAATTTGGAGGATCCTCTTGAGCTTCCTCCAAATTAATTAAGACAACACACCACTTTAATATTGGAAATTCGGTTAATTGTTTAGCCAATTTGAATTTTATGCCAATGAACTAAATAGGCAATATAATATATTATGCTGGCTACTTGGCATTTTTGGAGGAATTGGGAGAGGAGAGAGATTTGGGAGAAATAAATATCTCTAACGAAGAACTTCACATCCCAACGAATAATGCTCCGCCAATGAAGAACACTCCGCCAACGAAGAATGCCGACCTCGACATTGACCTTATTCCTCGGGACTTCTTCCAACATGGTATTTCTTCATCTACGAAGAATTGACATCTATACTTCTTTCTCGTTCCAACATCAACAAAAAACCCGAGGTAGGGATTTATTTGTGTATGAATAATTTTCCCTTGTTCTTACCTTGAATTCTTTTTTGGTATTGGGAATAGATCATTGTGGGAGATTGTAATGCTTGAGGATCTTCTTCATGTTCATGTTGAGCCATATGATACCCCCATAACGCGGAGGGTATGGGCCAAAAAAACATGGCCCAACCCCTCCGCAAATCTTGTGATGATTTGCGGTGTTGAACAAAATGAAGGCACCGATGCAACGACACCGCCCTACGGCCACCGCGCCCCATGGCTCCGCAACCCAGATCCCCGCCGTGCTGCCCCCAACCACCACCGTCCGCTGAGCCACCACCCCCGTCTGCCAAGCCGCCGCCACTAACCGGGCCGAGCCTCCGTCGCCGTCCGTCGATCCATCACCATCTGCCGAGCCACCACCGCTGTCCCACCAAGTAGTCGGCTGAGCCGCCCCAGCTGCACCGCCCGCAGCCTTCTGGGCCGCCTAGGCAGTGCCGCCTGTGGCCTTCTGAGCTGCCTCGGCCGCGCCGCCCCCAACCTTCCGAGCCGCCCCGGCCACATCGGCCACAAGATTTTGAGCTGCTCTGGCCAAGCCACCTACGGCCGAGCCACCCCGAGGCCGAGCTGCCCAACCAAGCTTCTTCGGTGGAGCCGCCCTTGCTGAGCTGCCCTGCGACCTCACGTCATCCGCGACCGAACCCTCGCGTCCCCTCACGACCTTCCAGACCACCCAACAGGTCGGGATGCCAATTAAGGGCTAGGATGGACCCAGTGGTCTAGGCCGAACCCAATAGGATTGGCCTCACTACTGGCTGGGTCTGTCCAATTGGGTCAGACCGGACCCGAGCCCACTACGACCCAATTACTTTCTTTTTGCCATAACTTTGGAACCGGACGTCTGTTTGACAATCCGTCAGCAGTGCTATAAATCATGGAGGGAGAAGTTCCCTTTGAGTATACCCCACTATAATTTTGGATGAATATGGGAAATGATCAGGTTTGATCGTGCACAAATCCAACCAAACCCCCGTGACTAAAAGGCAAATAACTCACAGACCGGGCGTCTGATTGACATGCTGTCTGTTACGATGAGACCCCTATGACATGGAGAACATTTGAGATTCTTCTTCGTGAGGCTTTGAGGGATTTAGAGTATCTACCAGTATCTTGATAAGAGGATCCTCTCGGAGACGAGCGAGCATAGTACGGGAACCTAGTAGCTGGATGAGACTTCATGACTGCTGACCTTTTCAACTCGAAGTGACTTGACGGGCCCAGTGGGGAGTGCCTCTGTGTGACGAGGCAGACCCAAGATGGGGAGGACCTTTGTGTGATGCGATAGACCCACGATAATCGATAGGATGAGTACCTCAGCAGGCAACGAGGGGGAGCACCTCTGTGTGATGTGGTAGACCCACAGTACTCAATAGGACATGTACCCCAGCAAGTCACGAGGAGTAGCGGCTCTATGTGACGTGGAAAACCCATGGCGGGGAGCAACTTTGTCTTACATGGTAGACCTATGGTACATAGCATGAGGATTACCTTAGCCATAAAAGTTTAGTAGGAAGAACCTCTGTGTGATGCAGCATTCCCACTGTACTCGATAGAGGTGGGGTTCTCTGGCAGCTCAGATATTCAACAATGTGACTGGGGATGTTACTTGTTACTACACCTAGAATAAATCCTGGTGTGAGCTGAGTTAGAACCCTTGTGTTTCTTCATGTTTGAGATGGATTACTTGATAACTTAGGTATATGTGTGGGAATATACCGAAGTAGGGTTATCTGTTTATTTCATACATTTTGGTTTATCCATAGTGGATATTATAAGACCATGAGGGTCTTGAGGTCCCTATTGAGTATCATTATACTCACCCCTGCACTGGCTATGCCCGCAAATCATTGTGTTTGGTGCAGATGATGGACAACACTGACTGAGGATGAGAGTACCAAGACTAGACGGTACCTGGAGGTGGACCTTATGATGAGTCGGTACATGGAGGAGACGGACAGATGAGGAGTGATGAGGAGGCGATATGTACCTACCATTCAGGTAGGAACCTCGAAGGATGACCCAATTGA
Source organism: Viscum album (assembly GCA_963277665.1). Taxonomy (NCBI): domain Eukaryota; kingdom Viridiplantae; phylum Streptophyta; class Magnoliopsida; order Santalales; family Viscaceae; genus Viscum; species Viscum album. Next base: position 1,127,744,124 of record OY728150.1, on the reverse strand, counting down.
AAATTTCCTTTTTCTTCAGTTGTACTGGTCCTTTTAGTTTCTTTTGTATTTACTGTTGGTCTTGTATTCAGTCCCCATTTTAGTTTCAGAACTCTTTTGTTATACAGTTTTACTTGGTGTTTCGTATCCCACTATGTGCTTTCTTGTGTGTGGGTTTACATATAATAAAGGCAATGCCTTCCTTTTCCTAGGGAATTATTCCTTTGGTGCTAGTCGCCAGCCCCTGGCCTATGGAAGGTGGGCTTAGGGTTGTCATGGCATGGGCCCCGAGTGACGGGTCTTGAAAAATATCTTCTTTTAAGGAAGACTTATTTAACTCATAGATAACCACCTTGTGAATCATCTAATGAATGAAAATACTTCAATGAAAAAAAACCTGTTGTTTTTCATCCTTATTACAACCATTAGGGGAATCACTATAGAAAACATTAACTCTTCAGACATCAACCAAAAAATCCCCTTGTAAGAAATCCGCAATTTTATGCACTGAAATGATCGTAATTCATCTGAAAAAGGAATCCTTTACCACTAACCTCTACCATATCATGATGCATCACTGAGAGCTCTTCCATGACTATCCAAGAACCTCCAGATTCGCATATAGCATCACAATGTGACTTTATAATGCGAACATTGACTGAAACAATTACCATTTCCTAGTGTATATAAAAATCAAAATCCTATAATAATTTCATATAGCAACACTTTCACAAGTTCATGTCATTTTGGGAGAAGACATACCTCATGCTCTAATATCAGTGAAAACCAAAAAGTGTTAACCGATGATATAATTCCTTCAAAACTTATAAGGGAAAAAATGCTGCCAAATCAAGATCCTAGATGGTATTGTTACATTAATGGTGATGTAACCTCCAGGGCCTATGATTAACAACCGATATATGCTGCATCAAGACACTACCCATTCTCAGATGAAAAGCATCATAAAAACCATCGAATGGAACTCCTTCTTCTATAAAATGAGGAATATATGCATTGACTAACTTCCCCTTTAGTTATTAAAATGTTTCCTATACCATTTGGTCCAAAAACTATCCTTATCTTTCATGGTTGATTCTTTTAGAGGATTCATAATCAGGGATACATTAGTTATTAACCTCCTATAGTATCCCACAAGGCTGCGAAACTCCACACCTATGGAATAGACTTTAGGGATTCCCAAGAAACAAACACCATATTCTTAGAAGTATCCATGACAACTTCATGATGGGAAATGACAAGCCCAAATAAAAAAAATCACAATCCCAGAACTCACACATTAATAGCTTTATGAACAATTTATAAAGATTAAGAACTCCAAAAATGGGACATAGATTCTATACACGATCCTCCTCATAGGAGGAGTACATTCAGATTTATTTTGATGAGAAACACCATGAACCAGTACAAGAACTCTTAGAATACTACATTCATCATACCTATGAAGTCTTTTGGATCATTCATCCCACTGAATAACATCCAAATGAACTTTTATTTCACATTATGACATGAGAATGTGATCATAAATATATCATCATTACTCACCAACATATGATGATATACTAATCAGATATCAAACATTGAGAGCCATTTATATTCTTTTATATGGAAGAATAAGTCATCAATTCATGGAATATGATAGTGTTTCTTCACTATTATCTGATTCAAGTAATGATAATTGATATAGAGATACATACTACCATTATCCTTCTTTACGAACAAAACCAGATCACCCCAAGGTGGAACACTTGTAAGAAAATCACTACAAACGATCATAAAACTATTCCCAAATCTCCCATAATATAAATAACACCATCCTATATGTGGACCTCAAGATCGAAGATGTTCCCAGATGTAGTTCTATCCTAAAATATATCTTTTTATGAGTGGGTAACACAAAAAAATACTTTGGAAATACATCAGGTTACTTCTTAAAAACCCTTCGAAACACCATTGGATGAAGCCCTAAGAAGCCAATATCAAATCATCCATCAAGGATGGTATGTTTGAAATACACCCCATCCCATCCAATGGCATCGCTCTCTAACAAACATGGTAAAATATTTTTCATAATCATAGAACACAATCTTCCTCATGAAGAAATCCATGATATCCCACACTAAATATAGCCATTCTATGGCAAGGATAATGTCATATGGATGTATTAATAAACATAAGAAGTCTCTCTAAGAGCGGTGTAGTCCTGACACTTTCTCACAGTCTCTATATACTCCATTCAAAGATGCTTGACTTAGAATTTGTGTAGTTAACACCAATTGGGGTGTAATCCTCTCTACCTCAGGTCCCAAATCACGAACTAGGAAATGTAATATGAAGGATTTGATTATTTCTAAACTAAAAAATCACAAAACCACATATAAAACAAGAAATGGGTACCTATAAAAATGTTTTTCTTGCTTGGTGGTGATAAATATAAATCATGTAGCTAACCATGTTGTAATTCATAATGTCTATAACCATTAGGACTGTGGATGCACTTTACTATATAAGAATGAGGTGAATATTGGGACTGTCCTCTACTATAACCATCTCCCCTACTGATCTAAAGATAGTGCTACCTACTTTTTATACTTTGAATGAAACTATCTCGATAGTGGGACATGAAGAAGAACACCTGCCAAACACCACCATCTCAAAAAGGATAGGCACTCTCACAACTAATAATGATGGAATCCATATGAGAAATAAGTTCATGATCCCTTGGAATATTATTGATAGAAAACATCACTAGATAAATTTGATAATGAGGGAAGGTACCTACCCTTATATATATGAAAACTAATTTTTCCACGAAACTAGAAACCCCGAGCCATAACTTTTCTATCTAGGGAATTCTGACGACTCCCCTAAAGTGATGATATAATATTTTAAAGAATAATATGAATGAAATCTTCTCTTGGTATCAACTCAAGATATGTTAGAAACATAATATGGTTAACCTAGAACTATACCTATGGATGTAAAGACTTGAAAAAATACCTCACCCTAGACTCTTTATATTGAAACAAATCCAAAGAATATAAAATAATGGATGTGGAATGAATCTTAAAATCATGTGTATAGGAACTCCCTTATCAAAGAGTATATAGATCCCAATGCTTGGATGCCTATACTTTCAAAGAAATAAACTATTCTTATTAATAGTCCAAAAAATTATCCTAAGAGAGTGCTGACTCTTTACAATCCCTATGGAATAAAAAAATACTACTTCCTAGATACCCGACAAAACATCATCACCTATAATGAAACATAGTTCTCATTATATATATATATGTCAAACTAGAGTCCATATTTAACTCCTCAAACTAGTCCTATATCAATAATTCTAAAATGAATCCCTTATACTTATAAAAATACTAGAATTAAAACTCTTAGAGTGACTTCCTCTATTTTTAATCATCATCAATCTCGATTCAGCAGTGATCTTCAAGCACATCCTATGGAACAACATTGGTGTGAACCTGATGAGGATGTTGACCTATGGACATAACTGAAAAATAAACAATGTTTTTGGAATCCTAAAACCATAATATTAAACATTTTCGATTAATTAATTATTTTTTAAGGTTCATCAAAATCCTATGGTATACCCATTCAAAGATGTCTGCAAAGAAGAGTGATACATGATCCTTTCATATGTATTCTCCTAAAAAATAGTATCAATATTTTTATTTGGATTAATGAATATAAAGGTTTATGAAATGCATCATATTGGGGACCTAAATACCAATTTACTAGCCAATATCCATTGTTTACATTGTATACTAAACTCATCTCACACCAAATCCCTTCCAAGCCATGTAGTAATCACCTATACCTATATCAGAAACCCATATAATCCCTTGACCCAAACCCTTTCTTCCATTCTATGAGGAACCACTAAATGTAAACATACATGTCTAATAATTAGTTAAGGGAGATAATTATGCCCGATGACTATCCCTGATAGTCTATGGGTTGGTGATAATGAAAAAGGGTATATAAGGCACCCACATGGGAGAAATTACCCTATAAGAAGAACATGAGAAAAGATAAAAAATATAAAACCACTTTACAAATCTTAATCAATATATATAAAGTTCCCAATTACATGCATTTAATTTCATAAAAATTGAAAAAACTGTAATAGAAATTAGAAATACCAATATATAATGATGGGAAGTGACCATGAAATACCAAATCGCTCTAAAATAACCCAAAATCTAGTAATGTGAAGATTGATCACCAACCATTTCTGATGGAACTAAAAAAATTATATGTTTGTAGGGTGAGCGTAACATGTATAATATATGTGATCCTACTTAGATCCTCAATTGAAAGAGGTAAAGAAATCATATTAAAGCTCAGTGAACAAAAATGATACTAATTTATTACCTAATCATGTATTTTAATTTAACAAACTCTCCATGGTTCTATAACTAAGTATTTCATATAGATAATAATATAATATAATATCAATATAAGGTACCAAACCACCACTTACCCACTAGTTTTTCACTCCATGCTAATGTCGTATGTCATGAATCATCCATATCTAAGAGTAAACCAGCCCCGAGACAAAGGGATACTATAACATAACATGCATCCCATGCATCACATCATCTCATACCATACCATACACTCTGTGCATCACATCATCTCATCATCCCATTCCACATCTTCATATATTAACTAATTAATTCATGGGGGGAACCACAGACTGTATGTTGAGCATTACATCTCAATACATCACAAACCAAATATGAACAAACAATAATAATCCATATGATCCTATATTCGGAGATACATGTGTTCAAAATAACCATAAGATATCACATCAATGTACAAACATATATGGGATACGTAATCATCGTGCATACCAAAACATAAAAAAACTATTTGAAGAGGGAATGTTAAGAGATGGTATTAAACAATCCATTCCTCACCAACTACAATGTTGTAGAAAACACCATCCTAGAGTCTACTGGGTGTTAGTCTCCCTACTAACATGATTTGGGTAGAATATGAAATTAGAGAATATATAATATATTTCTCACATCCATATATGTAAATAAACATAGACTTAGACTCAACTGCATCTATCATCACTTGGATTCCCAGTTTTTACATGAAAGGACTTGATATCATATATTCAAACATCCATTAAAAAAGATTTAATTTATTTCATCACATTAATCAATTAACACTATGTTAATTATTTTAATTTATCATTAACACTAGTTTAACATGATGATCAACTGATTCCCATACCGTGCTGAAATAAACTAACTATTCCCTCAGCTTCTCAATATTATCATTATTTTCATTGAAACAAGAAAAAAATATCAAGGGTTAAAAACTATTCATTAAAATTCCATAATTCCAGGTACTCTTGGTCTCATCCCAAGATACCAAAAAAGATATTCCTGAACTGTACACAACCAGCTACTCTAAGAATTGGGAAAAGGACTATTGGTCATAAAAAAAGTAAGCCATTTTTCTTTTAAATAAGATTGATTTACCAGAAAACAACCAACGTTTTAGAACAACAATATACAATCCCATCTTAAACCCATTCCATCAAGACCGAGTTACATACATGACACCACCATTAATATCACTATGCATACATCCCAACATCAATAGTGCTATTTATTTTGACTAACCCCATGCTGCTCCACCCATGTCTCATAAACCATAAACCATCCTAATCATAAATTACATCACTTCAAATGAATTACATATATAGTAAACACATATGTCATCCAACAAACAAAAAAATACTGAAGTACATATGGGCCCTAAAAACCGAATAATTTATCGTCCACAAAAAATTGGATTCATTGGACCCAAATATTTATCTTTATCTAACCACTAGTTCATTACAATATTTCATTAGTTGATTCATTTATCATATGTTACAATCATAGTTAACTTAATGAATCATCTATTAAATGATATAAATTGTTTAGAAATACTTTCATGCCTAAGTTCAAGTTTTATCATGTTTCAAATAAGAAAATTCTTAATTAACATACCCATATATTATTTAATCAACAAGAAAACCCACATCAAATTCTTTAGAAAAACCTTTTACACAAGAAATAACATTTTCAAATAATCATACATCAAGAATCACTTTGACTTCTATTATAGAAATTTGGGAGAATAATTTTATTTATACATTCCACTTTAATTATTTAAAAAAATTTACTAAATTAACAGTATTTAACCAATTATATCATAACATACATGCTAATGAAAATCATAAACTAACATTCTAAACATAACATTAAAATAGATATCACACTATTTATTAAAACTAGAGGCAAACTATTATCACACCGGAAACACATAAAATTGTTACCAACAAAACCAAGGTTCATTATTTAATCTCATTTAATATCAATTGAGGTTAATTACACCATCACCCAAATATATAATATATGACAACATTAAAAAAATTATATAATAATAAGAGAAGAATTTAATAACCTACCTCGATTTAGGATTTAGGGGTTATTCTCACAATAATGGATGATCAAGGCTCAACAACCACTGCGTAAAGTACCACCAAGATGAAGGAAGACTAGAAAATACTTGGAATCCATAAACCACCCCCATACATGGTAAAAACCATACCTAAAACCAATAGTATTACCACAATGTGTTTCTCAGATACACACCATTTTTTCAATGACAAAGCTTCCAAAAGGAATTAGAAATCCATTTCCCTTCTATCTACATTGTATATGAGGAACCTCAAGGCCCCACAACAGACACAATGCCCTATATGGGCATTTACCCTTGGATTTATCAAATAAAAGGACACTAGGGCCATCACAACATGGAAAATTAGCATGTTGTTCCACATTTTGGTTTAAAAAGTCATTAAATACTTCCAAAATCCTCATCAACACCATGGATCCTTAGGAAAACTCAAAGGAATGTCCATGAAGTTCTATGACATTATACTAAACAATTACAACCAAGAAATAGGTTTAAAATGTTTCTTCATAATATATTCTTTCATATTTATTGTAAAATTTTTTCTATTAATCATTCTATATTCTTAGTGAGTAAACCTTGTTCGTCATGTTTATTCCTAAAATCCAATTTTTTCTATAACTAGATAGTCATATGATTTATTATCCAACTCCAAACTATTATTTATCTCAAATTAGATGTACTAATTCTTTATTTATATAACACATATTTCATTACTAATGTTTTAATATATGGTTTTAGGTTCCAGCTATGAAATAAAGGTAAGGAATTCAACTATATATTTATTACTTGTTCTTTTCTTAACACATTTCTGTAAAATACCCATCACATAATCTAAGGGATGGAATTTTACGGTTATAGGATTTCTAAGATGTAAAATCCTAGGTTATTCAATTTATAACTCTTTAATATTTGGTTCTACTGGAACATGATACTCATCATAATTTTATTTTTGACAAGAGTATAAATTATCATGTTTTTAAAAGAATCATAAGTATAATTAATAGTTTATCTCTTATAATTAAAAATAACACATTCATTGAACTTCATATGAATATATTATTTTACTATAATTTTTTAAAATAAATATATAATATTTTTATGTATTAGAATAAATATGAATGCTTCACAAATTAGCCTTCTGATCAAATTTACTATGATTTTCTTGAGTAATTATAATATAAATATTATATCCATAAAATTTAAATTATACAATTATAGGTTTTCATCCATTCAGTATATTTTTAAGAGTTTTCTTCAAAATATTTCTTATTATAGTTTTTTTTATTTTATAGAATGATGTGTTAATAACTTCATCTCAAAATTGAGTTGGTAATATATATTAATATAACATTTTTCATGAAATTTAATTTATATTCCTATTTATCCTTTCTATATCATGAAATTATTGGGGGTGTTCATGGAGTTTAAAATGTATATTTAATACTATGTTTGGAAAAAATTGAGTTAATTTCATTACTTTGAAATTACATTATGTGTCCACTTACTAAAGAAATGTTTTTGGAAACTTTTTTTATTCAAAAATTATTCCCTAAAATTCATAAATACATGTAAAGATTCACTTTTTTTTTCTAAAAAAGGAAACCTATGTAAATCCAATAAAATCATCCAAAAAATAAAAGAAAAAGACATTTTACCTAGGATTTAAGTTTTAATAAAAATAAAAAAATATGTACGGATAAGTTTTGTATATCTAGAAGTGGTATCCTCATTAATAGATTTACAAGATGATTTATGTTGATTTTTAATTTTTCATATATAACATAATGTATTTTCAATAAAAATCTATTTTGTAAAATTAAATATATAAGTAATCATAAATAACATTATTAAAGAATGAACTATACAATGTCTAAATATTCTACACCAAATCCACGTTTCATTATTTTTAGAATTAAAATATTTTATATTTTATCCGCCCAAAGAATATATATTTAAGGTTTTAAAATTTTTAGTTCATGGTGCTTTAAATTTATGAATTTTATCTCTAAAAAAAACTTAATAATTGTTATAAAAATAAAAAGTATAACAATCATTATAGAGTTAATAATTCCTATAATATTCTACTTTAACCCTTCATGAGATAGAACTTTATACATGAGAATACATTTATTATTCCCAATAGATCTAGCCATAGTAAGTTTTCAATTTGTATTATCTTAGAAATTAATGTGTCCCCCATTTATCATTGATAGTGAATTAAAATTAGATAAATTTCCAGTTATATGTCTTGAATAACAACTCTACATATATTGATTTTCATTACAATTTTAATGAATCCTTCCTTATAAAAATATTAAACAAGGGGGTGTATTTATAGGAATATACTTTTATGTCTCATTATATTAGTAATTAAAGAATTAAAAATCCAAATCATCTAAATTTGGTAAAAAATTTCTTCTTTAATAGATAAATTTTAAAAAATATTAGCATGTTTAACAACATATAATTGTGGAAATCATAAACTAAAATTAATATCATAATTAATAACAATTTAAATAATAAATAATGTAATATTATACACTATCTTTTTACATAAATGGGGAATTAAATAATTTATATAGATAATAGTCTTTTTACTATTTCATCTTATCCGTATATTTTTTAGTATATTTTTAACAGTTTAGATTATTTTTGAGGTGTTACCCTTTTGAGTAAACTTGTTAGTATCTAACCTTGAGGAATCAATTTCAGATGTAGAGTATTAGAATTTTGATACTTCATAAATGTATATTTACACTTTAAAATTGTATTAGACAAAATATATCTCTCAAAATTAACAGAATCATAATAATTTTTTAATTGATATAGGGTTCTTCTTTATATAAATACATTCTTCTTCATGAAAGGAATAAAACTAATTAAGATTATCGAATGAACAATAATAAATTTCAAGTATTGGTGAAAATAGAGAATATACATCTCTAGTCAAATCGCTAAAACACATGTTATCTTATTGATTTTACTACATGAATTATAAATCAAAATTAGATGCATCAATTGAGTTTTCAAAATCACTAAAAGTAATTTTCATAGATTTCATTTTTTTAATCTAATTTTCTATAATATTATCATTCAAATATATTATTCTATTGCAGAAGTGGAAAAATCACCTTGATATGAACAAATTTATTACACTCATAACGTCAATCATTCCTGACATTTATATCATTTTTTATTCAATTAATTGAAATATATTATGTATCCTTCTATTCTCTTGTATAATTTATTGAAGCTTATTGCTAATTGAGAAAGTTCATCACTATAATTTGAACCACTAAATACTTCTCCATAAAATGTGGTAGAAAATATTTATATAACTTCATTTTAATCATTTATAGTATTAAATTTTAGGGAATCACTTTCCCAATTTTTAGTTAATGGTAATCTAACTTAGTTTATATTCTATCCTCACATATCATTATTGCGAAGACCTAAGTTTTCATTTTCTGATCCATGAAAAGTGTAGATAGTCTAATTGAAGATAATATTATTCTCCATCTAGTAGGTAAAACTATTAATGATTTTAAATCATAAATAGATTTAGGAAATTTAATTTTGAAATTATAAAAATTATTATATATTACAATAATCATTTGATTCATCCATGTAATTATTTCTCTATCGAACATTCTAAATGTATCAAAAAATAAATTGGTTGTGTTTTAACTTAAGCATCTTACATTTTCAATACATTTATAGTAAATAAATATTGTTTTCCACATTTCATAAACAGTAAGACATTGAGAAAATGTATTTATTTTATTAAAACCTAATCAAAACATAATGCATTCATACCTCTAAAATGAAAATAAATTTAACTTTTTAATCCAAACATTGTAACTGAGGTTCACTAGTTGTAATTTTTAATGTTTCCCCACTATCATTTAAATTATTAGTCACAAAATTCTAACATATTTTGTTATTGTTATTTTCTAGAAGTTATATTTGCCTTTATTGAATTATGGAACTCTAACAATAGAAATTTATTCTTTAAGACTACAAATTGTAACAAATTATATATTGATCTTTAAACTTCATCTCAGAAAATTAGATAATATAATATCTTTCATATAATATCAAATATTTTTCCAATATTATTAATCTTAATGACTCTAGAGGGTGTGAATTGAGTTCTTAAATTTAGCCATTAAAAACCTTAAAATTCCATCATTAAAAGTATATCATTAATCTATATATTTTTAAATTATATAATTAATGAAAAATAAAAACAAATTTCCCAAACCAATAACATATAAATTTTTACTGTGTTTTAAAGTTTCCAGGAAAAACATGTACTCAACTCTACAAATTCCCAATGTAGGTTTTGTGATTTTATGATGATAAATTTTCCTAGGTATATTAATAGTTGAGTAAAATCTTATGACCATTAATTTCATTAAAAAATATAAGAGAATTTAAATATGATATTTTTAAAAAGTCTTTCCCTTTTCCTCATAACTACACCTAAAAAAAACTAATTGTAAACACAAAAATAATTAAAAAGAGTGTTTTTGTAAGATTTAATCAATACTAAAGTTGTCATCAACTAAAATTTTATGATATTTATCTTATCTATAAAATAAAACTTTACACTTATAATGGTTTTGAATAAGATCAAAATATTTTGATTGTTTTGAAAAAAAACTGTATATATAGAATAATATTCAATGTATCTCTTATTTTTCTATACCCCACTCAATTATAAATCAATAATTCTCATAAATAGAATATTTTATTGGATAATAGTTGATAAAATGTTCAATAATAGTATATATATAATAATAAAAATTTATTGATTAAGAATGTTTTTCTCATTAATCAGGAATATTCTTCCCCATCCTGAATCACTGTTAAAAAATAATTTTAATTTTTCTACCATCTAATTTATGTCAATAAATCCCATGATTTTATCCTAAATAAATAGTAAAAATTCCACCAATTATAATATTTACAATGATATTTAATAATATCACAAAAATAAATCATTGTTATCCTTCTATTAATCATTCATTTTATTACAAAAAACATCAAATTTCATCAAAATTTTACTATAAACCTGAAAATAAAATCATTCACGAATTTAACTCCAAAATGCATACTATGTTTGAATAAAATTTTTCCATTATTTCACATAACAAAAATATGTAAATAGATGAATTGAATAAGAATAAATTAAATATTTATTATGTCTATGTGAGATTAAAATGATTTTTTATCTCACATGAGAATAAATATTTATTCATGTAATAATAAACACTATTTATAATTATATATGTAATGTTTTTCAGTTTTTAGCGAAACTATCATGTAAGAATAAAATGTAATTTAATTTTATAATGTATGAATAACTTCAATATATGTATTATATTTTACTTGGATGAAAATTTTTCACAGATGAATAGATTCAAATTTAAACTACTTATATAATAGAAACATATACTTTCACATGATTTAACACTATTTATTACTCTCTATGTAACAATCAATTTATATTTCCATTAACTTTATAGTTCTAAATCAAACCTGAAAAGGGTTCATACTTTAAAAATTTCCTTAAAAAATGAATAACTCAAGACTTAACCAAAATTATCATGTCTTTTTAATGTTTTAATAAAATAACTCCAAAAATATATTCAATAAATAGCCATTAAGAAACTCTCAAAATACATACTAAATATAAAGTCACACACATAAAGTAATTTATTTTTAAAATAAAACTTTAATTTTATAAGTATTAAAAAATATGATGGTTTGGATTTAAAATAAATTAAAAAATCTCCCTAATAAAAGGATGGTCAGAAAATTAGGAGGGATGTTGTGTGTATAATTGGACACTTCAATTATATTAGATGTTCAATTTTCTAGGTTTGTAAAATATGATTTTATTGGTCTTTCGTATTATGATTGAGTTATTTTTGATTATGTATGATGCTAAATTATGGTTATTGATTCAATATTTTCCAAATATGGAAATGGAGAATGTATACATGTATCATACTTGTTATATAGGTTCACATGAAAAATGAATGACATTCAACAATAGAGAAAAGGGTTTTTGAAAAATTGTTTGGGCTAATTAAACCACTACTAATAAATTATTTGGGTTTTTATTGAATATATTATTATGGTAATGTTATTTAACTGAATCAACACTTATTTTTTAATTGGGTATTACTACTTTGATTATGGTTGTTGTATTGATGGGTTATATAATGATCACCCTATAATGGGAATGATTAGTACAAGCATGGGATTCATGGGTGTGGTTTTATACCTGAATTTTATTCCTATGTTATAATTTGGTTAAGGCATTGAATATCCTAGTAATAGATTGAAATATTCTGTAAATTTCTATGGTATGGAAGGTTATAGTCATTGTATTCGGACGTGAATTTAAAAAACCTTAGTATGAGTATAGTAATCCATTATGGATTCATGGGGTGTGTGTGTAAATAAAATAACGAGTAGTTATTTTTGATATATACCTTGGATGTAGTAGGTAGGATTAGTGGGATTCCTAATATATGTTATTATTATTGAGAGCTTTGGGAATGTGATATAAGACTCAAGATAGAAGGATTCTAGTTTGGTAGTAGAGAGGTATGAGGTTGGATTACTGAATATTAAAGAACACAATTGAGATTAAATATGGGATGGTTTTATATGGGACTTGTAATTATGATATATCTATATGAAAAGAGTAAAAGAGTACACGTATTTTTATCAAATGAGGTAAAAGTATCGGGTTTTTTTCAATATACTAGGTATGTAAGATGGCGTGACATATTCAAAATTAGGTTACAAGGGGCCTAATGATGGTATCCTAGATATGGTTACTGTGTATGTATTTTGTATTTTAAACTGAGTATGGATTAAAATGTATAGATACTATGGAATGAATTATAAAAAAATTTAAATGGATTAGGTTATAAATTCATGTGAAGTATGCATATTTTAATGACACATAGATAATATAATTGTATGGATTTATTTTTTTAAATGGTGTGAGAATGTCCTTGATGAAATGAGTTTTCACTAGAATAGTTTAAAAAATAATGGGTCAGTATTTAAAGAAGATAATTTTATAAATTATTATAGATGAATCATTTAAAAAATACCATTGAGTAAGTGATATATCGTTGAACAATATGCCTAAGAGGTTGTAACTCTTTGAATACAAAGAATAAACTATGAAATGTATTTAGAGTGTAGTTCCTAGTAAAGTCTAACCATTTTCAAATGATTTTTTCATTGACCTTTAGGGATCTTGATGAAGAGTTCATAATAAAAATGTAATAGAATATAGAGTTATTATATATTATAGAATAATCTTACCTTATCTTTGATGAATTATATGATGTTCAAAAATTAGATAATATTATTCAATTTATGATTAATATATTTTTCTATGTTGGAAATGATTGTTTTGTGGTTTATTTTGTGTTGGGAATGTAAATATTATATATGGTATAGTTATACCATGTAGGATGTGAAATTTGATTAAAATTTAAGGTTATGGATGTGTAGGCCATATGTGATGTGCTTGTTGGGAGTGATGGTTGTGATGATTAATGGTCTAGGATTATGGATACAAATGTCATATAAAACTATAGTGGATATGTACAATAAAGAAAGGATCATGGGATAGGAATGATAGATTAAATAAACATAGGATCATGAGTGGTGGGTTTTAAGTGATATTTAGATTCAATAATATCATTGTTAATAAAGTTCCAATATGGGTGACCCTATCATGACGAGTGCATTATTGGTCATTATTTGGTGTGTAATTTGATCAGGTGAATTATGAAGAATTATTTGGATGAAGTGTATAATTAAAATAAGTTATAATTAACTGAAGTATGGAAAAAAAATTCAGAATATGATGGGTGAATTATATCAAGATATTGAGAAGAAAACAGATATGAAATTTTACCCATAATGCATAGAGGAGTAAGTACTCAATGAAATTTAACGAAACTATTTTTGTAGAATATTCCAAGTATGACTCAGATTATAAGAAATATCAATACTCATAAGGTGGTGGGTATGATAATGGGAGACTGAATTTTATTTGAGAATGATGTGAGAGGCACAACAGAATCATGTTTTACCAATTGGAAGGAGTAACATTCTAATACAGGTAATTGATATTTACTAAAAGTGGTATAAATTGATTGTCATGTGTTTTAATCAGTTTTATTTAGGATATTTCATCATCGATTTGGTTTAAAATATAGTTGTTTCCATAGTATATGGGTCCATCAAGTTATTTTGATGATGTCTATATATTAAAATACAAATGATTACTTTTCAAACTAAACCATTTATGGTAAATTGACATTTTATTTTAGTGCATCATTCAATATAATACATGAACATCTTATGGTTCACAATGAAAAATCACTAATGAAAACATGTTGTAACTGGATCATGTGTGAGGGTATCACCAGTTCATTTAGTATAGACCTAGGAAGGGAAGAACACATCAGACTCTAGTGTATGAGGTAAATCAAGGGTGATAATTGATGAAACTTATTGGGTGATAGAATAGATATAGTGAGAATTTTTTAATGAATTCTACTATTACATGTTGATGGGATTAGAGAAAGATAAGGCTCTTGAAGAATTTAATCCTGGAGGATTTTAATCATTGAGAGTTAGAGTGATATTTTGGAAATTAATTATTCAATTGATTATTTTTTAAGGGGAGTTTAGAGGATTCAATTAAATTTCAAAGGTCTAGGAAAAAATTGACGTGTCTTTTGAAAAATAAAAATGTGATAAGAAACTCACTTATGATAAAAAAATTATTTAATAAAAAATTAAACCATTAAGTCAAATTAAGAAAACTAAAACTATAAAATAAAAAATATAATAACATAGAATATAACTTTTGATAGGCACACCTTAGTTTGAATTTTGAGTTCCCAATCTTCTGAAAAGTATTTTCCATTAGCTAATTATAGCCCAATTAACCATATCTCTCTACCACCATCTTATTCTATCCGAGGAAAATAAAAAAAAGAACAATCACCCAAAAAACAAGAGAATGAGAAAGTACAAAACATCACCTATCTACAACCCCAAATCCATTCCCTCATTAAAACTTGAAAATAGAGTAACTTGTGTATTATCTTCCCAGTATAGATTAACCGAAAAAGGAATATGTTAAAAAACTATAGAGTATAAAAACTCTACCAAACTCAACCAAAATAAATAAAATCATATAGTACTTTAATCAAAACATCAAAGAAAAAATATATTTTTTCCACAGTAGTAGTTAAATTAATTTGAATCAAAAAATAGGACTGGATTAAGGACCACTTTAAACCTTCCATTCATGTGATTTCACTACCTTGTTAGGATCATTTAGAAATATCATTTAAAAATATTATTCACTTAATTTATTGCAAATAATTATTTTTCAATGATAATTTTATGTGAAATATATAGGTCAAAAATATTATCTAACAACTTTTATGACCAATCCACTTGGACATTATAGAGAGAATAATACATATCATCATAGACATAATTATATTTATTTCATTAATAAGAGGTCCTTAAATAAATTTAAAAAATATATCCACTAGTTCCTTAAGAAAACAAGGAAATAATATCACCATACCCATTCCATGAAGATATATCTTTAGTCAGAATTAAAGGATATTCCTAAAATTTATCCAAAATCTTATAAAAAAATTTATACTAAGGTAGTGCATTTTAAAATATATTTAGTGATAGTCGATTTATTTAGTAAATAATATTTTTTTTGCTTTATAATTTCTTGAATGTGATAGTGGTGAATCCATCCCAATCTCCAAAATAATTTCCCATTTTTTATTCTCCAATTGATAAAAAGTTTCATCTTGATGTATCTCTTTTAAAAGAGAGGTGAAAAAAAGTTCATTGAAATGTTAATAATTTTGAGAATTCTATATTCTACATACTATAAACATATTCCCATCTGTATATAGGGCTATAATAATTTCTTTATATAGAATTAAAATTTTCGGTATTCCTCCCCAACTCTAACCTTGGGTGGAACCTCAGCTACCTTACCTCAATCATTCATCTAAAATCCTTGTTAAAGAGTTACAGTAAATTTACTATAATTTATTGCATAAAGAAATACACCCTCTGGATATGATCTTTACTAGAAAACAAATATCCATAAAAGAGCCTATAACTTCTTATTTTACACCATTCTTCTCCCTTTGGATTTTTTGGGCACTTTTAGGGAGAGGGATCATCAGGTTGAGAATTTTCTTGAGTTCCGTCACAAGTCAAATATTATTTTTGATCAACTATTCTATTGGAATTATTTGAAGACATTTTAGATTTACATTTTATCTTTTTCAGCTTCTCATCAACATTTGAACCATAACAAAAATATTTTGTATGTTCTATCAATTTTCAACCATTTGTTGATTTAATCAAAGCAGTGAAATTTGAGAAATATGAAGGAATTTTTGTATTAAATCACCACACTGATAATTCCATTAGATCTATTTTTATAAAAATAAAAGATACAAGATGAATGGAAACATAAAGTTCAATAGAATTTTTGTCCATTTATGGATGAGTCCCATGCAAGGTTGTAGCATCAATAATAATCTATTAACCAATTATTCTACTAGTCAGCCTTTTACAAGAATCCTTTTAAAGATGAATAGGTTAAAATGGAAGAGATATACAATATTTAAAATAGGGAACTAAAGGTTAGGATTGAATTTCATTCCCTATTTAAGAACCTTAATCACAAGATTTTATAAATCCCAATATTAATATTTCAATAAATTATAATAAAAATATTTAGAATCAAATAACTCATCAATATATTAGGATTAATCTCTCAATTTGTGAATGTTTTCAACAAAAATACATCGTTATATGATGGTTTTATATATTTAAGGGCTTGTTAAGCCTAACCCAATATGATTTATCATTTTAATTCTTATTAAATATACAAAATATATTCTAGTTAGTTGTGAAAAATATCATTAAATATGTTTCAAGGTCTCATTTTGAGGTTCATTAATGATATAATCACCATGTTCATGTGAATTTACTAACCCATTTATCTCTCTTTTTTTAGTCTAAGGGATGGTTTTATATTGAAAAAAAGAGTAGTATATACCATAAGATACCCATTAATGTGTATTATGTATCCATTGTGTTGCATGGTTTTCTAGATAAATGCATTAGAAACCATTTGGAACCTGATTTTGGTATACTATCTACCTATTGAATTATCCTGATGGTATAATAAGGCCTATGGATGGCTATCATGTTCCTGTGTTATTTTTTCATAGGATAAATAAAGGATTTCCCCTTTTAATATAAACCCCCACCTAGGTGACTATTGGTAACTTATTGAAACCAAATTTATTTTTAGAGGGAAGTATTGGTGATTATAAACTTTTAAAAGAAACAACCAAGGGGTTTTTTCTCCTTGAAGAACAACACAAAGGGAGGGTTTTACACTTTTTTCTCTCCCTTTACCCCTTCTTCCCTTCATGATTTGAGGATTCCAAGGGAGATTTTATTTCTATTTGAGGTATGTTATTTCCTTATTCATGACATTTACCTATTATCACTTATAATATATCAAATTTTAAGGTGTATAGTTTGAGATTCTAGTTTGATTTCATTATGTTATGGTGAAATTTACCTAGTTCAATTGGGATCTTATTTATGTTGTCCAGAGGCAGCTGGTAAAGTATGATCTCACATGGTCATCCATTTTTCTAGATGTAATCTTTTTAGTTCATTATTTTATTTATTTTACCATTTTTATAGAAACAATTCCTATAGATTAGGTTGTGAAATAAGGGTTTTTTACTTAAGGTATTTTTGAGAGTGTAGTGGGGTCTATTTTTGTGTCATAGGATGCAGGTTTGATGTTTTTCTATCATCCGATGAGTTTTTATGGGCTATTAACTCTTGATTTTTATATAAATAAGTAATTAATATATTATAATTAATTTATTTAGTATTATGGATTGATATTTAAGCATGAGTATCATTAGAGTCATATTGGATGAAATTATACAGTTATCAAACGAGGGGTAGCTTTTTTAATATTAGATAAGTGGTTCTAAAATTATTAAACCTCTAATAATGTGTATTTTATATGCATTGTGACATATGGGAATAGATTCTTAGATCAATTATAATCATGTGAAATTCATAGGGGTTTTAGAATGTTTAAAAATTAGGTGGATATTTAACAAATTAGAATAGGTGTTTTTATCAAGGTAAATCATTTCAAGGTACTCTTAGAAATATTTTCACATCATGATATTTTGGTTAGGCATATGAAGGACACTGAATGGGTGTTTGAGGGTAATATTATGTATGAGTGGACAAAGGTGGTCTCGTGTGTCCACATAAAGGGTGTTTTATTGGGAGTGTATTTTATGATTTCAGATTTGGTGATGGTGTTTCCATGTGTGTTATAGATTATGTAAGGGTTATGGTAAGGTAAAAGGATCTTAACCACCGCCTTTAGAATGAATAGCTAGAATAAAATGGGTTAGACACTAAGAGATCTGGTATGATATATGTGAATTGGGGGATTGTATAATGGTCGGTGCTAATTGTGATTTAACTTATTAGAGTTGTCTACATAGAGTCGACCATGAGCTAGATTCTAAGAAAATAGTTATCCTAAGGATTTAAGTGTGGGGTATGTGTATGAAATAATCCTTAAGGATAGAGGATCACCTTAATAGAGAATAAATTAATGGTATATGAACCAATAATGGTCCTTTATAACCAAGTGAGATGACCTACCGATGGTTGGGTGGGTTTTTGAATTATTCCGCAAACTTTTACATGAGATTTTAGGTTTGAAAATAGATGATTATGGCATATTGGATAGGTTTTCAAATAAGAGGTAATCTACGAGAATGACTAGTGTTTCCTAGGATGGATGGGAATGGGTTTTGTAGTTCTTAGAATAAAATGATTTCTAGTTGAGGGATACAATTTACATGTTAGTTGGGGAACATATTTAATTCCCTAACTCAAGAAACCAACCACTAGCCTAAACTAAAGTTTCATGTGACCTCATGTGTTCCTCTATGTATTCCAATGGTTTTTAATCCTTAAAAAGAGTCAAATGATATTTTTGAGAGAATATCATGACATGAAATAATATATAAATTACAGAATCAACATAAAACATCATAGTGAACACATATAATTATCACTAGAGGCAAACCAATAATAATAAATAATAATTATATGATTTATGAAATGTAACACATGATGAAAAAGAAAAAATAAATTATTAAATCCACCCATATCCGATCCGGTAAAAAAAATAAACTAATGGTAAAACTTAAATAGATACATGTTACAATCCAAACCCCTGATTCGAACCTGTCACCGAACATCCATCTAGTAACTCTAGTGAGTTATATTGTACATCTTGTCACACAAAAGTAAAATATAAGGTTTTCATATTCATCATGGTTCCCATGTTGGTTGTTATCATAAAACATAGTGGGGTGAAACAAACACATCCTATATAGATTCTTTTTTATATAGTTAAGTAGGTACATTAAAATAAAAAAACCAGTAAACAAGAAACCATGTCAGGTCATCAGCTGAAAAAACAATGACCATTATAGCTAACCCCACCTACATCAAACTCATGCTAGAAGGAAAAACTATATCATTACTATTTTCCAAACCATGCTTGAACAGTTGGGGTAATGTACCATAGCTTAATTTCATCCACTATCCTCTCACTAAGGGTAAATTTTGACAACTGAATCTCAATAAAAAATACTGTCACTTAAGGTAGAATTCCATTTTAAAATCTCAATAAATATCCTCTCAATTAGGTAATTATACCATACTAAGTCTCAACATATACCCTCTCACTTTGGGTTGGGTATCATAATGAGTCTTGAACACTTACCTCTCAATTAAGATAGGTCCCTATAACAAACTTAGACCAACCATAACATCTGATACCTATGTTATCCAAAGGTTTACCCACACATTTTGATCATATTTATTACCATGATAGATACTGAAAAAAAATATTCCAACATAGATCTAGAATATTTCTCGTTTCAAAAAAATATATAGACCATCCCCTAGCTCTTAGATAATAACAAGTCTTTACTATGTGCTTAAATAGATGCGAAAACGCAAACTACTCAGTTAGGGCCTTCTATAACCAATCAAAACATACCCAATAATCACAAAAGATTTGAAGATAAATAATACCAATTATGAGAGCATCACCCAGAGAAAATAATCAATAAATATATTCCCATAAACTAAATTTACCTGATTATATAAACACACAACACCCCTATTGGACAATACACACACCCATTAGGTCCCGAGGAACTCACATCAACCCAAATAGGTGTATCTAGGCACTTAGAACCCTCACTACCACTTATCCATGATGTGTTCTAGAGTGTTTATCAAATAAAACATTCTAGTATAAATAAATCCATATATGATAAATCTAACTCTAACTATTACAACATAATAAATAAAAAGAACATAAATATACACACCTTAATAATAAATATATGTATATTTTAATCTTAAAAAAACTAATATTTATGGGGACTTCCAAAGAAAACACTAAAATATCATTTTCATCATGGGCGGTACCCTAAACATAAGGATCATTGTACATAACTAGAGGATCCTGAACCACTGATAGAGTGCTGGGGAATTCTTTTAAAGGAAAAAGTTGAACTGAGATTAAAGATAATTTCATATTGGATTTCATGCATCAATTTTGAAATATATTACATTGATCAAATGCCTTTTATATAATCCCTTAATAAAATAGATATATTTACAATGCTCAGAGTAACGAAAACCATTTTAGGATGGCTGATGCATTAATTCCCATTGGAGTTTCAATTAATTTAACATTTAAATGAATGTATTTAATACTATAAACCATTAATAAATAAATTGAATTGATTTTTAATCAAAGATAAACCAATTAAAAATTTGGATGTGATTCATACACTCACATCCCATGAATATCATATCATAATTCCTATCACAATCTATGAAGTTTGAATAATCGAGGAATATTTGTTCATTTATGATATGATCCATTCATTATCTGTGGTATGCAAATCATGCCTATGAACTATTAAAAATCAAGGGATACTATAAGATATGATGTCCCATATATTAGTGTATCTCTAGTAATACCCCCTTGCATTAATATCCCATAAATGATTTATACAGGACCTAAAAAATACTTGTAAATCCATCATAAACTCTTTTGGATGCAGATTACTGATAGCTCACAATGTTCCATTACATTACTATAGGTCTAACAAAATTTAATAATTGATAAAAAACAAAATAAAATGTTGTAACTAATTTAATATACAAAGAAGTGATTTTGTTGTTTAAACCACATGAAGCATGCAATTATTTTATTAAGAATTTTAAAAAAGTTAGTTGAGTTGTTTTGAGTAGAGAGAAGTAAGAATATTTTATTTTTTTAGAGAATATAGAGAAATGGTTCAATGGTTTTACAGATTTAGGGTTTATTTTCTATTTAATATAGAGTTTAAATCAGTTTTTCATGATTGTTGTCATAGTTAAGTAGAGGGGGATCCTTAATCATACTATATTCTCATTGACATAGTAATCCCCCTTTTCACATAGCCAAGTACCTTAGGGAATAAATGAATCATGTTTTTGTTGATAATATTTTAAAACTAATTTCTCTAAATAATTAAATTTTCATGTATCATTTAGCGTAATTAGTTTCAAAATTTAAAAATTACTTTCTAAATTGTTAGTTCAATGGTAATTCAAGAGGAAAAATAATGAAATATAAATAGAAATTAAATATTGTGGAAACCAAACACATGAGAAAAAATAATGATAAAAAAAATCATAGAACTGTCCCCCTTAATCTACATAACATGGAATTGATCATAATTTACCTCCTCATGAAAGAAATGTGGGGGTGATAGGGATGGAATAAAAATAATTGTAAAGAAAATATGGAGAGTAAAGACTAGTGATGGAATCTGTAGTACAACACCTTAACCTAGATGTTTGACTATGAATGAATTATTTGTAGTAAAACCATGGCTCATTATCTATAAGAATATAATTTGTTCTATTGTATTTAATTAATCCATAAAAATAGTCATTTTTATCCTCCCAGTTCAATTTATATGGTGAAATTTGTACCAGGTCAGATGATAACATCTCAATCAAATTCCATGTTGTCTCAAAAAATTACATCGTCATCTAGAGATGTTTCATTACATAACCCATGTGTCACACCATGAATTTTTATCCTCCACTCCCAGCTCTATTTCATCATTCCATGGCATCATGTCATGGGTTATTTTCACATATGGAACATAATTCATGATTTGAATCACCATTTTCTAGGATGTTAGCCTTCATGTCAGTCCATTTATTTAGTTTCAAGCCTTTGGAACATATCATGGACATTACATGTCATGGAAAGGCTTTCCACAGTAATAAAATTGATATATTGGGATCATTTGGATCATCTTTCATCAATCATTATATACTAAAATTGGTGAAAAAATCATTAAACATCTAGGAAATAATGACCAATTAATTTACACAATTATTTTTTTAATATCATAATATTTATAAATGGGAAGTAAGTATTATATCCTCACCACACATGAATTCATCTTTATCCTAAGGAATTAAATCTCAACATATTAGAAGGTTACTAACCTTAGAATGATTTAAATATAATTTCAATAAAATAAATTGATAAAATATGGAATTAAATCGTTGAGAATAATATAAGAAACTTTTATCAATACCTCACTTTTAAAATAAATAAGGTGACCATATATTTTCATTTCCCCCTTAAAATTAATCATGCACATTCATTCCCCCATTTAAAATTTTCAATTTATTCTCAACTAGAATTGCAATTTTAATTTACCATAGTTTTTATTTTTCAACTTTTCATGAAGGAATAAATGAAAATAGAGTTTCTTCTCATACCATGAATCATGATACTTAACACAGGCTTATAATTCATCTATTTTCTCAACCCCATAGAAAAAATGTCATAATTAATTACAAGGTATTCATCATTATGTTCAAATATTTTGGAGGATTTATGATTGGTAGGTAAATGATTTGAAAACAAGTAAAGCTAAAAAATAAGGTTTGCATTTAGATAATAATACAAGATATAAAAATATAATACTAATTAAAAACTACTATAATGATATGTTTTTCATATCCCAATTCCCAAAAGCTCATAGTGGGAACATGATACAAGTAATCATGATAAATGAATCATCCTCTCTTTATTTTTTTTATTTCCTTCTATTTTATATTTTTTCTTATTAGAAATATGTTCTTAAGAGAAATATTGCATCCAATACCTAACCACATATGATCAAAATGTCATCAGTCTAAAAATTGTTATCTTTGATCCCCCTACGTCACAACCAAGTTTTTTCTGTTTTTTTTGTTTTTTTGTTGCAATAGAGGTAAATAATAAAGTATAAAGATAACAAGGCCTATCCTGAAAATAACAAGAAAACCTATTAAAGGAACCACAATTAAGGACATTCAAATAAATCATTGATATAATTTTAACCATACTTAATCTTTGGAATATCATGAAAAATATTTAATGGAGGGTAGAAAAGGATTAAATATGCTTATAACATGGCTCTTCACTATCAAGGTTGTTGATAGATTATATGGGATTATGAAGGATTAATAATAGGTGGGTCCATGAAAAAAGGGATAATAAAATATATTACCCAACAATATTAAATATTTTACTTTACAATTATATCTTCAAATAGATTTAAATAAAGATCTATAAGTAAGCATGGATGAGTTTATCTTAAAGAATATATATAACAAAATAATTGGAAATATTTAGGATTATAAAACGTATTTTGAATGAGAATAATGGTTGGGACAATAACTTATCACATTTAATATGAATAATAAAACTATTAAACATAAATATTATAAATTTAAGGTAGACTTAATTTTAGAAATATTTCATTTAAAAAAATAAACTAGTCCCCCTAAATCATGACTTCTCATCTCTAAATCCCTTTGATTATCTATACTCACTTACTCTCCCATTTTTCATTCAAATTTTATTAAAAATAATTTTAAAAAATACGTTTTAGTTATCCTAAATAATTTATGTCTCTTAGAAAAGATTAATGATGAATAAATTCAACGTAGGGAATGCAATTGGAAGTTAAAAGATCTTAAAAATGGATTTGAAGAATATAATAAAAAATATTGAATTTAAATTTTTTACTTTCTTTTCAATTATTTTACTTACTTGGGATTGAAAAAAGATATCTTTACCAGGTTCATGACATGAACAGTATTATAACCAGTTTTTATGCTGTCGTTTAATGCCTTGATGAACATGAAAATTGAAAATAAAAAACTGAAAGTATAGGAGCATTTTGATGAAATTTAAAAAAATATTCTGATGGTGTGCATACTTTTAAAAAGAGAAAATTAAAATTCATAAAATATAAGATGCCTTCTAGAAGGGTTTTTTTTATTTTCATTGGCTGGACCTTACCTATTTCTCTTAGGAGATAGATGACTGAAAATATTGTACCTGTCATAGCCTGAGAATGACATTAGTTGGGATCCATCCACATATATTGGTATTCTTCCTTCATCAAATAATTGCTTTATTCTTACTTGGGGTATAATATTTCCAAATTCCATCAAACATATGCACTTATTATTTATAAGACCAGGAAATCCATGCTTCTGGACATTCACCATCTAAGCCTACTAGACTTATTTTATGTTTTTTGATGCATATGTCCCACCATCGATAATGGTTTTATCATTTAGGTTTAAATATTTCTTCAATACTTATAACTATTCATTATTAGAATGGAAAACCTATATCTTGTGATGTTATTATAAAGTGGAAACGTCTTCAACTTCATATCTTTCATTTTATTTAAATTTAAGCTTCTTCATGTCGTAGTTATTCTTTTTTTGGCGTGTTTTGAAACATTATTGTTCACTTCCTACTCACAATCATTTCTCACCACTTTGTACATCAATCAACACTCTTTCGGTTTCCAAAAATAGTCTTCTATGAATTATAGGTGTCCACTAATATTCCACATCAAACACCAAAAAGTCAATAATGAAGATAAAATTATCAAATTTAATCAAAATATCTTTAACCAACCCTCATGGGACTCTCAATATTGAACTTTCATATTGAATTAAAAATTCTCATGGGATTCAGATCCTCTATTTTATTGATTTTTAAGGTGGTGTATGACTTGATATTGACACTCACACCTAAATCACATAACTCATTACCTAATTTATTAGAACTAATATAATTAAGAACTGAAAAACTACATGGTTCTTATTGAATATTTGGAAGGACCTATGAAACCACATCAGAACATTTTCTCATGAGCAATATAATTCCAATTTTTTACAACATTCCTTTCCTCATCACTAGTTATTTCCTGAAATTTAATTACATTGGAATTTTTTAATTTTTTATAAAACGTTAATATTAATATGAAGTATTGTAAATTGTTCAAGAAACATCCCACCCTATGATTGAGTATTTTTAAGCATTTCCCTCTCTATAAATGGTATATGTGGCTTGTATATTCCATGATGTTCCCCACATAATTTTTATTATTCATATTTATCATTTTTTCTATTATAGATATTTTAATTCCCCAGTATCTTCTTTTTTTATTGTATTTTTCTTGGATCAAGATTTTATTCTTTAACATTTCAATTTTTTATGTTTATAGCTCTCCAATCCCCCTGTGGGTGTGTTTTGGGGTGCCTTGGTAAAATTTTTATTGACCTCACTCTTTAATCTCAACAAATATTCAAACTTGAATCTCTAAATTTTACAATTTATTATGTTGGTTTATTGAGTCTTCTATTATCTCATTGATTATATCAATGGATGTTGTCATAAATTTTACTAGTGTTTCATCCAATGTATGAAACTAACTTTAGAGGGATAGACCATGATGTGCTTGTTACTGATATCCATATGGCCTATACAGGAATTCTTACGCTTTTAGTTATTTTTTCCTCCACCACAAAAATTTATTTTGTCTAATAAAATAAAAATAATTTTCATCCTTAGTATACATACCTTGATGGTTTTGTAAATACATCAACAAATACATATATCTTGTCATGGTTTCCAAATGGGAAACCATATAGATCTTATACAACATGTCTACCCCATGAATTTTGGTTCCTTCTAACTTCCACTGAAAACTGTTTCAATCCACCTCACTTAGAATTTTTTTGCATTCCATGGGGAATTTTTCATCAATGATCCATACATTGTATCATCGATGATGGACCTGATTTCCTATTATAGACCCTTGTATTTTTTTGATTAGAATCCAAATATCTATACCATCATGAGGGAAGTTTCATGCCATGTATTTGAACCATTACAAATAATTTTAGATAGATTCATATTCCTATTGATTATATTTTTTAATATTTTTCTAGATTTCCATGGGCTTTGAAAGGTGAAAGAAATGAGTGAGATTTTTTTCCAAATCATCACATATAGTGATAAAATGATCAAGAAAACATTAAAACCAATCACGAACTCAATATATCAATGAAAATATAAAATCTAAAAGCCTTACCACATAATTATTATGTGTAATAGTTGAAACAAATCATAGATTTCTAGAAAACTTCCCACATTCATGTTCAGATCATCATGTGGTAGAATGAAAAACTGAACACTATTGGAGATCAATTTGAATGATTTCATATTTGTTCTTGATGTGATTGGATAAGACATGTTGAAATAGGAAGCTTGATTGAAGTATTTTGTTTGATGGAGATCCGTAAATTAGAAGTTTTCACATACATGAATCTTATTTATGTGAATCCAACAATTTTTTAGTTGAGTTCTATCATATCCATGGTTATAGTTTCTTTAATATTTATAAGTATTTTCTCAGGTTCAGGATAAAATTAATTGATCTATTTTCCTTTCCTGTGTGTGTGGTGGTCATGTATTAAGAATTAAAATACTAAAATTGTAGCATGAAGCACCCAATGTAATCATGGAAATTGTAATAAATAAAATAATATAGAAACTCTTAATCTACTTTATAACTATCCTTGATAATTATGCAAAAAATTTGATACTCCCTAGGGTATCAATAGATTCTTATGCGGATAATCAAATTTAATAATTAATAAAAAAATCACATGAATGTTAGTAACTAAATATATATATAATTTTTTGAGTTTGAGGTCAATCCCACAAGGATAATGAAATCAGATTATTTGGAATTTTAAATCAATTGAGTTGAGTTATTTTGAATAAAGAGAGAAAATTAGGCAGATTTGGGTTTTTGAAAGCAGTTGGAGAAATCATGCCAATGTTTTATAGATTTAGGGTTCATGTTCTAGTGAATTTATAATTTAAATAATTTTTTCTAGATTATTCTAAGAGTAAAGAGGACGAAGTTTCATCATCTTGGTACCTCCTCCTTGATATAATAACCCCCTTTTCCCATGGTTATTTACTCTAAAGAATCAATAAATTATGTTTGTCTCGATACTATTTTTAAACATAATTAACATAAGACAGTTAATAGTCATGTATAATTTAGGGTAATTATTTTTGCAATTTAAAATCACAATATATATCCTAATATCAATGATCATTCTAGAGTAGAAATAAATAAATAGAAATAGAAATTAGATATTACAGTAGTGCAAAACGTGAACAAAAATAAAGATAAAAGTTGAAAACACCTTCACACTTTACTACATCACCTATCACAAATCGGTAGTTACCACTCATGATCACCATGTGGGAGTGATATGGAATGAGGAAATAAAATTAAATTTTAAAGAAAATATATAGAGGAAGAACTGATGAAGGACTATGCAATGTTTAACCAAGCCCTAGACCTTGGTTTATGAATTAATGAATTTTAGAAGAACCCTGTATTTTTATTTGATAGAATTGAAGTTCTAAAGCTTTATTTAGTTCATCCATAAATGTAGTCATAAATATCCTCATGGTTCAATTATAGTGGTTCACACTTTACTTTGTGAAAATATGAAGTCTATGTTAAATTTTATATTGCCTCTGGCATTTACTGGATCATCTGTAGATGTTTCATGGTGTGACACATGTGTCACTTTGTTATTTTTTTCTTCCACTCCCAAATCCATTTTTTCATTCCTAATCTTCACATCATGAGATATTTTCATGTCTTGAATACTCTTCAAAATGTGAATCTCCATGTTCTAGTGTTTTAGCATCTATTTCAACTAACTTCTTTAGTTTCAATCCTTGAAAATATCTTATAGAAAACCCATGTCATGGAATGTCTTTTCACGATGAAAATCATGATCTGTTTGTATTTTTTTCCTCATTTTCAATAAATCATTTTATACATAAATAGTTGAGAAAACCCTTAAACATATGGGAAATAATGCTCAATTAATTAAAAAAATATTTATATTTAATTTCAAAATATGTATATATGAAATTTAAGTGTCATCTACCAGACTCTCATAATATTTGAAAAAGAAATTTTTCCAAAACATAATCCTTATTCAAAGTATTAACTATATAAACCTACAATCCTGAGTAGTATTGAAAACAAATATGAAATCATGATTTCAAATTTGTAAGCACAGAGTGGCCAATATAAAAAATCAATGCTAATCAAGCAACTAAGGGGTCTAGTTTATTCTCAATAAAAGAATCTCTTATATCCAGAAAAACATTTCCACCATTCAATATATCATGAATATCATATTTCAAAATATATAATATATTTTACATGAAATATAGTAACCATTAGACATAGAACATGAAAATCTACTATATCTCAACTTATCTTTTATTGATTCCCCTATTGACCAGATTGATGAATATATATTATGTCATTCATTTAGGAGACTGTTATATCCCATATCCATATTCTATGTTATAGATAGAATCATATGTTAAATAACTATAAATGGAAATTAAATTCATCAATCTAATTCAATAA
The DNA here is from genome assembly GCA_963277665.1 of Viscum album. Taxonomy (NCBI): domain Eukaryota; kingdom Viridiplantae; phylum Streptophyta; class Magnoliopsida; order Santalales; family Viscaceae; genus Viscum; species Viscum album. Next base: position 1,127,714,521 of record OY728150.1, on the reverse strand, counting down.
AGTACCCAGATTTTATTTGTAATAATACGAGTGGAAACATCCCATCATCATCGAGCTTCAACTCATTGCATGATAATTAACATAACTTTTTGTTCGTTAATTAAATAAGACTAAAGGTTTGTGTAATAATGGTATCGAAGTATAAAGGTTCTAATTATAGGCATATCAACAACCTCAGGTAATAGGGATTGATTATAAGAAAAAAAATGTAAGTATATCTATAATTTTATGACATTATGTGAGATATACTTTGACTAGTTAAACCAAGAAATGGGTCTGGAATTATTACCTCTTTATTTTATTATTAACATCTTAGATACAAATTTTGTATTGATTATAATATTTTACTCATGAAAAACTTAATATATCATCACTACCCATAACACTATATGATTATCACTAATTTGGGACAACTCAAATTCACATTTTGATTGTATTTTTTATTATACTATTCAGGTAAAATAAATGAAAACAGACAAATGTGAATGATAAGTGAATATTACTTTCATTATAAAGACTTTCTACACATAAAATGATTACAATAAATAAATTAGATATTATATACAAAGATATTTAACACGAACCTCATGCTATTGGCATAATAATTACATCATCAATGGATCTTCTAAATCATCCTATATAGTCATCCAATATATTGTAACATCTCCCATTTCAAAAAATTCCAAAATAAGATAATATTTGTGAAGGATGTGTCTATTCCATTGATGATACTAGGGTTCTAAATCCAATTAAATTGATCTATTATTGTCACAATATTGTCCAATTCCTCTATTGGTTCATGGAACATCTCGGTGATTAGATGATTCTATATACTCTTCCTATAACGATAAGTCCCCCACAATGGCATGTTTGTAAGTCTTCTATGTGATAACTATACTATTCAAAAAAAATTGTATTGATATTTGATATTATCATTGTCATATAAGAAACTAGAGTTAGTGTAACCCTTTATCTAGATATTTTTATCACCTCTAAGGATAAAAAACATATCATTAGATTTTTTTTTCAAGTACGCTATGAAGTTCTCAACAATAATATATGGACTATCACCAGGATTGTATTGGAATCTAATAGTTATTATTTGAGAATAGGTATACTCAGATAAAATACACAATATAGCATTCATTATAACTTCAATGGAAATAACCTATGGAATTCTCCCAATCCTTTTTAACTCTTTAGAAGGATCTTGAATCTTCCTAATATCTATGTCATGCAACACTAATAAATATCATTTTTAGCGTTTTTTATGTTACTTTTTTTTAACAAATTAAAAATCTATGTGTATTGACTATGTCATTCTTGACATCAGAACAAGAGCCTCAGCCCAGTTAGTGAGGTATCCTTAAGTGCATCCACAAGACCCAAGTTCAAAATCAGGTAGAGGCATGTTTTCGGGGGTACTGTAGCAGGTAATGTAGAATTATTGTAGCATAACTGTACACTGTGTGGGTACTGTAGCAATTCTGTACACTGTACAAGTTCTATAATAGAACTGTACACTATGCAGGTACTGTAGTAGGCACTATAGCAGTTACTGTACCAGGTACTGTTCGGTACAGTAGATACTGGAACTATTCACCTTGGGCCACCGGTTTGGGCTTGGAGTCCTGAAGGCTTTCAGTCCACCTTTAAGGCATTTGGGACACCTCAAGGAATTCAGTCCACGTGCAGTTGCCCCAGAAACACAACAAAAAAAGGATCATCCCCAGAAGAGGATCTCGAGAATGTGCACTCACCAGAGCAGAGCCAAATAGATTTGTCAGAATGAGAGGGTGTGGCTATGCCATCAGGACTAGCCCATACATGCACAAGAATCATAGCCAGACGACCATGCAAAGGTGGAGAGCTACTATCATGATGCCGATGCCGGGGAGGGGCAGTTCCTTGTAGATAGTCTGGTTTAATTTTCTAAGACCTTCGGGTCATGTAATCTCCAAAGCCTACGCGCCATGTAATCTCTGAGCCTATGGTCCTTGTAAGGGTTCCCCCTAATCCCTTGAAAGGGGGGTTATCAAAAATCAATTAGAATTAAGGCCTTCGGGCCATTCATGGGGTGTATTGACTATGTCCAAGATGAATATTAGATATATCTCTATAGATCTCAAAACCTAGTATGTTGGCTGCTACACCCATGTCTTTCATCGAGAGTCATTTTACCAACCACATATTTACAGAGTATAAAGGCATGATATCATTTTCGATAATTATTATCTTATCTACATAAAATATCAAAAACAAAACTATACTACCAAAAACCCACTTGTATATAAAACAATCATAAAAGTTATTAATGAAACAAAACTCTTTAAATACATTATTAAACTTTATATTTAAACTTTGAGAAGCTTGCTTCAGTCCGAAAATTTAACATTTAAACATGATACCTTAGAAGATTCATTTTGGAATTCCAAAACATTATGATATATCATATATATTTCCTAGAATAAATTATCATTAAATAAATAGGTTTTAACCCATTTAAATATATCATAATCAAAATGAGTTGCTATAGAAATAAATATATGAATGGAATCTATCATGTAAACAAGTGAAAAAGATTATTCATAGTTCATACCATGACTTTTTGTAAACGTTTACCACCATGAATTATTTATAAGTAGAAAATATACCATCCATTTAAGTTTTATTATAGTGAATCCGGTCTCACCCAACGGGCCTCACCCAATCAGGTGCACCCCCACCCCCCAATTTCCAATGTTAGTTAATGTATGTGAATTCTATTTTATATTTGATGGATTTAAAACATTTTATAGAATAATATATCTTAATAAACTCTTATTAGGTAATGGAATTATATAATATAAAAATTATATCATCATTACTTTCCCTAAGATATCCATATATCATAGTCTCTTGAAAAAATATATCAAAAAATTAATGTTATTTTTTAACTTGAGTTAGTTTTTCTTCCACAAACATGTGTGGAATATGCATAGCTCCAATCTCATAAACATTTCTTATTTATTGGTCTTGAGATTATTTAAGTTAAAATTTCCCCCATTAAAACATAAAATTATATATTACCTCTCAATAAATGTAGAAAATTGGGCCACAAACACTTTCTAATTGGTTAGATTATAGAAAGAGTACACCTTTTTTCTTTATGATAATAACAAATAAGAACCTTTCAGACCTAGGGGTCATGTTTATTAAGATTAAAACATCATACATATTCTTTTCAACAAAAAATACCCATAAAATACACGTTGATATGTTTCTAAATACATATCTCATATCATGCCTTTATGAATGCCTTAGATGGAATTTATTTATGTAATAATTCAGTAGACTCTAGAAAACAACCCCAAAATGAAATAAAATGGTCATAATGAATCATTATATATTTAACCAGGTCAAAGAAGGTATGATCCCTCATTCATTAAAAACCATTATAATATAGTTTTCTAGGAACATTGAGTTGAGAAAAAATTCCACTATATCTCAGATGATCAGTGAATATATAGACCAAGTTTTCAGATCTTTGATCTGATAATAGAATCTTAATAATTTTTTATAATTGATTCTGAAGGTATTTATAGAAATTTTTGATATTTTTAAAAATTTCATACTAGTTTCTCATTAGTAACACATTATCTTATCAACAAAATTTATTAGTAAGAGTAACAGTGTACATGAAACAACAACTATCTTGTGTACTCATTGGACTACATACATCACTATGTATGATATCTAAAAACCAACACGCCCTTTATCCTTCTCCATTAATAGGTTATTTGTCATATTTTCAAATAAAAAAAACTCTCATGTATAGAATGATTCATAATTTAATGAGTCCAAAAATATATCTCAATGGAGTCTTTGGATGCGTTTCTCATTTATAAGTCCAAAGAGAAAATGATAAAGTTAACTGGGATTAGAATCAACCCTAACATTGTTATTGTGAATGTTTTAAAGAATATTTTCCCAATAAAAAAATATAAATAATTTACATAACCCAAAATATATAATTTTTTATTCTTATATATATAATAACCTATGTTATTACTAATGAATTAAAATACCAACATTTTAGAAAAAGATAATGAAATCAAATTTTAACGTATAAAAGTAACATTATGAAAGTTTATTTGTACCAGAAAAATCCATCAGGTGACTTAGATCATAACTTCTGATTTTATAATTCAAAAAATCTTTTTCTATTATAGACCTGAATATATACCTCTACATTCTTTAATTACTTTCGATCTTTTAGTTTTTTTATTAGAAAAAATGTGTGATTCACGCTCTATATCTAATATCATTGAGTTAGAGTTAAAGAAATTTATTTATATAATATTCATATTAATATTATTATAATTTTTTCTCTTTAACAACACTTCTAAACATTGGATACCAATATAAAAACGATTTATTATTCACACCTATATGATTATTCAAAATGATTAACATGGTGTATGATATAGTCTACAAGAAATACATATCTATGGATCAGAATAATGTTTTAAATATTTTCATTATGGGGTTTTAATTAATGCAATACCACTGAATATGATAATCTTAAACATCATATATCTTTAGTGATCCAAAATACATATCTCACTATTTAATGAGTCTACATTATCCTTTCTCTTATCACATAGTTATTTAGCTAGAGAATTATCTAATGGATTTTAGTTATAATTCTTAGATAATTGAGTGTAAAACCATTTTACCAATCCATTTAATGTATATAAACATAACTTTTTTACTATGGTATTATAATTCTTAGGGTTTCCCAGCTAAGTGTCACCCAAATATCATAATGTGATTTGGTCACCTAACTCTTAGATTTATGCATTTCAAACATGACTTACACAAGTTAATCTAGGGGAGCTATTATTTGGAAGAACCCACCTAGTTTAATGATAGAGGCCTTGGCATGTGTTTATTTACATGGAATCTTAACATTCAATATTTTAGGTGCTTTCCTTTAAAAGACTCACTATCTTAATAATCATCATATTCTTATTATATTCATTACTATTTAAATTTACGAAATATTTATTATCTCATATATTATTCCTTTGTGGGTGCATGATCCTAATTATTTAGTTTTGTAATCCCTATTACATCCACCCAATAAATATTTTCACACCATTGTAATATGAAACTATTAACACCTCTAATAGTTTGTGTTATTCACTCTAAAATAGAAGAAAAAAATATTTTCACATATTTAAATTCATCCTATTAATAAGATTCATTATCCTTTAATTTATAAGTTTTTAATTATATGTGATTGACTATATATACATGAGTGTTCTTGGAGAGAGGTTAATCAAGCCATATATTTATATAACAAGTCATAAGCATCTATTCTAGTTGAAATTTTGACTCAAATTCCCTCTCCCGAAGGAGAATTACTCAAGAAGGAATCTAATTCAAAATAACACTAAGACCTAATATGTATAACTATATTTACAAACTAAATTCAAGATAATAACTTTAATTAAAAAAGAAGGCCATTTTTTATGAAAACAAAACCCTTTGTTTTCATGCATAGAATGGGACTGAAAATTTATAAGAATCAATTTATCATTTAATTTTTTGGAAAAACTATTCACTTTTTATAAAACATTTATACACATGAATATCATAAAGGATTAAATTAATAAATAAACAATTTATTTATTTTCCAAAATAATTGTTACAAATATTAAATTTTCATATTTATTTAAGGTATTGAAAATCTCATTTTATAATTCTTAACAGTTTTAATTTATAATATTTTTATAAACAGTAACAAAATAAGGAAAAATATTAATTTTTTTTCATTTCCCCTAAAATATATTTAATGAATAATTATAGGATTTTCATTCATAATCGATGATTGATACATAAAGGTAATCATGTGAATTAATTATATTTTATGATATAATCTAGTTATAATCAGCTGTTGATATCACTACTTATGATTGGTGATATTGTAAGGATTGGATCATATTTAATGATATCATTGATATCATAAATAGGTTTTGGTGCTATGTTTTTTCTGAAATCGGAGGGTAAATTATATTTTATGATATTATATATCATATTCAATGATGTAGTTTAAATTCATGGGAATCCATTATATCATACCCTATGATATAAGCATTAAAATGTTATGACAAAAAAAAGCATCCCAACATATCATATTTTATTATAAAGCATAAAATTACATAATTCTGATATGTTCATGGACAAAAAATATGAAAAACATTATGATCTATTGCATAATAAGTCTTTAATGAATTTGATGGATTTTAGAGTGTTCATTCATGATCTTTGAAATAATAAATAACCCCATAAATGCATGATCGGTCTCTAATAGTAACAACATGCTAAATATGGAGAACATAAATAGGAAAACCTAAATTACTATACGATCTATATTTTACTCATTGGTGTAGTAATATTTATGGATATATCTTAGAAAAATTTAAAAGGATATTTATTCCATAAGTAGTACACAGACAATGGGGATCCTCTTTCAAAATAAGAGGATCTTTAACCACTAATGTGGTGCTATCTCTATATTCTATAGACAAATGGTGATTCAAGAGTGATTATATATTAAAATTTTATTTCATTAATAAAGGTTTATATTTATAGGAGAAATAAAATCATTTTTATAGAATCTATTCTTTAATGAATAATTCTCTAACACTCAAAGAATCAACTACCATCTCATGACCACAAATGCATTAATGCCCAGAAGAGCTTCCATTAATTAAAAAATTATAAAATATTTTTAATATAATAATCCTTTAATAAATTAATAAAATTGATTTATCATTGAATAAAAACTAAAAAATGTGGTAGTGGAGTATTCACTTTCATCCCATGCATCCCATATCATAATGCATATCATACACTACGATATTGTCTTAATTAAGGCATCCCAATACCTTTATGACATAATTTAGATGTTAACCACAATATGAATCTCATTCATATGACCTATTATGACCCATGGGATATTTTAAACTGTGGAATACATTATTTTATTACATATCTAACACTCCATTCACTAAGTCCATAACAGATAAAAGAGGAATCCCAACCTGATCTACAGATAAAAATTTCCATGTCAGAGCCCCTCAAGATACATCCATCCTCTTGTACAGAAAAATCCACTATGGACCACTAATTATTTTATCCCATTTACACCCTTGGAAACTTGGCCTATTCCTAAGAGTATCATATCACAATATCACCTCTACCATTTAGGGGGTTATGATGTTAAATCCCATACCCATAACCCATTTACATAATAAGTCATAGGTTAGACCCTAAATAGAATCATTAACTGAGGACTCACCAATTTGGGAGACATCATATACACCACTAGTCTTATCCCAAGGTACACATAATCCATTACATTGGAAAAATATCGTTGAGGTATGTCGACCGTGACTATCAATGATAACCCTTTCTATTGTAGTCATCAGATATCTCTTTATTTCCTAAACCATACTTGTAATAACCACTCAATATCAATAAGTATTTATCCTAGTAATTTTCATCCAAGGTATACCCACTCCAATATCCACAAAAAAATACCTTATCCTACACATTCAGCAAAACACACACACACAGTTAGCATTAAAGGAACAACATACCTCATTATTGGAGTTACCAACCATTAAAAATGCTTTCCCAAGCATTGAATAAGCTCATAATGAAAATCCTGAAGATGTTGAGCCACTATACCATATGAAAAGACATGAATAATTAAGTATGAAAATTTATAATTAATATCCAATTTAATTCAAGGATTAAAAAACCAATAATCTCACAGGGTGACCTCTTATAGCCAAAACCTTGAGAAACATCATAACAACAACCCGTGAAAAGCCTTCAATAATCATTTAAGAAAATTATGAAATTTTTTTACTCAATGAGAAGATAATCAAATTCCAAGTATACAAAAATTTCAATAAAAACAATAAAAAATGTAATATAATGATGAGTACTATTTTTTTTTTTAAATTGGAGTTACTTATAGATAAACTAATAAAAAATCCCCATCATATTATGGAAATTCTACTCTAAACTAGTTGAATTATTAATACATCCCTAACTCATAACCACAAAAAATTAGAGAATATTTTAGGAAAATAAAGTAATAGTATTTAGAGGGGGAAAATTATCTCAAATCATCAAGAAGTGACACTTGGAACCACCCTAATTCATAGGGATCCAAGAGAGAATAAGATGTAAAGAGTGTTGTGTTAATGGATATTTTCCAAGCCCTATGGTTCCCTCAAGGATATAGGTGGATGGAAATAAAACTATGGTTATTCATCCTCTCATTTTCTTCACTAAAACCCAACTATATACATGGTCAACCAATACTGGGTATGTGGTACCCTACCAACCACTTGACTAAGGTCCACATCTGTAATGACCTGTGTCATCATGGGTTGGAAATTCCCAAGAAAATTTTATATTTTCATTTTGTGGATGGTAAATTTTGAAAATCATGTCTTGGTGTGGGAGGTAAAATTTTTTCATCCCAAACTTTTATTTTTATACATATTTATAATCTTGGGAAAGACCCTAAGTTTTAGGAGGAATCTAGGTAAGTTTTAGAGAAGCCTAGTGGTTGCAGTATCAACCATCTAGCTAGTAGGCCAGCCCGTATCCTAAGAGCCATTCTAGGATCACCGACCAGGTGGTGATATTGAAAAAACTAGACAATAGGCTATCCTATAGTCCATGATACCTCATGGGATTAACATGAAATAATTATACCACCACCAAATATCTATATGGATTATACTAGGCTTATTTTAATCAAGGTATTTTAAGGTTTTTTAATGTTAGGTCCTTCAAAATTTAACTGAGCAGCGGGATTGGAAAGGCCATTACTTTGGTGAATTTCCCTTACAATTCCTCTCCTTTAACCCCCTTTAATCGGCAGAGAATCCAAGTGTGATATGGTGTTGAATCAAGGTAACATCATCTATTTTATTTTATTCATTAAAATTTATTCTCCTCCCTCTTATTTACATTATTTTCATTTAGGGATTTAGAGTTGATAAAACTAAATCATGTTTGAATTGACCAAGGGTGATGGGGATTCCATGCTCTTTTCATAGAGGTTATACCAAGACACCTTCTAAAAATCATTGAAAACCATTTCAATTGATATATGATTCTAACCTAAACTTAATAAAGGTATTATTGAATTTGGATGAAAGTAATGGTTTTTTGATGTCGAATGATAAGACCTTCATGTGGGATGGTTCTAAGGGTGTGTTGTGGATCCTCTAGGTATGGTTGGACGTTATTAAAACCTGAAATGGTACCTAGTGGGTTTCTTGAAAATTATAACACACCTTATTAGTTAATATAATCAATTTCAATTGATTATAATTTTTTATTTATGATGTGTGATGAAAATAAGAATATTAAGATGATTCATGGACTTGAATGGGGGTTGGAAAGCCTACAAGGAGTCTTGATGGAGTTTAGTGAGGTTGAAAATATCTTTTTAGGTAGGTGTAACTTTCATAAAAAACCATATGTATATTTTAAAATAGGTGTGAATGTGTGTGTGCTTTATTCATGGGCTTGGGTAGAGAGGTTGAGAGCCAAGGGAACATTATGCTAGATGATTGGGTTAACATTATACCTTCGACTTGGGATAAGGTCTTAGAACCACTTGGGATGCTTGGATTCATTTTAAGACTATGTTTCCATGGTTCAATAGTTCTTGATGATATTTTTCGAAACCTTGGGAGGTTTAAATAAGTGATACAAGTTACATAATTTTCCTATCTATTTCCCCAAATCCTTTTAGGTAGGCATAATTGGGACGTGGCTAATTTCTACATGGTCTCCCTAGTGATACAAGAGGTGATAATATAGAATCGGTAGTGGAAATTAATTAAGGACTAATCTATTAAGGACTTGTAAATGAGATGAAAATGGAATTTTGGATAGGACTTGAACCCCACATACTAAGTCCAGGATTGATGTGAGATTTTAAAATGCAATGCAACTATATAAATGTCTAACCATTAAGGGACTTTTATTAATTTTTCTGTATGATACAAATCTGGGTTTGTGTATACCCCATGAAACCCTTTCTTAATGTGATATGCATGAGGGTGTGTGTAGGTTCCATAAGTCCCTTGTTTGATGTGATATACTTGTGGGTGTGTGTATCCTATTAGGCCCTTACTTTATATGATATGGTTATTACTTACATTATTTTTCCTTGAGTGTGCATGAATATATGGTTTAATTATGTAAATTTTCAAAGTACTAGGTTAGTCTACACAACTGGTTATCCCTTTACTGGGGGAGTGTCACCGTTGTGGTTATAATGTTATGATTCCACCAATAGAGATGACATGTGTGGATATTTCTTACCCCAGAGATGTGTATTGGGTAAAAAAAATGTGGATGTAGCTTCTACTAAATTTGAATATTAGGTTGAAAAGTGTGAATGTGGATTTTCCTAGAGACATTAATTGGGTTAACATGTGGAAACATTTATTTTTCCTTAAAGATGAGAATGAATTTGTTCTTCAAATGTGTAATGAGGATACATGATAGTTAGATGAGTTTGTAGAGTTGATTTTTTTGATCACATTTAACAGTATAAGTGATGTAGTAGTTAATTTTGACTTTCCTTGAAACATGTTTCTAGAGAAGTTATTTTCATGTGTTATGGTGGCTTGGTTATCACTCGATGACCAGACGTATATATGTAACCACCAAGTTTCATGGTGGCTTGGGTATAACACGATGAAGCAACAAGAATGTTTATTTATGAATTCTTCTTTACTTGTGCATATACAAATAGATGAAATCATATATTAGGGTTGATTTGTGATACCATACGAAGTTTATACTAACACCCTTCAAATGCATCTCAGAACACACGAAGGCCTTATTTTTTTTTCAAGTCAGAGATTGGGATGTGTAGTGGATAAGGTTTTTGAATCTTGACAGGTTTTATATATTGGGATATGGTTGAGGCTTCAGGATTGTAGGATAACATCATTTTTTTATTTCTATTTATCTTTATATATAGTTTTTCTAGTGGTCAACCTATTTTATATGTATATTACATCATCATTTGATATATCATTTTATTTAGAGATTTCAATTTTTTATTTGATGACTAATGTTGATACTACTTTTTTATTTTTTTTATTATTCTATTTATACTCTGATATGATGGAATTATCTCTCCAAGACAGAACCCATACCCCCATTGACAGTCAAAAGATTCTGGCATATGGGGAGGCACTCCTGAGGTCTAGTGGAACTCCATATTGAACATGGTGATTCTATTCAGGCTGTCACAAAGTGGTATTAGAAGGGATTTTATATATATGTGGTCTAGGAACGTGTCACAACTTGTGAGGGACCTTATACTGGTGAGTGATGGACACATTCTAGTATGAAGACCTAGTTACCAGGGTAATGGGATAACTGTTCGTTCATTGTTCTATTGTGATATATATTTTTATCGAATACTATGGGTGTGGTAGAGAAGTTATTTTTTTCCTTGGGGTCACGAAACATTGTAAACATGTTAGTTATCATGCATCATACTATCATCTCAAGTCTTAGATGTCTTGTATCTTCTTGTGTTTGATTTTTATGACTCTAATTTTCTGAATGAACATGTGGATCTTAGTGGGGGATAATATACAATGGTTGAATATAGTCAATTAATATAGGGATACATGGAGGACCTTAGTGGGTTATTGGAGGTATTTTACTCCTCGGTGGTGGTACCCAAAAGGGTTCGTTATAGGCATTGTATTTGTGATAAATGAGTCTAGAATAAGAATATTTTATTCAATGATGTGGAAAACCCTAGGTGGGTTATGGGGGAAGTCATGAGTGACTTGGATTGGGATCATGTTATAGTATGCTTGGGTGTTTTTTGATTATAGGTTAGGACTTAAGAGTGGGATCAATGGATGCATAGCCTGTTGGTTTCAATATGCATTTCTTTTTCGATTGAATGTGAGGACCTTTGGAGTTCAGACCAATGAAAGAGAGAGAATGAGTGATCACTCACTAATTTCTAATTAAAACATATGTGGTGGGTAGTGTGCAGTGAATATAGGAATTAAAAAGATTCTAGTTTTAATGAGGTGTTCCAATGGTGATCTTGGTTGGATGGATCTAAAATACATGGGAGCATGTTTGGATGGTTAGGAATGTGATCCAAGATTTTATGATATGTGAATCATTTTTGTATGAGTCGGGGTATATAATCACGTAGCTTGTGATAATGAAACGGTTGGGTTCAGTCATGTTATATTATGACCATGATAAAGGAATTATTATAGGGTTATTAGTTGGTCACATGACCATAGATAGAGGGGAGTGAGCACTGGTGAGGATTTTAGGGAAAAGTCTAAGTGTGAGAGTTAAAGTACATGCTAGGTATGTGCAGTGATTGGGTTCGATGTAAATTAGTGATGAAGCCTTGTATTGGTTCGTTGAGAATTTTTCATGTTGTGTATGAACCCATAAAACACTATTGAGGTGGTACTGTGGAGGATTTGGAATAGGGATTCCCTTATAGTGAGATTACTGATGCATTCATGGGACACATGTGGGAAAAATGGTCTGGGGTTCCTTGGTGAAAATTGGGAATGAACCTATTGTAAGGGGATACAATGGTGGAAGATAGATTGTAATGGTATGGATAAAATATGTTAAACCTTTATAGAGCACTATTATTAGTATGGTTTGGAGAAAGTGTCATAGGATAAGTGGCACAAATGTAGTGTTGTGTCCCATTGGGGGTCAGTGATTATGGGTAAATATAAGGGAATTCATATAGTAAAGAGAGAACCATCAGATGATTGGAGGGTGTGAACCTCATTCTAGATTAATTTTATAAATATTGAGATAAATGTTCCTCATTATCCTGGAATGATAAGTAATCAATGTTTGATATTGGAACTTAGGTATGATTGGATCAACAATCCCCATTTATTTTTTTGAGATGATGGGAAGAGAATAGTGCCTGGAGGTCGGTGTTTGAGTTTTATAATAGATGATGTTGTTACTCCAATAGTTGGGACCATCATATTGATCATTGGTAAATGACATCCACATTGGAAGTATCATGGTGGTGGTGAAAAACCGGTCAAAACGGTTCAAGTGGAATTATAGTGTTATAGTATAGTGTTTTTGATGTGATATAGTTCTTCAATATGTAATAAAATTGATATTCATATGTGTTATTAGGAGAGTTTTTTCTTCTAAATCAGGATTGGGGTGGTTTGGTTTGATCCAAGGATGAGTCGTATTGAAGGTAAAATGGTTATCGGAATGAGATAATGGTGGCTAGAGAAAGTTGTTTGTGATCTAAAAGGGGTTACATTTAGTGTAATGTTCAGGCTTCAGTGTGTGTGTGTGCATTAAATGATCCCATGATGTCATTGTGAGTTGATGTATCATGATCAGGTAGTCAGTGGTGTGTTGTCTACAAAATTGAACATTTTGGTGGAAAGGTCAATTGAAGGAGTTTAAATAGTGTTTTATATTATAATTAGACATAATGGAATGGAAACCACATTAGAATAATTGTTTATATGTAGTTAGAATGTTAGTGGACCATTAGAGGTGTGTTATCGGTAGGCGATTCCTATAGTGGGGTGAACCATATCTTGGAATTGAACATCATGAGTGGATATTTATGGTCGTATACCAAAAAATGTTGGATGTTCCAATATAATATATTGAGGTATGTTAGGATAGATTGGGGTGATGAATTTCAGCTCAGTTTTCACGTTGGAAATGAATAAGGGACTCGATTTCTCGTGAAATATACTTTTAATGTTTGGAGTTCACTAGTAAAAAAATTACCTTTAATGTTGTTTTTTTAATTTTAAAGTCATTTGTTAGTCGATGATGAATCCTGCAACATAAAAAATATGACATTTGACATCAGGTTTTTTAAACCGATTCCAAAAAGGAATTACATTTTTTTAGCATCAGTTTTGTAAAACAATGATGCCAAAAAACCTCATCAGTATCATTTTTAGCATTGTTTCCTTAAAAAATAGTTCCAAAAAGTAAAATAGAATTATTTTTATGGTTGGTATTTTAAAAACACTATTCCATAAATAAGAAAAATATATTTATGTCATTTTTTTTACAAAAATTTACCATAATAATTAATTTTTTTATGATTTATACCAATTTTTGAGCTTCGGTTTGACTGGTTGTGGAGCTAAAACTGAGTTACAGATAAAATGTTTTGGCCATCATAATTTGAACTTTTCAACGTTTTGATTGATACAAATTATTTCAAAGAAATATGAGTAAGATGAATAAACTTCACATGCATAAAATGAAATAAAATAAACATAATATTTCGAACATATTTAAATGGTTTTAGGAGTCTTTGTCAAAATGATATGTTGTTTATCATTATATCTCTTATATTTAGTTTAGAACTCATACGACTATGAAAACGGTGATCGATAAGGAAATATACACCTTAGTTGGTAAATATCATCCATATGTTTTATATTTTTATGTCGATCATAAGAATAAATCATCTTTATAAGAAATCTAATCGAGTTGTTTATAAATGAAGGAAAATAAATATAATGAAAATAAATGATTAGAATAGATACCAAGTTAAAATTGACAATTGAAGCCACATTGAAAACTTTATTTAATCGAAGAGGCCATAAATGATGAAAAATAGAGAAAATGAACATATATATAGAAAAAAATATTTTCATTATTGTTGTAAAAAAATGTAGGTGGGATTTTATAATTTTAAATGCGTGTTGTGAAAAAAATTTAGATACTGATACAATTTATTGGAGAATACTCTATGGAATTGGTTTTTTAAATCGATGAAATAGAGGATTTACATTGGTCTTTTAGCGTTATTTTTTTTCCAAAATCGACGCCAAAAATTACAATTGATATCATTTTTAGCATCATTTTATAAACTAAAAGAACAAAGAGTAGTTTTTTTGTCATGCCATTTTTTTAAAAACTGACACCAAAATCTATAAAAATAGTTTTTGCCTCAGTTAAAAAATCTGAAGAGAATGTTTAAAAAACATATTTTTTGTGTTGGTTTTCATAAAAAAACTCCAAAAATTATGCTTTTTTACAACATTTTAGGGAATTTATTAAGCATCAATTTTACTGATTATGGACCATAAATGGAGTGAAATATTAAAAGTTATGGCCTATATATGCTGGGATTCTTTAGGAATTCTCTTAAAGGAAATAAACTACATACATCCATAACTTTTAATATGTAACTCTATTTTAGATCCATGACCTGTCAAGTCGAAGCTTAGGAAATAAATTTTATTATATGGAAGGGATATAGTATAGTGATTCATGGTCTCCGTGGTGGGCCATGAGTTGAGACCCCAACATGGGTAGTTGAAATTGGTTAAGGAATAGTTAGACAGGGAATTGGAATTGGGATGCCAAGGGGATTTTAGATAAGACTTGAACCCCACACGTTAAGGATGTTATTGAGGTGAGATTTTATGATGTGGTGTCAACATATGGTGTCCTTACCATTAGGGGCCTTTGTTTCAATTTTTATGTATGATATCAATGTTGGTTTTCGTGTGGCCCATGAGACCCTGACTTGATGTGATATACATGTGGGTGTGTGTGGCCCAAAATCCCTTTTATTGATGTGATATATTTTTTTCAGGCATGTAAAACCCATGAGACCATTTTATGATAGTAAATGCTTATTACTTTATTTATTATGAATTGTGTTTAGATGCATGTATGGTTTCTTTGTGGATAGTTACAAAGTACCAGGTCAGTCAACATGACTATTCATCCCCTTATAGGGGGATGTGACCATTGTGGATTGATAGTTTTGAATTCACCTTCAAGGATGACATGTTTAGATGTGGATTGACCATGATTCAAATATTAGGTTGACATGTGTTGTTGTTGCTTTTCCTAAAGCAATATATTCGGTCAACAGGTGTGAATGTGTATTTCCCTAGAGTTGTGATTTGGGATGACATGAAAACACCTTGAATTTACCTTGGTGGAATATGGATATATGTTTATTGTTTGTATTTTTCAAGCCAAGATGTGGAAGAAATAGAATTATATAAGTCATGAAATGGTAACTTTTTTATTTATTTTTTCAATATGGAATTATAGTAGGTTTTGTCTAATGTTAGGGTGACCTAGTTAGCACTCAAACACCCTACATTTATGTGTAGTATCCAAGTGTCGTGGTGTTTTGGTTATATCTTGATGACTTAGTGAGATTTATTATTTCTTTAATTTATTTTACTCAAGCATACACATACATATAGTGGTTTATATTAGTGATTCTTAGTGAGATCCTATTGAGTTAATCCCCACACCCTATATGTAATAATAGTGCATGTACAATTCTTTATGTTTTATTTTTTTGTTAGAGAAGAATATTTGTGATCCATGAATCTTTCTAAGATCAATGACTGTGGAGACTGAGATTGAGATGAGTCTCAGGGAATATAGATGATCCTATGTGTATTTTTATTTCTATTTATTTGTTTATATGGTCAGTCTAGTGGGCTACTGGTTGTATATTTCTAGGAAAAAATTATTTGATATAAAATTATGTTTAGTTATTTTACTATATACATTGATGATTAATTTTAATACTCATTTTTTGTTTTTCTCTGATGATATTTAGTCTCTAATTTTATGTAATAGTTTCGCCATGTCACTTCACAGACCTTCACCACTAGTCAACAACCTTTGGCATAAAATGAGGTGCACCTAAGGTAATGGGGGTAATAAAAATTGAACTCAATGATTATGTCTAAGGAATGATAAATGATCACCTAGTGGATCTCCATAGGTTACAATGCCTATTGATATATCACCAAGTACCTCATGTTCTTTCACTACTAAAATTCAAAAGTTGGGCTACTATGAACCTACTCTACTCAGCCATAGACAACCAAAACCATTGAACCCACACTATAAAATCCTAAAATTCACATTTGAAGGATCAATACCTAAAATGAAATACCAAATTGAAACATAATTTCTCATATATCTATATAATTCAATTCCCCTTTGAAAATCACCGACCCAAAATGACATAGGATGTTAGTAACTCTAGGTCATAAGGATTCTCAAACTAAATAAGTTTTTATAGGAAATCCAAATAATAATTTAATCCAGCATAACATGGCACCATTTTTGATTTATGGTTTTGGATAGGGTATAAGATAATGAAATATACTCATGTTCTAGCCTAATTAGCATTATTTTAGAAATTATTATTCCAACACCCAACATTCACTGACTATTTGAAATATGATTCAACTAAAGAAAAATCCATCTCATGATTTTTAATTTCAAATAATGATATGATTTAGAAAAATAATTTACTCACTTCTTTCTAAACATCCCATGAACCACTCATCAAAAAATTGACTACTAGATCAAACTCCTAGTGTTTATACATACCATCACTAAAAAACCAATTATGCTACTTTATATTAATATTAGACCCTAATTGACCCGAAAATTGACTCTATAATCCCACATAATAAGGTTATACTCCCTACAGAGTATCGATGTATCCATCAACTGACCTAAATTACACTCATCCTGATGACTTGATAGTCAACAAATAGTAGTTTCCTCCCAAATCTATTCCTAAAGGTGTTTTTATTTTCATACCCTAAAATGATGAGAAAACACACATTTTGGTTCCCTCACATAATAAATTTATCAAAAATTACATCAGCTAGCCATAAAATCACCCCTCGCCACCTCATTATTCCATAAACAAGTAACTTCATGAAAAACACATGAGCATTCATCATATAATTTATCAGATTCTACCCCTTGTTAGTTTTTTAACTCACTAATCACACCAACCATCACTGATAATTACTTGAATATGGTAACCTATGAAAATATATATGACTCACCCTACCACCACCTGTGATTAGGAAAAAAAATCATGCCACTGTGGACATCAAGATTTATTTTATTAAAGATCCATATCTGTAGAAACCTGTTGGTTGTTCCCCACCACACAATTTCCCATACCACTACTCAAATAAAAACTCGTATTACACTAGTGAATCATCACATGATGACCAACACTCATAATAATTACCTAGTATAGAATAAAATACAAGACCCTTTTGACTAACCTATGGGTTCTACAACATCTGCTTGTCCATAAATCGTCTCAAATGTGTTAGTCAAACCTAGGATATCACCCTTTAATGTCAACATGTTCAGGATCCCAAGGAAACAACTTCCCCAATATAGATAACGCATTTCTCTAATACATCCCAAATGAGTGGTATTATCTACATGAGTGGATAATTTACCTATAAAATATTATATACAACTATAATTCCAAAAAAAATTGATCTATACATTCATGGATCAATCATATACTTCAAATTATCCAGTATTCCTCCAAGTAATTGGAAGGATTCCTCTAGAAACCAACCAATTTAGATCACTAGGAAATTATTATCACATAACTATAATATAGATTTCTAATAATCAAGAAAAAATCCCTCCCAAGGTAGTTCACTAGGTAACTTCCCATTTTAGATCTTATGAACCAGCTAGGGTACCCTTGCAACCAGATAAATGAGCTAATACTGACATCGCCCAAAGGGAATACTTTATCCCCATGGGTCAGTGACTAGCAGCTTCCATGATGCACAAATATGATGGGAACAAATTTTACACAAACCATGGGGAATAAAGATTACAAATCAATATGAATTTAAAATAAATTCCACTGGGAGTAAGGTACTAGAAGTAAAATAGGTATAAAAACAAAAAATACTAAAACTAAGTACTAGAAAATAGGAAAAGATGCCCAAGTACAAACTCAAACACAACTCACCAAGTCATCTGATCAATAGATAGAACACCCAATAAGTGATCCTTTTCCCTTTCTTGATCCAAGAAGGAAGTAATATAAAAACACCTTAAGTCAAAATTATGGTGTGATCCAAATCCCAGTTGGATTTCACTCAAACATTCCATAACAATATGTGAATACCAAATTACCCAATAAAGTTCATTAAAATTTTAAAAAAGTAGGTTTTTTCATTTAAAAAAGAACATTTAAAAAGTAATTCTTTATAATTTAAGGGAAGGAAATTATTTTTAAATTCATGAATCACATTTAAAATGATTTTAATACATTTCAAACGATGGAATTTCCTTTAATAAAGTGGGTTCTTTACACAAATGGAACTTTTCACAAATGGTTTACATGAACACTTCTATAAAAACAGTTTTTATAAATCATAAGGCATGTAAAAAAGTTTACAATAATAGAATATATTCATTTAACATACAAAAAGTGATCAAAAAGGTCATGTACCTAATAATGTATGATAATTCCAAGCTCTAGGGACCATCAACTATGAAAAGGAAAATATTTAAATAGGTCTCATTGAACCAAGCCTGAAGAATAGTCATCAAAATCGCTTAAGGTTTGTGATGGATTTATATGATGTTTTAGAATTTTGTAAATCATGTAGTGTTTTCTAGATAACTCATGAACTTCCTAATGCTTGAATGTAATATAATAAGAAAATAATAATGGGAAATTAATTTTAGGACTGCTTAAAATACAATTAAATATCACAATTTATTTGAAATATTCCTATTTTCCCTTTAAAAACTATAATAGTTTTTTGATAAAAAACATGCATTTTCATCAAGAAAAAATGAAATCGTTTCTATGAAAACCATTATAAATACATTTTTAAAAATTGGGATTTGAAATCAATTCACTATTAAATTTTACAATCTGATTTCATAAATAAATTAAATAAATTCATTTTAAAACAATTACATAATTTTCATAACAAACCCCCATTTCAATGGAATTAGAGGTTTTCACAATTTTCCTTAAAATAAAATTTCCACAAATAAATTAAAACATTTAACTGAAATAAATTATATAAAAAATGAAATTTAAATTAGATAATTTGAATTCCCACAAAGTTCAATAAACACACCACAATTCAATGGAATTCGGGGTTCTATAATTTCATCCCAAACCCCTTTTTTTAACCACAATTCAATTTAATTGGGTTCTTACAAAAAACGATTTGAAATCCATTTAATCAAAAATAGAAAAAAATCATTCAATTAAAAAAATTGAAATTAAACATAACAATTTTGGTTTGATAATGTTTGAGAATCATAGTAGAACCACATACATTGGGATCAACAGATCTTTAATCACAATGTCGTAAATGAAAAACTCCAAATATAGAACAATGTTAAAGATGATCTATGAATAAAACCTAGGATTGGATCCAAAAAAGTGGTTATTATAACCACATAAGAAAATAAGGATCCATTCAATCCTATAGATAAGAAAAGAGATTGTTGTGGAATAAGAACAAAAGAAGGAAATTAACTCCATGAAGATTTAAGGTCATTCCTCAAGATTTAGATCACATTCGGGAGGGATACAAGGGGATAAAAATCCTTCTTGATATATCAAAGGATGGGAGAAAATGATATTAGGTTGAACCAGTCTATCAGGGGAATAAAAGAGGGGTTAATACAATTTTAATAAAAACATGCATCTCTTAAAATCCTGTTCGCACAATTTCATTGGAAAAGGAACATGATTTAGACTAATAATGTGCATGTTTTGAACCACTAATAAATGGGCCACACATTTTCTCCCAAGGGGGACACGACTTGACTAGAAATACACCAACCATGTAAGAAAACCACAACCTTGGGTTTCAGGGTTTCCTCTAAAGGGGCACATGGTTTGGGAAAACCGTTCACCAACCATGCAATAGCCCAAAAGTTTCCAGAAATTTTAATAAATTCACACTAAGAAACCCAAAATGAAACCCAAACAAATATTGGTAAAAATATGTGTTTAATAATACCTCAAATCAGTAATAGAATGTTACAACTTCCAAACCATAACAAATTTTTTTCTGTAGAATGACTATAAAAGAAGCTCCCTTGCTAAAAAGATGAGGACATTTCTATCTAATTAGTTCCTCCCTCTCATATCAATCATTGTTATCAGAAAAGTGATACTATAGAACTTTAACAAAAGGTATCACCCACTCATGAAGTTACATGGTTTCAGAATATTCTATCAAGACTATTCATTCGAACATAGTTAAATTATGGTCAACCTAAAGATCAGGACAACTCAGAACCTGAGATGGATCTGATAGATACTTTCATAGGTGAGATACATGGAACAATTTATGCATCAAATTAATCTATAGTAGAAGTTATAAAATGTAAGAAAATTTACCCACCCATTCAATAACCTCAAAATGTCCCACAAAATGGGGATACAATTTCCCTTCCCTCCCAAGCCGTCGCTGACCAAACTAGTGTAAAACATTCAATCACACATGTTCACAAACTGACAATTACAATGGTCTATGGAGGCAATAAATATACTAATTAGATCAGATTTATTCCATCACTATTCTCTAATGAACCAACAAAATTTTATTTTCCCTATCATAGACCATGCTCGGTCCAACCAAGGAACTTTCAGAAATCTCAAAGTAGCACAATAGAGATTTATAAGGATGACCATAAAATTCATCAAAAGGATCCATTATGATTATAGAATGATAATTATTTTTATAATAAAACGTAACTAAACCCAATTGTTCTTCCCAATCTCTACCGAAGTTGAGAACACAAGTTAAAATCAAATCCTCAAGAATCTAAATTGCTCTTTTTTTCTAGAAATCTGACAGGGGATGGTATGTCATACTAAAATGGATGTGGGATCCTAGTGCCTCTTGATATACTCCCCAAATATGAAAAGTTAACTGAGGATCCCTATCAAAAACTCTAGAAAAGGAAGTCTTTGAAACCGAATAAACTCGTTCACATAGATATTTCCCAACTCCTCAAATTAATTTGTATTAAGAGTGGGTAAAAAAGAGCCAATTTTGTTATCTTTTCAATCATAAATGATATAATATTATTCATTATCTGGGTACATGTAAGTTCAACCAAAAATTACATAGAGAACTCATCCCACTTCCAAGTAGGTATTGGATGTGGATAAAGGAAACTTGAAGGTTTTAGGTTCTCTTACTTAACTTTCTAGCATGTATAATAGTGAGA
Source organism: Viscum album (assembly GCA_963277665.1). Taxonomy (NCBI): domain Eukaryota; kingdom Viridiplantae; phylum Streptophyta; class Magnoliopsida; order Santalales; family Viscaceae; genus Viscum; species Viscum album. The sequence continues at coordinate 1,127,692,366 of OY728150.1, read as the reverse complement.
CACAAAATTTTTCAATGCCCCATCTCATAGTTGGACACCAGAATTAACGATGCATGTTATAGGACATAGTTGTTTTTCCCAGTTTTATATCCCATTGGGAGATATGTTAGTCTCCAATAACAACTTTCCTTACCTCTAACAACAACAACAAACGTTTCTAAAACAATATAATTCCTTTTTGGAGTATGACCACTCCACAACTGTCTCCCCACCACAAAGGGAGTCTATAATAATATTCAACTCATCATCATGATATTTTTCTTAAAGAATAAATTTGAGAAGAGAATATTTCAACTAAACACCTTCCAAAGATACATACTCACCAGATTTGTGGGCTTCTATATTCAACTGTGAAAATAAATTCATCAAGTATCACTCTTTTGATGATTATTTCACTATATGGGTTGGAATTTTCATACTCAAAGCATCCAAAATGACATTATCTTTCCTCGGGGTAAAGATGTTGTCAAAATTGAAATACTATAGGTAATCTACCCAATTACCCTAGTAAATATTTAAATATTTTTTAGAGAAGATAAACACAAGATCTTGTGGTCAGAAAACAGGGTTAACCATTATCTATAAAGGTAATTACTCCAACTATTAGCCACATTTATCACTACTACATGTTCTAGGTCATGGTGACAACAATTCTCCTCATGTGGCCTTAACTAATGATATCTATAGTAAATGACACGATCACTTTGCATAATAACACAACCCAAACCTGAATTGGATTCATCACTAAAGACCACATAGCCCATATCGTCCTCTAGATGAGTCAAAACTAGGGTAGTGGTTAAGAGAAGTTTCATCTCAATAGAAGAACTCTAAAATTTATCATTCCAATTAAAATTAACTCCCATCTAAGTTAGGGAATTCATCATAGAAGCTAGATTTTAGAATTCCTTAACAAATTGGTGATAATAACTAGCTAGACCCAATTAGTTCAAAATATTGAAAACATTGCATGGTCTTTCCCATGTCATAATAGATTCTACCTTCTTAGGGTCAACGGAAATACCACATTCTCACACCACATGTCCAAATAAATTCACTTCCCAAATCCAGAAGTTGCACTTTGAAATCCCGACATAATGTTTTAGACTTATTAAAAAAACTAGAATTGGTCTCAGAAGATGCAAACGATACTCCTTGGACTTAGAGTAAACCATGATTTCATCCATAAAGACTGACACAAATTTCTCTAGACACTCATGAAAAATCTTTTTAGTTTATTCCATAAAATCTATAGGATAATTGGCTATACCAAATGGCATAAAAAGGAACTCATTAAGACCATACCTACTCTGAAAGGAGGTTTTATGAATGATGGATTCTTTTATCCTCAACTAATAGTAACAAGAGTGAATATCGATCTTGAAGAACCGCTTATCCCCTTTTGACTGATCAAATAGATCATCAATCCATGGAAATAGAAACATTAACTTTACTATTACTTGATTAAGCTTTCAGTAATCAACACATATACATAGTGAACCATAATATTTCTTAGCAAAGAGAACCAGCGCCTCTTAAGGTGACACACTTAGGCGTATAAATATATTCTCAAGAAGATCATCCAAATGGTACATCAACACATTTAGATCATTTATTTTCATGTGTTAATAGAGAAATATAAACTATATGAGTACCAAGCACTATGTCAATGTAAATCTCAAAATCTCTTACTAGTGGAAAACTAATGAAATAGGAAGGAAACATGTAGTGAAACACAATGAAAATTGAAAGGATATCACCACCCAAATATTCCTTCTCTAGATCAAAACTAAACATTGATATTACTGTCCCCAAATATAGATAAGAAGATATTTCCCTTCTTAAACATGGGTTTCATTATTTTTGAATGTCATGAGGCACACCATTGGGTGTAGTAAAGGAGACCTATTAAAGATAAAAAACAATCTAGGATTTTTTGTCAATGATATGATCCACCATAAAAATGACATCAGTAGATTTCATGTTGAGAACTAGGAAGCTCTAAGAAAGATCATCATCTAATAGAGAGAAGACACAAGTGGGACTACATAGATTATTCTCTCTATTCATACCGAGGTGTGTTGTAATATACATTTCACAAGAAATAATATCCATAAGATGTTTAAGAATATAAAAAATACTTGTTGAAATAAATGAATGTGATAGACCATTGTCAAATAGAGAAGTGACTAATGAAAAATATTTTCTAATTGTGCCTCTCACAGTTGCTGGACCCATATATGTTTCCTCTAGAGACTCTTCCAATATATAAAGTAGCTTTGTTCTTGATTCCTAGGGACAGAACCCTTTTATACATGAAGAATTTAATTTCCATTCAGTTTTAGGAGGAGGTGAAGATCCCATTCCACTATATATAGTGACATAAATATGAAAAAATCATTGTAATTTCCCAGAGCATCCACTGGATCCACAGTTATTGGATGCCTCAATGAAAACCCTCTTTGAATGTCCTAGATTTTGACATTGTTATCGAACCAAGGTACCACTTCCAGGAACATTAGGAGGTCTAGAATTAACATTCTCTAGATAAGTGCTATCAAAATCATCACACATCCACTATCCCTTGAAGGAAATCATGTTTCCACTATGAGATAAAGAAATTCTTGATAAACCCAACTATCCATCAAGGTCCATTTCAACCATAAGTGATCTATCATGTAAATCATCTTAAGAAAGAAACTTCAACAAGAAAACATGAGAAGGAATATCCTAAATAAATCATAACTCAAGCCTTCTAGCCTTTATATTCTTTTTCAACACAATATCAGTTGCGAAATGAACGAGGTTAGAAAAATAGTTCGTATAATCATTCACAGTTCTATTAACCTGATCATGTTTGAAAAACTCTGTATACATGGCCAAAAACATTGATTCTGGAAAGAACTAGTCAGTGAAAATAACGCTGAATACATTCCACTCTAATAACTCGTATTTCTTCACTACTACCATCATGTACCACCATCTCCTAATCGGTCTTTATGGTATTAATGTGGAACACTTTAAATTAATTTCATCTATTGTGTTCAAAAACCCAAAATAACACTGAATTCTTCTCAAAAATTCCTCACCCTCTTGATGATCATTTGACCATTTGAACATTTTTGTCTTTTGATGAGGAAATTTCTAATAAAAAATCATGAGAACATGCCATTGAGGTTTCATATTTATATCCTAAACAAGATCTATAGGTGATGCTTGTCCCATAATATGGATAGTGCGTAAAATCACCTCAACTTGATTTAGATCTACAACAGGATTTACTCATTAATGTTCCACTTAAAATTCTTCATGGATCTGATTCCCATGTCTTTTTAGAGGCATGATTCTATAAAACATTAGTATAAAACAAAGAAGGCATCGGGTTACACTCAAAATGAGAAATACTGGATATTAATCCCAATATATAGAACAATATGATTTTTATTTTAATCATATCCAAATTAGCATTAGGTAAACGAATATAACTAATCCACAACATGTCTTTCTCTAACTACCCTAGGTGACATAAGGTTCATTTTAGTGATATCTGGCCCGAAACTCAATTACGATTACCTCCTAAGTCCCAAAAAGATTTCACATTACATACTGAATTCAAGACTAGAACATAAACCTAAACCATTGAGGCCAATTTTTTATGAACCATTTCAGGTACCTTGGTAACCCGATAATCGATCCATCTCTGACATAGACCAAAGGGATTTCCTAATCCCTATAGGTGGGGAACTAGCACCTGACATCATACACAAAGAAGGTGATAATGAATTTGAAGCAAAAAATGTTTAATCAAGATTACAAATCATCATGAATATAAAGTAATTTCTATTAAAGAGTAATGTACCACAATTTAAACAAGTATAACAACCCAAAGTAATACAACCACAAACCAAAAAATAGGAAAAAATTCCTATGTCCCAACTTGTACACAACTCACCATGTCCACAAATAAATAGATAGAACCACCTTTATATGATCCTTTTACATTTCATTATCTTAGAAGGAGGTAATATAAAAAAAGATTCCATAGAATGATGCCAATATCTAATTAACCAAGAAAGATCCTTCAATTTTCTAAAAAATAGGTTTGGAATTGTTTCCTCTAGAAATGGGAATGACCTCATTGATTTAAGGTTCAAACATTCCAAGCAGTTTCTAATGGGTTTGTTTGTAGAACCAGAAAAACCCAAAGATTCGATATCCATTTGGACCTACCTTCCAAAGGTAGGTGCTCATTAGTTGTGAACCAATGAGGCTTAAGAATTTCCATTAGTCGAGAGGATGGGAGGTTGGACTCATCACACTTTTTTAGGGGAATTGTTGTCTACTCGGGGAATCTATTTATAGATTTAAGTTATGTTCGTGAATCCTTATTAAATTACCAATTATGAAAATGATCATTCCTTTAGATCTGAAAATCAATGATTAAAATGTATGAGATTTAGAGAATCTTTTATATGTATTCGAGGTTCTTAATTGATAGAGAATCATCTGTATTTGTTAGAGATTCTTATTCAATGGTATCCTTCAGTGTAATATATAGAAATCTCTTGGTCATTATGATAACTAGACTGGTTTTAAAGCCACTTAGTGGGGCAGTTAAAGTTTATTGTCATTCATAAGGACATAGATTATTTCAGAGTTGGGATCATAACCGCAGATGGGCTACCTACGTATCCTTCATTTTAGAAAAGGAATCAGAACCCACGTAGTTTGAGTAAATAAGTATGAGGTTTATGCATGATTTATGGCTCAAAGAATGATTTCATAATTACTTTTACACTCTAAGCTCACGTGAGTCACGCTTGGTGTGAGAAACAAGAGGTATTGGTAAAACTAGACAATTCAGGCATGAAATTTGCAATTATAAGAAATGATGTGGGGATTATGTATGTATGACTGCCTAGATAGATGAGGATTAGGATTTACATCTAGGAAGAAACTCGGGAACAAGGTCCATAAAGGTATATGTGCTTTAGGGAGATTTGGAAACCTAAATTAGGACTTAATCTTGTGAAGGATGCCCAAATTAGAGAGGACTTATGATTGGGTTTTACTCCTGAAAAATAAGCCCAAATCAAAAGTAAATTAAGAATGGTTAAGATAATTTATGACTGGGGCTTACTCTTAAAGAAGAGGCCCCGGTTAAAGGGAATTATGACTAGGGATTACTCATGAAAAGGAATCCCATGTTTAGGGAATTTGTATTTTGGGAACTTGGGGCTTACCCTAAGGAGGATTCCCATATTATGGTTGGGGATTACTCCTGAGGAGGATGACCAAAATTAAGGGAACTTGAAGACTAGGGATTACTATTGAAAAGGAGGCCCAGGTTAGGGGACTTGAAGACTGGGGTTACTCTTGAAAAGGAGGCTGAAATTTTGGTTTTTTTAGATTGGGACTTACTCCTGATAAAGAGGCCCATATTAAAGATCCTCTCATCTTTGAAGGATGATGATGAATGAATGAAATCTTTAACCATAGTGACATAAAGATATGAAAATCACTAGGTTTTGAGAAATGTTCCAAAGAATTCCTTTCAGATAAGGAAGCCAACAAAGGAACCATGCCATAAATGGCTTTAAAGAAGGTTCTGAAGTCTAAATTTTGAATAGGAGGGGTGTATTTGAAGAAAACAAGTGAATAGGTAGGAGGGTAACCCAAAAAGAGAGAGGCGCACAAGTCCTTGTCGCGCAAGTATACTTGCACGACACATGGGTACTTGCGCGACGGTCAACCCTTAGGGTAATACTTGGGCGAGACTCGGCTCAAGCCCTTAGTATTATCCCTAAAGGCTTCCAAAAGAGTGGCATGCAAGATTTATTTAAGGGATAAGGCAGCGCGCAAGTGTATCCATTTCCCATAAGGGCTGGCCACTTAGGCGCACAAGTGTTGATGAGTTTCAACACTTAGGCCTTGTTTCCCCTCTTTAGATCTTCCATTCTAGGAAATAAATTACCTTATAAGTGTTTGGAAGACTTCTAGAAGAGACAAGGGTGCCAAGAGCTTGAATATGAGTATTGTAATTCTTTCGTCCTCAAATGGGGGGCCCATAAGGGGTATTTATAGGCTACTGAAGACCCTGGGTGAAAACCAAAGAAGGCGCGCAAGTCACCTGCGCGACCACTATGCGGCGCACACGTATACTTGCACAACCATGATAAATCTTGCGCGACCCAAGTGGAAAGAAATCCTTATTCATGCCTTTGTCAATTTTTTATGTTTCTTCAAAGGATGAATCACTTTGGAGTAAGGTATTTCCCTTTTTCATTCGTTAGACTTTGTGACGGAAAGGATCATCAACAGAAGTCCCCCCTCAGAGTTGGATCCAAAATAAATGAGGATGTGAATCTAAGGTAAAGAATAAAACCAAGGAACATGTGGCGTGCAAGTGTTGGGCGCACAAACGACATCGTGCAGGTGTTGAGTGCGTAAATGGCGTCGCACAGGCTTCGGAATTCTAGCTTTGGCACATAGGGGAGCGGCCTTGCCTATATATATGCGAGCATTCTCACGCAAAGCAACCGGATTTCAAACGTTCGAGCTCTCGCAGCGCAAGTTTCCTTCTTCATGAAAGTTGCTATGTTTTCCACTGTTTCTTTGTGTCGCTCTTCAATAGAGGTATTTTGACCTGCGCGGTGATACCTGCGTGCCAAAACCTGCGCGATGCACTTATACTTGGGCGCCAACTTTGGGACTTGCGCGACTTAATTCCTTATCCATTTTTCACTTTTATTCACAAATTTTATGAAAAATGAACTTACTTAATAGTTAATTATTCGAACTTTGTGCAGATTAAATGGCTCCCAGGAGAATTGGAACTGCTGATGAACTAGATAGAAAGCGAATTGATGATATGATGAGCATCATTGACCGCGATTATTATGATATCTGCGATATCACTCTCCCAGATTTGGCCATATACTTGAAGAAGTATCATCTTAATTTTACATAGTGCATCTACTTTCCTCTGTATGGACATGGTCATCTTCAAGGATTCAACATTCCAGATGCAAAGAATTATGTGCCCGAGATGCAGCCACACTGTTACTCCTCTATTTCGGTTATGTTGTGCATTAAGAGCAGCAACAATGGTGTAAAATTTCAAAATTTTCCTTCATGCCATTTCCTTGTAGATATGAAAATGGAAAACCATGGTCTGATATATTTTCCACTGCTGGTTGATGGAGAGAAGACTATCATGACATTAGAAACAATATCTGAAAATAGTTCTCTCTCCAAATGGATCTTTATGTCCAATGCTGCAATCTGAAATCCATGTATCCATCTTCCAAGTCTCTTGGATAGAAACAGAGTCACTGTTTGATAAGCATAAAATTTTCTCAAACCGCACTCAAGAACATTATATTACAATTGTTCCAATAAGAGCCGGTATCACTACATCTCTTACTGTATCCAGTTGAATGAATGAATTCCATGTGGTTGCTGATGAATCTAGGGATGTCATAAATTAAATGAAGTGTTATGTTGAAATCCTCTTGTAATTCCTAAAAAAGAGAATAGAATCCAATCTGTTGATGTCCTTCTAAATCTTGTTCATCAATGAAGAATCCTTTCATCTCCAATCATTTGTGAATGCCTTCTTTTGCTACCGGATTTAAATTTCACCTAAGAAAATGGGCCTAGTAAGAATATTTTTATTTTTAATAGGATTATAAAAATAACCCTAAAAAGTATGAATCTTTTAATTTCTCAATATTACCTAAAATCATACAAAGTGTATGTTTAGTGAGTTGGGACTTGACTTTTATTCATAGTTCCCTAGTATTTTCTGGGTAGTTTAAATTCATGCACGTCGGACATAAAAATCCTAATGTTTAAGGTCGAAATAGCTTTGACCGAATGGATTAACATTGACTCAATTCATTGATAATTTATCTGAAAACATATTACCATGTTCATGTTTGAGGGAAAATATGTAAATGATGACTTAACAAGTTTTGAATCTAAGGAAATATATGAAAAAAATGTCCAAAAGGAATTAGAAGAAGTAGTTCCCAAGAATGAAGTTACCACTATTTAACAAACCCGTTAGGGGGTTGAATTATGCAGGGACACCTATGGGCATTGGCTGCATAGTCAAATAATAGCATCTTTTGGCTGATAGGTCCATTATGTACACTACTTATGCAAGTCCGCCTAAGGGAACATACTGCATAGTCCGGAAAAATAACTCTCAGAAATTTACCTTTCTACAGCTAAAATGCCAGTGGAAGTTTATGGGGATTCAAATTTTCCAAAGCATAGAGTTTGATGTATGGAAAAAGGTGCTTGAATATGGAGAAGATATTTCCGAACAAGATTGTCTAATAACTAGATGAATGTAACTCCTATGAAGGTCTGACCCAAATGTAGGGAAGGTAAATATAAACCATAGACATGAATAATTTCATATCATGAAAAAGGGTATGGGACAAATATGTTATGGATGACTATTTTTGTGGATCCCTACATATTTTTGTTAAGACCAATAAGGACAAGAGATGTTTTTCTCCCAAGAATGAAGTTACCATTATTTGAAAAACCTGTTAGGGGGTTGAATTATTCAGGGCCAGCTAAGGGCAGTGGTTGCATAGTCAAATAATAGTATCTTTTTGCTGACAAGTTTGTTATGTAGACTTTTTATGAAAGGCCGCCTAAGGGCACATACTGCATAGTCAGGAAAAATAACTCTCAAGTGTAATGCCCTGACCCTAGTAACCCAGAGTCAGTGCATTATTTTAATACATTGTCTTGATTACAAGGAATCAATTCTCGAAAGAACTATTAGTTTAGCAGTCTTAGAAAATAGATTACATACATGAATGTTACATTACACTTCATAACATACAAAACAACATAAATAATCCTTTATGAATTCCATTATTCCCTTGTCTTAACCCTTCTTATCAATCACAATATACTTCTTGGAATCTTGGGAAAAATAAAACATTGAAAGGGGTGAGCTCAAACGCTCCGTAAGGGTAATCAATACAGTGAAAACATTTATAAATAAGCATAAACATTTAAGGCAATGTATAACTAAAAAAAATCCTTTTAAACTTAAACTTCAACATAGTATGGAAAAAATAAAATGAAATAATGCCATTTACTTATTCACATGGATATTCTACTAATCGAATAATCACATGCAATATCAATAACCACTTTCATAATGATGGAATGCATAATGCCAGACTATCATAACCACATAGCCAAGGCTTCGTGCCAAGACTACAAATAAGATTTTGCCAAGGCCTTGTGCCAAGACACTAGTTTGTCTCATGAGACCTACCGATGCATTGAGGAGCTATAGAGGGCACCACCCGTCACTTACTAAGTCCAATGCATTCCCATATGAAAAGGTTTAAACATAACATAAACATTCGTATTAAAACTAGCATACGAAATGTCAATACCTTCTCCATAAACCATGAATGGTATAAAAAGAACACATCCACAGAAAAACATATCACAAAACCTTCAATACAATACAAAAGTTTTGTATCATAATAAATCAACTTCAAATAAGCTTAAAATCCATCAAAGGATGTTGACATAGATGAAATCAAAACAATTTGAGAGAAATATCTCTTTTCTCAAAATCATTGAAAAGTCACACATTTATAAAGGAAGTAATTTAAAAGAGGTTTTTGAATCAAAGTGTCCCATACCACTTTGAAACTTTTGAAACGAAATACCATTTCAAAACATTAATTTCCATATAAATAAATCCTTAAAATCATTTTGAAAACATGGACATTAATTAAAAAGATTTAGAAAGATAAATCTTTAAAACATTTAAAATTATGATCTTGATAAAGAGTACCTTTCATAAATTTTTAAAATATTCATTTTGAAATCATTTAAAAGTCACATAATTATAAAATAAAACATTTACTAGTAAAACATTCTTATAATCTTGTAAGGGAAGCTTTGAAAATTTTATAATGGCGGTAAATAACCGCACCCACCGTATAAGTTAAAAAAACATTCTTACCTTAATTTTGTCGAAAAGGTTAAAAAGAACCTTGTTTGGAAAACGGCGGGAAGATTCCTTTATAAACCTCTTATAAAATGTCAAACAAGGGTATAAATGACTTTAACCCATATTCTAGTAAATAGTAAAAATGTTTTTAAATTCATTTTTAAGAAACATGGATGTGGATGATAAAGAGATCCCAGTAGATTATTACGTATAAACAACCTCAGATAATGAAGAGATTGTGAAATAACCCTTACCTTGTACTTTTCCTTAGTTGGGGTAGTTTAACTTCCTGTATAATGGTGAAATAATTGTTATTAAATTATAAAAGAATCATATACATTAATATGATATCATATATGATTTTTTAACATTTATTTGTTAATAATATCTTAGTATTATCGTTGTTTCGGGTGTTAACTTACTCGTTTTATATTATATGTTTTGTTACGTAAGCCATGTTTTTAATGGATAGGTTGTATATTATTCATATCCAGAATGATATCAAGTCCTTAGATACTATTATTAATCATAAAATGAGAATTATACTTGAATGGATATGATGGAGAATGAATCTCATCGCGTTCGTGGAGACGGTAATCCGTACGTACGCACGAGCGACAATATCATTCTTTTGATATTAAAATAATATATAAATGGTTGTTATATCATATATACAGAATCATTAACATGTTATATTTATTATTTACATTAGTTACATATCATTATTATACCCATCCAAATAATAATATATTGAATAACAATTACACCACGACGTGGAGACGGTAAGCCGTACGTACGCACGTATGGTGACATGTTATTCAAAGGGTGGATATAATACTGAATATGGTTGTACCATATTTATAATAACATCACATTATATATATGATACTGGAGTTATTATTTTAGAATGGTAACAACAAAGGAATAAGAAGTGGAAGAAGAAAGGATCTTGGAAAAAGGTGGTGAAATCATTACCTCTTCTTCGGGTTCTTCCTTTTGATTTGATCAAAAGGGCTCCTTAGGTTGGCTTTATGATCAAACTAAGGCCTCTAGTTTGTATTGAGGGATGTTGGGATAGTATTTGGGCAGAGTTTGGCCGAACCAAAAGGCTTTTAAGGTGTGAAGAAATGAGAAGGAGGAGTGCCTTTTTATAAGAGGGGTGAGGGGCACCTTTGGAAAATCTAGAAATATTAATTTATAATAAATTCATATTCGGTTTCTAATGGCTCAAAAGTTTATTATTCAAAGTTCATGGTGGGAATAGGTAGAACAACATTCAACCAATAGAATTTAGACAGGTTTGGGTTACTATATTAACCTTATCTTTTAGTTTTAACTCTTAGTTAATTAGTTTGACATTTACCATGTCACTTTGTATTTTTATATTATATAGTTAATAAAGTTACTATATACATCCAAGAGACCCCCAAGTGGTCCATTAATGATACACCTATCATGATATAAGTCTCTTGGCCGAACCTTATATTTTTCGAAATTTAATATTAATTAATAATATAATATTTGTTTTAAAAACTCTTTTATGTCAATTTTGACACTATACAATAGTTGATTTTTGTGAAACTCATAAAAGAATTATTACTTATAAAAAAGTCAATTTACTCCATACTAATATGCCATATTATCCTATAAAATTAGTTTAATTCATTAAAAGTCTCAAATTATATTTATTTGGGTAATTAAAATATCAATTATTTTAAATTTTCACTGTTATGGTAATTACTGCATCATCAGTGTGTCATAAATAAATTATATTATTTAAAGTCTAAAAATTATAAATAAAATTTAATTATGTATAAAATCTTGTTATCTTTCTAATGAATGTTTACAATCGAATTTAGCTTATGTATAACCCTATATGAAAAATGTTTTAGTAAATAAACTTTGATTTTAACTTTTTTAACTCTTCTTTGAATTAAATAATAATAAATGTCATAATCTAATCCAAGTGGACCTAAACGATAATATATTATTCCTGAGGTTGTTTTTGGTCGAGATACACTTGTCCAATAGAATTAGGACATGTGTTAGGGTAAAATTAATATAATTTTTACCCTTAATTACCCTATTTACTTTTAACCGTGGTAAATAAAAGTAAAAAGTTACTATTCACCAAAAATTATTTTCATCTCATTGAACCACATTTTACTTCTTGATATTAACCGTGTCTCTTGGATTTTCGAAATTCCAATCACAGAAGTGGTAAAATTATGTTTTATGAAAAATTCAGTTTTTTAACTACCACTTAGTAGTTTCACTATTCATCAAAAATTGAAGTTTTTAAGAACAATGCCAAAATTTCACCCTAAGCTATAATTGATATTCCGAATTCAAAAATGATGTCTATTTTAAAAAATTCCAAACATATAAGTTTCATTAATTAATTTTATAATTAATTCCCGCTTTCACAACAAATAGCGTGTTTTTTAGAAACAATATATATCAAAAGATTGACAATTGTTTAGGTCCAATTTCAAAGTGAAATTAATTCTAATGAAAACCATTGGATAAAATGGTAAAAATATATTCTAATTATTCTTTAAAACCACTCAAATTAATAATTTATCACTATTAATTATTTTGATTAAAAAAGTTGTTTTTAATTAAAATTTAGTAATTTTCACTATTCATCAAAATATGAAAGTTATCCTAAAAGTACCAAAATTTCACCTTAGGATAAATTCGATACTCTGAATCCAAAAATGAAGTCAATTTTGAAATATAAAATTTATATAATTTCAAAAATTAGGTATTACTATTCATAACAGTTATTTTGATTGGTTGTGGTGTGTGTTAGAACTCAAAGTTGCGTACAACACACGCTACTGTATCATTCAAAGGAAAGCATACCGTGGAAACTTGGGATGTTTCATTTTAAATTTTTGATGTCCCCATTTAGTCAAAAAGTTTAAAATATTGTATTTAAAAAGGGTTCACTATTAAAAGTTGATAAAACTGCAATACTGAAAATGAATTTGTTCTTACATTATGTCTAAGAAACTCATAATATGGATTCTAAAATTATAAGGATTATATAAAGTTTAAAATTTAGTTAATAATATTCATAACCTCTTTTGAACGGCTTGTTTGGTAAGTCATGGTGCGCTTGAACTCGGTGTTGCGTGTAGTGCAAGTTATTGAATTATTTTGAAGAAATAACACACTATGAAATCTTGGGGTGTTACATCAAGTATCAAAATTTTTTTCACCATAAGTCAAGAAAATGGTTATGGAGATATGGAAGTATTTAACGTTAGGAGTATGACACATAAAAATGGTTATTTGTTCTATGCATGTAGAGATACACCGACCAATGCTAACCATAATCATGTTGTGGCTGGGTCCTGAATTAAAATGTTGGACTTCACTACGTATCCCAAAAGTATAGAAATCAAGCCATATGTAGTTCTTGAAATACATTTTAACATCATGTGGGATGAGAGTATTCTAAATCATAGTTTAGGGTCATAGAGCTCGGACCATAATAATGAATACACTGTGTGTTTTCACAGGGACATTTCAGCCAGGGGACTGAAAGTGGAATTTGGGGTTAGGCCCAAAGACTTGGGGCTAGATTCGAGGGATGCTCGAATGTTACTACGTATCCCATAAGAATGGGAATCAAGACACACGTAGTTTTTGAAATACCCTTTGTACAGATTTGGTTCGTACAAGTGAAGGGTGAAAGGGGACTTTAGTGAAATGATGGTTTGACCCAATATAAAAGGTTCGGGCATTCCCATTTATGCACGTAGTCTTTAGAAGATAACATGATCGAAGATCAAGGTAAATAAAGATTCCCTCTCAGGTGAGAGTGCAAAAGAATGTTGTAGTTTATTGTCATACAAGACAAAAAGTGCGAATAGTTTAACATCATATAGCAAGGATGATAGTGAACCAATGTAAAAAGTATTGGTTCTAGGGCTACTTCACAGATCAACATCATATGAGATGGAGGTGAACTGATGTGAAGAGTTTGATTTTGGGCTTGAACCTTATGAGTTTTCCTACGTACCCTGTCTATAAGGCAGGGATCAAAGTCCGCGTAGTTTAATTAAATAATTAATTTGTGATCAAGTTGTTCTTGAGGACAACGACCTAAAATAAATGATGTCGGGACTTACACATGTTTAGCGGCCTAGAGAGGGTGTTATGGTTGAATTTTACTCTAAGCTTACGTGAGTCATACTCGGTGTGAGAAATAAGAGGTAGAAACTACCTTAATGATGAACAATTTAATGTCATGTAGGAAATATGAAGGGACTATGCAGTTTAAAGTCATGCAGTGGGGACTATTGGTGTTGCACAGTTTAGTGTCATGTAGTAGGGACAAGATACAGTTTAATGTCATGTAAGTCGTATTTAAGGAACTTTGTCAGTTTTCCGTCATGTAGGACGAATGAGCAGTAAAGTTTAACGTCATGTAGGAAAAATATAGGGGCACATTTTAACGTTATTATTGGACAATAAGGGTGTCGTACAGTTTAGCGTCCTATAGCTAAGACGATGGGGACAATACAGTCTAACGTCATATTGGACGAAAAGGGGACTGTGCAGTTTAATGTCATGCAGTAAAGACAGAAGAGGACACAGTTTAACATAATGTTGGACATATTTGGAACTTTTCAATAGTTTAACATCATGTTGGACGATGGTGCGAACAGTTTAAGGTCATATGCATGGACCAACGATGATTCAGTTTAACGCCTTGCTGGATGATAAGGTACTTCTGTAAAGTTTAGTGTCATGTAGCTAGGACGTCACAGTTTAACGTTGTGGTGGAAGTAAGTGCAAATATTTTAAGGTCATATGCATGGATCAATGATGATGCAGGGTAACATCTTTTTGGACAATATAGTATTTGTGTTACACAAAATACTTTTCAGAAATCTAACATTGGTTGGAGTAGTGATGATTTCTCCATCCATTGAGATTAAAGAATAACCTCCATTTGAGTATACCTTATGTATTGAATAAGGTCCTCCCCATTTTGGCTCAAGCTTGGGAGGTTTCTTTCCTGGCATCATTAGTGTTCTAAGAACCAATACCAATTCTCCCTAAATGAATGAACGAAGAAAAATGTTTTTGTTGAAATCTCGTGCTATTCAATTCTGATATACTTCTAAGTGGTGTAGGGTGCACAATCATTTCTCATATAACTGTTCCAATTAATCCAATCTCTTTTGAGATTGTTCATTTGTAGATGACCGATCACAAATGGCTACTCTGAATGTGGGTAATTGAACCTCAATGGACAAGACTGATTCTGTTCCATATACCAATGAATATGGAGTTGACCGCGTTGTAGTGCAGGTGGTGGTTTGATAAGCCCATAAAGCATGAAAGAGTTTATCAAGTTATGTTTTCTTATCATTGTCTTCAATCTTTTGCAATATGTTTGAAAGAGTCTTGTTGAAAGATTCTATCTGGCCATTGGCCGCTGCATGATATCGAGATGAATGATTGGATTTGATGTTTTATTCTTGATACAACTTCCTCACCTCAGATGAACAGAAGTTGGTGTCATTGTCTGTCAATATGGTATGAGGGACAATAAATCTGGTAATGATGTTAGACTTGATGAAGCTAACAATACATTTAGAACTAACTTCTTTGAGAGGTATTTCCTCTGCCGATTTGGAAAATAAGTCAGTAGCAGTAAGAATGTACTTAAACTACTTGGATGTAGCTAATGGTTAAGGTCCCACTACATCCATTCCCCATGTGGAAAATGGCCACGAGTTTTTAGCTGTATGAAGAAACTATGGGGGTTGATTAATGAAGTTGGAATGTACTTGGAAATAATGACACTTCTCTATAAAATCAACACAATCATGTATCATTGAAGGCCAAAAGTATCCAAGCCTTCGAATTTGATCAGATAGTCTATGTCCAGACTAGTCGGAACCACAGACTCCTGCATGCACTTCTTTCATGATATCCATTGTCTCTTCACCATCAATTCATCTGAAGATAACTTCATCAAAACCACTTTTATACAGAATTTTCTCTAGGTGATCCGGGCTATCATAAAGAGTAAAATTGACCACACTTCACCAAATTTTTTCTTTCCCAGCTCTATCCGGTGGAATCATTCTATTTTGAAGGTATTCCATGATAGGTGTCATCCATCCTGTAGTATGACCATATGGTTCAGGAATGGGAATAATTTCATTAATTTCCTCTATTCTAATTTGAACATAAGGTGAAATTGTATGAAGGTGGGAAATACTGATGGATGTCTCATCCCGATTTTGATCTGCAAGAGTTGTGTCTATATTATTCAGTGCATCAGCTTGAGCATTTTGTGATCTTGGGACATAAGAAAATGTTGGTTATGAAGGAAATTCCTCCATTAACTCTCTGACATAATCATACAAATGGATTAGTTCTTCTTTTCTGATTTCATAATCTTCATTGACTTGTTTGATTACTAGGTCTAAATTACCTTTCACCTTTAAGTGATTCACTTGTGCTCAAAGTGCCAACAGTAATCCCATGTTGAGAGCTTGATATTCTGATTCATTATTTGTACCACCTCCCAACAATGAGAAGGAATAAGGTAGCACTACCTTTTCTGGGGAAATGAGTACAATTCCTAACCCAACTTTGTTGAATTTAGGATCTTCCATTTTCTTACCTGTTGGACTTCTAGAAGAACCATCAAAGTACATTTTCCATATTTAAATATTATCATGCATAGAAAAGAATTCTTCATCATGAAGTTCAATATATAAAGATGTATCTTCTACTGAAGGGTGTTCAATAAGGATATAAGCTAGAGATCGTCCCTTTATTTCCTTCTGAGACACGTACTGGATATCAAATTGCTGCAAAATAACTGCCCACCTTTCTAGACGTCCTGTAATCATTGGAAAACTATGGATGAATTTGAGCGGGTTATTGCGAGATACCAATTAAACCTCATGATATTTCAGGTAGTGTCTCAACTTGTGAACTGCAAAGATTAATTCTAGGCATCACTTTTCAATACATGGATATCGGGTTTCTGCTTCATGCGTAGTTCAACTGAGATAATAGAGGATGTTTTCATTCCCAGTATCATTATTATGAGCAAGAAAGGCTACCACTGATCTCTCTAAAGCTGTCACATATAGGATAAGTGGTCTTCCTTCAAAATGTGGCATTAATACCAGTGGACTCAAGAGATATTTCTTGAGAATATCGAATACTTCTTGACATTCTTCAGTCTACTGGTAAGTGACTCCTTTATTCATCAATTTTGTGAAGGGTAAACTTTTGACTATCAAATTGGCGATGAAATGCCGAATATAGGATAAGTGTCCTGGAAGTCCCCGCAATTATTTCAAATTATGAGGAGGTGACATACCAAGAATTGACTTTTTCATCTCATGATCAACTTCGATACCACGATGGTGTACAACAAGGCCAAGAAATTTTCCTAAGGTTGCCCCAAAAGAACATTTCAAGGGGTTCATCTTCAAATTATGTTGTCGATGTTTTTGGAACATGACTTCCATATCAGCCAAGTGATTATAAATTTGTTTGGATTTGAACACCAAATCATCCACACAACATTAAAAAAATTTCCCTAAAAAGGGTTTGAAGATACGGTGCATGGCACACTGATATGTTGCGCCAACATTCATTAGGCCAAAGGGCATTACCCGATAGCAAAACACACCTTGAGGGGCTATGAAAGCTGTAGATTCTTCATCTTCTAGAGCCATTAAGATTTGATTATATACAGAATATCCATCCATGAAGGAAAGTGATTCATAGCCAGCTTTTGCATCAATCAAGAGTTCTGTAATCAGTACTGGAAAATTGTCCTTAAGAAAATCCCGACTAAGATCTCTGAAATCAATGAAAACTCAAATTTTTCCATTATTCATTTTCACAGGGACTATATTAGCCAACAACTTGGGATATTGAACTTCTTTGATGAAGTTATCTTTCATAATATTATCCAATTCAACATCAATTTTGGAATCATAGGTTGGGTGTGTTCTTCTTGTGGCTTGTTTGAATCCTTTATGTTCTTCTGGAAAACCAAAATGATGAGTAGCAACATCAATATCAAGCCCTAGAATATCTGTATAGTTCTAAGAAAATATATCTCTCTTTTTCTTTAAAAATGAAATATACATCTCTTTCTCTTCAAGAGTCATGACCACACTAATTAAAGTGGGGCATGGATCTTCTTTTCTACCCAGATTTATTTCTCTGAGTTCATCCACAGTGGTAGAGATACCCTCTTCAAATTATGGAGGATCATCTCGGAGATCTTCCTCTTCTTCTTCAACATCTATTATTTCTTCTATTTCAACTTGCATAGTAGATGATGAAGTATAATTTTCATGATCAGAAGAGATGTTAAAATTTGAACATCTTGAAGAAGAAGTTTCCATTTCCGACCTGATTGATGATGAAGGGTCTTCCTTGGGTAATGAAGAAGAGATTATGGATTGAGAATCAACATCATCATTCACCTCTAACATTGCTATAACTTCTCCTGGCCTGGTTGGAGAATTATAGACTTGCTGGATTTCAGTAGATGAAATGAAGACATCCACATTAGAGAATTCATCATTGCTTAGAGAATCACCAATTTCTCCCTTGCTGTCTGGCTTGACTGTCGTAATTGACATTATGGAGGTTTCTATAAGAGTATTTTTATTTGGGTCTATCCTGTCAATTTGACTGATAGGCAACACATAATCTGCACTCACATGTGTAAATGGATTTACTGGAATCTTTTCCAAACCAAATGGAGCGTTAAACTTGGTAACCTTCCTTGATGTGGATTTCTCCATACCCTTCATGTGATAGAAGTCCGCCTCAATGTATTGACATTCACATGTTTTGAATGGGGATTTATCACCATACAATGCCCCAATTTGACCATCGAAACAATATTTGAGAAATTGATGGTATGATGAAGGGATATCTGCATGTTGATGTAGCCAGGGTCTTCCAAGAAAGATGTTGAATGTTGTGTCATGATCAACAACCATGGAATCTGAATTGGATATAAGATCCCCAAACTGAGTTCTGAGTGTAATCTTGCCCAGTGGTTCTTGTTCATTTTTATCATATCCTTGCAACATCAAATTAGAAGGAGATAAATCAGATTCTATGAGGCCCAATCGACGAAGTGTATGAATGAAGATAAGGTTGACTCCTGAACCATTATCAATGAATGATCTTCAGATGTCCACACCATTGAACCTTCTATATAAGTATAAAGTT
Source organism: Viscum album (assembly GCA_963277665.1). NCBI lineage: Eukaryota > Viridiplantae > Streptophyta > Magnoliopsida > Santalales > Viscaceae > Viscum > Viscum album. Next base: position 1,127,673,111 of record OY728150.1, on the reverse strand, counting down.
ATAATATGTCCATTCATGACATCATATTCATCTGCATCTGTGAACGATATCACTACATGACATTCTGCAGGATTATTCTCTACATGGTAGACGTCATCCATAGAAATTTCAGTTTCAAATTTTAGAGGACTTGACAAAGCCTCAATGAGGGCATCCTAAAGATCCTTGGATAAATTTAAGGCATCCAATATTGATAACTTGGCCGATACAAGGGCCAAGTGTTTGAATACATCATACTTTTGATCCAAAGGTCTACATTTCCCAACAGGAACATGTGGTTTCGCAGGTAACTTAGAAATTTATGCTTTGGAAGTATATGCATCATGTATCGGGGTAGGAGTTGAAAATACTCCTGGATTTGGAAGATTAGACTGAATAGGTCTATTTACATGCTAAGAGGAATAAGGAGGAACCTCTAACCAATCCTCTAGAATAATTGTACAAGGACTAAATCTACTATTGGGGGAATAATTTTCTTGTTCTTGTTGAGCCCGTTGAAGGTCTCTTCCATGAGTTTCTACCGCATACACAGTTCTAGCAGGGATAAAATTGGAATAGTGTCCCTGGGATATCGATGTATTCCTCTGTATCCCATACCTCTAGAACTCCATCTAATTCTTCTGTTTGATATAGGGAACTTAGGCTCATTAAGATCGAAGTTGTGACTCGCATAAGGATCTGTTAAATGAATCATATTAACAGAACCAAAGATCAACTCTTCATCTGATGAAATTTCTGCCTGATTAGCCTGTTTAGGTTGTGCCGTTTGGTGGGGCGGTGCCCGTGGCTCTGAAGTAGATGACATAAAATCTTCCAGAGTTAAAGACAATTTGGGCTTTGACATGACCTCATCTTCTTCTGATTGCTTTTCTTTCTTTGAATTATGTCGTTTCTTTGAGGATTTTCCCTCTGATGAAGTGGTTTTTTCTATGGCATTCATGGTAGAAGACACAATTGGTTTCTTCAATTGTGTTTTCAAAATAGAATGAATTCAGTTTATCATTTTTATGACCATCCAATCATCATTGTTTATGCATTTTTGTTCTTGAATTCATCCCACTCACCTTTTTCCACTAGATTTGTAGCAGTAACACATGCTACCTAAGCTGAAGAACCTTTCAATTTGACTTGTCCCGAGTCCACCATTTTTTTCAGGAGGTATTTGAAGACAAAACACTCCTAAATGGGATGCCCTGACATCTGATAAAATAGGAAATAGTTGGGATGGTCTTCATCTCCTTCCTTGTTTGGCCTTTTGGGCCTTGTCAATTGAACCAAATTATTTTCTAGAGCCGAAATGAAGTAACCAGGACTTTGATCATTTCAGAAAGAGTAATTGTTTCTCTTTAAATATTCAATTTCTTTTCGTATTTGATCTCTTTGATCATCTTGACGAAACGACTTCTTTTGTTGACACTCCGGAGGTGGAGCCCTTCGAGAAGATGAAGGCCTTGAAGAAGAAGTAGGTGCAGGTGCTTGTTTAAGCATAACTATAACATTCTCTGCTTTACCCATTCTCCTTCCTAGATATGATGGAATTACACGAGATTTATCCTTAGTATTTATAAGAGAGTCTTCAATATGTTGAGCAATTTAAGTAAGTTCTTGAAACCCTCCTGTGTATTTCATAGTGATCAATGGTATGTGAAACTCATCACGCAAATTTCCCACATAAATTGGCAACAATTCTTCCTGAGGGAGTGCTAAGATCAGGGAATATATTAATCCCTTCCAGCGAGAAATGAAATCTGAAACCTTTAATTATCCCTTTTCTTACAATTTGTAAGATAAAAAACTGTTGTCTTTGGAAGAGTTGAGCTGAATTGAAGAAGGAATTGTTGACGAAGATCCTCCCACCCGGTAATTGACTGGGATTGCAAGCTTGTATACCAGACAAATGCAGACCCTTGTAATGACTGTACAATACACCTGAGCTTTACTGCTTCTTGTTACTGAGGGGTTCCCATCATAGGATCGCAACGAGAAACAAAATGTGTTAAGTGTTTCTCTCTGTCTCCTAAACCATTAATGATTTGGAATGTGGTACTTCCAAAATTTTATGGGGGCGGAATTGCATCTACCCATTCAGGGTAAAATCTCTTCTCCGGATGAAATGGTGCACTCTTTCCTTCCATATCTTCCAACCGAACTGTTAATGAATCAATGGTAGTCATTAGCTTTTGAGAAACATCTGATTGAGCTTGGACCTGTGCAGGTGAAATAACTGGATCTTGGATAGGTGTGGCGACCGGGACTTCCACTGATGGTAGTATTGATGGTTGTTGTTCCGTATAACCCATAGGATTAGACCTCTGGGGGTGTTCTGGTAAAGTGGGATATTCTTGATCCATCTCAATAGCCAAAACAAATTACCTTGTCTAACTGACTCTAGCATGCTTAGGAGGAAGACTACTTTGAAGTAGTTCTACATTCAACCTCCTTAATTCCTTCATCTCTTCCTATTGTTGTATGAATCTTTTCTCTAATGAGAGCGATTGGCCTTATCTATAGGATGGGTATGTAACGTAATTCATTCCTTTCCCCTTATTGGACACCTTTTGGAGAGGGGGAAGTGGGTTACTTGAAGGAATACCCAGATTATGGGTAAGCCTTTAATTTCTTGTACGCACACCTTCTTCATTTGTGTCTGTGTGTACAACTTCTTGAGTAGGAATGTCTTCATCTGATCCCTATGAGTGAGACTCATCTAGGGAACTATCAACAACAACATTGATGACATTAATTTACTGCATAATGCATTGCATCTATTTTATCATCATTTCTGTGGTATTGTCTTTTTCCATGTCCTTGTTGAGACACTGCCTTTTGCTGATTTGATCCCTTATGAACTTCTTGACGAACTATAATTTGGAGGGAATCTACTGATAATTTGGCTCTTCATTATTCTTGGGGATACTTCCCTAATTGATAAGAAGACTGAATTTCTCTGAGGAAGAGATTGAGGATTTGAAAAAGTCCCTAGTCCGGTGGACTAGGGATGTTCGTATTGTTCTTGCTCAACTCCTCGAATCCTATTTGTTGATTCTGAGGGTTGGGTTAAAAGAGTCCCCAGTCTGGAAAGCTGGGTGGGTTCTTGAGTTTCTATATCTGAGACCTTCTTAAAATCATTCCTGATCTTATGGACTTTGGTCCAGAAATTGACAGGATGCATTAACCTGCATCCACTCTTATCACCCGACTCAAAAGACTACTGGATGATTTCTTACACTTCTGTAACTTGATGATGTGAACGCTCTAAACGAGAATCTTGTTCAATGTTTTTTTTGCCGGATGCAAAATTAATTTGACAAATTTTTCTTTCTATTCATGTTTCTGGGAAGAACTAGTTGAGACCTGTTCTTGAGAAAGCCTTTGATTACAAACAAAGCCAATTGGATGTGATCGGATGTGGGCAATAACATTGCATGAATCCATTTTCGGCGGGCTTTGATAACTGGAGAATACAGTGAAATGTAGTTCTCGATGGACTCCCCATCCTCTGATAGGAATACCAGATGTGGAATTGGAAATTAACTAGTGCAATCTTCTTAGTGCGCCAAGGCATGAATGTTGAAGGGCTCTCTAGTACTTTTCAGCCATTGGATATCGAGAAACTGAGAGAGATGCCGAATCAATTTGGAATTTTAACCCATTTATTATATTTACATGATTTTCATATTCATCATCAGATAATATTTTTTTTTCAATTGACAAATAGTTTTCCACATGTTGAGACGAATATCTTGAACACAATATTCCTTCAACATCTTTGGAATGTCATACTGAGAGTTAGCCAAAGGCCAAAACATAACTGGAACTTCACCATTCTCCAGTTGTTTTCTCATATTCAGAACATCATCTTTATAATTTGATAAATATTCATCTACCCGTTTAGACCAATGCTGGTGCTTCTTTGTTGCTTCATCAGATTCAACAAGATTGGTATAGAATTCACTTATCAAACTAGAATATGCATGACTCTTGGGTGGTTCAGAGAATGACCTACACCCCGGGCTATCTTCTGATTGAGAAAGTATTTCACCTAATATTGGTAAAGCATCTGACATGACTGGATTCACATTTGGATGTTCCTCAAGAGAAGAGGACTTTCTCATCACTACATTATCTATTGGAGCAATTTCTAGGCAATGTGAATTAATACTGTGGAGAGGACTTTTGTAGCTAAATTCATCATCATGGGGAGGAAAACCATGGTGGGTTACAACAAAAGATGAAACATTTTTCTCCTTGATCTTCTGGCCATGCCGAGGGTTATCATGACTCTCATTTGAAGATGATACTTCAAGATCGACCGAACTGTCATGAAGCAAGCCTTAATGAGGAAGTGTCTGATGCAGACCTTCAGAATTAATGTCCTGACTATTGGGAACTGAGAGAGTAGAATCTTTAGTTGCAACAGATTATTGTATGAGTGCATCAAGAATTCCAGCATTGATCAAGGCCTTGTTACATTTTGGCCCTAGATTTCTTGACTATGCTGGACGAGTCTTTTTCTTAGATGCCTTCTTACTCACTTTGTGAACCACTTGTTGAATAAAGTGGTTATTATGGGTAGTTGTATGTGCCTGCTCAAGTGAAAAGATCAGGTTAGGCTGATTATCTCCACTCACATAAGGTGTATGTGCCTGAATTGGTTTTCCATATGATATGGGGGAGTATGCCCCCACAACCCTCTTGGACTAGAATAGAGGTGTGTGCCTGTTCCAGAATGAACTATTGATGTGTCACTCCACTGGTAGGGATAGATTTTCATTTATTTCCTTGTGATGCTGCTGATGATGTTATAATATCCTGGTAGGCATCCAGAATATGAGCAGGGATTTGATTCTGCTCTTTCACCATCATTAGAATATGCTTGGTGACTTCAGCAGTCAGAACGGGGATATACGTCCATTCCGTGCTTGGAGTAGGTGTGTGTTTCTGCTCCTATCCTTCTTTTCCTTTCAGTGAATTCTGATAGTACTCAAGTGTGGGGGCAGACAATTGAGACTGCCTCCTGTTTTTCATTGGAGCTTTCCGACTGACTTCTCCGGGTGCTACCAAATGAGACTGTTGGCAGGCTTGATCAATACTGGCAGGTGTATGTGCATGCTAATTGTGCTCCGCCGAACGTGGTTGACGATCTTCCTTCAATACTGACAGATGAGGCTGCTGGCAGGATTGATGAGTGTAAGCAGGTGTATGTGCCTGTTTACCAATTTTCAACACACTGGGTAGGCAGGCATCATCGTATGTAGTCAGACGAGCCTACTGACTAGCTGATGACTTATAAACAGGTGTATGTTCCTGTCTATAGTAATCCACCAGAATTTTCTGGCAGGATTGGTCTGTGGCTTCCAGACGAGTCTGCTGGACAACGGAATTAAAACGGATGGGTGTGTGTGCCTGCTCGTTTCTTGCCACCATGTTTGGTTTGTGGACTTCTTTGGAGATGGAAGTGATAAGAACCTACTAACTATTGATCAGTCGTCACCTCTGGTGGTTCTTCTTTCTTACTCGGGTTTGAGGAACTTGAGCCGAACGCCTGGAGACGACACCCTCATCATGTTGAGGGCGCACTGCCGCACGAGTCTGGCGGCGATTGTTGGTGGGAGCCATCAAGAAGGACTCTTGTTTCCTTGAATTAAGGCCTTGAGTGACCTTCTCATTCACCTCCTCAGAATATGGGAGGGAATGGTGCATTCTATGGATAACGACCCAAAATGGTTGGAGACGGTGGTTAGCACCGCCTGCTTCTTGATTGCTGGTAGTCGCTGTCCGGAAGACCAGGGTGAATTATTGACTTGGAGGGCTTGTCTACTGGCCTCTAGAGTAGGAATAGTACCATTTTGATTGTATTCCATAACCATCACATTTGATAACCAAGGTTGAAGATGCTGAGTAGGTGATTTCATCCTCAGAGAAGACGATAATCCAGTAGTAGTAGCAGCAGAGGCATTCACAGGTGTGAAATTTAGAGAATCCATTTTTGTAACGCAGAATATCTTTGAAAAGAGAGCATGTTTGAAATAACAGACATAATCAAGATATGCTCGTCCACTACATATTTTGGATGAGCACATTTGTTATTTATTGTTTTGTTGGCCCTCTCATTGAGTTTAAATGGAGGCATAAAAAATAAGCAAAAAATCATTTTAACTTGGTTAAGGATTCACGTCGGGTTCAACATTTTTTTCCTCATTAAATGGGAATGACCTCATTAATTTAAGTTTCAAACATTCCAAGTGGTTTATAACAGGTTTTCTTGTAGAACCGGAAACATCCAATGATTCCATATCCATTGGGACATACTTTCCAAAGGTAGTTTCTCATTAGTTGTAAACCAATGAGGCTTAAGAATTTTCCTTGGTCGAGAGGATTGGAGGTCGGACTCATCACACCTTTTTGAGGGGAATTATTGGATACTATGGGACTCTCTTTATAGATTTAAGTTATGTTCATGAATCCTTATTAAATTACCAAGTATGAAAATGAGATTTCCTTTAGATCTGAAAATCAATGATTAATATGTTTGAGATTTAGAGATACTTTTATATATATTCGAGGTTCTTAATTGATAGAGAACCATCTGTATTTGATAGAAATTCTTAGTCAATGGTATCCTTTGGAACATTATATACAAATCAAATGGTCATTATGACAACCATACTGGTTTTAAAGCCACTCAGCGGGGAACTTGAAGTTTATTGTCATTCATAAGGACATAAATTATTTTAGAGTTTGGATCGTACTCACAGATGGGCTACCTACATATCCTTTGTTTTAGAAAATGAATCATAACCCATGTAGTTCGTGTAAAGAAGTATTAGGTTTACACATGATTGATGGCTCAATGAAAGATCTCATAATTACTTTTACACTCTAAGCTCAGGTGAGTCATGCTCGGTGTGAGAAACAACCGGTATTGGTAAAACCTGACAATTTTGCCCTGAAATGTGAAATTATAAGAAATGATGTGGGGATTATGTATGTATGAGTGCCTAGATAAATGAATATTAGGATCTGATTTAGGGAAGAAACCCAGCAACAAGGTCCATAAAGGTATATGTGCTTTATGGAGATTTGGACACTTAACTTAGGACTTAATCCTGATAAGGATGCCCAAATTAGAGAGGATTTATGATTGGGTTTTACTCCTGAAAAGGAATCCCAAATAAAAATTAAATTAAGACTGGTTATGAGAATTTATGACTGGGGCTTACTCTTAAAGAAGAGGCCCAGGTTAAAGGGAATTATGACTGGGCCTTACTCATGAAAAGGAATCCCAGGTTAAAGGAATTTGGATTTTGGGACCTTTTGGCTTACTCCTAAGGAGGATTCCCATGTTATGGTTGGGGATTACTCCTGAAGAGGATGAACAAAATTAAGGGAACTTGAAGACTGGGGCTTACTCCTGAAAAGGAGGTCTATGTTAGGAAACTTGAAGACTAGGGCTTACTCATGAAAAGGAGGCCCAAATTTGGGATTTTTGAGATTGGGACTTACTGCTGAGAAGGAGGACCATATTAAAGATCCTCTCATATTTAAAGGAAGAGGGTTAATGAATGAAATCTCTAACCTCAGTGACATAAAGATATGTAAATTACTAGGTTTTGAGAAATGTTCCACAGAATTCCTTTCAGATAAGGAAGCCCACAAAGGAACCATGCCATAAATGGCTATGAATAAGGTTCTGAAGGCTCAAATTTGAAGAGGAGTGGTGTATTTGAAGAAAACAAGTGAATTGGAAGGAGGGGCACCCAAAAAGAGAGAGGTGTGCAAGTCCTGCGTGGGTGCAGAAGTCCTGGTCACGCAAGTATACTTTCACGACACATGGGTACTTGTGCAACGGTCAACCCTTAGTGTAATACTTGGGAGAGACTTGGATCAAGCCCTTAGTATTATCCCTAAAATCTTCTAAAATATTGGCGCACAAGTTTTATTGAAGGGATAAGGCGACGCACAAGTGTGGCCATTTCCCTTAAGGGCTGGCCACTTAGGCGCGCGAGTGTTGATGAGTTCCAACAGTTAGGCCTTGTTTCCCTTATTTAGATCTTCCATTGTAAGTATTAAATTACCTTATAAGTGTTCGGAAGTCTTCTAGAAGAGACTAGGGTGCCGGGAGCTCGCATATGAGGTTTGGAATTTTTCCATCCTCAAATGGGGGGCCCACAAGGGGTATTTATAGGCTGCTGAAGACCCTGGGTGAAAATCAATGATGGCACACAAGTCACCTTCATGACCACTATGAGGCGCACAATTATACTTGTGTGACCATGATGAAACTTGTGCAAACCAAGTGGGAATAAATCCTTCTTTATGCCTTTGTCTATTTTTGATGTTTTTCAAATGATAAATCACTTTGGACTAAGGTATTTCCCCTTTTCAGTCGTTATAATTTGTGATGGAAAGGAGCATCAATAGTAATTTAAAAATATTATTTAATCAAATAATTATTTACATTTCAAGTGATGGAAATTCATTATAAAATCATGATTCACTTTTCAAATGATAGATATACATTTCAAATGACGGAATTACCTTTAAATAAAGGGTTTATTTACACAAATGATACTTTTCAAAAATGGATTATATAATATTTTTTATTAAACAAACTTTATGAATAAAAAGGCTTGTAAAATATTTTACAACAATAGAATATATTCATTTAATATTCAACAAGCAAGAAATGTGGTCCTATTCCAAATAATGTATGATACTTCCATGTTGTGGGGACTCAACACTTTGTTATAAAACATATGTACATATATACCTTTGAATCAAGGAAAAAGAGGACTCGTCACTATTGGCTAAGGGATGTGTTGTGCTGATAATATATTTTAAATTTTTTTAAATCATGGATCGTCCTACAAATAACTCACTAGCTACCTAAGGCTTTGTTAGCACAATATGGTTAAATACCCTGAGGGTGGGGGTGAATTGGGGTATGTTAGATTAAAACTTATGCCACTTAGGATCTTGTTTCATCATTAAACAAAACATTATTCACTCTCTTTCCCATAATAACGCATGAACAGAATTGAAGTCAGGTATGAGACACATCAATTTTACTAGGTCCACCCTCATTGGGCTGCATTTGAGGAGAATACAATAGAAATGTTCTGGTTTTAAAAAATACACTAAGGCTCAATGCCAATAATAGTGGTTTGAGATATAAATCATCTATACCTAGGCTCACTTCTTTTACAAGGTTTAGAGTCAACTCACTCCTTTCCATAGGGTCAATCACTATGTATCTTTCTCTACCTAACTACTGGTGAAAAGGATCACCATCTTCCTCTTCCATTGATCAATACTCTTAGAAGGGATCCCCTGATAGTTTATGGACTTCTAGGTCCCTTAATTATCACTAATGAATACATCCTCAGTTATAGATAGATGCTCCACTTAAGTTACACTTTCATCCAGCTAATGAATACCACTATACTACAGATTTATAGAGTAATTCCTTATGCACAACTTTCAAGAGGCTCACTACCATCACGAAGCACGTCTTTAATGAATATCATATATCCTACATAAAGATCATAACTTTTTAAATATGACTTAGCCTTCACAAAGCACACCTCTTTTCTGAATCAAAAATATCTTTCATGATGTTCATTCCTTTCAGGAATCTTTCTTATCCTTCACAAAGCACACCTCTTTCAAAAAGATCAACTATCCTTTGCAAAGCACTTTTCATTCATGAATTTTACATATCCTTTTCAAATTAACTCACATTAATGAATCCTGGATCATTTTTTTGGATTTTATACACTTTACAAACTTCATTTCATGAAACACCTTCAAGGACCAACTTCACAAACCACATTCGTGGTTCTAGTGCCTTAATATTTTCATTAAGACTTGCTAGTTTTCTGAATTGGAGAAAAGTCCAATTTAAAGGCATTTCCCCTGATTCCAAAACCTTAACAAAATATCATCACTATTGATCAATTCTTCCTCTTATCCACCATGATGCTCCCATTTTCATGATGCTCTAGGAAAATTCTTTGTTCGTGATGCGCATCATTGTTGTAGAAGCAACCATCAAAATTTTCGCACCACTATGATGCTCTACTCGTGATTATCATAACCTAAGACATTTGTGATACTAGTAATTATCACATAGATGATTGTCAATAATCTCTCTGGATCTCCCCAACTAATCAGGGAATCCCACTTTGTTACCATACACAATCAACAAAAGAATACTGCAATGTTACCTCAAGGGATTTTTCCCAACATGCTTGAATTTACTCTAATAACAAAACAACGATGAGATATTTATTTTAAGGCTTTTCAAAATAAATTTAAATCTAATTATCCATTTAAAATATTCCAATTTTCCCTTTAAAATATATAATTCGTTTTTTAAAAAAACATTCCTTTTCACCAAGATAAAACCCTATGTTTTCAATCAAAACCATTTAATCCATTTTCAACAATATGGATTTGAAACCAATTCACCATTCCATTTCACAATACAATTTCATAATTAAATTAAACAATTTAATTTTCATGTAATTCTATCAATTTCATCACATACCCCCAATTTAATAGAATTGGGTTTTTTTTACAATTTTCAGTCAAATCATTTCCAGAATTAAATTAAACAATTTAATATAAAAAATATAAAAAACATAATTTAAATTTAAAGAATTAAACTTCCACAAAATTCCATAAAAAGTACCAAATTCAATAGAATTGGGTTTTTCCAATTTCAGGGAAAACCCCAAATTTTTAATCCTAATTCAATGAAATTGGGTGCTTATAAAAAATCAATTGAAAATTATTTAATAAAAATTAAACAATTTAATTCAATTCAAACAACTGAAATTAGACAAATAAATCCCGGATTAATAATATTTGGTCATCATAACAGAACTACCTACTTTGAGATTAATAGATATAGAATCACAAAGCCGTACTCAAGAAACAATAATAGAGAATAAAAAGAAAGAATATCTTTGAATAAAACAACGGGTTAGATAAAAAAATTGGTAATTAGATCCACATAGAAATACAAGGATCCATGGACCCCTAGAGAGAAGAAGAGAGATTGTGGTATAACAAGAATGGAAGAAGGAAGCTAACCATTTGAAAATTTCAGGGCATTCTTCAAGTTTTAGTTGGATTTAAGGAGGGATAGAAGGGGCCCAAAATCCATCATGGAAGCTCTAAGGATGGGATAAATTGATATTTGGTTATACCGATACTTCTAGGGCATAAAATTAGTGTTTGAGAAATTTTAATAAAAAATCAGTTCACATAAAATTCAGTCAGTATGGTTTACTAAGAATAGGTGAAATGTTTAGAAAAACCGTGGGAAAGCATTGTGCATGTTATAAATGGGACACATGGTTTCTCCTAAGAGGGTTCATATATTTAATAATTGTGTATCAACCATGGAAAATCTGAATTCCTTGGGTTTTATGGTTTTCTTCGAAGGGGTTCACATTTTGGGAAAACCGTGTGCTAACCAGGAATTAGCCCTAAATTTTCAAAATACAAATTTACCTGAAGAAACCCCAAACGTAACCAAAACAAATCTTGGTAAAAATACTAGTTTAGTAATACATGAAAAAGTTACATGATGTTTCAATAGATGTTCCGAAAGTGACTTCCAAATAGGAATATGTTTTTAACACCTACCTACTCATCCTATAGTCATACCTCGATGACCCATCCATATCATCATGTTTCTTCAGACACCTATTGAATAATATACTGCTGTTTCAAAACATTACATTATAAGCATTCCATATCATCCTACTCCCCAAACCCACCATGTATCCAATGAAGGTTTCAACATTAAGTAATAATAATTGGATTTATACCATTATAATGCCCGTCTTTGGACTCCAAGACAAAATAATGAGATAAAACTTTCACATCACCCATTTATATAATAGAAATATATCCCTCATGAATGACCAATGGAGATTTTATTTTTAAAAATACCCAAGAAATTATTAAGGAAATTCCTACTCAATCAACCCTATACAAAACATCTAATTGATATCTAAGATATCTACCCATTCCCACTCAACCAAGGTATCACCATACTGTACACCTCACACCATGCATGATAACCACTAAACTTTACTCATTGAAAATGAAAATAAACAAACTATACATATCCAAATAACCCATAGCTTCAGTAAAAATAAACATAACTAATACCCATTCCTGTGAGTGCTCCATTCAGACTCTAGGGAGGGACATATCACCATTCCAGTGTAATGAAGCATAATAAATCAACCCGCTCAAGGGTATACAAGCAACTATTTTCCTCACATTGAATCTAACCACATGACCAATTAACATCCCCCAATATAAACACCCTTGGGAAATGTCACATGACAACGTGTCCCGTTTGAGGGTCTCTATTCAATGAAAAATTTTCTTGAAAAAGCATACCACATCCTATGCATGCATTTCCTATACCATATATACTGGGGCATCCACCCCTTAAACCTAAAAAATACAAGGCTGTCATACATCATGATCATGACTATACAAAAAATAAACCCCAAGATAAACATTCAAACCAAAATTTAAAGTTTGGTTAATTAATGGAAAAATAATGAGTTATTTAGGAAAATAGAAAATAGGTTATTTGACACATTAATTAACTAAAATTACTTTCCCAAATAGTTTCTTATTCTCTTTTTATTCCAAAAATATTTTCCCAAGAACATTTAACATTTAAAATACAATTTCTCTTTCAAAAGTAGTCATAAAAATTTTATGGTTCCCTATGAGGATGTTATTAAGATTAAAATCATATGCTATTATATCTCTAGTTCAAGAGTAAAATAATAAATGAAAATATCAACTAGAAAATTATACTTGTATAAAAATATGAATCCCAAAATTAAAAAGTATTAAACATAATTCTCACATCCCTAGTAGCATGATTATAAATAGTATATGTGTTTTAAGAAAATAACCCTAAAATACAACCCATGATATGGATAATTTTATGTCTAACTATGATGTTAAAATAAATAAAATAACCAAAAAACACTCTAATACCATTTTTAACACCTTGACCGAGATAATATTCCATCAGTATCATCCAGAGCTCAACATGGCCTCATGTATTCCTCCCCATATGGAAAATACCACAGACCATTGGAGGGAGTTTAATAATAACATGAGGAGACTATACTTTTGGTATCATAACAAGTAACAATACATTAATAATTAAATAATTATAAAACATTATAGTTAACACATGAAATTATTTTTAATTTCAACCCAAAATAATAAATAAATAGTTAAATGCTATATAAAATGTTGAACATGTTAAATAAACATACATATATGATAGGATCTACCCACCAACTAATTAATTACACATAATAAACAAATGAAATTACCTATATTGAGACATACTACAACCCTAAGTCTCCCTTAGACCTGTCTCCTAACATCCATGCCACTACTTTATCCAAAATAGGCATATATCCCACATGAACTAAGGTTCTTATGTTGTGTGTGAGAATAAAACATAGTAACTATCCACCAATGAATCCCTTATATATACCATCATATATTATTTTATCATGTACATGAAAATCAAAAAAGTTTAATATAAGTAATCAGATTAGGTCATCATATTCTAACTAGAACAGCACGACACCTGACCCCACATACTTTGGCCTGATGCCAAAAAAATAATTTTCCATATACAATTAATCCATACCATACTTTATAAATAATTTTATGGTATAATAACCATGCCTCAACCACTACCCTTTCACTCAGGGAAGGGTTTTTCAACTATATCTCGACCATTATCCTCTCACCCAGGGTAGGGTTCCCAAACTGAATCATAACCACTTGACTAAATCTCAGGGTCGAGTCCCATGTGGAGTCCTGACCACTTCCCCCTCACTTATAATAGGGTCTTATAATATGTCTCAACTACTACATTCTATCTCAATGAGGGGTCCCAAAGCTAAATTAGACCCACCATTATATCCGATACATGAATTTTCCAAAGTCTTGCCACACAATCAGACCTCGTGCTTTTCTATCACAAATACATATTATTTATCTATATAAAATTCCCCATTCCATATCTCTTATCTAATAATAAGTCCATACCAAGAATTATTCTAGAGGGAAAAAGGAAAATAGATCGTATATAACCTACCACGATCAATCACACCATTATCAATCATCACAAAAAAATATATGGAAAATTATAGCCATGATGATCCCATTTCCTATATTCCATAATGAAATTACCTTTTCCATTACAATATCCATACTATTCTATCCCAGCACACCACACCACCATCAGGTAATGCATATACCCATAAGGTCATGAGGAACTCACATTAACCACCAAAGGAGCATCAAGGTAATCAAGCTCGTCACTAACACTTCTCTATTCATTAAGTCCATAAGACATCCCCGAAGAATCCCTACTTGGTATATCTATATCTACATCCACTCTAGAGTCCCTAAAGACACATTTTTATAGTATTTTATCAGAAACAAATAAGGATCTTCCCTTATTATAACCAATTTCCTTTCCAAGAAACAAGGTCCTAGTATAAGAGCTCCATATCACCATTAACCAACTCCCATATAGGTAGTTCAACTAGCTAAGTAACCACCTATATTTCTTTTATACAGTTATTATATATTTAGAAACTAATTAGACTCACTATCTAAGAATTAACTTATTTGAGATTACTTTTCACATGGCACTTAGCCTCATCTTGGGCACATATAACCCATATCATAGGCCCAATCCTTTATCTGGTAATTAGAACTAACTAGAATTAATTACCCTTTGATATGTAGCCGTTGATAAAATTTCAACTTCCCAAATCATTCTTAAAATACTCACTCCATATTTATAAGACACTATTCAAACCCTTTTCATACAAGGTAACAGTCTAGGTCCTTACTCGATCTCACTAATCCCAGACCCCAAACATCTGAACATATGCACATATAGACACACAAATGGCTAAGTATTAAAGGGTCCACATACCTCATTACCAAATTCCCTATCATTAACCCATTCTTTAATAATAATTTCCAAAATTTTATCAATATCAATGAATTTCTAAAACTCATATATCATACTATAAGGCTTGATTAATTAGTTTTAAATGATTATAATTAATTTTTCAATTTAATCAAAGGATACATAAAATACGAATCTTACCAAGAAGCTAATCTTTATTGAAACATTATGCTATGACATGCCAAAAACCCATTGCATTCCTTTAAAACTACTAAAGAAAAAATATACATGATTTGGTACTCAATTGGAAACACATTAAATTCCATTAAGATTAAAATCCTAAATTATATCAATATAAAATATACCTAGATATAAACATAGAGAAACCTTAAGTGTTCATCACCATGAAGATTCCTCTATCCAAATTTAGAAGAATATTCATAATATATGGATGATTCTACCATGTTCTAGTTGAACTGTCAATATAACAGAAACCTTGAACCATAAAAAATAATATGATGTCAATGTCAAAGAAGAAAAGATGTGTAAATTATAAAAACATACATCAAATTGATGTTAAAAGACACCTAAAATCACCCCAATGTATAGGGATATAGGGGAGAATAATTAGATGTAGATTTAGATAAATGGATCTCTCCCAAACCCCATATTATCCTTATGGTTAGAGTGGGTTGACCATAAAATTATGGGTTTCCACCTCTAAATAATTCCATAAAATATTAATGAGTACCTCATTATCCATCAGTGGGTACCCGTTATCCTACTAGTTTCCCATACAATGTCTACTATGAACATAATTGACTACTAGGGGTTAAAATACTCTTGAAACTATCATTGGTTACATGGTTCTTTAAACTGAGTACATAGTGGCCTTTAGGTCCATAGATACCATATTCCTCTTATCCACTAACACCTAAAACATCTAAGAACTAAGCAAAAAATATATTAAATTCACACTATAAGGATCATTATCCAAAAAAAAAGACTAATTTCAAACTCCCTACTCCAGGATCAACACAATTCACCGCCAATAACTAACCCATAATGACATAGGTCATTAAAACATGAGTTAGGTGTTTTTATATAACAATTTCCTATGTTAGAGTTTTTTATGTTGGGATTTTTTATTTTCTATCTTTTTGGTTGTTTAGGTGCCAGGGGACAACTATTATTATATGGAACCCAAACTATGTTACTTCACCGAATTACATCACTACATTATTCCCCTAGAATGACTTGTATTTTCATCATAATGGGTAGTGTATGATTGTGGTAAATGACAGTGAATGTTTTACCCATATAATGTGGTTCTTTAATGAGTAACCTCTAAAGATAGGGTCTAATCATTAGTCTTGAGGAACTTACAATGTCGCTTAATCAGGATTGGATTGAATATTAGGGGCCTTGGGGTAGTCTCATGGAACTTGATATATGGTTAATTCCTAAGGTATCAACAATGTTACACTTATCTTATTAATCAAATTCTACAATTTGGACTTGTGGCCTAACTTGATAGTGGGGTTACTACCATAGAAAGTGATCCATTTATGATTGGATATTCCATTGGAATAAGTTGAATTAGTAATTATTGAGCATTATGGTGGCCTTGTTAGAAAAATGTGGTTGGAATTGGGTATTACATAATGAGTATCAGTAATAGAGTATTTCCTTATTAATTTATTCACACACACACATGAAAATTGTTGAATATTTTAGGGGCTCATTAGTAGTATCCTACCAAGTTTTGTACCCACACCCTGCATATAAACCTTAGTGGATGTACATACATAAATTCTGATCTAAAAGTATATGTGTCGAGTTGATCTATACCATGTATATATTTTCAAAATTACTATTCCTCCGATATTAATTTTTAATATTTTTATTATTATTATAGAATTATTATAATTGTTTTATAATATTCTATATTGAAGAATTTTTTCATGTACAAGATATTAAAAATATAAAAGAAGATCAAATAAAATAGTATATTTGGATATTTGGATAAGTAAAAGTCATTATGTAAAGAATAAAACTTGTAAATGATGTTGAAGTATGTAAATTTGGGTAATTATAAATATTTATATATTCAATAGAGAAAGGAAACTATATTGTGTATTGATATTTTACAAAAAGGAAAATATATTACATATAAATGAACATTTAAAAAAACATTAAAAAGAAATTATATTTAATAATGAATAAATATATTATGTATCGAAGGAAATATAATATATATTGGAATTTTGGTAAAGGGAATAATCTTATATATTTTTTTGTCTATGGAAAGAAATTTATGTATGTTGATAGATGGAATATTGGAAAACTATGAAATCTTAGGTATTAATTTTATCTTCGAAGAAATATATTACATATATAAATTGAGAAAATGAATAATATTATGTATTGGGTGAAATTTATTTTGTATTGGAGATTTAATAATTTTAGTTTAGAATGTTTTGGAAGTTAAAGTAAGAAGACATCCAATGTTAAGTTCTAAATCATTTAAAATATTCAAAAGAAGATTTAGTTCATAATACAAACCATTGGAGAAAAAGAAAGCGATATGAGAAATTTTGATAAGGAAAAATAATGTGTTTGATGATAACATTACATATTATCAGAATGACATGCGAAGTATTATAAATCATTATGTATGTTAGATAATCCATCATTTCCTATGATAATTAACATGAAGGGTTTAATTAAAGAAATATTATATGTATAATTGGTATCCTTTTTCACAATGAACTATGAAATTTTTTATAGAAGATATAATTTAATATTTTACATACATCAAATTAAGGAGATTATTTCAAATATATTTTATGGGATTTTAATATATTCAAATACTATTATTAAAAGTATAAATTATATTTGTGATTTATGACTGATATTTTTAGAAATGAATTATCTTTCAATTATGGTGAATAATTTTTTTTGGAAGATATCATAATAATTGGGGATTTTCCTAAAACAAGAAGAAAAATCTATTGTATCTTCACAATCACATCTATATTTTTGAAGTAATTATAGTAAAATATTCATCATGTTGGTATTTATAGTCATGTTTTATTGAGTGGATACATAAATTCATGCTACATCCATCTATGATTGTTTATTTTATTTTATTTATATCTCCCCCTCTGGAAATATTATAATGGGTTTATGATTTTCCTTACAAGAGAATGATTTTGGCTCCATTTTAAAAGGTATGTTGTGCGTTTGTTGTGTCTATACTTAAATGTGTAGTTTTTAATTGGGTTGTGGTTCCCCTTGAATAGTTAGTTTTATTTTCTATGTACTATAAATCTTGAAGACTAGAAGAACATGAAGAGTATATAAAGGATCAATGTTATCTGAAAAAATCATAAAAATTTCTTTCAAAATTATTTAATTTATATATTTTTTAAAATAATTTTTTAGTCAATTAACCAACCTCTCGGCTCTCGATCATCTTCACATCTAGTCATATAATTATTATCAAAGCCCTCAATTGTAAATAATATTTTAAAATTATATTTTACCCATTACCAAAGAATTAGTATCAGAGACATGGATTCTTTAGACTATATAATCTGATAAAATTATCTTATATATTATATTCCATATAGGGTACCCTTATTTTTTGGGAATGACTGTGGCCCTTGGAAATCTAGGATGGAATCCTACCTAAAGAAATTAAGTATTTAATATCACACTGGTAAATTTATGTAATCTTCTGGATTCATCCCATATTA
The DNA here is from genome assembly GCA_963277665.1 of Viscum album. NCBI lineage: Eukaryota > Viridiplantae > Streptophyta > Magnoliopsida > Santalales > Viscaceae > Viscum > Viscum album. The sequence goes on along the minus strand of OY728150.1, from coordinate 1,127,654,352 downwards.
TCTTATTAATAATTATATAGATATAAATATTATTAATTATAATATTATTGATATTTTGTATTGTGTTATTACATGAAATGTTTTTATTTATTTTTATCCTATAAGACTGCACTAAATATTTGAATAATTTTTAAGGTTAAACATTATGATATATAGAAGATGAAAATAACTAATATTTTCATGTTGTAAACTGAATATTAATACTTTAAAATTATAGAAATTAATACTTTTTATCAAATTTTTTAGCTTTATAACAGTTGTGAATGGAATGACTACACTTTGTGAAACCTTGGAAAAGGAAGTCATGGTAAAAGGTGTTCTCATATCACTACCAAATATATGGAACACTAAAAAATATAGCATCAGTGGAAAGTAATAACATCAAGGAGGACACATTTGATGAACTGATATATTGACTCCTATAATATTAAATGATGTTTGAGGACATAACTGAAGAAGAAAAAACTAATAATAAATGTGTAACATTCCATTTTTTAAATGTTTTTCCATATTAATTTTTATTATGAGATACTATAAAGTGAAAAATATAAATCAGATAAAATTATGAATGGATTTTAGAAAGATATGAAAATAAATAAAGGTATAAAATATGATTTAAAATATATCATTGAAGAGATGATCATAAAGGAAATAAGAATGGTTGTTCTAATCTGAATTCCAATACACAAAATCTCACCTCTTATTAGTGTATAAAAATACCAAATCAAAAACAATTACCCAAAACTAAAGAATAAAATTAAGGAATAAATGATTAAGAAGAAATATAAATGGGAATTGTTTACAATACAGAGTTGTGCTGATGATTCTGATTCACATGAAGAATCTGGAATTGATGAGGATTCTAATAACTTGTGAATAATCATATGGTTTCAATTATGACTTTTAATTTTATTATGATTCTTATTATGGTAAACCTAGTATTGATGTGTTGAATTAAAATACTAAAAATTTTCATAGATATATTTTAAGAATCTATATATTATATAAGTAACTTAATGGAAATAATAAGAAACATTTTGAGGAAAAATAGTTCTTTATCATGAAAAAGAGAACATTTAGGTTATTGAAAAAGATAATTAAATGAATAATAAAAATATTGAGAGTAGAAAAAGACTGATTGTCAACATTTTTTCAAGGAAGATAGAGTTGAGAAAACATTATTTCAATGAAGAAGATACCCAAAAACATAAATGGTGTTGGTTATAAAATGAAACCAACTCAGATGTATAAGAAATTTTTAAAAAAAATCATGAATGGTTGTATATATACTACTATTTATTTCATATGCAAGTTATAGGGATAAAATTATTGGGTAATCTTCTAGGTTTCTAAGGGATGTAAAAACACTTGTTCGATGTGGTAGAAGAAATTAAGAAATTTGATCCACAATCACCCTTAAATATTAATGAAATCAGGTATACTAGAAACGATGATGTTTTATACCCTACATTGAAGATACTTTTTATAATGTTTTCCTTATTCAATAATTTAATATGATCACCAAGGAATAATAAAAAGACTCTTCCTATTGTGGTTTACCTATGGGTTGAATATGAATAACTCATAATATGAGTGGGATCACCATTTTATCTATGATATGATGATATCTATCCAATAAAATGATGAAAGGATGAATAATGATTGGGATTTGAGGGTTCCTCACCTAATCATATACAAATGTCACCTTCAACATATAAGATTTTTTCTTTAATTTTATATATATCCCCAGAAGATTCTCCGCTGGTACTCATGTATTTACTCATGGGTCATAAAAAATGAGTAAATTATTCATATATATTATGCATTAATACATAAAGATCATTTGCATTATATATTATATAACACCTCTATAATGATAAGCATTTTGGAAGACTTCCTTAAATGATAGTAGTTTTCATTTATTCACACATATGATCATAGAAAGTGAATATTCATACACTAATACTTCTTGGGAAGTCCATCACACGTTATCATTTTAATAGAAAGTGGAATAAGATCTAATTTAATGGATTTATGATTTACCTCAGACATAAAATATTACTCAAGCTATCACATCACCTGAAATAATGATTGATATCTTATCTCCACCCACTTTCACTAATTCCTTGAAAACATTGTGACATTTCACCTTGATCATATTATACATGTTAACTTATGGAATCATATAAAAAACTCTTTCGGACATCTTCTAAAACAATTCTTGAAAACCCTCGAAAGCATCATCATATATCATATAATATGATTAACCTTGTAAATATCCCTCAAAAACTCATTTAAAAAACACCTAAATACATATATAAGATCTCCCTAAGTCAAAATCAGTCCCTATTTTTCATACAACAATGTGTAAACATAGGATTTTTTGTATTATTGGAAGAAAATGTTTAACTCATGTTCCATAAATTTTGTAGGATAATATCATATAAAAAAATCATCAATTTTATTCAAGATATAATGGGTTCTGGAATGATCTCCATCAAATACACGTATCACTGTACCTATGTCCACAAGTCACATCACATGATATAATTCACTCTCATATGTTTCCTTTTTCAGAGACATCATGTGACTATGTGATATAGAGTAAGTTTATATTTTTAAAACATAACACAAAATTACTTAATAGGGTGGGGGTGAATTACGGTGTTCTAATTTTCATTCTCTTTTGTGGCCTTACTATCACGTTAGTAAGAGCATGATAAACCTCCTATAATTTACACATGAAAACACTATCTAAATTTATAAAAATAAAAGTGAGAACATTGTTTTTTACATGGTACACCACTAATGGATATATAAGAAGCATAAATTTCTAGTTTTTTAACATAGAAGGAGGTAACACCATCTTTTATAAATGTAAGAGTTTGGGAAATATGCCCAATCAACCATAGGAGCACTACCTCTTCATGAAATCTTAAACACAACTTTCATATAAGGGGTTTCCAAGTCATGGAAACACATATTTTTTCTATAATATTTTTAAACAATAAAAATAAGACCATAAAAACAAAATTAGTGTATTCACTTTGGTTTATCTCCACCTTTTATTCGAAATCTTTGGAATGTATTTCTTCAATGTAGCACATCAAATCTCTATATATTATTTAGTTACCTAGTTTTAGATCATCTCCATTCTATTCTATTATTATGTTTACATATTCAAAAATATTTTCATGAATTATTTTTTATTTTTCTAATCTCGACGTTTCATAAATTTTTCGTCAAGAAACTACTAGTTTAATTTTTCACAATCCTTCCAATATTCTTAAAACTCTATGGCCATTATTAAACCAAAAAATATTAAATGTTTTATGACCATATTTTAATGAATTATCAATATTATATTGAAATTTACTATACCCATAATAATACATGTGGATTTTTGAAATCCTTCATTCATGTATGTAGAAAAAAACAACATGAAGCTTTATGTCCTAATATAACCTACTCTACCTCTAATAAAAATATAATGGATAGAAACATACTTTTCTCCTTGTAAAAATATTATATACATACTTGAGAAACCCTATCTAATACATAATCTTTTCCCTTATCTACATTCCATATCTCTTTAAATTTTCTTAAGAATCACCAATAAAAAACATATTTATCCTAACAAAACTCAGGGAAAATATAAAACATATTACTTATCATAATAAATATCTTATATACTATATAACATAAATTAATTTTCTAATTTGATTCTAAATAAATATAAATATAATATATATTCTAGAAAATTGATTATGCAGTCTGGTTTTATTCAATATTTCTGACTCCACTACAAAAAAACATACACATAAAGAAACTTTATGTATTAACTATCTCTACATCGAAATGAAAAACCATATACAAAGAAGGATACTTTCAAAATAATATTGAATTTATTAAAAATATACATAATCTTTATTCATATATAATTCCTCAATATGTGTTAAAAAATCCTCCAAGTATTTTTAGTACACTTAATACAAGATTTATACAAGTACATCAAGTACACCCAATACTAATCTTTCTTATAGTAGAAAACAAATCTAACATAATAAGTTGTGGTTCCAATATTATACCCCTTTAGATTTTATTATCATTACACTATTTTAAATAATATCCAAATCTCATCCATGTAAGATCCATATTCCAATAAATAATTACTATCCCCTAACGAAGAATATTTATATACCTTTATCAATAAAATTGAAATGATGCTTGCATTCAATTAAATACTTGTTTAAAACGATTCATTAAAAATTTACTTTTCAAAAATATTCTAAACAACGAGACATAAACCAAGTCTACAAGTATATATGATTCAATTATAAGTGTAGTAAATAATAATGCCTATATTTTTATCCATTAAATTATAATCAAACTATTACCCTTACTCTAGAATTTTCCATAGAATGTATCTCCCCATAATCATTAACCAAAAAAATAAAACACTGACATAAACTGAATAAAGCATTATGCACAATGAGAAGAGAGTATAATCAAACCACATGAATTTTAGTAATTTTTTTGAACACTATAATTTTACTAGAGTGTCTTGAATGCTGGAGTGTCCAAGGGATTAGTCATGATATCGATTACTTGTTTATAATTCCTTAAATAATTTATCTTGATCACTCATTACTCTACATTTTGTTTAATAAAATGATAAATTATATCAATGTGTTTCATTCAAGATTGCAAAACTAAATCCTTTATGAGCTCGATAACAATACTTTTATCAAAAAATATTACCATTGATATTTTTCACTCTTCACTAAGATATTTAAATTTCAATTCCATCGACCAAAGTTGTGTACCTGGTGTATTTTATGTAATATATTCTCATTTAACCATGATATGATATGTACTCTCTTTTTTCTTACTTATTCATAATTCATAATTACTTCCATTTTAAAAATCAAATCCACTTTTGGAATTTTGGTCCACCACATATCCAACACAATAATAATTATAGAATGATGATAATTAATGTTTCTTCATTAAATTAATGAGTAAATAATGAGTGAAAGTGAATTATAATTATTTTCACTATTATGGAATATTTTTACTAAGAATTAAATTAAAAACAACCATCGATAAAATTTTTGAACATTAAGTGTGTCTCAATTTATTTCAGGTGCACTAAGCTTCTTATGATTCCCCTATACAAGGTGGGATCCATTGAATTTGCATTCTCATGCTTCCCAAGTTTGGTTCCAACTTTAGTTGAGGTAGAAATAAATATTGAATCATGAAAGTCTAATTTATTTATTATTTCATTTTCATATTTCATATAGGGAATAAAATTATTACTCTCTTTATAAATCACTTATATCCCTACAAAATATTTTTACTCAACAATCATTGAATTTTTTTTATAGTTTATTAGATTAAAAAACTATTATAAAGATTAATTTTTTCTTCAAAATAGTACTATATCATCCATATAAACTAGAACTATTATTTTTTATTCCTTATATGCCTTCATTTGTATGTTGTAATCAATACCACCCCTTTTGAATTATATTTTCATGAGATATGAGTGATGTTCAGAATTCCATGCATATGAAGAATACATTATACCTTATAAGGAATTTTTCAATAAATAAAATTTTTAATTATTTATAATCAATAATAATACTTTCTATTCAATATATAGTTCCTCATTTATTATACCATTCAAAAATTCTATTTTCACCACAATCTTATAACTTTTAAACCCCCTTAGAGTCACCAATTATAGAAAGATACTAATTAAATCAAGTTAAGATAGTTCTGAAATGTTTTCTTTAGTATTCAAACAATATTTTCAAGAAAAACATTACATACCAATAGTCCCTTATTTCAAATAACATTTACATGTTCATAAATGTTTTTTTGAAAACCTACTTTGTTCTAATCATGTTGTGGGATTAAGGTCTTTCTATATTCACCCACAACTAGCACTTATCAATATTATCAGTCCCCTCATTCAAGAAACTCACCCATGGTATATATTTTCATTCTTATTTAAATATGTTAATGTGAAAAAACTTCCTTTAAAATGTTATTAAATTTAGTGGGACTTTAAAATTCTGACCTTTTGGAGCATGATTTGTTTTATGTTTCAGTATTTGGATTACAATGAAAGATTTACAACATCTTAGAGGGAAATTATTTGTTGTGAATTGAGTTATAGTAGGTTCCTTAGGTTATCAAGTGATTCTCAAAAGATTTGGGTTGTATTTAGGGTTTTGGATTTCTTTTTAACCTAGAACATATTTTGGTGTGGATGGTTCAGGAAAACCCCTGAAACACCCTTAATGTATTGGTTTTTTAAGTTATTTTTATTAATGAATGGTTAGTAAATATTTAAGGTTTAACTATGTGGATTATAGAGGAAATTATGTGTGGTGGGTTATAATTATGGGTATGGTGTATGGTTAGGCTATGGTTGTTTTTCAATCATGAAAAACATATTATTAATGTTACTGAATGTGTTTCATGGATACAAAATGGGTGGGTTAACCATTAAGACAAATTATATGAGGGGTGGTTGTTTGATATAGTTTAAATCATATAGTTTTTATGTGGTTTGAAAAAAATTTGGATAATTATGTGTCCCACATTTTCAATTTTAACCTTTCCATTATGATTTTCTAACCCACAGACACCCCTCTTCCTCTACCTCTCACATGAAAAACTAGAAGTTTTACTCTCTCATTCCTCTTTCAAAAAATTCTACTAAGGTAGGGTTTGGGTGTTCTTTCATAGTGATTCAAGTTATGTTTCATCCTCCTCAATAATTTTTTGTACCCTTGTTTCTTTCTTATTTCCCTGTGTCCAAAATAGGAATTTTTTTTGTTGATTCCCCCATATAACTGTGTAATGATCCTGATATGATGGGGATTTCTAATGTATTATCTAAATGATATCTTGAGATTATGTTTTTAGGTTTTTTTGTCACTTTTTCAATGAAGGTATGTTGCTAGAGGGATTTTCTTATGTTTTTTACAAAAAACAAATTATATTTTCTATTTATTGTATTCTGATTATTACGGATTTTCCTAGAATGGTGTTAAGAGGATTTCGTAGACCATACATAGGTGGTTTTTCAAATTTTATGTGCGGTGGCGTTTCACTATTATATTTTAAGAAATTATTCCTATTATAATTACTTTTTTAATTAAATATAATTATTATAATTAATTTAATTGGATGCATGGATTAGGTTTAAGTGTATATAGAGAGTGAACTGTACCCATCACTCAAGGTTTTGGTGGGAGGTTAGTTCTCGGTATATTCTTTAAAATTATTCCTATCCAATTGAATTGTTAAATTTATACAAATTAATTTAATAATTAATTATAATTCCTAATTAATTATTGAGGGTTTTTTTGGAGGTAGGTGTTTGGGAGTTGATATAACCATGGATGGGGAATGGATGGACCTAATTAGTGATGATCATAGTTCGTTTAAAAGGAAATGGATTGTAATGATGTAGGTGGTTACATGATCAGACCCATTGGGTTATTGATTTATATTTATAACATGTGATGTGTGGTCTCTCCACATTGGGTGATCATCATTTTGATTAATTGAATTATTTTATTTAAATGAAATTCCTAGACTGGAAAAAGTGATCGGGTCCATGATAAAACCTTTTAAATTATCTTGATGCCTTGAACATTTATGTCCAAATACATGATAAAAAATTGATTCATGTAACACATGGACCCTTAGGGGATTTAATTAAATAAAGAAATCATTACATAGTGTCCCTAGGTTTGGATCCATAGACACCTTCTTGAAGTGAAGAGTGTTGAATTGGGATGATTGGATCGATTAGGAAATGATGTAGATATGGGATGCCTTAAATACATTGATATAGTTGAGATTAGTGTGGGGAGAGTGATCCTCCCCTATTGGTAGATAAGCACTATGTTAGTGTGCCTTGAGTAGATTATGGATACATCAGACTGTATTCTCTTGATAGGGATTAGATATTTGGTTGCAATGAGGCATGAGGATAATGTTAGATATTCCATGTATTTAATTCCATTAATTCATTTTTTTAATGTGATCATAAAAGTGAGAAATTAGTTAATGTCATCTAGTATGATCTTGTGTCTATATTCCATATTTCATTTACTACATCATGCTTCAGGTTTATTTAATTTTTCACTATGATAATAGTTATGATAGATTTTATTTTATTTTCTATTATTATTATATTCTAATATAGGGTGTTTGTTTCCTCACAGTAACACCCTATATCCCTACTTCTTGTGGAAACCTCTAGCATGTGGGGAGTCATGGACGAGGTCACGATAGGTATCTACATGGGATACTAATAAATGGTCGAAGGATGGGGAATTATAAAGTGTTATCAAAGAATTTATTTTACCATACTATTTGTGTTGATAGTAGATTTTTAATAGGATGCATTGAATCATATGATGAACCTCAGACCTGTGCATCACAAACACCTTTTCTGATGGGATTTCCATGTTACTAGGGATATGATATTTTTATTTTTGGTTTATATTTTTATCATTTTAAAATTTCACCTAGTGTGAAATACATGAGTTTTGGATTTATGATTTGTGATTTTCTATATCATGGATCAATGGAAAAAGGCTAGTTTACATGCATCATAATTGGACTCACATAACATATTACTACTTTCTTATGATTGATATCACTGATAATAAAGTGCATTTCTATATAATGTTTCAATAATAAATTATATAGGGTTCCCTTATAACATGTTAGTGGAATTCTACCCAGCTGAACCATAATGTATTTACTTTAATAGAATATCATGTATATATTATTGTGATATTATACTTGATTATAATTGTTAAGTTCTTCTTGTAAGTGATGTATAGTGTCCCTTAGGTGTTCTGTGCAAGCGTTGGGTGCATTTTAGAAAAACCCTTGTAGGCGATTGAATTTTTTAGGTCACATATGGTGAAAACTTATATAGAGTTTTATTATATAGTTTCTTCATGTCACTCTATTTAACTGAACCCACTAACTATGAAAACTTTATTCCAATCGTCATAAGATAATTCCTCTATCAATATGTGGATGTGATTTGATCCTTGAAAGGGGTAACCTCATATACAAATTCCGGGTGAGGAACGGTGCCATAAAGGGGGTGGTTAATTTTAGCATGTGATACCTAGTGTGTATATGTGAGAATCTTAGAGATGGTGTTTATAATGTGATTTTCTTTGTGATGTTTGAGATTATTATAGAGATATTTCCCTATGAGTTTTGACTTATATGAGACATGGTTTATGGGATAAGTGGGATAAGAAAGTTCCTTATTGTAAATGAGGGTAACCCTAGAGTGAGGATGGACTGTGTTCATGAATTCCTTAAAAATTAGAATCATGGATAGATGCTATGGGTTATGAGATTAGATCATGGGGGGTTATACAAGGTGTATGTGATATAAAAATAAAGTTGGCTTGGGATACTATGATAAAAACACCTTAAGTTACTTTCATACTAAGGAAGGTTTTATGATATAGTATTAGAGGGATACCTAAACTTTGTGACTTTGGGTGTGGTTCCTGATGAGGTAATAGAAAATTATCCTAGATGGTAAGACCCATTATTTACAAACAACTTATATTACCATATAATAGAAATGAGAAAATAATACAAACACATATTATAGATCTATTTGAGCATGTTAAAATCTTCTAAACTCAAATACTTTATGTAATAACTCTTTTCTTCATCACTTGAATTAAAAATAAAATCTCTATAGATTATTAATAAATTTGTAATTTTTATATACATATGACATATGTAATATAAGGCCCTAGCTTTAAACCATACATGATCTTGAGTAAAGTCAAGAATTCACATTGAATATTTTTTCAGGATTAGATTTCTATAAAATTAGGCCATAAAAATGACATTATATATAAATATCACACATTAGAGACTTCTAATCTATCCAAAAAGTTTCAAAAATAAAAAATAAAACTCCTTAAATAAAATAAGAGTTCCTTTCATGATATAAATCTTATGGAATAATTCATTTATCATACCATTCTTTATACCCTATGAAATACATTTCAAAAACATATGATGAGTATAAAAAGCTCAGGAAGGGTTATAAAATAAATAAAGAAAATCTTAGTCCATCAATACATACCAATCAATGAAATCATACTTTTCAATCATAAAACATAATATTTTTAACATACCTCACAAAATCATAAAATTTATGAATAAAACATAGAAATAATAAATCATAATGGTAAATCTTGGAATCCATATCATACTTCTATTTTATTTTTAATAGCTACATAGGGATTTATGTTTGGAATATCCATCACAGTATATTTCATAAATCTCTTTTGGAGAAACATTAATTCTTACCTTTGTCAAATTACCCAATGCATTAGAGAGATATCTCTAAATGACCCGCCATAGGATTATCACGGAATCAACTATATACGTAAACAATTCCCAAGAACCAAAACATAATCATAACACATGAACAACCATAAATGAAAGATAACATTTCCACATTACAATCATAATATATTTTTTCATGATATTGACATAATCAATTCATATAAAACATTCAAAAAGAAGTGTTTTAAATAAAAGTGTCCCATAACACTATAAAACTTATAAAAGGAATTCATACATTGAAAACACTCATGTACATATAAATAAATCATAAAATAATTTCTAAAATATGGGCATGAAAGATTAGGACATATAAGATTAAATATTTAAAACATTTAAAATGATGTTTTAATTAAAGAATCTCTTACCAATTGAGAAACAATTGAAAAAAAAACCATTAAAGAATAACATCAAAGGAAACCATAAATATAATGAGAATATAGAAATTCATGATAAAAAATGTCAAAAGGGTTTTTTATACACCTTATAGGATAATAAAGGTTCATAATATCAAGATATGCCTCAAGTAAAGGAGATTGAGACGTAGTCCCCTACAATGATCGTAAAAATGAAGTAAAAATTTATCAATGGAGTGATTATGTGTAGAAATTTTATATTAATAAAAATGGAAGTTGAAATTACAACATAAATATATAAACATTTATTCCACACATAATATTGGCATACTATAATCAACAAATTATTTGTAAAACCCAAAGATAGGAAATTGATTTTATAAATTCCCTTATAAAAATTAGGCAGCCTAACGACGTCACATAAAAATTCCAAAAATGAGTTGATGAGAGAGAAAAGGGTATCTAATAACATATACATAAAAAGGAAATCAATAAGTATATATAATAACATATCCCAACATAATAAAAATTAAATTAAAAGATATATCATAAAAGAAGTCTTTGACTAAAAGAGAAGGGTGAAAGGTTCCCTTACAATGAACATTTAGTTAATAGAATAGATCGATTATATGTATTAAATATAATTACACATAAGCCATGTAAAAAATAAAATATTGGATATCAAAATTTATTTCTCACATAATCATTGCATGACATAATCAAGTAGTATAAGATCAACCCAAATAATGGGAATTGGGTTAAGAAGTTCACTTACCTTGTGTCTGACTTGTCTTGTTCGTTCTTTATCTCCATAAATAATAAACATATGTTAATAATACTTGATGAAGAACCTTTTTATGTTTATAATTCCTTTTATATCACTTATTACCTTTCTATAACAATAATATAATTATTCATGTTTATATCATTCTTTTTGTCGATGTTCGGTACTTGAGTAAAAAATGAACTTATTATAATTACAAATTATCCATGTGGTAAAAAGACCATTATCTATAGAATTATATTCATGATATAAATATCATATATTTATATTATATATTTATTTATATCTAGTATATATTTATTAAAATTTTCCATAACATTTTGATATAAGAAAATTAAATTCACTGTTTGTGGAGATGGTAAAACATACGTACGCATGAACGCTACTTTAATTTCATTCTCATTTTTAAAGGAATGAAAACTAAATGATAAATAGGTATATTAAAATTATCATATAATATATATATGTTATATAATTTCATTAATTCCATCCTTTATACCTTCCATGTATAGCATGAAAGATTCATATCACTTTGAGGGAGCGATAGTCCACACTTCCTAAAATGAAATTATCATATTTTCGCGTTAGGGAAAGAATAATATATGATTTAAATGAAAAATACAGAAGTATAGAGACAATATAAATATTATATATACCATATATAAATATAGTTTTATCATAATGGACACCATGAGAGGTGGTAGGAGACAATTGAATGATCATCATTCTGTGAGGCAGTAGTTCCCCATCAACAGAAACAGTATGTTCTAAATCCATTACATGGAGGAGTTTGTGAGTGTAAGTCGAATTAAAGTAAAAAAACATCTTATTATATTGAATATACTTTTTTTGTTATAAAATAAAGAGATTCATGGGGTTTTATAAGGGAAAATAAATGAATGAATCTTGAGAGAAGAAATTATGTCATATCAGGTAACTCCTTTTGATTTAAGCTAAAAGGCCTTCTTTAATTTCCTTCTATAAAAGGTAAGGCTTATAACAGGAATAGAGGGATGTTTATAGGCTATTTGGGTAGATGTTAGACGAGACAAGGGGTCTTGAGAGGTGTGAGTAAGGGATAGAGGTGGTGACCTTTTATAAGAGGGAGGAGGGGTACTAAAGGAATATCTTGAATTATTATTTTATTATAAATTCTATTTAGATTTTAAATGAGTGTAGATTCAGTTATTTATAATATAAGATAAATATAATTTGAAATAAAATCATCTAATAATAATTAGACAGGTTTTGGATATTTTTTAATCCTTATATTTTTTATCTAACATTTTTTTACTCATACCATTTTATCAAGTATTTAACACTTTAAGAATCAAAATAGTTACCAAAACCTGAAAAATATCCAATTAAAGAGTCAATAATAATATTTTATACTTATGATAGCTATTTGGACAAATCATTTTTTTGGAATTTTATAACATTTAGTAGTATATTTTACATTTTAAAATATGAATAATGTCAATTTTGACCCAATTCATATCATGATATTTTTAAAAATAAATAAAAAACATCATTACTTTGACCGAAATTCATTAATAAAAAGATAAAATGTAACTAACATCCAAAAAATTCGTGAATAGTATCAAAATAACCAAATTACATTTATTTTAAAATTTATAATATAATTTATTTGAATCATTTATTAATGAAGAAATAAATGTGATGTTATTAATATTTTCATGACTTATTATACAACCCTTTACTAATTTTATATTAACTGTGCATAATTTCTGTGAAATATTATTCTTCTAATAATAAGTATAATTTTTGAGCATTTTTAGAAGTTGTCCAATTGAGTTACTTTACTATTTTATTTATAAATACCCCCTAGAGGTCAAAATTGTGTGCTATTTTTTTAGGATTCCTAATTCAATATAAAACATTTTATTAGAAGGTATCTGAGGCCAATTTTTCCATTTGAAGGCCCACATGGACCACACACAATGGCCTGCAGAATCTGTGAAGAAACTGGACCAGCCATGAAGCAGTAATTTTTGGGATCAATAAGGAAGAAAAAATTCATTTATTCTATTCCAATGTTTTGGGGAAAATGTATGGATTCTTGGATACAAATATCAAGGCCCAAATCTAAATACAATGGGCCCAAATGATTCAGTTAATCTCAGCCCACTACTCTGGCTAGGAATTAAAATCAGCACATTATTCATGACATGTCTCCTAATATAGTCATAAAATCAATCAGATATTTTGCAGTGTGAAAGAGGATCTATAGTTGGCTGACTTTTTTGAAGAAAGAATTGTGATTTGAAGGCATCTTACTATTCTAAAATCCATTCACATTTTGTCCATCGAAAAAGAATGGATAGAAATTGACAGTTTAACATTGTTTATTGAAACCGACAAAACATTGGCTCCATAAGTTCAAATTCCTAAAAATTTTGTGATTTGTTGACCAAAATTATTTTATACAACTTTGAAGATGTAGATATCTCAAGATTTATCTATCTGAATTATCAAAATTGTGATGAATGTGGACGGACAATTTTGGAATGCAAACAACCCCCAACATTGGGCTATAAATTCATCCCCTCCTATCCTTTCAAAGGAGATGGAATTTTATAAGAGAGGAGAAAATATTGGAATGACCAATGCCATTATAAAGGCTTGGGATGTCCTTCCATTCTCTTGTTTTCACTTGAGATACATTTCCTCCTCTCTTTGTTTTCATTTAATTTTGTGTTGTTCTTCGCTTGTAATCGTGTAAGTGTTTGTTTTTGTATTTCAATTTTAATGCAAGTTTTTTCTTCAATATCTCTTATACTCATCCACCCTCTGTAGTTTAATATTAATGTTATTAAAATAGTTTAAATCATGTTAAAACATGTTCCCTTCTTTCGTATTCTCATTCAATCTTATGTTTGTTTTTAATTATCATCATCATTTGTGTGTGTGTTCTTCCCACCAATATTTTTTTATCCCTTTATTTTTCTTAACTTATTAATTTATCATCATAATAATTATAACCAGGTTACTAATCATTTAAATGGATGAGTAAATCACTCATTGGGGTGAGTTATAATTTCTGTCTGTTAAGAAATGGAGAGCTTTTTCTCGTTGAATATTCATTAAATTAAAATTGTTTGTGTTAGACTTAACATGTCATGGATTAATGACTTTTTTGTTTAATTTATGGATTACATAGACTATTAGAACCATAAATACACTACCACTATCATGTACTGATTGAGATTAGAATCCTAGATATGTTAAGTTTTTTATTAAAACCTAAACACTTAGGAAATCCAATCAACGTCAACTTGTGACCTGGGTGTTAATTTAATGTAATATAAAGAAAATATCAAGGATAAAAAAACCTTAAATACCTAATGATGAACTCATCCAAATATTTATAAATTTTTTAAATAAATATTAATTAATCAATCATTTCATAATTTCTAAAAACAAAGCCTTCAATCAAAATAAAATCATCTAAAAACAATCGACTATTAAAAAGTATCATAGCCGAGGAATCGACCCGAGTGCTACTATACACATTAGCAGAGCACCAGATTCTTGAACGATCGATAGGCGACAATAAAACACACTTTAAAATGGAGCCTCATCTGAGGATGGTTCTTTATATAGTCATTAGTTTCTAGTTATTGTAAAAAACCAAAAAAATAAAATTTAAAAAAAAATTGAAAAAAAAAACACATAGAAAAACCCGTCTTCCTCATAAAAATCATAAACAGAAAAAAAATGAAAAACCCATCTTTCTATTTCTTCCAACATCTCTCTGAATTCTCTGTAGCCTCCCAAACAATCTATTGGATTTTTTTGACCTTGAAATTGTGTGAACACATCCCCAACATAGGAGGATCATAAGAGACAATCAAATAATTCAAGAACCAGTCCTTGTCCAACAAGTTGAATTAGAAATGACCCATCCTAGGGAACAAATACTTAAAAAACATGCTACCCCTGATATGAATTACCAAACTCTTGGTATTCAATATACAAACATAGAGGCTGACTTCAAACTCAAATCGGGATTGATTCATCATCTCCCTCATTTCCACGGGCTAGCCGGTGAGGATCCACATCTTCATCTTAAAGAGATACAAGTGGTGTGCTCTACCATGAAGCCTCAAAGGGTTTCTATAGAACAAATAAAAATCCAAGAATTCCCTTTATCCCTAGATGAAACTGCTAAGTCCTGGCGATACTACCTTCTTCCTAGTTCCCTAACCACGTGGAATTACATTAAGTGACTCTTCTTAGAGAAATTCGTTCTTGCTTCTCGTACTGCTTCTATCTGAAATGTAATAAGTGATATCCTTTAGTTCCCAAGTGAATCACTACATGAATAATGAGACAGGATCAAAACTCTTGTCGAAACCTACTCACAACACCAAATAACTGACCAACACTTGATCCAATACATCTATGAGGGGTTATTAGATATGGAGAGAAATCTCATTGATGTTATAAGTTGGAGTGCTCTTGTTGATAAAACTCCTATAGCTGCAAGAGATATCATAAAAAACATGGCTGCGAACACACAAAAAATTCCATTATCAATAACATGCTCAAGTAAAATAAGTCCAAGATAATCAATCCATAGAGCCGAACAAGATGACCAAGTGGATGATGGAACTTACAGGTCTTGTGCGACAACTATTTGTGGCATCCAATGCCCCAACCTCATCTTCTCCACAATCTCTATTCCATAGAACTATCAAGAACTATAGAATATGTATCTCCCCATCTCATCCAATTGACACAAGTTTACAAATTCAAGAGAATCAATCTGATTTATCTGGACCAATGGAGCTCAGTGAAAAATATTCTTAGTGGAACCCCAACCCTCAACGATTAGTTCAGTTTGTTAGAAACTTCAACCAAACCCATTCTAATCCCTTCTATTCAACATATAACCCTAACATGAGATATGTGAATCCCATTTCTCATACCCTTCAATACCCTCATCAAAACCAAAACTACTTCCAATATTTTCATGGAGTTGGTAACTTCCAACAACCTTATCCTTTTGTCCCTCAAAAATAAAGGAACAATCATCCTCCTGAAATCCACTATCCTAGCGAGCCTTCTAAAATCCCAAACCAATACAATCGTTTTCCGAAGAACCAAAATCAATGTAATCCCAATCCTGGACAAGACTCTTCTTCTATAAAACAATGGGAAATAACAATGGAATATCATGCCTCATTCACCCGTTCCATCCTCAAAAACATTGAAACACAAATTGGTCAACTTGCTTCCCACAAGAGCCAACAACATCAATAAAAGTCTTCTCAACTCCCAGATCAACCATTACCCAACCCCAAGGGTAATGTAAGTGAAATTTCAGTTAGATCAGGGACAAAAATTGCAAATCCTCAAGATAATTCCACCAACCCACATTAAAAGATAACCTAGAAAATGAAAAGAAAAAAGAAACTTGAAAAGGAATATAAATCCATTCTCTCACCTCCTTCCATTCCACTTAGGAACCCAATTATTTTTCCTCAATCCATTTCTAAGACATAGAAGACCTTTGAACCTGATCCTGAAATGATCGACATGTTTAGACATGTTGAACTGAACATTCCCCTATCAGAAGCCATTAAAAAATTCATAAGTTTCCCAAGTTTCTAAAGGAGTTGTGTACCCATAATAGGCACCTTAGTACCTTTGAAAATGTTTCCACCCTACAGTCAATTCCCATAAAGTGAAAAGATCCAGGGACCTTTATGGTTGCATGCCAAATTGAAAGTTCCAACTTTGATGATGCAATAATAGACCTAGGAGCCTTAATTAATGTCATGCCCAAATCCATATTATCCATCCTTGGTCATGGTCCCTTACATCCAACGGGTGTTTTCATTCAGTTATTCAATAAAATCACAAGTCCTGAGGAAATAATTGAGGATGTCCATGTTCATGTCAATGATCTTATCTTACCTATTAATTTCTATATCCTTGACATGGATTGTGAGACCACTTCTTTCCAATCTCCTCGGATTCTAGGAAGACCATTCCTTATGAAATCTAAAAACAAAATTTATGTACATGCTGACATCTTATCCATGGAATTTGGTGACCAAAGTTTCAAGTTCAATATTTTTCAATCCTTTTGATACCCATCATAGAATCAATCTGTATTCTCTATCCATGATTCCAAAAGTCTCTATGAGAGTATGTTGAATCTCAAACCATTATGTGATTCTTGTTCTACTGAAAGAGGAGTTTGTGAATAATGCATCCTCATTAACCAAGTCATAAATGGAGAAGTTGATGTTGACATTACAAATGAAAAATCCATTGATCTAAAGGATCATGAAAAATATTTGGAATCCCATCTCACCTCTGGCCTCCACTGATCCAACTTGGTTAGAAATATGGAAAAAGAAAAAGCATGTTCATTTTTTAATTCAAATCTGATTATCCAAAATTCATCATTTTCTATCCATGATTCTGAATATTCAGTTATATATGAGGAGAACCCTCAACCAAAGTCTTTATATTGTCCCAATGGGAGTGAAGGTTGTGAGATTTGTTCTATAATTAATAATGTGATAACTGGTGAGGTTGAAATTGACCATTATTTGGTGAAAAACTTTGAAATAAAGGATATTGAAAATTTTATTTAGTATTATGACTCCACTGACCTCATTACTCTACATCACTATGTGATGAAATAAATCAGTAGAAAACAATTAGGATCTCATATTATGGTTTTGTGTTATCTGATCCTTACATAAATGAACCATCATAATTGAGACCTATTCCATAATTTCTAAGCATAGAAAACCATCACTTTGTGGATAAAATCATTCCTCACATTAGAGACCAAAGGGAGGATAGTCATATTCTCTTTTCACCTTCATTTAATTTCAAGAACACTATTAAAGAAGGGGATAAATTATCTAATGAACAATCAGTCATCCCAAAGGAGAAGTTTTTTTGGAAGCACTCTAGAGTTGAGAAAATATTGTGGCCACCATCAGACAATGGGTATTCCACTGTAACTATCTAGCTGTAGAAAAATAAATATTGTGCTTCTTGGTAGGCAACCCATTTTTTCTTTTAATTTTATTAAATTTTAATTCCTTTCTAGTTTTTAATTATATGTATAATGATTTTTCTTTTTTAGGTTACATCCCATAATCCTAGAACTACATTGACTTCCTTCGAATCCCCTAATTCTACAGTTGACCCACCACTGGATGGAGATGGAAACCAAAACAATCTAAACAAGGGGTAACCTCTTTCCCTTTAACTTCTATTCTCTCTCCCTCTCTTCTTTATCTCTCATTATCATTTTGTTTTTTTCCACTTTCCTCATCACATTGGTATTTACTCTTTATTTTTTGTGTTGGTGTGTAATTTAAAAACACAAAAAAAAAAAAAATTTAAAAAAAATGAACAAACAAGAGTCATACATACTCACTTTCTAATTTTTAAGCTTTGTCCAACCATTTTTGGGAGTTAAAAGAAAAAGTTTCATCTCAAAAATTTTGTGGTTTCATCATAAATTTGGATGAAGAATATTTTAGAGACCCAAATCATGGTGTAAAAGGATATTACATTACCTTTTTCATAATACTTATTACATAACAAAAACCAAAACTCAAGGATAGTAATATTTTAGTGTCTTTGGAAACTCGGAACAAAATATTCTAATCATTGTGAAAGATCTTCAACATCTCCCATAAAGAACTTCCCCTCTGGTTTTATTACCAAAACATTTTCTCTATATATTGGGGAAAAGAAAACATATAAAGGGTGAGCTCAAATGCTTAGTAAGGGTAATCATGGAGAGAATAAAACAAACCATATACATTTGAACTTAAAAACATGAACATAATGTTTAAACATCAAAATCTTGATCAATGATATAAAACATAGAAGTACATAAGGCATAGATACATCAATGATGATAAAATAGAATGAGAATAAAAAATGTAATTTTGAGAACCATTAAACACATGATATGATTTACATAGTATCCAAGGAATTGCTTCCAAGATAATCTTAGTGGACAAAGTCCCTTTCTGAATCGAGTTCACTGCTTGTTCCAGTCCTGTAACACTGAACTGGATTAACTTACCATTCTAGACATGTCTATCTCATGAGATATAAATCTTTAACCAATTAATTGGAGGGATATATAGCTCCCACCATCTCATAATTAAATCATTCTTACTTGTTCCATAAAATAAACTTAAAACATTCATCACAACCCAATGAATAAAATGGGTTTCATAAACATCATCCCATCATCACATAATCCATATAAAAAATGGATATCATTTCATCATAATAAAAGTGAAAACATGTAAATAATAGAGACATTATACTTGAAACACACATATATTAAATAATGTCATATTAGATGGAAAATGGTTTTGATAAAACACTTGAAATGGATTCTTGAGGAAAATATCTTTTCTTCTTCAAAATAATTTTCTTTTCACAAAATGCCATGAAATTTTAAAAAAAGGATTTTGTTCAAAACAGTCATGAAATCTTGTAGAGTATGCTTCATGAAAATAAGGCATTATAAAACTGTAAAAATATGTTCATGCTGTATAAGTTAAAAAAACATTTTCCTTGAACTTTTAACGGAAAAGTCAAAAAGTACCACATATGGTAAACAAAAGAAAGATTCATTCCATAACACAAAGTAAGAGTAAAAGAGGGGTAAACATGAATTTTAACATACATGGAAGAATATTAAACACTTTATGAAAAAAAATTTATGGACATGGATGAAAAATATAACCACAGTAAATACTTAAAAATAGACAATCTCAGATAAAAACGAGATTGGAAAAGTTATCCCTTACCTTAAGTCTGATATGCTTCGTATGTATATGAACCTCTTGTATAATGATTTAAATAATGTCATTAACTTATTACAGAATCATATTCATTTTTATGATATCATATATGGTTTACTTGTGACTTTATATTACCCGTTCATTTGTAAATTCCATGTTAAAGTAGCGCTTTGGGTAAAATTGTTTTATTTATCATACGTGTTTAGACTTGTTTTTATTGATATTATTATTATTTATATCATTATTTAATTACGTCTAGAATGTAAATAATTATTTATATATCATATATATTAATTATATATATATATATAATATAGATAAATGAAATGAAATACACTGTTCATGGAGACGGTAGGCCGTACGTACGCATGAACACTATTTTCTTTTCCTTATTGACTTGAATGGAAGTAAGTTGATGAAATATGTATATACATAAATAAATAATCTTTATCATGTCATATATTTCATTATTATTCATTATATATACTTTATAATCATTCTTGGGTGGTTAACATGGAGAATGAATCTCATCGCATCATGGAGACGGTAGTCCGTATGTATGCACGAGCGATGATATCATTCCAATAATTATTGAATAGAATTGTAGTAGATGATATAATATCTTAGAATAAGTATGATCTTATAATAATCATATATAGTTATTCTTTACACCATTATACCCATCCAAGTAAGGTGGTGGTGGAAAAACTGATTACACCATGGCATGGAGACAGTATTCCGTACGTACGCAAAAGCTGTGATTTCATTTTATGTAGGATGGATTGAAGGTGAAATAGGGATGTTTCTATTTATAAAAAATTATCAGTATATAAGTAATAATTATTTTATTACTTAATAATGAAACAACTAAATAAGAGTAAGTAGAAGAAGAAATAAACTTGAAAGAGTCGGTAGAAGAGATTACCTCTTCCTCGACACACCTCCTTTAAAATTCTTCTTAGGGCACTAGAGTTGGTCTTTTGAGAAGACCAGAAATTCAATGATATAACTAGAGAGGTTGAGAGGAGTAATTATCATGGGTTTTCTGAGTTTAAAGGCTCAAAATGGTGTGAAGAGAAGAGGGAAGGGGTGCCTTTTTATAAGGGAGGAGAGGGGCACCTTTGAAAAAACTTAAAATATTATTTTATAATAAAGTCATATTCGGTTTATAATAGCTCAAAATTGATTTATTTAGAAGATAATGTGGGTATGGGTCTAAATTCTTTCAACCAATAGTTTTTTGACAAGTTTAGGTTACTATTTTAACATTATCATTTAGATTTAACTCTAAGTTAAATAATTTAACATTTGCTGTGTCTTCTTGTTTTCTTACACTATATGGTTATTAAACTTACTATAACCAGAAAAAAAAACCCCAAGTGGTTAATTATTAACATATATAACCTTATATAATTAATTTTTCTGAACCATAAATTTTAGGAATATAATAACAATTAATAATATAATATTTGATTTAAAAACTATTTTATGTTAATTTCGACACTATTTGGTAATTGATATTTGTGAAAATCATAACAGAATTATTAGATCGAAAAAAGTTAATAAAATCAATACTAACATGTAATATTAACATATAAAATTAGTGGAATTAATAAAAAGTCTCAAATTACATTTATTTGAGTATTTATAATATCAATTATTATAATATTTCATTATTTAGGTAATTACTGCAGCACCATTGTGTCATAAATAAATTAAATTATTTAACATCTAAAAATTATAAATAAAATACTATTAGGTAGGAAATATTTTTATATTTAAAATTAATTTTTATAGTCTAATTTATCTTATGTATAACCCTATATTAAAAAATGTTTAGTTATTAAACTTTGATTTTAACTATTTTAACTATTTTTTTTAAAATAATAATAAATGTCCTAATCTTATCCAAGTGGACCTAAAGGGTAATATTTTATCCCTATGGTTGTTTTTCATCGAACTACACTTATCCAATATAATTAGGACATGTGTTAGGGTAATAATAATATCATTTTTACCCTTAATTACCCTATTTACTTTTAACCGTGGTAAATAAAAGTAAAAAGTTACTATTCACCAAAAATTATTTTTATCTTATTGAACCAAATTTTACTCCTTGATATTAACCGTTTCTCTTGGATTTTTGAAATTCCATTCACAGAAGCGGTAAAATTAAGTTTTATGTAAATTTTCAAACTCTCCTAGGAGGTGGATAAAAGACTGTGAAAAGTTCAATAAAATTTTTATATGTCTAAAATTATTATAAAATTACTCCAATGAATTACATTGAACTTATATAGGTATTATGTATCAATTTTGACCTAAAATAAATTTAAATAAAATTAATATTTATTTATATAAAAATTTGGTGTTTAAATAGTAACCTAGTGTTTTCACTATTCATCAAAAATTGAAAGTTTTCAGAAAAATACCAAAAATTCCCCCTAGGCTAATTTCGATATTCCAAATCCAAAAATGAAGTCCATTTTGAATGATAAAATTTAAAAAAATTCAAAATGTGGGTATTCCTATTCATAACGGCTAGTTTATATAACATATCGTTGTTTAGTGAAACCCGATATTGTGTACAATACACGCTATCGAGAAAGGTATCGATTTCGTGTAATGAAAGCCAAGTCAAGGTTGTGTGTAGTGAAAGATTAATTTGTTGTTATGTATAATATAATCCAACTGTATTTAATTTATACATTGAATATATATATATATAAACTCAATTTTTCATAGAGTAACTTCTATCAAACGACATTGATATTTTGTGAAACACGATCCAAGAATAGTGTTGCGTATACTACAAGCTAATACGGTGTTGCGTATAGCGCACAATAATATTAGTGTTGCATACACCACAAGACATCAAATAAATTAAAAATAATACTTCTCATAAAATCTCGGGGTGTTACATTCTACCCCCTTAAAATGAATTTCGCCCTCGAAATTCGTCGGGGTAATAAATGGTTTACTACTTGAAATTTTATTTCATAGAAACCCACATCGTAAAAAGGAACACTAAAACTTAATTTTAAAAAGTGAATTATGAAACATAAAGGTTACCCAAATTAACTCATCACTAGGTTTCCACATAGTAGAACATAGGTGAAAATATGGATATGGAAGATAAATCTAACCATCAAGTTCTGATGGAGAGTGGTAGAGGACATGTCCATGAAAAAGCCAACAATCACAAAGCCATATATTTGTGATGATTTAAGGTACCATCTGATTCATTGGATATAAGGTCACTAAGACAACATTCTTTTATTTTCAAGATCATTTCCCTAAATTTGTAGAATTTTTGAATTAAAAGAAATATTTTCTTGATTTTGGTACAGTCTTAATGTTTTTTGTGCCTTGAAAAATTTCCACTCCATCTCTTAAAGAAATGAAGTTGAATTTTTCTTCCATGAAGTGTTAGCAGATCATGCGATAGAATGATAGGTCATTCCATCTGTCTCAAACAAAAGGATAGAGAAAGTTATTAAATATACATAAGTCCATATATAGTGAGATTGGACTTATACATCATATATCATACTGCATAATATAATAAAATGAGTTTCTACTAACTAGGGACTTCATGTAGGCTAGTGGTAGGAGATAAAGGCCTCTCGCATTTCGGTTGTGGGTTCGATTCCCACAGCTTTGTCCAACACGACGGGTTGTCGTCCGTCCTGTAGGTTTTCCTTTTTCTAAAACTATATTATTATAACACTACACAAATTATATCGAAAAAAATTTCTAGCCTTAAACAATACTATATAATGTCTAACTTAATTCATTCCAATCTTTAGGCTTATCCAAAATACTTTGGTCCAAGATGATAGTATAAAGAAATCTATTACTGGAGAGGTCACATAATAAGCAAGTGATTACCATCATTTATCCCCCATATATCATAAGATATATCTTATTGATTGCATTCTAAACATGTGAATACCTTAATCATGTATTCTCTTGAAACATAAATTAACATAGAACCATAGTGGAAACATGAATGCTGTCAAAAGGTAACTCTTTCCACATAACAAAATTCCAAAAATTCTATATACTCAAACCATGATATCACTTTTTCCTTATATCAGTCATGATCACATTAATACTATCAAACATTTCATTATCTCTTTATCCCTTCTTTATGCACATTTTAGGTTCTTTTAAAAAATATCTGAATAACCATTCATGGTTACCAATACCATTCAACATATACTTTTAAAAACATAAGGAAAAACAATAGTGTAACAATCCTTAGATGTCTCATTATTCCATAGTACCATGATATTACTTATACAACATTACTCTTGATAAACATGTAATCATTCCACTACCTTCTTAAACCATTGACTGATCTTGAACAATTATTTCATCTCACATATCATTTTGAGTCTCTTCATCATCATTAACATAATTACTACCCATACGACCATGATGATTCTCTTAATGAGACTTCCCCTTAGGGAATTAGTTTGCATAATTCCCGTACATTCTACATTTAAAACATTTAATTATTTTTAATGTCGTAGCAATACCATTATCATTGTCCATGGTGTTAACTGAACCTTTTCTTTTGCACTTAATGGCTTTATGTCCTTCCTTTCCACACCAAAATCATCTACTAGTTCCTTTGAAACATTCTCCTTGATTCCTCTTCCCACATTATTTAATGATGGAAATCAAACTTTCTTTCCTCTATGATCATCATGAAACTCCATCTTTCTCTTACTAGATGAGTCGAGATACTTACCAAAATTGAGATTATTGATCATATTTTGAGATTTCTGATTAGGCATAATAATTATGTTTTGACTTCCAAATCCTGTTTCATTTGGTTTCTCATGAAGAATATCATTCCATTGTGCATCATTTCCTCCAATATCGTGAATCTTCTTGTTTCCGGCCATTTTCTAAAACCCAAAATGAACAGTATGAGAGGCAAAAATAATGCTAGGAAAACAACATAATAAAGGTGGAGTACCTTCAATATATAACATCTTAGGTTTAATTATAAGATTGTTATAGTAATTCTAGGACTATAATCTATACGTATACTTATCCTTAGGGACATCCCTAGACATACCTTAGAAATATCCCTAGGGATCTCACTAAAGTTCTCGCATCCTAGTTTCCAATGGTTGACTAAAAATTTCCTCTGATACCAACTATAGAGACCCAAATATTGGAGTACAAGGACATTACATTACTTTTTCAGAATACTTAATACATAACAAAAACCAACACTCAAGGATCATAATAGTTTAGTGTATTTGGAAACTCAGAACCAAATCTTCTAATCATTGAGAATTATCTTCAACATATCCCATAAAGATCTTCCCCTTTGTTTCTATTACCTAAAAATTTTCTTTAAATATTGGGGAAAATAAAACATATAAAGCGTTATCTCAAATTCTCAGTAAGGGTAAGCATGGAGAGAATAAAACAAACCATATACATTTGAACTTAAAAACATGAACATAATGCTTAAGCATCAAAATCTTGAGAAATGACATAAAACATAGAAGTAAATAAGGCATACATACATCAATAATGTTAAAATAGCATGGGAATAAAACATATAATTGTGGAAACCATTAATCACATGATATGATATCCATAGTAGCCAAGGCATTTATGTCAAGACCATCTTAGTGGACAAAGTCCCTTTCTGAATCGAGTTCACTCCTCCTTCCAGTCCTGTAACATTGAACCAGATTAACTTACCATTCCAGCCATGTCTATCTGATGAGATATAAATCATTACCCAATTCATTAGAGGGAGATATAGGTCTCACCCATCTTATAATTAAATCATTCTTACTTGTACCACAAAATAAACTTAAATCATTCATCCTAACCCAAAAAATAAAATGGGTTTCATAAACATCATCCCATCATCACATAATCCATATAAAACAAATGGATATCATTTAATCAAAGAAAAGTGAAAACATGTAAAAAATAGAGACATTATACTTGAAACATACACATATTAAATAATTTAATCTTAGATGGAAAATGGTTTTGATAAAACACTTGAAATGAATTCTTGAGGAAAATAACCTTTCTTCTTCAAAATCATTTTCTTTTCACAAAATGCCATGAAATTATAAAATAAAAGTATTTTTTTTAAAATAGTCATGAAATCTTGTAGAGTAATCTTCTTGAAAATAAGGCATTATAAAACCTTAAAAAACTGTTCATGCTATAATTTAAAAAACACTTTCCTCATACTTTTAACGGAAAAGTCAAAAAGTACCACATATGGTAATCAAAAGAAAGATTCCTACCATAACACAAAGTAAGAGTAAAAGAGGGGTAAAAATGACTTTAAAAATACATGGAATAATATTAAACACGTTATGAAAAACAATTTTTACGGACATGGATGAAAAATATAACCCTAGTAAATACTTACGAAAAGACAATCTCGGATAAAAATGAGATTAGAAAAGTTATCCCTTACCTTAAGTCAGATATGCTTCGTACGTATCCAAAACTCCTGTATAATGATTTAAATAATGTCATTGACTTATTAGAGAATAAAATTCATTGTTATTATATCATATATGGTTCACTTATGACTTTATATTACTCGTTCTTTTGTAAATTCCATGTTAAAGCAGCGTTTTGGGTAAAATCGTTTTATTTATCGTTTGTTTGGACTTGTTGTTCTTGATATTATTATTACTTATATCATGATTTAATTACTTCCAGAATTTAAATCAGGATTTATATATCATATATATTCAGTATATATATATATAATAGATAGATAAATGAAATGAAATACACTAGTCATGGAGACGGTTGGCCGTACGTATGCATGGACGCTGTTTTCTTTTCATTACTGAATTGAATTTAAGTAAGTAGATGAAATATATATATACATAAATCCATTAGATTTATAATGTCATATATTTCATTATTATTCATTATATATACTTTATAATCATTTTTGAGTGGTTAACATGAAGAATGAATCTCATCGCATCGTGGAGACGGTAGTCCGTACGTACGCACGAGTGATGATATCATTCCCATAATTATTGAATAGAATTAGAGTGGATGATATAATATATTAGAATCAGTAGGATTTTATAATAATCTTATATAGTTATTCTTTACACCATTATAACCATCGAAGTAAGGTTGTGGTGGAAAAACTGATTACACCACGGCGTGGAGAAGGTATTCCGTACGTACGCACGCGTAGTGATTTTGGTTTCTATAGGATGGATAGAATATGAAATAGGGTTGTTTCATATTTTTAATAAAATATAATTATATAATAAATACCTAAGTTATTACTTTATAATGAAACAACTAAATAAGAGAAAGTAGAAGAAGAAACAAACATGAAAGAGTCGGTAGAAGAGATTACCTCTTCCTCAAAGCACCTCCTTTAAACTTCTTCTTAGGGCACTGGAGTTGGTCTTTTGAGAAGACCAGAACCTCAACGATATAACTATAGAGGTTGAGAAGAGGAATTGGTAGTGGTTGGATGAGCTTCATGGATCAAAAGGGTGTGAAGAGAATAGGGAAGGGGTTCCCTTTTATAAGGGAGGAGAGGGACACCTTTGGAAAAACATAAAATATTATTTTATAATAAAGTCATATTCGGTTTATAATAGCTCCAAATTGATTTATTTAAAAGCTAAACTGGGTATGGGTCGAAATAATCTCAACAAAAAGGTTTTAGACAAGTTTAGGTTACTATTTTAACCTTATCATTTAGATTTAACTCTTAGTTAAATAATTTAACCTTTACCGTGTCTTCTTGTTTTCTTACACTATATGGTTAATAAACTTACTATAACAAGCAAAACGAACCCCAAGTGGTTCAATATTAATATATATAACCTTATCTAAGTCATTTTTCCGAAACTTATATTTTAGGAATATAATAACAATTAATAATATAATATTTGTTTTAAATACTATTTTATATCAATTTTGACACTATTTGGTAATTGATTTTTGTGAAAATCATAACAGAAAGATTAGTTCGAAAAAAGTTAATTAAATCAATTATAACATGTAATATTAACTTATAAAATTATTTTAATTCATAAAAAGTCTCAAATTACATTTATTTGGGTATTTATAATATCAATTATTTTAATATTACATTATTTAGGTAATTACTAAATCACCATTGTGTCATAAATAAATTAAATTATTTAATGTATAAAAATTATAAATAAAATACCATTAGGTAGTAAATAATTAATATTTCAAATGAATATTTATAATGTAATTTATCTTATGTATAAAATTATATTAAAACTGTTTTAGTTATTGAACTTTGATTTTAACTATTTTAACTCTTTTTTTTAAAATAATAATAATAATTGTCCTAATCCAATTAAAATGGACCTAAAGGGTAATATTTTACCCCTAAGGTTGTTTTTGATCGAACTACACTTATCCAATAGAAGTAGGACATGTGTTAGGGTAATAATAATATCATTTTTACCCTTAATTACCCTATTTTATTTTTAACCGTGGTAAATAAAAGTAAAAAGTTACTATTCACCAAAAATTATTTTTATAATATTGAACCACATTTTACTCCTCGATATTAACCGTGTCTCTCGTATTTTCTTAATTCCACTCACAGAAGAGGTAAAATTATGTTTTGTGTAAATTTTCAAACTCTCCTAGGAGGTGGGTAAAAGAAAGTGAAAAGTTCAATAATGTTTTTATATGTCTAGAATTATTATAAAATGACCCCAATGAATTACATTGAACTTATATAGGTATTATTTATAAATTTTGACCTAAAATAAATTTAAATAAAATAAGTATTTATTTATATAAAAATTTAGTTTTTAAATAGTAACCCAGTGTTTTCACTATTCATCAGAAATTGAAAGTTTTCAGAAAAATACAAAAAATTCACCCTAGGATAACTTCGATATTTAGAATCCAAAATGAAGTCCATTTTGAAAGATAAAATTTATAAAATTTCAAAATGTGGGTATTACTATTCATAATGGCTAGTTTATATAACATATCGTTGTTTAGTAAAACCTGGTATTGCGTACAACACACGCTATTGAGAAATGTCGTGATTGCGTGTAATTTAAGCCATGTCAAGGTTGTGTGTAGTGAAAAATTACTTTTTTGTTGTGTATAATAGAATCCAACAATATTTCATTTATACATTGAATATATATATATACACTCAATGTTGCGTAGAATAACTTCTATCAAACGAAATTGAAATTTAGTGTAACACGATCCAAGAATAGTGTTGCGTATACTGCAAGCTAATATGGTGTTGCATATAGCGTAAGATAATATTAGTGTAGAATTCACCACAAGACTTCAAATAAATTAAAAATAATACTTCTCATTAAATCTCAGGGTGTTACAAATATTGTGTCAAAACCAACCAATTTTGAATGCAAAATTTTTGATTTGTAAAATGATTTTGTGAAACCGTGAGGAGAAATAATTAGCTTTCATGCCAAGGCCACCTATGGCCATCTTTTCCAAATGATTGTTTTTCACCCCCATTTGTTAATATTGAGTTTTTGGACCTTCGATCTTAATTTCTTACATTAGTGTGCATTAATATGATATAGTCATTTTCCAAACCACATGAGAATTATAATAGCCAAATAGCCTCCCATTAACTATACATTAATCCTCTTTTTGAAAGACCCTTAGAGCCTATGAAAGAATTTTCATTGATATCCACATTACAATCCCAATAACTTATCTCACCAAATATCAACATGGATTTTCATTGCATAATTCTATGAAATTTACATTTGGGGGGAATGGATTTCATTGTTTGGGTGCCCTTTTATTGATTTTCATCGAGTTATCATATGCTTGAAGGAAAGCATCCATGTTAGTGTGGAGGAGTGGTTTTCCATTAGTGGTGTATGGGAATGTGTATATTCTTATGACATATTGTTCAAATTTTAATGACAACTGTTCAAAAAAAAATAAAAACAATTCAAAAAATCAAAAAAAAAATTGGTCGTGTCTTGGGTAGGTCAAAAATCACTATTTATCCACCTTTGATATTGTTATAACTATTACAATTATTGTCATTAAAAGATCAATCATGGGTTGGGATATGAGTGTGAGATATGTTTCAAGTCCAACTTTTAAAAAAATAGAAAAAAAGAAAAAAAAGAACACTTACATTATAATATTATGTCAGTGGGAGAAGTTTTGTTCTTTTATAAATATCACATCCTCTCATTCCCTTTATTTCCTTCCACTTTTGTGACTTATTTCACATTTTCATTTACTCATAAATATGTGTTTCCATTAACTTTCATATCTCATTTCGAAAAAATGTGAATTTCTTTTTCTATGTTGGTGTTTTACCACTCTTCTTCTCTATCTTAGACATTATATTCCTACCATCCCATAGACACAAAAAAACCCCTTCAAAAGACCTATTGATTATTTTTCACTTTGGATAGGGAGTGGAATCTGAGAGCTCTTTCATACTCTAAGATTTTCAGTTTTGGTTTGTTAATGAGTGAAGATCTATAAATTAATTTTATCATCTTGATATGAGTAAGTTTTGTGTGCCACCATTTTTCATTTCTAAATTTGAGCATGAAAAAAATGAATTTTTTTTGGAAAATTGTTTCTATAACAACTTTTGATGGAATTAAATATGGATGAGTGATATTTCCTAAACCTCACTGATTAGGGAAAACAAAAATTTAATATTTGATGGTGAGTGAAAATGATTTTTGTCATGTTTTTATATTTGTTGCACATGAGGACATTGAGGAGACTAAGTGTGGAGGAGTTGATTTTATTAATATTTTCATGACTTATTATATACTCAATTTACTAGTTTTATATGAAATGTTCATAATATGTGTGAAATATTCATGTTTTAATACTAAGTATAATTTTGAAGCATTTTTAGATGTAGTCCAATTGAGTCGTTTTACTATTTTATTTATAACCCTCCCCCTATTGATACAAATTGTGTGGTTATTATTTTTCATAATTTGAAATTCAATATAAAAAATTTTATTAGAAGGGATCATGGGCCAATTCTACCATTTGAAGGCCAATATGGACCACACAAGAAGGCTTATAGAATCTATGAAGAAACTATACCAGCCATGAAGATTTAATTTCTAGGATCAATATGGAAGACCAAATTCCTTTATTCTCCTATAATGTTTGAGGGACAATGTAAGGAGTCTTGGATAAAAATTTAAATCCCCAAATCCAAAGACAAATGGCCCAAATTATTCATTTAGACTCAGACCACAATTCTGGAAGGGAATTAAAATCAGTACAGTTTTCATGACATGTACCATGATTTATTCATCAAATAAAGCTGATATTTTGTAGTGTGAAAGAGGAGCTATAGGTGGATGAATTTGTGTTTGAAATAATTTGGATTTTAAGGCATATTACTATTACAAAATCCATTCACATTTTGTCCATTGAAAAAGCATGGATAGAAATGAACAGCTTAACATTGTTTATTGAAACCACCATAACATTGGCTTCATAAGTCCAAATGACTCCAAATTTTGAGAGTAGTCGGAAAACAGTATTTTCTACAACTTTTAAGAAGTATACAACTCGAGATTCGATTGTCGGTATTATCAAAATGGTGATGCATGTGGTGGATAAGTTTTGGAATGCAAACAACCCACAACATTGGGCTATAAATACATCCCCTACTCTCCTTTCAAAGGAGTTGGAATTTCAGAAAAAAGGAAAAAAATTGGCACGACCAAAGCCTTTCCGAAGGCTTTGGAGGACTTTCCATACTCAATTTTTCACTAGAGATACCTTTCATCCTCTATTTGTTTTTATTTACTTTTGTGTTGTTCTTCGTTTGTAATCGTGTAAGTGTTTGTTTCTGTAATTCTGTTTTAATGAAAACTTCTTATTCAATATCTCTTATTCTCATCCAACATATGTAGTTTAATATTAATGTTCTTAAAATAGTTTAAGTCATGTTAAAACCCCTTCCCTTCATTCTCTTTCTCATTCAATCATAAGTTTGTTTTTAATTATCATCATTGTTTGTGTGTGTGTTCATCACCCTAATATTTTCTTATCCATTTCTTTTTCTTATCTTTATAATTTATCATCAGAATAATTATAACCAGATTTTTAATCATTTTAATGTCTATGTAAATCTCTCACTGGGGTGAGTTTTAATTTAGGTATGTTAATAAATTGAGATCTTTTTCTCAATGAACAATCATTAAATTAACATTGTGTATGTTGAACTTAACATGTCATGGATTAATGACTTGTTTTTTTAATGTATGGATTCCATGGATTATTGGAACTATAAATACTCTACCACAATCATGTACTAATTGATATTAGAATCCTAGTTAAGTTAAGGTTTTGATTAAAGCCTTAAAACATAGGAATTCCAATCAACATCAAATTGTGACATAGGTGTTAATTTAATGAAATATACAACAAAGATCAAGGATATACCAAGATTAACTACCTAATGATGAACTCATCCTAATATTTATCAATTTGTTAAATCAATATTAATCAATCAATCATTTCATAGGCTCTGAAAAAACAAACCCCAAATGAGAATAAAATAATCTAAAACAATCAACTTTTAAAAAGTATCATCACTGAGGATTTGACCCGAGTGTTACTATACACATTAGTTGAGCACTGAAACCTTGACTAGTCGATAGGTGACAATTGGCCGTGCTTTCACACTACATCATCATTGTATCATAATTTAATTTATTTATCTGATGTCTAAAAATTATAAATAAAATATCATCATTTATAAAATCTTTTTATTTTTCTAATGTCTTTTTATAGTCGAATATATCACTTATATAATCTCATATAAAAATTGGTTTACTAATCGATATATGTTTAGGTTATATTTTCCTTATCATTTAATTAAAATTAATTAAATTTTATTTTCACACACAAGTTCCTCCATGGTGTCCTAAAATCGACATAAGGATTCCCATGGTCAAACATATCTCATCCAATAGGATTAGGACATGTGTTAGGGTAATTTAATACTATTATAATATTATTTTCTACCCTTATTTACTAACTTCATCCTTTAAACATGGTAAATAAAATATTTAATGAAGTTACTATTCATAATGTCTAAAAATAAAAGTCACCTATTTACACAATTTGGATCTCCTGTTTCCAAATATCGAATAAATTTTTCCAAATTCAAAACATAGAATTTTCAAAAATTAATTTAAAATTAAATCCTGTTGTCAAAATCAAAAATCATATTTTAAAAAAGTAATAACAACCAAATGATTTACACATGTTTATGTCCAATTTAAGAGTGTAATTATTTCCAAATAACCAAAATTGTATTAAATGTTAAAAATATAATCAAATTACACTTTAAAATATATTAAAAGTACAATCTAACAACATAAATATACAATATTTAAGGACGAGTTGGAATTAAAATGCAGTATTTGTCACTATTCATTTAAAAAATGAACATTATCAAAAAAATACAAAAAAGTTTCACAAAGTAAATTTTTGATATCATGATTCTAAATAAAATGTTTGTTTTTTCAAATAGAACATATAAAAGTGACAAAAACTAGTTTTAAAAAATTATCACCATCAAAAGGTGGTAAAAACAAACTTTTAGTGTATTTCATTCTTAAAATTGGATTCATTCTTATTTTAAGCCTCTAAAATTTGTTGGATACATATAAATACATTTAACAAACATGTATAATCATAATGTAGTTAGTTTTTTTGATTTACTCTAATACAATGGTTATGCGTTAACTAACATAAAAAACGATATTATTATTATATTATTTTTCGTTATAACTCAACATTGTGTGCAACATATGATTTGAAAAAAAAAACTCAATGTTGTGTATTGATTACACTATTGAAAAAAGAGTCCCTTTTAACGTAAAATTAATATCTTATTCTTAATTATTAATAGAAATAAAAAGTATTATTTTATAAATACTTGGTTCATTATATCCACCACCCTTTTAGAAATTGTTTCCCTGTAATTTTATAATTGGGATTATAAAAATCATTGAAAGACCCACATTAGAAAAAGAGTCAATAAAAAAGTCACTTTAATAAAAAGATAAATAAGTACAGAGGTCACCCAAGAAAACACATACTAGGATTCCATCTAGGAAAACATGTATAAGTAAGAGAAAACAAACCATCATGTTTTGATGAAGAGTGATAGAAATCATGATCAAGAGAAAGTTAACTATGAGGAAACCATAATATTGTGATGGGTTAAATAGTCTTTAATTACCTAGTAGGAAAAGTGAATAGAAAAATTTCTTTTTTATGTTCCTTTTCAAAAATTTGAGGAATTTAATTATGATATTGAATAAGAAAATAAAGAAATATATTTACTTTTCAAGTAGATTTTCATCTTTTAATAAAATTCTACCACAAACTCATCTTTTCTCCAAATGATGAGTATTCATGAAGACTTGGTCAAATTTGAAGTGCTATATTCAATCACATAATCTAAAAAAGATGAAATATAAATATATTCCCTTTAATTAAATATTAACCAAAAACAAAATGGTTAGTAAAAGATCAGATAATTCCCCAAAAAGGATAATCCTTTATAAAAATAAATAATACTCTTAATGTCCAAAATTCAACTAAAAATACTCGTAGTTCAACAAAGACCATTAGATACACAATTTTCATTAAATTAAGCAATATAGTCTAAACTAATATTTAAATACAAATCTCAGATAAATTTGATCACATAATCTTCCACGATAAATCTTATTATTTATATCTAAATAACATCGACTGATCTTAAAGACTCATACTGAAAAGTAATTAACCTAATCACATATTCTCCAAGATTGGTTAATAATTTCAAATAATAACCTAAATCACTATAATTCTACAATAAAAACATAAATTCTTCCAAAATAAAATTCCACCCACACTCCTCAAATGAAATCCCGTAGTATTTTATTTTCGTTAGGCATATAATGTTCTTGAAAGAGCAAATGTCTTCCAAAATTACATTTATCAAATAATCAAAAAACCATTTTCCTATACTAATAATATCCATTTGATAAAACATAAGTTCCCAAAATCAACTTATTCTTGATCTATAAAATCATTTAACTAAAAATAAAAAGTTATACTAACCAAGGACATCGCGTAGTCGAGTGGTTGGAGATAAATCCCAACAGCACTTTGGTTGTGGGTTCAATTCCTGCAGATTTCTCCGAAATGATGGGTTGTCACATGGTCTTTGTGTTCTACTTTTTTAGAAACTATATAATATTATAAAATTCCCAAATATGAGATAAATTTCTCAAAAATAACAATAAAACATTTTAACCACAAATTTCCTCTCATACCTTGTGTTTTCATCCCAAAAAGTAATAACCTATAATTTCCTCAAATTCAAGGATCATATAAACTCAAATGGTTATTTATAACTAAATCCTCAAAAGAAAAGACAATTTTTCCTCAAATAGCATTTTACATAACAAACTGTAGGATTACGCATACAAGAGAAAAGTCTTCCAATGTAATCCCATCAACAAAGAGCATTAATTATTTTAAACATTTCATCACCCTCATATCTAACATAAATATATAATTTCTAAACTATAGACATTTAATTATCTATCATTCACCATGATCCCTTAATAATGTTTTTCAACTTATATCATAATACTTATTTTTCACAAACAAAAACATGAATCATATCCTAAGATTCAATAATATCAAAATATCAATGAAAAAATAATCAATACCTTTAACAGGTCATTACCAGTTTCCTTATCCTAAATTGTAATAGAATTGGGCATTGGTAATCATATATTTGTACAATACTGCATATCCCATTCATGAACCTTCTTCGTAAGACATCTATTTGTGTATTAACCATGTACACCATAATTAAGACATTCAAATGATCCCTTAGAATGAACTTTTTTACTTTTCCTAGAGTGAACTAGACACTTCCTTCTTCCATGGAAGGTTACTGATTTATGACCTTCGTTAACAAATATATAACATCTTTTCATACCATTGAATCCTTTTCCTAGGTATTTCATTACACATCCTTGACACATAGGATTTTGAATATACTTACCATCATCATTATTACCTGAACTTATACAGGGATTTTT
Source organism: Viscum album (assembly GCA_963277665.1). Classification (NCBI taxonomy): domain Eukaryota; kingdom Viridiplantae; phylum Streptophyta; class Magnoliopsida; order Santalales; family Viscaceae; genus Viscum; species Viscum album. The sequence continues at coordinate 1,127,617,811 of OY728150.1, read as the reverse complement.
TTCTCAGATACATGATGCCTTAGAAGATCCCCAAGGTTCAAGTGGTCAGTCATGACTCTAGATAGTTGGTTAATAATAACCATAAGAGTTCTCATTCGAGCTCCCATTTCATTGGGTTTCACATTTAGAAAACTGTCACAGTTTTCTTCACATCCATTGTTACTTTGGTGCTTACTAGATCTATCCATTTACTAAAACCAAAAAGTTTCATGTGAGTATATCAGAAAAATAATCATATAATATCTTATGGGGTGGTTAAACACTAATATATACTTATTAATGTAATCTTAAACTCATTAAATCTATCTAATCTTAAGAAAACTCTTTTTAATATAATAACCACTATGGTTATATAAAATATGCCAATTCTACTTAAATAACACCCTATCCTCTAATGTTATCTAAACCGACATATGATACCCACTATAAGGCCCCCACTTTAAACCTTACATAATCTTGATTTAATTAAAAAATTCACATTGAGGTTCTTTTCAGGTTTAGAGTTTTAGATAATTATACCATAACTATTGCATTACATGTCAATATTACAAGTTAGACACTTCTACTCAATCCAAAATATTTTACAAAAAAATTAAACTCCTTAAATAAAACATGAGTTATTTTCTTGATATAAATCCTCTTGAATACTTCCTTTCTCTTACCCTTACTTATACCATGTTGAAGACATTTCAAAATAAAACGGATGAGAAAAAAAATCTCAATAAGGGTTATGAAATAAATAATGAAAACGTTAGTCAATAAATATATACAAATCAATCAAATATTACTTTTCAATCATAAAACATATGATCCTTAACATACCTCACAAAATCATAATATTTATGAATAACACACAAAAATAATAAATTATAAAGGTAATTTGTGGGATCCATATAATATTTACATTGTATCTTTCATAGCTACATAGGGAGTTACATTTGAAATACCCATCACAATATATTCCCTAAATCTCTTAGGATAAACATTAATTTTTTTCTCCGTCACGTTACCCAATTCATTAGAGAGATATATTAGGCTCAACCTCCCTAGGATTATCACGAAACCACCTATATACATAAAAACATCCCATGAACCATAACATAATCATAACACATTAACAAGAATAAAGGAAATATAAAATTATCACATTAAGGAGGAGTGGAATTTTTTACATCATGATATTGTATTTATAATTTTTATACATTACATAAATAAATTAAATTATGATATAATGATGATGAATTGATTTATTTATTAATAAAGAATTAAAATAAATGATATTATAAAAGTTAAAAAAATGTAATTGGTTATTTTAATTTCATCTATGAATTTGTTCAATGATTGTTACATGTTAGCTTTGTATTAATGAATTTGGTTTGATGTAATCAAGGTGTTATGTATTTTTAAAAAATTAATGATATGAATGGTGTCAAAATTAAGATAATTCATATTTTAAAATGAAAAACATTTTATTAAATATTATAAAATTCAAAAAATCTCATGATTTGTTAGTGACCTCCGATTAATGAATAATTTTGGGTATTTAAAAAAATGAGACTTCTCTTCAATTATAAAAGGGAACTCACTCCCTTATATCTTCACACCTATAAATCCATTTGGATCGACCAAAAACCTGAAAACATCACATAAAAAATTATATAATATTACTATATAATCATTATTTTGGGAATACATCCAACCATGTAAGTCTTTTGGTGAAAACCAAAGGAGGTTACCCGAGGAAGAGGTAATATTCTTCAACATGCGTTTTTGTTTTATTTATTTATCCACCTCATTCAATTAATATTAAACTATGATAAGAAAATAACCACATTATCTTTCATATAGTGATGATTTTTTTTGTTTATGCTTATTAACTCAACTATCTCTACTTCATTAAAATGGGTTTCAAAATCGTTGTTCGTCTGTACGGCAGACTATCACCTTGTGAACTAATGTAATTGTTTTTCCATTAACACAACTCACGGTTCTGTATGAGGATATATATAATGTATATAAATTATATTTAAAACATTATTATTCATATAGTGTAATTATATCATATATAACTTTTCAATATTTATTCGGTATGGGATTATATAATGTCGCTCTGGTGTACAATGGACTATCGCCTTGCAAAGTGATGGGATACATTTTTCACTAACAGTTTACATGGAAGGTAATAAGGATACCTTTAATGAATATATATGTGATATAAATAATATAATTATGATATGAATTACATATTTATTATTTTGAAAAGATAATATATCATTTTATTTTTTAGACTGGTAAATGATTACAATTTTCATGTATGTGTGGACTACGACCTTAGTGAAGCAATAGAAATATTTTTTCTTCACCACACCACATGGATGATATATATATAATTATATTTAAATAAATAATATGGTATAAAATATATTATTATCATTATATAAATATAAAATACACTTTATTTTTTTCCATAATTATCTTTGAAAAATGAAAACGTTTCTCATGTGTACGTGTGACAAACCATCTCTATGATTGTAATGTAGTTCATTTTTTATAACCATATTTAATGATTGGTTTAAAAATTATAATTAAAATATAAATATGACAATAATTTATTTATTATTATTCTGGATATGTTTAAATAACGACCTCTTTGACCATGTTCAACCAACCAATGTCATTTTCTACACATACACCAAATATTTTTGAAACATCCAACATAACCCTAATTTATTAAGTAATCATATATGTTATTTTAATATGTTAAATAAAAGGAAAAATAAAAAATAGAAATTTGATTGAGATATTAATTAATTAACATATATTTATTATTCATAAAGATAAATAATGTACATGATGAGTTCGACTCAAGGTAAGGGTTTCTAATCTCACTTTAACTTCCATGAGACAAACACCATATCCACCTTTAATTTATTTTCTGTGGTGCATATTCTTAAATTATGTATGTTATATCATGAATGAATTTATATTCAAGGAATTTTATATTTAATTTAATTTTATCTCTTTCATGGGGATTAGGATACAAATGTTACGAATTTTGTAAGGGTTTATTTCCCAATCTCATCATTATTCAAGATTTTTTTTTGATTAAGTATCTTTTGGGGGAAATATTTATTATTTATATATTAAAATAAATATATTTTCTGCTCTTATATTTAATCATGAATTTTTAAAATTAATAAAACCATTTTCCCAATCCTTGGTATATAAAATATTTGGTGAAATGCTTTTAATAAAATCTGACTTTATTTCTCTCTTCATTTAGAAATCCGTTTTACTCAAAATCCATGTTTTTTAAAAATGTTTTAAAACATTTTTAACCATTAAGAAAAGATTTATTACAAACATTATAACCCATATTTAAATTCTAAAAAATGTTTTTAAAGGAATATCTATGTAATTTTGAAAATATTCATGTTTGTATTGTATAATAAAGATGATATGAATATTTTCTCTAATATATTTAGTAAGTAAAACATTTTCTTCAATCATGAGAACTCAATTTCTTAAAAAATAACTTATAATTTTAGAAGTTTCTTTCCATAGAATTATTATTTTTCAACATGTTTTCTGAACATTTATTTTTAAAAGGTTGTTTCTAAAATGAAAATGAAATTTTCCTCGATAATATTTTTAAATATATTTTTATGGTATATCTAGTCATAAATGACATCAAACCTTTAATGGCCTTGTGATCCCCTGAGGATATGTGGTATTGATATAATTATTATTTATTATTTGGATTATTTATAATCAGTTTAACTTAGGATGTACAATTTTATTACCACTCACCATTTTCTAGAGAATAGTTTGTGATTTCGTTCATTGATTGGGGGTAAGTATTAAATTTTGTTATCTTAATTTTTCAATATGAATGTTTATGTTGATTTTGTTTCACCCCTTTCATATGATTAATTAATTGGAATTTGTAGATGATGGATGGGTCCTACTATATCCCCTTAATGTATTGGTAGGTCTCATGAGATAAACTAGATATGGTCTTGAATAAGGTCTTAACCATTTATATAAATGTCTTAGAACATTCCTAAATTGTATAAGATATATTGGAATAAGCTTAGTTAGTATTAGATTTATTGGAAAAGCATCTAAAACATGTTTTAGATGTACAAAATTAAAAATTCCATATTTATGAATTAAGTTTTTAATATTACATGTGATTATTTGATTAGTTAGATTATCCATGGTCATGTTTTAAGCACATGTTATTATTTATATTGAATTATTTGATCATCTATTATTCCTAAAATACTACTCTAAAGTTATTTATTAAATTGAATGTTCATCAGTGATTTAACATAACATATTTATCATGCCTTATTTATCCATATATTCCACTCTACACATAACCTTTCTCAACATCTGATCTCACCCATTTCATACATTTTATTTTCCCTAGGATACTGGGAATTATTTTGTGATCGATATTCTAGGATACAATAAGGGTAATAATGGAATTATCAAATAAAGTTATATATATATTTTATATTTTAAAATGTAATTTTAACGTTATTTATGTACATTGTTTAGCAAGACTATTAAATTATTTGTTCTTTCAATATACTATTCCTTATATAATATAACAATATTATAATTTAGAAAATGGTTCTGGGATATTGGGGTTGAGGAAAAACATGTGGAATAAGGTCATGTATAGTATAAACAATGAGAACTATATTTAGAAAAATGTAGATTATAGAACATTACGCTATGATAGACATTAATGAAAAGCATTGAAGAACATCCTAATGTTTTGATAATGAATATATTATGTGTTTTTTCTGAGAAATTCAAGTGGACATGGTTATAGAGAAAAGGTAACTAGGGTTAATAATATCAAAAATGGTGCATTTTTTTGAATTAATCATCACCTGATGTATGAAAACAGGTTGTAATGTGCACCTAGATTGACACTCCGCAAGGATATGCTTTAGATAAATCAAATTTTATTTAAAAACCATTATGAATATTTGAAGATAACAATGTCCTTAAAGAAACCATGTTTATGATTATGAGATTATATATTCGTAAATGTTTCAATTTATTTTAATTATTTAACTAATTTTGGGATTATATATATTTTTTCATAATGATATGATCTAATATAGTGTATTCCGTCATTTATAAATGGAACCTAGTATAAGGAATGAGAACTGTATCAATGATAATAATACAAAGAGTAATAAATGCCATTTATTTAATGGGGTTTATCCAATATTTTCTAGGAAACTAGTCTCCCTAACATTCTCATTAAATGAGAACATTGTGTTATGTGCTAATAAGAAAAATAAATAATTCGTTATGTATTATGGAAATGATTAGAGTAAAGAAATGTAGAGAGGAAATAGAAAAATATGGATAAAGGGATGAAATAAAAGTGGTATTTTTACACATGTGATAATTATGGAAAGAATCATTGTAGTACATTCTTAAAGAGATTTATATTTTTCTACAAGATTAGAGGGAAAGAAAACCATGATCATGAATTTAAGGAGATGAAAAAATTTCCAATTTTCAATGCTTCAACAATTAAGAGATGACGCACTATGAAAACAAATTCATGAAGAATAAAATAAATATACCTAAAATGAAGCTAATGAATCATGTTCATTCTTATCCCTTTACCAAATATTAAGTGGAATGATTAATTCGATTTTTTTTTGATTCAATAATATTTTTTATTTTAGTATTTAATCATTGATATTAATGTTAGAAGAATTATGAAATGTATAATTATTGTAATCTAATTACTTTTCATTAAGTATTTTAAAGTGTATGTTTAATGGTACCAATGATTAATAAAAATGATTCATTGGAATGTTGAACTTCATGGAAAACACATTATTGAGGGAAATATAACCCCGTATTTGTTTCTTATATTCAAATAATGATAATGGGATAAATAGATAACTGATATGAAAAAAATGTAAATTGGATATTACTAACTAATGTAGAACAAAATAATTATTTGATGAAAAAGTGGTTTATACTATCATTGATGGAGTTTACAACACTTTTTGAGTCAATTAATATATTCAATAATCTATGTTTTACTTAAGGAATAAGGAATAATTCTTATTTTCAATATGGTTTATAGAAATTCATGTTATTAACATGTTTTAACAGAACACATAATTAAGGTATTCACATGTTTGGTATGTGATGATTAAGTTCTACTTTATAATTTTTAGGGTTTAATAATATGTTAATTTTGGTAATTCAGTGACCTTATTTCCTAAGTTTTGGATCATAATAATTTACGAGGGTCATAAGGTTAAAAATTTATGTAATGGTTTATGTTGAACATTGAACAATGTTTTGGAGATTAATGTATTACTTCACCATTTGGAGATTTATTCATATTGGATAACTCATGTTAACCATTTTATTTTTGAAAAATATCAGAGGAAGGACATGTAATTATTTTATGGATCATATAACCCAATAAAAGATAAATTTATTTCTTCAAGAATGACAAATTCAACCTGAATACTCATTATTTGTAAAAACAATATGATATTCTAGTGGGAATTTATTAAATTATAAAATTATTCTTTCCATGTATGTATATTTTCTTATGTTCGAATTATAGATGGTAAAAAAATACTAAACTAAGGGATAAAGATCTTGATATAAAATTTTATCTTATTATCATAATTTATGAGGATATAACTGAAATGATTAAAACATTTTTGGTTTATGGTTTTGTGGTTTTTGATATTCATATGGCCATTCACCTTCTTGTGATCAAAAATCTCAGTCACTCCCCATCATTATTTTTTGATTTTGTTTTTCTTCCTTGTCGAAATATTTACATCTCAAGTATGATCTTCCTATGTGGAATCCTAGTTATCTGTTACTTCAGGTAACCCCTATGTTTGTGTCATTTTCGTTTTTATGTTATTTTTTTTATCCATATTATGATGTGGGTTTTTATGAAAGATTAAATCATGGATGATCCTTATCAAATTGCGTGGATGAAATTTATTAAAGGTGGGGAGAATGTAAGAACTCAAAATTTTATAATATATTTCTTTTAGAGTAAATTTAATTTTTTTTATAGCTTTCATTTCAAAAACATTTGTGTTTATCTTGTTTTACATGCAAAAAAGAATTTCTTTGATATCTTGCATAGCCCTCAAGATCATGTTTTACTGAAAAAAAATTAATAATAATATTATTATTTAATATGAATATTATCACCTAGATATAAGAATGGAGAACATGATCAAGATTCACTAAATTAAAAAAAAAATTAAAGAAATTTATTATTCATATATTTAATAGTAATTAAATAATAATAACTTAAATTAAAACAAAATACTTTCAGAAATACTGCATTCTTATAAAAGATGGGTTTTTCATGTTTTACAAAAATAATTTAAAGATAATTTTTACAACATCTATAAAATTTATTTGAAAAATAAAATTTATTTTTAAATATACATCTCAAAATTATCTTAGTTTTTGTTTTTGGTAATTTTACGAAATGTTTCATTTTTCAATGAATAGAGAAAAATAATTCCTTTTATTTAAAACAAATTTTTTTAAATATTTTACAATGATAAATTATATTTTGATCATTGAAAGTAAAATTAGTAAAATTATATATCTAATAGTTTAATATTGGATATTTTAATCATTTGAATATTGAAATTGTATGTTAAAGTGTTTTAATCTTTTGAAACATTTCTCTATGGAAACCCATTTTTTATCACGTGTATGCTATTGATTTAAAATTATATTCCACCACTTTAGTGAATTTAATTTTGAAAAATCTATTCTATATTGAGAATAAAAATAAATTATATAATATAATAAATTTAAATTTATTTTTTTCTATAATTATTATTGAAAACAGTGAAACATTAATTTCCATGATTAACGTTAAAGTGGGTTTTTTCACATTACATGAACTTGTGTTAAAATAAATTTTACACAAACATAGGACTTTTATCTAATAAATTTTATTTCATACTTATAATCATCAAGTCCAAATTAACTAACAATTTTCATTTTATTTTAGTCTTAAAGGATGAAGTACCTAGGATAAGAAAACTGTTTACCATGGTTAAAATTCAAATGGTAAAAGTGAGAAAAACATAAAGTCTAATGAATGTAATGTTTAAATAATGGTTTTTTGTCTTGTATGGTTTTAAAGAAAATATCATACCTATCTAACATTATTTATAAACTTTTTATCCACATTAGGTGAGACTGACCTCCCATTATTGAATACATTTTGGTATTTACAAAAATGACACCCCTCACTTCTCACCACATTCCAAGCCATTTGAATGGACCAAAAACTACCCAAAACACCACCAAAAGTACCTCATATAATCCTAAAAGACATATTTTGGGCATAAATCTAATCTTAGAGGGGTTTTGGTGCAATATTAAAGAGGTTTCTTGAAGAAATTGTAACATTATTCAACGATCATTTTTATTTTATTTTATTTTCCACATTCTTAATTTCTTATAAATATATTATGATATAATAACATACTTATCTTAAATATACTTATATGGTTTCATTTTTTTTCATCACTAAAAAAATATCTGCTCTAATCAAATGGGTTACAAATCATCATTCGTGTGTGCAGAAAAATACCATCTCGAACACCAATGTCATTCATTTTTTATATTACCACCTCTCATGATTGGGTATTATGATGTATATAAAGTATATATTTGATTATTATGACATATTTATACCTAGGGGTTCATTATATAATATATAAACAAATTCCATTCATTTTTTAGGGGATACGATAATGTCCCTTGTGTGTATGACAAACTACTTCATCACGAAGCGATGTGATTATTTGTTTACTAACTCTTTGAATTTGTGGTTATAAGGATAATTTTGATAAATAAATGGGATATAAATCACATAATTATAATATTATTTACTTATTTATCATTACAAGAGGTTAATATTACATTTTAATTATGAAAAATGATATCAATGTGCGTGTACGTGTGGACTACCACCTTCACAAAGCGATGTGACTCTCTTTTCATCACCACACCACATGGTTGAAATATATAATTATAATTTTATAATTAGTATAGTATATATGATATTATGATCATTTTTTTATGATAAAATATTACTTAACTTCTTTCTTTAAAGATCATTTAAAAATGGAAATGTTACAAATGCGTACGTACGCCCCAATATCTCCATGATTCTTATGTAATTCATATTTCATAATCATATATAATTATTGGTTTCAAAAGTATAATTTATGTATAAATATGATAAATATGTAATTATTTATATTATTTATATGTTTAAATAAGGACCACATTGAGCATAATCAACCCACCAAATCCATTTTTGGCACATAAACCAAATATCATGGAAACTTTCGATATAAAATTAACTAATTAAGTAATCATATATAACATGGTAAGAAGAAAAATAAAATTATTGATAAACATTAAAAATTATATTAATAAATTATATAATTAGAAATTTTTTTATTCATTATAATAAAGAATGTATGTGACATGTCAGACATAAGTTTAGGGTTTCATGACTAACTTTTAATTCTGTTAGACGTACGATATATTCAACACTTATTTCTTTTGTACAGTGTATATAATCCAATTTTTGTTTTCATATAATGAATTAATTTATCTTAATTGAATTTAATTTTTCAATTAATTTTATTTATTTCATACATCTTATGATTCAAAAATTACCAAAGTGGTAAGGGTTTATTTCCCGATCCCATAATTATCTTGGAATGTTTTTGTTTTAGTATCATTTAGGAGAATTATTTGATATTTATATCCTAAAATAAATTTATTTTCCTATAGTTTAGTTATTTATGATCTTTTTCAAGTAATAATACAATTCATTCACTCTTTGGTGCTTAAAATCATGTAAAAAATATGGTTTAGAAAATTTGTAATTATTTATCTATTCGATCTAAAATCCACTTCCATAAAAATCAATGTTATCAAAAAATGTATGTAACCTTTTAAAAATTATTTATTAAATAAAATCTTACTCATTCTGTTATTTTTACAAATTGTTTTGAAAGAGATCTTCATTTCATTTTCAATGTAATGAATGTTTGTATTTCTACTGAAAATATGAAAGGAATACTTGCTTAAACATACTCATCATGTATGAAACATTCTTAAATCCTGATGATTCAATGTTTTAAAATTTACTTTATTATTTTAAAATTTTATTTTTAGTGAAACTTTTTTTCAATATGTTTTGTGAGATTTCAATTTAAATTTTTATCTTCCAAATTAAAAGGATATTTTCCTCATAATTTTTTTAATAATATTTTTATAGTATTTATATTCATTAATGACATCAAATATTTATTGAAAATATGATACAATGGGGATGTGTTTTATTGATATCATAATTAGTTTTTTTATTGGATGATTTATGATCAATTTATTTGAGGATTTACAACTTTATTACCATTGACCATTTAACTTTGAATAGTTTATGAATATGTATATTGATTGGGGTAAAAATTAACATTTCATATATTGGTTTTTAAATATTAATATTTATGTTGTTTTATTTCACTCCTTTCATATAAGGAATTCATTAGAATTTTTAAGTTATATGAGAGGCCCTCTATAGACCCTTGATGAATTGGTATGTTTTATGAGACAAGCTAGATATGGTTTTGGATGAGGACTTACCCATATATATATATATATATTTGAGAAAGCCTTTATGCTATTAGATGTATTGGAAAAATCCTATAAAGGTATTATAATTATAAGATCAAGCATCGATGGTATGTTTTAGATATCTAGAATTTTTCATTCCATCATTATGTATTTTGTTATTGATATTCTATATAATTATTCAATTAGTTAAAATATCCATGGTAAAGCTTCAAGTTAATGTGACTATTTATATAGAATCAATTGAGCATATTTAATTCCATATAAATTATGATCCAGATATTGATTAAATTAAATATTTTTAAGTAATTTACCTTAATATATTGATTATTCCTTATTTAATTATATTTTCCATCATATTTGCACCCTTACTGATCATTTGAACTTGGAACTTTCTTATGTTTTATTTTCCCTAGGATATATGGAACTATTTTGTGATTGATATGAAGTGATACAGTACGTGTAATAATTTAATTCTAAAATTATATTTATTTTATATTTTATGTTTTAAAATGTAATGTGAATTTTAGGTGTGTATCTAGTTTACCAATACAACTAAACTATTTTCTCCTTCTGAATGTGATTCTTATATCTTATTCCAATGTAATAAAGTAAAAATAAAATATAGGATATTGGGGTTGGGAAAACAAAATATTATGGAATAGGAGGCCTCGGTATGGAAACATTAGGTTGATTTATAATATTTTAATGACCTAATGAGTAATAAAATTTATAGAACATAAGGTGGGAAGCTACCAGGTTTGTGATCCATGTATAAAGGTAAAGCTACACAATGAGTCATTTGAGCTTATAAATAGTGCGAACAAAATAAAACCACAATAATTGGTTCATTTTTATTAGGTTAGAGTTATTAAAAAATATATACTTGAAGTAATAAAGTATTCATTTGTTTTTGTGGATGAATACAACAAGTTTAATTGGGTATAGTTTTTTGTTCATAAAATTGAAAAATTATCTATATTTTTCAATTATTGTAATTTAATATGGAGTGATATAGGTTATATGATTATATATCTTATAAGGTACTAAAGAGGTAAATTTTAGAACATAAATTTTGATAAATTATATATAAATAATAGTTATTATCATAACATTTCATCTCCTAGGACTCTATAAAAATGGATTAGTGTAGAGTATGAATAGAAATATTCAATAAATGAAAAGGACCATGCTAAGTAAGAATGGTTTTACTTGAAATTTTTTGGGATAATCCCTTCAAAAAACCTTTTATGTTTTATAAAAAACTTTTATCATAATATTTCTTTGGAATCTTGTAACACCCCAAGCTTCCGTGGTACGTTTCGCTTTGAATAATGGATTGTACGCAACTTTGAGATTCTAACACACTGCGACCAATCAAAGTAGCCATTATGAATAGTAATACCCACTTAATTTTTTTTCAAATTTTATCTTTAAAAATGGACTTCATTTTTGGATTCATAACACCCAAAATATCTTAGGGTGAAGTTTTTGTACTTTTCTCATAAATTTCATATTTTGATGAATAGTGAAAATTAAGAAATTTTAATTAAAAACAAATTTTTTAATAAAAATAATTAATAGTGATAAATTATGAATTTTAGTGGTTTTAAAGTATAATTATATTATATTTTTACCATTTAATACAATTTTTTTCATTGAACATAATTTCACATTTAAACTGGACATAAGCAAGTGTCAATCTTTTGATAGTTATTATTTCTTAAAAACACGTTTTTTGTTTTGACAACGGGAATTACATTTAAAATAATTTCTGCCACTTTTGTGTTTCGAATTTAGAAAAATGGATTACATATTTAGAATCAGGAGGTCAAAATTTTGTAAATAGGTAACTTTTATTTTTAGACATTTTGAATAATTACTTCAAAAAATAATTTATTTAACATGGTTAAAGGGTAAATCAGGTAAATAAAGGTAAACAAATAATATATTAATAATAATAAATTACCCTAAAACGTGTTCGAACCATATTAGATTATACATGTCCAACCATGGTCATATTTGGGTCGATTTTGGTACTCCATGGAGCCACTTGTAAGTGATAATTACACTTTATATTAATTAAGTTAAAGTAAATACAAAAATGACATAAGCATTTTTTTTGTAAAACAATATTTACAAATGGTTATACATGTTATCTCTTAAAATATAAATATTCATTAGAAATCTAAATATATTTCCTACATAATGGTATTTTATTTATAATTTTTAGATATTGAATAATAAAATTTATTTATCACACAATGATGATGCAACATTTTCCTTATTAATAAAAGAATAAAATAATTTGTATTATTAATGTTAAAATAAATATAATTTGAAAGTTTTTATGACATACAAGAATTTTATAGGTTAATATTACATGATGGGATTTATGAAATGATTTTTTTTCTAATTAATATAGTTTTTAAGACTTTAACAAAAATCATGTTTTAAATAGTGTCAAAATTGACATAAAAGAGTTTCTAAAACAAATATTATATTATTAATTGATATAATATTCCTAAAAATATAAATTTTCAAAAAATTGACTTATATAATGATACGTGTATCATAAATTACCCTCTTGGGGTTCTCTTGGAGGTTTATAGTAGGTTTATTAACCATATAATATAAAAATACTAAGAGACATGGTAAATGTCAAACTATTTAACTAAGAGTTAAATCTAAAATATAAGGTTAATATAGTGACCCAAATATATATAAAACCTATTGGATGAGTGGTTTTAGACCCATACCCACCTTATAATTTAACTAATCTACTTTTGATCCATTAGAAACCGAAAATCATTTTATTACAAAATAACATTTCTAGTTTTTCCTAAGGTGCCTTTCACCCCTCTTATTAAAGGGCACTCCCCCCTCTCTCTAATTCACAACTTCAAAGATTTTTGGGTCAGCCAAACTCTGCCCAAATACCCTCTAAACTGTCCTCCCTTCATCCTGGAGTCCTTACTTTAGTGAGAAAGCCAATCTAAGGATCCCTTTTGATCAACTCAAAATAAAACACCCAAAGAAGAGGTAATAATTTCACCACCCTCTTTCAAGTTCTTTTCTTCTTCCACTTCTTCTTTTCTTATTGTTTACAATCTAAAATAATAACTCCACTATATTCTATATACTATGATGTTATTATAAAAATGTTACAACCATATTAGTTATTTTATCCATCCTATGAATGAAAAAGTCACCACATGTGCGTACGTACGGCTTACCGTCTCCACATCGTGGTGTAGTTTGTTATTCAAACATTTCATCATTTGGATGGACATAATAATGATTATAACTGATTTAAAAATAAATTTAACATGATAATAATTCTTTATGTATGATATAATATTCTATTATATTCTATTTTAATATCAAAAGAATGATATTGTCGCTCGTGCGTATGTATGGACTACCGTCTCCACGAACGCGATGAGATTCATTTCCCATCGTATCCATTCAAGAATAATTTTCATTTGATGACTAAAAATAATGTTTTAGGACTTTATATCATTCTGTATATTAATAATATACAACCTATCCATAACAAACACGTCTTATGTAACAAAACATATAAAAGAAAATGAGTAAGTTAACACCCGAAATGACGATAATACTAAAATATTATTAACATAGCATTATTAGAAGATTATATATGATATAATATTTATGTATATGATTCTTGTATAATTTAATAACAAAGTTTTAACTATTATACAGGAGTTTAACATACCATTGACTAAGGAAAAGAACAATGTAAGGGTTTATTTCACAATCTCATTATTATCCAAGGTTGTTTATACATAATTATCTACTTGGACATCTTTATCATCCACATACTTGTTTCTTAAAAATGTATTTCAAAACATTATTAATATTTTAGAATATAGGTTAAATTTATTTATACCATCTTTTGACTTTTTATAAGATGTTTAAAAAGGAATCTTTCTATCATTTCCCAAACAAAGACATTTTTAACCTTTTCGACAAAATTACGTTAAGAATGTATTTTTTTAACTTATATGGTGGGTGCGCCTATTTTCCACCATTATAAAATCATTGAAGCTTCCTTTACAAGATTATAATAATTTTTTCAAATATAAATTTTTCTTTTATAATTATGTGACTTTTAAATGATTTCAAAATAGAATGAGATATTTCTGTAAAAAGGTTTTGATTTCATCTATGTCAACATCCTTTGATGGATTTTAGATTATTTTAAGTTTATTTATTATGATACAAAACTCCCCTATTGTATTGAAGGATTTGTGATATATTTGACTGTGGATGTGTTATTTTTATACCATTCATGGTTTATGGATAATGTATTTACATTTCGTATACTAGTTTTAATATGAATGTTTATGTTATGTTTAAACCTGTTCGTGTGAGGAATGCATTAGACTTAGTAAATGACTGGTGGAGCCCGATATTGCTCCTTGATGCATCAGTAGGTCTCATGAGACAAACTAGTGTCTTGGCACAATTCCTTGACAAAATCTTATTTGTAGTGTTGGCACAAGGCCTTGACTATGTGGTTATGATAGTCTGGCATTATGCATTCCATCATTATGAATGTGGTTATTGATATTTCATGTTATTATTCGACAAGTAGAATATCCATGTGAATAATTAAATGGCATTATTTCATTTTATTTTTTCCATATTATGTGGAAGATCATGTTTAAAAGAATTTTGTTTTAGTTATAAATTTCCTTAAAAGTTTACGCTTTTTTATGAAAGTTTCCTCTATATTGTTATCCTTTCTGAGTATCTGAGATCACCCCTTTCTATGTTTTATTTTTTCAGGATGTGAAGAAATATTTTATGAATGACTTGCAGGGATAGTCTGAAGGGATATGAATGCGGAATATGGAGACTATTTTGATGTAATTTTTCATTTTATGATGTAATATAAACCTTATGAATGTATCTAGTGCTTCCATGGAAACTAAACTAATCGATCTTTTGAGACTTGATCTTTTGTGATCATGCAAATGATACGTAATAATGCACTGACTCTGGGATTCTGGGGCCAGGTTGTTACAGTTGATATCATAGGAAGTTTAGTACAATACGTGGAAGCTAGATTTAGATAAACTCTGATTAGAGCACATTACCCTAAGATAGACTTTGAAGATTAGTATAGAATAACTTCCTAGAATTTTGGTAATGTAGATATTTTGTGATTTTTCCAAGAAATAAATCCCTTTCTGGATACGAGCAGGTAGAGGCAGCTCTAGAACAGATGTACCTAGGCGTAAAACCTGAAAACACCCGTTTGAGCTAGAATCGAATAGGAACTGGTGCACGACAATGGGTCTTTCTACACTCTGGGTTACAACACTCCCAGGGGATATGTTTAGTATAATTCTCATTTTATTTACAAACCATCATGTAGGGTTTATGAGTATATACTTCCTCAAAGAAAACATTTTTATGATTATGGATTATATCCATAAATTGTTCAGTTTATGTTAAGTGTTTTACAAGTTGGGATTTATATATTTTGATTCATAAACTAATATAGTTGATTATATTGTTTAGAAATGGAACCTAGTGGAAGGAATGGAAATCGTATCAATGCACACACTCCATGTAGGGATTTCCCTCCTACTCAAGATAATTATTGTGGAGCTGGTGACGCAATTTGTGCTGATCAGCTAATCACCATACTGTGACAACTCACTCAGGTTATGAATAATACCCTTACCCGTATGGAGCACCTTGATCCGCAGTGTGGATGATCGATGTTATATTTCTTAATGAGGAAACAACCACCAACCTTCAATGGTAGTACAAATCAATTAGTAGATGAGCAATTGATAAATTCCTTAGAGAAAATATTCCATGCCTTGGGGAGTAGAGAAAGAGAAAAAGTTGTCATGGCAGTTTACCGCCTCACTAGAGATGCTGATCAATGGTGGGCATTGATTCAAAACACAAAGGAAGATGATGAAGTATCAAATATGGAATGGAGGGATTTTAAAGACATTTTATTAGAAAAATAATTTCCTCGTGACCATCGAGAGGATATGGAATGACAATTTCTGAGTCTGACGGAAAAGGAAGACGAGAATGTGGCAAAGTATGAGTATAACTTTACAAGGTTAGAGAGGAATTATACATATTATATACATAACCCAAGAAGTAATATTGATCATTTCTTTGATGGGTTAAACCCATTTATCCGTCGAGTATTAGTCTCACAATCATTCTCATTGTACGACGATATTTTCTCATGTGCTATCAAGATAGAAAAATAATTCTCTAAGTCTTTTGACTTTAAGGAAAATCAAGAGAAGAAGAGATCTACAGATCACTCTAAAAATCGAAATTAGTGGAAGAAGGGAAAGGTTGAATATCTATCCTGTAGTAAATGTGGGAAGAAACAGCCCGATACTTGCCTGAACAGAATGAGAGTCTGCTACAAGTTTGGTGAAAAAGGCCACCAAACTCATGATTGTAAGGGGAAGAAAGAAGCTATTGATGTTCAATGCTACAATTGCAGGGAGATGGGACATTATGCAAATGAATTTCCTAAACTTCAATGAAACATGCCTCAGAAATTACAAGGGATCAAGGCGAAGCTTATGCGATCACTACTGCTGAGGTTGAAGCTCCAAAAGATGTGGTGGCAGATAATTTAATGGTTTCCTCAAGTTTAGACAATGCTTTATTTGATTCTGAATCGTCGAATTTTTTCATATCTTCCTAGTTTTCTAAGAAAATTATATATTTCCAATTTGATTTAACAAGGGATTTGTCAGTCAAGACTCTTAAGGGAAGTATCATTGCAACAAAGATTTGTGAATCAGTTCCAATTAGAGTATATAAATGTTATTTATCTGCTGATCTCATCGTCATAACCATGATTGAATGTGATATAATCCTCAGTATGGATTGTCTTTTAGACCATGATTCAAAAATTTATTGTAAAAAGAAGAATATTTCTATTTTTTATGATGATGATAAAGAACGCCTTATCTTTAGGGAAGAATCATCACCACTTAATTATTATCTAGATCCACCCCCAGTAGCTCAACTAAATTCAATTATTGGGGATGAAAAAATAAAAAAACTATGGGGGAGGAAAGGAATGTTCAAATAGAGGATATGCCTATTGTGAAATAATATGTTGATGTGTTTTCAGAAGATTTTCCTAGATATCCTACAGAACGAGAAATCGAGTTTTCCATTAATTTAATTCCTGGTTCAAGGCCCATATCGAAGACCCCATAAATAATGGCCACTGTGGAATTAGTGTAACTAAAGAAAAAACTAGAGGAATTGAGTAATAAGGGATTTATTTTCCCTAGTTTTTATCAATGGGGAGCCCCTGTCCTTTTTGTTAAGAATAAAGATGGATCTATGAGGTTGTGCATTGACTATATTGATATCAATGCTATAACAATGAAGATCAAGTATCCCCTACCTCGCATTGATGATTTATTTGACCTAATTCATGAAGATCAATAATTTTCAAGGATTGATCTTCGATCTGGATACCATCAGTTGTGCATGAAGAAGGAAGACATTATGAATGCAACATTCCAAACTAGGTATGGGCATTACAAGTTTACAGTAATACCTGTTTGATTGACTGATGCACCCTATGTCTTCATGGATCTAATGAATAGTGTTTTCAAGGAATATCTTGATAAATATGTAGTGGTATTTATTGGTGATATCTTGGTATACTCCCAAGGCTACGATGATCATGAAAATCACTTGTGCATTATCCTGAAGACTCTAAGAAGACCTGAATAATTTGGGAAGTTTAGTAAGTGTGAATTATGGCTTCAAAAGATTTCTTTTCTTGGCCACATTGTCTCTAAGGATGGAATCTCTGTTGATCCTACAAAGACCAAGGAAATTAAAGAATTTCCAACACCAATGAGTATAACCGAGGTACACAGTTTCATTGGTTTAGCAGGTTATTATCGACGTTTCATCCAGAATTTTTCCTGATTGGCTAACCCATTAACGAAGATCACACGTAAATGGGTTAAATTTTATTGGAAAAAAGAGTGTGAATAATTTTTGAAAGAACTGAAGATAAGATTAGTCAATGATCCTATCTTGACTCTACCATCGGGGAATAACGGGTTTGTTATTTATAGTGATGCTTCAATAAAGGACTTGGTTGTGTCCTTATGCCGAATGATAGGGTCATTGCCTATGCATCACAACAGCTAAAAATTCATGAGAAAAACTATCCTACTCATTATCTTGAGTTAGAAACTATAATATTTTCTTTGAAGATATGGAGACATTATCTCTATGGTGAAAAATTTGAGATATATACCGATCACAAGAGTTTGAAGTATATTTTCTCAAAGAAAGAACTCAACATGAGGAAAAGGAGATGGCTTGAACTACTCAAGGATTATGATTTCACCATACACTACCACCTAGGGAAGGAAAATAAGGTGGAAGATGTTTTGATTAGAAATGATCATGGAGTTTTGAACTAGATTAGTGTTAAAAGGGATCCTATTTTCATGGATCTAGTGAAGATGGATATGGGAATTACTATGGAAGGGGGAAAATTGATACTTTTTCAAATGGTTTCCAAAACATCCTTACTGGAAAAGATAAATAGTTCTTAGACAGATGATGAAGAGTTTAAAAAGAAGATTAAAGCTATGAATGATGGGAGATTTAGTGACTTTGTGTATGAAGATGGAATTTTGAAATTTGGGATGAGACTTTGCGTACACGATATAACAGATCTAAACAGGGAATTACTGGATGATGCCCATATTTACAATTTCACTATACACCCTGGGAGAACCAAAATGTATAGAGATTTGAAGGAAATGTTTTGGTGTAAAAATATGAAGAGGGATATTGATGATTTTGTGTCAAGATGTATGGTTTCTCAACAAGTGAAAGCTGGAAGGAAATAACCAGGAGGAGTCATGAAACCTCTTCCCATAACTGTGTGGAAATGGGATAATATTACGATGGAATTTTTCATGGGAATACCAAAGACTCCTATAAGGAATGATAGAATATGGGTCATTGTTGATCGTCTAACCAAGTCAACACATTTTCTTGCTATAAGAGAAGATCTACCACTTGAACGTCTAGCATGACTATATATTAATGAAGTTATGAGACTTCATGGAGTACAACTATTGATTGTTTCTGATCGTGATCCACATTTTACATCACGATTCTGGAAAACTCTTCAAATAGCCCTGCATACTGAACTTCGTTTGAGTACTTCCTACCACCCCCAAACTGATGGAAAATCAGAACGAACTATTCAAACCTTAGAAGACATATTGAGATCATGCTCACTCGACTTTCAAGGTATGTGGTATCAATATTTACCTCCGGTAGAATTTTCCTATAACAATAGCTTCTATTAAAGTATTCAGATGGCACCATATGAAGCGTTATACGGAAAGAGATGTCGCACAATAACCTATTGGAATGATGTTGGTGAAAGAAAACTCACAAGCCCAAAACTTGTGGAGGAAACAATGGAAAAGGTGAAGGTGATCCAAAACCACATCAAAGCAGCTCAAAGTAGGCAGAAGAGCTATGTAGATAATCAAAGGAAGGATTTGGAATTTTAGGTAGGAGATCATGTTTTATTGAAGGTATCTTAATGGAAGGGTGTTATACATTTCGGTAAGAAGGGTAAATTGAGTCCTAGGTACACCGTACCTTTCAAAATTCTAGAACGAATTGGGGCTGTAGATTATGTTTTGGCAATGCCACCAAGTCTCTCCAAAGTTCACGATGTATTCCATATATCACTGTTGGGAAAATACATGTTGGACCGAACACATGTACTCACCTATGAAGAATTAGAATTGGAACCCGGTCTGTCTTATTACGAAGAGCATGTCAGGGTTCTCGATACAAGAGAAAAGTGTTGAGAAACCGGACAACTTGCCTAGTAAAAGTTCTATGGAGAAACCATATGATGGAAGAGGCAGCGTGTGAACCCGATGAACTTATGATGAAGATCCACCTGATTCTTTTTATGTAGTAATATTCTAGAAATTTCGAGGACGAAATTATTTAAAGGAGGGGAGAATATAACACCCCAATCTTCTATAGTACGTTTCCTTTTGAACAATGCATTGCACACAACTTCGAGATTCTAACACACCACGACCAATAAATGTAGCCATTATGAATAGTAATACCCAATTTTTAAAATTTTACAAATTTTATCTTTCAAAATAGACTCCATTTTTGGATTCAGAATATCAAAATTAGCTTAGGGTGAATTTTTGGTACTTTTCTGATAACTTTCATATTTTGACGAATAGTGAAAATTACTAAATTTTAATTAAAAAAAACATTTTTAATTGAAATAATTAATAGTGATAAATTATTAATTTTATTGGTTTTAAAGTAAAATTATATTATATTTTTACTATTTAATTCAATGTTAGTTATTGTACATAATTTCACATTTAAACTGGACATAAGCAAGTTTCAATCTTTTGATATTTATTATTTCTAAAAAACAAGCGTTTTGTTTTGACAACAGGAATTAATTTTAAATTAATTTCTGCCACTTTTGTGTTTTTAATTTAAAAAAATGGATTCCATATTAATAATCAGGAGTTTCAAATTTTGTAAATAGGTAACTTTTATTTTTAGAGATTTTGAATAATTACTTCGGTAAATATTTTATTTACCATGGTTAAAGGGTAAATCTGGTAAATAAGGATAAAAAAATAAAATTATAATAATATTAAATTACCCTAAAACGTTTCCTAACCCTATTGGATGAAACATGTCCGACCATGTGCATATTTGGGTCAATTTTTGGATCCCATGGTGCCACTTGTAAGTGATAATGACACTTTATATTAATTAAGTTAAAGTAAATACAAAAATGACAAAGGCATATATCTTTTAGTAAATAAAAATTTACATAGGTTTATACATGTTATATCTTAAACTATAAATATTCATTAGAAATCTAAAAATTTTTCTTACATAATCGTATTCAATTTTTAATTTTTAGACATTGGATAATTAAATTTATTTATGACACAATTATGATGCATTATTTTCCTTATTAATTAAAGAATAAAATAATTGGTATTATAAATTTTAAAATAAATCTAATTTGAAAGTTTTGATGCCATCTATGAATTTTATATGTTAATATGACATGTTAGGATTTATTAAATTAATTTTTTTTTGAATTAATAAAGTTAATAATACTTTAACAAAAATCAATTATTAAATAGTGTCAATATTGACATAAAGGAGTTTTTAAAAAAAATATTATATATTTAATTGATATAATATTCCTAAAAATCTAAGGATTGAACAAATGACTTATATAATGATAGTTTTATTATAAATTAACCACTTGGGGTTCTCTCGGAAGTGTATAGTATGTCTATTAACCATATAATATAAAAAAATGAAGAGACATGGTAAATATCAAACTATTAAACTAAGAGTTAAATCTAAAAGATATGGTTAATATAGTGACCCAAACCTCTCTAAAAAATATTCTTTGAGAGGTTTTGCAACCCATCCCCACCTTATCCTTTAAATAATATTCTTTGGATCCATTAGAAATCGAAAATTATTTTATTATAAAAAACTATTTCTAGTTTTTTCTAAGGTGCCCCTCACCCCTCTTATAAAAGGGCACTCCCCCTTCTCTCTAATTCACACCTTAAAATCATTTTGTCTCGGACAAATTATACCCAAATACCCTTTAAACTATCCTACCTTCATCCTAGAGGCCTTTATTTATTCATAAATCCATCTTAAGGAGTCATTTTGATCAACATAAAAGGAAACACCTGAAGAAGAGGTAATAATTTCACCACCCACTTTCAAATTCTTTTCTTCTTCCACTTCTTATTTCCTTGTTGTTTCCAATCTAAAATTATAACTCCAGTATCTTCTATATACTGTGATGTTATTATAAAAATGGTACAACCATATTAGTTATTGTATCCATCCTATGAATGAAAAAGTCATCACATGTGTGTACGTACGGCTTACCATCTCCACATCGTGGTGTAGTTTGTTATTCAAACATTTCATTATTCGGACGGGTATACTAATGATTATAAGTGATGTAAATAATAAATATAAAATTATAATTATTCTGTATATATATTATATACCATTTAATTATACACTATTTTAATATCAAAAGAATGATATTGTCACTCGTGCGTACGTACGGACTACCGTCTCCACGAACGCGATGAGATTCATTCCCCATCGTATCCATTGAAGACTAATTTTCATTTGATGATTAAAAATAATGATTAATGACTTGATATAATTATGGATATGAATAAGATTCAACCTATCCATAACAAACACGGCTTATGTAACAAAACATATAAAATAAAATGAGTTAGTTAACACCCAAAACGAAGAAAATACTAAAATATTATTAACAAAGCATTATTATAAGATCATATATGATATCATATTTATGTATATGATTCTTTTATAATTTAATAACAATTTTTTAACAACAATATAAGGGTTTATTTCACAATATATTTGTTATCTGAGGTTGTTTATACGTAATTATCTTCTGGGACTTCTTTATCATCCACAACCATGTTTCTTTAAAATGTATTTCAAAACATTATTACTGTTTTAGAGTATGGGTTAAAGTCATTTATAACATTGTTTGATTTTTTATAATATGTTTATAAAGGAATCTTTCCATCATTTTCTAAAAAATGTCCTTTTTAACGTTTTCGAAAAAATTAAGGTAAGAATGTCTTTTTTTAACTTATATGGCGGGTGCGACTTTTTCTGCCGTTATAAAATCATCGAAGCTTACCTTACAAGTTTATAAGAATATTTTCAAATATAAATGTTTTATTTTATAATTACATGACTTTTAAATGATTTTAAAATAGAAAGATATATTTCACTAAAAAGGCTTTGATTTCATTTATGTCAACATCCTTTTATGGATTTTATGATTATTTGATGTTGATTTATTATGATACAAAACATCTATATTGTATTGATGTATTTGTGATATGTTTGATTGTGGATGTGTTATTTTTATACAATTTATGGTTTATATAGAAAGAATTGACATTTGGTATGCTAGTTTTAATACTAATGTTTATGATAGGTTTAAACCCGTTCATATGAGGAATGCATTGGACTAAGTAAGTGACAGGTGGAGCCCGCTATAGCTCCTCGATGCATCGATAGGTCTCATGAGACAAATTAATGTCTTGGCATAAGTCCTTGACAAAATCTTATTTTTAGTCTTGGCACGAGGCCTTGACTATGTGGTTATGATAGTCTGGCATTATGCATTCCATCATTATAAAAGTGGTTATTGATATTTCATGTGATTATTCCACTAGTATAATATCCATGTGAATAAGTAAATGGAATTGTCTCATTTTATTTTTTCCATATTATGTTGAAGTTAAGGTTTAAAAGGATTTTGTTTTAGTTATACATTGCCTTAAAAGTTTATGCTTATTTATGAATGTTTCCGCTATATTGTTATCCTTAATGAGAATCCGAGCTCACCCCTTTCTATGTTTTATTTTTCTCAAGATGTGAAGAAATATTTTCTGACTGAATTGCAGGGATAGTATGAGGAGATATGAGTGTGGACTATGAAGACTATGTTTTGTAGTTTTTCATTTTATGATGTAATTTAAACCTTATGAATGTTTCTAGTACTTCCAAGGTTACAAAAATAATTGTTATTTTGAGACTTTATCTTTTGTGATCATGCCAATGATACGTAATAATGCATCGACTCTGGGCTTCTGGGGTCGGGGCATTACAAAAACTCACAATGAGTTATGGAAAGGTCATAATACCATGGTTGATTATTTCATAGTTTTTGGATATAATGTTTTTATTCTCAAAACTATGTATACGTTGGATGAATTTGATGTCAAATTAAATGAAGATATTTTTCTAGGATACTCTATTATAAGTAAATATTACATTTTTTATAATAATAGGATCCTAAAAATGGGAGAATTAGTTCATATTAAAATTAATGAAAATGATTCTACAGAGATGTCAACTGTGGAAGTTTATTTTCAAATATACTTTAGAGTATTCAATTTTAGAAGACTTATATCATTATAAAACTAGACACAGGTCATAAATAAACCTCTTAAGGTTGAGAATCAACCATATAAATAGTATTTTTGAAATTAAAATTGAGATCACTCTATTGAATGTGTGAATGACGATGTTGACTCTATAGTTTAAACTAGATGTTTATTGTGGTTTATTTTGAACACTAAACTTTAATTATATATTTGTTTTCTAAATTGTATCATAGATTCATTAATATAAGTGAATTGGGTTTTTTACATGAAATTTTGTCTTAATAAGTTTTCATGTAATTGTGTTTTGGGATTGGTTTATCAACTCTATTATTAGAAGGTGGTTTAATAAATATGGATTTTAATGAATAAAAATGATAAATCTTATCAGGCCATGACAAAAAAGTATGAACTAGTAATTTGAGGTTATAAGCAAGTAGAAATCATTAACTATGGTGAAAATGTATATTCAGTTAAAAATTTGAGGGACATTTAGATTATATTATCTTATGAAAAACATAATTGCTTCAAACTATATCAAATGGATGTTAAAAGTGCATTTATCAATGGATTTATCTCAAGAAAGTTTTATATAATACAACCACTAAGATATGAATCTGAGATGAATTTAAATCTTATTTTTAAGTTTATTAAATCTATTTATTGATAAAAATAATCCCCTCTATATTGGTATGATAGGATTTCATATTTTATTTTGAGTACTATTTTTAAAGGTAATTTTGATCATAATTTTTAATTAAAATTCATTCTGATCTTATCATGATTACATAGATTTATGTAAATGATATTATATTTGGTTTATCTGGGGAATTTATTTGTAATGAATTATTATATTTGATGATTAATAAATTTGATATAAGTATCATGGGTTATATTATGTTTTTTATGATTTTAGATTTATCAATGAGGGGATTTATTTTTTATGAATAAAAGTATATACAAAAATTAAAATTTGAGGTTTTTTACATGATTCATGTAAAAAATTATTATTCCTATGATTCGTTCATATAGAATGGATTATGATATTAAAATTGTTGATCATTGGAATTTTTTATGCATGACTAGAATTTTATTATATTTAAAATATAATAGATTTTATTTTAGGCATAATGTGTCCATTTATGGAAGATTTCATGCTAACTTGAAGGAAATTAATTTGAATTCAGTAAAGAGAATTATATGTTATGTGAATGGTGCAGTTAACCTAACTTATTCTATTTAGGGAATAAATATTTTGAATTACTAAGTAATTATAATTTATAATTAGAGGTTGAATTATTGATAAGAAGAGAACCAATTGATTGTGGGATTTTATTGGTAAAATATTGGTTTCAAAGAAAAAATGTTTAATAGTATTATTAAAAGCTGAGGAAGAGTATGCCAAAAAATAAAATTTTTATA
Source organism: Viscum album (assembly GCA_963277665.1). Lineage (NCBI taxonomy): Eukaryota > Viridiplantae > Streptophyta > Magnoliopsida > Santalales > Viscaceae > Viscum > Viscum album. Next base: position 1,127,591,604 of record OY728150.1, on the reverse strand, counting down.
CCCAAACACTCTTTATTATGTAGATATTTCTATATTTTGATATTCATTTCCCAAGAATTCTGATTAAGTGAAACAATTAATCCTAAAGATGTATTTTTAATAACCATATTTATAATTCTTAAATAAATAATATATAAGTTAGGTATCACTTTATTAGAGATCATATAAAATTAGGTTTTATCAATCCAAATTTTGTTCCTACTAAAAATAGCTAGTTGATATATTTAGAAATTCATTATATGTTGTATGGATTGAACGATTAAATATTATCTTGTTATGATAAAATAATGATGAAATTTATCATTAGTATTTTAATGTAGAATTAAGTAATATTAGTTTGAAAAGTCTCATAGAAAAGTATGATTAACCTTTCATATTTGGTTTTTAAAAACTATTTTGGATTAACCCAACATTGATATTGCACTCCTATTTTTTAAATATCATTTTATATACTATAAAACATTATTATAATGATTATTTTTATTAATAAAAATATGATAGATATTTATATTTTAGTATGGAATAATCACATGGCGTATATTATTAATGGAGTTTGAAGTTTAGAAATATTGATTTGTTTGAAAAATTTAAATATTTGTTTTATTTTCTTTAAATATATTTTAATATGTTTTCCATTGGCATGAATTTTATTATTTAGTATATATTATTCATATTTTTTATTTTTATCTATCTAGTATGGTATTTTAATTAATGTTAGTGTATACTATGTTCTTATGTTATTATCATATAAGGAGATTCTTGTTTTTATAATTTCACACCCTTATTACTTTTTATTATTAATTAATATTATTTTATTTTTTAAAATATTTTTTCTTTGGGGTTTGTAATTTATTATTTATAAAAATGTGAATAGAATTTTGGGTTTTGGGATTTTGAAAATGGTTGATATTATTGAGTGCCTCCTTAACAATTTTATTTTTATATTTTTATAATTATTATTACCCAATTTTTTTTTGTTATTATTAATTTTATGACTACCCAAGTTAACATCTATACAATTTTAATTATTTTCATAATTTAAAGATTAAATATCCCATATAATCTTAAAATCCAAAGACCCAAATGTTTAGTGTTTTTACTGATTAGGTATACAAATGACTTATTTTTTCAATTTATTTATCATTTAACATTATTTTTCTTCACAAGATAGACCATTTATATACATATCATACACAATATTCTTCTTTATAACCTAGTGAATGGAAATATAAAAAAAATTCTGAGTTCAGATACCTAGTAATGGTAAATATGGTAAAATAAAATCAAATATCATAAGTGGGCATAAAATGAGCATGTGGGCATGAGATCATAATCAATTTGTAATAACATAAAATATAATATTATTACTTAATAATATTGGATTCATAAATCATTAAATCATGGAAATTGTTTTTTACATAAACATGAATCATAAGTAAACAAACATGGGAAACAAGGGCATAAAAATCAAGATTTTTTATAAGAATGTGGCATGAACATAAACATAAAGGATTGTTTCCATTATCAAGGATGAATTCCAATACCATCAATGAATAGAAGAAAAATTCCCTTAGTTTTTTAGGTTTAATACCATTTCCTTTTTAATCATGGGGGATATAGACACTTAGTGGAATTGGGTTCACTCCCCATTCCTGTAAATTTTATCACATGAGATATAAAGATTTATCAAATTCATTAGAAAGATATAACAAACCCCCCCATCCTATAATGATACACCATAAATATTAATTCCATATGAACATAAGAGAATTTATCATTCCTTCATGGCTTTATTATCCTTTTGAAATGAAATGGATTTATAAGAAGTTTCCTTAAACATCATAGTAATCTATCAGACGAATTTTTTTGGATGGTATCATTAGATAATACCACTGGTAAATAATAAAAATAATTAATGTATGTTGAAATATAAGAAATATACTTTTTTAAAATCACTATATATATTATTTAAAAAATACGAATAAACATACCTTTATTTTAGTAGTAAGAAAAGAATTTATAGAACAATGGTAATATTTTTTTCTTTGAAAAACTATTGATACCTGGAATGTAATCAAACTGAAACAAATTTAATGATAATGGTAAAATAAAAATAAGTGGTAAATATTAAAAAACATAATATTCATACTCTTTTAAAGAATGTCAAAATTAAATCACATGCAAGACATTGAAAATATTCATTTAAAACCTTTGTAAATAAAGTATAATACAGTTGATAATGAAAATGATGAATCATTTAAATAAAAAGAATAATATTATTTAAAAAGTATAAAAAAATAATCATGGAGGAAAAATAATTAGGCAAAATACATCAAAACTGTTAAATCATTGATTTAAAATAAAACCCCTTTGAAATTTTAGAATCAAAACCCCCTTGAAAGAAAGAACATTGAATGATAATTAAAATAAAATTATTTAAATGTATTCATGATGTAATATGATAAATAGTTAGTATATAAAATATAAAAATAAAACATTTTGGAAAAAAATATTTCACAAGAAAGTGAAATTAAGATGAAAAAACCTTACTTCAAACTTCTGCTTAGTTGGAAGCACACTAACATCCCTATAAAAAAAATTTAGGTTTATGATTAAAATTATTAAGAACATTATTCATAGTTATTATAATTTATAATATTAAAATAATTTTCATACTTTTTAATTTTTTAATTTTTTATTGTTAAAATTAGTATTTGAGTTTGAACTATTATGTTTCCCTAATAAGATTAAATTTTGCGGTTTTGGTATTTTAGTATTTTTTTCATCGGTTAATCATCTTAATAATTATCATGTTATGTAATAACATATTTTTATATATTTATAGAGTACTATATCTATTTCATGGAACTTATGTAGATACTTTTCTTGGAATAATTAAAAATATAGGATTTCAGTGATTAAAAATTTGATAAAAGAATTAAAATTATAGGTAAATAAACTTTTGATTATTCACACAAGAGAATTATGAATACATGATAAATTAATTAGTGATATATATTATTAATAGTGTTCAATTTTTCCAAATTATTCCTGAAATATACATTATAGTCACATTCATGTAGGTGGTAAACCCAACCAAAACCAGTAGACATTATAATGGTTGAATAAAGTAAGAACATTTTAATGAATAGTGATAATATAACTTTTATAGAACCTTAATATTTTCAAAAACATATTATTAAAGTGATAAATAAAATTAAATAAGACTTAGATTAAAAATATATATAATTGTAATAAAAAAATTGATCTCGCTTACATTGAGAGCTTTGATATCTTCTTGAAGCACCTTATTGAAATGAGCGGTTTTGGGATTCTTATTAGGAATAGAGGTTCCCAAAAGTAAAATATAATTTTTATGGAGATAGTTTAGGAATATTTTCAATAATATTTCTAATGTAATGTTTATTTTGAGGTTATAGTATGATATTTCCTTTTTTAATATGAGAATGGGGGTACTTTTCTAACATTAATTTCATAATATAAAAACAAAGATTTCTTATCAAGAAGAGTTGATCCAGATTATCTAAATTTTTATTATATGATAGGGTAGGTCAAGAATCCACTTATAAAATCAATATTATATTAGTTTTTAATATATTTTTGAATTATCCCTTAATTTAACCCCCCATTAACTGTTTTAACATGTATTGATGTGGCTAACTTTTACAATGGTTAATCATTTTTATAGAAAGAAATGAAATATTACTTACTAGATATTTTCAATAATCTAATTCAAATATTAATACCATTTTAGATGATTCAATTTCAAGAGGTTATAAAAATTAGTTTAATATAAGTATGCATAATGCAACAACAAACAGTTTTTAAAAAATGCATTTGAAATAAAAAATGATTTTAAACATTTTTTACAATATAATAATCATTAAATGATACGTAATTTTCGTGAATATATATAAATCTTTTATTTCACCTAAAAATATTTAAAATATAATATTTTTCAATTTTAAATAAATACATATAATATGATATAAAACAATGTTTAAAAAACATTATTGTTTTATAATGAATGTGATACTCCTTATAACTATTTATTTATTTATTTAAGGTTACTAAACTATTTTACTAATAATTCCTTGAATTTAATAAATCCATTTTATGGATAATATTATTCAAAACTAATAAATTTAACACTAATTCCAAATTTAATAAAATTGTTTTTATAAACCTATAGTATATTACTATGTGAATTAAAACCCTTTTATTTTAAAAAATAATTTATTTTTTATAATTTTTATATTTAGAATATATATATAATTTTTTATTGTATAATAGATCATTATTAACATTAGTTTACTATTTCTAGAATCACAAGATTCAAAACACAATAAATTTATTCAAAATAACATTTGTACTAAAATTGCATTGAGTTACACTCTACCCCCTTAAAATAATTTCAAAAATAAAAATTTCATTAGATAGATTAAAATTGGTGAGGGTAATTTTGTATCATTACAACATTAGATTCCCATGTATCTTCCTCAAAAGTATTATTTCACCTTACAACTTTAGCTGGGTGGGTGTCCTTGTCCCACATGACCTTTTCTCTATGATTCAAGATCTCCATCGATTATATCTAATAAGAGAGTCATTATTTTAATTATAGAGCTTCAAAACATATTAGATCTGAAAAATTTTGTGTGTAATTATTCAAAAGTGAAACATGGAACACAACAGTCACCTTATAGAAGTTTTGTTGATGTTCTATGAGATAATATACATTTCCGAGTAAATCAAGTATATTTAAGAGACTAATATATATATATATAGAATACCATTCTATTCTTTACAAACCTCATAATACCCTTTTAATGATATATCCTATACATCACTTTTTCACCCACATCAAATTCCAAATATTTTCTATGATTATCAATATATCTATTCTTTCGACACTGTGATGACCTCATATATAAGGACCCAACCTTAAACATTACATAATCATGAATTAAAAGGATAATTCACATTGAGGATCTTTTCAGGTTTAGAGTTATAGAGAATTAAGTCATAAAATTTACATAACAAAATAAATATTACATGAAGACAATTCTACTCAGTATCCATTTTTTCAGAAAAAAACTGTTTAAAAGAGTCATGTGTACTTCCATATTTTAGACAACATGACTTTTACTTGATCCCATCCTTGAACCTCACTCATATTTAAGTCCTGTAGAAAGCACTTCAAAAATATGGGATGAGCATAAAAATCTCAGTAAAGGATATAACATAAGGAATGAAAACATTTTCCCATAAATAAATAATAAAAAAACTATACTTTTCAATCGTAACATACCTCATGAAATCATAAGATTTATGAACAACACATAGAAATCATAAATCATAAAGGTAACTTACGGCATAAATAACATACTTTCATTATAGCTATCACAGCTACATAGGGAGTCAAATTTGGAATACCCATCATAGTATATTCCCTAAATCTCTTATGAGAAAAATTAGCATTTACCTCCATTTTGTTACCCAATGCGTTGGAGTGCTATCTTGGGCTCACCCGCCCTAGGTTTATCATGAAACCACACGTATGCGTAAACAATGCCAATAGCCATAACATATTCATAACCCCTAAAACATACAAAATGGAAAGAAAACATTTCCACATTGCAATCACAATATATGATTTCAAAATATTGACAAAATCAATGATTTTATCAAAAAAAATTCAAAGCCAATAAAAATATTAAATATAGAGATTTATGAATTAAAGTGCCCCATACCACTTTGAAGATTTTGAAAGAAATTTAAATTTCAAAACATTCATATCTATATGAATAAATCCTTAAAACCATTTTTAAAACATTGACATTATTTTGAAATATTATAAGAATAAACCTTTAAAACATTTAAAACGATATTTTAGTTAAAGTGTTTTTTAACAAAATGAGAGACCCTAGAATACAAATAATTGAAGAATAAAATTTAATCAGAACATAATAATATCATGAGAATAAAGGTATTCATGATATAATATTCCAAAGTATAGTATATACACCATATAATAGTGGATTGGTGCATATCAACAATGAAGTCTCAATAGAAATGTAGATTGAGACGAAACCCCTTATAAAGACTGTATCCTTAGATTAAGGATAAATAAATTACATAATTATTTGTGACAAATATAAATAAACCCAATATAAGTGGATATTAATTGTAATAAAATCATAGGTTATTCACACATATTCATAGCATGACATAATCAAGAAGTAGATGTTTAACACAAAAATTGAAATTGGGTTAAGAAGTTTTCTTAAAGAAATTTGACAACCCAAAGATGTTACTTTTAAATTCAGAAAATAAGTTTATGAGAGAGAATAGGAAATATAATCACTTGGAAATAAAATTTACATCAATAAGGATATATAATAACATATACCAACATAAAAACAAGTAAATTAAAAGACATAACAAAAAAAGTCCTTTAAAAAAAGGAGGGTGAAATATTCCCTTACTGATTTGGTAACTTACGAAATACACACCCCATGAAAGAAATATCACAAAATGAATATTTAAATACCCATAAATTAAATTATATTACACAAAAAATACAATCATGGGTAGTAAATTTACCACAAAAAGGAAATAGTGGCTAATATAGCAAGAATCTCTGGATAATAAAAGTGAGATGAAAAACCTTTACCATGTTGTAATCAATCAAGTCATATGAGAAAAGTTAATAACCGAGAAATTAATCACATAATACCATGAATATAAATATAATCCGGATAAAAAATTAAATTTAAATACACAATAAACCACATGTAATAAATAAGTGGTGAAAAATGAAAATCTCACGGAATTAAAAGTGAGATAAGAAATCTCTTACCTCGTGTCCAACTTGACTCATATGTTCCTTATTCTTCCTGAACAATAAAATTTAGTTAATTTATACTTGATTAATAACCTTTTTTATGTTTATTATTACTTTTATATCATTTATTACCTTTCAACAACAGTTAGTTAATTATTTGAGTTCATATCAGACATTTTGTTGATGTTCAGAATTTGAGTTAAAAATGAACTTTTTATAACTACAATTTGTCCATGTGGTCAATAATAAATTATCTCTAGAATGATATTAATGATTTATATATCATATATATCATATATATCAAGTATATAAATGTATTTATATTAGTATATAACATTTGGAGATAAGAAATGAAATACACCGTTCATGGAGATGGTAAGCTGTACATACGCATGAACACTAATTTCATTTAGATTTAAAATTTTATGGAAGGAAAACTTAATGATACATAGGTATATTATAATTAAAGTATAATATAATATATAATATCATAAAATACATCCTTTATACATCCCACATAAGGCATTAACAGGTCATATCACTTTGAGGGGGCGGTAGTCTGTACTTCCTAAAATGAAATTATTGCGTTTACCTATTATGGAAACCATAAAGGTATGATATAAATGAAAAAACATAAGAATAATGAATACATAAACATAATAAATATCATATATAAATAAAGTTCCATCATAATGGCCACCATGAGAGGTGGTAGGAGTTAATTGAACAATCATCGTTTCGTAAGGTGTTAGTTTGCCATCTAGAGAAACATTATGTTCATTACCCATTAGATAAAGGTGTGTCCAAGTTTAATTTAAATACTTCCCATAAATAAATCCTATAATATTGTGGATACTTGTTTTTTTATATAATAAAGTAATAAAAATAGTTTAGAGGGTTGGAGAAGTAAAATAAATCAAAAGAAATTAACAGAAGATGTTACCTTTAAATCGGGTAACTCTCTTTGGTTTGAACCAAAAGGGTTTCTTGAAGTGTTTTCTGTAAAGGGTAATGCTTCAAGGATGAAGAGAGGGATCTTGGGAGCATATTTTAGCTGAGTTTTCACTATCGAAAGGCTTGAGAAGTGTGAGAAATGGGTTTGAAGAGAGGGCTTTTTGTAAGTTAGAGGAGGGGCTCATTAGGAAAGTTTGAAACAATTATTTTATTATAACCTCATCTTTGGTTTCAAAAGGTCAACTATTCGTTAAAAACAATTTTAATATGACTCATGGTTGAAATAAAATAATCCCATATGAATTTAATAGGTTTTGGATATTGTTTTAATATTTATAATCTTATTTATTTAAATCATTTATTAATGAGGTAAATATTGCATCATTATTGTGTCATAAATAATTTAATTTATTTGATGTCCAAAAATTATAAGAAAAATACCATGATTTAGGAAATATTTTTATATTTATATATAATATTTATAGTTCAAAAGATAACTTATATAACCTCATGCAAATATTTATTTACTAAAAAATATTTGTTTTTGTCATTTTTGTCTTTACTTTAAATTAATTAATATAAAATGTCATTATTACTCTCATGTGGCTCCATGGGGTCCCATATTCTACACAAGGATTCCCATGGTCAAATATGTATCATCCAATAGGATTAAAACACATGTTCTAGTAATTTAATATTATTATAATATTATATTTTACCCTTATATACTATATTTACTCTTTAATAAGGATAAATAAAATATTTATTAAAGTAAATATTTAAAACGTCTAAAAATAAAATATACCTATTTACACAATTTGGACCTACGGATTCCAAATATGGAATCCATATTTCCAAATTAAAAACATAGAAGTGGCAGAAATTAATTTAAAATTAATTCCCACTGTTAAAACAAATGACGTGTTTTTAAGAAGTAATAACTATCAAAAGATTGACAGTTGTTTATGTCCAATTTCAAAATGAAATTAATTTCAATGACCAAAATTATATTAAATGGTAAAAATATATTCTAATTTAACATTAAAACCAATTAAAAAGATAATATAACCATATAAATATATTATATTAAAAGGAACTTTTGAATTAAAATACAGTATTTTTCACTATTCGTTAAAAAAGAACTTTATCAGAAAAATACCAAAAATTTACCCAAAATTAATTTTGATGTCTTGAATCTAAAGAATAATTTTATGTTGTCAAATAGAACATATAAAAGTGAAAAACAACTATATTTAAAGAGGGGTCACCATTAAGAGGCATTAAATCGACCTTTTAGTGAATATTAAAGTATTTATGCTTAAAATCATATTCTTTACATATTTTAAGCCTCAAAATTTTATTGAATAAATGTAAAAATATTCAAAAAACATGTATAATAATATTTTAGTTAGTTATATTCATTCCTGCCAATACAAAGGCTAGGCTTTAACTACTATTGAAAATATTAATATTATATTATTAGTGTGCTACGTATGATTTCAAAGAAACCCATTGTTGTGTATTGGGTACGACATCGAACATAACATCCCATTTAAATTAGAATTAATATTTAATTCACAAATATTAATATGTATGACAAATTTCATGTTATTTATTTACCTAGGATGTTACATCCTTTTCCCCTTTTGGGAATTGCGTCATCACAATTTTATAACTAGGACTGGAAATTTTATTAAATGTTCCACATCGAAATAGAGTCAGTAAAACTATCATTTTAGTAGAATGAAAGAGAAGTAAATAGGTCACCCAAGATAACCCATACTCAGATTCCATGTAGGGAAACCTGGATATTGAAGAGAAAACAAACGGTCAAGTTCTAATAGAGAGTGGTAGAAAACATGATTAGGAGAATGTTAGCCACCAGAAAGTCACAAACTTATGATGTGTTAAATGTCCTTTGATTTCCCTTTAGGAAACGTAAACCAACAACGTATTTGTTTTATGTTCCTTTTCATAATTTTCAGGAATTCATTTACTACATAGAATAAGAACATAATGAAATATACTTACCTTCAAGTAGAGTTTCATCATTTAATATTTTTCTACCAAAAACTAATCTTTTCTCCAAAAAATGAACATTAAAAAAGACGTGGTCATATCAAAAGCACAAGAATCACATTCTAGAGAATCACATAATCCAAAAAAGAAGAACTATATATTTTCCTTTCCTTTAAACATCAACTAATATAAAAATAGTTAGTACGAGATCATATAATCCCCAAAAAAGTATAATTTTTTATAAATAAAATTACTACTCTTAATCTTTAAAATTCAGAAAAAGTACCCAAAGTTCAAGAAAGACCATTCAATACATAATTTTTCTTAAATTGATTCAAAATAATCCAAAATAAAATTGAAACCCAAAACTCAGAAGGATTTCATCTCATAGTATTCCACAGTAAATCTTAACATTTATCTCTAAATAGCATCAAATAATCTTATCATCTCATACTAAAGTGTAATTAACCTAATCACATATTCTCTATGATAGGTTAGTCATTTCCATAAATAACCCAGATATCTATATTTCCAAAATAAAACAAAAATTCTTCCAAAAAATAATATTTCAACCATTACCCGACAATTTAAATCCCATAGTTTTCCATTTTCCATAGTTATATATTATTCCCCAAAAGAGAGAACGTCTTCCAAAATCACTTTTATTACTTAATCACCAAATAATTTAATTATACTAAGGATATCCATTTGATAAAACATAAGATCCCAAATCAACATATTCTTAATCAATAAAATCATTTAACTAAAAAGAATAAGTCATACTAACTAGGGACTTCATGTATTCTAGTGGTAGGCAATAAATCCCAATCACACATTGGTTGTGGGTTCGATTCCTACAACTTTGTCCAACATGACGGGTTGTCACACGGTCTACGTGTTGTCCCTTTTCTAAAACTCAAAAATAACCCGAACATGTATTAACCTCAATGGTTTCTTTATACCTCTCATTTTCATCCCAAATCATTATGATCTCCACATCATAATTCTTTATGTCTTATATATATTGTCATTTTTTTATTTCACCACTATATGATAAAATGAAATGATCCCCATAACAAAGAACATCATACCTAGATCATGGAGTCCACTTGGTTTCATTGTGATCTTGTTCATGTTGGTAGAAGGTCCATTCATTGCAACAATGTTTTAAAGATCTTCAAAATCATTTTCTTCCTTCATCCAAATACACATTGTATAACTTGGGTCATAATAGTTATAGAAAATAATCATCTATGACATATAATTTTAAAAAATCTGATAAAACATGATTTCTATAAAATAGTCGGACCGAATATGAGTGGAACCTTTCAATTAACAGTCCTTTTAAAATACTAGAAGTATGTGCTGAGAGACTATATTGTAAAAGAAAATAAAAATATGTTGTGCAAGGGTCTCTTTCTTTAGAACCATTTTTAAAATCATAATATACTTCAAAATCTTGTGATAAGGTAAAATATTTGAAAATCATTTTAAAATATTTACCTTTCTTGAAAATATGAGAATATTGTAAAAATAGGATTTGATTAAATAAAACCCATGATCCATGATAATAATGGGGTATAGTGGAGGTGTTTGATATCTCAAACAATTTCTTTCATGTGAGTTGTAATTTAGAAAAGGTTTCACAATCATCCAAACATGACTTTGCAATAATTATTGCAAGAAAGTCATGAGGAAGAGATATGAATGTCATTTGATACCTTCCTCCTTCCATTTGTAACATACTTTCCTTGATTTTCAAAAACATATAAAACAAGGATTTAACTGAAATAATAGACATAGGGACTAACCATGGGTTTAATGAAAACTTCTAATCTCTATAGTTGTTTAAACTGACATCTGATACCAACTATAAGGACCCTGCCTTAAAGAGTACATAATCTTTAATTAAATGGATAATTCATATTGAGGATCTTTCCAAGTTTAGAGTATTAGAGAATTAGGTCATAACATTTACATAACAACATGAATATTACATGTAGACCCTTATACTCAGTATCCATAGTGTTCATAAAATAAAAACTCTTAAAAAAATAATCATGTCTAGTTCCATGTTTTAGACAACATGACTTTCCCTTGATCCCATCCTTGACCCTTATTCATCATTATGTCCTGTGGAAAACATTTCAAAAACATGGGATGAGCATGAAATTCTCAGTAGAGGATATAAAATAAGTAATGAAAACATTATCCCATCAATAAATATAAAAAAATGAAACCATACTTTTTAATCATAACATACCTCATGAAATCATAAGATTTATGAACAACACATAGAAATAATAAATCATAAAGGTAACTTATGCAATAAATAACATAATTACATTATAGATATCACATCTATAGAGGGAGTCACATTTGGAATACCCATCATAGTATATTCCTTAAATATCTTAGGAGAAACATTAACGTTTACCTCCATCACGTTACCCAATGAATTAGAGAGCTATCTGGTGCTCACCCACCCTAGGTTTATCATGGAACCACCCATATACGTAAACAATTCCCAATATCCATAAAATATTCATAACCCATAAAACAAACATAATAGAAAGATAATATTTCCACATTTCAATCACAATATATCATTTTTAAATATTGAAAAAATAAAAGCTTTTATCAAACCATTTTAATTCCATTTAAAATATTAAATAAAGAGATTTTTGAATCAAAGTGTCCATACCACTTTTGTTAGGTCCACTAGGCTGAATACCCTGAGAGGGGGGGGGGTGAATCAGGGTATGACTAATTAAAAATTAATGCCCGTTCTGATCTTGTTTCGCTGTTAAGCAAAACACTCTTCTCTCTCTTTCCTGCTACACAATATAAACATAAAGTAAATCAAGTGCAGGACACAGCAATTTTACTTGGTTCACCGCTAAGGGCTACTTCCAAGGAGCATATGCCGACAGGTTTCCGGTCGTACAAAATTCCACCAATCTTCACTAGTTGGGGATTACAAGGTTCGGGATAGATCACTTCTATACCCAGGCTCACTAACTTTACAAATTTAGGGTCAGCTCACTGCTTTCCCAAGGGTCACTCCATGTCTCTCTCTCTCTCTGGCTCACTGCCGGTGAAGAGGATCACCTTCTTCCTCTTCCTAATCTCACTGCTCTTGGAAGGAATCCACTCACAGTTTATAGACCTGTAGGTCTCTTAATTTTCATGAATGAATGAATCTTTCTCTGTGTGTAGATGCTCTGTTGAAGTACAACTTTCACCCTTAGATGAATATCTCTTTGCACCGAAGGTATTGGGCAAACTTCCAGCTTCCACATAGTCTGAAAAACACTGCTGGAACAAACCTTACATGGCGCGCAAGTCTACCTCGACGCGCAAGTATCGGCGCACAAGTCACAACGGGCGCGCAAGTCCTCCTATGACACTTGCGCGACACAAGCTTCCTCAACTCCAAACTTGCGCGACTCACTTCCTTTTACGCCCAAACCAATATTGGCGCGCAACTCCACCTGCGCGACCCACACTCACCACTTGCGCGACCACCTCACCTGGGCGACCGGAGCTCTGATTTCTCAAAGAGTTGAACTCCGGTGAGAATGAAGAGGGGTGGTCCAGTATTTATAGGCAATCTGACCACCCAGCGCGACGGCGCGCAAGTCACCTGCGCGACCCAGTTTCGGCGCGCAAGTCTTCTGTCCTTTTAGACACTTGCGCGACAAACTCCCAAACTTGCGCGAACCTACTTCCTTTTCCATATTTTGATCTTATTATCTTGAAAAACATATGGTGAACAAGTTTCCTATTCTCCAATTCCTCGGCGCGCAATTCCCTTTGCCAAAAACACTTTTCTTCATCTGCCGATTTTCAGGCCCAAAAATTTGGCAAACACTGGGAAACGGCGCCACCTTGTATATGTTCTTTTGAAACGCCTCCAAATCATCCATTCCTTTTATCGAAGTTCTTGAATCAAACATAGATTGTTGACCTCAGCTCTTGAACTCGACATTCCACCATGAAATCCTCTTTGTCAAAAAATTTGTATGTCATTGTTTTTCTTTGTCAACAATCAGTACTCAGATGTCCACTTTGTCAATAAACAGAATCACCTCAAAAATACTTCAATGACACCTTGAGGGATTTTTTCCCAACAACTTTCAAGCTTCTGAAAGAAATTTCAATTTCTGAAGATTCATGTCTATATGTATAAATACATAAAACCATTTTTAAAACATGGACATTAATGTGAAAGATTAGAATAACAGACATTTAAAACATTTAAAATGATATTTTAGTTAAAGAGTTTTTTAAAAAATGAGAGACCCTAGAATACAAATAATCTAGGAATAACATTTAATTAGATATTAATAATATCATAAGAATAAAGGTATTCGTGATATAATACACCAAAGGATAGTATGTACACCATATAAGAGTGGATTGGTGCATATCAACAATGAAGTCTCAATGGAAATGTAGATTGAGACGAAATCCCTTATAAAGACAGTATTCTTAGATTAAGGATAAATAAATTACATAATTATGTGTGAAAAATATAAATACACCCAGTATATGTGGATATTAAGTGTAAAAAATCAGAGGTTATTCAAACATATTCATAGAACGATATAATCAAGAGGTAGATATTTAACCCAAAAATTCAAATTGGGTAAAGAAGTTTTCTTATAGAAATTTGAAATCTTGACGACGTCACATTAAAATTAAAAAAATAAGATGCTGAGAGAGAAAAGGATATCTCATCACTTTGACATAAAATTTACATCAATAAGGATATATAAGAACATATCCCAATATAAAATGAAGTAAATTAATTGACATAACAAAAAGATGTCTTTTAAAAAGAGGAGGGTGAAAGGTTCCCTTACCGATTTAATAACATACGAAACATAAAACCAATTAAATAAAGATCCCACAATGAATATATAAATACCCATAAATTAATTTATATTACACAAATAATATAATTACGTGTAGTACATACACCACACAAAATGAAATAGTGGCTAATATAGAATGCATCTCGTGGGAATAAAAAGTGAGATGAAAAACCCTTACCATGTTGTAATTAATCGAGTCGCATGAGAAAGGTTAATAACCACCAAATGAGTCACAAAATACCATGAATATAAATATAATCATGATAATATATATCAAATTTCAGTAAAAAAATATACCACATCCCATATATAAGTGGTGAACAATGGAAATATCACAGAATTAAAAGTGAGATAATAAATCCCTTACCTAATCTCCAACATGACCCATATGATACTTTTTCTTACGGAATAATAAAATTAAGTTAATTTATACTTTCTTCATAACCTTTTTGAGGTTTATTATTTCTTTTATATCATTTATTACCTTTCAATAATAGTTATTTAATTATTTTAGTTCATATCGTACATTTTCTCGATGTTCAGAATTTGAGTTAAAAATGAACTTGTTATAATAAGAATTTGTCCACGTGGTCAATATTCCATTATCTCTAGAATTATATTAATGATTTAGATATCATATATATCATATACTTACTGTATATACATGTATTTATATTAGTACATAACATTTGGAGATAAAAAATGAAATCCAACATTCATGGAGACGGTAAGTTGTACGTACGCATGAACACTACTTTCATATATATTTAATATTTAATGGAATAAAAACATAATGATACACAGGTATATTATAATTACAGTATAATATCTTATATAATATCATTAACTTCATCCTTTATATATCCCACATTAGGTATTAACGAGTCATATCACTTTGAGGGGGCGGTAGTCCACACTTTCTAAAATGAAATTATCGCGTTTACCTATAATGGAAACCATAAAGGTATTATATAAATGAAAAACACAGAATAATAAAGAAAAAATAAACATAATATATATCATATATAATTACAGTTTCATCATATTGTCCACCATGAGAGGTGGTAGGAGTTAATTGAACAATCATCATTTCGTGAGGAGTTAGTTTTCCATCCACAAAAACATTATGTTTTTTACCCATTAGATGGAGGTGTGTGTATGTTTAGTTATAATCCTTCCATTAAAAACATCCTAGTATATTTAGGATACATTTTTTGTTATAAAATAAAGTAATAAAAAGAGGTTATGGGGTTGGAGAAGTATAATAAAAAAAAGAACATAAGAGAAGATGTTACATTTAAATCGGGTAACTCCCTTTGGTTTGAACCAACAGTGTTTCTTGAAGTGTTTTATGCCTAAGTTAAGGATTATAAGATTAATAGAGGGATCTTGGTATCTTATTGGAGTAGATTTTTCAGGAGCCAAAGGCATGAGAAGTGTGATAAGTGGGTTAGAAGTGAGGTATTTTTATGAGGGGAGGAGAACTTTAAGAAAGTTTGAAATAATTATTTTATTATAACCTCATCTTCAGTTTCAAAGGGTCAACTAATTGTTAAAATAAACTTTCAGATGACTTATGGTCGAAATAAATTAATCCAATATTAATTATAAAGGTTTTTGATATTTTTTCTAATATTTATAATTTTATTTATTTAAATCATTTATTAATGAGGTAAATATTGCATCATTATTGTGTCATAAATAATTTAATTTATTTGATGTCAAAAAATTATAAAAAAATAACATTATATATGAAATATTATTAGCTTTACAAATAATATTTATAGTCGAAAAGATAACTTATATAACCCCGTATAAAATTTTATTTACTAAAAGATATTTATTTATGTCATTATTGTCTTTACTTTAAATTAATTAATATAAAATGTCATTATTACTCCCATGTGGCTCCATGGGGTCCCATATCCGACCCATGGATGCCCATGGTAGGATATGTGTTAGAAAATTGGATTAGGACACATGTTAGAGTAATTTAATATTATTATAATATTATATTTTACCCTTATTTACTATATTTAACCTTTAACCATAGTAAATGAAATATTTACTAAAGTAAATATTTAAAATGTATAGAAATAAAAGTTACCTATTAACACAATTTGTACCTAATGATTCCAAATATGGAATCTATATTTCTAAATTTAAAAAATAGAAGTGGTAGAAATTAATTTAAAATTAATTCCTGATGTTAAAACAAATAACGTGTTTTTAAGAAATATTAACTATCAAGAGACTGAAACTTGTTTATATCCATTTTAAAAATAAAATTACTTAAAATAACCAAAATTAGATTAAATGGTAAAAATATATTCTAATTTCACTTTAAAACCAATTAAAAATATAATATAACCATATAATTAAATTAGATTAAAAAGCACTTTTGAATTAAAATACAGTATTTTTCATTATTCATTAAAAAATTAACTTTATCATAAAAATACCAAAACTTTACCCAAAGTAATTTTTGATGTCTCGAATATAAAGAAGAATTGTTTTTTTGTCAAATAGAACATATAAAAATGAAAAACACTAGATTTAAATAGGATTCTCCATTAAAATGCAGTAAATCGACCTTCTAGTGAATATGAGAGTATTTATGCTTAATATCGAATTCTTTACTTATTTTAAGACTCCAAATTTTGTTGGATAAATGTAAAAATATTCAAAAAACATGTATAATAATATTGTAGTTAGTTCTATTCATTCCCACCAATACAACGACTAGGCATTAACTACCATTTAAAATATTAATATTATATTATTAGTGTGCTACGAAAGATTTCAAAGAAACCCATTGTTTCATATCGGGTGTGCCATCGAACATTGAATCCCCTTTAAAGTAGAAATAAATTTTAATTAAAAAAATATTAATAAGTATGAAAAATTTCATGTTCTTTATTTACCTAGGATGTTACATCATATGTCACATAATGGTTTGGACATTTTTTTATTTCCTAGACAAGGTCAAGTCCAAATAGCTTCCTCCCTTCAACTTCATACGAACATGTCATCATTTTGTATATATTCCCATATAGAGCCACATATGGTTATATTTTAATGTTGTGGTGGAAACTAATATTATATGAGATCTCAACCTGAGGAGAATGATGACTGAAACTTAAATTGAAATTCATAGAGAAGGATGTTATCATAGCTCAAACTGTAAGAATGATCCTTTCAAATTGACCTCAAATTTCATCATCATAATATAAGACAAATAATATCTATATATCCTATTTATAATAAAGACTTCAAAAAAATTTATATAAAACTTTGACCTAGAATTTATATAATTTAGGGTGGTACTCTATGTAAACTTACCACTTCCTTTATGTATAACTTGTAAACTTTATCAAGTGATTAATATTCTTAGATAATAATTTATATTTGTGAATTTTTATGTCAATAAAACACAACCCAAGTGGAAATATTTCATTTAGGCGTCTTGGGAATATCAATGATAAAATCTATAGTGGTGTTTTATTATTTCCATATTAGTATAGAAAATTATTTCACCCTGAAATTAGATTTATAACACTCAAACATTACTTTTTGAAAAAATATTCATCAAAACATATACGCTATAATATCCCTTTTCATGTTGTCTCATCATAATTTTTTGTTAAAATATCCATTCAACTATATAATTACCATATAAGGTCTGATATTTCTTGACCTCATTCCTTTTTATTTTCTTAGGGATCATAGGGGTTGTGAAGGAGTTAATAGGTGTTATAATGGTAAGAAATTAGTCATGACCATTTATAAGGTCACTACACCATGGTGGAAGGTTTGGTGAAGGGCATTTGTATGTTTTCTTAAAGGATTTAGCATGGGGTAGGATATTTTAGCATTAAGTGTTTCGTGTTTTTCGGTGGAGTTATCGATTTGGTGTTCGGTTTCACCACAATGAGTGACATGAATTGTTTGGTTAGTTTAAATGGTGTTTTAATTTTCATTCAATTGTTGATATATAGTGTCGAAGAAATTTATTGAAGTGATGATTTTATGGAGGAAAATTGGGCATGAAAATCAGTGAGTCCCACTGAAAAAAATGGATAGTTTGGATAATTCCATGCCATAGTGATGGGAATGGGTGGGGTAAAATGGTTTGTTTTTTTAAACCGTGTTGTACTAGGTGATGTAGAGATGGTCAAAATGGTTTAATGAGAGTTTTAAGGTGAGTGATCTATGGGATTTAATTTCCTTCAAAACTAGAAATCGCATTGAACGAAGGCACTATAATCATTTTGGGAGTTCACTATGTTGTGTTGAAGGATATCAAGCTTCCTCTATAAACAAAGGGAACAATATTCCTTAGTTTATATTTTTAACTCACTCTATCAAACCCTATCTGACAATTATTTCTATCACCCCTCTCCATTACTCCTTAAGGTGTTTAAATATCTTGTGTCATCGAATTGATGTCTTAAATAAATGTATTCTCTTATTTGTCCTCCCATCCTCATTTCAACTATCATTTATTTTCAAAAAATATATTTTTAGAGCGTTACTTTGTTTTTACACTACAAATAAATAAATTGTTGACTTTGGGTTTCTGTTTATAGGCTCCACATGTGTTTACTTCATTTATGGTGGTGTTTCCTTCAGTGGTGGTTGATTCTCAATTTTCTATTATTTCTTAGAGAACATTAAGAATTTAATCAAGGTAGAGGATATGTTGCTTCCCCTGTTTTTTATAAGTGTGAATTAACCCAGTTTTAGATCCTTATCTAAATGGGATCAATTAAAGTTAATATGAAAATAATCCATAACATTATTTAAATGTTAAATGATTATTCAATAATCATGAAAATGTAACAAGAAAATAATTGTTTCATGATTTTGTTCAATTTATCCGTTGTAATTAATCATATTACATAGTATAATTTTATTTTAATTAATTCAATAATTTAATTAGAAATTAAATCAAATAATTTAGATTAAATAGTGAAATTTTTTATTTCATAAATTAATTGAAAAAATTAATAATGACATAATATAGTCTTAATTAATATTTCTTCATAGGATAAATTTTTATTTTTTTCATAAATTAATTTATTGAAAATTGGATTATCATGTGTTTAAGATAATTCTTATTTTATGTAAAGAATTAAATTAATGTTTGGGGTGAGACCTCTTATGACTTTTGATTCGTATTAAACTACCTATAGTTGTCTACTAGGTAGTGTGATGTCATGACCCGACCCACGCTGGGGCTCGAGCCGCAACTACCTCAAGACAACCTCTGTAGGCTATGGGTGGTGACTAGTTCCAAAATCACAACAATATCTGGGAGGCCATTTCCTAAGAACCTATACATAGGCACACAACCAAATTAATGGATGTAGCAGATTTCAAATATGATACTTTAATCAAAAGTTTTTTGATTCAGCATTCGAGACAAAATAATTAAGTTTAATTACCCTATTTATGATTTTTCCCTGGGGAAATTTTCTCATAGAAATCCTACACTGATTAAATTTATACCCCACCAAGGTAAAACAACATGTTCCAAACTCAACTGGGAACTCAAATTTTTAGTTTGAGATTCCATTTTACAGAGATACCCAATTTCCATTGCATGCATAGAAAAAATATACTTAATATTTTTCTATATTTTATTCCGAGCACACCAGTCCTCAAAATTTAACACCTTCTCTATGCCGATCTCTGGAAATATCTCTAGAAATATTCCAAAGTATTACAAAGAAACAACCGGGTCTCTACATCATTCCCTCCTCCAATATTTTCATCATAGAAAATTCTCACATGGAAAAAATATGAGATAATAATACCTAAAATGGATCTCCCACTCCTAGGGAAATATCTATATGCTTCCATATTTTCATAGCATGTTAACCAAGGGGACGATCCATCGATGAAAGGTATGATCCATTTAGTGACATGCATAGGAACATGCATGTATTTACATAGTTGATACATGTGGGAGACATTTTGCACCCACTAAAGCTATTAGGTGTATGGGAAGGTGGTAGGAAACCTCATAATCTCTTTAAATGATCTCAAATGGCTCGACAAAACTCAGGGATAATATACCTTCCTGGATTAACCTTTACATCCCACATCAAGGCTGGAATCACTGTTAGTCCTTGAAACATGGTCTTGTGAATCCACCCTTAAGAATATACATCTTGTGAAACACCCATGGATATATGGTCACATTGGATTTTACAGTTTATGCATCACAACTGATACTCTTTTACACACTCGAGAAGCAGATGAGTGAATACCATCAACTGAAGAAAATTTTAACCCTCATTCTCCACTAGGGTCAGTTGCAGGGATGCTAACTTCTCTAAAACATACTAAAATAGAAAATCCTTGGACTTCCTACTAAGATAATTGGGTACAATGTTTCCATTTTTTGGGGTATTGACTATCTCCAAGTCATTTTCTTGTAATAAGTTCAACCAACATCTCCACCTCAGGTTCAAGTCTCTTTTGGTGATGACATACCCATGACTTTGCTGGCCGGAACAATCCATAAATCACTCTCCCAGAAGGTAGTGTGTCTACATTCTCCGGGCGAGGGATACTAATTCCATCACAAGATAGTGATTCACGCAGTCCTTTTCATGGGGTCTCCATGATCTCGACCTCTACATAAAAAAAATCCAGACATGAAATTTAGTGCCCAAGGTACTAATGAATAGTGTGGGTGAGTAAATTCATAGAACCATAAGAGTATAGATATAGAAATCACATATAATTCCTCGCTTGTCTTCAACTCCATTGGAAGGAGAATAATCCTTAAATTAAGAATAGAAAAAATCCACTGGAAATGCCATGACCTACTCTGACACTCCACTACAAATCCTTTCAATAAACAGACAAGTTAGAGATAATCTTCCACCACACCTCAATATTATCTGCTTTAGGAAGAACTTACCCTTCCACACATTTTTTCTCAGATCACAAAAATTCATCTCAGTGGGAGAAGGACCTATATTATTTGTGAATTCAAGGTTACATCAAATAGCACTATGATAGGGTTACACATACACCCTACAGCACCAAGGTAAAAATAGAATCAAGGAGAAATGAAAAAGGATTAATTCACACACTGTCTAAAAAGTTCTTCTTAAAAAAGTAGAAAGGCCCAAGTGTGTACATCGTACCATATCATGCTATATATGGTCATAGACATCCAGAACATGCAGTGGTCCATTGCCCTATATTTCAACTTCTTGAGGATGATGTGGGATACCTAGAATTTGCAGAAAGACCTCATAACATCATCCCTCACCTCCATCTACCATTCCAACACCACCTTCCTAGAGAACACCCTGATCATGGTGTTGTCTCTACTGTGGTTGTCCACCGGCTTCCTACCTGGTATTCTCAGCACATCTTGTTGGGAATTCTCATGCAATGTAACCTATCCCATCACAATCATAGCATCGGCCCTCACCAGGTTATCCCCGAGATCAGTGTTTCCTCATCCCCATTTGACTACATGCCAGAGACCTATTATGAGGAGGCCTCCTTTGTCAATATCTTGTCGACTGATGCCTATTAGCTGCGGTAGACATCTCAGCTCTATTGTGCCTACCAGAACAACTATTTGTCTAGAGTTGCTTCGAACGAAATATCTTTTCCACTAGTACCTTCACCATCACCTCGACATTAGTGGGGATATACAAGGGTACTATGATAGCACATATCTCTCTATACATTTTATGCTCAAACCCATGTGATTAAAAGTAGATATCATGGATCATGTCGTTAGAGTAGTATAAAATTTATTTGAACCTTGTCTCATACACAATAATTATCATCCCTCCCTCCTAAAGCTTCATATGATCCCAAATCTGAATGGAGAATAAGCAGGAGGGTATTACTCCTCATGAAACAACTATTGGAAGACATCCCAAGAGAGTGTCGACTCATCATATATCTTAGTAACCGAGTTCCACCAATACCCAACTACTCTATAGAAAAGTATTTCTACCAAATCCACTATCTGATCTTGTAGTGTTCATACAATACTGAAGTAGTGGAACTTCAACTATATCCAAACGTCTACTATTTGAGGGTCTTACTCACCGAAAAACATCATAGGTATCTGGTACTAGAACTCACTAAATGAGCTCAATCTGAACATGTCCTCTTCCCTCTCTACTTGGGTTGTATGCTACTCAATAGGTGGAGGTCCTAATACCTACCCACATAGAGGAAGAGGATCCCATGATGGGACCTAAAGTAAGGCCTCATTGTTCATGTACCATTTTGGAGATGAATGAATATTTCTTCCTAAATCCCATTCACATTTTTGAACTTTAGAAATCCAAGATAAAACTTGACAACAAAACATTTTTTAGGAAAACATCCATCACATTAGCTTAAAAAATTCAAAGGGACTCAATATTTTTTGGGTAAAATTTCCAAATCCATATTTAAAACTTTTAAGAAGATGATATCCCTGGCTTCTAATATATAAATATTCAAATAGTCGAGATAATTTGAGATATGTTTTAGAATGAAAATAGTCCACCACATTGGGAAATAAAAACACCCCATTATTATTACAATAGGTTATAACTTCATCACATTAGAGGGTATATTGGCATGACCATATCATTGAAAAATTACTGTACGAACCTTCCAAAATCATATTTCCACATGGGAGACCATTCCTACTTTCTTTTTTTTTCATGTACCTCATTTTATTTGAAATTTAATTATGTATGTGTGATTGTAATTTTATTGAAATTTTATTGCTTGTTTCATATTGAAAATCTCTTATCATAACAAAAACAATTTTTTTAATAATAATATTGTTAGTTTTTTTCAATTAATCTGAAAAATAATTCCCCATTTCACTTTTTTATTCTATCAAAAGCCTTCATTTACCTATGTTCACTCATGTATGTTCGGTTCATAGTTCTTTTATCTTATCATTCCATTAATTTAATTCATTTACCAAATAATACTAATAATTTAAACTATATTAATAAATTTCTCAATAGATGAGTAATTCATCTATTTTGGAGAGTCATAATTTGTGGATTTTAAGTGGTTGACATATTTTTCTCATTATATATTATTTAAGTTAATATTGTGGGTGTTAAAAATAAAATTTTATGGATGAAGGACATTTTTTGTATAATGTGTGGATTCCATGGATTATTGGAATATAAATAAACTACCATAAACATGTATTGATTAATAATGTTACCCTAGTTAAGTTAAGTCTTGGATTAATTACTCAAAATTTATAAATTATGATCCAAATCATCTTATGAAGTAGGTGTTAATATATTATAATGTAACACAAAGCTCAAGGATATCATAAGCATAAATTCCCAATAATGGACTCACCCTAATATTTTTAAAAAATAAAACATAATCCACCAATCAATTTAATAAATATTTGAAAAAACCCCATTCAAAAGAAACATAAAAAAGTAATTGACTTAAAAAAAGTATACCATCGTCAAGGATTCAACCCAAGTTCCTTTATACATGTTATCATAGAACCAAACATTTGAATGGTCAAAAGGCAGAAATAAACTGTGCTTCAAATGGAACTATTGATGAGGATGGTGAATCTAACAGTTATTTATTTTTGTTTTTTATTAAAAAAATTATAAAAAAAATCTAAAAAATAGAAATAAAAAAAACTTCCTCATCAATTCATAATTTTCATGAATTCTTTATATCCTCCAAAAAATCTGTCAAATTTATTTGACCTAGAAATCAAGATAAATCTTCTCCATCATATGAGTAACACTAGGGATAATAAATCACTCCACACCCAGTCATTTCCCATCTAATTGATGTAGATATGACCAATAATATGGATCAATCACTTAATGAACTCATTATCCTGATATGAATAAAAAAACCTTGGTAATAAATATCCATTCATCAAGGAATTTTTTTAACTCCAATGATGTTTGATTCATCTTTTTCCTCATTTAAACAAGCTATCTAATGAGGATACCTATATTCATATCAAATAGTTCCATGTGGTGTCCCTAATATGAATCCTTTAGGGGTTTTGATGAAAAATAATATTTTGATCATTCCATTTCTCTAATGTTGACTCCACTATGGCATGGATCTATTATATCCCTCCCTATTCCATAAACACATGAAATGACATGAATTGAATATTCATAGAGAAATTACTCCATGCTTTCAGAACCAATCATATCCAAAAGTAAATAACCAGTATCTGTCAATTCCCAAATGAATCAATCCATGATTACATATAGAGGTTCAGAAATATTTTGGAAACATTCTCACACTACATAATACCTGACCAAATTTTGATCAAATAATTTTATGAGGGGTTATTGACTACAGAGAGAAATATCAACGATGATTAAAGTGGTGGTTCTCTTGTTTAAAAACACCTACAATTCCATGAAATCTCATAAGCAATGTTGTTTTAAAAACACAACAATTACACACTTGATCACATGCTCAAGTCAAAAAAGTACATGAGAATAAATCCATAAAACCCAAAAATATGACTGAGTTCCTGAGTGCACTTACATGTCTTGTGATACAACAATATATGGCTTCTGAAGAGACAACCTCATTTTCTCCACAATCTCTATTCCTTGGACCTATCAAAAGCTATGGAATTTTCAGCTCACCAACTCAATGGAAATAAATATATCCACATCTACAAGAATATCCATTATATAATTCTATTCAAATGGACCTCAACACAAAATATTCTTTGCAAAACACCAACCCTCAAAAGTCTTGTCTGTTCATTATAAACTCTAACCAATCCCACACTGATTTCTTGTCTTCTGCATATAATAATGTCTTGAGGTATAGTAACATTGTCTCTCATCCCCCTCTATTACCTCCTCAAGATCCTAAATAATTCCAATATGGTCTAGGTGGTGGTAGTTTCCAAAAAACCGTAACATTTTTCAATCATAATTTAAAAATAAATCTACCTCCTTCTCCTAATAGTTTCTACAATCCTAGTAAGCCTAGTCAATTTCAAACCTAATACAAGCACTTTTACAAGAACCCAAATCAAGGAATTAATATTGAAAAACAAGACACCTCTTATAAAAATCCATGGGAGAGCACTTAGGAAGATATTTTCCCCTTCATCCTTTTTATACTAAAAAAAATTGAAAACATAATTGGTCAACATGCATCCCTCCTATGTTAGAAACAACAATCCAACTCTTCATAATTCCTAATTCAACCATTTTTCAACCCTAAGGGAAATGTATGTGTAGTTTCACTTAAATATAGAATGAAATTTACTATGCCTCGTGATGAATAATTATAATGTCCTATAAAGGTTCACATGAAGAAATAGAATAATATCAAACTACAAAAATAACTTGAATCCACTCACTCTTTTCTTTACATACCTCTTAGTAATCCAATTTCTTTTCCTCAATCCATCTCTAAGTCTAACAGTCCATTATATCTCGATTGTAAAATGATTTACATGATTAGATGTATTGAAGTCAAAATTACCCACTTAGATTCCATCAAATAATTCCTTACGTATGAAAATTTTCTTAAGGAATTGTGAATCCATAAGAGACAACTTAGGACAACTAAAAATTTTCCCACCAAGTATAACATTACCATGAGTTGATAATATCTTGGGACAATTATAATTCTATACCAAATAAGTATTTATAGCTCTGTTTAGTCACTCTTAGACCTTGGATCCTCAATAAATTTCATTCCCAAATCAATATTCCCCAAAAATGATCTAGTTTCCTTTAACCGAATGAGTGTTTACTTCTATTTATCCAATTGAATCATTGCCAGTCTTGAGGGGATAATTGAGGATGTTTATATCTAGGTCAATGATCATTTCTTCCCAGCTGATATCTATGTCATTGTTTTGGGAGGTAATACATATTCTTCTCTAACACATGTGATTCTATGAATACAAATCCCCATGATGGATAACACTAAAGTTTTTGTCCATATAATATCATTCCTCATGAGGAATAACATTAAGATTGATGTACATGTAGACATATTATCCATGGAATTTAGTGAAAACTACTCACGTTCAATATTTTTCAAGCCATGTGATACCCATCAGATAATAAATCTACATTCTATATACATTCCTATAAATACACTTCTAAAAGTTGAATTAATATTATTACATCATCTTCTTATTATTTTAATGAGAATAAAGTTTCTAAAATTTTCACCATGATTAACCAAGCCATAAATGGAGAAGTAGAGGTTGAAAATTCATTCATATACTCTATAAAAATAATGTATCATGAAAAATCTCAAGAAATGTAATAGGGTGGACCATATATGACTTACCAGACATCAATCCTACCATTTTCATGCATCATGTATATCTAGAAGAATCTTCCAAACTAATAATACAACCTCAAAGAAGACTCAATCCACTCATACGTGAGGTAGTTAGGGAATAAATTAATGATCTTATTAAATAAATAATTATCTACCCAATTTCTGAAAGTGAATGGGTTAGTTTGATTCAACTTGTACCTAATAAGGGTCAGATAACTATTTTCATAAAATAAAATGAAGAGGTGGTCATAAAATGAGTGAAAATTATGGCATGTGTGCACCAATTATCTAAAATGAAATTCTAAAACATGAAAAAACCATTACACTCTTCTTTTACAATATATAATTATAGAATGATTAGAAATAAAGTCACATTATTTTATTCTGGATGGATTAAAAAACTACTTACAAAACCAAATCACACATCAAGATAAAGAAAAAACTACATTCACTTTCCCCTTTGTAACATATTCAAATAGGAGAATGAATTTTGTCCTTTTCAATGATCCCACAACATTTTATAGGTGTATAATGAATAACCTTTTGGGATTAATATAGAATTACATTGAGGTCTTCATTGATGAATTTACAATATATGGTGAGTCATTTGAATCCTAATTTTTTACCATCCTTGATACTAAAAAATTGTGTCAAATGTAACAGTATGTTACATATTTAAAAATGTACCTTCATTGTTGAAAAAGGGATATTTCTAGGGAATATTATTTCTCAATAGGGTATTCAAGAGGATCCAGTAAAAATTAAAAATATCTAATCAACTAATGAACCCAGATATGTTCAAGACATCAATTCATTCCTTGTACATACAGGTTTATATTGGTGACCCATCCAGAATTTTAGTTGGACTTCACTCCTACTCACTCGTCTACTCTAAAATGATGTTACATTCCATTTTGATGAAACTTTTAATAGGTCCATCATTGAACTCAAAACTATTATTACATCTAGAACAAAAATACAACCCCCAAATTGGTCATTACCATTTTTATTTATGTTTGATTCTTTTGATAGGTCCATTGGGGTCGTTCTTTGTAAAAGAGGATAGAAGAATTATTATTTTATATATTATGAAACCAAACACTTGATGAAACTCAGACTCATTTTATAGTCACTATAAAGGAACGTCTATCAATGGGTTTTACATAGGATAACTTTCTTCCTTATCGTTTAGGTTCCAAAATCACCATCCTTATAGAATATCTATCTCTAAAGTTCTTACTTAAGAAAAGTGATTCCAACCCGATGCTAATAAGATGGATCCTAATACTCCAAGAGTTTTACCTTGAGATAAAAGATTGAAATGGAAAATAAAACCCAATGTCCGATAACCTATGTAGAGTTTATATTTGTATTCCTTTTTAAATCATTGATCCAAAATTTCCCATTGAACTCCTCTCATATATCTCTACAAAGATACTATGGTATGCCCTATTTTTAAATCAGATGGTTGATGGTGGGTCTCTAAAATTATTCAAATGAATAAAAAGAGATTCTGAAAATTTATTAAAAATGCTATTCTTGGGTAGGTAATAATCGTTAGAAAACAAGGGATGATTATTTGATTAGGATATGTTTTGATGAAGACGAAAATTCCTCCATCATAGAATTATTCCACTCAATTCCTGGTGGGGGCCACTTTGGGCCACAAAGGAACTCTTGAATGGTCCTTAACTCTAGATTATTCTAGCCTTAACTCTTCAAGGACTCACATGACGTAACACCCCAAGCTTCCATGGTACATTTGTCTTTGAACAATGTAGTACCTTGCATTGTACGTAACATGGAGTTTTAACACACCACGACCAATGAAACTAGCCGTTATGAATAGTAATAACCATTTTTTGGAATTTTATAAATTTTAATTTTCAAAATGGATTTCATTTTTGGATACATAATATCAAAATTATCTTAGGGTGAATTTTTGGTAATTTTCTGAGAACTTTAAATTTTTGATGAATAGTGAAAACACTACGTTATTGTTTAAAACCGAATTTTTATTTAAATAATTAGTTATTTTAATTTAATTTATTTAAGGTTAAAATAGATATATAATACCTATATATGTTCAATGTAAGTCATTGGAGTCATTTTATAATATGTTTTTATATATAAAATTTTACTGAAATTTTTACCTTCTTTTACCCACCTTCATGGAGAAATTGAAAATTTAAATAAAACTTTATTTTACCATTTTTTTTAGTTGAATTTCAAAAATCTGGGAGACACGGTTAACATAATTATGTAAAAATTCAGTTCAATATGATGAAAATAATTTTTGGGGAATAGTAAATTTTGACATTTTTTTACCACGATTAAAATTAAATATGGTAATTAAGGGTAACAATGATATTATAAATGTCCTAAAACATGTCCTAATTTTATTGGATAAGTATAATTCGACCAAAAACAACCTTATGAATGAAATATGATCCTTTTGGTCCACATTTATTAGATTAGGACATTTATTTTTTTATTTAAAGAAGTGTTAAAAGTGTAAAATTGAATGTTTAATGACTAAACCATTTTTAATATAGGGTTACACACAATATAAATTGTAATATAAATATTCATTAAAAATATAAAAATATTTCCTACATAATTTTATTTTATTTATAATTTTTAGACATTAAATAATTTAATTTATGTATGACACAATGAAGATACATTAATTACCTTATTAATGAAATATTAAAATAATTGATATTATAAATATCCAAATAAATTTAAATTGAGACTTATGATGAATTCCACTAATTTTATTGGTTAATATGATATGTTATATTTGATTAAAAAAAATTTATTCGAAGTGATAAATTTTTATCTATATCAAAAAAATAAAATACAAAATAGTGTCAAAATTGACATAATTGAGTTTTTAAAACAAATACTATATTATTAATTGATATAATATTACTAAAATCTAAGGTTAAGAAAAAGAACATAGATAAGGTTATATATATTAATAATTAACCACTTGGGGTTCTATTTTCCGTTTATAGTATGTTTATTAACAATATAATATAAAAATACAATGAGACATGAAAAATGTCAAACTATTTAACTAAGAGTTAAATCTAAAATATAAGGTTAATATGGTGACCTAATCATATCTAAAACCTATTGGTTGAGTTTTTTTTCTACCTATCCCCACCTTAGACCCAAATTAAATCATTTTGGAGCCATTAGAAACCGAACATTATTTTATTATAAAATAACATTTCAAGCTTTTCCTAAAGTGACCCTCAACTCTCTTATAAAAGGGTACATCCCCTTCTCTTAATTACACACCTACAAATCCATTTGGCTCGGACAAACCCTGCCCATATATCATCCCAAATCACCTCAAATAAACTTAGAGTCCTTACATTGATCATAAAACCAACCTATGGATCCCTTTTGATCAACTCAAAAGGAAACACATGAAGAAGAGATAATAATTTCACCACCCTCTTTCAAGTTCTTCCTTTTTTCCACTTCCTATTTCTTTTTTGTTTTCATACCAAAATAATAAATCTAGTACCTTCTACATACTATGATGTTATTATAATTATGGTACAACCATATTCGTTATTCTATTTATCCTATAAATGACAAAGTCACCATACATGTGTACGTACGGCTTACTGTCTCCATGTTATGGTGTAGTTTGTTATTCAAACACATCATTATTTGTATGGGTATAATAATGAGTATAACTGATTTAAATAACGAATAATACATTTTAATTATTATTTATATATTATATACCATCCAATTACATACAATTTCACCGTCAATATAATGATATTGTTGCTCGTGCATACGTACGGATTACCGTCTCCATGAACGCAATGAGATTCATTACCCATTGTAATAATTCAAGAATAAGTTTCATTTAATGATTAAAAATAATGTTTATGAACATAATATATTTATATATATGAATAAAACACATCCTATCAATAAAAAACATGGTGTACTTAACCCATCATATAAAATAAAATGAATCAGTTAACACCTGAAATGATGATACTAATCAAATATAATTAACAAAGAAATTTTAGAGGATCGTATATGATATAATATTTATGTATATAGTTCTTGTATAATTTAATAACAATGTTTTTACTATTATACAAGAGGTTAACATACCATATAACAAGGAAAAGTAAAAGGTATGTGTTAATTCCTCAATCTCATTATTATCCGAGATTGTTTATGCCTATATTTTTACTGAGACATATTTATTATCCCTGTCCATGTTTCATAAAATAGTTTTCAAAAGGATTATTTTAAGGGACTCTTTTACTAAAAATTAATTTTAAATGTTTAAAATTTGTATTCTTCTAAACCTTTCTCATTAATGTCCATGTTTTCAAAATGATTTTAAGGATTTGTTTATATGGACATGAATGTTTTAAAAAGTTAATTTCTTTCAAATGTTTCAAATTGGTATGAGAAACTTTAATTAAAAAATAACTTTTAATGACTTCCATTATAAATTGTGTTACATTTAAAATGATTTAATAAAAAATGGATATTTTTCTCAATGAGTTTTATTGATCATTTTCAACAATATCAACATCCTTAACTGGATATTATTTTTGATCAATGTTGATTTATTATGATAAAAAATTTCAGTATTGTATTGATGTTTTTGCGATATGTTTGACTGTGGATGTGTTATTTTTATACCATTCATGGTTTATGGCTAAATTATTGACATTTCGTATTCTATTTTTAATATAGATGTCCTTGTTATGTTTAAACCTTTTCATATTAGGAATGAATTGGACTTTGTAAGTGACGGGTGGAGCCTAATATAGATCCTAAATGAATAGGTAGGTCGAAAAACTAGTGTCTTGGCACAAGGAATTGACAAAATATTATTTGTAGTCTTGGAATAAGGCATTGACTATGTGGTTATGAAATCTGGCGTTATGAATTCCATCATTAAGAAAGTGGCTATTGATATTGCATGTGATTATTTGACTAGTATAATATCCATGTTAGTAAGTAAATGGAATTATTTGATTTTATCTTTTCCATATTATGTTAAAGTTTATGTTTAAAAGGATTTTGTTTTAGGCTTATACATTGCCTTAAATGTTTATGCTTATTTATGAAGGTTTCTACTATATTGTTATCCTTTCTAAGCATCTGAGCTGACCCCTTTCTTTGTTTAATTTTTCCTTAGATGTGAAGAAGTATTTTATGGTTTAACTAGAGGGATAGGATAAGGATATAAGTGTGTTATATGGGGAAAATTTGGTTTTTGTTTTTATTTTATGATGTAATGTAAAACTTTTGAATGTATCTAGTACTTCCAAGGCTACTAAACTGATTGGTCTTTTGAGATATGATCCCTTATGATAATTCCAGTGTTTTGTAATAATGCACTGACTCTCGGTAACTAGGTTCGGGGCATTAAATTTGGTATTAGAGGAAGTCTAGTACAAACCTTGGAAGCTAGATTTAGAAAAACACTGATTAGAGAACATTACCCTAAGATAGAAATTGAGGATTAGTACATAAGAAAATCATAGAATTTTGGTAATGTAGAGATTTTGTGAGTTTTCCAAGAAATACATCTCTATCTGGACACGAGCAGGTCGAGGTGACTTTGGCTTAGATGTAACTAGGTGAAAAACCTGAAAAAACCACTTTGAGCTAGACTCGAACGAGAACTGGTGCATGACAACGGGCCTTGCTGTACTCTTGGTTACGACACTCCCAGTGGATATGTTTAGGATAATTCACATTTTTTTATAAGAAATTATGAAATATTTATGTGTATATACCTCCTCAAATAAATTTTTTTAATGATTATGGAATATATCCATAAAATGTTAAATTTATGTTAAGTGTTTTACAAGTTTGGAATTATGTATTTTGATTCAGAAACTAATCTATTGTATGCCATTTTTTAGAAATGGTGCCTAGTAGAAGGAATAAAAACCATATCAATGCACATAATCTATGTAGGGATTTCCATCTTACTCAAGATAATTATTTTGGAGTTGGTGATGCAACTATTGTGGATCACCTTATCACCATACTGAGAGAACTCACTCAGGTTATTTATAATACCCTTACCCATATAGAGCACCCTGATCCACAGAACAAAGGATCAATGTTACACTGCTTCATGAGTCACAACCACCAACATTAAATCGGATTAAAAATACATTAGTAACTAAGAAATGGATAATTTATTTAGAAAAAATATTTCATGCTTCCGGTAGTAGCGAAAAAGAAAAAGTTTTCATTGCATTTTATCACCTCACGAGAGATGCAGATCAATGGTGGTCATTAATCCAAAACACAAAAGAAGATGAATAAGTATCAAAAATGTAATGGAGTGAGTTTAATGTGATTTTATTAGAAAAATACTTTCTTCATGACCATCGAGTGGATATGGAAAGACAATTTTAGAGTGTGAGGAAAAAGGAGGATGAGAATGTCGCAAAGTATGAGGTCAAATTTAATAGGTTAGAAAGGCATGCAGCAAATTATATACAGAACCCAAGGAGTAAGATTGATCGATTCTTTGATGGGTTAAAACCATTTACTCATCGAGCATTAGTCTCACAATCCTTTTCATCATACAAATATATAGTCTCATGAGCTATCAAGATAAAAAAATAATTCTCTAATTCTTACAACATTATAGAAAAGAAAGAGGAAAAGAGATCTAATGACAAATCTGGAAATGGAAATAAGGGGAAGAATGAAAAGGTTTATATCCATCCTGTGGTAAATGTGGGAAGAAACACCCTAGTATTTACCTAAAGGGAATGAGAGTATGTTACAAGTATGGTGAAAATGGCCACCAAGATCATGATTTCAAGGGGAAGAAAGAGGCTATCAATGTTGAATGCTATAATTATAGAGAAATGGGGAATTATGCGAATGAATGTCCTAAGAGCATAGGGAACTTAACTCATAAATGGACAAGGGAGCAACACCAAGCTTATGTGATCACTACTACTGAGGTTGATGCTTAGAAATACATGGTGGTAAGTAATTTAATGGTTTCTTCAAGTTTATCCAATGCTTTATTTGATTCTGGATCATCGCATTATTTCATATCTTCCTAGTTTGCTAAAAAAATTGATATTTCCAATTTTACTTAATAATGGCATTGTCAGTTAATACACTTAAGGGAAGTATCAACACAATAGTGTTTTGTGAATTAGTTCTCATTCGGGCATATAAATGTTCTTTATATATGGATCTCATCGTCATACCCATGACTAAATTTGATATAATCATCAGAATGGATTGGTTTTCAGACCATGATGTGCAAAATTATTGTAAGAAGAAAGAGGTCACAATTTTCGATGATGGTAAGAAGTACCTTATCTTTAGAGAAGAAACGTCACCACCTGATTCTTATCTAGCTCCGCCCCTGGTAGCTCTACTAAATTCAATTATTGGGTAGGAATAGAATGAAATAACTATGGGTGAGGAAAATAATGTTTGAATACAGGACATACCTATTATGAAAGAATATGTTGATGTGTTTCTAGAGTATTTATCTTTACATCATCCAGAACAAGAAATTTAGTTTTCCATTGATTTGATTTCTAGTTCAGGGATCATATAGAAGAACAATTATATAATGGACACTGTAGAATTAGTGGAACTAAATAAAAAACTAGAAGAATTAAGTAACAAGGGATTTATTCTGCCTAGTGTTTCTCCACGGGGATCCCCTATCTTTTTTTAAGAAGAAAGAGAGATATATGAGGTTGTCCATTGTCTACAGAGAGATCAATTCTATAACAATAAATAAAAAGTATCCCCTACCTCACATTGAAAATCTATTCGACAAAATTCATGGATGTCAATATTTTTTAAAGATTGACCTTCTACCTAGATATCATCAGTTGTGTGTGAAGAAGGAAGACATTCCGAAAACAACATTTTAAACCAAGTATAGGCATTACAAGTTTACAGTAATGCCTTTAGGATTGACTAATACACCCTCTGTCTTCATGGATATAATGAATATAGTTTTCAAATAATATCTTGAAGAATTTTTAGTTTTATTTATTGATGATATCTTAGTATACTCAAAAATATATAAAGATCTTGAAAATCACTTTCACACTATTATGAAAACCCGTAAAAGAAATGAATTATATGGGAAGCTTAGCATGTGTTAATTAGGGCTTCAAGAGATTTCTTTTCTTGGCCATATTTTCTCTAAGGATGGAATCTATGTTGATAATTAAAAGACCAAGGCAATCTAAGAATGTCCAGCATCGATGAGTATAACTGAGGTACATAGTTCTATTGGTTTAGAAGGTTATTATCGATGTTTCGTCCAGAATTTTTCCCAGTTTCCAAACCCATTAATGAAGATCACACGTAAATAGGTCATATTTTTTTGGACTAAAGAGTGTGATGAATGATTTGAATAAATGAAGAGAAGATTAGTCAATGCTTCTATCTTGACTCTACCATCATGGGACGATGGGTTTGTTATTTATAGTGATTCTTTAAAGAAAGGACTTGGTTGTGTCCTTATGCAGAATGATAGAGTTATTGAATATGCAACACAATAGATAACAATTAATGAGAAAAACTATCCGACTCATGATATTCAGTTAGAAAGTATAATCTATTCTCTGAAAATATGGATACACTATCTCTATGGTAAAAAGTGTGAGACTTATACCGATCACAAGTGTTTGAAATATATTTTCTCACAGAAAGAACTCAACATGAGGAAATGAAGATGGATTGAACTACTCAAGTATTATGATTTCACTATACACTACCACTCGGGGAAAGAAAATAAGGTGGAAGATTCTTTGAGAAGAAAGGATCATGGAGTTTGGAATAAGATGAGAGTTGAAAGGGATCCTATTTTCATAGATCTAGTAAAGATGGATATGGGAATAACCCTGGATGGTGAAACATCAATACTTTTTCTAACGGTTTACAAACCATATTTACTAGATAGGATAAAAATTTCTAAGACTAATGATGAGGAGTTTAAAAAAAATATTATAGCTGTAAACAGTGGGGGATTGAGTGACCTCATATATGAAGATGGAATTTTGAAATTTGGGAAGAGACGTTGTGTTCCCGATATACCAATTCTAAAAAGAAAATTGTGGGATGATTCTCATAGCTTCAATTACTCTATACACCATGGGAGCACCAAAATTCATAGAGATTTGAAGGGAAATTTTTGGTGGGACATCATGAAGAAGAAGATTTCTGATTTTGTGTCAAGATGTATGGTTTATCAAAAACTGAAAGATAGAAGGAAACAACCTGGAGGAGTCATGAAACCTCTTCCCATAGTTGAGTGGAAATGGGATAATATTATGTTGGACATTTTCATGGGGCTACCAAAGACTCTTAGAAGGAATGATGCGATATGGTTCATTGTTGATCATCTTACCAAGTCAGCACATTTTCTTTCTAAAAGAGAAGATTTACCACTTGAACGTCTGGAAAGAATATATATTAATGAAGTTGTAAAACTCCATGGTGTACCCCTATCAATTGTTTCTAAACGTGATCCCCGTTTTACATCAATATTTTGGAAAAGTCTTCAGAAGGCTCTGGATACTGAACTTCATTTTAGCACTGCCCACCACCCTCAAACCGATGGACAATCAGAAAGGACTATTCAAACCATTGAAGGTATGTTGAGATCTTGATCATATGACTTTCAAGGTATGTGGGATAAATATTTAACTATGGTAGAATTTTCCTACAACAATAGCTTCCATTCAAGTATTCAGATGACACCATATGAAGCGTTATATGGAAAGAGTTGTTGCATACCAACTGGTTGGGATGATGTTGGGGAAAGAAAACTCATAGGCCCAGAACACATTGAAGAAACAATCGAAAATGTGATGGTTATCCAAAACCACATCAAAGCATCCCAAAGTAGGAAAAATAGGTATGCCAATATCCAAAGGAAGGATTTCGAATTTCAAGTAGGATACCATATTTTCTTGAAGGTATCTCCTTTGAAGGGTGTTATACATTTCGGTAAGAAGGGTAAATTGAGTCCCAGGTACATCAGACCTTTCAATGTTCTAGAATGAATTGGAGTTGTATCTTATCATTTGGAAATGCCTCCAAGTATCTCCAAAGATCAAGATGTGTTCCATGTATCACTGTTGAGAAAATAAATGCCTGACCCAATGCATGTACTCACCTATGGGGAAATTGAACTGGAACCAGATATATCTTATTGTAAAGAGCCTATCAAGATTCATGATACAAGAGAACAAGTTCTATGAAACCGAATGAGTTGTCTGGTGAAAGTTCTATGGAGAAACCATAAGATGGAAGAGGCAATGTCGGAACCTGAGGAATTTATGATGACGAACCACCTGAATATTTTTATGCAGTAATATTCTAGAAATTTTGAGGAAGAAATTTTTTTAATGAGGGTAGAATGCAACACCCCAAGCTTCCATGATACGTTTCCCTTTGAATAATGCAGTAGCTTGCATTGTAGGCAACATAGAGTTTTAACACACCATGACCAATGAAACTAGCCATTATGAATAGTAATACAGACTTTTTGAATTTGTATAAATTTTAATTTTCAAAATGGATTTAATTTTTTGATTCATAATTTCAAAATTAGCTTAGGGTGAATTTGAGGTATTTTTTTGAGAACTTTCAATTTTTGATGAATAGTGAAAACAGTAGGTTATTGTTTAAAACCAATTTTTTTTTAAAAAATTAGTTATTTTATTTTAATTTTTTTAGTTCAAAACAGATACATAATACCTATATATGTTCAATTTAATTACTTGGAGTAATTTTATAATAAATTTAGATATATAACCTTTTATTGAACTTTTTACCGTCCTTTACGCACATTCTAGGTGCATTTTAGAATTTATATAAAACATAATTTTACCACTTCTGTGAGTTGAATTTCAAAAATATAGGAGACACGATTAACATCAATAAGTAAAATTTGTTTTAATAAAATGGAAATAATTTTTGTGAATAGTAACTTTTGAATTTTATTTACCATGGTTAAAAGTAAATAGAGTAATTAAGGGTAAAAATGATATTATAATTACCCTAACACATGTCCTAATTCTATTGTATAAGTGTAATTTGAACAATAACAACCATAAGAATTAAATATGATCCCCTTTGATCCACTTGGATTAGATTAGGACATTTATTATTATTTTATTTAAATAAGAGTTAAAAAAGCTAAATTCAATGTTCAATAACTAAACCATTTTTAATATAGGGTTACACACAATATAAATTAAACTATAAATATTCATTATAAATATAAAAATATTTCCTACATAATGGTATTTAATTTATTATTTTTAGACATTAAATAATTTAATTTATTTATGACACACTGATGATGCAGTAATTACCTTATTAATGGAATATTAAATTAATTAACATTATAAATATCCAAATAAATGTAAATTGAGACTTATGATGAATTCCACTAATTTAATATGTTAATATGACATGTTAGGGTTGATTAATGAAATTGTATTTGAAGTGATAATGTTTTTTATGGCTTTCAAAAATATCAAATACTAAATAGTGTAAAAATTGACAAAATTGAGTTTTTTAAAACAAATACTATATTTTTAATTGATATTATATTATTAAAATATATGGTTCTGAAAAAGGACATAGATATGGATATATATATTAATTACAACCCACTTGGGGTTCTCTTGGTAGTTTATAGTACGTTTATTAACCATATAATATGAAAATACAATGACACATGGTAAATGTCAAACTGTTTGACTAAGAGTTAAATCTAAAAAATAAGGTTAATATGGTGGCCTAAACCGATATAAAACCTATTGGTTGAGTAGTTATTAACCCATAACCACTTTTTCCTAGAAATAAATCATTTTGGATCCATTAAAAACCGAAAATATTTTTATTCTAAAATAATATTTCATGTTTTTCTAAAAGTGACCCTCACCTCTCTTATAAAAGGGTACTTCCCCTTCTCTTAATTTCACACCTCCAAAGCCATTTGGCTCGACCAACACCAGAAAACATATCCTTCCAAATTCTATGACATCATCATAGAGTCCTTACTTTGATTAGAAAACCAGCCTAAGGAGCCCTTTTGATCAACTCAAAAGGAAACACCCGAAGAAGAGGTCATAATTTCACCACCATCTTTCAAGTTCTTTTCTTCTTCCACTTCCTCTTTATTTGTTGATTACATACCAATATAATAACTCAAGTAACTTCAAAATACTATGGTGTTATTATAAATATGGTACAAGAATATTTTTTATTCTATCCATCTTATAAATGACAAAGTCACAAGGTGTGCGTACGTACAGCTTACCGTGTCCACGTCATGGTGTAGTTTGTTATTCAAACACTTCATTATTTGGATGGGTATAATAATGAGTATAAATGATATAAATAATAAATATAACATGTTAATGATTCTTTAGATATGATATATTATCCCATTACATATGATTTCACCATCAATATAATGATATTGTCGCTCGTGCGTATGTACGGATTACCGTCTCCATGAACGCGATGAGATTCATTACCCATCGTAATAATTCAAGAATATTTTTAATTATATGATTAATAATAATTTTTATGAACATAATATCATGCTTTATATGAATCAAATACATCCTATCCATAAAAAACCTGGCTTACCTAACCAATCATATAAAGGAAAAATAATTGGTTAACACCCGAAACGATGATACTACTAAAATATTATTAACAATAAAATATTATAGGATCATATATGATATAATATTTAGGTATATAGTTCATGTATGATTTAATAAAAATATTTTAACTATTATACAGATGTTTAACATACCATCGACTAAGGAAAAGTACAAGGTAAGGGTTAATTCCTCAATCACATTATTATCCGAGATTGTTTATCTGTATGTTTTTACTGTGACATATTTATTATCAATGTCCAAGTTTTATAGAAGAATTTTCAAAAGGATTATTTTAAGGGACATTTTAACTAAAAATTCATTTTAAATGTTTTAAATATTTATTCTTCGAAACCATTCTCATTAATGTCCATGTTTTGAAAATGATTTTAAGGATTTATTTATATAGACATGAATGTTTTAAAATGTTAATTTCATTCAATAGTTTCAATGTGGTACGGGACACTTTCATTCAAAATATCTTTTAAATGACTTCCTTTATAAATTTTGTGACCATTAAAAAGATTTTATGAAAAAGGGATATTTCTCTCAAAGAGTTTTACTGATCATTTTCATCTATGTCAACATACTTTACTGAATATTATCCATGATCAAGGTTGATTTATCATGATAAAAATCATCCATATTGTATTTAACGTTTTGTGATATGTTTGACTGTGGATGTGTTATTTTTATACCATTTATGATTTATGGATAAAGTATTGATATTTAGTATTCTAGTTTTAATATGAATGATTATGTTATGTTTAAACCTTTTCATATGATAAATGAATTGGATGTAGTAACTGATTGGTGGAGCCCTCCATAGCTCCACGATGAATTTGTAGGTCTCATGAGAAAAACTAGTATATTGGCATAAGGGATAAAAAAATCTTATTTATAGTCTTGGAAAAAGGCCTTGACTATGTGGTTATGAGGTCTGGCATTATTTATTCCATCATTGTGAAAGTGGATATTGATATTGCATGTGATTATTCAACTATTAGAATATCCATGAGAATAAGTAAATGGAATTATTTGATTTTATGTTTGCCATATTATTCAAAAGTTTCAGTTGAAAAAACTTTTGTTTTAGTCATATATATTGCCTTAAATGTTTATGCTTTATTATGAAATATTCTTCTATATTATTATACATACTGAGCATCTGATCTCACCTATTTCTATGATTAATTTTTTCTAGGATGTGAAAAATTATTTTATGGTTGACGTGTAGGGATAGGCTATGAATATAAGTGTGTTAAAAGGGGACAAAATGTTGTTTATGTATTTATTTCATGATGTAATGTAAATCTTATGAATGTATCTAGTACTTCCAAGAATACTAAACTGATCATTTTTATGAGATTTGATCCCTTGTGATAAAGCCAATGTTGTGTAGTAATGCACTGACTCTAGGTAACTAGGGTCATGGAGTTACTCATTAGTTTTTCTAATCATACCGAAATTTTCCAAAAGTTTGGCTCAATTTCCCAATGAAATGAAATGACCCAAAATGGGTTAATATTACATGAGATCTTTTATGTTTATGAATCAATTTCTTTGGAAACATCCCTATGTCCAATCAATTATCCCATATTCATATTATGGTTGACTATGTTTCTAGGTGGCTCAAGGCCAAACCCACTAAGAAGGACAGTGAACATACTATTATTGAGTTACTTAAAACCAATATTTTCTATCTATTTTGAACTCCATGTGCTTTGGTAAATGACTTAGGAATCTATTTATATAATTGAACAGTATAATATATTTTGAAATTGAATGGGGTCATAAATAAAACATCAACTTTCTATCACCCCCAAAAAATGGTATTTGTGAACATTCTAATAAATAAGTAAAAGGAGTGATTGAGTGAACTGTTAAGTGCACATGAAAATACTAGTGTGAAATACTCAAGGAGGTACTTTAAGATTATCGAATGACAAATAAAAAACACATTGAGGTGTATATTTTAAGTATAGTTTTTGTTAAATATTGTCATTTACCTGTTGAAATATAAGAGAAGTCATTTTGGGATATGAAAATCTGTAATTTTGATTGCTAAAAATCTTTTAAAGAGATATTATTAGATTTTAATGAACTTCAAGAGCTTCAACTTGATTACTATAATAATTTCAATCTCAATAAATAAAATCATATGGATCATCATGAAAAACACATACCATGAAATGTATTTCATGAAGGTAAAAATGTAATTCTCTTCAATTCTCAATTTTAACATCACTCAGGTTGGCTTAATTCTTATTGGGAGGATCCTTCTATTGTTGATAATGTTTTCTAATTTGGTGACGTATGATTACAAGACCCTTCTTCCAAAAGGATATTCATAGTTAATGGATATATTTTAAAGAATCTCCATGATAGGACACACACCATGAGAACCACATAGACATATATAGGATAAAAAATTACGAGAGTTGTCCCACCACTGGATGGAGACAAAAAACCCACAAAATCAAAACTAGGGGAACCTCATTCCCTTTAACTCTCCCTCCCTATTTTATAACAACTCCTCTATCTCTATCCATCATCTTCTTATTACTCCATATTTCTCACCTTTTTTCTATTTTTACCTCTTTCTTCATTAATCATTTTTTCCTTCTCTTTTATGTCTCTATATTTAAAAAAATAAAAAATTTAAAATAACAAAAAATAACAGAAAATTTTAAAGAGTCACATTTACTCACCATTTAATTTTAAAAAATTTTACAAAAAATTTGGGAATTTAAAATTAATTTTTTCTCCTCAATGTTTTTTATTTTCATTATAAATTTTGATATATAATTTTGTGTTAATACACATAAATTTTGAATGATCAATTTTTTATTTGAAAAATTAATCTACCCTAAATGTGAGGACCAAAATTATACATTATAACAAGGTCAAATATGGACATATTTTCATATTCTATGTTTTCACCGCTAATTAAAAGTCTTATGTTTGAAAACCATTGATATGAGATTCCTACATTAGCATAAATTAATATCATAGATGTGTTTTATGGACCACATGATAACCAAAATAACTAAATAGCCTCTAATTACCCGTATGACCAAACCCACTCCTCCTGCATCAAGAACTACTCCAAGACCAATACCTGATAGATCAAAATATACTATATAGATTCTTGTTGGATCTGGTAGAATTAGATCTGGCACTAAAGTCAGTCTCTCTTTCATCTCGTAAAAGGATGACTCATAGGAATTTGACCATAGAAACTTCACACCATTCATAGTGAAGCCCATAGGAGATGATTATATGACTGAGAGGTAATGTATGAAATTTATATAATATCATACTAGTGTAACCTCTCTAACCTGAACTGCCACCTGAATAGTGCTAAAAAGGACTGATGTTTCTACCTTTGGCGCACCTCCCTGAATGTCAATGGCTGCCGACAAGCAGTTAGGGTCTAAATAGGTATATTAGGGAGGATATTCCATGTCAGAAGATAATAATGGTACGAGTCTAAGTAATAATATAAAACATGAACCAGAAATTAATGATTCAGTAGACTCGAACCAGACCCGTAGAGAGGAAGCACACTCAATAGATGATAAAAAACTGAAGTAAAGTAGAAGAAAAAACAGAGGAAAGTAAATAGAATGGTATGCCAAAAATCAATTTCAACTACTAAAAAACAAAAAGCATACATCCAAAGAATGTCATAAATTTAAATCTATATAAATGGGGAAAATGGATAACCAACAGTAGCTACATATAATGTAAGCATTCTGATACGAGAGAGAAAGTGAAACCAAAATAAACCCTAGCATGGAATTACCGCATGGTCCATACCATATCCATGTTAAAAAAACTATAATATTTCTCATGAATTT
Organism: Viscum album; assembly: GCA_963277665.1. Lineage (NCBI taxonomy): Eukaryota > Viridiplantae > Streptophyta > Magnoliopsida > Santalales > Viscaceae > Viscum > Viscum album. The sequence continues at coordinate 1,127,547,995 of OY728150.1, read as the reverse complement.
GATCTATTTCCTGAACATAAATGCATAAAGTCAATATGCCTCCCGAAGCGCCCTTCTAGGGTGTGAGATATATCTTAGCAGGATACCTTCCAATGGTGCATACCTAGTATAAGTGTTTAATAATACATGCATTTATAAGGAAAGTAGTAAAAAATACCATATACAAATAAACATAAACTCACTGGTGCTCAAAAACCAATAAATAGTGTCACATGCTTCATCCAATGCCAAAATCTTGACATGTAACCCAAAACCATGGGCACCCTGACACCTCGTGTCTCAAGTACTGACATCCCGAAGGCACTCTCAAACAGTAGTAACCCTGCTCGAAATCCCATGCCTGTCCATGGCACAACAACTGGAGGGGTAGCGATGCTAGTCCTCAAATACGAAATAGAGGGAAAAAATTTCTACACTCAAATGAGACACCACAGGGACATCGATGTCTACCATCAAATCAGTAATCAGATAGACAATGATGTCTACCCTCAAATCACGGCGAGCCTCTACCCCCAACCCAATATCCACAACACTATCCCCTGAAGGCTCCTCACCTTCCACGTGGCTGCCTATAGGGAAAAAACCCAATCCAATTGTACCTAACAACATCTATTAGGGGCCACTACACAATGATTGGTCAAAACCACCTCATCACAGAATATACCTCTATGCACACCACTAAAAGTTCTGGGTGAGTGGTAATCACCCAAATAAGTTCCCAGGCAACAACATATCGTACACCTCCTGTCCCTCCAAATGTGTCTCTCAAGTCTAATGGCCTCACCATCCATGTATCCCAGGCCATGATCAACCTGACAGGCACACTGCCTCAAGACGATTCCTATGATGCCTGATCCCTTGGTCATAACCACCCAATATAATCCGAGACAAGCCCAAACTATGATCAACATCACTCAAAAATACCCAGGCCATTCCCAACACATCCCAAGGGTTCCAACATATGAAATATCACAAATCACATATATATATAATTTAATTAAATAAGTCAAATAAGGAAAACAAACTAAATATTTGAATTTCACAAGCCATGTTCTCCTTCAATCATGCTTAACTATTCAAACTCAAAAGTTTAATTCAAAAAAATTCAATTATAACCATTTTGGAACCCCAAGCCAAAATTCCCCAAATGAGTAGTGGACTTAACCTATCCTCACTCAAGCATAACAGCATAAGGGAATACCCAAAAGCATCCCACAGTTCATACGGTCAATTCCATATAATTAAACAAGGGTCTCGCTCAATACCCAATGCCGCGCTAAAAATCCGCAAATCCCAAATAACCATGAAAACATGAAATAAGGTATGAAACACCTACACGATACTAATAGACATAGTCACATCTAATATCGAACTCCAACTAAATTTTGATCTTCGTAGATCTATGTTTCCATCAAATCCAGGAAGTTCTTCTTAGATGGAAACTTTGGTGCGTGAGGCAAAGAAACTAAAATGAAAGAGGGTGCATGGGTTTAGCATTCATGATGCGAACTCAAAGCCCCTGAGGGATTGAAGAACAAGAATCAGATGAAGAATTTCTAGTAACATATGATCATCAGTATTTCATAATGGAGCTGTTTTGAAATTGGGGAATAAGAAGATGTTTTCCGAAATTAGACACGATGCCCTCCCATATACATGTATAAAAATTAAAGTACATAGTGTGTATGAAGGACTACACACCGTGTAGTAGCCTTGTTTGAACTCTGACTTAAGAAGAGGTATCCACATGGCTTGGACGCACCATGCGGGTAAATAAATTGCTAAGATTCATCCAATGCGTGGAAGGAAGATACACGATGTGTCAAGTAACACTACATGCCATGTAGTTGGATATTCTTATATGGTCACCACACTGAATGTATTTGGATATCAAATGGATAATATATGACTAACTCACAAATGGAGTGTACATGGGAGTACATGGCATGTAATCAAGAAATTTTTTGCACTTCCTATATTTTTTAGTTTTCTTAGAAAAAATTCAAAAAAATCAAACCGGATCGGGTTTTTGACCTGTTCCAATAAACCAGGTTCTTAAAATCTCCCCACATTTACATATCTCATCCTTGAGATATCAAAAAAAACTAGAGAGGGCACTGAACATACCCATCCTGGTCGAAGTAACCTTGACTACCCCGTCTCAAAGGATCTAGATAAATTCTTCCCGGGGCTCCCCACCTTAAAAATTTCCTAACTCCGCCTCAACCATAAAGAACTCAAACCAAGAAAAGGTCCAATGACATATTTCATTTACTCGTGGTCCTGCTGTGTCACCTAGTCACCCATGCACCTCATCAAGTGCTTATATGTCATTTTTGATAACCAAACGTATCCCGCACCGCATCTATGTCTGCCTCTATGAGGTCCTGCATCCCATGGATGCTCAAAACAAAACCTGGTGCCATACACATCAATTAACCTACATCCTCGATGCCTGAATGACCACAAAACCTCATGTAACATACATCCTCAATGCCCCAATGCCCACGACACCTCAAGTAACCGACATCCTCGATGCTCATGATGCCACACATCTCATACATGTAAATAAATATATCACACACACCTTAAATGATGTAAAAACCACTGGACAGAATCTAGTTATCCCACATATATCTTGTTCACCTATTACACTCAAAAAGGACATACCTAAAAAGGTAATTAAAAAAACAGGATGTCACGAACACTCTCTCGGTGTAACTTTAACCATCACCAGCTTGACATCCTACTCAACCCTGGGTAGCTCCACGGTCTGGACTTGACCGGACACACGAATCCCTGAAGCATGTCCTCCTTGTAGTGATGCACCAGTCACTGGACACTGATACCTCATCTGGGTCCCATTATACCTACCTTGTCCTCCACATCCCGATAAAACTCCGAAACCATCTCCTGGTACCAAACCTGAACCAACTCCAGATTCCTTGGTCTATCATAGTCCCTGATTACAGACTATATGAGAATGTTTCTTGTTGAACCTCTCCTGATTACCAACCTGTCCACATGTCTGGCACTCCTTTGCAGGCATATCGCACTAAGTCTAGACTTGTCCTGGCTACCCACACTAAAATAAAACCACTAATGAACTGCTACAAGGTGGTCTAGGTGAGTCCATAGCCTAAATTCCCTACTATAACTCATCCCGTCCTCACTTCCTGCTATCTGAACAATTTATTGAAGTCGTCATCTAACCTATGTGAGACCCCTCTTTCTCGTTTTTGTCTACATTGAGCATCTGATTCACCATCACTAAGAAAGAACTCGACCTGAAGAGGTTTACCTTGAACTGATTGGCATGTCACAATCTATCCTCGAAGTGCCTCACCCTTGTCGATTCATCCCTTACCATGCCATGTGAAAAGTGATAAAAATCCATGAAAGTTGTTTCATAGTCCATGTCAGACATGTATCCCTACTGAAGGCTCAAGAACTATCAAGCTCTCTCATCCCTCAGTGTCTCTAGTTAAAAGTTCTTGAAGAACCTATCCTTAATGATTTTCCATGATAATGCCTCATGTCTGCGAGGTTGAACTTGCGCATCCCCCAATGCTTCACCGGTCCTCTCTACATGTACATCATGAGCTTGACCCTCCACCTAGGGGGAATCTCAACCTGATCGAAGATCATCTGCATGCTCTCTATCCCATTATCAGCTGCTGGTGGACCACCCTCACCCTAAAAAGACAGCGGGTGCTACTACTCAATATCCCACATTAGATATTCAATAGATGGATCTATACCATGCACTCCTCTATTTATTCCCTCCAAGACATGTACCAAGCTAGTTCAGAGCTTCTCATCGAGCCATGGCCCCAATGTTGCCAAACCCGGCTATTGTTCTCCCTGCACTAGATCTTGAACATGATATTTTCCCTAACAATGTACCTACAGCTCATGCTCTACCTAAACCTGAAGGGTTTGAACCTAATCATGATCCTATAACACTATAGTTCCACCCGCCTGATGATCCATCAAAACCATCTAGAAGGAACCCGCTGAATACTATAAATGGTCATATAGCCCATATATACAAAAATATATATATAACATAGATACAGAATGTAGTAAAGAGGAATCACATAAAAACTACCCTTACTCTCTCGCACTATTACCGTGCCCATGAAATTTAAATAAACAAGAAATTTTATCGGTATTTTCACCCTTCAAATTTCAAAATCATCTATAACATGACAATTGATATTATTCAAATGGTATTATCACTTCAAAAACAATACATTTAGTTATGAGATTGAAATACCCAAAAAATGTTCCTATCAAAAGCCAAACAATCATGCCTTACCATACCGAGCCAAGGTCTGATTCTACCTTACCACATCGGGTCAAGGTTCACATATCACAATCAACAACATCACACACCATGTGATCCACCAAGGTGGAAATCATATAAAAAGTAGTCTATGAAAAAGAAAAACAACAATTCCCACCGAAGGAATCTTGGTCCATCCCACGTAGTTGGGGCTGCAGGCACCCAAGCACAAGCTAGAAACCCAATTCCAACAACAAACTATCTCAAGTCTACCATATCAAAAATAGTAAAACTAAGAGAATTAAAAAGTAACTCTTGATCTCATTAGTATTCTGTCAAAAGGTGATACTAAATCCTTATCAAGAACAACCTCTTTTTGATACCACTTAGTAACATCCTGAACCTGAACAGCCACCCGAACAATGCTAAGAGGCCCCTATGTTACTACCTTAGGGACACCTCCCCGAATGCCAAAGGATTCAGACTAGCAGTGAGGGTCTATGTAGGTATATTGGGGAGGATATACCCTCTCAGAGGATAATAATGGTATTGGTCCAAGTAATAATATATAACATGCATAAAAAATTAACGACATAACATACTCAAACCAGACCTAAATAGTGGAAGAGCAATCAATATCAGATAAACTACAGAAGCAATGTTGAAATAACATCAGTGGAAAGTAAATATAACATCATTCCAACAATAAATAGCAACAACTACTAAAAAATAATCTTGCATCCATAATAGTTCATACATATCAATATATATAAATGGCTCCAATGTCTAACAAAACGTTTCTACAAATTAATGTAATAATTATGAGACATGAAAGAAACTAAAACCAAAATTAACTCTAGATAGGCATGACCGCAAGGTCCATACCATCTCTATGTAAAACCACACTACGATCCACCTCCCGAGTTTGATCTATTTCCTTCACATAAATCTATATAGTCTACAAGCATCCCGAAGGGACCGTGTAGGGTGTGAGATGAATCTTAGTTGGATACCACCCAATGGTGCATACCTAATTTAAGTGTTTAAACATGATTACATTTATATGGAATGTAGTAAAGAGTATGATGCACAAATAAATATAAACCGCACTATTTCTCAGCAGCCACCAAGGAGTGTCACTTGCTTCAGCCAATGCTGTAATCTCTTTCATGTAACCCGACACCATGGGCCCCTTGATACCTCGTGTTTCAAGTAATGACATCCTGAAGGTAGACCCAATCTGTTGAAACCATGTTCGAAATCCCATTCCATACAAGGACACAACAACCAGTGGAAAAACGATGCCGTACTCAAATAGGAATTGGAGGGACATGGATGTCTTCTCTCAAATTAGTAACTATATTGAAAATGATGTTTTCCATCAAATTTGTATTCAGAGGGACTGCGATGTCACCCTCATATCATGGAAAGCATTTTCCCCCAACCCAATAGACTCAACACTATCCCCTAAGGGATCCTCAACTTCCACATTTATTTATATGGAAATCACCCTCAAACCAATTGTACCAAACCACATCAATTATTGGACTTTAGACAATGAGTTATAAAAACCACCTCATCACGATGTCTACCTGATGTGAACACTACTCAATGTTCCGAGTGAGTGATAATCACCAAAATAAGTTTCAAAGACACAACATCTATAACACCTCATGTCCCTACGACCATGTCGCTCAATTCTGATGGCCTCTCCATCGAAGTATCTTGGGCCATGCCCAACCTGACTGTCACACTACCTCAAGACAACGTATATGATGCCCAATCCTATGGCCAGAACCATCCAATGTAATTTAGGCCAAGCCCAACCTTTGATCATCATCAATAAACAATACCTAGTCCATTGACACACGCCTGTCATGGGGCGTGGTAAAAAAATTATATTTTTTTCATAGTGCAGTACAGTGGCTGACCAGGGTCGTCTCTCTTGAGGATCCTTTCAATTTGGTTCACTTACTTTATCTAATTCACCTAATATTTCTATTTTTGATATTTTGTTACTTAAATGAAAGTTATAACAATATTTTTTGAGTTTTTGATATGAAAAATAAAAACTATCATGCAAATATAAACAGAATGAGTTAATGAAGAAATAACTTGGTTTTGGGGTTCAATCTTGGATTCAATCATTATTTTCTTTTATGTGTTTGATTTTAGTTCGATAATACAAACATGAAATATCATGTTTGAATCACTACTCTTTTCTAGAATAGAAATATTTTAAGTTACATTTCATTGGGGTCGTCACCCAGTCGGGGACATTCGCGTCACCAATGCATGCAACTCAAATCTATCGCAAACATAAAATAAATATTAAAGAAAATTCAAGAACACCTTGACCTCCCCCCAATCCAAGTCTCGGGATTAGAAAATCATTTTCGAGAGTAAGAAATCACAATAGTGGATGGATGTAGGAAGATAAAGAGATTTAGAGAGAGAGAGAGAGAGAAAAGAAGAAAATTGGATGGAGAAACACAGATGCATGGATTAATCGAAATGAAATTCAAGTTACAATTTAAATTAAAAAAATAAAAAGAAAATAAAATAAAAGGATGAAATGAGGGAGGAATAGGGGATAAGTAGTTTCTAGTGCCCCGGTGGGATCCCTCCTTGTCTTTTGGTGTTGAGCTGATGATTTTGGAAGGAGGGGAGGGCCTCCTTTTATACGCAGCATTCTGTCCTCTGAAAGATTTTGTGTTTTGGACCCAATAAATAGAAGATTCATGCGTTGACCCCTTCATCAATATTGTTCATACATATTTTGGCCGTTCACCCTCCAATGTTCATCGCATTTGGGCCCCGGATGAAGGAATTATGAATTATTCAATGAAGGCTTTTGTTTCTAGACGAAGCTTATAGGAAGGTTCCTCCAAAAGTATGCCGTTCAATGGCCACATTAATGACTTAAAAACTCCACATAACTTGGTCTAGAGATGGTACTATCTTTCCTAGTTCTATACTAGGTAGAAGCACCTCATTTGGATATGTTTAAGCCGAGTTTGGGTTCTGTTATAGTGGTGTGGTCCACGCTGTCCTCCCAGAAAAATGTCAAAATTCATTGAATTTTTAGGCACTTTATATTGTCAAATCAGCTCCTGGTCTAGAAGACAAAATTGGAGGAAATAAAATCCGTATTCTAAAAAAAAATTAATCCCAAAATTTGGGCTTATATTTCATGAAAAATGACAAAAATACCCTTGTATTCAAAATATGTCCAAAAATCCAGAATTATGAACTTTTCACAATTTTGCTCATTTTCATTATAAAACTCAAATTACCCATTATTTTAATAAAAAATGAAATACATGGGTTTTACCATCTAAAAAAATTAAAAAATACCCATTATTTGATCAAAAATATGCACGTAAAGTTTCTCTGTCAAATACCCACACACTTAAACTATGCTTGTCCTCAAGCATAAAATCTCAACATAGAAATCAGAGGACACCAATGTTACCTATATTCAAATTTCAATGCAATAAAATAAAAAAAATAAATGCAAAATAAAACATTCAAAAATATTCATAAAATATCAATTTTACTTCCAATTTTTCAAAGAAACAAATAATTCACATATTTTACTTTTCCCCTTTGAAAATTGATGGAACTTATGCTTTCATTCATTAAAGCTCATTGATTCATCATTATTAAACATGCCATGTCATGATTTACCTCACTTTTGATTTTTTTCTCTCATTACTAATGATATAATTCAAGTAGATTTATGTTCATATCATGAGAACATGCTTCTTATCTATAGGATTGTAAATGAACTAATTTCTCCACTTTGTAAAGACAAAAGAAACAAAAAATCATGAGGACTTGCAATAAAGATTCAAATGACTCTGAGGCTTAAGTTTGTTAGAATTTGATGCATTAAAAAGTAAGGCTCAAGGAGGAGGATAATATCTTAAGTACAATGCATGATATCATAAGTAAAAGTGTAATGAAATTATCCCCTTTAGAGTTGCAACACCCACTTTCAAAAACTGAAAGTAAGGTCATGTTAAAATTATGAATAATGAATGATTTGTGCACCCTCTTGAATATTTTTTTATTTTGTAATTTTTTTTCATTTTTCAAAATTTATGATTACATAAATCCTCACATCCATCACCTAACTACATACGATCATAAGATTGCCGGTCTGGAAAAAGGTGGTTTTTGTTCTTCCAAATCAAACCCCATTTTTCTTTTTCTTTTTTGATATTTTTGTCATTTTTGTCATTTCTTTTAATTCAAGAGGGGAAAAAATAGAGTATAATAAATTATTCCACAACCTATTACAATTCCCACAATAACACCCCCACACTTATTCTATACACTGTGTATCATCCCATCAACCATGATTCCCTTTACCCCCACACTTCAACTTTAAAATATCATGCAAATACCAAGAGTAGGGTAGGAATGGATAAAAATGACTTGAAACATGGGTCATTCCTATAAAGGTCATTCATGGTCTCTATGGGATAAAAGAAGGATTGATGTATAAATGTTATTTTAAGAAAAAGTGGATTTTCAAAGGATGCCTCAATCATTTTAAATGTGGTTTTGCATAGTCATAGCTTTTACAAGTTCAAATGCAAGTTCTTGTCGATGACATGTCCCAAGATCACTTAATAAATATGCTCAAGAATAAATAGGAATTACTTGGTCTAGAAATCCACTTAGGAATGAGACATATAACATTGGACAATCACTCATGTCATGAATAATAATAATAAATCAATTCAAATAAATTTCAGAAATTCAAAGTATGAAAGATGGTTGAGAAATTTTATTTACATGAATTAATTAATTCCTTCAAATAATGAGTCATTATTTCAATATTTATGCTTCATATTTAAAAATTCAATTCTGTATTTCAATCATTTAATAATATAAATATTCAAATCTAAAACATGGCATCATTGGGTTCCTAAGAAACTCATGTCTCCAAGATAAGTTGAGTAAAATATGAATTCCAGTGTGGGCATGCAATTTTATCTTTAAAGCTCAAAACATGTTTTGGACCAAAATGTTGAGAGTTTAAAAGATAAAACACTAAAATTGAAATCCCCTTTTCTATGAAACTTGGTCCTTTCCCTTTAGTGTCTGGGGCTGCCTTCTACCATTATAAACCTATAAAAGAGAACAACTCAATTAAGTATAAGGATCATTTCATTTAAGCTCAAAAAAGATAGAGGGAGTGGGATGCATGCGGCATTACATCTAAGAAAAGAAATTTAAATCTAAATTCCCAGAAATCATGTAAAGATAAATCTTGGTATGATACCCCAAGTGGGACTTGAATTTTTACTACCTCCAGAGGGAAGTACCAGCTGTTATCCAATGTCTGATGGAGGGTGAAGATTGTTTGATTTGAACCACCACAAGTTGATTTTCCAAGCATGTGATCCATCCTTGTTCATGAGGGATAATCCATGGATATAGTACGCCATATCCTCACCCTTCACGATGAGGTGTAGATTGAATGGTGGGGGTAGGATGAAGTATGGACCATCCTCTTGTTTGTTTGCTACTTGTGCATCCTTATTATCTTCTAGTGCTAGCTTCATGGGGGCTGCATGAAGAGAAGCCTCTTGTCTGATTTTCTTAGGCTTAGCTACCTGGATCTCTTGATAGGGTGCCTCCAATGTGTGTACATTGAAATTAGGGAGCTACATGTGTTCCTAAATAGGTGCATTTCCACTATATTCTCCAACTTCCTCCAAGACATTGCATAGAATGTCTGATTCTATATAATCAAAACAAGGTGGTGTGATATACCAATTTGTTTCAATAAAATCATAAGATATGTGGTTAAAGAAATGTTCCACTCCATGAGTTGGATCATCTAAAATATCTACCTCAGTGGTAAGTGCCTATTGGAGTACGATGGAGGAAGGTGAAGGTAGATAGTCGGGCTCCTCCACCTCGAGTTTGGCCTCATGTTCATGGATGTCTTCTGTGAAATCCAGGAAGTCAAGTGGAACATCCTTCTTGGCCTCAAATCTTTTTAATTCATCTTGGAATTCATCGACAATGGCCATAAAATCTTCTGGTGAGATCCATGTTTCTATGCCTCTTTCTTTCTTCTTGAACATTATCATCAGTACATCAGCTCTTCGTTGGAGGGCCTCCTCCGTGTAGTCTTTTTCTTGCACCTATGAGTAATTTTCAGTACATGTCGAATAATAATCATCTGAATTAATCATGGAAATATTTTTTGTCTGTTTTTCTTAAAGAAATGAAATCTAACTAAGATATGAAAATAGAAAAAGTAAATGAATAAGTGATTGGATCCTCAGCAATGGCGCCAGTTTTGACGCACGCCTATCACGAGACGTAGTAAAAAACAATTATATTTTTTTCCTAGTGCAGCACAGTGGCTGACCAGGGTCGTCTCTCTTGAGGATCCATTCAATTTGTTTCACTTACATTATCTAATTCACCTAATATATCTCTTTTTGATATTTTTTTCTTTAAATGAAATTGATAACAAATTTTTTTGTGTTTTTGATATGAAAAATATAAACTATCATGAAATTATAAACAGAATGAGTTAATGAAGAAAGAACTTGGTTTTGGTGTTCACTATTGGATTCAATCATTATTTTCCATTATGTGTTTGATTTTAGTTTGATAATCCAAAAAATGAAATCTCATGTTTGAATAACTACTCTTTTCAAGAATAGAAATAGTTTAATTTAAATTTCATTGGGGTCCATCACCCAATCAGAGACATTTTCCTCACCAATGCATGTAACTCAAAACTATCGCAATCATAAAATAAACATTAAAGAAAATTCAAGAACACCTTGACCTCCCCCTGAGCCAAGTATCAGGATTTGTCTCTAATTTACAAGAGTAAGATATCACAATGGTGGATGGATGTAGGAAGATAGAGATATTGAGATAGAGAGAGAGAAAGAAAGAAAAGATGAAAATTGGATGGAGAAACACAGATGCATGGATTAATCGAAAAGAAATTAAAATTTAAATTTAAATTAAAACTAATACAAAACAAAAAAGAAAATAAAATAAAAAGATTAAATGAGGGAGTAATACAGGATCAGAAGTGGCCCATGACCTGGTGGGATCCCTCCTTGGCTTTGGGTGTCGAGATGATGATTTTGGAAGGAGGGGAGAGCCTCTTTTTATAGGCTTCATTTTGTCCTGCAAAATTTTTCATGTTGTTGACCCAATCAATGGACGATTCACACGTGGAACCCTTCTTCAATATTTTTCATAGATACATTTTTTATTTACCCTCAAAATTTTAGTGCATTTGGGCCTCGGATGAAGGAAGTATGAATTTTTAATTAAAGGCTTCTATTTCTGGAAGAAGCTTCCAGGAAGGTTCCTCCAAAAGTATTTCGTTCAATGGCCACCTTAATGACTTAAACACTCCAAAAAACTTGGTGTAGAGACGGTACTATATGTCCTAGTTCTATCCCAGGTGGAAGCACCTCATATGGACATTTTTAGGCTGAGTTTTCTTTCCGTTATAGTGGTGTGGTCCACATTGTCCGCTCGGAAAAATGTCAAACTTCACTGAATATTTAGGCCCTTTATATGGTCGAATCAGCTCCCGGACCACAAGAAAAAATGTTAGGAAAGAAAATCAGTATTATAAAAAAAATTAATCCCAAAATTTGGGAATATGTTTTATGAAAAATGACAAAAATACCCTTGTAGTAAAAATCTGTCCAAAAATCCAGAATTATGCACTTTTCACAATTTTGCTAATTTTCATTCTAAAACTAAAATTACCCATTATTTAAATAAAAAAATGAAGTACATGAGTTTTATCATCTAAAAACATTAAAATATACTCATTATTTGATCAAAAATATGCACGTAAATTTGCTCTGTCAAATACCCCCACACTTAAACTATCCTTGTCCTCAAGCATAAAATCTCAACATAGAAATCAGAGGACACCAATGTTACCAATATTCAAATTTCAATGCAATAAAATCAATAAAATTTCAATTTGAAATAAAAATTTCAAAAATATTCATAAAATATCAATTTAACTTCCAATTTTTCAACGAAACAAATAATTCACAGATTTTACTTTTCCCCTTTGAAAATTGATGGAACTTATCCTTTCCTTCATTAAAGATCCTTGATTCATCATTATTAAACATGTCATGTCATGATTTACCTCACTTTTGATTTTTTTTCTCTCATCACTCTTGATACAATTCAAGTAGAGTTACTCTCATATCATGAGAAAATGCTTCTTATCCATAGGCTTGTAAATGAACTACTTTCTCCACTTTGTAAAGAAAAAAGAAACATAAAATCATGAGGACTTGCATTAAAGGTTCAAATGACTCTGAGGCTTAAAGATAGTAGAATTTGATGCATTAAAAATTAAGGCTCAAGTATAAGTCTAATCTCTTAAGTACAATGCATGATATCAAATGTAAAAGTGTAATGAAATTATCCCCTTCAGAGTTGAAACACCCACTTCCAAAAACTCAAAGTAAGGTCATGACCAATGTATGCATAATGAATGATATGTTCACCCTATTGAATATTTTTTTTTATTTTGTAATTTTTTTGTCATTTTTCTAAATTTATGATTAGATAAAACCTCAAATCCCTCACCTAACTATATACGATCATAAGATTGTCAGTCTGTAAAATGGTGATTTTTTTTTCTTCCAAATGAAATCACATTTTTCTTTTTTTGGATCTTTTTTTCATTTTTGTAATTTTTTTTAATTCAAGAGTGGAAAAAATAGAGTATAATGAATCATTCCACAACCTTTTAAAATTACCACAATAACACCCCCACACTTCTTCCTTACAGTGTGTATCATCCCATCCACCATGATTCCATTTACCCCCACACTTCAACTTTAAAATATCATGCAAATAATAAGAGTAGGGTAGGAATGGATAAAAATGGATTGAAACATGGATCATTCCTATAAAGTCCATTCATTGTCTCTACGGGCTAAAAAAATTATTGATGTAAAGGTGGTATAATAAGAATATGTGGCTTTTCAAAGGATGACTCAATCATTTTAAACGTGTTTTTTCATAGTCATAGCTTCGACAAGTTCAAATACAAGTTCTGGTTGGTGACATGTCCCAAGATCACTCAAGAAATGGGCTTAAGAATTAATAGGACGTACTTGGTCTAGAAATCCTCTCGGGAATGAGACATATAACATTGGACAATCACTCATGGAATGAATAATAATAATAAATCAATTCACATAAATTTTAGAAATTCAAAGCATGAAGGATGGCTGAGAAAATTCATTTACCTGAATTAATTAATTCCTTCAAATAATGAGTCATTATTTCAATATTTATGCTTCATATTTAAAAATTAAATTCTATATTTCAATAATTTAATCATATAAACATTGAAATCTAAAACATGGAATCATTGGGTTCCTAAGAAACTCATGTCTTCTAGATAAGTCGAGTAAAACATGAATTCAAGTGCGGGCATGCAATTTTATCTTTAAAGCTCAAAACCAGATTTGGACCAAAATGTGGAGAGTTTAATAGATAAAACACTAAAATTGAAACCCCTTTATTCCATGAAACATGGTCCTTCTCCTTCAATTTCTGGGGCTACCTTCTACCATTATGAACCTATAAAAGAGAAAAACTCAATTAATCATAATGATCATGTCATTTAAGCTATAAAAATATAGAGGGAGTGGGATGCATGTTGCACTACATCTAAGAAAAGAAATTGATATCTAAATTCCTAGAAAGAATGTAAAGATAAATATTGGTATGATCCCCCAAGTGGGATCTGAATTTTTACTACCTCCACAGGGCAGTACCAACTGTTATCCAAAGTCTGATGGAGGATGCAGCTTCTTTGATTTGAACCACCACATGTGGATTTTCCCAGCATATGCTCCATACTTGTTCATGAAGGATGATCCATGGATATAGTACGCCATATCCTCCCCCATATCCATAAGGTATATCTTTAATGGTGGGGGTAGGATGAAGTATGGACCATCCTCTTGTTTGGTTGCTACTTGTGCAACATTATTATCTTCCAGTGCTGGATTCATGGGGGTTGCATGAAGAGAAGCCTCTTGTCTGATTGTCTTAGGCTCAGATACCTGGATATCTTGATGGTGCTCCTCCAATGTGTGTTCCTTGAAATCAGGGAGCTCCATGTGTTCCTCAACAGGTGCATGTCCACTATATTATCCAACTTCTTCAAGGTAATTATAGAGAATGTCTGATTCTGTATAATCAAAAGAAGAGGAAGTGATATACAAATTTGTTTCAATAAAATCAGAAAAGATGTGGTTAAAGAAAGGTTCCACTCCTTGAGTTTTTTCATCTTCAATATCTACCTCATTGGTAAGTGCCTCTTGGATTATGATGACGGAAGGTGAAGGTAGGTAGTCGGGCTCCTCCACCTCAAGTTTGGCCTCATGTTCATGGATGTCTTCTATTAAATCCGAGAAGACAAGTGGAACTTCCTTCTTGGCCTGAAATATTTTTAAGTCGGCTTGGAATTCATCGACCATGGACATCAAATATTCTGGTGAGATCCATGTTTTTATGCCTCTTTAGTTCTACTTGAACATTATCATCAGTGCATCAGCTCTTCATTGGAGGGCCTCCTCAGTGTAGTCATGTTCTTGTATGTGTGAGTAATTTTCACTCTATGTGGAATAATATTCATTTAAATTCATCATTGAAAGAGTTTTTTATTTTTTTTAGAAATTAAATCTAACTAAGATGTGAAAATTGAAAAATTAAATTAATAGCTGATTGGATCCTCGGAAATGGCGCCAGTTTTGATGCACGCTTGTCACAGGGCTTGGTCAAAAACAGTTATATTTTTTTTCCTAGTGCAGCATAGTGGCTGACCAGGGTCATCTCTCTTGAGAAGCCTTTCAATTTGGTTCACTTACTTTATCTAATTCACCTAATCTATCTATTTTTGATATTTTTTTATTTAAATGAAAGTGATAACAATATTTTTTGTGTTTTTTGACATGAAAAATATAAACTATAATTCAATTATAAACAAAATGAGTTAATAAAGAAAGAACATGGTTTTAGGGTTCAATCTTGGATTCAATCATTATTTTCCATTATGTGTTTGATTTTAGTTTGATAATACAAACATTAAATCTTGTGTTTTAATCACTAATCTTTTCCAGAATATAAATAGTTTATGTTACATTTCATTGGGGGCCATTACACAATCGCAGACATTCTTCTCACCAATGCATGCAACTCAAATCTATCGCAAACATAAAATAAACATTAATGAAAATTCAAGAAACCCTTGACCTCCCCCTGAGCGAAGTCTCGGGATTAGACTCTCATTTCTGAGAGTAAGAGATCACAATGGTGGATGGATGTAAGAAGATAGAGAGATTGAGAGAGAGAGAGAGAGAATGAAAAGAAGAAAATTGGATGTAGAAACATAGATGCATGGATTAATTGAAAAGAAATTGAAATTAGAATTTAAATTACAAACAAAACAAAATTAAAAAGAAAATAAAATAAAAAGAAGAAATGAGGGGTGAATATTGGAGCAGTAGCATCCCGTGCCCCGGTGGGGTCCCTCCTTGGCATTGGGTGTCAAGCTGATGATTTTAGAAGGAGGAGAGGCCCTCCTTTTATAGGCAGCATTCTGTCCTCTGAATGTTTTCTTATTTTTGACCTAATAAATGGATGATTAACGCATGGA
Source organism: Viscum album (assembly GCA_963277665.1). NCBI lineage: Eukaryota > Viridiplantae > Streptophyta > Magnoliopsida > Santalales > Viscaceae > Viscum > Viscum album. The sequence continues at coordinate 1,127,531,997 of OY728150.1, read as the reverse complement.
CCCATTGTTCAATATTGTTCATAAATATTTTTTACTTTTACCCTCCAAATTTCAGCACATTTGGGCCCCGGATGAAGGAAGTATGAATTATTCATTGAAGGCTTAAGTTTCTGGACTAAGTTTCTAGAAAGGTTCCTCTATAAGTATGTCATTAAATGGACACCTTAATGACTTTAAAACTCCACAAAATTTGGCTTAGAGACGTTACTATCTGTCCTAGTTCCATCCCAGGTTGAATCCCTCATTTGGATATGTTTAGGCCAAGATTGGGTTCCGTTACAGTGCTGTGGTCCACGCTGTCTGCCCAGACAAATGTCAAACTTCAATGAATTTTTAGTCCCTTTATATGGACGAATCAGATCCTGGTCCAGAATAAAAAATTGGAGGAAATAAAATCAGTATTCTAAAAAAATTTAATCACAAAATTTGGGCATATATTTTATGACAAATGAAAAAAATACCCTTGTAGTAAAAATCTGTCCAAAAATCCAGAATTATGCACTTTTCACAATTTTTCTCATTTTCATTCTAAAACTCAAATTACCCATTATTTTAATAAAACAATGAAATAAAAGGGTTTTATCATCTAAAAACATTAAAAAATACTCATTATTTTATAAAAAATATGCACGTAAATTGGCTCTGTCTGCCATTCCCAACACAACCTAAAGGTTCCAACATATGAAATATCACACATCACATGTATATAATCAAAATGAATACTTCAAATATCCAAACATACTAAACCGTTGAATTTTAATATCCATGTTCTCCCTTAATCATGCTTAATAATTGAATCTCAGTAGTTTAATTCACAAAAATTCAATTATATCCATTTTGGAACCCCCAACAAAAATGCCCTGAAGGATAAGTTTCATCTAACCCATCCTCACTCAAGAATATTAGTATAAAAGAATGCTCAATAGTATCCCATAGTGCATACAGTCATTTCAATATAATTAAACAAGGGTTTCCCTCAATACCTAGCATCGCGCTAAAAAGCCTCAACCCCAAAATGACCATGAAAAAACGGAAGAAGATATGAAACTCCTACTTGAGACTCTTATACTTAGGTACATATGATATTGAGCTCCAATTCGAAGCTAATCCTTGTAGATATACGTTTCTGTTAAATCATTGCAGTTTTTCTTGGATGGAATCTATGGTTTGTGAGGAGAAGAATTTAGAACGAAAGAGGGTGTGCATATTTAGAATTCCTGATGCGATCCCAAAACCACCTTTGGAATGAAGAATGGATGTCAGATGAAGAATCTAGGTTAAGGTATGTTCTTCAGGATTATAGAATGGAGTTGTTCTGAAATTGTGGTAGAAGAAGACATTTCCTGAAATTAGATGCAACACCCTCCCGAATATACGAATAAAAATAAAAGTACATGACGTGTATAAAGGAATACACGCCATGTATTAGCCTTGTTCGTACTCCGACTTAAGAGGATGTAGCCACAAAACAAGGATGCTCCACATGGGTCAGGACACGGATATGATTCTTCCGGTACGCAGAAGGAAGACACATGGCGTGTCAAGTAACACTACACTCTGTGTAGTCGGAAATTTTTACACAGTCACCACATGACATGTACTTGGTTAGAACATGGATAGTACATGCCTTACCCACACATGGTTTGTACTTGGGATTACATGGTGTGTAATCTAAAAATTTCCATAACATCATAGATTTCCTAGGTTTCTTATAAAAAAGTCAAAAAATTGAAACTAGTTTTATATTTTGACCTGTTTCAAAAAACTCGGGTTCTTAAAAATAGTCCCAAGAAACATTGTATATAAAATACATTCTTGGGATGCTCCAAGAAAATGAAAATTCTCACCATTTATGGGTTAACTAATAATCCCATATTCGAGATAATATAAACCATGAAGTGGAGAATCTCCATCCATAAGTGTCACTTTGTGAGCTTAGCATATAAATGATTCTCTCTCAGAGCATCCAAAATGATATCAAGATTTTTGGAATGTGTATTTATTTTGTGAGAATACACTGAGATATCATTCATGAATAACACCACAAATGAATGTAGATAAATATGGAAAACTCAGTTCATCATCACCATGAAAGTTGTTGTTGAATTTGTGAGATTGAATGACATAACCAAATACCCATATAGACAAAAATATCTGTGAAAAGTTGTATGTGTTATGTCTATATCTCAAACACATACCTTACGGTAACAAAATCTCAGATAAATCATTGAGATCACCCAAGATCCATATACATGGTCGAAGAGATCATCTATCCCTAAAAATTGATACTGGTTCGTAACCTTAAAATGGTTCAATTTCAAATAATCCACACATAAACTAATGGTAACACCCTCTTTTTCAGAAAAAAATGACATTAAAATCCCACACTGAAGTACTAGGACATATACACCCATTTTAATTCAAGTACAATAGTTATCTCTTGAGCTCATGCTAATCTATAGTAGAAATTATACAAGTATGAATGGATACAATTGTTTCTCCAAGTACTAGACTAATAAATAAATCCAACTCTCACTCAGGAGGTAAACTAGAAAGGTTATCTAGAAAAACATCTCTGAATAGATAAACCACTAGAGGGAAGTCTTCCCGATGGATTTCCTAATCATCCAGATATAACATATCAATATGTTCTATCATTCTACCCATCGCCCAATGCCCTGATTCCTATCTTTTTTCTTCGACATCCCATTCACTATTGTGAATAAAAACTCCACCCTATAGTGATGTGAAGTTCACCATTTAGTGATAAAAATATACAGTACCATGATAAAAGACATTCCATTTCATCTTGAGTGTTACATTAAACCCTATCATCTCAAGGAAAAATGGACCCCATATAAAGTGGCACCCACCAATCTCAAGGGTGAAATCTATATAGTGATGTAAAGCCTACGCTCTAATCCCTAATAGAGTACCGATTTTCAAAAAACTAGTATAAAAATGAATAATAATCCCAAGGATCTCCACAATAGGTATGAATATAAATATATTAGAAACACCTGTATCAAAAAGAGTAGATAATGGAGTAGAGACTAATAAGATTGTATGTATCACCATAGACGACCTGATACTCTACTCCAGAGGTATATTATTTAAAAACTCAACCCCTGATTGTTCATCAATATGATAAACCGACGCAAAATGATGAATCACTATAAAGCTTGTCGATTACTCCACAACTATCATCGCTCATTTCTCTATATACATAATATTAGTTTCTCTTTTAGCTCTCAAGGTATTAGGAAATAATTTATCATAAAACATGGATTCAAAATCCCTCCAAAACATATCTCGAAGCATATCATTGTAGATAAATACATCTTACCAGTACATAGCTTCTCCTCGAAGCATGTTTGTCTCCAGGTTCACTCTCGTCTGGGGAGTTCTCTCCAGATGCTCAAGAAAATAAAAGTTAGTCTTTATCCATATATTATTAGCCCATGGACCACTATCCATAGAAAATGTGGGAGGATACTACTGTTGTAACACACACTTTAACTCTACCGTAGTCAAGGAAGGACGTGAGGCTCCATGTATGGTTTGTACAAAGTGAATGAAAAACTCATGGAATTGTGACTCAATACACATATCTAGTAATTCTATGGGTACTTTAGATAGAAATATAAGAGGATATAATGGTATCCTAGGTCCCGGCACCTCTAGATCACAATCATCCCCACCCTCTAAGAGCATGATTAGAGGTCATCATGGTGGCGTGTCTCTACAATTCCTAATGCACATTACCGAAAAAGAATTCGGTAAAAACCTCATCAGACATAAAATCATAGGAAATGTTGAATCATTCTAATAAAAAAGTCAAACCCCTATTCCTACTCCTAAATCTAAGACTAGGCCACACTCACTATTTTTTTAAAGTCAATTTCATTTTAATTCATATTTATATCCAAATTCTATTTTAACTACTGAACAAATGGAACACCACTTATGATCCATAAGAGAGCATACACATCATGAATCAATGCATGACATCAAATCAATACATACGATAACTCTTTCGTATCCATGCAACCAGTAGTCAATGACTCAACATTCCATAGTTGACTACTTAGGGTTTCTTATACAACCTATGTAGGAAAACACTACTAAGGTTATGGTAGAAAATCTACGTACTAACCATATTTATTTATTCTATGAATAAAACATTAATCAAAAACAAGTATATCACTCAAGGAACACATAATAATTTCATGAAATTACAAAATGCATCCAATATGGAATGAAATATTGCATGGTTTTTGAATTCTATCAGGGGTCTAAAATGATGCATGGGATGGAACTACCTAATATCATCAGGAAAAATATAAAAATATGTAATCACTACAAACATCAAACCACAATCATGGAACCCAATGGTGGAATCAAATCAACTATAATATGAAAAATACAAAACAAAAATTTCTTAGTCGAGGTAATTTGGAACTATATTATATGTGGGTTACATACTTTTAGTAATATCTCATTAACATGTTCAAATACACTTTTAATCTCTTATATATTGTATCAAAATAGTAAATACAAAAAATGAAAGCCTATAATACCAATTTTTAATGTCCCAACAAAGGTGACACTATTTTTCCCCCAAGAAAACAAGTCAAATAGACTCAAGCATGCCTCCCCATACGCTTGAGGCTACCAACTAGTATCAAGGTCCTAGGGTGTCTCTATAAAGAGACTATTACTTTATTTCAGAGTGTAATATATCATAGTAATCACATCAATCAATATAAGAATAATGGTATAAACCATGATAGAAGATAACACCCAAAATAGTATAATAATAAATAAACTAGAAGTAGTCATATAAAGTATTGTGATCATATTATGTCTATAAAAAATAATAAAATAGATCTACATGAATCAAACACAATTCATATATCAAAACGAATAAAAATATCAAAAGAAATGTCTTCATATATCATCACGATAATAGATCAGTCCCATTCTCCCAAGATCAAAGGAAAAAATCTAATGAATAATCTTAAAGTGGTCACTTTCCCCAATCCCTACCAGCATCCATGAAGTTTTTTCGGGTACCCCACAATGTACAGAATTCTGTGAGAGATATCACTTAGAAGGCCCCCACCAATTATGTCTATAATGATTCAAGTATATGTAAAATAATAGAAGTAGTGAGAAATATATCACAGGTAAGAATGAAATAAAAGTAAGATAAAAATGTGTATGTGATTCTATCTGTCAAAACATGGATCCCTCTGAAGAATAGTAAAACCTCATTAATTTAGGAAGCAAAAAATGATAATTAAACAGGTATAACATGGTCTAATCTAGTAGTTTTAATCTGATACTAATTTAAGGGATATCTAAAGGCAAAGAAAAATATTAACAATGGGCACACTGTGTAATCAAAAATTACTAAAACATCAACAATTTCCACAAAGTGTAATCAATTGTAAGACAATAAAGGACCAGATCTTAGTAATAGAAGACCCATGAATCCACCTTGAGTACTAAGAGCATGTCTATGGAAACTTGTTAAAGAATTAGGTGTAGTATAAGGATCATTTGAATAGAACATTTCCAAATCATGTCTATGAAATCCATATCAAATGGATATCAAGGACCTTGTAATTCTATTAAATTATGATCAAATGAGTAAACATGTCAATGGAATCCCCTACCTCAATCAAGACCCAATGAAATGAAATTTCCCTAGCATGTTATGGAATCAGGATCCAAGGGTCTCATCTAATGTATTAACTACCATTATTAATTCATCATCTCAATTAAAATTTCATTTCATAACCCTTCACATTTCATGAGTTCACCCATCTCATTTAAAAATTTACATTTAGAAAAATAAATCAATTAAAACCATGTATTCACATGGAAAGGGGGAATAAAATTCTCCTAACCAATCATTCATGTCTCATTTAATTTATGAAGGCTCCAAAAAACAATTTGTGATATCTCACTTACCTAGATGGATGGTATAAGAATAATTCAGATATAAATAAGCATCCCATGGGTGTCCTAGGTTTGGTCGAACAAACTCCCACCATCAAAATGGTACTAAAAGGGTAACATAACCATTTACAAACAATTATATCAATGTGTTCATTTAATTTTAGGGTCAATATCGGAAATTACTATCGGTGGAACAATTAAAACTAACTATATAAAACAAAAAACTTGTGGAAAAGATATATACTACCCACTATATATCTAAAATAGAACACTCATCCAGTATCGACCTCTGATTCAGTCCATATCAGAAGAAAGAAGGAATATCAGACAAAAAACCTACAAATATTTAAAATTTTATTGCACTAAAAATAAATCTTTGATGAGAATACAAAAAAATAATTACATAAGAGGAATTTATAATTTACTGTAAGGGGTACAACAAGAAAAACAATGTTCTAATCTGAGTCTATATTAAGAAACAGCAGAAAATCCTATGAATTTATCTTCAAATGAGCTCCCAGTAGGATGGTTCCTTCCCTCAGATGAAGAAATAAAATTATAATTATGTTATAATATGTTTTAAAAGAAAAAGGTTCATTTCCAATATTATAAATGGGTTGAATGTTTTTGCTGCATGGTTTTCCAAACCATGCGAAAACCATGTTCTCTTCTATACCTCTTGGGGGACCTCACATAGTCCTATCACACAGTTAATTTATTTTTCATCAACCATGCACTATGATTCTGCTAAAACTACACATAACTCATATGGGCATGGACCTCTGGATGAATGGTTTCCTCAAACTATGTAACCTCCTACTAAACTATCTGAAGCCTCACAAGATTAACTCATACCATTTGACTCGGATTGCATAGTTTCTAGTAACCATGTACCTTAGTTTTCTTTTCAAAAAACAGATCCTCGGGGCTCTGAAAAAATCCTCAAACCCCCCGTGACACTAATGTGATGTCATTAGTCACTCACATTAGATCATAACTAAGGATTTAAACAAAAAATAAAAATATATAAACCTCGTATGAAAACTGAAGATCTTATATTTGCAATAATTTCCTTGATTTTAAATGTGTAATGAATTTCTTAAGGGAAATAATCCTTTTATGTGTAGAGAAGAAGTTTTCATTTAGTGAGTTTTTGAAAGTGTTTCATGTTTATGTTATTTTGTTCAAATTTTATTGAATTGAATTGAAAAAATATTAAAAAATATTGGGTTGTGTCTTGGAAAGGTCAAAAATCACTCTTACTCAACCTTGGATCCTAAAATAACTATTATAATTAGTATCATGAAAATATTAAACAAGGGATAAGAAATGAGTGTGAGATTTTCTCCAATTGAAACGTTCAAAAAACAAAAGTTCAAAAAAGAACACGTGAACAACATATTCTTGAATCTATGGGGAATTTTTGTGTTCTATAAACATTTCATATTTTTATCTGTTTCCAATTTTTTCCCTTAGTTGTCTTCCTTCACAATTTTCCCTATCAATATGTGTTTTCATCTTCAATATCTCATTTAATGAAATTCAGTTCTTTAGTTCATGTTGATGATTTACCCCTATTTCCTTTCTTTTTTCTCATATATTCATACCATCCCATAGACATTAAAAAATTCCAAAAAAAGAAATCTTGAATATTTTGCACTTTATAATTATGAATGAAAGATGAGAGATCTTAAAAACTATATGTTTTGACATTTGGTTGGTGAATGAGTGAACCACCTTGAATAAATTTACATCCTCTTGAGGAGTGATTTTTGAGTGACCACATTTTTTGTCTTTAATTTTGAGCATGAAAAATGAATTTTTTTTTGAACTTTTTTGTAGAAATTGTTTTGGTGGAAATCATTATAGAGGATTTAAATATTCTTGTTCCCCCTGATAAGTGAATTATTTTATTAGTATTTCATTATGTGTGAAAATTATTTTGTTTGGGCTTTTTTTGTGTACTTGAGTACATGAAAAGGACTATGAGTAGAGGATATTATGTTATTAATTTATTAGAAAACATTTTTATCTTCCTACTACTATTTTCAAAGAAAAGTGCCTAAATAATGTGAAATTTCAATGTTAAAATATGAAATATAATTTTTGATCTTTTCTTGAATAATCCTAATTTAATTAATTTTACTATTTTATTCATAACTGTCAATATAATTTAAAAAATGTGTTGTTACTATTTTTAGGGTATCTAATTCAATGTACTACACATCATTCAACTGTAGTTTTTTCTAATTATACTTTATAATGGGTCTATGGACCACACAAGAAGCCCAACCAAATTTGTGGATAAAACTATAACATCCATGAAGATTTAATTTCTATGCCCAATATAGAATATAAAATTTTCTAAAAATAATTTTTTTTTGAGGATATAAAAAAGAGTATTGGAAAAAAATTATTGTCCTACTCAAACAACAAGTGTCCTAATTAATTCCTAAATTTACTACCCACAATTTTGGTTACGATTCGAAAGAACCCACAATTATTGAAATTTATCCTAATACAATATCCCAATTAATCTAACAAATTTAGGATTTAAATTAAATTGTTATTTTACAAATTTTTTGTAAGAAATGTTTCAGATATGAAGGAATATTCATTTCCAAAAATCTATTCAAATTGGGGAACATGAAAAATCTTGGATAAAACTGGACAATAAAAAAATGTTTAAGAAAACATCCATAACATTTTCTATAAAATCCATAAACCATTCATATTTTTAGGATAAACTATCTAAATATATATTTATTTATTTTAAGACTAAAATATCTTGTGATTTAGGTTTATTAAAAATCAAATGGTCATTCCAATTTGTGGGAATGTTTTGGAATGAAAACAGTCTTCCACCTTAGACTATAAAAACACTCCCCTATTCTCTTTACATGTGGATGGGACTTTGTCACTTAATATGATATTTTTTATTATAATAGCTTCAATAAAGTCCTATAAACACCTAAAAAACTATATTTTGTATTTGATATTCCATTACTCCTTTCTTAATTTTCATGTACTTTAAGTGTTTTGAATTGTAATTATATATGTGTGATTTTAATTTAATTTGAATTTTTATGCATGATTCATATTCCAAAAATCTTATCTTCATCCACCATATGTTGTGTTATACTGATGTTATTTAAATTTTTTAAATAAATTTTAAAATCACTCGCTTTTTTCGCTTTCTTATTCAATCAAAAGCATGTGTTTACCTTTATTCATTTCTTCCTGTTTGGTGAACAATTATTTTTCTCATCTCATTCTTTTATTTAAATTCATTTACTAAATAATAATTATTATCCAAAATATATTTCACACCATATAAATGGATGTGAAAATATTCTATTTGGGTGAGTCATAATTTTTAGACCTTATCTGATAGAGATATTTTTCTCATAAAATATTCTTTAGGTTAGCATTGTGTATGTTAAACTTGAAATGTCAGGGATTAATGACATGATTTTTTACCATGTGGATTCCATGGATTATTTGATCCGTTATTAAAATACCACAAACAATTACTAATTTATATCATAATTATAGTTAATTTAATTCTTGTATTAATTCCTCAATGCTTGGGAATTCCGATCGAAATCATATTATTAAGTGGATGTTAATTAATTAAAATATAACGCAATGATAAAAAAATATCATAAGACTAAATCCCAAAAAAATGTACTCACCCCAGTCTTTCTCAAATTTTTAAATCAAACTTCATCAATAAATCAATCAATTAATCTCTGCAAACAAACCTCCTAGTTAAAATGAAAATAAAAAAACAATCAACTTAATGAAATAATAACTTCACAATGGATTTCAACCAAGTGATACTATACAAATTGTTAAAGCACTAAAACATTTAATGGTCAGTAGGAGACAATATAGTTCACTTTTGGGATTCATAATTATCCATTTTGATGCTTGTTTAAAATCTATTATTATATGAGAACATGATCGAAAGATGATGGTGATCACGTCTTTCTTTGAAGTGGATTGATCATGATCTCAAAATTTCTTACAATGTATGAATATTTCCCACATATTGGACATAATTTTGGGGGTGATAATACACATTGAAGTTTATCTCATTATTTAAATCATGTTAGAGACTATATTAGAACATTGATGTAAATATCACATATCATTAAAATATAATCGATAGTGGGATTCCAAGGAACCTCACTACATCTATTATGTATATCCTTTCATGTTGATTGAGTGAGAAGTCCTCTTAAATTTATATGAAGTTATATGTTTTATTAATCTAATCCATAAAAACCCATATGGAATTTTTTCCTCATGATTTCCTTGGAAGGCCAGTGAAAAGGTCAATGGTTATGTTCATGGTTATGTTTTCTTATTTCCATATAGGAATGGGTGACTGTTGCATAATATATATTCTCTTTGTTCCATTCATACTTAACTTGATAAAATACCAGACACCATGATGTATATTCTACAATCTTCTTCTTCATATTATCCTAATAATAGTGTTATCATATATCATGATATATATTTATGCTCCCTAGTTGGATGAATAAGGTCGAGCTATGTGTATCATTTAAAAGATCATTCTTTATCTCTTTATTGTATTGTACACATAGTCAAGACAAAAATATTACAAATAATTATTCATGAGTTTTTAAATCCATGTAATCCCATTTTCTTTAATCTACCACCTTTTTCAAATATACGAAATCATCTTTTGAATCATCATTTGACTTATCTTGAAGGGATGGTTGGGTAATCATTAAAAAAATGATGATGTTACTTTATTTTTTATTCCCATTTAAATAATTTTCATGTCTAAAATTATTATATCATTATCAATTATCATTATTTATATGTTATCAAGATCACTTTTACTTAGATCATCTTTCGTTTTTTTCCTTTCTAGGATAGTAATAGAATTTTTATTTATAGTCCTCGTTCATCTCTAACTATCTTTATAGGTGCATATGAATTTCCTTCTCAACGAACATATATTTGAGTCTGTTAGGATCCATATATATTTCACACTTATCCCCATAGAGACAATGTTACCATATATTAAATGAAAACATCACTAAAACTAACTCACAATCATGTTTTAGATAGTTCTTCTCATGAACATTCATCTTCCCTAATGCATAGGCTATGATTATCTTATTCTCTATATGTACACATCCCAAGACCCTTTTTGAATCCAAAATATTTTCCATGAGAATCTACCCACTTGAGGGAAGCATGAGGATAGGTGCAGTGATAAGTATACTTTTCCACTCCTTGGAGATATTTTCAGATTCGCTGCTCTAGAAAAAATTTACTGACTTACAATATACCTTTCTTAGAGGGTTTTAAAACCATTATAATTTTTCAACAAATCATCAACAGTTTATATCTTGTCCAATGAAAATATAGATCTATATTATAGATGGTGATATGGTTCACTCCCCAATATTCTTTGTCTTAGAGGGAATTACAAATAGTCCTTTTCTAGTGATAATTTTTTCAAATAATGATACTTCATTCATCAAGAAATAATATTTACAATAGTTTACATTTAGATTTATAAAATAGTATTTTACTTCTCTTAATTATCTCTCTTGATTTTAGAGTATATAATTATACCATCTATAAATACTACCAAAAATCTATCCAGGCAATCTATATATACTAAATTCATTATGTTCATAATGATTACTCGGAAATTAGTGAGTTTTAATAGAGTCAATATCAACTCACAGTTTTCATACTTTATTCAAATGAAATTTTTGGGAATATGTTCCTTATTCACCATTAATTGGTTTTTTATCAACTGACGGTCCACCATAGGAAAATACCTCACATATTTGATAGAATATTGAAGGACATTGGAAGACCCTTATAGGGGAGGGGTGAATCATGGTGTTGACCTTTTATTTTAAAGTGGTGATTATTGTTCCCAAATTGGTAGGAACTTTTTAAATCTATATGTTTGTAATGTGTAGTTATTTAAACATTCGCACATAGAAGGACCACACAGAAATTTTACATAGTTCACCACTAAGGGATGGTCCATGGAGAATACACCGACATGTTTTCCTTCATACCAAATTCTACTAATCTTCACTAGTTTAGAATTATAAAATCTTAACATAGTATCCATGTTCCATGTGCACTCCTTTTAGAAGGTTTTAGGTATACCACACTGCGTCTATCATGACCCGTCCCCGGTGCCCGTGTCGTGACTACCACAAGACCGCCTTCCATAGGCCAGGGATGGAGACTAGCACCAAAGGCGTAAATCCTGGAAGAAAAGGGGAAGGAATTTACTTTTATAAAGTAAACAAAAACACAACAGAGTTCGCAAGTGATGTAAGCACTAAGTAAAAACTAGGTACAAGGTAAGTGCTGAAAAGAAAATGGGAAAGTATAAAAACCCAACTGAAAATACAATACAACTGAAAGGAAATTACAACAACAGTAAGTAAACAACAATTCTCAGTCGTGCTCTAGAAATCCCACCTGAAGGGTGGGTACAGATAGTCTCCTCAGCACCTCGGGTCCGGCCGTCTACTCCGTGTTCGTCCTGCCAAGTGGTCCACCTCCGGGTACCGTCCAGCTCCACAAGACTCCACCTTGATCAGTGATGTCTATATTCTACATCCAACACAATGTAGTGCGGGCATAGCCCATGAAGGGGTGAGTATACGATACTCAGTAGGGACCCCGAGACCCCCGAAGGTCTCTCAGAATCCAAGAAGGATAAACCAAAAGGGAAATATACAACCCCAAAGTATCAAAAACTCTTCTTAGTTATATTCCCATACATATACCTAAGTCATCATTCATAGTTTGTCTCTAACTCTCGATCCCAAGCACAAACCTGTCCACACAGGAAAACACAACCTAGTCCACACAGGAAAGCAAGACAATCACATCGATGATAATGATTGATATCAAGACTCAGATCACACAGCTATACACTTAGTAAGGTGATAAAGATGATCATATGTAGCCACTGATTCATCTAAGCTATCAGAACCACATATGATACAAGATCATCTAAGCTGTCATACCCACAAAGGATATAAGACGAGCTACTCTGCTAGAACCACACAGGATACAAGTACAGAGGTCATATAATGCCGGAACCACGTAGGATACAAGAATAGTATTCAATCGTCATCGACACACAGAGGATACCAGTATGGTTTTCTTCACTGCTGAACCCACGGAGGATCCATGTACAGTCGTCCTCACTGCCGAATCCATGGAGGATCCAAGTGCAGTCATCATCGTCACAGTCGCAGCCAGCTCTAGGGTTCCCGCACACAGCATGCTCGATTCCAGGAGGGTCCGCTCCTCGAGCAAGAGAGTGTGTTTTGATAGCTATCACAAATTTCAGAGTTGATGTATCCCAAAGATCTTTCTCATCAAAATAAACCCAATGCGACAAATGGTGCGTCAATCGGATGCCCGGTCGGAGAGTTATTGGCTTTTCCGTCCTAGGGCCCCGGTTGGGTTTTAAGCTAAAACAAACCCGACCAGACTCTAGCTGCATCCAAACCTCAAGTGTTTTAATCCAAAAGGACCATCTCAACAAAATAATCCTAACGGAATTGAAGGCACGTCAATCGGACGTCCGGTCCTTAAGTTATAGGCCTTTCCGCTCCAAGGGCCCAGTTGGTTTTGAGATCGAACCAACCCGGCCATACCCAAACATTGCCAAAACTTCGAGTGCAATATACTGAAACGACCGTCTCAATCCAATGATTCCTACTCAACTGACGGTGCATTGATTGGAGGTCCGTAGCTCATGTTATGGTAAAATGACCGAAAATGGTCCGAAGTGGGGGGTCTGGGACCGACCCGACCCGGCCCAACCCCCCCCTGGGTCTGCCCAAACCGGGTCAACCTAACCTAGGTCTGGGTCTAGACCAGTATGGTGCGGCCTGACCCGGTCTATGAGACCCGCCCCGGCCTGTCCGGGGGGTGCGCTGGCTCGGCCAGCGAGCCGAGCAGGGGGGGACACGACCCCCCCCCCCTTTGTGCTCCGTAGAGGCGGCGCCTGGCGCCGCATCTCCCATGGATCCCGTGTGGCCGCTGGATCCTATCCTCACCGTCACGACTTCAGCCACGGTGGGCTCTTGCCGATGGCACACTGGGGCACCACCGCCTCCAGCCGCCGGAGATTTCCCCGGGCCATCAGAGTCATTCCGGTGGTCCGATTCTGCTCCTGTATGCGCATGCGGTCGTCTCGGGACCCGTACATTACTGCGACGGCCTACAATCACCAATTCGGTCCCACTTCGTCGTCGCCAATTATTCTGCATATCAAGAACAAAGCAGTGGTGGGTTCGAACTTGTTCGTTAGTCCGCACCCACCGCGTTAGTGGTTCTAAACAACACCGAACAATTTTTCACACCATGCCAATGGTATAAAATCACATAATGAAATTTATACAAAAACCCCTACCTCACAAGATCTCCCCCGATCTCTCCTACACAACGAATATATTATCAAAATTATATAATAGGTTCCTCCTATTATTTAATCTCACATGCAAAGAAACTCTATGTATTAATTTACCACATTTAATAACGTGATGACAATTAATTTAAGAAGGGAGAGAAAAGGTTCCCCATTATTAAACTAGTTGGCAGTTAAATGGGGGATTTTGGCAATTAATGGGGGGATTACTAATGTGTTTAGAGAGAATTAAATGGTGGGGGTCATGTGGGCCCCACCTCTCTAACACCCACACTTCGGTAGTTAAGTGGATGTGGGCCCCACCCTTAACTACCCATGGGAGGGGAAAAGAACCTTACAAAATAAAAATTGTTCCGTCTATTTTTATTTATTTCTTGAATAAACCCCCAAAATTATCTTCTCCTCCTTTGTGAACGCAACTACATCAAGTGTCCCCTTAAGCAATTACCGGTGCTGCGAGTTCATCAGTGCCCTCAGATTTTAATTCCGAGCACCAGTTCAAAAGTTAGAAAAACCCACTCGTTCGTTCACTGAACGTACCCGAGATAAATTTCTAAAATTGATTTTGGGCACATCGGGCCTCAGAATCAAGTGTCGTTAGAATCCACAGACTCGTAAAATCCCAAATCATTAAAAAAAATTCCTTGAAATTTTCAGGTCTTTACAGCATCTATCAGATCACTTTTGATGACCCCCTTGATCACTACATTAGGTGGAATATGAACTTAGTTTATTGACTTTTTCAGTCTCCTCAATATTCTAGAATTATATTCTTCATCCTCAACTATAGATAGATTCTTTCTTGAAGTCCTGATTTTTCCTATAGATCTAATCCCCCTTTTTGTACACTATTTGTTCGCGAACTATTCCTCTATGAACTATCTTGCTCTTCGTACCACCTCCAGAAACCATGATCGTGTACTACCTTGAAAAAAATATCTACATACTAATTATTCCCTTTGAATGAACTCATCCTCCATGAACTGACCTTCCTAAACCATCTGCCGCAAACCGTATTCCACAAATCATCTTCCGCAAGCTATCTTCCATGAAGCTTTTTTCATTAATCTTCTTCCACGAACCATTATAGACTTCACCAAATTATTTCCATACTTATAATAATTGTCTCATTTATGGGGTTTTATTCTGAAGAACCACTATAGACATCTGCAAATTCCTCATGGATTTTTAATCTTACTGCCACTCCCTAAAGAAGGGATTAGTGCTTCTTATATTGTTAAATAGATCAGCATAAGCTGCTAAATAGAGATTTACCATATCTTTTTTGGGTACCATGTTCCCGTGCACAATTATACCTAAAAAATACATTTACCACCATTATACCTACATGAATACACAAATCACCACCTTGTTTCCACAAAAAAACCCTTCATAGCTTCTCAAAACTCCTCATTTCCTCCAACGACGTATTCTACCATGAACTGTTTGCCTTCCCCGAACTGTGAGAATCCCACAAATAAATTTTCAATCACATTACACATAACATGTTTCTATGAAAAAATATAATTCCACATACCTCCCATAGAGGTCACGAATTTGTTTCATGGTTCAAGAACCATTCTTTGTGGAATCCTTTGCATAAAACCATCCTTTTACAATAAATAGAAACCATACCCCATCTCTAGTAAAGAACACCCTTGGTTCCAATAAAAAATTAATCTCTCTATGGTAAGGGACAATTGTTCTTAATCATGTTTTTTTTTCATTTGATGATAATCAATGCAGATGTGAATTGAACAACACTTCTTAATAATGAAGAGGACCAACACACCCTGTGGGGAAGAACATAGATTTATAGAACCCTTTTCTATATTATCATTTAATTTATTTTTTATCTATTCTAACTCAATAGTGTTTATTATTAAAGGGGTATTTGAAAAGGGTATTGATATAGGTATAAATTCCCTTTGAAATCAACCTCTTAAATATGAGTAATACTAAAAAACTCTTCATAAAATACATCTTTATAATCCATCATAATTTTCAAGTCTTCAGGAATGATTTTCTACTTTTTCTCAATAATTTAGGGTATATATTCTTCTCAAAAGGAAATAATATCCACACTTGAACAGAATATTCCTAGGGAGATTCATACTCCTCCGTACACTTGTTGATAATGGGAGGATTACTTGGTATGTGAAGAGTGATATCCCTCTCTCAATAGTTGATTTTGGATTTATATAAGGATAGTCAATCCATGCCCAATATAGCACCAAAATTCACTAAATTATTTCATATGATATTAGATGTAATATTTATTCCAAAATCATTGGAAGGGGATGAGTTATATAATTGGGATACCAAAATAACTCCATTTTATATTCTCATAAATATATCAACCCTCGTGTTTTGACGTCATGTTTGAAATGTTCTACTAATCTTATTTTTTTTAAAATATTTCATAGAATCAAAATAAAAAAGTACATACTATATTCTTGAATGAATAACTATAATATCTTTGTCTATATAATTATTGATATACACCTCAGTAGTTGTGTTAGAATATTCCCTTCATTTCCCTTAATCCCATGGAGGTTGTTCTCCTTGATTATCTCTGAAAACCCTTTTCATAAGGAATTTCCTTGAATAATTACCATATTCATTAGAGTTAGAAGACAACAATGTATGATAATTGTTAATATGAATTTTTTTATTCTTAAACATTAGAGGGTTTATTCATTTCCCTTCGGCACTGATTATCCTAATGATTATATTTTTGACATTTGAAACGTCTTCTGATTCCCTTATGACTGTTCGAAGGTGTTTTTTCCACACCATTAAAATATGGTATGTTGTGTTTTCTTTCCTCAATGATATTTATCTATTGATACACCCGAAGAAAAATTGATTTTACATATTTTATTGTCTCCAATACCCCAAGACCACAGAGAGTCACTGATCTCTATCTCAACATTGAGGGAATAACCAAAAATATCTTTATAACTACAAAAGTCTCCAATCACTACTATTTTTTAGGAATGGATTAATTGCACTAAATAAAAGGTCCTCCTTTCTTTCAATGATGATAAAAAGTATGGAGGTGTAATGTGTAATCCATGTATTGTTTACCTCTTATGCATCAATAAACTCATATTCCTTTTACATTAGTCTAAGGAACATATAACACTACAATACTTTGC
Source organism: Viscum album (assembly GCA_963277665.1). NCBI lineage: Eukaryota > Viridiplantae > Streptophyta > Magnoliopsida > Santalales > Viscaceae > Viscum > Viscum album. The sequence continues at coordinate 1,127,514,402 of OY728150.1, read as the reverse complement.
AAAACTGTGATATACAATTAAATATAAACATGTTTGTAGTAATAGTAATGTGACCGTTAGGAATAGTATTGCGATTATTGGGAATATTAATATATAAATTAGAATAATAAACTCATATATGAATATATAAATAAAATTAATGTATCTTATAAATTAATATATGATATATTTATATCATATAAAAATTAATATAATGTTTTCAAAATGATCAATTAGGTGTTTGTATTTTTGTAAAATGTAAATGTCTATTTAAAATATTAAAAATAATATAATTATTTAATTTTTTTAATAAAATACGTTCATAAATTAATATTTTTTTTGTCTAATTGTTATAATATAATTTAATGTAACCTTAATTAATTTTTCAAAGTGTCATAAAAGTAGTTATAATCATAAAATATGTATATTTTATTAAATGATGATTTTAAGTAATAAAAACAATTGGAAACTTTTTTTAAAAAATGGTGTCTACTTTGGAAATCTGAACATTAGAAAATGTTTAGGGTAAATTTTTGGGATTTTTTAAAAATATATTAATTTTTCGAAAATAGTGTAATACGATAATTTAAGGTATTTAACATTATAAGTAAATAAATATATTTTTGAGTAATGGTTCAGTCATGGATGATGTAACAGGACATTATCTCAAAAACACATGTTCAAGTTACTATACATGAATAGAATAATCATCACTATTGACAGCATTGAGCCCAAATAATAAATAGATGAATAAAATAATCAAAAAACACCTCTCCCCTCCACTATAAATACCACACCTCACCAACCCATATCCTTACCCCTTATAAGATTTTTAGATTTCAAATGTTTTATCCAATTCCACTATAAAACATATTTTTCATGTCTTTCTCTTTCTAGACACACCAAATACACAATCGCACTTTTTTAAGGGGGTTCTCAAGGAGGAACTATACAAGAGGTAAAATCCTCTTTTGGTCTCTTTTATTTTCTTTTTAATTTCTTTTCTTTTATTATCCTCATCATACATCCTATATAAAAAAATTAATGAAAAATATTGTATATTATATATACTATAATTTTATTATTTTAATGGAATATCTATCATCAAACCCCTTATCTTCTCCCTTTTATTCTAAAAATAAAAACATCTTCCATGATGTGTTGATTTACCGACATCGTGTATGATTTGTTTTCATTTTCTATTACCACCTTAGAGGATGGTCATAAAACATTTATTTTTATTAAATAAGATTTTATTATACATATTATATGTTAAATAAAGTTATATAACGAATATATAAACAAGATATTAAACAAAATGATATACGTTCATGATGGTCATAAAAACTACAAAATTAAATTAAATCATTTTCATTAAAGTTTTATCAATTGAATCATCATCATAACATATAACCAAATGATAAATAATACCATTTAAACATATATATGTTCATTAATGACATATAATTTCAATTATGGATAATTATTCACATTGACATGAACTTCTATACTTGAATACGAGGCAACTGATCATGAAAACCAAGAAAACAAACACTTCCAGAACGGTCAAATTGAATCTTATAACTCATAAAAAATGACATAACTAAACATAATAAAATTATTCCAAATCAAATAAATGTATAAAAGGTTCTTAATTATGTAATAAATGAATCTATTTTGATTGTCTAGGACATTAAATACAAGTTTAGAATGCTTTCAGTCATAAGATATGGGGTTTCTTATCTCACTTTTATTTCTATGATATATTACTTATTCTCCACCAATTACTTGTGTGTGGTGTATTTATATTTCCCAATTATTATATATGATCATCATTAATTGAAAATTCATTAAATATTCATATTTCTTGTATCATAGATATGATTATTTTTTAGTCGTATACCATATTTTTCTTATGGTGTTTATTTTGAACATTATTTTAACTAGGAAAATTTTGATAAATTCATATCCTCTACTTAGTACAGATATTTTGATAAAAAGTATTATTATTGAATTAAATATATGCAAGAATAATTATTTATACTTGCAGTAATGGGTGGGGCCTGGTATTATGTATCACCTCAATGCATTGATAGGCCTGATGAGACAAAATAGTTAGCGACAAACCCTTAGTGTTTGTTTCCAAACAGAATATGAATTGTTTTTACCCAAAAAAGAAATAAAATATATTATTAAAGGTCTTGATAGAATTTTTTCATGTACCAGATACATTATATAAAATAATTAATAATTTCTTTCATTCCATATTTATTTACTACGATCCAATATATTTTCACTATAGAAGAATCTATGGATGCATTTTTCATTTTCACTTTATTTTTTATATGGAATGTATTTTTCAATAATTAACCTTTTCATATTGATTAGGACTTATTAATTATGGTTCACTTATTATTGATTTATGTTTATATTGAATTTAACCCTTACTAATCATTAAGGATCATCCATTTACATTTTTTCTTTCCCTAGGGTATGAAGATGAAATAATTAAATAAGGGTCAAGGAAGTAGTTTATTATCCTTTATTATGTTCATTATATAATTTAAAATGTAATAAAGGAACCATGTATCTGTCATGTTCCTTGAGACTACTAAACATCTTGATCTTTTGGGATTTTCTCTCTTATTTCTATTCTATTATAACAAAATAACCATTGATTGTGGGCTTATAGGGGATGTGGTTATTATAGTTGGTATCTGTGCATGATTAGAAAAAACCTTGGGATATAGATGGTAAGTAAAAATGAGAATTATAATAATTCCTTATAGTTATTTTTATTCTCCATATTCATGATGATTATGAGAAAACATAGTGTCTGACATTATTTATTGATGAATACTAATGGAATAAAGGGAATCAATACCCACAAATAATTTATGGATTTACCCAATGGGAAAGTCAACATAATTAGTGTTGGAGCTGAGAAGATAATGAACATATTAGTGAAACTTACATTGGGTGTGAATAATAACCATGATACAACTCTTTTCGATTGTTTTATGCAGAAAAAGCCCCCATATTTTACTAGGACTACTAATACAGTGGTATCTAAGAAGTGTATCAATTCCCTCAAAAAGATACATTTGGAATTGTAATGAAATGAAAATAAAAAGGTAGTACTACTAGTTTATTATCTCAAGGAGTGTATTGATAAATGGTGGACATTGATCTAGAATACTTATGAGGAAGATTAAATAAAACACATGGAGTGGAAATCCATTAAATAAACATTCTTGGATTAATATTTTCTTCATGTTAAATGAACTGAAAAGCAGATAAAATTCATTAGCTTAAATAAAAAGGAAGAAGAGGTTGTTGCAGATTATAAATACAATATGAAAATATTATGTTGGTATGCTATAGTTTAGATATATGATTCATAGAATAAGGTTGATCTTTTCTTTGAAGATTTTAAGCCACGCCTCTAAAGAGAATTGGAATCTCAAAAAAAATTATTATATGGTGAAATAGTATTAAGTTTCATCCAAAAAAAGAAGGAATTTAACAGATCCTATGTGTTAAATTGAAATAATTGGAAGAATATATCCTATAATAACCATGGAAAATAGGAAGTGTTAAAGAAGAATAGGGGAATTAAAAAATTCCCATTATGAAAATATTGTAGGAAAAACATCCTCAGAAATGCATAAAAGGCATGGGAGTTTGTTATAATTGTGTGGAAATTCTCATTGAGATAATTAATGATAGGGTAAGGAACAAATAAATGATTTTCAATACTTAAACATCAATGAAATGGTTCACTATTCAAATCAATGTCCCAAGCATCAAGGTAATATATCATAGAATAGACCAAGGGGAGATGGACAAGCTTATGCGATCACCACACCTAAAGTAGAAGTACCCAATTTTGTGGTGGTAGGTACATTAATCCTATCATAAAATTTATGTGATTATTTATTTGATTCGAGATAATCACACACTTTTCAATCTACCTAGTTTTCCTTGAAATTTGACGTTTTACCTTTTGATTTAATGAGAGTGTTTTCAATCAAAACTCCTAAAGGAAGTCTCATTGCAATAAAAATGTGTTGGGTTGTCCCCATTATGACACATAAATGTTCTTTATTTTATAAAAATATTATCAAAAATATGGCTGGGTTTTATATAATCCATGGTATGGAATCACTTTCAAAATATGATGATAAAATATATTGCAAGAATAATGAAATTTGGATTTGGGAGTAACATATATAATTCTTTATCTTCGGTGTAGAAACATTGTCATATGATTCTTATATAGATCCACGTACAGTAGATCCAATGAATGATATTCTTGGGGAGGAATAGAAAAAACATCTTGGTATGAGATAATTAAACTTAAAATTTATTATGTACCAATTGTATGAAAATACGTTGATGTATTTACTAAGTAATTACATGGACACACCATAGAGTGTGAAGTAGATTTTAAAATTAATTTAATCCAGAATTCAATACTAATATAAAAATCTCCATATAGAATATCCATTGTGGAGATATTGGATCTAATGATAAAATTTGAGTAATAAGGGATTTATTTTCCCAAGTTCTTCTTAATGGGGACCCCCTTTTCTCTTTATTAAGAAGAAAAATATATCCTTGTGTTTGTGAATTGACTACAGAGAAATCAATGCTATTAAAGTAATGAACATGTATCCCTTACCTCACATTGATTATTTATGTGGTCAATGTCACAAATCTAAATATTTTTTTAATACTGACTTTTATTTTGGGTATCATCCTTTGTGAGTAAATAAGGAATATATTCTAAAAAATGAATTCATATGAGGTATGTAAATTACGACTTTATAGTAATTCTATTTGAATAAAATAACGAACCCTCTACCTCACATTTATGATTTATTTGATCAATGTCAGAGTGATAAATATTTTTTGAAGACTGAATTTCATTATGGGTATCGTCCACTGTGAGTAAAAAAGGAAGATATTATGAAGAAAACTTTTCAGAAAAGGTATGTACATTACGACTTTAAATTAATTCGATTTGTATTAACAAATAAACCATTTATTAATATGGATCTAATGAACTAAGTATTCAAGGAATATCATAACATTATTGTTGTAGTATTCATTGATGGTATTCTAGTATATTATAAAATCAATAAAGACCATGAGAATAACTTAAAGATTATTCATGAGACTTTCATAAGGAAAGGGTTATATGGTAAATTTATAAAGTGTGAATGATGGAATCAATAAATTTATTTTCCTATCTATATTATTTATAAGGATTGAATCTTAGTGTTTCATGTAGATAAAAATTCAATCAAACAATGGAATATTCCAACAAACAATACTATGGTATGTAGTTTCATTGGTTTATCAGGTTTCTATCTGTGGTTTATTCATAATTTTTTCTATTGGATAACATGTTACCCAATCTCACACATATAGAGGGTATTTTTTTGGGAAAAATAATGTGTAGAATGTTATGAATAACTAATGAGAAGATTAGTCAATTATCTTATTTTTTACATTACCATTGGAAATGATAGGTTTGTAATATACAGTGATGCATCGAAGAAAAAAATGGATTGATTCATTATTAAAAATGATAAAGTTATATCATATGAATCAAGGAAGTTAATGACTAATGAAAAAAATTATCCAACTCATGATCTTCAGTTGGATTCCATTATCTTTTCTATGAAGATACAGACACACTATCTCTATGGTAAAATATGTGAGAGAGATATATATAGATCGAAAGAGTTTAAAATACATATTTTCACATAAATAAATTGACATGTGTTAAATAATATGGTTCTAGTTTCTAAAATATTATTATTTATCAATACACTACCACCCAAGAAAATACAAAAAGTATAATATTCATTAAGAAGGAAATATAACATGCTTCTGACCCAAATAAAGAATGAAAAAGACCCTTTATTCATGGATTTAGTGAATATAGATATGGGAATTATTAAGGAAGGGAAAAACTCACTTATTTTTCAAACTATTTATAAATAATATTTACCAGAGAGGATAAAATGGTCTCAATATAATGATGACTATTTTCAAAAGAAAATTAAATCTATTTCGGATGGATTATTGGAAGACTTAGTGTATGAGGATATAATTATAAAATTTGTAAAGAGGTTATATGTTCCATTAATAATTGAGAAAAAAGTGAAATATTACATGACTCTCATTGATCAAATGAATCTATACACCAATGTAGTAAAAAGATGTAGAGGGTTATGATGATCCATTTTTTGAGGGATAATATGAAGTGTGAAATTGATGACTATGTGTCAATATTACTAGTTTTTCAATAACTGAAGGAGAAGAGATAGAATCCTAGAATATACATTCAACCTATACCTATTATTATTTGAAAGTGGGATGAAATTACTGTGGGATTCATCATTGGATTACCAGATACCCCGATAAATATTGATACAAGATGGGTTATTGTTTATCACCTTATAAAATTAGTACATTTTATTATAGTAAGATAAGATTTACCTCTTTATATCCAATCAAGAATCTATATTATAGATGTTGTAAGACTTAATGGTGCACCTACATCTCTTTTTTCTAATCTAGATACCTATTGTACATTCAAATTCAAGATTAGTATTTATAAGGACTTGGGTACTATGATTCATTTGAGTGCTATTTATCACCCTGAAATTGATGGACATTCAGAAAGGACTATTAAAACATTATAATACATGTTGTGATTAGGTTAACTTGTCTTTAATGGTATGTGGGATTAGTTTTTACCTTAAAAATAATTTTACTACAATAATAGTTTTTGTTATAGTGTTCTAATGGTTCCATATAAAGCATTATATAGAAATATATGTCATACACCAACTAGTTGGGATGATGTTGGTGTGAGGAAAATTATAGGCGCAAGAAATATTGATGAAATAATGATAAATGTAATAACTATTAATACTCATATTAAAGTAACTCAATTTAGGAAAAATAGTTCAATTGACTACCATAGAAAAGATTTGGAATTTAATATAGAAGATATTGTAATTATGAAACTATATCTATGGAAGGGTTTCATAAAGTTAAATTAGAAAGGTAATTTGAGTCATATGTACCTGAGACAATTTTAAATTCTGTAATTAATTTGGGCTACAACTTACTGAATAATAATTCCACTATGTATTTCCAAAGTTCACGATGTGTTCAACATGTCACTGTAAAATATGTACATGACACACCCAAGAAATGTACTCACTAATGAAGAAATGGACATGGAACCTAATTTTATTACTGCGAATAGACTATCAATATTCTTGACACAAGAGAGAAAGTATTTAGAAATCGGTCTACACGACTAGTAAAAGTTATTTAGAGAAACCATAAAATAGAAGAAACAACATGGTAACTTGAGGTTGTAATGAATAAGATCCACCCTCATCTATTCAGAATGATGTATTATTGAGAAATTTTGAGGAAGAAATTTATTGAAGAGATAATTATGTAAAACCCTAATATTTTATGATATGATTCTTCTTAAATAAATTAAATTTATTTGCTATTATTTGTTTCATGAAACACTGATCATAAGTGATTCATGATATAATATTGAATATTAACAAGATTTTTGGAATAGAAATTGGACTATTAGAAATAGTAATGTGGAAATTATAATCTTAATCTCACCTATGAAATTATAAATAATATTTTTAATTTTATCAATAAAAACATTATATATTTATATCATATAATAAGTAAATAAATGTCTTAAATATGATCGAATAATTTTTAGAATTTTTGTGATAAGTAAATGTTTACAAGAAATATTATAATTAATATAATTATATTAAAGAAAATATATTATAATAAAATAGATTCATAAATTAATATATTGTTTTCTTATAGTTATAAGATAATTTTATGAGAGATTAATTGTTTTCTCAATGTTTCATAAAATTGGTTATAATTTTAAAATCAATATTTTTTGAATAAATGGTGATTTTAAATGAAAATATAATATCTCATATTTCTAAACTTTTTTTTTAAAAAAATGTAGTCCATTATTGAAATCGAAACATAAAAAAAATTAGGTTAAATTTTCTTGATTATTCTAAAATAGTTGAATTTTTTATGGAAAGTGAAATACATTAACTTATGGTATTTAAAATTATAAGTAAATAAATGAATTTTTGAGTCATGGATGATGTATGCGGCCATTATCTCTAACTCACATGTACTACTAAATTTACTTGGTCAAAATAATCATCAATATTTATAGTTATGTGCCAAAATAATAAACAAATGAACAAAATAATCAAAAAAACACCTCTGTTACCTTATAAATACCACCCCTCACCATCTATTCTCTGCACACCTTATAATCCATGGAGGTTTATTATATTCTATACAATTCCTCTCCCAAACATATTCCCCATGTCCTATTTTTTCTGGTCTCACCAAAAGACCAATCCCATGTTCCTTAAGGAGGTTCTCATGGAGACGATATACAAGAGGTAATATCCTCTTTCAGTTACTTTTTTTTATTTAAATTTAATTTCATTTATTATCATATAATTACCTAATATGTCAAAACATTAAAGGTAACAATAGTATCCTATAAATACTATAATGTTATTATATTAATGGAATATCTATCATCAGTCCCCTTCTCATCCCCTTTGCATTCTAAAAAAGAAAACATTATCTGAAATGTGTTGATTTACCCCCACCGTGGATGATGTGATTTTATTCTACATTACCACCTTCAAGGATGGTCATAAAACCATTATTATGGTTAAATAATATTTAATTATACATATTATAAGTCACATAATTTTATAGAACCAATAAATAAACTTGATATTAAATAAAATGATAAATGTTATGGATGATATTAAAAACTAAAAAAATAAATTAAATCATTTCATTAATGTTTTATCTAATGAATCATCCTCATAGAATATAACCAAATTATATGTAATATCATTTAATATTATAGAATTTCTCTAATGAAATTTTCATCAGGAAATCCAGGATGAAATCCAACTCGATAGTTGACCTGATCGAAGATATGGCCCAAAGGTCGTTCCTAATCCCCACAGGCTAGAAACTAGTACCAGGCATCAAGATAACCCAATGATTATGATTGATCCAAAACAAACTAGGAAAAATAAATAAACATGACACACTGAAGAACCAATAATAAATTAATCTCAGTAAATATACAATCAAATCAAAAAACAATAAATACTAAAAAATATAAAATGAATACAATGACTAAAATTAGACTATGACCACTGGATATCCATATGAACTCTTGATCACCCCCAACCATAAGACCAATATGCTCTAAGAAAAACTGAATGGGAAACCTACACCTGCAAAAGGGATCAAGTCTACTGAAACTGAGTGTAATAAGTAGGGTGTGAAGTAAAATATCTCTGTCCGTAATCACGGAAAAATACATATATTTTATTTTTTACAGACAGTCCATAATCACTTGTTTGAAAACAGATTCTAAAAATAGACATTTAGTCCTTCAAAAAAAAAACCCAACTTCCACAATTTTTCTTTTTTAAAACAGGACACACAGACCGTATTCTATTTTAAAAAATGTTTCACTTTTAAAGAAAAGTTTTAAAACTAAATTCCACATAAAAATCCATACTATGTAACAAAATAGGGTAATTATAAAGTGAAAGAAACTAAATCTTACAAGCATAAACTAAAAGGGCTCAAAATCCAGACAAGAAGTAGAAAAAATTAGAACATATAGATAGTAATTCCTGAGGAGTTCTTGAACATCCCTATAGATATCCCTATATGTACTCATATTTGAATCACCTAACATCATATGGTGGATCTATATAGTCAATAACCAACTGGGCTCCCTAAATAACCCTATCTCGTGGAACGTCCCACTATGTCCTGTAAAGTCAAGGGGGGTACCAACCTATCTATTCTGGTTTGACAAGAAAATATCACATGACTATCTAAATGACTCTCATGAATCTTATGATAGTAATAGTGATACACAATGGAAATAGGGGCCCCCACATGCATGCCTCAAAAAATCTTTAAGCACCTCACTTGCCTAACCCAACAGCCAAAACCTCTCATGCCATAACCCATATATGAAAAATCCTCCATGGGTGTTCCAATCTCATGATAATCCATACATAAGTGTTGATCATTCCACCACATCATTTGAGTTTCAAAAGGCACCTTCCAAAACATTTTAAAATGTCAACCGAGCCTTCACCCACATCACATAAAAAACAACCTTTCCAAAGAATCATAATGTTCCAAACATTCCTCTAACTTTTAAATTAAAATAAATTTATGAAACCATTTTAGAACTAGAGTGAAACATGAAAAAATATGAAAACTTCCTAATGAGACATTATTCTAATAATTCACAAAAACATATCTCAAAATGAATAATGGGTCAATATTTTAAGAACACATTTTTAGCCAGTTTTGAAGACACAAAGAGAACCAACAAACCATTTAGAAAACAAGGAAATATTTTGAGAAAAAAGGGGTCACAGGTAAGTGCAATAATCATGCCTATCCCCATCAATGTGAGAAACACATTCACCCAAGTATGTGGTAACATCCACTAAAAAAAATTTATGTTTCCAAGAAATCATCCAAAAAACAATTTTCAATAAACACCACTTTTCCTTATACTAACACAACATGTCGCACGTGATCAACACTCCATAAAATTCACAATTCTTCCACATACAAAACCCAAATCACACTCTATCAAAACTATCAAAATATTACCTAGGATAAAGGCCACTAAAAGTATACAATTTCACTTTAAAATAAATAGTTACATTTTAAAAAACACTCGATGTGCATTACTATATAAATTTTTTAGAGAAAACCCTGTAAAACTAATTCCACCATTTTTTTTCCGACAAAAAATCACTATTAGATCCAAAAAATAATACCAAATCATGTGAAACACATTTATATATTATTTTAAAATTTATAAGCATCAAATAGAATGAACTAAAAAAATGGATAAAAACACATAACTCAATGATGTGCAAACTCAACCAAACTTAAGTATATGAAATATCCCAATATGAAAGACAATTTTCATACCCTAACATAAAAATTATCACACCATACAATAGACATATCATCTAAGGTGTGTTAAAAAGAGAAACACCATAAATAGTAACCAAGAAACAAGGGGAAAAGAAGAGTAAAAGAGGAAATCGATCAAGAACCAGAAGGAAACTCACCTTATAACTTTCATGGGGATTCAAAAATGGAATGAGGGAATGAGAGGAGGATTTTAATGGAACCCTAGTCTGTAGAGGTAGAAAAAGGGAGGAAAATCCCGATTTAGGTCTAAAATATCAACGAAGAAAACTGGAAATGTCTATTTTTTCAGAATCTAGAAAGATCGCATGGTTTGGCTACACGATTCTCAAACTGTGCGTACATCTTATGGTCACCACTATCCAAATAGAATGATATAATGAACTATTGTCATATGGTTTCTCAACCATGATCATCCCGTGCTCCGTATCCATGGACCCTAAAACAAGCCACAGAGTTACCTAGGAAAAGCCATATGTTTTCCCATAATCGTGTGCTAATCGTATTCTTCTTTATGTAAATCCCAAAATATATATTTTTCAATAGGAACTCAAAAATTAAAATTGGGACTCAACCCGAACCTCAAAAAAAGGATCCATGATCATGAAAAGAATAAAATATTGGAATTTTAAAGGTTTTGGAGAGACATTTTCTCCACCAAAACCCCTTTTTTCTGGTGAAATTCACCCAGATGAAAGGAAAAAAATCAATCCAAAATCTAGAAATCATTGAGTTATACTATGGACCTTGGGGTAACCTTTCACTTCACAAGTCACACCAAAACAAATCTAAAGTAAAACACCACATGATGAACAATAGGAGAACACAATAGGGTTTTCCCCACCATAAAGACCCAAAAAACACCACCAACATTGAGATCTAAACACGAAATCACTAACACGGGAAAATTTACATGATTAACACATAATTTTATGCACAAGAAAAACGAAAACACCACTGGAACCAGGACCAAGAATATGGAAGTCCCTAAACATCCCAATGCCCCCAAACATAATGGGTAAATCCATAAAAGAATATCGAACCAAATTGAGAACCTGAACACAAACTATAATCAATGATTTCTACTACTAAAGATATCTCCAAACTAGAATAGTATAAAACAATAACCAATTCATAGAAGCATAACCACTCAAATACTCACATATAATGAAAAAATGGAATTAAAAGAGGATATAGACATTGGGACTCTTATATAGGTAAAAGAAACTCAAAATATAAAGGAAATTATAATGGGAAATATAAACTGTCTCTACTCCAACACTGGTGACAAAAATTGGGCCAAGGTTCCCCATGCCCTTGGTGATATCTTGACTATGTGTGAGCTTCACTCTGAGGATTATGGATAGAGCCCTGATGACTAAAGGATCCAATTTCTCACATTCAATTTCTGTCATCCTCTAACCGAGAATGATTTTTGGAGAGCACTTCATATAGAAATTATCCACATGACCCAAACATCCACAATAATACAACACCCTTAGAGGATTAAAATAAGATGAATTCGAATATCCAAACTAGACACAATGAAATCATAAGATCGAGTGATATGATGAATGATATTATATAACAAATGAAAGAGTCTTATCAAAGATAGGTTACTTTGGTATGAACTCTTTTACAGATGGGGAACCTTCACAAGAAACAAGATACACACTTAAGCTCTGAAAACTAACTCATTTGGGAATACTTCATCCACCAACATATCGAAATAAAGATCATTATAGGAGGGTGACTACTCCCAGATCGATAAATGAAATTCAATGATGAAAATAGGATCATTCAACTGATCATGTGATGCTATCTTCAAATATAAAGAAACCATCTCCATGAATTGGTCAACATAGGCCTTCACTACTCACTATCCTTTTTGAATTATCATGCATTATTACGTATTCTTTGTCTTCACCTCTTTATGTATGAAACATCAAACAAAAGTGGATTAAAAATCTTTATATATCATTAAAATTGTCCCTGATAATGATAAATCACCTTTTATTAGTCAAAATATGGACCCTCAATCAAACCTAGAATAGTACACACTCTATGAACTTTGGGAGTTCCCAATGATCTGAAGACACTCCCAAATTCCTCAAGCCATTCCCCTGCCTCTAATGGACCTCGATCACAAAAATAGACATGAAAAATTGAGAGGAAATAGAAATGGGGAAAGACTCACTAAAATATTTTGGGACCATTCTAGGAGGCATATTATGATGAAAAAAATAAATGAAAAACCAATATCAAAATTTACCGAAAATACCATCATAAATAAAATCTTAGATAAGGGAATGGGATCACACACCAAAAATTGAAAATAAAACAATTTTTTCCTTTAAAAACCAACCGTTTTCATTTTAATTTCATAAATACCTTCTTAGAAGACTACAATACAAATACCAAAATTGTTTTCATGCAAAAAAAGCCCACCTTTCCAAGAAAATTCAATCCCAAAAAATCATTTCCCACTCAAAAACCATTTTGGAAAAGCCATTCCAACCATTAATTTGAAATTCACACCCATGAAATCGTATGAACTGTCACATATGGTGTAGAGACATGAAGCTTGACGTACATGGACATTACATTACTTTTACGGAATACTTAGTACATAACAAGAACACACACACAAGGATCGTAATAGTTTAGTGTCTTTGGAAACTCGGAATATAATCTTCTAATCGTGGTGAAAGATCTTCAACATCTCGCATAAATATCTTCTTATTTTTAAACCTAAATCCTTTCTTTATGTCCTGGGGAAAATAAAACATAAACGGGTGAGCACAAATTCTCAGTAAGGGTAAACAAAAGAAATATCAATCACTTCATATTCATAAGAACATATCTTTTGGAAATCTTAACCTGCAAAAGAGATCATAATTTCATAACATGGGATAAATCATAGTAGTGAAATGTAATCGCAATAATCATAACATAAAACATGAAACTTTGTGGAATACACACATAATCATAGATAATCATTTCTTATTAGTCAAGACTCATTTCCAAGACTATCTTAGTGGACAAAGTCCCTTTCTGAACCGAGTTCATTCCTCGTTTCAGTCCTGTTTCACTGAACCGATATAACCTACCGTTCCAGCCATGTCTATCTCATGAGATATAAAATCTTTACCCAATGAATTGGAGGGAGATATAGATCCCACCCATCTCATAATTATACCATTCTTATGTGTGCCACAAAATCATAAACCATACATCATAGCATAACCCATGTAATAAAAATGGGATTCGTAAACATCATGCCATCATAATCCATAAACAATTGATATCATTTCATCATAAGAAACATGAAACCATTTAAATCATAGAGACATTTTACTTGAAACATACATATCAAATAATGTCATCTTAGATGGAAAATAGTTTTGAGAAAAACACTTGAAATGAATTCTTGAGGAAAATATCCTTTCTTCTTTAAAATCATTTTCTTTTCACAAAGTTCCATAAAATTTTAAAAGATAAGGGTTTTGTTGAAAATAATCATGCAATCTTGTTGAGGAAGCTTCTTGAAAATGAGGTTTTATGAAACCGTAAAAATCCATTCATGCCGTATAAGTTAAAAATAACATTCGCCTCGTACTTTTGTCAGAAAAGTCAAAAAGTACCTTATATGGTAACCAAAGGAAAGATTCCATTGATTAAATGTGGTAAAAAGTAAATAAAGGGTAAAAATGACTTTAAACATTCATGGAAGAATGGTAAACATTTTATAAAAACATTTTTAGAAAACATGGTCATGGATGATAAATGTAACCCCAGTAAATACTTACGTATAAGCAATCTTGGATAAAAAATGGGATTGAAAATTTATCCCTTACCTTATGTCTGATATGCTTTGTACGTATCCGAACCTCCTGTATAATGATTTAAATAATGTCATTAACTTATTAAAGAATCATATGCATTGTTATGATATCATATATGGTTCACTTATGACTTTATATTACCCGTTCTTTTGTAAATTCCATGTTAAAGAAGCGTTTTGGGTAAAATCGTTTCATTTATCGTAGGTGTTTGGACTTGTTTTTCTTGACATTATTTTTACTTATATCATGATTTACTTACTTCCAGAATATAAAATATGATTTATATATCATATATATTCAGTATATATATATATATATAATATAGATAAATGAAATGAAATACACTGTTCATGGAGATGGTAGTCCGTACGTACGCATGAACGCTGTTTTCCTTTCCTTATTGTCTTGAATGGAAGTAAGTAGATGACATATATATATACATAAATCAAGTAGATTTAATATGTCATATAATTCATTATTATTCATTATATATATACTTTATAATCATTCTGTAATGGTTAACATGGATAATGAATCTCATCGCGTCGTGGAGACGGTAGTCCGTACGTACGCACGAGCGATGATATCGTTCTTATGGTCGTGGAATTGTGTTTAAGTGTATGTATACTATTTCAGTATCAATATCACTTTATAATAATCATATATAGTTACTCATTACACCGTTATACCCATCCAATTAAGGTGGTGGCGGAAAATAGATTACACCACGGCGTGGAGACAGTATTCCGTACGTACGCACGCGCGGTGATTTCCTTTTTTCCGTATGATGGATAGAAGGTTAATTAGAGTTGTTTCATATTTATAATAACATATCAGTATATAAGAAATACTGATGTTATTACTTTATCATGAAACAACTAAAGAAGAAGAAGTTGAAGAAGAAATAAATTGAAAAAGATCGGTAATGGATATTACCTCTTTTTGACGCGCCTTCACTTAACCTCCACTTAAAGAACTAAGGATGGTCATTGAAGAAGACTAGGACCTATAGTATGATACTATGGAAGTGGAGAAGAGATTTTTTCAAGGTTTGGCCGAGCTTGAATGCTCAAATTGGTGTGAGGAGGAGAGGGAGGAGGTGCCCTTTTATAAGGGAGGAGAGGGGCACCTTAGGAAAATCTCAAAATATTATTTTATATTAAGGTCAAATTCGATTTATAATGGTTCCAAAGGGTCTTATTTCGAAGCTAAAGTGGGGATGGGTCGAAATAATCTCATCCAATAGGATTTAGACAAGTTTAGGTATTTATTTTAACCTTATCAATTAGATTTAACTCTAAGTTAAATAATTTAACTTTTATCGTGTCTTTTTGTTTTCTTACACTATATGGTTAATAAACTTACTATATCAAGACAAACGAATCCCAAGATGAATATTATTAATATATATAACCTTATCTAAGTCATTTGGCCGAAACTTATATTTTTAGGAATAAAATAATAATTAATAATATAATATTTGTTTTAAAAATTAATTTATGTCAATTTTGACACTATTTGGTACATGATTTTTATGAAATTCATAACAGAATGAAAAGTTCAAAAAAAGTTACATAAATCAACAATAACATGTCATATTAACCTATAAAATTAGTTTAAGTCATAAAAAGTCTCAAATTACATTTATTTGGGCATTTATAACATCAATTATGTAAATATTTCATTAATAAGACAATTACTGTATCATCTTTGTGTCATAATAAATGATAATTATTTAATCCCTAAAAATTCTAAATAAATTCCTATGATGTAGATAATTGTATTAGAGTTCTGGATACTATTCATGTTCTAAGTTTCATGAAGTTTATCACTAAATTAAAATTATTATACTTATAAGATTTAAGAAAGTGACATGTTGTCACATTGTTTGGTTTTAATAATAATTAAATTATTTTCATGGAAAAAAGCCCATAAAATGAATCTAATACGACCCTTAGGTTATATGGTTATACTTTTAGTCATCCAATAGGATTTTTCCAAGTGTTAGGGTAATTTTATAATCATATATTTACCCCTAATTACCCGATTTATCTTTAACTATAGTAAATAAAATTTACCGTAGTTACTATTTACAATGCCCAAAAATAAAAAGTAGATTATTAACATAATTTGGACCCACTAATTCCAAATATGGAATCCATTTTTCCATGTTCAATACACAAAAATTCAGAAATTAAAATAAAATTAATCCCGTTGTCGAAAGAAAAAGGGTTTTTCTTTAAAACATTGCAAAAGATTGAATTGATTTAACCAACAAATTCAAGGTAAAATCAATGCTAATGGCATAAATTATATTAAATGGTAAAAATATTTTCTATTTATACTTTAAAACCATTAAATATTATAATTTAACCACAAAATATATTACGATGAAAAAAGTTGTTTTTAATTAAAATATAGCGTGTTTTTACTATTCATTAAAATATGAAAGTTATCGGAAAAATATCAAAACATTATCTGATGTAAATTTTTATATCTTGATTCAAAAGAATAATTTTATTTTTCTCAAATTGAACATATAAACATGTCAAAAACTAGATTTAAAGTGGGTGCACCATCCAAAGGCGGAAAACTGCATTTTTTTGAAAAATAGTTATTTTACCCGAACAATTTATTTTGTTCTTATACCATTTTCTAGGAATGTGTAAGATGAATAATAATGTTATAAAATTAAAAATTTAGTTGACACTATTCATAACGGCTAGTTCATAACAATATTATAATAATATATCGTTGTTTAGTAAAACCCGGTATTGCGTACAAGACACGCTATCGAGGAAGGTCGCGATTGCGTGTAATGCAAGCCAAGTCAGGGTTGCGTGTAGTGCACAACTCCTTTGTTGTTGTTTATAACAGAATCCAACCATATTTTATTTATACATTGGATATATATATGTATATACACACTCAATGTTGCGTAGAATAACTTCTATCAAATGAACTTGAAATTGTGTGTAACAAGAGCCAGGAAAAGTGTTGCGTATACTGCAGGCTAATACGGTGTTGCGTATAGCACAAGGTAATCTTGGTGTAGCATACAACAGAAGAAATTAATGAAATCAAAAGAATATTTTTCATAAAATCTCGGGGTGTTACATTCTACCCCCCTTAAAATGAATTTCGCCCTCGAAATTCGTCGGGGTTATAAATGGTTTACTATTCGAAAGTTTCTTTAATAGAAACCCACATCGTAAAAAGGAATTCTAAAACCAATATTTAAAAACAAAAGTATTAAACATAGTGGTTACCCAAATAAACTAATCACTGGGTTTCCACATAGGTGAAAATATGGATATGGAAGAGAAATCTAACCATCATGTTCTGATGGAGAGTGGTAGAGAACATGGCTATGGAAAAGCCAGTAATCACAAAGCCATAAATTTGTGATTATCTAAGGTACCATATGATTCATCAGATATAAGAGCACTAGGACAACATTTTTGGTTTTCAAGATCATTCCCCTAAATTGGATGAAATTGGAATTAGAAGAAATACTTTTGTGATTTTGGAATAGTCTCACCGTTTGTCGTTCTTTGGACAATTTCCACTTCATATCTTAATGAAATGAAGTTGAATTTGTCATTCGTGATGTGTTAGAAGATCATGTGATAGAATGATGGGTCATTCCATCTGTCTCAAGCAAAAGGTTAGAAAAGTTATCAAAAAATACATAAGTCCATCTATAGTGAGATTAATCATATATAGTTCCTAAAATGAACTTATACTTCATATATCATACCGCTTAATAAAATAAAACTAGTTTCTACTAACCAGGGGATTCCTGTAGGCCAGTGGTAGGCGATAAAGGCCAGTCGCACTTCGATTGTGGGTTCGATTCCCACATCCTTGTCTAACGCGATGGGTTGTTGCCCGTCCTGCAGGTTTTCCTTTTTCTAAAACTACATTACTATAACATCACATAAATAATATCAAAAAAAAGTTCTATCCTTAAAAAATACTAACTTTTGGTTAACATAATCCATTCCAATCTTTAGGCTTATCTAAAATACTTCGGTCCAAGCTCATAGTATAAAGAAAATGATAACTTGAAATGTCGTCAACCAAGCATGTGAATACCATCATTTATCCCCCATATATCTTGTTGGTCACATTCCAATCATGTGAATACCTTAATGATGTATTCTCTTGAAAAATGAATACCCATTAAACCTTAGTGAAAACATGAATGCTGCCAAAATTTAACTCTTTCCACATACCAAAATCAAAATATTCGATATACTCAAACCATGATATAACCTTCTCCTTATATCAGTCATGAGCTCATGAATACTATCAAACATTTAATTTTCTCCTTATCCCTTCATTATGCGCATATCATCTACATTACAAAAATATCTGAATAACCTTTCATGGATACTAGTAACATTAATCATACACTTTCAAAACTCAAGGAAAGACAACAGTGTAACAATCCTTAGATATCTCTTTATTCCATAGTACCATGAGATTACTTATACAACATTACAAATGATAAACATGTAATCATTCCACTACATTCTTAAACCATTGACCGAGCTTCAACAATTCTTTCATCTCACATATCATTTGTAGTCTCTTCATCGTCATCCACATAAATACTACCCATACGACCATACTTATTATCTTCATGAGACTTTCCCTTAGGGCATTGGTTTTCATAATGCACGTACATTCCACATTTAAAACATTTAACCATTGTTGATGTCGTAGCAATACCATTATCCTCAACCCTGGTGTTAACTGAACCTTTTCCTTAGCACTTACTGGCTTTGTGTCCTTCTTTTCCACACCCAAAGAATCTTCCAGTTCCTTTGAAACATTCTCCTTGATGCGTCTTCCCACATGATTTACATAGGGGAAATTGAACTTTCTTTCCTCTATGATCATCATGAAACTCCATCTTTCTCTTATTAGCCGAGTCAGGAAACTTACCAAATTTTACTTTATTGATCATATTATGAGATTGCTGATTCAGCATAATAATGATTTTTGGACCTCCAAATCCCATTTCATTTGGTTTCTCTTGAAGAATATCATTCCATTGTCCATCATATCCTCCATTATTGTGAATCATCTTGTTTCCAGCCATTTTCTAAAACCCAAAAAGAATAGTGTGAGAGGCAAAAATCATAATAAAGGGGGAGTAACTTCAATATCTAACATCTTTGGTTTAATTTAATATCGTTACCATAGTTCTAGGACTATATACTATATGTATACTTATCCTTAGGGACATCCTTAGAAATATATCTAGGGATCTTAGCAACGTTTTCACATCCTATTTTCCAAAGGTTGACTAAACCTTTCCTCTGATACCAACTATAGAGACCCGAAGCTTGACATACATGGACATTACATTACTTTTGCGGAATACTTAGTACATAACAAAAACACACACACAAGGATCGTAATAGTTTATTGTCTTTGGAAACTCGAAATATAATCTTCTAATCATGGTGAAGGATCTTCAACATCTACCATAATGATATTCCTATTTTTAAACCTAAATCCTTTCTTTATGTCCTGGGGAAAATAAAACAAAAAAGGGTGAGCTCAAATGCTCAGTAAGGGTAAACAAAAGAAATATCAATCACTTTATATTCATAAGAACATATCTTTTGGAAATCTTAACCTGCAAAAGAGATCATAATTTCATAAAATGGGATAAATCATAGTAGTGAAATGTAATCCCAATAATCATAACTTAAAACATGAAACTTTGTGGCATACACACATAATCATAGAGAATAATTTCTTATTAGTCAAGACTCATTGCCAAGACTATCTTAGTGGACAAAGTCCCTTTCTGAACTGAGTTCATTCCTCGTTTCAGTCCTGTTTCACTGAACTGATATAACCTACCGTTCCATCCATGTCTATCTCATGAGATATAAACTCTTTACCCAATGCATTGGAGGGAGATATAGGTCCCACCCGTCTCATAATGATACCATTCTTATGTGTGCCACAAAATCATAAACCATATATCATAGCATAACCCATGTAATAAAAATGGGATTCTTAAACATCATGCCATCATAAATCATAAACAATTGATATCATTTCATCATAATAAAATTGAAACCATTTAAATCATAGAGACATTTTACTTGAAACATAAATATCAAATAATGTCATCTTAGATGGAAAATAGTTTTGAGAAAAACACTTGAAATGAATTCTTGAGGAAAATATCCTTTCTTCTTTAAAATCATTTTATTTTCACAAAATTCCATGCCATTTTAAAAGATAAGGGATTTTTTGAAAATAATCATGCAATCTTGTAGAGGAAGCTTCTTGAAAATGAGGTGTTATGAAACCGTAAAAATCCGTTCACGCCGTATAAGTTAAAAATAACATTCTCCTCGTACTTTTGTTAGAAAAGTCAAAAAGTACCTTATATGGTAACCAAAGGAAAGATTCCATTCATACAATGTGGTAAAAAGTCAATAAAGGGTAAAAATGACTTTAAAAATTCATGGAAGAATGGTAAACATTTTATAAAAAACATTTTTAGAAAACATGGTCATGGATGATAAACGTAACCCCAGTAAATACTTACGTGTAAGCAATCTCGGATAAAAATGAGATTGAAAATTTATCCCTTACCTTATGTCCGATATGATTTGTACGTATCCGAACCTCCTGTATAATAATTTAAATAATGTCATTAACTTATTACAGAATCATATTCATTGTTATGATATCATATATGGTTCACTTATGTCTTTATATTACCCGTTCTTTTGTAAATTTCATGTTAAAGAAGCGTTTTGGGTAAAATCATTTCATTTATCATAGGTGTTTGGACTTGTTGTTCTTGACATTATTATTACTTATATCATGATTTATTTACTTCCAGAATATAAAATATGATTTATATATCATATATATTCAGTATATATATATATATAATAGATAGATAAATGAAATGAAACACACCATTCATGGAGACGGTAGTCCGTACGTACGCATGAACGTTGTTTTCCATTCCTTATTGTCTTGAATGGAAGTAAGTAGATGACATATATATACATAAATCCAGGTGATTTAAAATGTCATATATATCATTATTATTCATTATATATATACTTTATAATCATTCTGGAATGGTTAACATGGATAATGAATCTCATCGCGTCGTGGAGACGGTAGTCCGTACGTACGCACGAGTGATGATATCGTTCTTATGGTCGTGGAATTGTGTTGAAGTGTATGTATACTGTTTCAGTATAAATATCAATTTATAATAATAATATATAGTTACTCATTACACCATTATACCCATCCAATTAAGGTGGTGGCGGAAAATAGATTACACCACGACGTGGAGACGGTATTCCGTACGTACGCACGCGCGGTGATTTCCTTTTTCTGTAGGATGGATAGAAGCTTAATTAGAGTTGTTTAATAATTATAATAACATATCAGTATATAAGAAATACTAATGTTATTACTTTATCATGAAACAACTAAAGAAGAAGAAGTTGAAGAAGAAAGAAATTGAAAAAGATCGGTAATGGATATTACCTCTTTTTGACGCGCCTTCACTTAACCTCCACTTAAATAACTAAGGATGGACTTTAAAGAAGACCAGGACCTCTAGGATGATACTAGGGAAGTGGAGAAGAGATAATGGTAGGGGTTTTCCGAGCTTTAATGCTCAAATTGGTGTGAGGAGGAGAGGGAGGAGGTGCCCTTTTATAAGGGAGGAGAGGGGCACCTTAGGAAAATCTCAAAATATTATTTTATATTAAGGTCAAATTCGGTTTATAATGTTTACAAAGGGTCTTATTTCAAAGATAAAGTGGGTATTGGTCACAATCCTTTCATCCAATAGGATTTAGACAAGTTTAGGTTATTATTTTAACCTTATCAATTAGATTTAACTCTAAGTTAAATAATTTAACTTTTACCGTGTCTTTTTGTTTTCTTACACTATATGGTTAATAAACGTACTATATCAAGCCAAACTAACCCCAAGATGAATATTATTAATATATATAACCTTATCTAAGTCATTTGGCCGATCCTTAGATTTTGAGGAATAAAATAACAATTAATAATATAATATTTGTTTTAAAAACTAATTTATGTCAATTTTGACACTATTTGGTACATGATTTTTATGAAATTTATAACAGAATGATAAGTTCAAACCAAGTTACTTAAATCACCAATAACATTTAATATTAACCTATAAAATTAGTGTAAGTCATAAAATGTCTCAAATTACATTTATTTGGGCATTTATAACATCAATTATGTCAATATTTCATTAATAAGAAAATCACTGCATCATCTTTGTGTCATAATAAATGATAATTATTTAATCCCTAAAAATTCTAAATAAATTCCTATGATGTAGATAATTGTATTATATTTCTGGATACTATTCATGTTAGAAGTTTCATGAAGTTTATCACTAAATTAAAATTATTATACTTATAAGATTTAAGAAAGTGACATGTTGTCACATTCTTTGGTTTTAATAATAATTAAATTATTTTCATGGACAAAAGTCCATAAAATGAATCTATTCCGACCCTTAGGTTATATGGGTCTAATTTTAGCCATAAAATTGGATTTTTCCAAGTGTTTGGGTAATTTTATAATCATATATTTACCCCTAATTACCCGATTTACCTTTAACTATAGTAAATAAAATTTACCGTAGTTACTATTCACAATGCCCAAAAATAAAAAGTAGCTTATTAACATAATTTGGACCCACTGATTCCAAATATGGAATCCAGTTTTCCAAATTCAATACACAAAAGATGCAGAAATTAAATTAAAATTAATCCCGTTATCGAAAGGAAACAAGTTTTTCTTTAAAACATTGCAAAAGATTGAATTGATTTAACCTACGAATTCAAGGTAAAATCAATGCTAATGACATAAATTATATTAAATGGTAAAAATATATTCTATTTATACTTTAAAACCATTCAATATTATAATTTAACCACATAAGATATTAAGATGAAAAAAGTTGTTTTTAATTAAAATATAGCGTGTTTTTACTATTCATTAAAATATGAAAGTTATCGGAAAAATATCAAAACATTATCTAATGTAAATTTTTATATACTGATTCAAAAGAAGAATTTTATTTTGTCAAATTCAACATATAAACATGTCAAAAACTAGATTTAAATTGGGTGCGCCATCAAAAGGCGGCAAAACTGCATTTTTTTGAAAAATACTTATTTTACCTGAAAATTTTATTTTGTTATTATACCATGTTCTAGAAATGTGTAAGATGAATAATAATGTTATAAAATTAAAAATTTTGTTGACACAATTCATAACGGCTAGTTCATAACAATATTATAATAATATATCGTTGTTTAGTAAAACCTGGTATTGCGTACAAGACACGCTATCGAGGAAGTTCGTGATTGCGTGTAATGCAAGCTAAGTCATGGTTGCGTGTAGTGCACAACTCCTTTGTTGTTGTGTATAACTGAATCCAACCATATTTTATTTATACATTGAATATATATATACACTCAATGTTTCATAGAATAACTTCTATCAAACGAACTTGAAATTGTGTGTAACAAGAGCCAAGAAAAGTGTTGCGTATACTGCAGGCTAATACGGTGTTGCGTATAGCGCAATGTAATCTTGGTGTAGTATACAACACAAGACATTAATGAAATTAAAATAATATTTTTCATAAATTCTCAGGGTGTTACATATGGGTTCGTCCTATCTTCACTTATATCATCCACACACTTATTCCAACATGAACATTCCACACATTCCCACACATATAAGAATGTTCATAAGGAATACCAAGGGTCACACATACCATTTTTCTATCAATCAAAAGAATTTGTCAAATTATCTATTGTATTTCCCCCCACATATTTCAAAGATTTTCAAAATTCATAATCACTTTTTATTTAAAAAAAATCACTTTTCAATCTGAAACTACTTGAATGAAATGATTTCTATTTTAAAAACTATTTTCATTTTAAAATCACACTTAAACCAAACAAAACCAAAAAAAGAACACAACCCATGCTAAACTACCATAATGAGGAACTGGTGTCCATCCTAACTTTGTGACATGGTTATTTGTCCATACCCTAAGTAGGAATTAACAACCATGAATACCTTGAGCCATGGACTTGGAATCCACAAGTGTCCCTACTCCATGTGAGATCACTACATGACACCAGATCACCTCCATTATCATTCCTCAATCCAAAAAAATACGAAATACTCAAATCTCGGTCTACCCCTGGAAACTCGAGGATGAGAAGGAGATAGGGTTCATGAAATAATTCTTGTACCAACCTATAGATTCCGGATATTCCTAATCTCTATTTACCTGACACCCAAAAAAATGTGGCCCTACTTTGATACCATTTTTTCACATGCCAAGTTGGGATTCCATCCATCTCGAAAATCAATCCAATCTAATACAAGGATTGAAGGGCGTTCCTGATCCCCATGGGCTAGGAAATAGTGTTTGTAATAAATATAAACCAATCTGAATGATTTATCCCAACCAAACCAAGATCAATAAATAAATAGAACAAGTGGAAGAACCAATAATAACTGAATCTGAATAAATATAAAAACTAATCCAAATACAATATAACTCCTAAAAAAACAGAAATTTAATATAATGACTAAAACAAGAACACACTGACTAAATATTAATGTAAAATCTTGGACACCACCAACCTGAAGATGAACCTGATCCAAGATCAACCAATCCCAAATCCCACACCTACAAAACAAAGCAGGTCTACCGACACCTACTGTCACAAGTAGGGTGTGAGACAAATATGATTAGTAGGAAAAGACCATATAATACATACATTTAATTTTCCAAGATAGTACATAAACACAATATTGAAAAAAATTATAAATATTGGATTTCACTCATTTAAATAAAACAAACCCAACGGCCATAAGATTGATTTTTAAAACAACAGACACCCATTTCCTTTCCAAAAACTATTATACTTCTAGGAACCTTTTTAAAACCAAATCCCATGTACAAATTCACACCAATTATCCCAATAGATATAAGTAAAAAGTGAATATAACCAAAGCCAACTAGCATAAACACTTATGGATAAAATCCAAATAATAAATAGAAACATATAAAATATAATATAGTGATTCATTAGAAATTTCTAAATATCCTTATAGAGATATATGGACGCACTCAGACTTATCTCACCTATAGGAGTATGGTGTATCTCTACATTCAATAACTTACTGGCCGCCCTAAAGTGTCCATTCTAGTGGCATGTACCACCTATCCCTCTAAAGTCAAGGGGTGTACCAACCCATATATTTGGGGTGAACAAGTAACAATAACTTGACCCTATAAACCACACCCAGAAATCCAATGATAGTAACAGAAATACACTATTGAGAGATATTCCCTTGCATGCCTAGATAACATTACCTTAAACCACCACACATTCCTACCCCTACCATAGACACCACCCATAATATAACCCAAATCAGGGAAATCCTTCATGGGTATTTCTATCTTGTGATTATCCATACAAAAGTTTCAATTGGGCCGTTAAATAATTTGAGATTCAAAAACAACTTTACCAAATAATTTAAAATACTAACTGAGACTTCATGTCACATCACATAAAAAACATCTTTCCTAAACCTTACAAATTCCAAATTATCCTTTAACATTTCCAATTCAAATTTATTTACAAAACCATTTTAAAACTAGAGTGAAAATGGAAAAATATGAAATGTTCCAAGAAGGGTGTTATGATAATCATTCATCGAAATTTATCTCAAAATGAAAAAGGGATCAAGATTTAGAGAACCCGTTTTGAGCCAGTTTATAGTCAGAATGAGAACTGGTACACTATTTAGAATCCAAGGAAGAATTTTTTAGAAAGAAAAAGGATCAATCATAAGTTCCATCGTCTTGTATTCCCATCCATGTGCACACCATGTTCACCCATGGATGTATTATTATCCAATAAAAACGTTATGTGTCTATAAAAAAATCTTAAAACCATTTTCTAGAAACACCATGTTCCCTTAAACCAAAAAAATATTCCACACATGAACATCACAACATAAAATTCAAAATTTTTGTATATAAAAGGTCCAAATAACACTCATACAACTATATAAAAATATTACCAAGTAAAAACACCACTAAAAAAGAAAATTTCACTTTAAAATAACATTTGACATTTTAAAAAACACCACGTGTGCGTAAATAGATAACATTTTTAATGAAGCTCATTTAAAACCACTTCCGTCAATTTTTTTCCAACAGAAAAACATCATACCAAGAAAAAAAATCATACAACAAGCATGAAAACCCATTTATATATTATTTAAAAATATTGAAACACCAAACCGTGCATAAACAATGTACTCACCACTGTCTAAATAGACAAATCCTCATACACGGTTGCCTCTAAGTTTCCCAAACCAAGTGCGATCCATAAACCCTACCCCTAGACCCAAAAAATCCAAATTGTTACATAGTTTATTCCTCACAATATCACATGATCATGTGCTAACAGTGCGCCCCTTATTTCTATGACCAAAACAACCATATTTCAACAGAAGCTCAAAAATTCAAAATTGGATTCGACCCGAATCTCAACAAATGGATCGAAGACTAAAATAATAATAAAATGATGGAATTTTCAAGGTAGGGGTGTGAAAGACATGAAATTTTAATTATATATTATTATTCCCATTTTACATGAACTTCTATACTTATATAAAAGTGAACCGGTCATGAAAACCAAGAAAATCAACACACTTGGAATGATGAAATTGAATCTTACAACTCATCAAAAAGGACACACATAAACATAATATAATAATATGAAATAAAACTCATATAGAAAATGTTTTTAATTATGTAATTAATGAATCTAATTTTACTACCCCAGACAATAAGTATAAGTGCAGAACAATTAGTAAAAATGTAATGAATTTTTTATCTCACTTTTATTTATGTGAGATATGCCTTATTCACTGGTAATTTATTTTGTGTTGTATATATATACATCCCATTATTATTTATGATCTTAATTCATGGAATATTTAATTAAATATTCATATTTACTGTATCATGGATATGATAGTTGTCTTAGTCGTATACCGTTTCTACATATGGATTTATTTTGAATGTTGTTTTAACAAGGAAAATAATATTGTATATGTATCCTCTACTAAATATAGTTATTTTGATAAAAAAAATATTGTTATTTAATTAAATATATATATGAATAATGATTTGGTATTTCATTTATAGGTGGGTATCATCATTATACATCCCCTCGATGAATCGACATGTCTCATGAGACAAAACAGTTGGAAACAAACCCTTCATGCTTGTTTCCAAACATAATCAGATGGGTTAATACTCAAAAATATAAAATATCTTGTGAATGTTCTTGATAATAAAAGTTCATTTTTTAGATATATGACGTCTAAGAATTAATCATTTTCTTCATTCAGTATTCATTCACCACTCTCCATGATATTTTAACTATGACATAATCTACGGGTATATTTTTTATATATAATTTAATGTTTAAATGGAATTAATTTTTCAGTTCTTTACCCTACCATATAGATTATTCCGTATTTATTATGATTCCATTGTTATTCATTCATTTTTATTCTATATGTAACCCTTAATGAGCATTAGATCTCTCACTTTTACTTTTTTTCTTCCCAAGGTTATGAAGATGAATCTTTTGAATAAGTGTTAAGGAATCATTTTACTTTCCATTAGTATATTATATGATTAATTTAGAATGTAATAATGGAACCATGTATATATCTAATTATTCAAGACTACTATATTGATCGATCCATGGTAATTTGATATCTTGTATCAATTTTATTCTAATAAAATAACCACCAATACTGAGAATACTGGTGTTAGAGATGTTACAGAACACCCTCTACATTTTAAGATAGAGATTTTGGGGAAAATATTTATTAAAAATTGATTTCTTGGTGTGTTCCCATTCCATATAACCAATATAAACTTTTGAATTTCTATTCTTAAACAGTGTCAAACACTGATTGGATTCTCTCTCAATGTGATAAATGGCCATAACAACTTTCTCTTGATCCAAGCATTAGATGATATAGAATATATTATCAATGTATTTAATCCATTATTCTGTGATGAGGGTCTTAGAAGATCAAATAAATGTAGGATTCCTTTTTTCCATAAATTTTTTGACTACAACATGATATTTATTAGGAATAGAAGGGTGTTCTATATGATTCAAGTTATTCAAAACATGATCTAGTTAGACAAGAATTACAATGAATTTTTCATCTCCCAATCCCATAATATTAGGAATATCATTTGGGAAAGAATAACATTACCAATCACATTGGTTATTAGAAGGGATTATCCATTTTTATTCCATTTAATAAAAAGAATAATAAAACAATATGATATTACATTAACAAATGAAAGAGAAATATACAAAAATAGAAGTAATAAGTTATAAATTATAACAATATCATGAATTATAAGTCTCTTGGTATTAATTCAGGTTATCCAATTGTAATGTTTCCTATTATATTTTCTATCCTATTTTTCAACTCTTTCATATGGGTTCATAATGAGTTTTTTAATTTCCATGGAATATCACTAGGGATTATCAAACAATGTGTGCATCAATTCCCCATTATCATGGAACAGGTGATGATCAAATCAAATCACAATGCACCCTTTTTGGAGTTATTAAACATAAGTAAACATATTCCAGAGACACATCTAAATTTATTATCTGAACATAAATGTAATTTCATGTAAATCACTATCTCTATCATTCACCAAAATTTAAGGATATAATATTATATTTGAATTATTCATAGGGTTATCAAAAAATTATTCTAGAAATAATCACTAAAAATTGTTATACCTTTGTTTCATATCAACTAATGAAACCAGTGACTTTTTCAAATATTATTACATAATTTTTAACATATACACCCAACTAGTAGACCCCAATGATTGTGACAGTCAGTTTCTTGAAAATATTAGGATTATATTATATTAAAAGAAAACTAAAACATGAAATTATTATTTTATTCACCAAAATGATATCCTAAATCTATTTGAGATCCTAAATTTTCATAAGATATCCTATGGAATACCTTAGAGAAAGGGGTATGCTAAAAATCATAGTAATGGAACAAACAAGATAAAAAAACATAATGTGTGGGTCAAAGGTATAACATGATATCATAAAATGTTCATGATCATGAGTAATCACATGGAAGAATAAAATAAAGAAAATGGAATTATAATATTATAGGAACATAGGAATTTTGGAATAAACATATAACATGGAATAAAAATGAGTTAATGATATCTACCTGGAAAATATCACATACTAGACAATGTCCCAAAAGTTATAAACCCTAATCCCATAAAAAATGTCTCATGATACAAAATGTGTACCTAATGTATTGGAGTAGTATCTAGATGAACCCATAATAACATGGTCAATATTATTTGTTCCATAAAAAGTAAATCAATTTTTTTTTCATAAACATAATAATTACCCATGTAATGAAAATGGATGGCATAATACTGCCTCAGATAATAATCAAATGAAATTTTATATTGAAGGCTTTTGACAAATGAACATAAGGAATATATTACCCCATTAAAGGAAGGGAGAATAATCTATGAATATATTTAAGAGACATAAAAAAATATTTTATATGAATTATATAAATTTAAATAGATAGGTGGTGTTATTTATAGAAAGGATAGTGATAACCCGATAAAAATGGTGGTTTAGTGAGATCCATTACCTAGAACCTAATTCAACATTTGTGTTATTTTTACCCATGAATAAAGAAATTTTAATTATTTAATTTATCAAAAACCTTTTTAAATTTAATTATTACATTTTTTATTTATTACCATTTTATGTTCAATTATATAATAATTTATGTTCATGTTGGATGATTAGATGATGTTCAGTTCATTGTTCAAAATCACTTTGGAATGTTGAAAACAGTTAATAAAAATATTATTTCATCACCTAAAAAATAATTATCAGGAAATATTTATAATTTTTATATATCAACTATACTTTTATATCCAACCATGAATGATGTATATGAACAATGAACTATGTTAAAATCATGGAGATAATAGGTCATGCGTACACATGAGTAACATTTCTATTTTTCAATGATAACGATGGAAAGGAGGTAAGTGTTATTTTATAATTACATAATGATGATTATATCATAAATATAATATTATAATTTTAGAAAAATTTATATATACCAACCATATGATGTGATAATGAGAAATGAATCATGTCTCTTCTTGGAGGTGGTAATCCACACATATGCATGAACAACATGATCATTTTTCTATAGATGGAAATGTAAGAAAATATATGATATATTAGTTTTTATCATAATAAATACATAATTAATATAATATATATACATTAAATCCATCATCATAAACTTTCATGACAGAAAATTAGGGAAAATTAATTATATCGGTTCATGAGGCGATTGTCTACCGAACACACAAATGATTGTTTCATTTCCCATTTTATAAAAGACTTGATAAATTTAAATTATGACATTAAAATAATAACTTATTATAATATTATATATAATTATGTTTATATATATATATATATAATATTTCAAGGAGGTTCAAGAATAAAGAAAACAAAATTATTGATTAAGAACTAGACATTTTCTTCAAGCAACCTCTTAAGGTTTACGGTAAAAGATTCCTTAGGTTGGTTTTATAATAAAAAAATCCTATAGGAAATGATGATGGATCTAAGGAATTTATTTATTTTCATATTGGATAAAACAAAATTATTTTAATTTTTTTATATGATAAGACAGAAAGTGTCCTTTTATAAGTGGGATAGATGACCCATTAATAATTTTAGTAATATAATACAAAATGATAAAGTCCTTCACCAAGAAAATTCATCCAAAATGGAAATATATTCAACTTTGGTAAAGAATGGTTAGGAAATATGTATATTAAATAGGATATATAAATTTTTAATTTAAAAACATAACCTTATCTTGGAGTATAACACCCACATAAACCCGTTTTGACCTTAACTACAAAAATTAATTTTTTACTATTCTTACTATTCCTTATGACCAAAATCTATGTTTTAGTTTTTAAATATTAATAATTATTTTGATTATAACTAATGAAATAATTTTATCTAATTAAATTCATAAATGTATCACAATTTAATTTTAAAAATTGAACTTGAAATACGAGTGGAAAAAACATTTTTCCCAGAAATATATTTTTCAATAATAAGATGATATTATATCAACTCTATGACTTATAATCATTATTTTATGAATTTAAATTCATATATACATGTAAAATATTAAATATAATTAAAATAATTTCCAATTATGGGGTTTTTTAGTTAATTAATATAGAGAAACATTATTAACATAAAAATAGTTTCCATGAGAAAGTATTTTTCGGACTAAAAATTAACTTATACTAAAATCATGAAAATTACTGTTTAAAATGAAATTAAATAAATAAATTTTTTATATGTCACTTTAATATAAAATTAAAATATATAATTTTAATTTCAATTACATTATTTATTTAAATTTAATGAATGTATTTGAAACATAAATAACTTTCACTTTTCAGTTAAAAATAAATATTTTCATAAAAATAATAAATATCTCACCCATTGTTAATTTTTATAAACTCATTTAAAAGTGATGTTAGTTTTATAAAATATAATTTCTAAAATTTATATAAATTTTTTTTAATATTAACTCACAATAAGGAATAAAAATCAATTTTCAGGCATAAAATGTATTTACTGAAAATTTGAGTGACAAATTACTAAGAATTTATGCACACATATTATATTTTATAAGACAATGTTATATATTTCATCATTTACTTATACTGTTCTATTTATTTTATATGTTATAATGAACATATTTAAAAAATCATGGTTCGTTTGGGATTATTTTTTCATTTTACATAAGCTATTGAAAATAGCATTTTTTAAAACAATTAGGGTTTTATATTTAACCCAAAGCAATGGATTTTCCTTAATGTTCATGAAAACTATTGGATTTTGACTATGAATTTTGGATTCACTATGTGAATTTTTTGTAAAAAAAATGGTCTTTATGCACTGTGAGCCTATATCCTAACTCTTTTTATGTGTGTTTCCCTGCATCAAACCCTAGGTCTCTCTTAGAAGATTTTGGCTAATTCATTTCCTTATAGATTGATCTGTTTGGTTCCTTTATCTCTAGTGTGGTTGGTTTATCTTCCTTTGGTAAGTGTTCCATTATCTTTTTTGGATTTTTGTTTCTCTGGGGGTTGGGCTTTATTAGTGGGGATTTGTGATCATTTGATGATCCTTTTTTGATCCCTTCTAGATCTATTATGTGAACATCCTATAGGGCCTCCTTTATTAATCTGTTTTTCTTTACATTCTACCTTTGGTGTATGGATCCCACTATGGTTGGTGTGTGACCTAATTTTGAAGTTTCTAGTTTCAGCTATAGACTATTCTATATGAACCATTCAATTACCTATTATATAAAAAATACTCCAAAAAAATTTCATGATTCATGAAATGTCTTATTTATGTGTGTATAAAAGGCTTTTTGAGAAATGTTTTTTCCCTTTTTTTGTAAAAGAAATATATTTTCAATTAATAGAAAAGTAGATTTAGAAATGGGTTGTGAAATAATTTTTTTAAGATAAAAGATTATTTGGTATTGTGAATGTATTGTGAATTGCAACAAGTACTTTGAAAAATATTTAAATAATACATAATATGCGATCCTTTGATACCGAGATGGAAGGTGTAGTATTAGTCATCAATTTTTTTTATTTTAAGGGGGTTCACATTCTTTTTTTTGTCTATTTCTATATCAAGATGAATTTAGCTCAAGGAAATTAATGAAATGATAAGAGGGACTACTTTCTGGTGTGTTCCTCTATTCCTTGGACCTTGATGCATGTGTTATATGGACTTTTATTCTGCACTAGTAATGATTTTTGTATGGGTGATCTTGTTATGCAGAACATATGTTATCATTGTAGTATGTTTACCATGGTGATTTAACATTGTAATTAATTGGGTTTGTTATACATATTTTTGAAAAATGGGGAATTATGCGTGGAGAATGACCTTTGAAGCTATTTCACCTGACTCATATTGGAACAAATGTATAAAAGTAATTGTTTAACATGACATTGATAAATAAGTGGTTAAAAGTTTATCATGTCATGTGTTCATAAAATTGACCATACTAGGATTATTTTATATTCACTTTATATTGAACACTTGGGTGGAATCCAACTGAGCCTATTTAGATCACACCCGACACACCCCTTCGATAGTGTGAAAACATCATATTGTATTTATATATATTAAAGTGAAAGGAACTATAGTGACGCTGGGGGGTTCATTTCAGCTGGGTGTGGGTAGCTGGGGGTGAGATGGTGGAACATTTTCCACATATCATATGGAGATTTTGTTTCCTATATTAGTCATCTTTTTGGTTGTTGTACATATACCTTTGAGTTGTTTTCTTACTATGTTCTGTTGAGTTGAATCACTACCATTTTCACACATTTTTTTTAAATATTTCTTTTTTGGTTGAATTTATCTCTATCTATATATATATATATTCAAGGTTAATCATTACACATTTAGATAAATTTTTCTCTTATTTATTTTTATTTTCATTCCAGAGTGATGGTCGTGAGGCTATGGGAATCAGAAAAAACGTTATTGTCAAGAAGAATAAATTTTTTAAACAATTTAGAGGGTTTTAGGGTTAATTTCATTAAAAATTGC
Organism: Viscum album; assembly: GCA_963277665.1. Taxonomy (NCBI): domain Eukaryota; kingdom Viridiplantae; phylum Streptophyta; class Magnoliopsida; order Santalales; family Viscaceae; genus Viscum; species Viscum album. The sequence continues at coordinate 1,127,479,571 of OY728150.1, read as the reverse complement.
ATCATAGATTTTTTTTCCAGAGCCCTGATTTAGGATGTATAGTATACAATAGATAAGAATTTAAATACTTTAAGGGAAAGATGGGGTGAATTCCTTTCCAGCTCTAGCCATGATGAGACTCAAGTTACCATGGTATATTGGTATGTATGTTTCAAGTGTTGATTTTTTATCCAAATTTAGTTTATTTCTCATTTTTTTGGTTTAGAACGATATTTTCAAGTCATTTGAACATTTTCAGCTTCTTATGTTATATAGAAATGTGCGTCTAAGACACCGTTAATGTTACCCACATGACGGTGAAGCGAGAGATTATCCTCAAAAAAACACTCCTTTGAATTAGATCCTTATAGAGGCTATCATTTGGGTAGTTTGTAAATTGTACAAAGATATACCACTACTACAGAACCCAGCTAATTAGGCACAACCCGAAGCCATAGAAGTCTGAGATCAAGCTTGATAGTTCCTATGTGAGTGGAATCGTCTTTATGTGGGATGAATGAACCCCAATATATTGAGTATTATCTGAAGAATATTGACCATATCTTAAAATTCTAGGATACACTTGAGGCTATCAATGTAAAGTGCTCAATGTTTATAATTATGGTTCCTAGAAAATGGTATTGGGATTCCATGGTACAGGAAGATCTATCTGTGTACTTATATTGGAATTTATTGGAGGCTCTCTTATTTATGTTATTATATAATGAGTCTATAATGATGAAAAACTATCTTCTAACATCAGTGGGAGGGTTTGATGTTGAAATATACCTATCATTTGGCGAACTTGGTTCATTTTTCTATGTAGGTGGTAATGAATGATTAGGTGAGAGCTCAGAAATACCTATAGGGATTATGAAATGATATATGGTTACTGATTTATGTACTAAATCTTACAACATTTTTTTACACAATAGATAGGGAAATAATGTTAAATATAAATATTGGTGGAAATTTTGGTTATACTAGTTCTTATTTTCCTCTCTGTGGTAGTTTTAGCATCACTCATGTGAAAAAGAGGAAGATTCACGATTATCACATGGCTAGTGAAAGTAGTTCTCAATAGTATACCTCCTAAGAACCATTGAAAATATCTAATAGTTTTCCACTAACTTTGTATTAGCGGCTAAAGAAAAGAACACCCAGAATTCTTATTCAACATATGTGAGTATTTTCACTGCATGAGGCTGCTGAGGCCATCTTTAGTTATTATTCTATGGTATTTCTATAACTCATTATGGTTAGTGATCATCATCTCCAAAGGTTACTAAATCATAACCAGAAGATTCAATGTCTATAGGGATCTATCCATAGGCCTCAAGAGTGAATCAACATCATTTATTTGATGAGTTTACATTAGAGGATGATGCAGGAACATCGATAGTGAGAGGTATCGTATTTGTTTCATATTCTATAGAAACTAATCTATTTTATACAGTTTACACACAATCATTTATATGTTTCTATTTTATTGATTTACTAAAACATTCAATAGAGTAATTTTCCTTATGTTATAGAGTTTGTAACACCTCTTGGAAAGGTTAAGGACCATGGTATTTTTTGATTGGTGTATTATCTATTGATTTTTGACATATAGTTAGTATGAAATATCGTTATTTTTTTTATTATACATCATCATTAGGATTGATTGGTTTGTTTCTAATCATACTGATATTTATTGTTATAATCTGATTTTTTTATTCTTTAATGTTGATGGGAGATCTCACTTGTTATAGTGGGAGTGTAATCTGAGGTTTGGTCATGGAAGATCTTCTCATCCAAAGATTATGAGTATTTTTTTCATCCATTATATTTGAGCATAATTATGTTCCTTCTATTTTTAATCTTCCCTTGGTTGTTTGAGACACCCATTATGTTTTCACTAATGAATTATCTGGTATTCCTCTAGAGTTGGTGGTAGATTTTGTGATTGATCAAGAATTAGGTACTCTACCAATATCTATACCCTCTTATCACATGGAATCATCTATGCTAAAATAGTTAAAGATCTAGTTGTATGATTAGATAAGAATTGTTTTTCACCCTTGTGTTTTTTTCAAAGGTATCCCCTATGATATTTTCTATGAAGACCAGTGGTTCTATTCATTTTTGTGTGAACTATTGTAAGATGAAAATGGCCAGAACTAATAATAAGTACCTTTGACCCATGTGGATGAATCATTTGATTAGTTAAATGAGGAAACATATTTTTATAAAATTGACCATCAATTAGGAAATCATTAGCTCAAAGTTTAGGATTCTGATATTTCCTATACCAATTTCTATAGTAGGTATTTCCATTATGAATATCATGTGATGCCTTATGTTATAAAAAATTCTCCTATAATTTTGAAATATTTGATGAGGCGTATATCCAATCAGTAGCTCGACACATTTTTCATGGTGTTATTATATGATATGATAGTTTATTGAACATCTGAGCTCAAAAATGGACACTATATAAATATAGTTTTAGAAATACTAAGGAGTAACTATAGTTATGTAAAATTATATATATGATTTTTTTCAATCCAATAAGGGACATTCTTTGGACATGTGTTTTCTAAACCTAGAATTCTACTCAAGCCTAACAAGGTGAAGGATGTCTTGCAATTAGATGAACCACAATATTCCTTGAAATATGGAGCTTACTAGGTAATTCTAGATATTATGAGTGGATCAGTAAATATTTCACAAAGTTATAATATTCAGTTACTTAACATTCCAAGAAAGGGATGCAATATACATTGGATGAAACATTCCATACCTATTGAGATGGATTCTGACATCAACACCAATTCTGATCTTCTATAAACCTAGAAAGGGTTATGTGGTTTACTTTGATTATTTTGTTGCTAGTTTGGATCATTTACATATGTATGGTGATTATGTTGTGGCTTATGTTTATTTTCATATTCATCGACATGAGATAAATTTCCCCACCCTTGATTTCATGATTTGTATGGTTATACATGTGAATAAATGTTAGTAGTGGTTCATTTTTGGGAGTGGTCCGCAATCTTTATGATCATAGAATATTGAGCTATACCATTTCTAAAAAGTACCAACATTTTAGGTAGATATGATTGAACGAATACCTCCAGATGTTTTCCTTTGAGATCACCTACACACAAGGGTATGAGAATATTGTTTTTCAAGACCTCAATTTGAAAGTTAGTCCAAATTTTGATTTATTGTAGAAGGTGGAGTGGATCTTAATGGGAATTTTGTATCAGTTACATCTAGACGTGTAGGAAGATGATTCTGGTAAGGTTATAACCAGTTTCCATTTATTATCATATTTATTTGTGTCTATTTTATAGGTTCAGTAAATGATGTCGAGTTCAAAGGAATTAGTGAAACCATTTATGGTGGGGAGAAATTTTAGGGTTTGTATCTCCTTTTTAATGGTATTATTCACTTCAGGAACCTATATTTCATCTCATTGAACATGATTATTTAATTCTGTTTTAATTTTTTAGTTCATAATGGGACCTTTATCCTAGAACTAAGATGATTTATTATAAAATAATACGATATTTTTAGTGGATGTGAATAATGAATGAAGATTATGATTATGAGTCATATTGTTACACATTCCAAAAAATTAATGAAGAGAACATAAAGCCTTATAGTATGCTCCAACCTCTTTTGATTCCAGTATATAAATTGATTGAGATGCCCGTGGACTTCATTATTGTATTACATTGGACTCCTCGATGGATGAATTCTATTTGGGTGATGATTGATCGATTAAAGAAATCCAATTATTTAATTCTTATCAAGGACACTGATAAGGTTGAAAATATTGGTATGCTATACTTCCACGAGATTGTGAGGTTGCATGGTGTTCTTTATGCTATTTTTTTATCAGAGATCCTAGGTTTACTTCCATATTTTGGAAGTGTATATAAGAGGTAATCAGGTCTGAAGTTCGGTTGGGTACTTCTTCTCATCTATATTTGGATTTCCAAATAGAGAGTTTTATATAGATATTAGATGATATTCTTTATTCCTATTTCTTGGATTTTAGTGGATCTTGGGAAAACCATTTGGGAATGGTCAAGTTTTCATAATATAACAGTTTCTAGTCATTGATCCGAATAGAACCCTTTGAATATTTGTGAGATCTCCTATGCAAGTCATGTCTTTATTGGGTATAGTTGGGTGAGGCCTCTGTTGTGTGACAGAGTATTGTTCATGAGATTTAAGTGATGATATATTATATATAATGATGCTTTGTTACATTTCAAAGTCTAATGAAGTCGCATGTTTATTGACAACACTATCCTTTTAGTGTTTTCCATTGGTGTCCAAGTTTTATTGATCGTTTCACCTTGTCTTGGTAACATTCAACATGTGAAACATTACATAATATATTTGAGGCATATTGGACCATTTTTTTTTCCAAAAAATCATGGATAATTTTCTCAATAGTTAGTATTTCCTAATTGGTCAGAAGGTATCCATTATGTTTTCCATATATCTAAGTTTATGAAATACCATCCGGATCACTCTCATGTTCTATGTTGGGAGATTATTGATTTGGTACCAAATGTTTCTCTTATATATAAAATAATGGATACTGTGGATTCTCAGATGGGGGTCTTATGTTGGATTTCAATTTTATTATTCAACATATTGTGGTTGTATAGATAAGATTCTCAAAAGACATGGAAGCATGAATCATTAGGGAGGGAGTAGTTTCCTAACCATTCACCCGAGAACCATTCTTCCACATGAATCCCTAGGGGTAAAAATTCTTATAGCAAGTATATTGTTACATTCTGGTGAAAATTTATTCCCTATTTTATTTTTAAGTGATTTATTCTTAGGTACAAATAGAGTGGGAGTCGTTTTGGTAGTTTCTACAGAACCTAGGCTTGGTTCTTCCTGTAAGACAAATTCATTTCATGAATATGTTTCACAACATGAATATTTCCCAAGTAAAAATCCTCAAAACCTGATCAAATAATTAACATAATTTAGGTCCCGAATGAGATTTACATTTTGAATTTCTCACTTTGTATTTTTAAATTTAGGTAATGCCTTTTTTAGTATATATAGAGACAATGGGATTCATTGTGAGAATTTTGGATTCAAGAAATGAATAAAACATGATAAGTGGGAATTTATGAACATAACTTATAAATCTAAATTCATTTAGATTGTTGTTCCTTACCCTAAACGCTAGGTATCTCCAAGATGATTTTGGGTGATTATTATCCTTTTATATCACTCATTTTTCACCTTTTTCTCTGAAATAGTTGGGTTTTCAACATTTGGGAGGTGTTGATAATGATTTATGACCTTATGATTCTTCTCTTTTGACCCCTTCGAGATAATTTGTGTGATCAACCTCAAGGTTATCCATTATTTTATCAATTCTCCTCTCCTTTTTGGCTTTGTGTGTGTATCCCATCCTGGTTAGTGTGAAGCCATATTTTTAGGTAGTTCGTTCCATATATAGATTATGTTATATGAACAATTGATTTTTCTTTTTCTTTTGAAAGGTTTCCCAAAAACATTGTCATGATTTGTGAAATTGTTGATTTGTGTGTATGCAAATGTTTTTTTTGAGAAAATCTTGTTCTACCCTAATTTTGTTAAAAGAAATTATTTTTAAAAAAAATTAAAAATTAGATTTCGAAATTTTGTTCCATTTTAGGTTTTTGATGAGATAACATTATTCAGAATTATGTACTATATTGTGAAATGTGTTGAAACCTTTCAAAAAGATTTTATAAATGTAGCACATGTGATCCTTGGGTACTTAAATTTAATGTGTAGTATTGTGAATCTAATTTTTATCTTACAAGGGGGTTCAATCTCTATGGTTTTCTTCTATTCCTAAATCAATATTCATTTAACTCTAGGATTTTATTGACAGGATAAGAGAGTTAACTGTATAGGGTGTTTCTCTTTTCCCATGACATTGTTGCATGGGTTATAGGGACTTATGGTGAACACTACTCAAGATTTATGTATGATTGGTCTGGATAGCCTCCTCATATGTGAAATTAAGTGTATGTTTACCATAGTGATTTGACTATTTATAAATTTGGATTTTATAAAACTATTTTAGATAAATATCTAATGATATATGAAAAATATTCTTTGAAACTATATTACATAGCTTTTTTTAGAACTATGGGGAAAAATATTTATTTACCATGATTTTCATATAATTTTTTTAATGGTTTATCATGCCACTTGTTCTTATAATTGAACATATTAGGATCATTGTATAGAGACTTGATATGGAACACCTGGGTGGGATCCTACTGAGTTAATTTATCTCACAACTAGCACACACATTTTGTAGTGTGTAGACCTTTAATTGTCTATTGATCTAGGAAATGGAAATGTTCCATCGTGAAGTGGCAGGGTTCATATCAGCTAGTTCTAGGTTGTAGGTGGTGAGATGGTGGGAAATTTCCCAAATATCACATGGAGTAGTTATTTAATATTTTGGTCATCATTTTTAGTTGTTGGAAATGTACCTTTGATTTTTTATCATTTATTTTATTTTTAGTTGTATCACTACCATTGTAGCTCATTATTTATTATATAATTCTTTTATGGATATATATATATATATATATATATATTCCATGTGTGTTGTTTTAGGTTAGGGAAAATAATTCCCCTATTCTATTATTGTTTGATGCCTAGGTACCAGACGTCGACCAGTTTGGATCAAGATGTCCCTTAAAGTCAGTATAAAATCATTTGGGTATCATTTTAGAGGGTATCTAGTGTTTGGTCATTACAACCCCCATCCACTTTAAACCTTGTTGGATAGAATACCTCAATGGATTAAGATTAATTAAAATTCTAAACAATGTTATCTGGTTTGATATAAATCTCTACCTAAATTATTAGAGTGCTATAACTGAACCACACAACACATATTGAGAAAATATATGTATATATGACATAATAACATGTGTGCATTCATTATTCATTCAAAACCTAATTAAACCATGGAAAATAAAAAAATTTCATGAAAATATCCTTAAAAGATCATGATAATCCATTCATATAAATAATATAAATATAAAACATCCCATTTCAAAACTAATAATCCTTAAATTATATTTATGGAGATGTAAAATAATTATAAAAAAGAACTAGAAATATTCATTTAAAAATATTAAGAAATATCCTCTTATTTTGGTAATCATTAAAAAAATTAATAGAATAATGGGAAAATGATTTTCATTCAAATAAAATGAAAAAATGGAAAATTCATAATTATAAATAATATTTTTCATAATATCATAATTTTTTTTTAACTGTTAAATTCTAAAAAAATTCTTTTCTCACTCTTTCAAATATGGTCAGAAGTTACACCTATTGAAAACATTGAAAATATTACTTTTATTTTAAAAAAACATTGATAGAAGAAATTGTCCATGATAAATAATTTTAATATATAAAATTAAATTATTGAAACATTATAAATAATATGAAATAGATGAAAAGTCGTTGGGTAAAAGGATTTAAAAATTTTAAATCACTGATTTAATATAAAACACCATACGACTCTTAATATAAAATACCCCTTGAAATAAAGAACATGATAATGAACTTAAAATTAATTTTCTATAAATGTATTAATGATATAATATTATAGAGATTTAGTACATACACTATATAAATGAAAACATGTGCATTATATAAAAAATGTCTCAAAGAAGTGAAATTGAGATGAAAAATGCTTACCCCAAAATTTTTATTAGTTCGACATGCTCTAACATCTCTATATAGCAGATTTAGGTTTCTTATTCATAATATTAATAATATTATTCCTATTTTTTATACATTATTCAATCAATTTATAATCCCTTATTACATATATAATAATTTTTTATTACTAAAATTAATATTTGAGTGTTACCCATATGGTTTCACTTACAAGCATTGGTTTGCTGGTTCTAATCCATGAGTCTTATTCATGGCTAAACATCCTTTTAAATGTTTATAATATGGTTACAAATTTTTTTGATATTATTTTGGATTAATTTAATCAATTCATGGAGAATATGTTGGTGGTTTTCAAAAAAAAATTCCAAGCCACCCTTTTCAGTGATTATCAAATTAATAAAATAATAGAATTTTATGTGTCATGAACCAGCTCGTGCCGATCCTGAACTGATCACCTAGTCCATCAAGTGACAATTCACGTGAGGAGTTCGTGATACTCTCAGGATATCGAAAAGTATCTAGGGAATCAATAGAGTGCCCATGGGAACAATTTTTCCCAAATATAACTAATTAAACAAACAATGAAATGAATGGACAACCCAATATACATTTATATAAAAATAGAAATGAACATTATTTGTACATGAAAGTGAAAATAAAACTAAAGCAAAAACTAAACCGACCAAACCTAAGAACCAAATAACTTCATGTAAACCCTTTGGTCACTCTCTAACACAATGATCACATGTCACCGAAGGCGATGAAACTCAAGATGAATCCTACACAAGGGATAAAAAATAGAAGAAAACTATAGGTGAGAGTATTAAAACTCATAAATAAAGCATGATAATATATTCCAAGTTAATTTCCATTAAAATAAAAGAAACATAAATTCCTTGTTTGAAATACAATATATAAAATTAAGATTTTCTAACATGGTTCAATCCTATAAAAATTACAAGATAAAAACATAAAACTTTTATAAACAAGAATACATGTAACGCTTTTTCAAAGAGGTGCAACTTCAAAATGAAAATAGTTTTCAAGAGGGCTTATTTAATGAATGTACACATTTAAATAAAACAAAAAATCTTATGAGTTTACCAACCAAACACATTTTATGCCTACGGTGAGTAAAAAATAGCCAATGAGAACATGTCATGGGAACTACCTTAGGAACTAGTTCATTGTAGGCCCCAAGTACCTCATGTCTCGGTGAAAAGTAACCATAACAAATATATGTTCTCATGTGCACTATCCACTATTAGGATAATCATCCAAAAACTAGTGGTCCCCAACATAATCATCATCATAGTTTATTTAGTGTTTCATCATCAAACTTCTTAAATGAAATATGGACAAAACCCCTCTGGATCACTTTCATACTAGTACACGTCCGACCACCTTAATACCGGAGTTTTTTTGTGCTCAAACAAGTTAAACATATATATAATACCATTTTTCTATTAAGATGAAATTTAAAAATCATACACACATAAAACAACCCACAAACAAGTATCTAATTTCTTTTACAAATCAATAAACCACCTCAATTTTCATAAATAATTTTCAAGATGTATAACAAGGACTTTCACATAAAATCCATTACAAAGTTATTTTAAGGGAAAATATAAAAAATTCCATATTAAACTAGATTTATCAGCCCTAAAACCATTTAATAAATAAATTTCATGGACAATAAAATGGTCACAAATGATACAACATAAAATAACCATAGAAACCATTTTTACAAGAAAAATGCCAAACATTCCTTTAAACATTTCTCAAAAATAACATTTTCCAATGGTAAAAATTTAAAATTAAATAAAGTGGTGTATACACACCATTTATATTAATAAAACACTTTCATAAATCCCTCAAAACATTTATATAACTCATTCACAACACAACAATTTTAATAAAGATTCCAAATGGGCCATTTTACAGTAACTCAGGCCAAAACATGTTTACCAGAAAAAACCAATTTTTTTATAAAACCCAAAAATAATTTAGATACCCATAAAAGAAACCAAAAATTACATTTTTCATGATTGCAATGTATTTATAAATCTAAAAAATAATTTTAAATCATATTGATCACATAAAATCTAATCAGGTAATTTACCGAACACATGACATGTATTTTAAACAAACAAATTATTTTAGGAACTTGAAAAGGCATAAAATACTATTTTGATTCCATAAATTTATTCAAGATTATAAATAATGATCAAAAAACCATAAAATTGGTGTGTAAGCTAATAGAACATTTATTTAAGAAAGCGGTGTACACATTTATACAAATCAACATAATTTTTCACAAAATAAGGCTTAAAGAACCATTTTACACACCAAGAGAATTATCAAAAGGCTGAACAAAAATAATAAACCTATTTATATAGTGTGAACATTATGAAAATTATGAAACTTAAATGATAATGGAATTTGTTAGGTATATCCTTCCTCAAAACCATGGTTGAAAGGAACTTCACACCTGATATCACCCACCGCGGTTCCCAACACTCTAGAGATATTAATACCATCCCTCAAAGAACAAAAAATCCATCAAAAATAATTCTAAAACATAAAAATATGTCTTTCATGACCAATGAAGAAGAGGAAACCAAAATAAATTTGAAGGAGAAATAATAGGGACAAGAAAGGAGGAGGAATCTCTCCTTGGAAATAAAAAACTCTAAATCTTACTCTATATATACACATTTAGAGGAAAGTTAATGGCTTAGAACTTATTTGAGAGGCTGCTTGGGTCTCGAAGAAATAGGAAAAGAATATTTGGGGGGAAAGGAGAATAAAATGAATGATTCATGAATGAAACAAATTATATTATCAAATCTAGATGATTTGAAAATACTTGAGAAATTTATCCCTAATAAGAGATTAATATGAGCTCCAAATAGGGAGAATGGAACTTGGGGGTGCACCTATGGTTCCAAGACATGAGTGAGAGGTATAATAACTGAAAAATATTAACATATGGATAAGTTATAGATTAAAATAGTATTTTTAAAAACTATAAATGGGATCATAGGCTGGCCCAATACCTGAATAAATAACACCAATCCACCATTATTATGAATTTATAAGGCGGTCCAAAAGAAAAGGGTGGTTTTAATAAGTCAGTGTAGAATTAGTGGAAAGTGTAATGAGTAAAAAATAATTAATAATGAAAGAGTTATAATGGATGATTAGAAATAGAGAACCCAAACAAGCTAGAGAGAACCCATGGTAGGATGATTAGAAAAAGAAGTAAGGACAAAACTCAAAATTCATTCCACCCAAAACCCATGAAAAGGATTGGGATTTCCAATGAACCAGATCAAAACCAAGACATGAAAAAACTGGTTGGGACAATTCTCCCCACAATTAATGCTTTCCACCCTTGGAAAGCCACAAAAAATTCTAGCAGATTGATTAAAAATTAAGTTTTTCTTATCAATATGGTCCATATAATAAATCCAATGAAACTTCATCCACCATTAACAGAACATAATCCTCTTACCTCAACCAAAACACCAACTCCCAACCTCTTCCTGAGAATCAACCAAAAGATTGAGTCACTACCTCCACAACAATACCAAGAAATAGATTATTGGGACTTCTCCTAATGATCCCAACGATAAACCAAAACAAAGAGAACTAAAGAAAACCATATATTACAGGATATTCCATAATGGAATACCTAACATTAAGAAATAACTATCACTCAAAAAATTCTTAGCAGGAAACTCTACAAAACCTGCCTTTGAAACCATTTTATCACAAACAAACCTGATTCGACCTTGAACCGATCACCCAGGCCAGACCATGGGAATTCCTGAGTGGCATTCCCGATCCTCTGGGGATGGATAAAAGAATCTATTTCATCAATAGAGTACACTAATGAATTATGTTTCCCTAAATATAACCAATATAATAAATATTGGAAAGAACAGACGACCCAATATACATTTCTATAAAAATTAAACTGAACATTATTTGTATATAAATGGGAAAATACAACTGAACCAACAACTCAACTGAACAAACCTAACAAACAGATAACTCCATGTGACCCCACTAGTCACTCTCCAACACAATGATCACATGTCACCTAAGGTGATATAACTCATGCTAAAACCCACAAAAGGGCTAAAAATTGAATAAAAACTATAGGTGTGAGTGTTAAAACTCAGTAGGTGAGTGTGATAATCTATTCTCAATGATCATCCATTAAAATAAAAGAAAAATAAATTCCATGTTTTAAATACAATAAATAAATGTTTTTTTTTCAAAACATGGTTCAATGATATAAAAATTACAAGACAAAAACATGCATGTTTTATAAATAAGAATGTTGGTTATAATTTTTCAAAGAGGTGCAACTTCAAAATTAAAAGAGTTTTCAAGAGGGACGATTTAAAGAATCTAAGCATTTAAATAAAACACACATTAAATTAGGTTTACCAAAAAACACATATTATGATGATGGTGAGTACAAAATATCCAATGTGCACAAGTCATGGGAACCCCCCCAAGGAACTAGTTCATTGTGGGCCCTAGGTACATCGTATCTTTGTGAAAAGTAACAATAAAAATTATACATTCTTCTTAACATGAGAAAATATTAGGAGAATAATCCATAACCTAGCGATACATAACATCATAATAATATTTTATTTAGTGTTTTCCTCATCAAACATTCTACAAGAAAAAGGGACAAAACCCCTCTGGATCACTAGCATACTAGTACACGTCTACCCACCTAGTTACCTAATTTTTCTCTTTTTGTGATTGAAAAAGTTACACATATATAAAATACCATTTTCTCATGAATATGAAATTTAAAAATCATACACACATGAAATATCTGACACACATGTGTCACATTTATCTCACAGATCAATAAACAACCTAAATTATCATAAAACAATTTCAAGAAGTATAACGAGGCCTTGGACATAAAATCCATTAAAAATAATTTTTAAAGGAAAAAACCCACCAATACCATATCAAAACATAATTTGATTCCCAAAAGCATTTTAATAAATTAATTTCATGGATTTTAAAATAGATCCAAATGATAAAACATGAAATACACATGGAAGCCATTTTTAGATGAAAAATGCCAAACGCGCCTTTAAGCATTTCACAAAACTAACATTTTCCAAAGGTTTAAATTTCACATTAAATAAAGAGGTGTATACACACCATTTATATCATAAAACCAATTTTATAAACCCCATAAAATATTCAGGTTACACATCCAAAGCACAACCATTTTTAAAAAGATTCCAAACTGGCCATTTTCCAGCAACTCAGGCCTAAACATGTTTACCACAAAATAACCATTTGTTTATAAACCCAAAACTAGTTTTTACAACACTAAAAGGTCCCAATAATACCATTTTAATTATAAAAATATTTTTATATATCTAAAAATAATTTTAAATACGATTAAGCACATAAAAACCAGCCGGGAAATATACCAAACACAAGGAATGTACTTTTAAACAAAAAACATTTTTAGCCTTTGAAAAGGAATAAAATACCATTATTAAGAAATAAATATATTCAAACTACTGAACCATGTTAAAAATACCATAAAATAATTTCATAAGATAATAGAACATTTATGTAAGCATTCAATATACACATTTATAACAAAACAACAATAATTTTCACAAAACAGTGCTTAAACAACTATTTTGCACAACGAGAAAATTATAATAATGATGAAAAAATAATAAACATATATCTCTTCTGAGAATATAAATAAAATAATGAAACTTAAATTATAAAGTAATGTTCCAGGGATATCCTACCTCAAAACCATGGAAGAAAGGAACAACACACCTGATATCAACTGCCATAGTTCCCAACACTCTAGATCTATGAAGAACTGCCCTAAAATCAAGAAAACCCCATAAAATTAATTTTATAAAACAAACCTAGGTATTTAATGACTTGGGTCGAAGATAAAACCAAAATAAAGTTGAATGAGAAGAAATAGGGAGGAGAAAGGAGAAGAAATATCACCTTGGAAACAAGAGAACTCTTCATGTTCCATTATATCAAGATCCTTAGAGGAAAGTTAATGGCTTGGAATTTATTGGAGAGGCTCATTATATCTTGAATAACTAGGAGAAGAATATTTGGGGGGAAAATAGAAAAAAATGAATGATTCATGAAAGATACAAATTACCTAACCAAATCTCAACGATTTGAGAAGACTTGAGATATTTAGCCCTAATCTGAGCCAAATATGATCTCCAAAGAGGGAAAATGAAACCTTGTGGTGCCTATAGGGTTATTTATCTTGAGTAAGAGGTGGAATAGTGGTAAAATATTAATTAATTAATAAGATATAAATGAAACTTTTTATTTTTTTAAAACTGGAAATGGTCACACAGGATGACCCAATACTTGAAAAAATAACCCAAATCCACCATGATTATGAATTCATAAGGTGTTCTAAAATGAAATTCTGGTTTTAATAGTTCATATTAGACCATGTGGAAATTTTAATGAGTGAAAAATTTTGAATAAAAGGAGTTTTGAAAGAAACAATTTTTTTTAAATCTGGAAATGGGCTCATGGTTAGATCAATTCATGAAGTAACCACCCTTTTATCCAAATACACCAAAACAAGATATGGAGAACTCATGGTATAATGATTATAAATAGATTTACGTTCCAAAATAAACATTAGGATCAACCATAAACCATGAAATTGATTTTTATTTCCAAAAAACCAGATAAAAACCAAGACATGAAAAGAACTGGGTGGGACAATTCTCCCCACCCTTAATGATTTCAGCCACCAGGAATGCCACAACACATTCCAGATGATTGATAAAAACCTAAAAATTCCTTATAAATATCGTCCATCCTCTGAATCCAATGAAACCACATCCTCCATTATTTAAACTTATGCCTTTTTCTTCAACTAAAGCACCAACTCCCAACCACTTCCGAGAATCAACCGAATGATCGAGTCACTACCTCCACAGCCAAACCACGAAATATATTGTCAGGTCATCTCCCAATAAACCCCATGATCACCCATACCAAAAGAAATCATGAAAACCAAATATTATAGGGGAGTTTGGAATGGACTAACGACTATTCAGAAACAACTATCAATCGATAAATTCTTAGGAGGAATCTCTACGAAACCTGCCTCTAATACCATTTTGTCATGAACCAGCTGGAGTCGACCCTGAACCGGTCACACCAGTTATCCTGTGACATGCCCTGAGAGGAATTCACAATCCTATTAGGATAGAGAAATGTATCAATAGAATCCATAGAATACATAATGTAATTATTTCAACCTATTATAAAAAATAAAACAAACAGCAGAAAGAACAGATACCCCATTATACAATTATATAAAAATTGAACTGAAAATAATTTTTACATGAAAGTGAAAATACCACTGAACCCACAAAAAAATGACCAAAAATATAAACCATCTTACTCTATGTTACCACGCGGGTCACTCTCCAACATAATGATCACATGTCACCCAAGGAAATCGAACACAAGATGAATCCTACACAAGGGAATAAAACAGAAGTAAACTATAAGGTGTGAGTATTAAAACACAATAGGCTATCCCAATAATCTATTCGCAAGACACTTACATTAAAATAAAATAAATATCAATTACATGTTTGAAGTAAAATATATACAAGTATTTTTTCCAACCATTGTTCAATGTAATAAAAAT
This sequence comes from Viscum album, assembly GCA_963277665.1. NCBI lineage: Eukaryota > Viridiplantae > Streptophyta > Magnoliopsida > Santalales > Viscaceae > Viscum > Viscum album. The sequence goes on along the minus strand of OY728150.1, from coordinate 1,127,464,132 downwards.
TACAAGACAAAAACTTGAAAATTTTATAAACAATAATGACAGTAACAATTTTTAAAAGAGATACAACTTTATAAAATAGTTTAGAAGAGGTCTGATTTAATTAATGTAAAATTTTAAATAAAACACACATAATACTTACTTTACAAACCAAACAAAATATATGCCGATGGTGAGTACTAAATAGCCAATGAGCATAAGTCATGGGAACACCCGTTGACACTAGTTCATTGTGGGTCCTTACTACCTCCTATCTCAGTGAAAAGTAACCCTAAAAGATACCCTTTTCTCATGATCATGAGACACTAGTTATAGAATAATACATAACCTAGTGGTCCCCAAAACCACCACCATCATAATTTAGTTTGTGTTTTCATCGTCAAACATGCTATGTAAAATAGGGACAAAACTACATCAGATCACTAGCATACTAGTACACATCATCCCACCTAGATGCTCGAGTTTTCCCCTTTTATGCTCAAAAAAGTAACACAACTATAAAATAACATTTTTTAATGAATATGAAATTTAAAAAACATAAACACATTAAACATCCCCCACAGATGTCTCACATTTCTTTCATAGGTCAATAAACCACCCAAATTTCCCTAAAACATTTTCAAAAATTATAATGTGGCCATGCATATAAAATCCATTAAAAAATGATCTTTAAAAAAAAACCTACAAATACCATATAAAAAAATAATTTTCACCCCCAAAACCATTTAAAAACTCAATTTCATGGACCATAAAATGGTCCCAAATGATACAACATAAAATTCACATGGAAGCCATTTTTTTTAAAAAAAAAGGCCAAATGTGCCTTTAACTATTTCTAAAAAACAATCACTTTCCAAGGGTATAATTTTCACATTAAATAATGAAAAGTATACACACCATTTACAGTATAGAAACAATTCCATAAATAACATAAAATATTCAGGTTACACATCGAAAGCATGACCATTTTTATAAAAATTCCAAATGGGCCATTTTCTAGAATCTCAAAACAAATAATGTTTACCACCAAAAACCCATTTGTTTATAATAACAAAACTAATTTTTACAGCCATAAAAGTACCCAAAATAACATTTATCATGCTTCCAAATTACTTATAAATCTAGAAAAATCATTTTAAATCACACTAAGTACGTAAAATCCAACCAGACATTTTACTGAACACATAACATGCACTTTTAGTCGAACAACATATTTGAAGCACTTGAAATTGGATAAAATACCATTTTAATACTGTAAATTTGTTAAATATAATTAAACATGTTCAAAATACCATAAAATAGGTGTGTAATCTAATGTAACATTTAAGTAAGAAAGTGGTGTACACATTTATAACAAAATAACACTACTTTTCACAAAACAACGTTTAAACAACCATTTTTCACACCAAGAAATTTATCAAAAGAATAAAAACAATAAAAAACATATATATATGGTGAAAACAAAAATAATATAATGAAACTAAAATTATTACATCATATTCATGGGATATCCTAATCAAAACCATATTGGAAAGGAACCACACACCCGATATCACCCGCTACGGTTCCCAACACTATAGATATAAGAATACCAACCCTAAAAGAACTAAAACTCCATCAAAAATCATGTTATAACACAATATTAGGTATTTATTTACCATTTGAGAAGAGGAAACCAAATTAATGGGGAAAGAGAAGGAAGAGGGAGGATAAAGGGGAATAAATATCACCTTGGAAACAAGAGAACTCTCTATCTTCCTATTGATATACTCCTTTAGAAGAAAGGCAATGTCTTCAAAAATCTTAGAGAGGATACTTATGTCTGGATGAACTAGGGAAAATATTTTTTGGGGAAAAAGAGGATAAAATGAATGATTTATGAAGTAAACAAATTACCTTAAAAATATGGATGATTTGAGAATACTTGAGAAATTTATCCCTAATCTGAGACTAATATGATCTATAAAGAGAGAAACTGGAAAATTGGGGTGTGCCTAGGGTTCTTGGTCTCGAGTTAGAGGTGGAATAACCAAAAAATATTAAAAAATAAATAAGATATAAATTCATCAATTTTTTTTAAATTGGGAATGGGCTCATGGGCTGGCCCAATACCTAAATAAATAACCAAAATTCACCATGATTATTAATTCATAAGGGTGATAAAATGGAAATGATGTTTTTAATATGACATTTTATACCATGTGGGATGTGGAATGAGTAAAAAAATTTGAAAAACCAATTAGTAATAAAAGAAAAGAATTTGTTTTTACATATGGAAATGGGATCATAGTTGGTCAAAATCTTTAATTAACCATTATTCTCTCTAAAAACTCCCAAATAAGACATGGACAACCCATGGTAGGATTCATAGAAATATTTGGATGTTCAAAACTCAATATTCATCTCACCCATAACCCATGAAAATTATTGGAATTCATAACTAACCGGACCAAAATAAAGACATGAAAAACCGAGTATGGAAATATGTTAATATAAATCTGAATATTATTGATTCAAAATTTTGAAAAAATTATAAATTTGTTATTATTATATATTATTAAAATTATTAAAGGTTTATTAATCATTCATGACATAAAAATTATAAAATCATCCATGATGGTGCTGAAATCATGAAAAATAATAACACACTATAAAGGGTGAATGAGTAAGCACATGTTAGTGTATAGTGATAATATAACTTTAAAATAATATTAATTGTCTATTTTTTAAAAATTGATAAATAAAATTAAATAATAGGATGAAACATAATTTAATGAATAATAATGAAGGATAAATTATTTCTTTTGTTTCAAGATTGAATCTCCTCTTGAAGGGCCATTGGAAAAGGAGAGGTTTAGGGTATCTTATTAGAACCAAACATTCTAAAATGTGATATATGATTGTTAGGGAGACAATTTTTGATAGTATTAAACATTATTTTTTATAAAAGTTGTATGTTGAGGTGGGATTAAGAGAGATCGTTTTATATATGAGAAGGGTGATATTTTTGTAATATTAAATTCAGAATATAAAAAGGGAGAGTGATTTACAATGGGAGTGGCTAAAATTTTTCCAAATTTAAAATATAGGATAATTAAGTTTGATAATGTACTCATAAAATCATTTTTATATAAGGTTTTTTATATATGTTTTCCTTATCCACTAATTTATCCCATTTTAACCATTTAAATATTTACTGAGGTGAGTAACATTTACCATTGTAACTTATTTTAATGAAAAAATAATAAAATGGAACATATTAAATAATATAAATATAATGATTAAAAATAATAAAATAATTGTAAAATATATAATTTATAGAGGTGGTAAAAAATAATTTTAATAAAAGTACACGAAAAACAAAAAAAAAGTAATTTTTATAAAAATGCCTTTTTATGAATAAAATTTAATTTATGCACATTCATTACCACATAATAATCAATAAATGATTGGTAATTTTTTCATATAAATATAACTTTTTGATTTCATCAAACCATTAATTAAATTGTAATATGTTTAAATTTAAAATGAAAACATAATATAGGCAATAGAACCATATTTTAATCAAATTTTTTTATCCATGATTTATAAATGTAGTACTATTAACAATTACCTAATTATTTCTTGAATGTTTGTATTTTTATCATATTTTTTGCAGAATTTTTTTAATAAAATATTAGGTATTCATAATAATGTATACGAAAATATTATACAATAAATTTTTTCTAAGTAATAATTCTTAGGTATAGGAAGGACCTCATATAATATATTGAAGAATTTATGTTTTTTTATGTATAAAACATTACCTATTTAGTGGAGTTGAAAAAATCACTTATGTATCATTATTTTCACAAAGGAATATATATTTTGTATGAATAAACAATTGAATAAACTCTATAAATAATGTATATTACTTATAATAACATATTATAAATATAATTATAAATATATTTTTTATTGAAATTTGATTTAGGTATGTTTCTTCTATTTTTTTCCTTGGGGAAAAAATATTTTTCATGGTGAAAGACGGTATTTTAGAAAACTATGTAATCTTATGTATTTATTTTACATATGAAGAAACATATTACACTTTAGAATGATGTAAAATAAATATATTATCTATTTAATGAAATATTTTATTTATTGAAAATATCATAAGTTGTGTTTTGATGGTTTTGTATGTTATGTTCATATTATTTTGAAAGATAAGTTCAAAAGAATTTGGAAATACAGAAGAAGATTTAGTCTCTAAGAAGAACTATTTTGGAATAAGAAAAATCTATTTAAAAATTATCTAAGGAAGAAATATTATATATGAGTATACTCTTAAATACTATAATAATTTCACATAAAGGAATATGAATAATTTTTTATGATAGATAATATATAGAATTTTTATCCAAAAATATTCTATGTAGAAAGTGTATTCTTTTTTTAGAAAACCTGAAAAAAAAAACATGAAGATATAAGTTAATATTTCAAGTTCATTGAATTAAGAAGATTTTTTGATGCCATTTTATTGGAAATAGAACACATTTGAAAATTTTTATTCAATTTTATGAATATTATTTAGGGTTTACAACTGATATTTTGGGAAAAAATTCTCAAATGTTTATGAGGATATAAATATGATTATTTTGATATAAAACAATGATGTGAGATCAATACAAACCTATAATATATATCTTTTTAAACTTAATAATTATATATTATTTCTACTATAATTTTGTAAAACACTTCATCATGCTGGTATTCATTGTCAAAGAGTAATCGGTCTACTACATCTGTTAAAACTTTATATCTCAAATTATAGTTGTGTAGGTTTTTGTTAGGTTTTATTTTTATATTACACCGTGTTATTATTAAAATGGTTTATATTTATTTTTATAAAAAGTAGTTTTTTGTTGAGATTTCATTTAATGGTACATTTTTTAATTGGTTGTCACACTAGAGTAAAAGTAATATTGTGTGTTGGTTGTTTCTCCACATGAAAAGGTAGGTTGTAACTGGGTTGTGACTCCTCCTGAAAATTTAGAATGATTTGTTTTATACCAAACCTTTCAACGTGTAAAGGTCTGTGAAAAGTAGACATAGTATCATTCTGATAAAAAATATATATAAATAATTTTTATACTTATTAACTTTCTAATTAGACCCTCTCTAATAGATAATTGACTCTAGTATATGGGGAGGTACACTTGAGGTTTATGGATACATGACTCATGTGCTATTTGGGAAGACTAGGATGAGGATATTATGCATATAAAACATATATAATAATTAAATGAAAAATTTAATTAAAATAATGAATGCAAAATAATTTACCAGTTTTGGGAATCTATAATTGATTTTTGAAATGAAAATTACAACATTAGAATAAAATTCACTGTCTAAAGAATTTTTAAAATTTTACTACGTAAATTTCACCCATAAAAAATCATGTAAACAAATTTATAATATATTTACTTCATAGTAATTTCAATTCATTTGAGTAAAATTGTTTTTTGCTAAATATTCATTTTTATCATTGAAATTTATTACAATTGAATGATATTCATAGAATTTGGATGATTTTGAATGGTTGAATGTCAAATATACCCAACCTAATAAGTCATTTATGATGAAAGTATATTCATTCTTAATTGTAGAAAAATTTTCCTCAATAATTATTAGAATTTCATTTCTTGTAAATTATATAAAATTTTGGTGATGAATGAAAATTGTTTTAATTACTGTTATTTGGATAATGAAAAACAATATTTTTTGTTTTAATTATATAATTCAGTAATATATATTGTTCAAGAATAAAATGAAATGAAAAATTATTTATCAAACCATTAGAAGATTCCTATAAATTAATTTTTCTTCTAATGTAGTTTTTCATCAACAAATAATATGCCATAATTTGTGACTCTTTTGGTAATTAGTTCCATATGGTGATGTTTCGATGACCAAATTACTCTAAATTTATAATTTTTTCTTTAACAATATGCTCCCATTGTTTTAATAATAATAAAAAATCCAATTATTTTTCAAATGATTGATGAAAGTTGAATGTATGAAATAGTACACACTAATATAATAAATATGTATATATTATAGTTTTTTATTATAAATAATGGTTATAAACTAACATACACAGAGACATCATATATATAACGTAATAATTTTTAGAACCATAGTATATAAATTAACAATATATTATATCTAATATAACATATATAATAAAAATTCAATATAATTATCATATATTGTATATTTTTTTAAAATAGTTATTGTAGTAAAGACAGTAGTCATCATTGATTCAAAAAAACAATATAACAACATCATCAAAAACAAAAAGTAACAAAAAAATGATCATAGTAAAATGGTAAATAACATGGTAAATTACCAATATATATTAAAAAAATATAATGAAAGAAATAAATATTAACACACACAAGTTTTTTTATGAAAAAATAGAAAAAAGAGATGACATTCATAAGAGATAAAGATAAAATCTTATCATTAATTATTTAACACATTCCACATTACATTATATCTATTCCAAATGAAACAAAATAAATTATTTTCAAATAAATTTTATTATAAAAAATATAACTGATAAACATAATAAACATATACACACATACCTTGTAAGATATTTTGGTTTCTCTATGTATGATGATTATATTAATTTAATTATTTAAATAGTATACCGAATTAACTTATAATTGAAAATAAATTAAGTCTTTTTGAAATTAAAAATTCTATTTCTGAATATAAATATATGATTTTTATAATATATAATAAAATATTCATTTTATCTTATTAAAATATTTTAATACTAATAAAATAATAATTAGAATAATTTTATTAGAATATTACCCTTTTTACAAGATATTACATGACTCTTTTATTTTGAATTAATCGTTGAAATATAGTATCTCTAAAATCTCTTTTGTTTTCCTATAATTGTTTTTATAAAAATAATATATTCATAACCATTTACCAATTTTCATTAGTATAAGGAAATTTTAATTCATTTATATTAAAATTCTTAGGTGTAATCAATTAATAACAATATAAAATAATAATTGTTAGTGAAAAATAGACTTTTTCCGCATTCTAAAATAAATTGATTATATTGAATGTTAAATAATTGATGGTGGTATATAAATATTTATAATAAATTTCTTTTAATAATGTGTTATTAAATTAATTAAAAAATATCATTTAAATAATTATGTCGAATACTTGACGATACAAGCTCTAAACAAGCGTGATATATATATATATATTAAAGATTTTGCATCCAAATGATGTCATGGAATTTTATATCATTATTATTAAAAGACTTTATTCAATTATAGTTACACAATATATAATCATATCATCATATAACCTAAAAATCATGGGTTATTATTGCTAGAATTTGATGTCATATATTTCATATGATCAAAACTTTAAAAAAGGTACAATATTTTTAAAAAGTGATAAAAACATGATTGAGTGAGTTGTGTCATTTTCATAACTATTATATTATTTAAACCAAAAATCATGATATTTCCAATAATTATTAGTGGTTTATAGACATCATTATGAAATGATTTTGGTGGGAATATCCCACTCTTGTTACATGTTTGTCGCACGTAATGAACTCATGCATTATAATCATAGGCAGTGAATAGATGGTTATTTTAGAATGTGTTTCATTAATATTATTATTCAATTAGTTACACTATGTTTACTATGTGGTACTCCTATTTTTTATTTTCTATGATTTTACTTCTCTGTTAGAAGATTTACCCCTCTTCACTTCTATTCCTAACTCTTATAACTAGTCTTTAGTTATGATATCTAGTTTCATATGGGAAAATGTTTATTTGTTGGAACTTTTTACCCACATCAAAAAATGATATATATTTTACTATATAATATTTTTTTTCATTAAGGATAGGGTGGGTTCTTACATCGATGAACATATTATCTTACCTCTCGAAATTGGTGATCTAGGATATGAAATCCAATATCATATGAGATTTAATTAAACTGTGTAAGATCCTATCCCTTTATAGTGATTTCTTGAGATGGTTTTCAAGTACAATTTTTCCTTATTTTTAGAATATTTAATTTGGGCATTATCTTTGTGTGAATTTGTGTGAAAATTGGATGTTTTTGTAAGATTTTGGGTTGTGCCCCATTGGTGCACAGTTTTCTCATATTGTGTGCCAAACCCTATAATATCGTTCAACCAAACACATACGGGGTTACACACCTAGAACACAGTTTTTACTACCATTAATACTCATAGGAGTAATCTTGTACCCCACCCTTCCCCTTAGAATGGGTTCACAGTTTAGTAACATGGTTTGAAAAACCATGTACCCCTTCCCTAGAAACTGTGCATGTGGTTTTAATTAACCTGAAAATTAGATTTAAAATTTCTTGAACCCCCATATTATATCTATAATCCCCTTAGATCGAACCTAAAACATTTTCTATTATTTTTTGAGCTTCATGTAGAATTCATAGGATTCCAAAACTTTATTCATGGTGAATTGAATATTTATTGAAAGCTATATACCTCTTAGGGTATGAAATTTATTTCCAATTAGATATATATATATATATCTCCCACTCATCCTTCAGGATAAAAAGGTATTTTTTATCAACTATTACAAAGGGTTTAGATATAGGTTTGATGGATATCATTTCATTAGATATTGGATCTAGGTTTCAAATCGAGACCAGGTTCATCATCCTCCTCTTGATCATTTTTTAAAATTGGGTTTTTCTATTAGGGAGTGTTTCTCAACAATTTTGAGGTAGGTGGTCTAAATTTCAATCCCATAGTCTGGATTTAAATATGTGTATGTAATTTTAAATTTCAATTTCCCTGATTGGTAAATTTCATTTTTTATTATGTTGATTTAATCTAATTTTCATATGATAATGAAATAGATTAATTAATTAGTGAATTAATTAATCGGATCTTTGGATAATTTAATTAGATTAATTAATTAGTGAATTAATTAATTTGATATCTAGTTTTTTTAATTGGATAATTGTGTTTTTGGTCACAGATTATTTCTTCAAATAACCACAGGGTCATAGGAATGAAGATCTAGGTCCAAAATGTTGGAATTGGACTATGGTTCCAATTGGATGTAATAAGGAATTGAAATAAATGGATTTTGAAATAAAATATGTTACAATGAATTTTGTATTGAATATGTGATATTTGATATCCCTTGTGGATATTTCAAACTCCTTTATGGGACGAATTAGTAATTGAGAGTTTGGGTGTCCTTGATAACCTAGATGTTATGTGGTTAAATAAAGAGTAATTTTATAAGGCTAAATCATTCACATTATTGATTATATTTAATTTTTTTGTACAATATAAATGGTTGTTTATTGGTTATTGTTTTAGATTTCATTGTTGGTGGCCTAATGAGTTGTAATCATACCCTACTCAGGCTACCTGATCTATACCTAAATATACTTCATGTTTATAGTAAAAGATATGGGAATGTGCCTAATGATAGATGGTTGAGTAGGGAGAATCTATGAGGGAACCAAAAACAATTAGTAACCCTCTTAGGAGTTGTCAATGTCCTTATTTATTTTGCATTTTTCATATTAACACTAGGAACATATTTTTCATGACATAAATATTCATTAGTTTTGTATATTTTATTTCTTGTTTTGGTCATCATGTGATATTGGTTTAGTTTGGTTATTGGTCATGTGATTTTTTTATCCTTATTTGTTTCCTCTGTTGTGCTACTTTTATAAATATGGTATAGTCTCCCCATGTTTGACATTAGACCCTCACTGCTATTCGATAGAATCTATTATACCGGAAGGCTCGATTAAGGCCATGTGACTGACCATCTTGGGGCACTGGTCTATGGAACCATGATCGGGATGTTAAAAATTTGTATCAAATGGGTTTTTTTTGTTTTCTTTCTTCTTACTATTTTGGAAAGGTAGACATATAATAGGATGAATTTGGCTTTTGGTAAGTTCTTATTCATTGGAGTATCATAAACATGAATGGAGTAAAATCCAAGTACCTAGGGTGGGATTATTTTTATTTATGTTTGTTTTTATAGTTGGATGATATTTGACTTCGAGTGACACACTTTTTGTTGATGTGATAATTGTTTTTCAGATATTTGGTGATATGACTCATGAACAGGTATGAAGTGAGAGTTGAGTATGCATGCATATGTATGGACAGTCAAGATTATTATGTGACATGAATCACATTAGGAACCCACAGAAAAATAAAGTTTTCCGTTAGTTGTTGAAAATGTTATTTTTTTCTCTTTCTTGTGTAATTAGAATGAAAATAAGGCCAGTTATGAAATAGAAAAATGTTTGATGAAGAAAAATGTGGAAAAGGGTCTATAATGTGAAAATTTTTATGGGAATTTTTTTACCCTTTATTAACCATAACCTATATGTTGGATGGTTAATGGTAGTGATAGTACCAAAGTTTTGACTATGTGGTGGAAGAAGGGTGAATGGTTTATTAGGTATTATGTTAATCCTTTTTCCTAAATGTGATGAAATTTTATTATGTGTCATGAGATGTGTGTTTAGAATTTTAGAGATATGCCTCCATGAACATGCTTGTTGAGAGGTTGAAATTAGGTTATGGATGTAACTATTCCTCCATTAGTGGATTCTAAGGCACCAATAGTGCTAGGTGAGGGAGACATAGAGCACTTTCATGATAACATTGATTGATTAATGCATTTTGTGGAAGGATACCCATGGGGTTGTGAAGATTATGTATGACCTAAAATGGGTGTTTTAGCTACAAAACCCTATGAATTTTACTAAAGAGTGTTTACCTAAGGAAGATAAGACCTGGATTGTAGCTGGGGTTTGGATTAGTGGTAATCACCCCATAATCCTACATAAAAAATGGGTGTTCAAATCCCATTGGGCACAGGTTACTATAGTAGTACTATAGCGGTATTGTAGCAGTGGTGGTACTGTTGATCAGCGTGTACTGTAGCGGCGGCAGGGCCCTATAGCGCCGGTGGGTACTGTAGTAGCCGAGTTACTATTCAAAAATGGGCATTGGGCCAAACATTTGGGCCTACGGACTATGTAATGGGATACATGCCCACTGGGCCTCAGGCTATATAATGAGTATCCCTTTACCCAGTTAAAACAGGTCTTTGCTTTGCATCAATATCTAAACAAGGCTTTGGCGCCAACCTTTTATTAAAATGATATGTTCTTGATTGAGTCTATCCAGACTATAATTGACCACTTGGATTCTCCTACTAAGAAGTGAGTCAAATTGGTTACGTAAAAGTTGTGTGGCCAAGAAAATCCTTGGTGGGTCATCCCAAATCGGGTTGGATAGTTGGAGACTATGGAGTGGAGGACATTCAAGACTTGTTTTGGGATAACTTTTATCTATATATGCACAAGAAGGAGAGAGATGGTCATTTTATTATGCTGAGTTAGAAGAGCATGTCTGTGATGGAAAATGCTGGATGCATTAAATATTTTCAGAAATCTTCTATTACATTAAGAGTATATGAGTCAACTATGGGAAAATAGTTTCAATATGGGATTAAATGTGAAATTATTTCCCATGTGAATATCTTCAGACTACGGATGTTTTCACAAGTGCAGAATCCGGCTCTCATTTATATGGGGGACCAATAAAGGGATTCCATTGGAGGACATGTGGTTTCTACTAAATGATCATGAAGTATGAATTTCGAGAGTAGGAATTGTTGATATGAAAATTCTAGGAAGATTAATATAAAGAAGAGTAAGTAGGAAAAAGGTTCAGTCACATAGGACCTTACCTAGATTATATGTAACCAATATGGAAGGATGGGACACTTCCCTATATAGTGCCCCAACCAGGGTATATTTCTGACCATGTGGAATGATGAGACATCTAATGAATATTTTTAGGAGCCCATGATAGATGGGAAATTTAAGAACCCAGTTTTTGGCTATAAAAGACTTTGGAATATTCTTGATGTTATTCCAGAGCAGCACCTTCAGGCAGCGTGTGATTCTGAGCCCCGATGTGGATGGAATTAAATTTTCAGTGCGTTCACACTGGGAACACCAAATAAATGGGATAACTCCTAAATGGAGTTTTGGATCATAGATATGAGTGCTTGGATGGGTCTGGAATGGGGTGTGTACCCTAGGAACGACAAATAACATGTCGGCGCGGGACGTTTGGACCCCTCGCTTGCTATCGGAGCGTGGAACGGATAAAATTAAATAATTAATTTATTCGTTTAATGGTTAAACTCAAGTATCTATTAAACGATGGCTTGGATTGGAAAACCTAGGGCACCGTTGAGTTCGGAGCATGCCATTTACCCTAGGAGGGGTATAAGTTTTGCGGACACGGCCCGTCTATGAAAAATGGCTCCAGGGGCATTCTCGTAATTTTGCAGCTTTGGGCGTTCAGTTTTATAACGTTTGAACGTGGCCTAAGATTAAAATTTTGAGACCGTAGTTGCGTTCATAACGTTGTTTTTATCCTAGGGGGAGGCTTAATCCTGACCCCGTCGGGAGTTCGGGTTCGGGCCAACGGGCGAGTGGTTAAGTGTTTTCTATTTAAACACTTAACTCGCCCCTCTCCTCTCTGCCTTCTTCCCTTGCACCAGAAGCTCCCAATGATGAAGGATGAAGTTTCTCCTCTCCTCCTCTCCTCCTTCAAGGCAACGGCGTGGCGGAGGACCCTCTGTGAAGCATCGGGCAATGCCCTCGCAGGTAGGATCCTTGCGGTTTTAATTTTTATTCTCGCACCTAGTTTGAGTTCAATTATATGCATCAAATTGTTGTTTTATCTTCGAAAAAGTCCCATGGTCATGTTTTATACATTTTTATATTTCCATCGCAAATTTTAGAATTGAAATTGAAGTTCGAAGGCAGTCGCTGTCGTCCGTCGATGTTCGCGGGTATTTGGATTTTTCTGGGGGGGGGGGGGGGGTGGGTCGAGCGGCCGAGCGCGGGGGCCTGGTGAGCAGCGAGGCGCGGCGGTGGGGTGTTTGGCCTCGGTCTGCCAATGGTGTTGGTGTATGGGAGAGTGGGGGAGGCCGGTGTAGGAACCTGCGGGCGAGCTGGGGCGTGTGGTGTCAGTCGGGTCTCGCGGACGGTGAGCGGAGGCCGGAAGAGGCGGCACGCGGTGAGTCTTCGGCAGTAGGCGGCGACCTCGGGGGAGCAAGACCCACACTCTGCGGGTCTTTGTTGATGTGGCGTGAGTGAGTGGGGGGGAGGGTGGCCATTCCATTTGAAAAACCAGACCCAAGGCAGGTTCAGGTGGATTTGGGGCGGGCCGCGGCCAGCGGGCCGCGGTCGGTTGGTTCGGACCACCAGTCTGGACCGGCCCATTTGGGCCCCTCTTGCATTCGGGGGGTCGTATCTCCTAAACGGCGCGTCTGTTTGATGCGCCCTCTACGAAAGTATAACTATAGTGATTATAGGAATATTTTGATATTGTTTCATGGAAATTTAATTCCCGAAACGAGGGTTTCGGGGGCGCGGTATGACCGTTAAGTGAAATGACATTTTTCCAGGGGAGCTTGTTTTGGACGGCGCGGACGCATCCGACAACCGTTTTGGGCACCGTCAGTGGCGTTGCGACCCTGGCATCGAGACGGAGTATTCAGTGTGGTTTCGGGCATTGATTATGGAGTTGATGTGTGGTCCCATGACCCTTCTTTTGAGTTGTGTGCAGCGTTTTGTGACTTTTTCATCAGACGTCCGTTGGGGGCATGCGAGCAATCAATTTTGGGTGTCTTTTCGAGGGGATTGCAATGGTACAATCCGCCCGCTCTAATTCTGTACACTGGTGTGGGCCCCATGTGGGCTGTTTGGGCGTTGAAGGTGATTTTCCATATCTATCATCGGGCGACCGTTTTGGACCAGTGAATAGTCCATCTTGTGTACTTTTTCGAGAGGATTTCAATGGTGTGATCCGTTCTTTGTGTTTCGGGATCGGGATGCAGGTCCAACATAGCACTGCTCGTGTGCGGTGCTCTGAAATGCATCTTTTTCTCCGTATATTACTTTCACTCAAGTGAGTGGTATTTTTGACGTGTTTTCCCAAGGGGATCGCAATGGTGCGATGCACCTAACTGTTTACGGGACCGAGGCTCCAGATCACGGGACGTCGTTCGGGCATAAGGCGGTATTGGTGACTTTTCCGTTTGATATCAGTTTGGGGAGAGTAAGTAGTCGATCTCACATGTTTTTCCACGAGGATTACAATGGTGTAATCTGTTCATGCGAGCAATGCCTCTTACGCAATCTTATTAAATGTGGAAATATGAAGGTGTACCAGTGGTGGTTCCTTCCATGGTGTTTTCTGGGAACCTTGGAATATGATCGCGTGCACTCCCATGTGAGTGATGTAAATGCTTGAAGATATGTAGTTGCCCATGCATGGTCCAATGAGGTGGAAAGTTTGAGTTTTTACGTTTACGCCCTTCATGTTGATGTTTGGTGTCATGTGCTTGATAGCCTTTGGGATGGAGACATGGTATACTCTAGGAGTATACAGGAACGCTAGGAGGTACATGTGGATGTTGTTACCTGAGAATTTTTGTGCGCTTGGTTGGGGTTGACTTGGGGTCACCTGTCGTGTGGGCCCCATATGCGTTCCGTTTTATACTTTGCGTACCTTTGACCTCTCGCGATGTAGAGGGTCCCTATGTGCTTGTCTATTTGACCAGAATGGTTGAGTGGTCTCCCACTGGTTTCATTCTCGATGGTTTGGCCAGTAGAGATGGTTTGTTCCTCTGTTTCTTCAGCTGTGAGGGGTTTCAGTACCGTTCCCTTTCACTAGACTGCGGCACCATTTACGACTACATGTGTTCGTATAGTGTGGGTGTTTTCCCCACTTCATGGGATGAGTTTTCTCGGTCGGCTTTGACAGTGACTCAGCAGATTGGAGTGTGATCGCCCTGAGAGGCCTAGGGAGTTTCTCTCGTTCCTTCGTGACCCCTAGTAGAGTTCTTGTGGATTTGTTGTTCCCAACACATTACGCGGGCACCGATCCCCTACTTAGGAGGTTGTTTCCAGCAGGGATGAGGTTGTTTCCAGCAGGGCTGAGGTTGTTTCGAGTAGGGATCACCAGTTGTACCATCTAGCAAGGGTGGATAGTGTGTTACCATCCATTAGGGATGGCCAGTACAACAGTGTTCATCGAGCAGTACCATCCAGCAAGGATGGCCAGAGCAGTTCCGGGTTTACCTCCAGCGAGGCTGGGCAGTGGTCCCTGATGCCAAGCTTACCTCCACCTGGGCTGGGTAGCGCTCCCCGTTGTGAGGCTTACCTCTAGCTGGACTGGACATTGGTCCCCGATTCTAGGCTTACCTACAGCTGGTCTAGGCAGCCATCCCCGATGTCGGGTTACCTCCGGTTGGGCTGGGAGTGGTCTTGTCACCGACATTACCCGGGTCGCCTTGTGGTGGATTACCCTGTTACGAGACTGGGCAACGTGGAACTCGTAAACTCTTGCTGGGTCTCCCTGTAGTGGGAACCCATCGACATCCAGGGACCCTCCTGCGGGGGTGGGTAGGGGGTCGCATGTCAGCTTTGAGGAGATATCTCGATTGCAGGGCAGTAACGAGGTGTGGTTTGACGTTACCCCATAACTCTCAAGTATGAGGGGAACTTTCCCCACCAAGACACGTCCTTGAGATACGACCTAAAACCGTGTGGGTGAGTCAGTGCCGCCCAAAGCGGATAGTGTCACGGTGTGGTGATTTGAGCACCTTGGCTTGCAGTTCAGGGAAGACGTGCAGGATGTTGGGCATCGATAGAGTTCACTTCTGGGACTATTGGCTACTCACCTTTCTTGGGATGAGCTACAGCATGGAGATCCCCTTACGACCTTGTTCGTGCATCTTGATTGAGCATAAGGATATGTATATACCTTGTTCCAGTACCCACTTCTAAGGTTTAGTTACTCTCCTTACAGGTGAGGTGAAGATGCGCGGGGTATGCCACATGATTTCCGTGTCTAGTTTCTCGTGGTTGGATGAGTCTACTCTCTTTCTATAGGTAGCAAAGAATCGATGGGAAATTCATCTTCTCACCATTTCTATCTCCTTGTGTCTGGACGAGTCTACCTTATTTCCTCTTTTTGGGTTGAGCTGGGCTCTTTACTGTACTCTTTACTTCACTCCTTGTTGTACTCCTCTCTTATCCCCTGTTCGATCTACTGCTCACCCTTCGGTACCTCCTCTGTTTTTCCCTCGAGCCTTCGGGGTATCCTACTGAGTTTTTTTATACTCACCCCTTCTTGGGCTTTTCCCGCACTTAGTGTGCCCTTGCAGAAGACATAAAGGTTAGCCGTGACTTCAGTGGAGCTTAGGAGTTCAGGAGCATGGACCACATGTCGTGGTCGGAGTCAGGTTCCAGGTGGGGGACCCTTCCAGCTGTTTACTTTTTGTTCACCTGTTGTCGGGTTGTGGAACATTTCTGGTTGGGCGCGTGTTTTTTCCCTTTTCTTTTCAGTTTTCCTAAGAACTTTCTTTGTACTACTTAGAGGTCGATGCACTTTTTTGGTTTATTTATAGTATTTTCCCTTCCTTTTACTTGTATTTTGTTTTAATCTGCACTTTTTCATTAAGATTTCTTCATGTGTGTGCATACAGGTACTCAGGAAAAGGCCTCCCCGAGTTGTTTAGCCTTCAGTACTTTTCGCCAGCCCCTGGCCTATGGAGGTGGTCTTGGGGTAGTTGCGGCTCGATCCCGGGTAGGGTCGGGTCGTGAAAAAGTGGTATCAGAGGTTCTTCGTTCCTTGGGACGCTATTCGGATGTCCCTAAAATAAAAGGAATTGGTTGGGATATAGGGAAACAATGTTAACGTGTCTCGAGAGGATCTCTCAGGTGAGGGAGTCCAGTGATGGTGCACTGGACGACGTATCCATTCACCATGACCTTGATAACCCTCTTGTCGACTCAGCATGTTGAGACACTTGTTGTAGGGAAAATTGGTTTGTAAATGACATAGGATTGAGTTTTTGACTATCCTTCATGAGTCAGCTCCCCATTGTTGTTACTGTTATATACATATATGCTCATCTGACCGCGACACTCCTTGATAATATTCAGGATGTCTTCACGAAGACAGCCTGCCAGGATACCAGCTTCGGTTCCTGACGATGACCCTGTGAGCTACGAGGCCTTAGTCAAGGACCCATCATGTGAGCCCCTTTCTCTGGGTGGGCCGGTAGCAGCACCCCCACCTGTTGAGCAGCAGACAGCTTCAGTAGAGCAGTCTGAGCCTGAGCGCGCTCCGCGAGTTCCAGCGGTAGGCACCGCTGAGGTTCAGTGGTGACCCAGACCCTCAGGTAGCAGAGGTTTGGCTAGGGACAGTGGTTTTCCTTTTTTAGGTTTGTGCGAACGCCGACAGATCTTATGGTGGCTTGGGACGCCAACCAATTTCACAGAGCAGCTTGGCATTGGTGGAGTCTGGTGATTCAGTTTCTTGATGAGTCATCGCTTTCGTGGGGCGACTTTCTATTGTTGTTTAGTGGGGAGTTGTGCCCCTCCTACTTACGCTCCGTTCAGATTTAGGAGCTCCTATAGTTTTATCATGGAGGGATCATGTGTAAAGACACGTAAATTTCAAGGGAAATTTTTTCTAAATTTTCTTTGGAATTCTAAAAGTACGCAGTTTCTAACGGCGCCAGATTCCAAGGCCCGATGTGCCCAAAATAATTTTCCAAAGTTTAGCTCGGGTACATTCAGTGAACGAACAAGCGGGTTTTCTAACTTTTGATCCGGTGCTCGGAATTGAAATCTGAGGGCACCGATATAACGCAGCGCCAGTAATCACTTTGGAAGACTTTTTCTGGAGTTTCTTTTTCTCAGGATGATATGTTAAAAATGAGAGGAATAAAAATATAGTTGTTTTACAATTATATTTTTATTACGCCACTTTTGGTTTATGAGTTATGGGAAAGGACGTTGTCAGAAAGTGGGGTGGGTCCCAATTGAGTCCCCACCTCCTTAAATTTCCTAACGCCCCATTAAACACCCTCTCCCTCTTAAATACATGTCAACCACTCATGTTTATGAGGAACCTTCCTCCCTATCTTTAATTAAATGCCAACGTGTTTGACTAATGAGGATCCTTCCTCCCTTTTTAATGTTCCACCGCAGCGGATTAAGTGAGTGGAGACCTATGTCATAAATCCCCCATTTATGACTTGCGTTCCAACAACGAACCCACCACTCCTATTTAAAGGAGGCCAGGGGGAGGAGTTCTAGAAGGCTTCTTCAAGCGGCGGAACGCTAGTAGTGTAGCATGGTGCCCAACACATGGAGAGTTTTCCTCTTCCTCCAACGAAGAACGAATAACGTTGACTCCACCCTCGGCTTCATCCTTCCCGACATTGAAGGAACGACACCCGTCTACCGCGACACCGTCTACCACGACACCAACGAACGGATTCTTCGATGTAGGGGTTTGGTTTTGTGTTCGTGAATATTCTATTTTCATCCAACGTTAAATTCTTTAGCCGGTTGATATCGAATTAACGGGAGGGGGCTGGACCACATGAACAAGGCCGACCCTCCTCCCCCTTTGTTGTTGTACTCATTGTGGCTTGAACGAAGGTAGCGCAGTGCAACAGCACCGCATGGGAACGAGGAGGAACGTGGTGAAGGAGCACGACATCGTCGCGCCGCACCGTTGCGGCCGAAAGTAGCCACAGCCAGAGTCGGGCCGTGGGTTTGGGGCGCGGCGCCGTCGCGCCGCTACGGAGAACCATGGAGGGCCGCGGCCGGGTCGGGCCGCATCGGAGGGGCGCAGCTCCGTCGTGCCGCGCCAGTCGGACAATGGTCGCGGTAGTGCAGGGAAGGGCGGCCAGAAATCCGGCCACCTGTGCAAGGGAAGGCGGGACCCGCGGAGGGTCCCGCAGCGGCTCACCAGCCGGCCATCACTTCCTTCCGGAGTCAGGAAGGGTCGGGGGTTGCAACCCCCGGCGGCTGGAAAAGGGGCAGACCCCCACGTGGGGGGCTGCCGTTACAAAACAAGGAAGGCATCGCCCCCCCCCCCCCCCCGTTCCGCGTCTGCTCAGCCAGCTCCGAGCCGCCCAGGCAGGACCGGCAACCCCGGTTCGGGCCGCGCTGGCTGGGCCGGACCACACCAGCCAGGTCGGGCCGTGCCATAATGGGCTGGACTTGGACCCAGGTCAGGTTGACCCGGTTCAGGCCGACCCATGGGGTTTTGGGCCGGGTCGGCCGGGCCCAAACCCCCCTAAAAATGGATAGATTCGTTCAAAAGTCCGTAACATGGGCTACAGACCTTTGATAGATGCACCCATCAGTTTCGATGTGATCCTTGGATCAAGACGGTCATTTCAGTATATTACACTCAAAGTCGGAGAACTTTGGGTACGGTCGGGTTGGTTCGAACACGAAACCAACCAGGCCCTCGGAGTGGAAACGCTTATAACATGAGCTCCGTACGTCCTATTGATGTTCCATCGACTTTTTTGGATTCCTCTTAGTGAGACAGTTCTTTTGGATTACTCTTCTCAAGGTTTGGATGCAGTTGGAGTATGGTCAGTTTGGTTTTGACATAAAAAACCAACTGGGCACCTAGGATGAAAAAGCCAATAACTCTCAGGTCGGGCGTCCGATTGACGCGCCGTCTATTGCATTGAGTTCCTGTTGTCGAGATGGAACTTTGGGATATATCAACTCAGGACTACATGTCAGTTGATGTATTGACCCCCTTGGATCGTGGAGCGGACACTCCCGGAATCGAGCATGCGGTGTGCGGGAACCCTAGAGCTGGCTGCGACTGTGACGATGACGATGATTGTACTGGAATCCTCTATGGGTTCAATGAGGACAACTACCATACTGGAATCCTCTGTGGATTCGATGAGTAAGAATACCATACTGGATCCTCTCTGGGTTCGACGAGGACGACTACCGTACTGGGATCCTCCATGGGTTCGATGAGGACGACAACTAAACTGGGATCCTCCGTGGGTTCGACTACCGTGTTGGGATCCTCCGTGGGTTTGACAAGGATGACTACTGTACTGGGATCTTTAGTGGGTTTGATGATGACGAAAACTGAACTGGGATCCTCCGTGGGTTCGACTACCATGTTGGGATCCTCCGTGGGTTCGACAAGGATGACTAGTGTAACGGGATCCTCCATGGGTTCGACTATCGTGCTGGGATCCTCCATGGGTTCGACGACGATGACTAATATACGTGGATCCTCTGTGGGTTCAGTAGCGACGACTACTAAACTTGGACTCTGTGTGGGTTAGGCAGAGGATATGATTCAAAGGCTACATCTAATCATCTCCACCCCTCTTCGTGAGTAGTATACCTGTGTGAGCTGAGTCTTGACTTTCAATCATATTAGTCGATGTGATTGACTTGATTTCCTGTCTGGATTGGACTATGCTTTCGTGTGTGGATTGGGTTATACTTTCCTGTGTGGATTAAGTTTTACTTTCCTAAGTGGACTGGATTGTACTTGAGATCGTGAGTTGGAGATGAACTAGATTTGATGACTTTGGTATATGTATGGGAATATACCTAAGTAGTTTTAGATGATACTTTGTGATTGTATCTTTTCGTTGTGGTTTATCCTTTTTCGATTCAGGGAGACCTTCGGGGGTCTTGGGGTCCCTACTGAGTATCGTGTACTCACCCCCACACGGGCTTCGCCGACACTACATTCTGTTGGTTGTAGACGATGGACATCACTGATCGTGGTTGAGGCTTGTAGAGCTGGACGGTGCCCGGAGGTGGATCTCACAACGAGACGGTGCCCGGATGTGGATATCACGACGAGTTGGTACCCGGAGGAGACGAACGGACGTGTAGTGTTGTGCCTACCCTTTAGGTAGGAAGATGGAGGATGATCCAGGAGCATCTTTTCTCCTTTCATCTGTTTTCCTTGAGTTGTACATTACTTTTAGTTGTTATTGTACCTTTCTTTTGGGCTTTCATTTCTATCCCCTTGTACTATAAGCATGTTTGTTTACTTCTTACTTGGTGTTTACTTCAGTTTGCGTACTCTATGGTGTTTGTTTTCTTTTATAAAGGCAACGAATCCCCTTTTTATCAAGATTTATGCCTTTGGTTCTAGTCGGCAACCCCTGGCCTATGGGAGGTGGGCTTGGGGTAGTCACGACATGGGCCCCGAGGATAGGTCGTGAGAAATTGGTAT
The DNA here is from genome assembly GCA_963277665.1 of Viscum album. NCBI lineage: Eukaryota > Viridiplantae > Streptophyta > Magnoliopsida > Santalales > Viscaceae > Viscum > Viscum album. Next base: position 1,127,442,930 of record OY728150.1, on the reverse strand, counting down.
CAGAGGAGTTTGGTTCTACCACAGAACTCAGGACTCTGATCTTTCTTATATGTGATGAAATAGTGTTAAGGGTATTGATTGTGGTTATCAGTCCAGGGAGTCTAGTGTTGGTGCGATGGCCGACGTATCCATACACCAGGACCCTAACTTCTGATTTTCGACTCAGTGCACGAAAACATTGATTGCATGTGTGTTTCAAAAGTTTTCTTTGTGATTACTTTGTGTCAGCTCACCAGGTATACTGTTTTGACTATGGCGCACCTGTTTCTTTTCAGGATGGCCCCATGATGGCAACCAGCTAGGGTTCTGAGTGTTGTACGAGATGGAATCCCATTGTGCGACGAGGCCTCGGTGCAGGGCCCTATTACAGTGGAGGCATCGTCGGTACCTCTACCCACCGAGCCACCGATGCCACCAGCCCCAGCCGTTGAGAGTGCACATCACCTTAGTGCACTGCATGAGTTTCAGCCTCAGAGACCGCCCAGGTTCCATAGGGAGATGGACCCTCAGGCAGCCGAGGATTGGCTGGAGGCTGTTGTTCGAGTTTTCAGGTTAGTGGGGACACCAGCTGACCTCATGGTGATCCTTGCAGCGAGTCTCCTGCACGCGGAAGCAGGAAGATGGTGGAGCCTGATACTCTAGGTGCACGATGAGGCATCACTTCTTTGGACGGACTTTGAGAGCCTCTTCTGCTCGGAGTTCATCCCAGCCACCCTCCTTGCGGTGCACATTCAGGGGTTACTACAGCTGCGGAAGGGAATCATGATTGTGGCCCGGTACTGGGCAAGGATTACTGATCTCTCGCGCTACTCCACAGATATCGTACGGGACCCGTTCTTCAGGGCCCGGACCTTTGAGCAGGGACTGAGGCATGAGATCAGGGCTTCGATGATCTCCCTTAACATTCCGACGCAGGCAGGGGTGTTGGAGAGAGCCCTTCTAGTGGAGAGTTTTCTCACTGAGTAGTCACCAGTGGCGGGACCCTCTGCAGGACAACTCGTAGCGGAGTCTTCTGTAGCTGGTAGTAGACCGATGACACAGTGGTATAAGTGGGCCAGACCATCAGATGAGCAATATTAGGTTGTAGATTAGGTTGTGCGAGGCACAAGAAGGAGAGCCAGCCACATGTGGAGCAGGTAGTGCTATGCGTGCGGCGGGCAGGGTCACATGGTTCGAGACTGCAGACTCATCCTAAAGATGACCAGCAGGCAGTAGAGGGACCTCCTAGGTAAAGGTTCGACCATGGAGGTCCGCAGGGAGCAGGCGGACGAGGCAGATGAGCTGGCCGAGCAGCGGATGGTGGGCAACGCTTTGAGGTCATACCACCACCACCACGAGGAAGACCACCCCGACCGTAGGAAACAGGTGGACATGTGAGGTTTCAGCTTCAGGAAGATGAGGCTAACGACCATAGAGCTCTAAGAGCTAATAGACAGGAGCAGGACTAGCTCCAGTCATGGAGACTTTTGTTCATGTTGCTTCTATCCTTGTGGATGTTTTGTGTCTTTGTACTTAAGCTGCAATAATAAAAGACACTTTTCCTTGTGACATTTGATTCCTCTCTTTTTGTGTACTAAGATGTTCCGGTTAAATCTTTTGACTTGACCCAATATTTCATGATTCCTAATAAAGGAGACCTAGTGACCACACACTGCTGCCGAAAGTGTGACTCGACCCTTGGAGGCGATAGTAACAGTTGGATCTCTTGGTAGTAGTGTCGAGGCCTTACGATGTCATCCATGGCCTGGATTAGTGTCATTCATGTCAGGATTGACTACATTAGTCAAAGAACGTGGTTCATCCAGGGGATGAGACCGGATTTCACTTATCGGCCTGGAAGAAATATTTGCATCTCTTGTAGGACCAGAGAAGGTTTAGGTAATCCAGGAGAAGATGAGGACAGCTCAGTGCCGACAGAAGTCTTATACCGATAGGAGGCGGAGACCACTAGAGTTCAAGGATGGTGACCACGTTTTCTTACAGGTCTCACCTCGATGTGGATTATAGAGATTTGGACGAGGCGGAAAGTTATCTCTGCACTTCATAGGACCCTTCTAGGTCCTCGATAGGGTAGATGAGGTGGTTTACCGCTTGATCTGTCCACCACAGCTGCACCAGGTGCACGACGACTTCCACGTATCTCAGCTGAGTAGATACGTGCATGAACCGAATCATATCTTTGATGATGGGGTGACTTTTGTAGAGGTCCCGATGGGGATTGACAGGATCAGGTCCTACAAGGACGGTTGATTCATATAATGCGCCTTGAGTGGCAACACGAGAACCTTCAAGAGAGCACTTGGGAGCGGGAGGCTCAGATGCGTGTTCAGTACCCTCTTTTTTCCCCTAGTTTGAGATGTATCTTTACAGGGATGTAAATCCCTGAGGTGGGAGTAATGTAAAGACCCATAAATTTCAATGGAAATTTTCTCTAAATTTTCTTTGGAATTCTACGACTACGTAGTTTCTGATGGTGCCTGATTCCGAGGCCCGGTGTGCCGAGAATAATTATCCGAAGTTTAGCTCGGGTATGTTCAGTAAAGGAACGGGAGGGTTTTCTAAATTTTGATTCGGTGCTTGGAATTGAAATCTGAGGGCACTGATGAAACCGCAATGCCAGTAATCTCTTAGGAATACTTTTTTTGGAGTTATATTTTCTTGGGATGATATGCTAAAAATGTGAGGAATAAAAATATAGGTCATTTACAATTATATTTTTATTACGCCACTAGTGGTTTATGAGTTATGGGAAAGGAAGTTGTGAGAAAGTGGGGCAGGGCCCACATGAGCCCCCACCTCCGTCAATTTCCTAACACCCCATTAAACACCCTCTCCCTCTTTAATACATGTCAACCCCTCAAGTTTTTGAGGAACCTTCCTCCCTCTATTTAATTAAATGCCAACGTGTTTAATTAATGAGGATCCTTCCTCCCTTTTTAATGTTCCACCGCAGTGGATTAAGTGAGTGGGTCCCTATGTAATAAATCCCCCATTTATGACTTGCGTGTCAACGAAGAACCCACCATTCCTATTTAAAGGAGTCCAGGGGGGGAGTTCTAGATGGCTTCTTCAAGTGGCGGAATGCTAGCAGCGAAGCACGGCGCCCGACACTTGGAGAGTTTTCCTCTTCCTACAATGAAGAATGAAGAATGGCGACGCTACCCTCGGCTTCATCCTTCCCGACGTTGACAGAACGACGCCCTTCTACCGCGACGCCGTCTACGGCAACACTGAAGAACGCCTTCATCGAGGTAGGGTTTTGGTTTTGTGTTCGGGAATATTCTTTTTCCATACAACGTTAAATTTTTTAGCTGCTTGATATCGAATTAATGGGAGGGTGTCGGACTACACAAACACGGCCGACCCTCCACCCCCTTTGTTGTTTTACTCTTTACGGCTTGAACAAAGGTGGCGCGGTGCAACGGCACCGCACGGGAACGAGGAGGAACGCAGCGAAGGAGCGCAGCGCCATTGAGGCCAAAAGAAGCCGCGACCGGAGTCGGACCACGGCGGAGGGGCGTGGTGCCGTCGCGCCGCGCCGATCGGACAAAGGCCGCGGCCTATGGCCGCGACGATGCAGGAAAGAGCGGCCAGAAATATGACCGCCGGCGCAATGGAAGGCGGGACCCATGGGGGGTCCCGCGGCGGCTCACCAACTGGCCATAACGGGCGGCCTGAATCGGGAAGGGCCGGGGGTTGTAACCTCGGGCGACTGGCAAATGGGCGGGCCCCCACGTGGGGGGATTCTATTACAAAACAAGGGGGGAAGCACGCCCCCCCTTTTCACGTTTACTCGGCCAGCGCCGAGCCGCCCGTGCCGGACCAGCAACCCCTGGCTGGGCTGCGCCCTAATGGGCCGGACCCGGACCTGGGTCAGGTCGACCCGGTTCGGACCAACCTAGGGGGTTTTGGGTCGGGTCGGTATGGGCCCAAACCCCCCTAAAAACGGTCAGATACGTTCAAATGTCTGTAACTTGGGGTACAGACCTCCAATCGAGGCATCGTCAGTTGTGATGTGATCCTCAGATCAAGACAGTCGTTTTGATAAATTACACTCAAGGTTTCAAAGAACTTTGGGTATGGCTGGGTTGGTTCGAACACGAAACCAACTAGGCCCACGGTGCGGAAACACTTATAACATGAGCTCCGGACGTTCAATTGATATGCCGTTGAATTTTTTGGATTCCTCTTAGTGAGACTGTTCTTTTGGCTTAGTCCTCTCGATGTTTGGACGCAGTTGGAGTATGGTAGATTTTGTTTTGACTTAAAAAACCAACTGGGCCCTTGGGACGAAAATGCCAATAACTCTCAGACCGGGTGTCTGATTGACGCTCCGTCTGTTACATTGAGTTCCTGTTGTTGAGACGGAAATTTAGGATACATCAACTCCAGACTACGTTTCAGTTGATGTATCGACCCCCTTGGCTCGTGGAGTGGACCCTCCCAGAATCGAGCTTGCTGTGTGCGGGAACCCTAGAGCTGGCTGTGATTGTGACAACGACGAAGATTGTACTGGAATCCTCTGTGGGTTCGACGAGGACGACTACCGTACTAGAATCCTCGATGGGTTTTATGAGGACGACTACCGTACTAGATACTCTGTGGGTTCGACGTGGACGTCTACCGTACTGGGATTATCTGTGGGTTCGATGAGGACGACTACTGAACTGGGATCCTCCGTGGGTTCGACTACCATGTTGGGAACCTCCGTGGGTTCGACGAGGAAGACTACTGTACTAGGATCCTCTGTGGGTTTGACTACCGTGTTGGGATCCTCCATAGGTTCGACAACGATGACTACTATAATTGGATCCTCCGTGGGTTCGGCAGAGAAGACTACTAAACTTGGACCCTGCGTGGGTTCAGAAGAGGAGATGATTCAGAGTCTACATCTAATCATCTCCACACCTCTTCGTGAGTAGTATACCTGTGTGAGATGAGTCTTGACATTCAATCATTATCTTCGATGTGATTGACTTGATATCCTGTGTGGATTGGACTATGCTTTCCTGTGTGGATTGGGTCATACTTTCCTTTGTGGATTAAGTTTTACTTTCCTGAGTGGACTAGATTGTACTTGAGCTCGTGAGTTGGAGCTGAACTAGATTTTATGAATTAGGTATATGTATTGGCATATACCTAAGTAGTGTTAGATGATACTTCGTGATTGTATCTTTTCTTTGTGGTTTATCCTTTTTGGATTCAGGGATATCTTCGGGGGTCTCGGGGTCCCTACTGAGTATCGTGTACTAACCTCTTCACGGGCTTCTCCTGTACTACGTTTTGTTGGTTGAAAACAACGGACATCACTGATCGTGGTTGAGGCTTGAAGAGCTGGACGGTACCCGGAGGAGGATCTCGCGACGAGATGATGCCCAGAGGTGGATATCACAACGAGTCGGTACCCAGAGGAGACGGACGGACGTGGAGTGTTGTACGTTCCCTTTAGGTAGGAAGTCGGAGGACGATCTTGGAGCAGCTTGTCACCTTTCAAATATTGTCCTTGAGTTGTACTTTACTTTCAGTTGTAGCTGTAACTTTCTTTTGGTCTTTTATTTCTGACCCCTTGTACTTTCATCACGTTTGTTTACTGCTTACTTGGTGTTTACTTCAGTTTGCATACTCTGTGGTGTTTGTTTTTTTATAAAGGCAATGCCATCCATTTTTATCGGGATTTACGCCTTTGGTGCTAGTCTCCCACCCCTAGCCTATGGGAGGTGGGCTTGGGGTAGTCACAACACGGGCCCTGAGGACGGGTCGTGACAAATTTGTATCATAGGAGTTCAGATCTAATTCAGAACTCAGAACTTTGATCTTTATTCTATGTGAAGCAATAGTATTAAGGGTATTTAGTGTGGTTATCCATACAGGGAGTCCAGTGTTGGTGTATCGGCCGAGGTATCCATACACCAGGACCCTGACATCTGATTTCCGACTCAGTGCATGAAAACATTGATTGCATGTGTGTTTCAAAAGTTTTCTTTGTGATTACTTTGTGTCATCTCACCAGCTATACTTTTTTGACCGTGGAACACGTGTTTCTTTTTAGTATGGACCCATGACATTATCTAGCTAGTGTTCCGAGTGTTGTACGAAATGGCATCCCACCGAACGACGATGCCTTGGTGCAGGACCCTATTATAGCGGAGGCACCAGCGGTACCTCTACCCACAGAGCCACTGATGCCACCAGCCCCAACCACTGAGAGTTCACGTCGCCTTAGTGCATTGCACAAGTTTCAGCATCGGAGACTGCCCAGGTTCCATGGGGAGACTGACCCTCATGCATATGAGGATTGGCTGGAGGTATTTATTCGAGTTTTCAGGTTAGTGGGGACACTAGATGACCTCATGGTGATCCTTGTAGTGAGTCTCCTGCACAGGGCAGCAGGTAGATGGTGGAGCCTGATGCTCCAGGTGCACAAAGGCATCACTTCTTTGGACAGACTTTGAGATCCTCTTCCACTCAGAGTTCGTCCCACCCACCCTCCGTGTAGTGCGCATTCAAGAGTTACTAAAACTATGGCAGGGCATCCTGACTATGGCTCGGTACTCGGAAAGGTTTACTGATCTCTCATGCTACTCCACAGATATGGTACGAGACCCGTTCTTCAGAGCCTAGACCTTAGAGCAGGGACTAACGCATGAGATCAAGGCTTCGATGATCTCCCTTAACATTCCAACATAGGCAGGGGTGTTGGAGAGAGCCCTTTTAGTGGAGAGTTTTCTCACTGAGCATTCACTAGTGGCAGGACCCTCTGCAGGACGACCCATAGCGGAGTCATCTATAGATGGAAGTAGACAAATGATGCAGAGGTCCCTGAAGGCTAGACCATCAGATGAGCAATATCAGGATGCAGATTCAGTTGTGCGGGGCACAAGAAGTAGATCTAGCCACATGGGGAGAAGGAAGTTCTATGCATGCGGGAGGCAGGGTCACATGGTTTGAGACTGCCCGACTCGTCCTACAGATGAGCAGCAGGAAGTAGAGGGACCTCCCAGGAAGAGGTTCGACCATGGCAGTCCATAGGGAGCAGGCGGATAAGGAAGATGAGCTGGCCGAGACGCGGGTGGTGGGAGACGCTTTGAGGCCCTACCACCACCACCCCCAGAAAGACCACCCTGACCGCAGGGAACGGGTGGACAGGGGAGAGATCAGCTTCAGGCAGTTGAGGGTTGTGACCATGGAGCTCCGGGAGCTGATGGATAGGATCAGGACTAGCTCCAGTCATGGAGACTTTTGTTAATGTTGATTCCAGCCTTGTGGATGTTTTGTGTCTTTGTACTTAAGCTGAAATAATAAAAGACACTTTTCCTTTTGACGTTTTCTTCCTCTCTTTTTGTGTACTAAGAGGTTCTGGTTAAAACTATTGACTTGACCCTCACTTTCAAGATTTCTACAGAAGGAGACCTAGTGACCACACACTGCTGCCGACAGTGTGACTCAACTGTTGGAGGTGAGAGTAACGGTTCGATCTCTTGGTAGTAGCGTCGAGGCCTTACGAAATCATCCATGGCATGGATTAGTATCATTCATGTCAGGATTGATTGTATTAGGAAAAGAATGTGGTTCCTCCAGGGGATGAGATCATATTTCTCTTATCAGCAAAGAAGAAATCTTTACAGCTCTTGTAGGACCAGAGAAGGTTTAAGTCATCCAAGAGAAGCAGAGGATAGCTCATTGACGACATAAGTCTTATTCCAATAGGAGGTGGAGACCACTAGAGTTCGAGGATGGTGACCACGTTTTCTTACGGGTCTCACCTCGATGTGGATTACAGAGATTTGGCTGAGGCGGCAAGTTATCTCTGCACTTTATCGGACCATTCTAGGTCCTCAACAGGGTATGCGAGGTGGTTTACCACTTGACCCATCCACCACAGTTACACCAGGTGCACGACAACTTCCACGTATCTCAGCTGAGGAGATATGTGCGTGAACTGAATCATATCATTGACGATTGGGTGACTTTTGTGGAGGTCCCATTGGAGATCGAGGATCGACAAGAGTGGGTCCTATGTGGACGGTTGATTCCTCTAAGTCTACTTGGCTGGCAACACGGGAACCTCCAGGAGAGCACTTGGGAGCGGGAGGCTCAGATGCGTGCTCAGTACCCTCTTTTGTTTCCCTAGTTTGAGATGTATCTTTACAGGGATGTAAAGCCTTTAGGTGGGAGTAATGTAAAGATAGGTAAATTTCAAGGGAAATTTTTTCTAAATTTTCTTTGGAATTCTACGAGTACGTAGTTTCTGACAACGCCTGATTCTGAGGCCCAGTGTGCCCAGAATAATTTTCCGAAGTTTAGCTTGGGTACATTCAGTGAACGAATGAGCGGGTTTTCTAAATTTTTATCTGGTGCTCGGAATTGAAATCCGAGGGGCACCGATGAAACCGCAGTGCCGACAATCGCTTAGGAAGACTTTTTCTGGAGTTGTGTTTTCTTGAGATGATATGTTAAAAATGTGAGGAATAAAAATATAGTGGTTTTACAATTATATTTTTATTACGCCACTAGTGGTTTATGATTTATTGGAAAGGAAGTTGTCAGAAAGTGGGGTGGGGCCCATATGAGCCCCCACCTCCATAAATTTCCTAACACCCCATTAAACATCCTCTCCCTCTTTAATACATGTCAACCCCTCAAGATTATGAGGAACCTTCCTCCCTCTCTTTAATTAAATGCCAACATGTTTAATTAATGAGGATCCTTCATCCCTTTTTAATGTTCCACCACAGTGGATTAAGTGAGTGGGGCCCTATGAAATAAATCCCTCATTTATGACTTGCATGCTAATGACAAACCCACTACTCTTATTTAAAGGAGTCCAGGGGGAGGAGTTCTGGACGGCTTCTTCAAGCGGCGGAAAGCTAGCAGCAAAGCACGGCGCCCACCACTTGGAGAGTTTTCCTATTCCTTTAAAGAAGAATGAAGAACGCCAAAGAGACCCTCGACTTCATCCTTCCGATGTGGAAAGAACGATACCCATCTACCGTGACGTCGTCTACCACGACACCGACGAACGCCTTCTTCGAGGTAGGGGTTTGGTTTTGTTTTTGTGAATATTCTTTTTTCATACAATGTTAAATTATTTATTTTCTTGATATAAAATTAACGGGAGGTGGCCGGACCGCACGAACACGGCCGACCCTCCTCCCCCTTTGTTGTTGTACTTGTTTCGGCTCGAACGTAGGCGGGGTGGTGTAATGGCACCGTGCGGGAAGGAGGAGGAACACGGTGAAGGAGTGCGGCGTCGTTGAGGCCGAAGGAAGTCGCGGCCGTAGTCGGGTCGTGGTGGAGGGGTGTGGAACCGTCACGCGGCGCCGGTCGGACAATGGACGCGGCCTAAGGCCGCGGTAGTGTAGGGAAGGGCAGCCCGAAATCCTTCCACCGGCGCATGGGAAGGCGGGACCCGCGGGGGGTCCTGCAGCGGCTCACCGGCCGGCCAGAATCGGGAAGGTCCGGGGGTTGTAACCCCCGACGGCTGGAAAAGGGGTGGGCCCCAACATGGGGGGACCACCATTAAAAAACAAGGGGGGCAGTGCCCCCCCCCCCCTTTCCGTGTCCGCTCGGCCAGCGTCGAGCCGCCTAGGCCGGACCGGCCGCACCGGGTCGGGCCACCCGCACCGGGCCGGGCCGCCCCGCGCCAGGCGGGGCCGCGCCGGCGAGGCCGAGCCACGCCGGCCGGGTTGGGCTGTGCCCTACTGGACTGGACCCGGACTCGGTTTGGGTAGACCTGGTTTGGGGCGACCCAGGGGGTTTAAGGCCGGGTCGGTACGGGTCCAAACGCCCCCCTAAAAACGGACAGATTCGTTCAAACGTCCATAACATGGGCTACGAACCTCCGATCGACGTACTGTCAGTTGCGATCTGATCCTCGGATCAGGGCGGTCGTTTTGACTTATTACACTCAAGGTTTTGGAGAACTTTGGGTATGGCCGGGTTGGTTCAAACACGAAACCAAACCAGGCCCTCGGAGCGAAAACGCTTATAACTAGAGTTTCGGACGTCCGATTGACGTGCCGTTAAATTTGATGGATTTTTCATTGTGATACGGTTCTTTAGATTACTCCTCTAGATATTTGGATGCAGTTGGAGTACGGTCGGGTTGGTTTTGACATAAAAAAACAACTGGTCCCCTGGGATGAAAAAAACCAATAACTCTTAGACCGGGCGTCCGATTGACGCGCTGTCTATCGCGTTGAGTTCCTGTTGTTGAGAAGGAACTTTGGGATACATCACCTCCAGAATACATGTCATTTTATGTATAGATCCCCTTGGATAATTAAGCGGACCCTCCCGGAAATGAGCATGTTGTGTGCGGGAACCCTAGAGGTGGATGCGACTATGATGATGACGATGATTGTACTGGAATCTTCTATGGGTTCAAAGAGGATGAATACCGTACTGGAATCCTCTATGGGGTCGACGAGGAAGACTACCCTACTAGATCCTCTATGGGTTCGACGAGTATGACTACCCTACTAGGATCCTCCATGGGTTCGACGAGGACGACTATTGTACTGGGATTCTCCGTGGGTTCGACTACCGTGCTGGGATCCTTCGTGGGTGCGACGAGGATGAATACTATTCTGGTATCCTCCGTGGGTTTGACTACCATGGTGGGATCCTCTGTGGGTTCTACAATGATGAATAATATACTTGGATCATCTGAGGGTTCGACAGTGATGACTACTAAACTTGGACCCTGCGTCGGTTCAGCCGAGGGGATGACTCAGAGGCGACATCTAATCATATGTACCCCTCTTCATGAGTAGTATACCTGGGTGAGCTGACTCTTGAATTTTAATCATTATCTTTGATGTGATTGACTTGATATCCTGTGTGGATTGGACTACGCTTTCCTGTGTGGATTGGGTCGTACTTTCCGGTGTGGATTAAGTTTTACTTTCCCGAGTGGACTGTATTGTACTTGAGATCGTGAGTTAGAGCTGAGCTAGATTTTATGACTTAGGTATATGTATGGGCATATACCTAAGTAGTTTTATATAATACATCGTTATTGTATCTTTTCTTTGTGGTTAATCCTTTGTGGATTCAGGGAGACATTCGGGGGTCTCAGGGTCCCTACTGAGTATCGTGTACTCACCTCTGCACGGGCTTCACCCGCACTACGTTGTGTTGGTTGAAGACGATGGACATCACTGATCATGGTTGAGGATTGTAGAGCGGGATGGTACCCGAAGGATGATCTCATGACGAGACGGTTCCCAGAGGTGGATATCACGACGAGCCGGTACCCGGAGGAGACGGACAGACGTAGAGTGATGTACCTAACCTTCTGGTAGGAAGTCGGAGGACGATCCAGGAGTGACTTGTCACCTTTAAGCTGTTGTCCTCGAGTTATACATTACTTTCAGTTGTAGTTGTACCTTTCTTTTGGGCTTGTATTTGTGGCCCCTTGTACTTTCAGCACGTTTTTTTACTGCTTATTTGGTGTTTACTTCAGTTTGTGTACTCTGTGGTGTTTGTTTTCTTTTATAAAGGCAATGCCTTCCCTTTTTATTGGGATTTACGCCTTTGGTGATAGTAACCAGCCCCAGGCCTATGGGAGGCGGGATTGGGATAGTCACGACATGGGCCCTGAGGATGGGTCATGACATCACGGTGGACAAGTACGCGGCTAGTTTCATAGACCGTGCACGTTTTTACCCGGACTTGGTCCATGATGACAACATCCCAACACATAAGTTTGATTAGGGTCCCCACCGAGAGATTCATTCTGTCATAGTACTCTTGGGCATTTCCACATATGCTGGGGTGCTAGAGTAGGCACTGGTGAAAGAGAGATTCATGTCACATTCTAGAGTTGGTGGTGACAGTAGGCACGTTGGAGCTGAGACGTCTGTCGTAGCTAGCGGGCTTCGGTAAGCAGAACCTCAACGCATGTGGCTTTATGAAAACCGGACTCAGGGGCGTGGTCATACACCACAATGGTGCTGTAGGGAACCATTTCAACCCAAATAAAGTCAGTACTATGCTTGCAATGGGCGAGGTCACCTAGCACCGGACTGCCCGACCAGGCATGCGGAGAGCTTTGGGCAGGCAGCAGGTGCACCAACCCAACGGAGGCAGCGCCATGATCGAGATAGTACCCAGAGAGGTGGATCTAGGAGAGTAGAGGGAGGAGCTAGAAGTGGAGGACAACCTTATGAGGAACTCCCATCACCACTAGGCAGTCCACGTCAGGCTCCAAGAGCTGACAGTTGCGACCGCGGACAGCTGTGAGCTTTGGATGTCTATGATCCTACAGAGCATGAGCTGATAAGAGGTACGCTCTATAGCTCTTGTACTTTTTGCAGTAGAATTATTAGACTCTGTGTGGAATGATTTTCTCCCTGCACCTTGTTTGAGGTGTTACCAGGGTGACGCAAGGCATCAGAAGTAACCCTGTGTTGGTAGAGTAGAAGGTGTGTAACCTTTCTCTTCAGTCGATGGTGTTAATTCCATCACTTTCCGAGCATGTAAGAGAGTCTTGGTTGTGAGACATCGACTATGTAACCTTGTGCGACCAGATATACTTGGGTTTCCCACCATATGGATATTCTGAAGGAGAGAATCACCGGGCCTTGTTCCAGGTGCGTGTGGTGATTCCACTCACGGCGTGTGACGTAAGGGTTTGTTCAGGGAGGTGAGATACCCCCAAGAGCCTTCGGGCCATTTGAGACCATGGAAAGGGATGGAAAGGTTCCCTACTACCTTGACCTAACCCTAAAGGTTGGTTTAGGTGCATGGATTTTCCCACGTGACTCACCTAAGAAGAAGTGTGTGTGCTCCTATGCACGACATCGGCAAGGTCCGACCTCGCGTGAACAGATCAAATCCTTTGGTCTGTGTGCGGTGATGCAGGACTGTGCAAGAGTTCTACTGAGTACGGGAGAGCCAGGTGCGGGCTCAGTACCCTGAGTTGTTCCCTGGTTTTGCCTTTCGGGGAAGAAAATCTTGATGTAGGGAATGATGTAAGAACCCAGTTTTTGGCTACAAAAGACTTTGGAATATTCTTGATGTGATTCCAGAGCAACGCCATCAGGCGGCGTGTGATTCGGAGCCCCGATGTGGCCGGAATTAAATTTTCAGTGCGTTCACACTAGGAATGCCAAATAAATGAGATAACTCCTAAATGGAGTTTTGGATCAGAGATCTGAGTGCGCAGATGGGTCCGGAATGGGGTGTTTACCCTAGGAACAACATAAAAATGTTGCCGCGGGACGTTTATACCCCTCGCTCGCTATCAGAGCGTGGAATAGATAAATTAAATAATTAATTTATTATTTTAATGGTTAAACTAAATTATCTATTAAACAGTGGATCATATTAGAAAACCGATGGACCCTTTGAGTTCGGAGCATGCGGTTTACCCTGGGAGGGGTATAAGTTTTGTGGGCACGGCTCGTCTGTGAAAAATGGATCCAGGGGCGTTTTTGTAGTTTGGAGGATTTGGGCGTTCAGTTTTATAACTTTTGAATGGGGTCCTGGATTAAAATTATGATACCTCCATTGCATTCAGAGCATGGTTTTCATCCTAGGGGAGGCTTAATCCTGACCCCTTCGGGAGTTCGGGTTCAGGCCGACGAGCAGGTGGTTAAGTGTTTTCTATTTAAAGACTTAACCCACCACTCTGATCTCCCCCTTCTTCCCTGGTGCTAGCAGATCCCAATGATGAAGGAGGAAGATTCTCCTCTCCTTCTTACCCTTCGGAAAGGAAATGATGTTGTGGCGGACCCTCTGTGAAGCGTCGGGCAATGCCCTCGCAGGTAGGATCATTGCAGTTTCAATTTTTATTCCCGCACCTAGTTTGAGTTCGATTATTTGCATCAAATTGTTGTTTTATCTTTGAAAAAATACCATGGTCTTGTTGTATACATTTTTTTTATTTCCATAAAAAAATTATGAATTGAAATCAGAGTTCATAGGCGATCACCATCATCCGTCAAAGTTCGTGGGTATTTGGGTTTTTCCGGCGGGTTCGAGCGGCCGAGCGCGGTGGCTGGGTGAGCAGCGAGGTAGGACAATGGGGTGTTCGGCCTCGGTCTTCCAAGGGTGTCGGCGTGAGGGTGAGAGGGAGAGGTCGGCGGAGGCTCCTGTAGGCAATCTGGGGGTGTGCGGTGTCGGTCGGGGCTTGTGGATGGTGAGCCGAGGCCGTCGGAGGCGGCGCGCGGCGGGTCTTCGGCAGTAGGCAGCGACCCCGGGGGAGCAAGACCCGCACTCTGTGGGTCTTTGTTGACGCGGCGCGAGCTACGGGGAGGGGAGGCCAGGGTGGCCGGTCAACTTGAAAAACCAGACCCAAGGCAGGGTCCGGTGGCTTTGGGACGGGCCGCGGCTGGTTGGTTCAGACCGCCGGTCTGGACCGGCCCATTTGGGACCCCTTGCATTCAGGGGGTCGTATCTCCTAAACGGCGCATCAGTTTGATGCGCCGTCTGCAAAAGTGGAACTGTAGTGATGAGAGTAAAATTTTGAGATGGTTTTGGGGAATTTTAATTCTCTAAACGACGGGCTCGGGGGCGCGTCATGACCGTTAAGTGAATTGACATTTTTCGGGGGGGAGCTTGTTTTGGACGGCGCGGACACGTCCGACGTACGTTTTGGGTGCCGTCAATGGCATTGCGACCCTGGAGTCAAGCTTGAGTTTTCCATTGTGGTTTCGGGGCATTGATACCGGAGTTGAGACGTGGGCCCCATGACCTGTCTTTTGAGCTGTGTGCAGCGTTTTGCGACTTTTTCATCAGACGTCCATTTGGGGAGTGCGAGCAGTCAATTTTGGGGTGTTTTTCCGAGGGGATTGTAATGGTGAGATCTGCCCGTACTAATTCGGCACACTGGTGCATGCCCCATGAGGGCCGTTTGGGCGTTGACAGTGATTTTCCATCTCTATCATCGGGTGACCGTTTTTGACAAGTGAATTGCTCATCTTGTGTACTTTTTCAAGAGGATCGCAATGGTGTGATCCATTCTTTGTGTTTCGGGATCGGGATGCGGGTCCCACATAGCACCGCTCATGTGCGGTGCACTGAAATGCATCTTTTTTCTGGATATCTGTTGTGCTCAAGTGAGCGGTCTTTTGGACGTGTTTTTTTTAGGGGATCACAATGGTGTGATGTGCCCGACTATTTACGGGGTCGAGGCTTGGGATCATTGGACGTCGTTCGGGCATAAGGTGGTGTTGGTGAATTCTCCGTCGGATATCCGTTTGGGGTGAGTAAGTGGTCGATCTCGCGGGTTTTTACACGAGGATTACATCGATGTAATCTGTTCAGATGACTAAAGCCTCTTACGTGATCATATTAAATGTGGAAATATGAAGGTGTACCGGCGGTGGTTCCTTCTGCAGTATTTGCATAGAACCCTTGGCATATGACCGCGTGCACTCTCGTGTGAGTGATTTAAATGATTGAAGAGATGTAGTTGGCCGTGCTTGGGCCAATGAAGTGGAAAGTTGGAGTTTCTATGTTTACGCCCTTCATGAGGACGTCGGGTGTCGTGTACTTGATATCCTTTGGGCTGGAGACGTGGTATACTCTATGAGTATACAGGAATGCTGGGAGGTACATGTGGATGTTGGTGCCTAAGAATGCTTGTGCGCTTGGTTGGGGTTGACTTGGGGTCACACTTCGTGTGGGCCCCATGTGTGTGTCATGTCCTGCTTTGTGTACCTTTTACCTCTCATGATGTAGAGGGTCCCTCTGTGCTTGTTATTTTGACCAGTCGGGTGGAGTGGTCTCCCCGTGGTTTCGTTCTCGATGGTTTGGACGACAAAGATGGTTTGTTCCTCTGTTTCTCAGTTGTGAGGGGTTTTAGTATCATGCCCTTTCACCAGACTATAACACCGTTTACGACTACATGTGTTCGTATAGTGTGGGTGTTTTCCCCACTTTCTGGTATGAGTTGTCTCAGTCTGATTCGATAGTGACTCAATGGATTAGAGCGTGATCACCTTGAGAGGACCGGGGAGTTTCTCCCATTCCTTCGTGACCCATGGTAGAGTTCTTGTGGATTTGGTGTGACCAACACTTTAATCGGGCAACGATCCATTACCTAGGAGGTTATTTCTAGTAGGTCTGAGGTTGTTTCCAGCAGGGCTGAGGTTGTTTCGAGCAGGGCTCCCCAGTTGTACCATCCATCAAGGATGGACAATGGGTTACCATCCAGAAGGGATGGCCAGTACAGTAGTGTTCACTGAGTAGTACCATCCACCAGGGATGGCCAGAGCAGTTCCGGGTTTACCTCCAGCGGGGCTGGGCAGCGGTCCCTGATGCCGGGCTTACCTCCAGCTGGTCAGGGCAGCGGTCCCCGATGCTGGTCTTACCCCCAGCTGGGCTGGGCAGTAGTCCTCGATGACAGGCTTACCACCAGCTAGGATGGGCAATGGTCCCCGATACCGGGTTACCTCCAGCTGGGATGGGCAGTGGTCCTGTCGCCAACTTTAGCCGGGACGCCCTCAAGTGGATTACCCTGTTACGGGACTGGGCAGTGTGGAACCCATCGAATCTTATCAGGTCTCCCTATAGTTAGAACCTGACGACTTCTAGGGACCCTCCTGTGGGGCTGGGAAGGGGGTCAGCTTTCGATTTTGAGGAGACCTCTCGACTACGGGGCAGCGACGAGGTGTGGTTTGACATTCCCCAAGACCTCTCAATTACAAGAGGCATTTTCCCCACCGAGACACCTTCTTGAGATGCGACCTAAAATAGTGAAGGTGCGTCAGTGCCGCCCAAAGAGGATAGTGTCAAGGTACGGTGATTTGAGCCCCTTGACTTGCAGTTCGGGGTAAATGTGCAGGATGCTGGGCATCGATAGAGTTCACTTCTGGGACTGTTGGATACTCACCTTTCTTGGGCTGAGCTGCAGGATGTAGATCCCCTTATAACCTTGTTCGGGATTCTTGATTGATCATAAAGATATGTATATACCTTGTTCCAGTACCCACTTATTGGGTTTCGTTACTCTCCTTCCAGGTGAGGTGAAGATGCGCGGGGTATGCCATGTGCTTTCCGTGTCTAGCTTCTCGTGGTTGGACGAGTCTACTCTCCTTCTATAGGTAGAGAATACTCGACAGGAAGTTCATCTTCTCACCATTTTTATCTCCTTGTGTCTGGACGAGTCTACCTTATTTCTTCTTGTTGGGTTGAGCTGGAAAATTTACTGTACTCTTTACTGCACTCCTTATTGTACTCCTCCACTTTCCCCTGTTCGAGCTACTGCTCACCCTTAGGTACCTCTTTTGTTGCTCCCTTGAGCCTTCAGGGTATCCTAATGAGTTTTTTTATACTCACCCCTTCTTGGGATTTTCCTTCACATGGTGTGCCCTTGCAGATGACAGACAGGATGGTCGTGACTTCAGTGGAGCTTAGGAGTGAAAGAGTGTGGACCGCATGCGGTGGTCGGAGACGGGTTCTAGGTGAGTGACCCTTCCAGCTGTTTAGTTTTTTTTCACCTGTTACCGGGTTTTGGCAATTTTCTCGTTGGGCGCATGTTTTTCCTCTTTTCTTTTCAGTTTACCTCAGCACTTGCTTTGTACTGTTTAGAGGTCTATGCACTTTTGAGGTTTATTTATAGTTGTTTCCCTTCTCTTTACTTGTCTTTTATTTTACTCTGCACTTTTTCATTGAGAGTGTTGCATGTGTGTGTGTGTACAGGTACTCAGGAAAACGCCTCCTTGAGTTGTTTAGCCTTCGGCGCTTTTCACTATCCCCTGGACTATAGAGGCAGGCTTGGGATAGTTGCGGCTCGAGCCCGGGTAGGGTCGGGTCATGACAGGTAATTATGGTGGATCTAGAAAAATTAATTTATGGGAAGGAGGTCTTCTTCGTTGTACAAGTTTGGAAGTTGAAGTTCTACTGGCCATGGTTGTAGAGCACGTGAATATGATAGTTTTGGGAAAGATTACCCATATCATAAGAGTGGTTCATATCATGGGAATTAAACAATATCATAAGGAATATTGGAATGACAATTTCATGTCATTTATTATATACTGGATGAGATATAGGATAGACTATACATAGTGAGAGGTACTATTATAGTAGATTTTTCAATATATAATACCTTATTTGATATTGGTTCCCCACATTTTTTTATGTATAATTAAATTTTTAATGGTTTTATCCATGCATTAGAGTTTGTGAGAGGGGTTTTGATGATATATACACCTTTGGGATTATGTTTGAGAGATATTTTTTTAGTTCAATGGTTGCCCTCTCATGGATGGGGAGTATCATTTTCTATGGGATATTTACATTCCTGACATGTCATGGTTTGACCAAATTTTTGGTGTGGAATGGTTATTAGAATACAAAGACCACATAGATTGTTATCAAATGAGAGTGACATTTATATATCCTAAGGGTGACAATTATATTAACCGTGAAAAGTGGGAAAACATGGAGGCCCATGCTAGTCTAGTCCATCGGCCACTGGGGGAGCTCACCACCCATATTACTAGTTTGTTGCTGGATGATTGAGTTGTGAAACTGGATGTATTTCTACCCATAGAGGATAGTTTTTAGGATGCGTTTCATGAAGCTAACTAGGAAAAAAATATGATAGAGATGTGGAATTTACAACTAATCTCATGTTTAGTGATGAATTGGTTTTTATTCCACCATAATGGATAGAACTGAGAGACATTCAAGAGCAAAGACTCAACTAGAAGAGTTTATGGATAAAGGGTTTACTTATTTCAGTATGTCACCTAGTTTTTCAATAGATTTTTTCAAAGAAGGTGATTGGACTCTCTGATTATGTGTCGATTAATGGATGTTTAACCAATTGATAGTGAAAAACAAGTATCCACTATCTTTTATCTATGGTAGTTTTAATCATTTGAGTGTAGAATATTTTCCCTAAGATTGACTTGAGATCAGGGTATCATTTGTTGAGAGATAGGACATATGATATACCTTGGACTGATTTCAAAAATAGTTATAGACTATATGAGTTAATCATGATTTTATCCAATCTGATCAAAATACCAGCATTGTTTATGGACATGATGAACAAAATTATCCACCCGCAACTGGATCAGTTTGTGGTAGTACTTGTGGATGACATATCAGTGTACTCCAAGACTCATGAAAATCATGCTCAACATCATAACATCGTCCCAAGTACAATTACAGAGTATCCTCTATATGAGAATTTATCTAAATGTAAATTCTAGATTGATGAGGTTAATTTCTTGTGTCACATCATATTGAAAGAATCTATGTTAGTGGACCTCCATAAAGTTCATGCAGTTTTTTATTGGGATAATCCCTAGATCTTTTTTGATATCTATATCCTTTCGGGGTTACCACGATATTATCAAATCTTCTTCAAAGAAATTCTCCATTTAGATGATTCACTATTATGCTTGACCAAAAAATGAGTAAAATTTTAGTTGTTTGGATCATGTGAGAATACAATCTAGGTGTTTATTAAGCGTTTAAAAAAATCCCGATCGTAACCAATTAATGGGATAAGTATATGGTGTTTCATGAAATATAGGGATTAGGAATGGAGAATTGATGATGCAGGGAGATTGAGTGGTGGTATATGGGTCTCAATAGTTAAATCACCATGAACAGAATTAACCTACGCATGTCCTATAATTTTTTGCAGTGTTTATGCTTTTATGTGTTGGTGGAATAATATGTTGGGTAAAAATTTTACTTTTTTTGCGAATCAGAAGTTCTTAATGTATATCTTTTCCGAATGAGATTTGAATATTTGATATCAGAGATTGATTGAGTATATACATTCATTCATTTTTGAACTAGCATATATTCATAGAAAGGGAAATAATGTTGCAGATACTTTAAGAAGTAAAACTCAAACTCAAGTTGTTTAGGATTCTAGAATTGAGTAGAAAATGATGACTTTACTTGATAAGACGCACGTTTTGGTTCAAAAAATTCAATAGAAGATGGCACTCATATAAGTTTTATTAGATTGTACACTTTTGAGTCGGATCATAGAAATTTATAATGAGGATCTAAAATTTTTGTCCATTAGGTAAATCCTTGAATGTGTGGAGACACATTCTGAATGGAGCATAGATGAGGCTGAGATCATCTATGTTAGGAATCATGTTTTCATGCTTATGATCACAAAGGGAGAAATGATGATTGAATTTCATGCCTCGAAGTGGGTGGTGTATTCATGTTAGACCAAAATGTATTGTGACCCACATCAACATTTTTGTGGCCAGCCATAAAAAAGAAGTTTGCAGGGTTCATTACATGAAGCTACACCAATCCATAGGTGACGGTCGAGCATCAAAGTCATGTTGGATTACTTTATCCATTTCTCATTTTGTAATGGAAGGGGGAAAATGTGACCATAGAATTTTTTGTGGGTCTCTCTGTGGTTCCATAGACGAAGGACACTATTTGGGTAAATGTGGAAAATTTAACAAATGTAGTGGGTTTCTTACCTACATGGGTGCCTTTTCCATTGGAACGGTTTGGAGACACTAATGTTTGAGAGATATCCCATTTACACGGGGTTCCAAAGAGAGTAGTTTTATACCATGAGTCACATTTTACTATGTGATCCTGGAAGGGATTATAGATGGTTCTTCTTATATAAGTTTTATTTAGTATGAATTTCCACCCATAGTTAGATTGATAGGCATAGCATAATATCAAGGAGTTAGAGATATTCTTTAGGCATGTGCCCTCTATTTTGGTGGGTCTTGGGAGAATCACTTAGATTGGGTGGAGTTCACCCATGACAATAGTTATTATGAAACTATTTATATAGAAACATATGAGGAAATTTATGGTAGGCCATGAAAATTGCCTCTATTTTGGATGGAGGTACGTGTGTAAAAGCTGTTTGGATTGAGAATCAGATAGAAAACATCAGTGAAATTTCAGATGATTAAGAAGCATTTGGTTATGGATAAATGTATATAAAATTCAAATGTTGATAGACGTCGATGACCCCTAGATTTTATATTGGGAGGTTCTTTGTTCTTTCAAGTGTCGCCTAGATTAGTTCACTACAGGATTTAGTGATCGGGAAAGATAATTCCTAGGTTTTTTAGACCATTTGATTTTGTAGATATAATTGGATTGGTGGTGTACTAATTGGCTCTTATATAGAGGTATAGTGCGATGTATGAAGTTTTTCATGCTTATTAACTTTCTAAGTATCACCCTGATGCTTATCATGTGATCCAAGTGGACGATTTTCAGCTTGAGAATGATCCGTACTTTGAGGAGAATCTGATATGTGTTTTGGATCACAATGATAAATTTTTTAGGGAATGAATGTGACGATAGTTCGTGTATTGTGGGAACATCGTAATGTATAAGACTAAACTTGGGAGAGAGAGGCAGACATGCTGGCTAAGTGGCCCGATCTTTTTACCACAAAATATTAAAGATTATTGGGATTACATCTCATGGACATGCTATTATAAGGTGAAGAGATTGTCAGATCCTTTAATTTTCTAGTGATTTTTCAATCTTGTTTTTTAGGTACTCTTTTTATTTGTTTTGTATACATTTTTTGGGTTTTAAAATGGGTTGAAATTGGGTGAAAACTGTATGTTTTTAGAGGATTTTAGGCAGTGCATGGTTGGAACATAGTTTTCCAAAACCATGCACCCACCCCTAACAAAATGTGAAACCCTAAATAGAGAGGGATTTAAGGGATGGCGTATGGAGTGTCCTACTATAAGCCATATTTGGAGTAACTATGCCCCCCATAAGAGGTTTCAGGTTTTGGATAATGGTTTGGAAGACCGTTCAACCATGCCCCAGAAACCATGAAAACGGTACAAATTATCCCAAAAATAGATTTGAAATATCATGACCCCTATATTATGTCCATAAACCCAATATATAAACCCTAAAACATTTTCTCTCATTTATAGTGGTTAATGGATGAATTAAAAAACATCCCAACTTCTGTTCTGGGAAAATAGAATATTTGTTGATGGATTTTCAACTCTATGGGTATTTGGATTTTTCTTGATTAGATCCATCCCCCCTATCACACCTCTTTTAGGAGAAAATAGGTTTGTTTTATCTTCTATTGGAAAAGGGTAAGATCTAGGTTTTATGGATCATATTTCTTTACATATTATATCGAGGTTTCAAATCTAGATTTCATTCTTCATCTCGTGGTTGATCATTTCGATTAGTTGGGGATTTTTATTAGTGAAAGTTTATCATCAATATTGAGGTAGGTGGTCCTAATTTCAGTCCCATAGTATTGATTTAATTACATGTAGGTAATTGAGATATTTCAATTTCCATTATTGGGAAATTACATTGTTAATTAATTTGATTTAATCGAATTTTCATATGATAATGAATTGGTTTAGTTAATTGGTGAATTAATTAATGGTATATTTGGTTTATTGAATTGTATTAATTGATTGGTGAATTAATTTGAGGGATATTGGGATTGTTGTATTGGATTACTAAATTGGTGAATTAATTAATGGATGATTGGGATTTTAAAATTGAATTAATTAATTGGTGAATTAATTAATGTTTTTGTAATTTTTCATTTAATGTGATATGAATTAATTTACAACTGGGTATTATGAGATGGTTTATTTGACCTTCACAGAATAATGGATTATAGGAATTTAATATTACAATATGTTTTAATAATGAATTACCCATGTTATTTCATATGACTAAAATGATGACCATAAATTGTTTTAATAGTTGATATGGCATATCATGATGTGAAATGTGTTGAGTGGTGTATTGTTGATTAACCTTGATTGATGTGATATATGTGATATTGTGATATATGTGATATACGTGTGTGGGTAAAGGTCTTCTATATTAAATCACATTATGAAAAATTATTGTGGGATATGGTCTACTACATCAAAATCCCACTATGTGTGGTTGATTGATAAATTAGTGTGGGACATGGTATGCTACATCAAATTCATACTTATGTATTTTTTTGATAAATGAGTTTCATACATGGTTTTCTATATAAAAATCCCATAGTGATAAATGAGTGTGGGAAAAAAAATACTACTTAAAAATCCAACTTTTTTGATTATTAGATAAATGAGTTTTGGTTGAAATTCTACTACTTCAAATACCCATGAGGTCCTAGGAATGAAGATATATGCCCCAAATGTTTTCATTGGAATATGGTTCCAATTGGTCATGATAAGGAATTGAATTAAATGGATAATGAAGCCCTGTGCATTATAATGAATTTTGGAATGAATATGTGAGATATAATATCCCTTGGGGATAGTTTAGACTCCAACATGGCCCAAAGAATGTATTGAGAGTTAGGGTGTCCTCAATAACTCATAATTTATGCAGTTAAATAAATTGTAATTGAATAAATGTAAACTGGTTCTTTATTTTTTATTTTTAAATTTTTTAATAACTTTATACACTATTATTTATTGGATGTTGTTTTATATTCCATTGGTGGTGGCCTATAGATTTTTACTTGGAACATACTCAGGTTACCTGATTGGTGCCCAAATTAACATCATGTTTGTACTATAGGATAAGGAAAATGGACCAATGCTAGATGGATGAGTGGGGATGGAGTGTGGAGAATGGAACAAGACATGATTTGGGACCCTCTTGGTAGTTTTCAGTTTCCAAATTTGTTTTGGTCATTTCATGTTGACACATGGAATTTATTTGGTAGGAAATATCTACTATTTATTTCTAGATTATTTATTTCTTATTCTAGTCACCATGTGATACTAGTTTGGTTTGGTTATTGGTTATATTATTAGGTTATCATTATTTATCTATGTTACTGTTCTACTTTGATTAAGAGGTAATAGTCTTCTTATGATTGATATTATACCATTGCTGCCAGTCATAATCCTCTTGAATATGGGGAGGCACGCATGAGGTCATGTGACTTACTGGTTTAGGGAATTAGTGAGTGGCACCGAGTTCAGGATGTTATAATGTGATTAGTTTATTTACCCTCTTTAAGAAAGAAATATTTTGTGTTTAGATGTATCAATAGAAATTATTTGAATGATTTTATAGTTAGAGATTTATTTAGTTGAGTAATTGTTTTACAATATCATTATAATTCCCCTACAGTGTAAACATGGTTCAATGAATTATAGTGATTGTATAGTTTTTTAGAATTCTGAAAAAATTTGATTTTATCTTGCATATCAGGATGAAATAATAATGGGATATATTTATTTCCTTAAAATATGAATATTTATTATAGTGGATTATCAAGATTGGTTTTTCTAGTGTTATCCAAAGAATATTTTATTTGACATCACCTTTGAGGCCTTATAACTGTTAAAACATTTTCCCATAGATGGTATAGTTGTTCTACAGGTCTCATATATATGTGATTTCTGATAAGATGAATGATAAAGATATACATCAGATGTTTTAGTTAGGGTCTTGATCAGGTATTGATAATATAATTATATTAATTCATCTTGTTTTGAATTTTATGGAATATTGTTTATTTTTTCATTTTTTGTTCACTATAGTTTTGATTCATATCATATTCTAATGTGTTTTTATGGCCTTACTGGTTTCTATTTATATTGGGTCGTTTAGAGGGGAGATGATAAGTTCTTTAGAGATGGTATAAATTACATTAGAACTAAATATCCCAACACATATAGTTATTCTTATTCTTATAATAACATACAGGTTTATTATTTTTTTCAATATCACATGTTTTAGGTGGATTTGATCATATTTTTTATTATTATATGTCTTTTTTATATTTGATAATTTATTTCTTTAACAATTGAGTATGTAAAAATATAAACATTACCATCCATGATTTCATGATTAATAGAAAATAATTTTTCACTTAAATTTACAGGACCTATTTATGCTTGAGTTTTATAGATTTATTAAAAATATATACATAACAAAACCAATACCAAAAAAACATTTTTATTACTAAAACAAACTCATCAAGTGATAATGTTGTTTTAATAAAGGTGAAAACCAAATATCTAGAACATTAACTATATTTTCAATAACTCCCTCCAAATTCCCCACACATAATACCCTTATAAGTGCACTATAGATAATACAATTTTTCATTATCTGGGGAATGGATAAATATGAAAGTGTGACCCCAAAAATCTCAATAAGGGTCTAACATAAGTGATAATAGTCGAAGATAATTAGTGACCATAAGATGAACATGTGGGTTTGAGAACATAGGCAAGGTACATGGACATAACATTAGTTAGACATATCCAATAAATCGTATATCATAAATCATGTTCCTTGTTATAAAGCATTGGAAAAAAGATAAGACATGAGTGATAAGAGTTTAAAAACATGAGTCAATAATCATAATCCATGAGTAAATAACATTGGAATGTCATATAATATAATAATGTTTAATATAAGTGTGGAATAAGAATATAAAATCACATTATTTTTTTATGATAACCCTCAATACTTTAATTTTATAATTTACTAGGCTATCCACCTTCCCATAACATAATGGACATGGGATAACCACCCAATTCCCATAACATTTTAGAATTAATCACACCGTCCATGTCCCATCTTGATATCATCAGCCATAAAACACTACCCATTATGTTGGAGGGTTATAAAGGACCCTCCCGTCACATAATTATAAACCATACATATTGTTACCCATAAAAATGAAAACAATCATAATCCCATTATAACATAATTAACTTATGAGAAATAAACGAGTTTCATGAAAATTTACACAGGAAAGGACCATATTCCTTCCAAATAAAGAAGGTGGATTGAATCATTAGAGAACATCCAAGTGAAGAATAATAATCATTAAAGTATATTGATATATATGAAAAATACTTCATAATTGAATTAGAAAATTATATTAAAAATTAATGAAACACACTTTACATTTATAATAACTTTTATTCCAAAGGAAATATTTTATAATTTAATGTTAATATAAATTACTTTGGAAAAACATTAAAACATAAAATGTAATATTTTTAAATAAAACCAATGATGATGGTGGTAAAATTAATTCATTAATAAGATAATAAAAAATTATTCTTTTCACAACGTTGTAATGAAAGACAAAGAAATGAAAACTAGTTTTTGTGGAAAAAATTAAAAAGAGGTTCCTTTCATTATATTGTAATTATTTAAAATGATAATAGAAAATGAACATAGGAAATAATATAATCTAATATAAGTAAATTTATAAGACAAATTAATTAATATGAACTTGGAGGTTAAATATTCCCAATTGAAGAAAATAGAAAAATATGACTCCATTTATAAGGACCCTTTTGGCTATATTGTGAACCAAAGAGAGGTGAAATGGTGTTAAGAAATTTAAAACCAATAAATTACTATAGGAGGGTAAAATGTATGATTTTTAGATAAAAGGGTAATAAAATTACCTCAAATAATAATTTATACGTAAGAAATCTCAAATTCAAAGTGAGATTAGAAAAGAATCCTTACAAAGATCATAACATTTGATGTAAAAATATATCATGGAAAAGATAATGTGAATCATGTGAAAATAAACATAAAAACTATGAATATGAAAAAAATCATAAGTTATAATTCACATAATCATTGAGTAACATAATGAATAAAGAAATGAAATAAATGATGAAGGGAAATTGAGTTAAGAATCCCCTTACCTCAAGCCCCGACTCACCATGTACATCTTTTAACCACCTAAATAATATATTTATATTAATTAATAAATTTAATAAGAACTTATTTAATGTTATTTTCCATATTATTATTCCATTTAATTCACTTATTATTATATTTAATTATGTTACGAAATTGGTAATATTCATATCGACAATTTTTTGGTCATTTAGTTCCCAATCTATAAAACTGCTTTGATATAATTTCAATGGTCAAGGGACATTTATCAATGGGATCATAATCTATTGAATTTTCAAGGTATTTCATCCATATCATTATAGAATCAATTATTTTCAAAATTTTATGAAATAGTTACCATTTAGATAATCTAACTGGATAAGCCTTTTTTACGGTTAAAATTGATTACGGTTGTTTACTTCTAATTTCTTTTATTATGATCAAAATTTTACAATTATAGAATCATAATAATAAAATAAAATAAATATTAATTTTATATTAAATCATAAAATAAAATTTTGTGAATACCGATGATGGATGTAAGTTCGTGAAAATATCACCATTCACTTCTGTTGCATAAAACCACCATAGTGAGTGATGTTTTTCAAAAGGGTTTAAATTTAAGGGAAACTAGATAATTATTATTTTTATAAATAATGATATATTATAACTAAAATAATATTTTATTGTATATTATAAAGATTAATTATTTTATAGAAAAGTGTAATGGGAGAATTGGAATAGAAACATAATTTTTTGATAACCAGATTTTTTTACATAGTGATGAATTGTAAAAAAGAGTTTGATGTAACACCTCAAAATGAACTACTAGGTCTAAGATAAAGATTCACATGAACCCATGAATGAATCCCCATATTCAAGAGGCTACCAACATGCAATTATGGCTAGAATTATGTCAGTGGAGAGTATATACCCTCTGTATCATATTTGGAATTAATTATAATAACATAAATCATAAAATCCTAGAGTAATTAAAGTGGAAGATTAAATATAAAAGTCAATAAAAAATTGAATACTATTCATAAAAATCAATTAACAACCAACCAATTTGGAAATAAAAATAAAAGTATAATTGTAGTATATAAGTAAATAAAATTTTGGTATCCTCTATTTTCAATCTTGATTCCACCACCAAATCCATGCTCAATAGATCAACCATCCACCAGGGGACCCTTGACCTTTCTTGGATAGAGATACATGCAATCTATATGAACAAAAATATTCCAATACAGGTTTTGGGAAATAAAACTAAGTAGGGTACCATCAATATATACTTAACCTGAGTACACATAAATAAGAATGTATGAAAATATAATAAATAAAATCACACATAAGCCACCAACCATGCTGACCATTCATGTGCTAACCAAGTTACCATGAACTATGGTTATACCTGCTTCAAATACATGTCAAAAGATCATCAGAGTGGTCATGTAAATTTCAAAATCAAAGGATCTATCCTTGAGGTTTTTTAATAGACATACATTCCCTCGGCCTATAGGTTATGTCACTTCATCCATCATTACATATTGTTATCAATCAGGTTAGGTCACATAGACAATCACACTACATTTTTTCTCATGTATCATATCATATTGACCATCATGCTCATATTTTATTCCACACTAGGCCAAAAAAACCTATTTTCCAACTTTTTCCATTGTCAAAACACCCTCCCCCTTTAGGGACACTTATCTAAGATGGGTCCACTTATCACATTTTTTCTATGAATAGAAGAAAAAAACATATACCAAGTAAAAAACATGGAAATAGTTAATATAAAATAGATACATGAAATAGAAAAACATGAATGAAGAAAAAAAAATCCAAACATGCCCACATCTGGTCAATCTCAACATGGTCTAAATAATATGAAAACACAATGTCATATCATTCCATTAATCATTTACAAGGCCTATACATAGTATGTAACCTCATATTAATAGATTTTTTGAAGTAGAACTCCAATGATTGTCAAGGAAATGTCACCTAAATTACATACACATATTAGCCAGTTCAAATTAATTATTATGGACTGAATGGATTAATTCAAATTATTTTATTTAAAAAATAAATAAAAACAGCACGTGTGACGATGGTTTCTATCTCTTGGATAATTTTCAAGTTATAGACTTAATAATTAATATGTGCTTAAAATTTTCTTTCTTAAATAATTATCATTTCACATGCAATAATATTCTCTATATCTGGAATAATATGAGATAAGAATGATCATTATTAAGTATCATTCATTGATAATTATGAGTTATTTATCATTTTATAATTCTTTATCATTTTCCAAGATTTTTTTTTGAAAATTAAGATTCAATAATTTCACAAGAAAAAGAAAAATGGAATAAAAATTACAACCTGGTTTTATCTTCTTAAAACTACAACTAAAAATTAGATATGAAAATGAGGGTTCTACCACACTTGTAAATCAGATGAATAACTCATATTGATCAATGAATACTTCATTAATCTTTAGATTCATAATTATAGACTACTCAGATACAAAAGGGGATCTAAAAAAAAGGCAATAAGATTTTGATATTATTAAGGAGGAACCCATGTACTGGTTCATAGTAATAAAACTGAAATTAAATTAACAATCTTATTTTTCTATTACTTAAATGATGGGCACTAAAAATTTAAAATATTAATTAATAAGATTTATGAATTTTAAACACATTAAAATATTAAGTTCACATCATTTTAGGATTTTAAAGTCATCAAATTCATTTTCAAGTTCATTATATGAAATGAGAACATGAAAAAACCATTTAATTTTTTTTAATAAAAAAGAAATTGTGTATGGGTAACTTGGTTTTACCCTGGAATCACCCACCCAATTTTAGAAACGGTACTGGGTTACCCTCACAAAATCTTTCAAAATTGGGGATTACCCTTACACATCATATAGAAATAGATCTGTATCCTTATGCTTCATTGGGTCACCTTTATACATCCCTTAGGAATTATGAGGTACCTTTTCAAAGCATTTGTAATATATTTATGTATCCTTTTAAAACACAAGCTTAACCTTATGAAACCCTTGAAAACTAAGGGATGGCTTTATGAAAATCATGTAAATAGGAGGTTACCCTTACAAAACCATTGAAAACTCTCTATTACCTTCACACATCACCTTAAAAACCTTATATATATATATATAGAAGAAATTTACCTTTACATAGTTCTTATTCCATACATAAGGGTATAAGTTAAATCTAAATTTATCCTAGAGGAGTATATCTTGAGTTCTTTAATGAATAACTTGGGGAAATGAGATCAACCATTAGTCTCCTTCTTCCATGTCTCATACTAGTTCTATCCATGACACCATATATACCAAAAAAGGGGCACCTTCGTCCCCCATAAGACATTAGTTATCTTATTTACCATCAAAACAAGGCATTAAACATATGATGTGTGTAATGACCCGACCCTAGAAGCCCATAGTTGGTGCATTATTATGTTTCATTGGAATGATAAAAAAATGATCAAGTCTCAAAAGAATGATTAGTTTAGTAGCCTTGGAAGTACTAGATACATTCATAAAGTTTACATCACATCATAAAATGGAAAACTACAACAACATTGTTTCTATAGACAACACTGAGATCCCATAGACTATCCCTGCAGGTCAGTCATAATATACTTTTTCGCATCCTGGGAAAAATAAATCATAGAAATGGGTGAATTCAGATTCTCATTAAAGATAACAATATAGAGGACGCTTTCATAAATAAGAATAAACATTTAAGGAAATGTATAGAACTAAAACAAAAGCCTTTTAAACATAAAATTAATCATAATATGGAAAATATAAATCAAAATAATTCCATTCACTTACTCACATAGATATTCTACTAGTCAAATAATCACATGAAATATCAATAGCCACTTTCATAATGATGGAATTCATAACGTCATAATTTCACCACCACATAGTCAAGTCCTTGTGAAAATTATACAAATAAGATATTGTCAAGACCTTGTTCCAAGACACTAGTTTGTTTGATGATACCTTTCAATGCATTGAGGATCTATAGCAGGCTCCACCCATCACTTATTAAGTATAATACATTCCTTGTATGAAAAGGTTTAAACATAACATAAACTTTCATATTAAAAATGGCATTTAAAATGTCAATACATTATCCATATACCATGAATGGCATGAAATAACACATCCAGAGTCAAACGTTTCACAAAAAATTCCATACAATAGGGAAGTTTTGTATCATAATAAATCAACTTCAAACAGACTTAAAATCCATCAAAGGATGTTGACATAGATGAAATAAAAACCTTTTTTAGAGAAATATCTCTTTCTATATTGAAATATTTTTAATGTCATGTAATTATAAAAGAAATAATTTATATTTTAAAATATGCTTATAATCTTGTAAGGGAAGCTTCGACGTTGTTATCACGGTGCAAAATAGCCACACCCTCCGTATAAGTTAAAAAACATTCTTACCTTAATTTTGTCGAAAAGGTCATAAAGTACCTTGTTTGGAAAATGATGGAATGATTCATTTATAAAAATATTATAAGAAGTCAAATAGGGGTATAAATGAATTTATACCAGTCTAGTAAATAGTAATTTTTTTGAATACATTTTTTAAGAAAACACGGATGTGGATGACAAAGAGGTCCCAGTAGATACTTACGTAAAAACAAACTCAGATAATAAAGAGATTGTGAAATTAACCCTTACCTTGTAATTTTCCTTAGTCAAGGATAGGTTAACCTCCTTTATAATGGTAAAATAATAGTTATTAAGTTATACAGAAAACATATACATTAATATGATATCATATATGATCTTTTAACATTACTTTTTTAATAATATCTTATTATTATCGTCGTTTCGGGTGTTAACTGATTTGTTTTAATTTATATGATTTGTTACGTAAGTAATGTTTTTTATGGATAGGATGTATATTATTCATATTCATAATGATATTAAGTCTTTAAACATTATTTTCAATCATCTGATGATAATTAGTCTTGAATGGATACGATGGGTAATGAATCTCATAGCGTTCGTGGAGACATTAATCTGTACGTACGCATGAGCGACAATATCATTTTTTTGATATTAGAATAATATATAATTGGATGTTATATCATATATAAATAATAATTATCATGTTATATTTATTATTTACATCAATTACACATCATTATTATACCAATCCATATAATAATGTATTGAATAACAATTACACCACGACGTGGAGACGGTAAGTCGTACGTACACACGTATGGTGACATGTCATTCAAAGGATGGATAGAATAATGAATATGGTTGTACCAAATTTATAAGAAAATAAAATTATATATAAGGTACTGGAGTTATTATTTTACAATGGAAGCAACAAAGAAAGAAAAAGTGTAAGAAGAAAGGAACTTGAAAGAGGTGATGAAATATTCACCACTTCTTTGGGTTCTTCCTTTTGATTTAATCAAAAGGGTTCCTATGTTTGCTTTATGGGTAAATTAAGGCCTCTAGGATGAAGGGAGTACAATTTTGAGGGTATTTGTGTAGGGTTTTGCCGATCCAAATGTCTTTGAAGGTATGAATTAGAGAGAAGACAGAGTGCCCTTTTATAAGAGGGGTGAGGGGAACCTTAGGAAAAGCTTGAAATATTGTTTTATAATAAAATCATTTTAGGTTTATAATGGATAAAAAGTGAATTATTTATGGTATATGGTGGTTATGGGTTGGAAACCACTCAACCAATAGGTTTTAGAGTTGTTTGGGTCACTATATTAAATTTATCTTTTAGATTTAACTCTTAGTTAAATAGTTTGACATTTACCATGTCTCTTTGTATTTTTATATTATATGGTTAATTAAATTACTATAAAATTCCTAGTGAACCTAAAGTGGTTCATTAATGATACAAATATAATTATATAAGTCTTTTGGAAAACTTTAGATTTTTAAGAATAAAATATCAATTAATAATATAATACTTGTTTTAAAAACTCTTTTATGTCAATTCTCACACTATTTTGTATTTTTTTCTAAATTTATAACAACATTATTAATTTGAAACAAAAAACCCTAACATGTAATATTAACCTATAAAATTAGTATAATTCATAAAAACTCTCAAATTACATTTATTTGGATATTTATAATATCAATTATTTTAATAATTCATTAATACAGTAATTATTGCATCATCATTGTGTCATAAATAAATTTAATTATTTAATGTCTAAAAATTATAAATAAAATACCATTATTTAGGAAATATTTTTGGATTTATAATGAATATTTATAGTCAAAGGCCTTATAGGGATGTCAGGGGGTTCCGTAGGAGATGATTTATCTTATTCGAAGATGTAAGATTGGAACACATCATGGAAGGCCGATCCACCATAGTAGGAGGGAGACTAATCTTGCGGCTGATTATCTTGCTCCATTGGGTAGGCAGGGTGAGTCTATGAGGATATTTGATAGTCTCCATTCTCTTCCTCTGTAGTGTTTCGGTGTAGTGCAAGGGGATTCTCTTAGATTACACCACTTTCGCCCACCTTGAAGGGTTGTCTTCTTTTTCTACTCCCTTCTTTTGAAATAAAAATATCTTTCGAGTCGAGTAATCCAAGTGGACCTAAAGGATCATATTTTCTTCTTAATGTTTTTTTTTGGTCGAATTATACTTATCCAATGGAATTAAGACATGTGTTAGGGTAATAATAATATAGTTTTTACCCTTAATTACCCTATTTACTTTTAACCATGGTAAATAAAAGTAAAAAGTTACTATTCACCAAAAATTATTTCCATCTTATTGAACCACATTTTACTTAATGATATCAACCGTGTCTCTTTGATTATTGAAATTCAACTCATAGAAGTGGTAAAATTAATTTTTATGTAAATTTGCAAATGCTCCTAGGGGGTGGGTAAAAGATGGGAAACAGTTCAATAA
This sequence comes from Viscum album, assembly GCA_963277665.1. Classification (NCBI taxonomy): domain Eukaryota; kingdom Viridiplantae; phylum Streptophyta; class Magnoliopsida; order Santalales; family Viscaceae; genus Viscum; species Viscum album. The sequence goes on along the minus strand of OY728150.1, from coordinate 1,127,409,361 downwards.
ATTTTTTATATATCTAAAAGTATTATAAACTAACTCCAATGAATTACATTGAACTTATATAGGTATTATATATCAATTTTGACCTAAAATAAATTTAAATAAAATAAATAATTATTTAAATAAAAATTCATTTTTAAACTATAACTCAGTATTTGTCACTATTAATAAAAAATTGTATGTTTTTATAAAAATACCAAATATTCACCAAAAGCTAATTTTGATATTCCGAATCCAAAAATGAATTTAATTTTCAAAGATAAAATTTATAAATTTCCACAATGTGGGTATTACTATTCATAACTGCTTTTGAATGGCAAGTTTGGTAAGTCGTTGTGCGCTTGAACTCAGTGTTATGTGTAGTGATGGTTATTGAATTACATTGAAGAAATAATATAATATGAAATCATGGGGTGTTACATTCTACCCTCATTCAATAAATTTCATCCTCACTATTTGAAATTTTTCTTCGAAAATAAAAGGTCTAAAATAGAAAAATACCTTTGTGGAGAACCCACATAAAAAATTGGGTTAATAAAATTTAGTCTTAATAAGATGGAAAGGGAAATGAAAATGTCACCACCAAATTATGATCTCGATTATGAGAACATTGGTGGAAATTAGGGACACATAATTGGAGTAAAACGTAAATATTTATAGGGAGTTATTGTGGTCATCAACCACAAACAATTGTAATATTGAGGGCCTCAAAGCCATCAATCTACGATGATTTAAAATATCATCAGTTCAAAAAAACATAAGGTATTAGGATAACACATTTTTTGTTTTAATATCTCTTCCCTAAATTGTAATAATTAATTTCTTCATAAAATAATAGAATATATATATATACTTGAAAAGTAGAGTTTCATCCTTCAACTAATTTCTACAACAAACTCATCTTTCAATCTAAAAGATTATAGAAATCAAAAATATTAAATTTATCCTAATCGTATAAGGTTCCAAACATTAATATATACCATTTAAGTTGAGAAAAATATTTTTTAATAACCATGGAATTCTTGTAGGCTAATGGTGGGTAATAAAGCCTTATCACACTTTGGTTGTGGGTTCGATTCCTACAGCTTTGTCCGATGAGACGGGTCATCGCCCGACCTACTGGTTGTCCTTTTCCTAAAACAATAGTATTATAATATTCCAAAAATAATATTAAGAAATTTTATATACATAAACAATACTATCCAAAATTCAACTTAATCCATTACATCCTTTATAGTTATCCAAAAATACCTCTATCCAGATTCCCTCTAAAAGGTCTCTAAATTCCAAAATAAATTGCAACAACAGATTCCCCAAAAAAAATTAAAGTTTCTCTTATTATCACATACTGGAAATATGATTACATTAATCATATTAAAATCTTAATGAAAACAATAAGTACTGTAGTATAATCCTTATATATATCACTAGATTCTTATAACAAGAATATAATTCTTGAGTCCAAAAACACAAATATATTAATTATTCCAATTCAATTGTAATAACAACATTAGATTGACCTTGATCCCTTGGCCTTTTATGAGGTATGTTCCCCTGATTCTTAGGAAATTAATTTTAATAATGTACCCTTTCTCTATAATTGTAGCATTCAACAAGAACATCCTCTTTATTCCCCTTGCAATCACAATCTTGGTGGCCTTTTTCACCACACCAGTATCAAACTCCCATTCCCTTGAGACATGTAGTGGGGTGTTTCTTCCCACATTTATTGCAAGATGGATATTAAACTTTTCCCTTCTTTCCCTTATTTCCATTTTCAAAGTGTTCAACATATCTCTTCATCTCTTTATTTTCTTTAATGTTGTAAGACTTAGAGAATTCTTTTTTTGTCTTGATAGCACATGAGACAATATCTTAATACGATGAGAAGGAGTGTGAGAGTAATGCTAAATGGATAAATGGTTTTAACCCATAAAATAAAAGATCAATCTTACTTATTGGGTTACATATATAATCTATAGCATGCCTCGCTAACCTTGTGAATATAACTTCATACTTTGCGACATTCTCATCCTCCTTTTTCCTCAGACTGAGAAATTGTCTTTCCATATCTTCTCGATGGTCATGAGGAAAGTATTTTTCAAAGAAAAATTCTTAAAACACCCTCTATTCCATATTTGATACTTCATCATCTTCCTTTGTGTTTTGAATCAATGACCACCATTGATTAGAATCTCCAGTGAGGTGGTAAACTACCATGAAAAAATTTTCCCTTTCGCTACCCCCCAAGGCGTAGAATATTTTCTCTAAAGAATTTATCCATTTCTTAGATACTGATGGATTTTTACCCCATTTAATTTTGGTGGTTGTTGCCTCAAGAAGAGATCTAACATTGATCCTCTATACTACGGATCAGGGAGCTCCATACAGGTTAGGTTATTATTCACAACATGAGTGAGTTGTCCCAGGATAGAGATAAGATGATCAGCACCGACTGTATCACCAGATCCACTATAATTATCTTGAGTAGGAGGGAAATCCCTACAGGGATTACATGCATTGATACAGTTTCTATTCCTTCCACTAGGAACCATTTCTAAATAATGGCATACAATATATTGGTTTATGAATCATAATACAGAAATCCAAACATGTAAAACACTTAACTTAAATTGAACAGTTTATGGATATAATCCATAATCATACAAAAAAATTCCTTGAGGAAGTATATAATCATAAACCCTTAATAATGGTTTCTAAAGAAAATGATAATTATCTTAAGCATATCCCCCAGAAGTTTTGTAACCAAGAGTGCAGGAAAGACCATTTTCATGCACCAGTTCCCGTTCGAGTCTAGCTCAAAGCGGGGTTTTTGGGTTTTACGCCTAGGTACAGCTGTTCTAGAGCCACCTCTACATGATCGTATCCAGATAGGGATGTATTTCTTGGAAAAATCAAAAAATCTATACAATACCAACAATTCTAGGAATTTATTCTATACTAATCCTCAAAGTCAATCTTAGGGCTATGTGCTCTAATCAGAGTTTATCTAAATCTAGTTTCCAATGTTTGCACTAAACTTCATCTAATACCAACTGTAACACCCCAACCCCAGAACCCTAGAGTTGGTGCATTATTACATATAATTGGCATGATCACATAAGATCATGTCTTGAGAGACTGCTCAGTTTAGTAGCATTGGAAGTACTAGATACATTCATAAGGTTTACATTACATCATAAAATGGAAAACTACAAAAACATTTTTTCCATAGACAATACTAAGATCCCATAGACTATCCATGCAAGTCAGTAATAATATACTTCATCGCATCCTAGGAAAAATAAAACATAGACAGGGGTGAGCTCAGATGCTAAGTAAGGATAACAATATAGCAGAAAATTTCATAAATAAGAATAAACATTTAAGGCAATGTATAGAACTAAAACACAAGCCTTTTCAACATAAAATTCATCATAATATGGAAAATATAAATCAAAATAATTCCATTTACTTACTCACATGGATATTCTAATAGTCGAATAATCACATGCAATATAAATATCCACCTTCATAATGATGGAATGCATAATTCCAGACTTTCATAACCACATAGTCATGGCCTTATGTGAAGACTACAAATATGATTTTGTCAAGGCCTTGTTTCGAGATACTAGTTTGTCTCATTGGACCTAACGATGCATCAAGGAGATATAGTGGGCTCCACCCATCACTTATGAAGTCCAATGCATTCCTCATATGAAAATATTTAAACATAACATAAACATTCGTATTAAAACTGGCATACGAAATGTCAATACTTTATCCATAAACCATAAATGGTCAGAAATAACACATCCATAGTCAAACACATCACAAAACCTTCAACACAATATGGATGTTTTGTATCATAATAAATCAAATTCAAACAAACTTACAATCCATCAAAAGATGGTGACATAGATGAAATCAAAAGCTTTTTAGAGAAATATATATTTATATTTTGAAATCATTTAAAATTCACGTCATTATAAAAGAAAACATTTATATTTCGAAATATTCTTATAATCTTGTAATGGAAGCTTTGACGATGTTATAATGGTGGAAAATAGCTGCACCCACTGTATAAGTTAAAAAAACATTCTTACCTTAATTTTGTCAAAAAGGTCGTAAAGTACCTCATTTGAAAAATGACAGAATGATTCCTTTATAAAAATATTATAAAAAGTCAAACAAGGGTATAAATTACTTTATCCCATAGTATAGTAAAAAGTAAAAATGTTTTGAAATATGTTTTTTAAGAAAACACGGATGTGGACGATAAAGAGGTCCAAGTAGATACTTATGTAAAAATAACCTCTAATGATAAAGAGATTTTGAAATTAACACTTACCCTATACTTATCCTTGGTTGAGGGTAGTTTAAACTCCTGTATAATGGTGAAATAATTGTTATTAAATTATACAATAATCTTATACATTAATATGATATCATATATGATCTGCTAACATTGCTTTGTTAATAATATCTTAGCATTATCATCATTTCGGGTGTTAACTGATTCGTTTTCCATTATATTATTGGTTATGTAAGAAATGTTTGTTATGGATAGGATGTATCTTATTCATATTCATAATGATATTAATTCTTTAAAAATTATTTTTAATCATCTAATGAAAATTAGTCTGGAATGTATACGATGGGGAATGAATCTCATCGCGTTCGTGGAGACGGTAATCCGTACGTACGCACGAGCGAAAATATAATTCTTTTGATATTAGAAAAATATATAATTGGATGGTATAAAATATATAAAGAATCATTATCATGTTATATTTATTATTTACATCAATTAAACATCATTGTTATAACCATCCAAATAATGATGTATTGAATAACAATTACACCGCGACGTGGATATGGTAAGCCGTACATACGCACGCATGGTAACATTTAATTCAAAGGATGGATAGAATAATGAATATGGTTGTACCAAATTTATAGTAAAATAATAGTATATATAATTTACCAGATTTATTTTTAATAATGGAAATAACAAATAAAGAGGAAGTGGTCGAAGAAAGGAACTTGAAAGAGGTGATGAAATATTCACCTCTTCTTTGGGTTATTCCTTTTGAGTTGATCAAAAGGGATTCATATGTTGGATTTATGACTAATGTAATGCATCTATAAGGAAGGTAGGACATAGATAGGGTATTTGGGCAGGTTTTGGATGATCCAAATGGATTTGAAGGTGTGAATTAGAGAGAAGGGTGAGTTACCTTCTATAAGAGGGGTGAGGGGCACCTTAAGAAAAGATAGAAATATTATTTTATAAAAAATAATTTTCGGTTTTTGTTGGTTAAAAAATGAATTATTTAAAGGATAATGTGAGTATGGGACTAAAAATAAACAACCAATAGGTTTTGGAAAGAATTGGGTATGTATATTAACTTTATATTTTAGATTTAACTCGTTGTAAAATAGTTTGACATTTACCATGTCTCTTTGTATTTTTATATTATATGGTTAATAAACTTACTATAAACTTCCAAGAGAACCCCAAGTGGTTAATTAATGATACACATATCATTATAGAAGTATTTTGGAAGAACCTTCTATTTTTAGGAATAGAATATCAATTAGTAATATAATATTTGTTTTAAAAACTCTTTTATGTCAATTTTGATACTATTTGATATTTTGTTTTTTCTAAATTCATAACAGCATTATTACATCAAAAAAAATTCATCTAACCTGCCATGAAATTTCATATTAACCTATAAAATTAGTGGTATTCATAAAATGTCTCAAATTACATTTATTTTGATATTTATAAAATAAATTATTTTAATCTTTTAGTAATATGGTAATTATGGAATCATCGTTGTGTCATAAATAAATTTATTTATTTAACGTCTAAAAATTATAAATAAAATACCATTATGTATGAAATAGTTTTATATTTATAATGAATATTTATAGTTGAATTTATATTATGTGTAACCCTATATTAAAATGGTTTAGTTATTAAACTTTGAATTTTACTCTTTTAACTCTTCTTTAAATAAAATAATATTAAATGTCAAACTCTAATCCATTTGGACCTAAAGGATAATATTTTATTAATAAGTTTGTTTTTGGTCTAATTACACTTATCCAAAAGAATTAGGACATGTTTTAAGGTAATAATAATATCATTTTACCCTTAATTACCCTATTTACTTTTAACCGTGGTAAATAAAAGAAAAAAGTTACTATTCACCCAAAATTATTTTCATATTATTGAACCAATTTTTACATACTCATATCAATAGCGTCTCTTGGATTTTTTGAAATTCAACTCACATAATCGGTAAAATTAAGATTTATGTAAATTTTCAAATGCTCCTAGGATGTGGGCAAAAGAAGGTAAAAAGTTCAACAAAATTTTTATGTATCGAAAACTATTATAAACTCACTGCAATGAATTACATTGAACTTATATAGGTATTATGAATCTATTTTAATGTAAAATAAATTTAAATGAAATAAATAATTATTTAAATAAAAATTTAGTTTTAAACTATAACTCACTGTTTTTAACTATTCATAATAAATTGAAAGTTTTCAGAAAAATACCAAAAATTCACCCTAAGATAATTTCCCTATTCCAAATCCAAAAATAAAGTCTATTTTTAATGATAAAATTTATAAAATTATAAAAAGAGGGTATTACTATTCATAACCACTTTTGAACAGATAGTTTGTAATTGGTTGTGCGCTTCAACTCAGTGTTGCGTGTAGTGCTAGTTATTGGATTACATTGAAGAAATAACATACTATGAAATCATGGGGTGTTACAATGTGTGAAGATATAGCTCAACATCCACACAATTTATCACATGTTTGGGATTGAGAATATTCCCCCATAGATGGAATGTTTGAAAAATATCAGAAATAACTTGGTAACATAAAGGAATATGCCAATGGTACACCAATGTACCAACCCTTTCGGGGATCTCAAAGGGTCCAATAATATGTGGGGATTGCTTCTATATCTTCCTTAAAAATTGATGACCTAACTGAGGAGTCACTATCAAAGAAACCCAAATACCTATAGATAACTCCAAAGTTCTACTCTATTGGTTGGAATAGGAATTCAACATTATCTAACCTATGATAAATCTCTTTTAAACCCGATTCACTCTCTCAGAGGTCCACTACACTATACTAGGCCCCAAATCTATTGCCTGACTAGCTTCATGCCAAAAATGTAATGACTGAAATGGTCTAACATAGAGAGACTGATAAGCTTCCATCTAAATGAAAGCCTAGTAATAATATTGTATGTTAAATCAACCAAGTATAGGTGGTCAACCCACACACTAATAAAGTCTAGAATTCATGACTAAACATATTATCATAGTTTTAAATCATCTTCGTTGACTGCCGATCTACCATAGGATGGTATAATGTGATCAATATATACGTAGTACATTAGGCCTTGTAAAGTCCATGCCAAAACAAAAATTTAAAATATCCATATTTTTATGATATAAAAATAAATGTCACTATAAATAAGAAAATAATCTCACATACACAAAACATTATCAACTCACCCACTAAGTGAGTCTCATAGATCATTAAGAAATGAGAAAAATTTATTAACCAATCAATAATCTTCCAAACAATATCAAGGATCTTCATGGTCCTATGTAACCTCCACACAAATTTGATCACAAATCCCTCCTAATTTCACTTGAGAATAAGAGATGCTTGGATAAACCTTCCTATATACTGGTTCTTGACCTTTATATTCTATAAATTAAGGCATCGAGAATCAAATCTAGTAACTTCCCTATTCATCTATGGTCACCATAACTATCACATGAAGTCATGGAAAATATTTGTTTCCCTATAATGAACCACACACTTAGAGGAATGAAAGCCTCTCATTAGATCTTCCATAATAGAAGTAGGGAATACATCTCTCTAAAGTAAAAGGGTTATATTTTCTCCATTGAACAAACACCCAGGTATATGTGTCACCTCCAGGTAGTTTTACAACAAAAAAACACACTCTAGGTCTCACTTCTATCTAGACATTAACCAGTCTACTAAATAAGATGTTCCAAGAGGGAATCATAAACCATTAATTTTTAATAATTAGAATAATACATCCTCTAATTGCCCAACTATTTCATCAAGAACCACTATTCCTCTAATGTTTTATCACCTATATCCCGATCTACCTACATTTTATGGGTAAGAGAATATACAATAACATTACCCTTACATGTTTAATAATCCATATAAAATTCAAATTCCTATAGGTATGCTACCTGGTGCCTCTACATAAGAATAAAGTCATGTTGTGTGAAGTTGTAGTTGATGATCTTATGGTGTTGATAGACAAGAAGCTTTACCCCAAAGAGATCGTGTCTTTAATAATTAGACTATGGACCAAATATACTAGAACTAAGTCAAGGGAAGGATAGTTCCACTCATGGGATCATAGATGACGTAACTCATAAGCTACCAACTATTCCCTATATATGAGTACAACCCCAAACCGTTGCTTAATACATCACAGTATACAACATAGAAAATCCATGGATTAAGAAGGATCAACAAAGAAGATTTAGTAAACATCATATTCAACTCAAGAAACACTTATTCACATTGAACTAACCATTTAAACATCATTACTTCGTACCATTTCCATGGAAGTTAAAAGAGAAAAGAATAAAACTTTGTTTTGATAAAAAAATTTAACTTACCAACCCAAACCATTGAGTAAGAGATAAAGACTCGCATGACCCCATGCATGCCTCCCCATATGAAATATCCTAATGACTTGGAGTGAGTGTATAAACATTTTAAATGTAATATTATAACCTTCGTATCATACCTGTTCACAATTAATGAAAATATAAATCATAAATAACCTAGTTTAATCAAAGTATAATGAAAAATATCAATTTTAATATCAGAAGATATATCAGTCATATAAATAAATAAGTATCCTCCTATATTGGAATGCCAAACCATATTATCAGTGTAGTATATTTGTAAAGAAAATTGTGGTGGTCATTATATTATATTACAGTCTCTCCACTAACTCTATGATCCACATATCTTCCATCCACCATGTGGCCATTTCCCTTACATGGATCCCTATACATGAAATATGAATGTGTACTAATAATGTCATGTATTGTGTGAGTAATAAGACCTCGTAGGACCCCACCAACAGAAACCTAACACATGTTCACATGATTAATAGTGTCTGTAATGTTCATAAAGAAAATTTCAAATAATCAAATAACAACATTAATTTTCCATGCACTAACTAGGATGCTACGAACCCCGAATTTACCTAATTTGGATCTGTGCCAAAAGATATTCAGATTGGTCATAGAAATGTAACAAGAAAATGATCTAGCCTTAATACTAGTTAATTGATATATAGTTCCTAGTAATATAGTCTAATCCACATAAACCATCATTCTATTTTTCTATCACTTAGTTCAGGTAACAAGGACCATTAAGCATCTTATTTCCCCATGGACCATATCACATTGACCATCATGTCCCTAGGTCAGTTCAAAGTTGACCATCATACCATGTCTTTGAACTCAATCTAGACATCATGTCACATGTCATGTCACAAAACATTCCTATTCTAGGACCACCAGGTCCCGACAGTTCCAACTATCAATTTTTTGATATTCATTGAATAATACTAAAACATATAAAAATTAAAAAACAAGGAAATATGGAATATCATATAGAGTCAAAAAATAACGTAACATGAATGAAGAAAAAAACAAAAAAAACACACACATGTGATCAAACATGGTGTGAAAAAATCATACCAACACACAACATCATATCCTTAAAAATATCATATAAATGACCTCTATATGGTAAGGAACTTACTACATCATGGTTTTTGATGAATTAATCCAAGATTTATTGATGAAACGTCACCCAAATCACAACCCTATATTGGTCAATTAAAATTCCTTTTAAGGATTCCTAGATCTAATTCAAATTATTTTATTTCCAAAATAAATAAAACATCACATGTGAAAATAGTTTTTATAATTACCTGAAAAATCCTTTTATTAATAAAATAACTATTTTTTGTAATTTCTATTTTCTTATATAGAAAAATGGATGTACTTTGAAATAATATTTAAAAAAAATATATGCTTTGTATTTACGCCAATTCTACATCTAATACAAGTTAAGAGATATAGAAACCAAATAATATCAATCACACAATGGTATACTTCATAGGTTCAAAATATTCCAGTAATATTAAATCTAACATGAAACCACTTAAAATAAAAATAAGTATTATGAATATTACTGAAATTATGAAATGAATTTTAAAAAATGAAGGCAATGAAGTAGTAAATGTTAAAAAAAATTGTTGTATATATATGGTATAAAAGGAATAGCGACTGTTAGAATATGAACATTACCAAACCCTTGGTCAATATGACCATTGGACAATATGAATGATGGAATCTATAACCATAGTTATAAAATTCATTGTAATAATTAGGGCTTAAAATGGATAATATAAAATGATTATTGATGAAGAAAGGAGAAACAATGGCCTCAACTACTACAATCATTTATTTTAAATACCATTTGTAAGAACATGGGAATGAGGTAGCATCACTGGGGTTCTCTATTCACCAATCCCAAGTAGAGATTAAAAAATTAATGCTTTAATGAAATCACATAAATGATAATTTTAAGTTAGTTGAGGCCACCATAAGGATAATGTAACTTAAGCGACCCCATGAAGAAACCACCATCACACACCATACCCTTATGGAGAATGATAGTGTAAAAAGCAGTTATGTATCTGGACCGTAGTATCATGAAATTTTAAATTTATTTGACTAAATAAATTATATATTGTGTCAATTAAATTTTTAGTATTATGTTATTTAGTAAAATACACATTAATATAAGATGAAGATGATAAATAGATTTTTGGATAAAAATACTAAAAAATTGTATTTTAAGATAATATTTTATGTTTTATAATAAATTATATTATAATAAATGAAATTTATTTTCAATAAATAGTATTATAAAAAAAAATTTATTTAATTATAAATTATGATATAATTTTATAAATTTGTAGGAACTTTTAATGAATGTCAGATATTAGAATATGTCATAAAAACTTTTCTTTTTTTTGATAAAATTGGGTTTTAAGATAAAATCATTATATTTGGAAAATTAGTTTTATAACATAAAAATTACATTATAATTAATTGTTCCTAAAAAATGTTTTGGTTAAATTTTTAGATTTTTTCTAAAATACATTATTTTTCAGTTTATATTAAAAATATTGTTTTTTGACTTTGGAGTTTTTTAATACTTCATATGTGTGTAATAATGAATTAATAATCAATTAATGAAATATCTAACCAAAAATATTTTATTTTATTTATATTATGTATCTTAATATATTTTAATTGATTTCCAAATCAATATGTGAATTTTCAAAGTCTAAAAAGTAACATATGATTTTAAAAACTAGATTTTGTAGAAAAGATAATTTTTCAAGTAAAAATATTATTAAAAAAGTATTTCTCTTAGAATAGATTAAAAAATTTTACAACATGACATAAATTTATAAAACCATGTTATAAAACCATGGTTAATCTAATGATTTTGAAGGTTTTGGGCATAGCAGTAGTGCCATATGAGGAATTCCCAACATGGATGTTTGTCATAATTGATGATTAATCTGATATTTACGTGATGATAAAATTAGTGATCAATGAAATTGAATCAAAAAAATAATAATATTGAATGATTAAACCAATACATTGGATTATCACATATTATTTATAATGAATTTAATAAATTGATGAATTCCCTTGTGATTAATTATTTCTTCATTTATGGATCTGACAACATCTCATTTCCATACCATCATTACCTTTTAGGGATCAAGAGTAGATTACCAATAGTGGTGATTCACACATCTTTCAAAAACCTATAAATGAAACTGAAGGAATCTCTAGGTTCTATATTGATAGATCTTGATGCATGCATCATTCTCCTTTGATCGCTGTAAGAATCACTTGAAGAAGGATTTTATTTGATCTCTCTAGAATCGAGAGTGGTATTGGAGAAGGATTTGCATCCATTATTTAATATGTTCATAGAGAGGGAGATCATTAGGTATTCAAGAGTATTCTCTCTGGACATTGTTGTTCACTACAATATGAAATACGATTCCACTATAGAAAATAATATAATTAGGTTTGTATACTGGTAGGATTAAAAAATAATAAAATATCATGTTCCCGTATTACATTTATTAATTCATATAGAAACCCATGTCATTAATAATAATAATAATATTTTTTCTTCACATTTTCTAAACTCACAAATCAAATTAAATATTATTTCATCCTATACCATTTATCTCAGTCCAAAAATCTTCCATAATATTTATCGAAATGGAAAAAATGACTATTTATGTAATAAATAAATATCACAACATTTCTCGCTAATTAATAATTAAATACTATAATCATTAAATAAAAAATAATTATTTATTAAATATTCCTACAAAATAGTCATTCGAATAACTGTTGATCGAATATATGAGATCGTGAAAACATGAATAATTATTAAACCACATGCGTAAATAATATTTAATCAAATTATTTAATAATTAAAAATAATAATATTCAACTAAGGTTATGTATACACTTAATGTGTGACCCTATAGGCCACTTTCTTAATGGAATTAGGATAATTTTTCCATTCTACAAGGATAATATATAGAAACAAATCAACGAACACATAGTGAACGAAGTTAAAGTCCCAATAACATAAAAACACATACAGATGCTTACTATATAATATGATCCATTTATCTCAATATCTTTAATCCAATAGGTTGCATGTTGCTTCCATCATTATATGTTCTCGATGCCTCGTTATTTTACTTTATATAAAATTAACTTGCCAATATAACACCATGGCCATGGATTTTTCTGTGATATATCATTTCCATTGAAGGTTCTGAGATATCAACATCGATTAAATAATAAATGATAAAAATCATTTTTCATGTTATTCATATGTGCGATTTTACTCATGAGGGATGAATTGTATCCTAATTCCCCTCGAACATATATCATCATAGTATTCATTATTAGATTAAAATTTAGGACTCATGACATCCATTAATAATATTAATAATGTCTAAGGACCAATACACTGATTCAAATACTGTAATATCCAACTACACATATAAATTTGTATTTACTACCAGTATTTGTCATTATCTTAATTCTTATACTTGTAATTACCTAGGAAATACACCATGATAAGGTTACTTAATTTACTATGAGACTCAAAACATAATATCATATATCATTTATGACCCTTACATGGTTTCAAAAATCAGGGGAACATAAAATTAAGAAGATTATCCTGGAACGTTTGTGTTCCCATCATAGATGGTAAATGCTATGACTTTTTTGGGAAGTAGCTACTCTTAAGACATTATCACATATTATGCCACACATAAGAATAATAATGATGCGATAAAGTGTTTATTAATATTAAAAACAAAAAATAAAAGTTGTCATTGAGTACAATGAAGTTTGTTCTAGGGAACCAACTCCAATAGACTCCCACTTTCACTAGATCCAAATACTAATAACCTTTAGTCAACTAGATCTAACTTAATAAAAATTATATTACTATGATATGACTTTATTCAAGGGACATTCCATGTTTTATTCCATAAAAAGTATTCTTATTGAATATTTACCCCAATGTGAAAAATACCTCAAGATACAAAAAATTTTGTGTATAATATTAGTCCTTTGTTGTGACCTTGAATCTTTTGTAAGATCCACCACTACACTATTACCACAATTTAATTGGATTTTTTCATTACTTCTAGGAAACACATCTTGATCCTGGAAAAACATTCATATTTGAATGAATTATTTAACTACATCAGAGGCTTATATGTATTCTTACTCCATTATAGAATCAGTAACAACTGACTTCTTTGAGATTTTCTATATGAAATGTTCTTTATTGAGAAAAAAACATATCATTAATGAAAATTCATGTCATTATGATTTTTTTTGAAAACTAGCATCATTTTTACCTCTGATGAAAAGCTCCCCTTTTCCTCTACACACTAAAAACATATCCTTACTTCTTTGGAGTTATGAAAGAGATCATAAATTGTACATTAATTTTCATCTCGATATCTTACTATATTTATCAATATATAGGTATCATAAATTCTAATACATAACATTTTACATATTATTAATCCTATCCCTGAAGCATATGTGATCTTACTCATTCTCTATTTCTCTTATAATTTTTTAGGATACCTTTTCTTTGAATGATATATACCATGTGAAACTAGAAACCATACCCTCTTGGGTTATTCAAATAAAAATTTATTTATTAACTAGTCAATTTATATACCCTAACTTAGTCTAAGAAAACTCTTGGATCTATAATGAATGATCTTAATCCCTATCATTTAACCTATTTCACCTCTGTATTTTATAGAAAAAAAATTATTTTACCAGCCTTTAACAGACTGAAGAACAATAATTTCATTTCTAATAAGTAAAAATTTGTCAATATATACTACTAGGATAATAGATATTTCCCACTAAAATTATTGTAAACACAAGTGCCACATTCAATCTCAATGAAACCAAAATAATTTATAACATCATTGAATCCAATGTTCCATGACCTTGATTCGTTCACTAATACATAAAAGGGATCTCTACAACATTCATTTCCTTTTGGAATCTAATATCATAACAAACCCTTCTATTTGTGTCATGTGGACATCTTCATAAAGGTATCGATTGGGGAAAGTTGTTTTGACATCCATCTTCAAAATTTCATAGCCATGGTAAAATCTATTACAATCATAATTATAATGGATAAAAACATGAAAATGGGTAAAAATTTATCATCATAGTCATTAATTGACACAATATAAACCCTTTATCTACTATCCTTTCTTTACAAGTACTTAATTTTCACTAAATGTTTATTTTTCTATTGAATAACCATTTCCACTAAATAGTATTTTCATTAACTGATGGATCTACCAAAAACCAAACACGGTTCTACTACATAGAATCTTTTTCAAAATTTATGTCATATTTCCATCATATTTATTTTTATCTCTCTAATCGATATTTATAGGAGAGAGAATAATAATGGTCAATAAAAAAGGATTCACCATATTCAGTGGCTAGAACTCACATATCCTTAGTTATATTACATATCTAGTGATTCTTTAAAACACTTGTGTTCCAGGAATAACATCTTCCATGGGTAGTTGTGGAATATGTCATGGTACCAACTCTTATATATATTGAGCATCAGATTCTTCTAAATCAATCTTATTCCCACCATATTTCTTGAGGATTTTTATCAATATCAAGAAAATAGATTTTAAGGGGATAATAAATTTATTTTTTATGAAGTTGTATAGGTACTATCACTTTGATTCCTTATAATACCCTATAAAGACACACCATGTGCCCATGGTTCTAGTTTTCTTCATGATAGAGAATTTAATAATTCATCATGACCCTACACACATGTATGTAATAGAAAAATTTTCTTTATACTCTATTACTCGAATGGAATTCCATTTTCCCCTTTAATTAGGACTCAATTTAGTGTGTATGTCTTTTTTTAAATTCATATCCCCAAAAGCATAATCTAATCTCTTAATGACACATCATTTACCTTACCAAGTCTACAATGGTACAACTCCTCATTTCACTAAAACCATTACACTATGGTGTTTGGGGAAGAGTGAGCTGATATAGAATACCAAATTCCCATATAATGATGATAAACTCATGGTTAAAATATTAACTACCTAAATCGAATTAAATAATCTAAATAATATTTCTAATATTATCCCCTAGTTCATTATCTTTTGAATATCTAAAAGGAATCATACTTCTACATTATCAAGTATACATAGCCATGTCTACTAATGGAATCATTAACATTTATGAAGTAAGAATACTATAAAAATCCGTAAAATTCAAGGGAAAGTTTTTCTTAATTTTCTTTGGAATTTTACAAGAACGCGGTTTCAGATGGCACTTGATTCCCAGGCCCGATGTACCCAGAATTTCTATTCGAAGTTTAGCTCAGGTACGTTCAGTGAACGAACGAGCGGGAATTTCTAACTTTCGAACCGATGCCCGAAATCTAATTCTGAGGGCACTGATGGAACCGCATCACCGGTAATTGCTTAGAAAGTCCTGTTTCGGAGTTGCGTTTACACGAGGGGAGTTATTAATTTTTGTGGTAGTTGAAAATAAAAAATAAATTTATTTTTATTTTTTTCCCACTTGGAAGTTTTATCCTATGTAAGGATGTTGGGGGTGGGACACACTTTTAATAACCAACCTTGAGAGGATAAGGTAGGGTGGGACCCACACGAGCCCAACCCCTCACTTTCCTAACCCCTCCAAACCCCCCATTTAAGTTTTTCTAACTTATCTCCTCATTAATTTTATAACATCTTATGTTAATAACTTAAGTGAGTTAAATGTGGGTTTTGAATTTTCAAACTCTTGAAATTCAAAAAGAACTATACTGGGTTAATAAAATAAGTGGGAGGCTTATTTTATTCTGGTTGTTAGAGTTTTGTCGTTGAGAGCTTTTGGGAAGAACACCTTCTTCTTCGATGAAGAACGTGAAGAACACCTCGGACTCCGAAGAAGAGCATCGTCCTTAGAGAAGAACATCTCCGCCGAAGAACGCGGAGAACTTCTTCCATAACGTTCTTCTTCCGCGACGGTTTTCCGCGACGAAATCTCCATCAACGTCTTCGAATCCTCACTTCGCGACGTCGACGTTCTTTTTCCGCGACGCCTGACCTCCGCGACGCTCGTCATCCGTGGCTCGTCGACGTGCATCGTTCTTGAAACTGAGGTAGGGGAATTTTATTTGTTTCCTCTTAACCTTGAGAAAAGAACGACGAGCGCGGACCAACCATTACCCGGTTGATCCACGGACCGTTTGTCCATGCTGGGTTACTTTTGTTGGGTGTCGTCAAATTGCATGGTTACGTATGTGCTCAATAATTTATTGGGAACAAATGTTTGATTTTCCAATTGATATCACTTAACGTAGAGGGCGCAGGCCGAACGAACAGGGCCCGACAACCCTCCGCAGTTTGTTTTTGATGTGCGGTTTTGACGATGACAATAAATCAGACCCATATTGGAGTTTTGAGGCATCCATTCTGAAGATCTTGATCCGAGAAGACTTCCGTCGAAGACCGCAAGAGAATCGGACCACCGGAGCGCGTCCGGTGGTCCGCAGAAGGTGGCGGCCGCACGCCACCTCTGCGCGGCGGTGCCGGCAACCGGCGCACCGCCGGAGGAGCCCGCCGCCGCTGTGCCGCAGCGGTTCAGCAGGAAGCCGGTTTTGTCGGCCGCAGGTGATCTGGAGGTGGGACCCTGAGGGTCCCACGTGTGAAGTAACGGCCCGCCTTAGGTCGGCCGAGTTCCGGAAGAACCGGGGGTTGAAACCCCCGGTGGTGTCAATTTCGGCAGGCCCCCACGTGGGGGGCCGTTTTCATCTAAGGCACGGTATAATGTTGCGCCGTTAGTGAAATAAAGGTCGGCAGGCGCCCCCCCCCCCCCACCCCTTTTTCAAAATGCCTCGGCCTTCGGCCCAGCCGGGCAGTGCGATGAGAGCACTGTGCCCCACCGGACCGGCCGCCTGGCCGATCTGCCAGGCCGGGCCGCACCGGGCCGTGTCGGGATGGGCCGCGCCCATCCGGGATGGGCCGGGCCGACCTGGTTCGAGCCGACCGAGGGGGGTCTCGGGTCGGGTCGGTTCGGGCCCGAAACCCCCGTTTTCGGACCGTTTGGGTTCAATTGCCCATAACTCGGGCTACGGACCCCCGATCGATGCGCCATTAGTGGCGACATGATCCTTGTAACGAGACGGTCGTTTTGGTATATCGCACTCAAGGTTTCGGAATACTTTGAGTTCGGCTGGGTTGGTTCGTACACGAAACCAACCGGGCCCTCGGAGCGGAAACGCTCATATCTTGAGCTACGGACGTCCGATTGACGTGTCGTCAACTTTGTTGGTTTCCGGTTAGTGAGATGGATCTTCTGGAATATTCCGCCCAAGGTTTGGACGCAGGTGGAGTACAGTCGGGTTGGTTTTGCCTAAAAAACCAACCGGGCCCCTGGGACGAAAAAGCCAAGAACTCTCAGACCAGGCGTCCGATTGACGCGCCGTCTGCGACGTTGAGTTCCTTTTGATGATACAGAACATTTGGATACATCAACTCTGGACTATGTGTCAGCTGATGTATCATCCTCTCGGATCATGGAGCGGAACCTCCTGAACGAGCTTGCTGTGTGCGGGAACCCTAGAGCTGGCTGCAACTGCTACTGTGATGAAGACAATCGTACTGGAATCCTATGTGGGTTCGACGATAAATACTATCGTACTGGAATCCTATGTGGGTTAGACGACGAAGGAAATCGTACTGGAATCCTATGTGGGTTCGATGATGAAGACAATCGTACCGGAATCCTATGTGGGTTCGACGATAAAGACAATCGTACTGGAATCCTATGTGGGTTCGACGATAAAGACTATCGTACTAGAATTCTATGTGGGTTCGACGATGAAGACAATCGTACTGGAATCCTATGTGGGTTCGACGATCAAGACAATCGTACTGGAATCCTATGTGGGTTCGACGATGAAGACAATCGTACTGGAATCCTATGTGGGTTCGATGATGAAGACAATCGTACTGGAATCCTATGTGGGTTCGACGATGAAGACTATCGTACTGGAATCCTATGTGGGTTCGACAATGAAGGAAATTGTATCGGAATCCTCTGTGGGTTCGACGACGATGTCAACAGTGCTTGTATCCTATGTGGGTCCCAGTAAGATGAATCAGTGACAACATCTGATCATCTATCTTGCTTTGCAAATGATGTGTACCTGTGTGAGCTAAATCCTGTTTTCTTTCCTGTGTGGATTGTGTTGTTCTATCCTGTGCGGATTACGTTTTGCTTTCTTGTGTGGAATACTTATACCTTCCTGTGAGGACTAGGTTGTACTTGGGCTCGGAGGTTGGAGCGTATTGGAATTGATGACTTAGGTATATGTATGGGCATATACCTAATCAGTGTCGGTTGTTACTTCTTGATTGTAACTTTCCTTTTTGGTTTATCCTTTGTGATTTTGGAAGACCTTCGGGGGTCTCGGGGTCCCTACTGAGTAGCTTATACTCACCCCTACATGGGCTATGCCCACACTACATTGTGTTGGTTGCAGACGACGGACAACATTGATCGTGGTTGAGGCTTGCAGAGCAGGATGGTACCTGGAGGTGGACCACTGGGCGGGACGTAATCGGAGTAGACGGTGGGATCAAGGAGCAGTGGAGCTATGTGTACCCACCCTTCAGGTGGGATTTCCAGTGGACAGCTCGGCATAGCGGCTTTTACTTTTTAGTTGATGTTTTCCCTTTCGAGCTGTACTTTACTTTCAGTTTGGGTTTGTATACTGGCCCACTTACTTTCCGCACTTACAGTTGTACTCTGTTTTTACTTAGTTTTTACTTTTCTGCTTTCTTACTCGGTGGTGCTTGTTTACCATACAAAGGCAATGCCTTCCCTTTTTACTGGTATTTATGCCTTGGTGCTAGTCGCCAGCCCCTGGCCTATGGAAGGAGGTCTTGTGGTAGTCACGGCACGGGCCCCAAGGACGGGTAATGACAAATTGGTATCAAAGGAGTTCGGTTCTACCGCATACTCTGATCTTTTTTCTATGTGAAGCAATAGTGTTAAGCGTATTGGGTGTGGTTATCAATTTAGGGAGTCCAGTGTTTGTGCGGCAGTCGACGTATCCGTACACCAGGACCCTGACTTCTGATTTCTGACATAATGCATGAAAACATTGATTTCATGTGTGTTTCAAGTTTTCTTTGTGATTACTTTTTATCAGCTCACCAGGTATACTGTTCTGACCATGGCGCACCTGTTTCCTTTTCAGGATGGCCCCACGACGGCAGCCAGCTAGGGTTCCGAGAGTCGAGCGTAACGACAGCCCACCGAGCGATGAGGCCTTGGTGCATGGCCCTTTGTCAGCAGTGGCACTGGCGGTAGCTTTACCCACCGAGCCACCGATGCTTCCAGCCCCATCCACTGACGATGCACGTTGCCTCAGTGCACTGCATGAGTTCCAGCACCAGAGACCGCCCAGGTTCCGCAGGGAGACAGACCCCCAGACAGTCGAGGACTGGCTGGAGGCAGTCATACGAGTTTTCAGGATAGTGAGGACACCAGCAGACCTCATGGTGATCCTCACTGCGAGCCTACTGCACGCAGCAGCGGACCGATGGTGGATCTTGATGCTCCAGGTACACGATGAGGCATCTATACTCTGGACAGACTTTGAGAGCCTCTTCCGCTCAGAGTTTGTCCCAGCCACCCTCCGTGCGGTGCACATTCCGGAGCTGCTTCAGCTGCGGCAGGGCATCATGACAGTCCCCCAGTACTCGGCAAGATTCACAGATCTCTCTCGCTACTCCACCGATATGGTACGAAATCCTTCTTCCGGGCCCGAACCTTCAAGCAGGGACTGAGGAATGAGATCAGGGCCTTGATAATCTCCCTCAATAATCCGACGCAGGCATAGGTGTTGGAGAGAGCCCTTTTAGTGGAGAGTTTCCTCGCCGAGCAGGCACCAGCGGTAGGACCCTCCGCAGGACGACCCGTAGCGGAGTCTTCTGCAGCTGGCAGTCGACAGGTGACACAGAGGTCCAAGCGGGCAAGGCCTTCAGATGGGCAATCTCAGGGTGATGGTTCAGTTTTGTGCGGCACACGAAGGAGAGCCAGCTACTCGAGGAGCAGGCAATGCTACGTATGCGGCGGGCAAGGTCACATGGCTCGAGACTGCCCGACTTGTCCTGCTGATGAACAACATGTGGTAGAGGGACCTCCCAGGAAAAGGATCGACCATGACGATCCGCAGGGAGCAGGCGGGCGTGGCAGAGGAGCTGGCCGAGCAGCGGGTGGTGGATGACGCTTTGAGGCCTTACCACCACCACCTGGGAGACCACCCCGACCGCAGGGAACAGATAGACCTGAGAGACCTCAGCTTCAGGTAGCCGAGGCCTACGATCATGGAGCTCAGGGAGCATATGAACAGGAGCAGGACTAGCTCCAGACTTGGAGACTTTAGTTTATGCTGCTTCTAGCATTGTTGATGTTTGTTTGTAGGTGTTTTGTGTCTTTGTACTTGAGCTGCAGTAATAAAAGACACCTTTCTTTTGGCGTTTACCTTCCTATCCTCTCTTTGTGTTGTTACTAATAGGTTCTGGTTTAAAAACCGTTGACTTGACCCTCACTTTGAGATACCTACTGGAGGAGACCCAATGACCACACACTGATGCCGACAGTGTGACTCAACTCTTGGAGGCGAGAGTAACGGTTGGATCTCTTGGTAGTAGCGTCGAGGCCTTACAACGTCATCCATGGTATGGATTAGTATCATCCATGTTGGGATTGACTGTATTAGGCGAAGAACGTGGTTCATCCAGAGGATGAGACCGGATTTCTCTTATCGGCAAAGAAGAAATCACAACAGCTCTTGTAGGACCAGAGAAGGTCCAAATCATCCAGGAGCGAATGAGGACAGCTCAGAGCCGATAGAAGTCTTATACTGACAGGAGGCGAAGGCCACTAGAGTTCGAGGATGGCGACCATGTCTTCTTGCGTGTCTCACATCGACGTGGATTAAGGAGATTTGGCCGAGGCGACAAGTTGTCTCCACGCTTCATCGGACCGTTCCAGGTCCTCAGCAAGATTGGCGAGGTGGCTTATAATCTGGCTCTACCACCTCAGTTGCACCGGGTGCACGATGTCTTCCGCATATCTCAGATGAGGAGATACGTGCATGACCCGACACATATCTTTGACCATGGGGATCTTGACGTCGATGATGGGGAGACTTTTGCGGAGGTCCCAGTGGAGATCGAGGATCGACAGGAGCAGGTCCTATGTGGATGGTCGATTCCTCTAGTGTGCATCAGATGGCAGCACAGGAACCTCCAAGAGATCACTTGAGAGCGGGAGGCTTAGATGCGTGCTCAGTACCCTCATTTGTTTCCCTAGTTTTCGATGTATCTTTACGGGGACGTAAACCCCTGAGGTGGGAGTAATGTAAAGACCCGTAATATTCAAGAGAAATTTTTTCTTAATTTTCTTTGGAATTTTACAAGAACCCGGTTTCAGACGGCACATGATTCCAAGACCCGGTGTGCCAGGAATTTCTATCCGAAGTTTAGCTTGGGTACGTTCAGTGAACGGACGAGCGGGAATTTCTAACTTTTGAACCGGTGCCCGGAATCGAATTCGGAGGGCACCGATGGAACCGCATCACCGATAATTTCTTAGGAACTCCTATTTCAGAGTTGCGTTTACACGAGGGGAGTTATTAATTTTTGTGGTAGTTGAAAATAAAAATTTAACAATTTTTTTTCCACTTGGAAGTTTTATCCTAAGTAAGGATGTTGGGGGTGGGACCCACTTGTAATAACCAACCTTGAGAGGATAAGGTAGGGTGGGAGCCACACGAGCCCAACCCCTCACTTTCCTAACCCCTCTAAACCCCCCCCCCATTTAAGTTTTTCTAACTTATATCCTAATTAATTTTATAACATCTTATGTTAATAACTTAAGTGAGTTAAATGTGGGTTTTGAATTTTCAAACTCTTTAAATTCAAAAAAAAACTATGTTGGGTTAATAAAATAAATGGGAGGCTTATTTTATTTTTGGTTGTTAGAGTTTTGTCATTGAGAGCTTTTGGGAAGAACACCTTCTTCATCAATGAAGAACGTTAAGAACACCTCAGACTCCGACGAAGAACACCGTCCTTAGCGAAGAAAATCTCCGCTGAAGAACACAGAGAACTTTCTCCACGACGTTCTTCTTCCACGACGGTTTTCCGCGACGAAATCTCCATCAACGTCTTTGAATCCTCTCTTCACGACGTCGATGTTCTTTTTCCGCGACGCACGACCTCCGTGACTCTCGTCTTCCGCGGCTCGTCGACGTGCACCGTTCTTGAAACCGAGGTAGGGGAATTTTATTTGTTTCCTCTTAACCTTGAGAAAAGAACGATGAGCGCGGACCAACCATTACCCGGTTGATCCGCGGACCGTTCGTCCATGCGGAGTTACTTTTGTTGGGTGTCGTCTAATTTCATGGTCAAGTATGTGCTCAATAAATTGTTGGGAAAAAATGTTTGATTTGCCAATTGATATCACTTAACGGGAAGGGCGCGGGCCAAATGAACACGGCCCGACAACCCTCCGCAGTTTGTTTTTGATGCGCGGTTTTGGTGACGACGAGAAAGTGGACCTGTATTGGAGTTTTGAGGCATCCATTCTGAATATCTTGATCCGAGAAGACTGCCGGCGATGACCGCAAGCGAATCAGACCACCGGAGCGCGTCCGGTAGTTCGCAGAAGGCGGCGGCCGCGCGCCACCTCGGCGTGGCGGTGCCGCCAGAGGAGCCCGTCGCGGCTGTGATGCGGCGGTTCAGCAAGCGGCCTGTTTTGCCGGCCGCGGGTGATCTGGAGGTGGGACCCTGAGGTTCCCGAGTGTGAAGTAACGGCCGACCTTAGGCCGGTCGAGTTACGGAAGAACCGGGGGTTGAAACCCCCGGTGGTGTCAATTTCGGCGGGCCCCCACGTGGGGGGCCGTTTTCATCAAAGGCGCGGCATAATACCACGCCATTAGTAAAATAAAGGGGGGCAGGCGCCCCCCCCCCCCCCCCTTCACAATGGCTCGCCCTTTGGATGAGCCGGGCAGCGCGCTGGGCGCGCCGTGCCCAGCCGGGCCGGGCCGACCCGGACCCGAGGCGGGACGACCCGGTTTGGGCTGACCGGGGGGTCTCGGGCCAGGTCGGTTCGGGCCCGAAACCTCGTTTTCGGACCGTTTGGGTTCAATTGCCCATAACTCAGGCTACAGACCTCTAATAGATGCGCCTTCAGCGGCGACATGATCCTTGGAACGAGACGATCATTTCAGTATATCGCACTCAAGGTTTCGGAATACTTTGAGTTTGGCCGGGTTGGTTCGTACACGAAACCAACCGGGCCCTCGGAGCGGAAACACTCATATCTTGAGCTACGGACGTCTGATTGACATGCCGTCGACTTTGTTGGTTTCCTATTAGTGAGACGGGTCTTTTGGAATACTCCGCCTGCGGTTTGGATGCAGGTGGAGTACAGTCGGGTTGCTTTTTCCTTAAAAACCAACCGGGACCCCGGGATGAAAAAGCCAATAACTCTCAGACCGGGCGTCCGATTGACGCGCCGTCTGCGATGTTGAGTTCCTGTTGACGATACAGAACTTTTCGATACATCAACTATGGACTATGTTTCAGTTGATGTATCAGCCTCTCGGCTCATGGAGAGGACCCTCCTGAACGAGCTTGCTGTGTGCGGGAACCCTAGAGCTGGCTGCAACTGCTACTGTGATGAAGACAATCGTACTAGAATCCTATGTGTGTTCGACGATAAAGACTATCGTACTTGAATCCTATGTGGGTTCGACGATGAAGACAATCGTATTGGAATCCTATGTGGGTTCGACGATAAAGACAATCATACTGGAATCCTATGTGGGTTCGACGATAAAGACAATCGTACTGGAATCCTATGTGGGTTCGACGATAAAGACCATCATACTGGAATCCTATGTGGGTTCGACGATGAAGACAATCGTACTGGAATCCAATGTGGGTTCGGCGATAAAGACAATCGTACTGGAATCCTATGTGGGTTCAACGATAAAGACTATCGCACTGGAATCCTATGTGGGTTCGATGATGAAGACAATCGTACTGGAATCCTATGTGGGTTCGACGATGAAGACAATAGTACTGGAATCCTATGTGGGTTCAACGATGAAGACTATCGTACTGGAATCCTATGTGGGTTCGAAGATGAAGGAAATTGTATCGGAATCCTCTGTGGGTTCGACGACGATGTCAACAGTGCTTGTATCCTACATGGGTCCCAGTAAGATGAATCAGTGACTACATCTGATCATCTCTCTTGCTTTGCAAATGATGTATACCTGTGTGAGCTGAATCATGTTTTCTTTCCTGTGTGGATTGTGTTGTGTTATCCTATGTGGATTACGTTTTTATTTCCTGTGTGGAATACATATACCTTCTTGTGTGGACTGGGTTGTACTTGGGCTCGGAGGTTGGAGTGTATTGGAATTGATGACTTAGGTATATGTATGGGCATATACCTAAGCAGTGTCGGTTGTTACTTCGTGATTGTAACTTTCCTTTGTGGTTTATCCTTTGTGATTTTGGGAGACCATCGGGGGTCTCGGGGTCCCTACTGAGTAGCTTATACTCACCCCTGCACGGGCTATGCCCGCACTACGCTGTGTTGGTTGCAGACGACGGACAACGTTGATCGTGGTTGAGGCTTTCAGAGCAGGACGATACCTGGAGGTGGACCACTGGGCGGGACGTACTCGGAGCGGACGGTGGGACTGAGGAGAAGTGGAGCTATCTGTACCCACCATTGAGGTGGGATTTTCAGTGGACAGCTCAATGTAGCAGCTTTTACTTTTCAGTTTTTGTTTTCCCTTTTGATTTGTACTTTACTTTCAGTTTGGGTTTGTATACTGGCCCACTTACTTTCCGCACATACAGTTGTACTCTATTTTTACTTAGTGTTTACTTTTCCGCTTGCTTACTCTGTGGTGCTTGTTTACCATACAAAGGAAATGCCTTCCCTTTTTATCAAGATTTACGCCTTGGTGCTAGTCTGCAGCCCCTGGCCTATGGAAGGAGGGTTTGGGGTAGTCACGGCACGGGCCCCGAGGTCGGGTCTTGACAAATACCCACCTCTATATTCTACTAGAAATGGTCTACACATATCCATGTGTTTATATCATATAATTTACATGGCTTGTTCAACCTATCCACCAAAGGATGGAATGGTCATTTTAACTTGTAATCTTTCATGAAATATTTCAAGGTTATTTAGATTAAAATCGCTTAAGTAACCATCTTGAATGATCTTTGTCAAACTCTTCTAGTTTATATGACAAAGATGGTGATTCCACTACATGGAATTAAATGATTCATAGAAATACAATTCATTATAAATTATAAATACTTGTTTTTTATAATTTAATATATAATGAAAATTATTTAAATTTTCCATACCATAACATATGTTGTATTCATAAAATAATCAAATTTTATTTCCAAATTTGAAAATAAAAAACTTTGTGTCTAAGAAGGATATATAAATTATGTTATTAGTAATATTTGTTACATAATAATAATCTCTTAAAACCAATATCATTCCTATTGGAAATAATTTGTTGTAATATTTAATGGCCTAAGTAGATAGGCTTACACCATTACCAACTCGCAAATCCACCTCTAGAAATCCTTTGAAATATAATTGGATATTTCATTTAATAATATTAGTGAGCACCACATGTTGTATCTAATACCCAATTTGTAGATATTTAAATATTAAAATTGATAAAAAATTCACATTTAGATTCCCCTTTCTTCTAGTTGGTGTTTATTTTATTGTGGCCATTCTCTCCAGATATAAAACATATTGCTTCTATTACCTTTCCCTACATTTGAATCTTCCTATTTTTGGTAGGATAGTGCTCGATAGACTTATACATTTTAGGAGTCTTAATCCTATTTAAATTTTTAATCATTTTTGTATTCACCATAGGTTATGTGGGGGGTTTCATGTGTCATTTCATTATTCACGTGGTGAATCTAAGTAAGAAGTACTAAAATAATCATCTCATTATTGCTCATATTATAATAGGCAATAAAAATATAGATGGTAATAGGGAGTGTGTAAATTATGATATATGTAGGAAACTAATCTCATAATTTAATCCCTATGATTTATATGTATTCAATGTAGCCAATAAGATTGACTACATGAGGTCTAGCTAACATCAACACTCCAAGAATGGTTGTGAATAGGGAATCACTGATCTCGTATATCTTTAGGATCACATTCCCTTGAGAGAGACCCCAATGGCGAGACATCATGTTATGCACATCCATATCTTCATGTTGCTACCGAATCTCATTAGTCCAAGATGATAGCATGAAACTCTGAAAATTTGTGGCAATGTAAAAATATTTGTCATATAGAGATAACTCCTCCTCATTAGAACATTTTCCCGAAACTTGTGGATTAGGTTCTTTAAGTATGTATAGTTCCCGTTAATGGTGTATGATAACACATAATCACCTTTGAAAATTATGAAATTTAATTATTTTTAGATGTTTTTATTTCTTATCTATGGATCACATAGATATGTTTAAATTTATATTTTTTATACTTTTATAAATATGAAAAACATAATCTAATGAATTTATGAGATAAAATTAAGTAAATAAATAAATATTATATTTATTAATCTTCGAGTATATTATCAAAACCCAATATCCCTCATCATTGACATTTTAATATCTTATTGGATATTCATTGATGTAGAAATGATCTGTATTTCCCTTCACATCACCTCAAATTAGGAAAGTAAATCAATTTGAATGGTTTTATATAGGAATTTTAGAATCCAACTGCATTAACTCATAGTTTGTTAATCTAGTGAGTAGACTCCCCTATCTTGAAATAAATAAATTTTACTTTCTAAACCATTTCCTCTTAGTTACAATATTTCCTAATTTAGTAGTCAACCATTTATGTAAAATTAGTAAAGTCATCCTAAAATTTCATGTCAGACATCCCCAATATTGAAAAGCACCCCAAATGTTTCTGGTGAAGCACTTTGAACATCATTTCATATTTAATTTTAGTAGTTAAAGACAATACTGAATTTATATATATAATTAAAGGATTTTATATTTATGGATCATTTTCTAATTTTTATCCTTATTACATACTTTCCAATGTTATGTTGATTTACTTAAGTTATTAACCAAGTATTAAATAAAATTTACGCATAATCCGATTTATTTTAGTTATATTTTCTTTCTAGTTAATTCATCAATTAATTTCATCTTGAAAAAACCTCTATAATAATATTACCATGAAAATTTATAGAACTAAAATAAATTTTTTTTATGATCATGAGCTTTTACTAATAGTTAGTTTGTCTAGTGGATTATAAACTAACTTCTGACCTACGGGGAAAACACCTTGAACCATGTTATGGTTCTTGTTATAGCATTCCACCTATCCATCCATGTACCTCTTGGATTGGTTTAAAATTGGATCCAAACATCGAAAACATCCAATATCATGGGAAATACATGCTATACATAAGATTTTACTCACATGTAGGTGAGGGGAACCAAAGTATTTTAATGGGGTTTATAAAAATAAACCATGGGCTCGTGGGCCCTTACATAATGGGAGGAGAGATGAAACACATGCCTTCATTTTAATTTAATAATAAATTTAATGGAACCCTATCAACATAAATGACTATTCTAGGATCATGATAACCCACATACATGCATCAAATTCCATATTTAATAAATAATATCATTCCATTATAATGGTTCTTAGTTAATATAAATGCTTCTCGTGTTAGTTTCTTAAATTATTATGTTAATAAATTATTTACTTTTAATTTTCATCCAATTTGTTCTTGAGGTTATCATCGATCATAATTTTTTAAAAAAAATAGATAATCTTATTCAAAATTAAGTACATTCAAAAATGTGCCATGGAGGTAACATTGTGAGTACCCTTAAAAATTAGCCAACATGTATTACATTCATATACTATTTTCTCACGAAACATGTGGCATTAAAAATATAACACAAAATTTTATGGTGTGTATTATCATCTTAATGATAACATGTAACACATGGTATTTACATATAATGTTTTGTTTCAATGCATGTAGAGTGATGAATGTATTATTACATACATATGATATGCAGTTTCAAACGTTACATAGAAATTAATTATACATTTAATATATGTATAGATTTATATAACAAGTTACATGGTGTTTGATATCAACTTAATGAACACATGAGATATAAGTTGATAATGTTTTTTTAGTATAATAAATAAATTTTATTTAAGTATAATTTTAAAATATACATTGCGTGTACATTCTGGAAATTTGACTTGTACTTTTTTCTCTTTGTTTGACCATGGAACATTCCTTGGGACTCGGATTGTAACCATGCCACCAAAAGTAAAGGAGTACATGGTGTATACCAGAGATACATTGTTTGTGGTCTCCATGTTACACGGTCACCATTAATATAGGTTTTTTGTAGAATTAAATGACCCATATTTGAATAATGGACTACATATTGTGTATAGATGTTACACAACTTATAGTATAACTAACCATGTTCTAGCATAACCTAGTCAACACACAAATTATTTAAATACACACCACATGTAAAAACTAAAAAAGACTCAAATTAATTCTAATTTTTTTATTTAAAAAAGTTAACCGGCATGTAGCAATGAGATACATGACTTGTACTCTAGTGCTATCCAAGCAGATTCCTTGGCACCTCCCAATGATCTCTTTGAATATATTTCATGCTCGAAATTTATTGATTTGATTATATTTTTTAGAATTAACATCCAAAAGAGTAGTTATCATGATTTGGATAAGAGAATGATTAAATCATAACTTAAAAGTAATGATAAATGTGTAAATCAATCAGCAATCATTAAATAATTATAAATAATTATGTGGCCGACTCTGATGTCACTTGAAGGTTTTTAGTGGCCTGGAAGCATCATATGGGGAATTCCCAGCTCGTATTTTAGTCATAATTGATTATTAATATGATATTTAAACATAGATAAATTCTATGATCAATGGAATTGAATCATACAATAATTAATGATTGAAATTTAGAAACATAAATTTGGTAATCAAAAATTATTAACAATTAATTTAAACAATAAAAGAATTTACATTTCATTAATTATTTCTTTACTGATGGATATGAAAAAGTCTATGTCTCAAAATCATTGTGTTTTATGAATAAAGTGTAGATTCTTTTTAGAAGTGATCCACATTTCTTCCACAAACCATGAAATGTCACTATAGAAATCTACTGGTTCTAGCTCTGCAGATCCTAACAGTTACGTTATTCACCTTTTATCTCCCCATGAATCGCTTGAAGAAGGATTCCCATTGATCTCTATAGAAAAGAGAGTTGTGGTGGATGATGATTTTTCTATGTTATTAATAAAGCTACTAGATATGGACCTTTTAAGGGATTTGAAGCAACTCTCTCAGTATTTCATTGTGCACAACAAAATGAAATTGGCAGCCTCAAAAAAAAATAATGTAACCGGGTTAACATATTTTTAGGGTTAATAAATAATAATGTTGTATGTTCCCTTATTATTATTGTTTAATTAATATGGATACCTACATAAATAATAAGAATAATAATAATAATAATAATTCTTAACATGTTCTAAAATGGCGAATTAAATTAAATATTATTTATTCAAATAATATTCAATATATACTATTTCAAATTGGATCTGTAATATCAGTCTTCCATTCCTTGAAATTATTTATCAGACATTTATCTATGATGATTTTTTAACAAATAAATATCAATTCATCATTCCCAAATAATTAAATTAATATTATTTTCAATAAATATAAAATAATTATTTATTTAATATTTTTCACTCAAAATATTCTCTCAAATCACTCGTGATAGAATATATCTAATCAGGGAAAACTGGATAATTATTAAAATTCATTTGAGAATAATTTTTATTCAACTTGTTAAATAATAAATAATAATACTATTTAACTGAGATTCTAGATACACTTAGTTTGTGGCCCTCTAGGAATCTTTGAATGTGGAATTAGGTGAAGTATCACAAAGTCCTTGGATAGAATCAAGAAACATATCAGAGAACCCATAAAGAAATAAGTTAGTGTCACAATGACATAAAACCACATAAAACTCTTATTGGGTATTATAGTACCTTTTTATCGATATCTCTAATCATGTAGTTTGCATGCTGCTTCCATTAACCTAGGTTCTTGATGTCTCTTTCATTGAATTTTTGAAAATTGAACTTTCCACTAAAACAATGTCACCATAAATTTATGTATGCTATATATATTCAATCAAAGGTCCTATTATATAAACTTATATTAATTAATATAATGGAAAAAAATAATTTCCTTCATTATTAATTAATGATATATTACTTTTTCTATACCCTATGTATACTAATTTTACATGAACATATGTCTTCATTATTTTCACTAATAAATCAAATTACGCGACTCATAACATCCATTAATAATAATATTAAGTTATAAAGACCATTACACACATATATAGATATAAGCATCTAATGACACATATAAATGTGTATTTCCTTCTAGAAGGTCATGTTTTCTTAATTTCTTACACTAGAAATTAGCAAGGGCGTACACCACGAGAAACAAATTCAAAGTCCTATGAGTCTCCACCCATGATATACTACATCATTTTTGTCTCTTAAATGATTTCATCTTTGTAAAGAACATATATTTTGAAATACTATCATGGCACTTCTCGGTTCTCATCATAGTGGGGAACTGTTATGAACTTTCAGTGTGACAACTACTCTTTCGAAATTATCACATGCTATGTCATGTAGAAGATTAATTATGATGTGATTAGTAATTTATTAATATTAAAAATAATGAATACCAGTTATTATATATTATATATTAGTCCATTTTGGGGTACCAACCACAACCTTTTTTTCATTTTCCATAACCTATAATTCCATGACCTATATTTGGTAATAATTAAAAAATTCTTATCTTTTACTATAAATACCCCCACATAGCTCATTCCTCTCAAATATAAATAGACTATATAGGCACATATAGTCATTTTACCTCACAAAGATTCTCTGTAAGGTGTTGATAAGATCTGAATTTTCCATATTCATTTTTAGGAAGAAAATGTTGAAGGTCGTGGAACTCTCATCTTCTTCTTTTTCCTTCATGTACCCTTTTATGGTATGTCTTATAAATTTTTATTGAAATTATTTTGAGATATTTTTATTTTCCAATTACATAAAAAATAGTGTTTTACTAATGAGATACCTTTTTCCCTTCTCATTATACACTTTACTTAATCCATTTGTATACCCATCATGATGGAAAATTCATTACTTGAATTTATCTCTTTTAAATTGGAAATAATATTGTTGTTAATACTAAAATAGATTATTTTTATATGTTTATTCACTTATATATAAGAATAATTTATTAATGGGGTCTTTAAATATATTAAACCCATGTTCCTTTCACATGGGTATAAAAATTGGTAAATGTTTATGTCATTAAAAACATTTTTACTAAATGTTTTATATGAAACATATTCTCCATGGGACATTGATGAATTGATATATCATGATCAATGTGTCTCACATGGATTAATACATACTAAGGGTTCAACTTGATAGAGGTCCAATATATTGGTTAAATAATTACCTTTATAAGTGACATGATTCATAACATCTTGGGGAATAACATTGATAAATATGATTTATGAAACATTTTTCATAAAATTTGGTGATATTTTTAGGAACGTATCATTAATATTTTGTAACCTAATTTCCTTGTTATAATTAATAATCTTTCAATTATTTAATGCCACAATTTCTTATGATCATTTTTATATGATATGACTTAGGGTCACATGCTAAATATATTTTATTCTTATTAACTTACAAGTATTTATGCTAACACATTTATCTTGATGTATGTCTCTAGGATTTGAGATGTAGTAAATGTAACATAGAGAGAACCCCCGAAGAACCCTTTCAAGAGGATCAAAATAATGTTTATGTTTGTATATATTACATTCATAATTTCCATGAAACTAAACATCCAAATAACTTTTGTACTATTATGTCTTGTACCATTTAATGAATGTTTTATATATTAAAAAGGTTGCAAGATATAGTTGGTATAAATTATTGGATTAGTTATTTGTGAAAAGTAGGTTTAGAAAACATTACTATGAACTGTAGGGATGTATCTAAATATAGAAAGACATCCTAACATTTGGTTAAAAAGTTAAGTGATTGGTTTCCATGAAATGAATTCCATGTTTTCATACTAGGGGTGGATTCTGATCTAGCACAACCATACATGGCTATAATAACCATGAAAAATGTTTTTTTGGGTATTAGCTCAATTATAACCTAGTGTACATGAAAGAGATCCTACTTCACACATAGTTTGACACTGCCATGGGATATTTTTGGTTAATAATATTATTTTTGGATCTATTATAAAGGATACATGGAAAATATAATTTTTATTATTGGAGATTGAAGAATAATGTTGCTTAGCATGCAGTTTTGGGACATAAACTCCATTAAGAATAACATGATTTTTAAATGTACTTGTTTCTCCATAATGTTTTATTATTTTATAAAAATTGATGGAAATATATTGAACCTCATAAATAATGAGTGAAATAGAGGACACACTGTGTTCATTCCTAACATGGCGGATGCTGGAATGGAAATCTTTGTGAGGATGATGAATCAACTATCTTAGGTTATAAAAAATAAACTAAATCAGGATTAGTAGAAATATTCATGTTGAAGGTAAAAACATGTAGTTGAGTCCTTTATGTGTCAAAAACCACATTCTTTTAGTGTATCTACAGAACTATTTATTAATAAATAATGGATTACCTATATAGAAGAGATATTTGTTGTACTTTATTATTCTAATATAGGGAAACATGTGTCTGTAGTACACTACTTAGAAAAAAAAATATGATTAGTGGTGGTCACTTATTAAGAACATGTAGATAATAGGGGAGATTGATATTGTGATATGGAAATAGTTTAGAATAAAATTTTTATTTAAATATATTATCAATTCGATGAGAACATAAATAGAGAAGGAATTCTTTGGGATGACGTAGAAATAACATTAATCAGTGAGAATTTATGAAAAAAACTTTACAATACATTCACAATACGTCTATAATATTATTATGGATCACAAAATAAATTTTAATAGGTTTTTTGTTGATTGAAACCCCATAAGTGGAAGAATATTACAAATTGTGACTATCAAAGCTATGAGGAGATAATGACAAGTGTTATGATGGTTGAAATGGAGTTTGGAGAGACCCAATTACCATATAGGATTAATTGAAATAGTAGAGAATTACATATTAGTTTGGGGAAGAATTTTAATTATGGAAGAAAAGGGGAGAAAATTAAACTACCCATTAGAAACAATTGTGGGAAGAAACATTCAGGGAACTTATTTCTTGGGAGTGGAAAGTGATACATGTGTGGAATAGATGACCACGTGTCTCTAAATTTTCATAGTGAGGTGAAGCCACAAAATCTCAATGCAAAACCAAAAGGGGATATGGAGACTTATTAAACGTAAGTTAAATTATTCAATGTTGAAAACATAGGAACTTTTCAAATTTATGTGAAAATTAGAAGATAATGGAGTGAAAAAACCAACAACCTAAGAATAGTCCAAGGGATTAAGTTCATTCTTTCTCAAAAATCACAGCTAAAGATTAGGCTCAAAATGATTTGTTACAATGTAATCTAAATTATATATCCAATATTGAAATTAATTTGTTTGAATCCTATTCAATTAATTCTATTATTTCATGAAATTCTTATATAGAATGTAGAATCAAACCTTGAACTCATAGAAGTAGATTTATTAGTTAAGACACCCAAAGGTATTTTTTGACCTCACCTGTTTTGATAATCCCAATTATGCCTTCACATACTTTGATAATCCCAATTAATGTTTATCTATATTGAAATTCTCTCAATATATGATATTTTGTTATCAAGATGATAATAATGTTAAAATAATCCTTGAGATATGTTAATCAACAGTTATCTATGTTTTTATAGGTTATAAATTAATTCTAACCCAATCTGATATGTGTTGCATAAAACAGATAAGTGTTTGTCACTGATATGCATATAGCTACTGGTACAAAGCTATAGGTACTTAGTCTACCGATATTCAATCTACCGATAGATAGATTCACCGATAAGCTAAGGTCACCGATACGTAGAGCTACCGATATGAACAAGTCCACTGGTAAGCATAAGAACAAGCTACCAATACAAGAGTTGTCAAGTTTTCTGATAGTATAGAGTGAAGATACTGATGTGCATAAGTCTACTGATACAAATAATCACTGGAACTAAGCAAGCTACTCATAGAGACAGCAATACTTAGAGCTACTGATAGAACAAGAGCGACCGATACAGACAGTTACCGACATAATCGAGCTACTGATAGAAGTCTACCGAGCTACCAATAGAAGTCTACCGAGCTACTGATAGAGTAAGTCTACCGATACGAGCTACTGACCGACCTACTGATACACAGACTAGCAACTAATATGAAGTGACTGACATAGTCTACCGATACAAATACAGAGTCACCGATACATCGAGCTACCGATATCCCAAGAGCTACCAATGGATTAAGAGCTACCGATATCCCAAGAGCTACCGATAGAATGAAGTCATCGATATATGTAACTACCAATACAAGTTCAAAAGAGCTACCGATAGAAGGTCCTGCTACAAAAATTCCACTACACACGTCTACCAACAGAAGCCTACTAATGATTGACCAACCAGTCAAACTCTATTATCTCAATACTATTTATTTATTAAGATAACGGTTACATTTGATATTTTTAATGCAGTTAATGTTATTTAATGATATTTGTTGACATGTTAGGGAACCGTACCTTGTACCCATGCAAAATGTAATCATCTTTTTTCCAGAGATGAAAGCTATAGAAGGTAAGATAAAGACCTCGCTGGGATAACAGAGATATATAAAGTGAAGTGGTTGCATACAGAGAGAAAAATAAACTAAGAGGGATAAACAACATTCAAACATGGTGCATTCACACAAGGCTTAATCCATACTCCAAGTGTCCTGAATATACTTGAATCAACTCTTCTAAAGGAAACCACAAGCTGCATCTTGAGTAAAGAACTACAAAAAACACTTTATGCACTCAAGCTAATAAGCTGTACCTGGAACAAGGAAGAAAACGACACTCTGTTTCTCAGAGAAAAACCAGAGAAGGACTCAGAAGCTTTTATGACCAATTAAATGAGTCCAGAGCTACAATTCCGATCACTAAAGATTTTCTAAACTCAATGACATTTTCTTTAGTGATTATTTCATTACATTTAGAGTAGTGTGTGTACCCTATTTTTTACACACACACTGTCTCCTGAGATAAACTGAAGGATTCCTAAATCCTCACTCAAACCCCATAACTCTTTGTTTCACGCTATGGATATTGTTAGAGGTCGAGTAAGACGTGGAAAGCACTGAGCTATTGTTTGTTTTCCCACGTAGAACTTTGGTAGAGGTCTTTGTACATGGACAGTGTGTTCACTATTGTTTACCCCGATCCAGGGTGTAGATCAGTTTATGTAAATTGTTGAGAGGACTAAGTCTTGGCTTGATACTAAACCTCTTGGTTACATCTACTGTGCATTTTAGTTTAAATCCTAAGTATACTATATATATATATATCATATTCTGCTGTTAACTACTTTGAAATACAAAACTATTTTAAAGATACTTTGATATTTAAATTAGAAAGTGTTTATACTTATTGTAAACTAGTAATTTAGTTTCAAAAGATAATTTCATCTTCTGATTAAGTAAACTGAGACCTAATCAATCTTTGAGAAACTAATTGAACATTTACACTCCGTATAAATTCACTACAGTTTAACTTTGGTTCTAACTAGGGGGATTTTAAGAGAAATATTTTTAACAGAAATTTTAATTGGAACACAATTCACCCCACTCTTGAGTATCTACTTCTACCAACACTTGGTATGAAAGGTTTTTTTATTAATACAAATTTTCAAAACATTCTGTTTTTAACTATGATTTTAGTTGCATATTTAAATATCTACAATTTCTGTTAGTTCTAAATTTTATCTCTTTAAAACTATTTTCTAAAATATAGTTATGCACAATAGACTAGAGGGTGCTGCTACTAACTAGACACCTTTCTTCAATGGTACAAATTATGCCCAGTGGAAACTAAAAATGAAAATACATTTAGAGAGTATGGGTTTTGATATCTGGATTGCTATAGAATCTCAATATAAAATTTGAGAAACTGAAAGGACAACTTGTGATGAACCTAAAAGGACTGGTTATAATAATAATTTTAAAGCTATATATGCCATGTATTGTTCTCTAGGAGATGAAGAACTTAATAGAATATCTTCTTTCAAAACTGCTTATGAAATATGGGATACTTTGGGTGTTTCTCATGAAGGAACAACTAATGTTACAGAAATTAGATTAAATACTTATACTATTAAATATGATAATTTTAAAATGAAGACTGATGAACCTATTTCCCACATGTATCTCAGGTTCAATGGGATTTTCAATCCTATGATATCACCTGGAAAGGTTGTTCTAGCAATGGACCAAATCATGAGAATCTTGAGATTTCAACCAGATCGATGGAGGAGAACTTCTGTTTCAATCAGAGAATCATGTGACATTGGTGCTCTACCAATAAAAGAGCTTATTGGAAAATTAATCATGTATGAGGAAGAACATAAGTTAAATAAAAAGAAGATGATGAACACAAGAGAAAATTTGTGGCATTCAAGTCTACTACTTCAAAGAGCAAAGACAAGGAGAAAATGCATGCACCTACTGAAAGTTCAACAAGTGGAGATTTGGATCAGACAATGATGCTGGAATGGCCCAAATAGCTAGGAGATTCAAGTAGTTTTATAGGAAGAAGAAGTTCTTCATAAAATATAACAACAAAGGTAAGTATGACAACAAGGGACATTGGAAGAAGGATTGGAAAAAATATAATAAGAAGGATGATAAAGTTTTCTATGATTGCAAGAGGGAAGGACACATCAAGGCTAACTGTACAAAATTAAAATTCAAGAAAAACATGATTATAAGGACAAGAAGTACAAGAAATCTATGAACGCTACTTGGAGTGCTTCAGAAGACAGCACAAGTGAATCTGAAATATCTGATTCTGAAAAGAATCTTGGCAACATGTGTTTCATGACCAACACATCTGAGGTAACTTCAGATACTCCTGTTTTAAATTCCTATTATTCTGGAAATAACAATGATTCAGACAATGATGAAAATATTTCTAAGGCTGAATTTTTTGAATATAGTAATATTCTAGAAGAAACATTTAATGAACTTCAGGATAAATATTAGTCACTAAAGAAACAACATGCTCTCACTGTCAATGTTAAATCTGCCTTTGATATAGAAAAAGAAAAGAATTCTCAACTGTTAAAGGAAAATACTAAACTGAAAATTTCTAATGAGAAACTTAGAAAGGACTTAGAAAATTTCACAAAGGGAAAATATAAACTTACTCAAATGTTAGTAAAACAAGTTGCACTAATGTACACTACTGGTTTGGGATACCAGCCTAGACAGAGACAGTTCACTAAAACTCTATTTATTCCTAATTCTGAACAAAATTCTTCTTATTCTAGTTCTGGAAATTTATATTCTTCAACTAGTTATTCATATGGTTATAGATCAAATAATTTTCATCTTTCAAAATATATTGATTCTGTAAATTATATGAAACCCATAAGACAAATATGGGTACCTAAAGAGTTGATTTCTAACCTTTCTGGACCCAAGAAGATCTGGGTACCAAAATTATTTTTTATTTAAATCTGTTTTGTAGGAGACCTGTTTGAAGAGTTCTCACAAGAAGGTATGGTACTTGGACAGTGGATGTTCAAGGCACATGTCTGGAGATTATTCGTGCTTCAAAATTTTAATAAAGGTTGATGGAGGCCATGTCACCTTTGGTGGTAATTCTAAAGGAAAAAACATCGGTTTAGGCTAGATTGGTAACACTGATTCAGTTTTGATTTCTAATGTTTTATTTCTTGATGGACTTAAATACAATCTTTTAAGTATTTATCAATTATGTGATGATGGCTTTAATTTTATGTTTGAAAATGAATCTTGTAATTTTTTTAACTCTAAAAATGTTTTAGTATTTTCTGCTTTAAGAAATGAAAATGTTTATCTTGTGGATATGAATTCTTTAGCTAAGAAAAATTTTACTTTTTTAAATGATTTTCATAAAGAGTCTTGGATTTAGCACAGAATATTAGGACACTAAAACATCCACTCACTTAGAAAATTGACTAGGAATAACATGGTTAGAGACCTACCTAAACTTGAATTTCCATCAGATAAAGTTTGTTATCCCCTTCAAAAGGGAAAGCAACATAAAGTTTCTTTTAAATCAAATAAAGAAGTTTCAACTTCTCAACCTCTTGAGTTGGTTCACATGGATTTACTTGGACCTTCCAGAGTTTCTAGTCTAATTGGAAGAACTATGTATATGTCCTAGTAGATGACTTTTCTAGACATACTTGGGTATACTTCTTAGCTCACAAAAGTGAATCTTGTTCTTACTTTATCAAATACTCCAAATCTGTAGAAAAACTTAGGGGCCATAAGATTAAAAATCTAAGAAGTGATCATGGATGTGAGTTTGAAAATCATGATTTTGAATCTTATTGATCACACAATGTCTATAGTCACAACTTTTCTGCTCTTAGGACACCACAACAGAATGGTGTAGTAGAAAGAAAGAATAGAACCCTTCAAGAGATTGCAGGAACCATGCTTAACGAGTCTGACCTGCCTATTTATTTTTGGGCTGAAGATATGAATATAGCTTGTTATATTATTAATAGAGTTCTGATTAGACACGTTCTTAAGAATACCCCATATGAACTATAGAATACTAGAAAACTCAAAGTTAGTTACTTCTGAGTCTTTGGCTGCAAAGTTATTATTCTTAATACAAAGGATAATCTTTCCAAGTTTTCTTCTAAGAGTGATGAAGGAATTTTTATTGGTAATTATTTATCTAGAAAATCTTATAGAGTATTTAACAAAAGAACCAAATGTGTGGAAGAATCTGTTCACATCAAGTTTGATGAAACTGATCCACATGAGCCTAAAACTTCTCTTGAAAATCTTGAAGAAGATTTGACTATTCTGGACCTTAATGATAAAACTAAAGAAGCTGCTGTAAAAATATCTAGTTCTGGACATATTCCAGAATCTGCTTCTGTTGAACAAAAACCTATAGAAAAACATGACATTTCTAGTCTTACCTTTACGAGATCAACAAGGATTCTAAAGAATCATCCTTTTGATGCTGTTGTTGGTAATATTGATAGAGGGACACATACTATAGCATCTCTAAGAAACCAGGTTGAACAACAAGACTTTCTTTCACAGATAGAGCCTAAAAATTTCAATGATTCTATAAATGATGAATTTTGGGTAGTGGATATGCAAGTAGAGTTAAATCAATCTGAAAGAAATAAAGTTTGGGAATTAGTTGACAGACCCAAGGACACATTGACAATAGGAACTAAATGGGTTTTTAGAAACAAAGTTGATGAATCTGGAAACATATTTAGAAGCAAAGCTAGGCCAGTTGCACAAGGATATAGTCAATATGAAGGTA
This sequence comes from Viscum album, assembly GCA_963277665.1. Taxonomy (NCBI): domain Eukaryota; kingdom Viridiplantae; phylum Streptophyta; class Magnoliopsida; order Santalales; family Viscaceae; genus Viscum; species Viscum album. Next base: position 1,127,368,716 of record OY728150.1, on the reverse strand, counting down.
TATACTATGATAAAACCTTTGCACCTGTAGCTAGATTAGAATCCATTAGGATTATACGTTCCTATGATACTCATCTGAATTTCAAGTTATATCAAATGGATGTAAAAAGTGATTTTCTAAAAGTTTTTTCAATTAAAGATGTTTTTGTGGAAAACCCACCTGGATTTATTAATCATCATTTTCCAAATCAGGTTTTCAAACTTTCTAAAGCTTTATATGGTTTAAAACAAGCTCCAAGAGCTTGGTATGAAAGACTTAGTAAATTTATTATTTCAAAAAGTTTTACTAAAGGGATTACTGACCCAACTCTTTTTATTAAAATAATTTCTAAAGATGTTTTAGTAGTACAAATCTATGTTGATGATATTATTTTTGGATCTTCTAAACACTATTTATGTACTGATTTTTCAAAGAGTATGTAAAATTAATTTGAAATGATTTTGATGGTAGAACTCAAATATTTTCTTGGATTTCAAGATTTTCAAAATGGAAATGGTATAATTTTGAATCAAAGTAAATATAGAAAGGATCTTTTAAAATGTTTTGTTCTGGATAGTATTAAAGAAAGTGAAACTCCTATGATTACTATATGTAAATTGGATACAGATGAAACTAGGAAAGTAGTGGATCAAACCAATTACAGAGGTATGATTGGAAGCTTACTTTACCTTACTGCTAGTTGACCAGATATTATGTTTATTGTATGTATGTGTACAAGATTTCAAGATAATCCAAAAGAATCTCATTTTCTTGTTGTTAAAAGAATTTTTAAGTATCTTAAACACACTATAAACTTAGGTTTTTTTTACCCAAAAGGACAATACTTTGAGTTAATGAGTTATTCAGATGCTGATTTTGCTAGTTTTAAGTTGGATATAAAAATCACATCAGGAACATGTCATTTATTGGGAAAATCCTTAGTATCTTGGTGTAGTATGAAGCAGAATTTTGTAGCTTTGTTCACTGCCGAAGCAGAGTACATAGCTACTGGTAGTTGCTATGCACAAATTCTATGGATGAAACACACTCTTTTGAACTATGGAAATGACTTTAAGCATGTCTCTATCAACTGTGACAACACTAGTGTAATAAACATTTACACTACTGGAAATAGTGGATATACCAATGGTTCTAAACCGTTGGTATAGGCTGTAAAACCGTTGGTATATTCTATACCAATGGTTTTCCAAACCGTAGGGAAGTAAGTCGTGGGGAAAGATCTATACCAACGGTTTGAAGTAAACCGTTGGGATATCCCACTCTATGTATTTATTTCCCAACGGTTCAACAAGAACCATTGGTATAGGTTTACCCAATGGTTTAGAACTGTTGGGAATTCTATAATTCTGATCTTATACCAACGGTTCACAACCGTTGGTATAGATTTTTTCCTAACGGTTTTAATAATACCATTGGGAAATAAATGATTTTGATCTTATACCAACAGTTGTAAACTGTTGGTATAACTTTTTTCCCAACGGTTTCAATGAAACCGTTGGAATATGTTTAAGTATAGTTTTTTACCAACGGTTTATTGAACCGTTGTTATACTTATTTCTAAAAGTATACCAACGGTTTACAATCGTTGGTATTCTGTATTTCCAGAATTGTTGCACAACAGCCCCTCCAGTAGCCCCTCCAGTGCATACACCTGCATAAAAAAACACTGACATACTTAAAACAACAAAAAGAACACCACCTCTTTGATTAGAGACATGGTGAATAATTACCCATTTGAATCTTTATATGAAAAAAATCATCCAGTATAGTTGAATCAGAGTTTCAATAAATCAAATATTACTTACACCCATTACAATCTTCATATGACAACCACTTTTATAATATATGGTGAAAAGGTATTTTCATAGGAGTCTCATCACTTGTGACTCCAGAAGTGCCACACCGGGCCTCAAATTGAGGATGGGTTGACTGGTACATGTCACATATGATCCATGGATCATTTTCCTAAAGTTTCAACACAATCAGAATCTGTTTGATCGGTTTGGCATATGTACGTAAAATATTATCCATTTTGAACAAAAGAGAGGTATTTTGGGTGGTCCCCGACTCACGGTGACTTGGATTAAGGCAGGGTTGACTCTTACACATCACATATGACCCATGGATCGTTTTCCTAAAGTTTCAATAGAATCCAAAGGCATTTGGTCTGTTTCCCATATGTCATTTGTTGATATCACTTACAATTTAGTTCATTTTGAAGAAAAGAGAGACTGTTTGAGTGGTCCTGGCCACACTGTGGCTCGGATTGAGGCAGGGTTGACTCATACATGTCAAATATGAACCATGGATCGTTTTCCTAAAGTTTCAACAGAATCTGAAGGTGCTTGGTTGGTTTGGCGTATGTCAACTGTTGTTTTCACTTAAAATTAAGTCCATTTTAAACAAAAGAGAGACACTTTGAGTGGTGTCGACCACACCGGGCCTCGGATTGAGGCGGGGTTGACTCGTACACGTCACATATGTTCCATGGATCGTTGTCCTAATGTTTCAACACAATCAGAATCCGTTTTATTACTTTGGCGTATGTATGTAAAATATTGTCCATTTTTAACAAAAGATAGAAAGTTTGGGTGGTGTCAGCCTCACCGTGCCTCGGATTGAGGCATTATTGACTCTTACACATCACATATGACCCATGGATCTTTTTCTTAAAGTTTCAATAGAATCCGAAGGTGTTTGGTCATTTTCTCGTATGACAGTTGTTGATTTCACTTACAATTTACTCCATTTTCAACAAAAGAGAGACAGTTTTAGTGGTCCTAGCCACAACATGGCTCGTATTGAGGCGAAGTTTACTCGTACAAGTTACATATGACCCATGGATCGTTGTCCTAATGTTTCAACAGAATCCATAGGAGTTTGGTCAGTTTTTCGTATGTCAGTTTTTGTTTTCACTTAAAATTAAGTACATTTTAAAAAGAAGAGGCACTTTCAGTGGTGTCGGCCACACCGGGCCTCAGATTGAGGCGGCGTTGACTCATAAACGTCACATATGAGTCAGGAATCATTTTCCTAAAGTTTAAACACAATCAGAATCCATTTGATCGGTTTGGCGTATGTACATAAAATATTGTCCATATGGAACAAAAGAGAGGCAGTTTGGGTGGTCCTGGCCCCATGGTGCCTCAGATTGAGGCAAGGTTGACTTTTACATGTCACATATGACCCATGGATCGTTTTCCTAAAGTTTAAACAGAATATAAAGGTGTTTTGTCAGTTTCCCGTATGTCAGTTGTTGATATCACTTACAATTTAGTCCATTTTGAACAAAAGAGAGACAGTTTGAGTGGTCCCGGTCACACCGCTGCTCGGATTGAGGCGGGGTTGACTCGTACATGTCAAATATGACCCATGGATCGTTTTCCTAACGTTTCAATATAATCATAAGTCATTTGATTGGTTTGACGTATGTCAGTTGTTGTTTTCACTTAAAATTATGTCCATTTTAAACAAAAGAGAAATAGTTTGAGTGGTTTCGGCCACACTGTGGCTCAGATTGAGGCAATATTGACTTGTAAACATCACATATGACCCATGGATCATTGTCCTAAAGTTTCAATAGAATCCTAAGGCATTTGGTCGGTTTCCCGTATGACAGTTGTTGATTTCACATACAATTTAGTCCATTTTGAAACAAAAGGGAGATAGTTTCAGTGGTCCCGGTCACACCGCGGCTCAGATTGTGGCAGGGTTGACTAATACACGTCACATATTACCCATGGATGATTTTAATAATGTTTCAATAGAATCAGAAGACTTTTGGTTGGTTTGGCGTATGTCAGTTGTTTTCACTTAAAATTATGCCCATTTTAAACAAAAGAGAGAAAGTTTGAGTGGTCTCGGCCACACCGCGGCTCGGATTGAGGCGGTGTTGACCTTCACATGTCACATATGACCCATGGATCGTTTTACTAAAGTTTCAACAGAATCCAAAGGCTTTTGGTTGGTTTGGTGTATTGGTCAGTTGTTGCTTTCAGTTAAAATTAAGTCCATTTTAAACAAAAGAGAGCCACTTTGAGAGGTATCGGCCACACCGGCCTCGGATTGAGGCGAGGTTGACTCGTACACATCACATATGAGCCCCTGGATCATTGTTATAATGTTTCAACACAATCAGAATCCATTTGATTGGTTTTGGAGTGATGTACGTAAAATATTTTCCATTTTTAACATAAGAGAGACAGTTTGGGTGGTTGTGGGTCACACCGCACCTCGGATTGAGGTGGGGATTTACTCTTACACATCACATATGACCCAATGGATCATTTTCCTAATGTGTCAATAGAATTCAAAGGCGTTTGGTCGGTTTCCCGTATGACAGTTGTTAATTTCACTTACAATTTAGTACATTTTCAACAAAAGAGAGACATTTTGAGTGGTCCTAGCCACACCACGGCTCAGATTCAGTCGGTGTTGACTCTTACACGTCACATATAACCCATGGATCATTTTTCTAATGTTTCAATAGAATCTGATGGCGTTTGGTCAGTTTGTCTTATGTCCGTTGTTGTTTTCACTTAAAATTAAGTCCATTTTAAACAAAAGAGAGTCACTTTGAGTGGTTTCGTCTACATCGTTCCTCATATTGAGTCGGGGTTGACTCGTACACGTCACATATGGGCCATGGAATATTTTCCAAAAGTTTAAACAAAATCATAATCCGTTTGATCGGTTTGGCGTATGTACGTAAAATATTGTCCATTTTGAACAAAAGAGAGACAGTTTGAGTGTGTGTCGGCCACACCGGGCCTCGGATTGAGGCGGGGTTGACTCGTGCACATATCATATGAGGCATGGATCATTTTCCTAAAGTTTCAATATAATCCGAAGGTGTTTGGTCAGTTTCTCGTATGACAGTTGTTGATTTCACTTATGATTTTGTTCATTTTGAACAAAAGAGAGATAGTTTGAGTGGTCTCGGACACACCACGGCTCAGATTAAGGCGGGGTTGACTCATACACGTCACATATGACCCATGGATCGTTTTACTAAAGTTTCAACAGAATCCTAAGGTTTTTGGCCAGCTTTCAAGGAACTGTTGGTATATAAGTGTTGGGAAAAAATGTTATTTCCAGTAGTGATTGTTGTCCATTTCAAATAATCCCGAGACACATTGAGTGGTTTCAGCCACAATGGGCCTCAGATTGAGGATGGGAGGACTCGTATACATCAATAATGACTCGTGGAATGTTTTCCGAAAGGTTCAATAAAATACAAATGCGGTTGATTGGTTTTCCTTATGTCAGTTATTGTTTTCACTAAAAATGAAGTCAATTTTAAACTATAGAGAGACACTTCGAGTGGTGTCGGCCACACCACACCTCATTTTGAGGCTGGATTGAATCGTACATGTCAAATATGACTCATGGATCATTTCCCTAAAGTTTCAATGGAATCCGAATGCGTTTGGTCAGCTTTCCATATGTCAGTTGTTTTTTCACTTAAAATGATATCCTTTTGAAACAAAAGAGAGACCCATTGATTCGTTTCGGCCACACCGGGCCTAGGATTGAGGCGAATGTGACTCATACTCATCACATATGACTCATGGGTCGTTTTAATAAAGAGAAAACACATTCCAAATGTGTTTGGTTGGTTTTCCGTATGTCATTTGTTGTTTTCACTTAAAATTATGTCCATTTTAAACAAAAGAGATACGCTTTGAGTGGTGTTGGGCAAACCACATCTCATATTGAGGCATGGATGACTCGTACACGTCACATATGTTCCATGGATCATTGTTCTAAATTATCAACACAATAAGAATCTATTTGGTCAGTTTTTCATATGCCACGTTTTGTTTTCACTTAAAATGAAGTCCATTTTAAACTATAGAGAGACACTTCAAGGGGTGATGACCACACCACGCCTTGTATTGAGTTAAGGTTGACTCATACATGTCACATATGACTCATGGATCATTTCCCTAATGTTTCAATAGAATCTGAATGCGTTTAGGTCGGTTTTCTGTATGCCACGTGTTGTTTTGACTTAAATTGATGACCTTTTGAAAAAAAAAAGACACTTTGAGTGGTGTTGACAACACCACGCCTTGGATTGAGGCAGAGCTGACTCATACACATCACATATGAACTATGTATCATTGTGATAATGTATCAACACAATAAAAATCCGTTTGGTTGGTTTTCTGTATGTACTTAAAATGTTGTCCATTTTAAACAAAAGAGAGATCCCGACCACACCGCGGCATGGATTTAGGTGAGGATTAATCCTATAAATCACATATTACCCATGGATATTTTTACAAAGTTTCAATAGAATCCAAATGAATTTGGTCAGTTTTCCATATGTCAACTGTTGTTTTCACTTAAAATGAAGTCCATTTTAAACAAATGAGAGGCCCTTTATGTGGTGCCGACCACACCGCGCTTTGGATTGAGGTGGGGTTGACTCATAAACACCACATGTGACTCATGGATCATTATTCCTAAGCATGATGAGTCCATCCACGAGTGTTTAACTTGTACCCATGTCTTATCCTAACAATTAACAGGTAAACCAAATGAAACAGGGCATAATTCACATAACATGGAGAATGTACAATAAGGATTTGTATTCAAATTAAAGAATATCATCACATGCATTTGATGAGCATGAGCTAATAAGATTACCAAAAAATTCATATTGTTCAAGACATAAAAAAATGGAATAATCCTAAATATCATTGCATGATCATAGAAATAAAAAAGGCATGTGAAATCAACATGCCCACAATTACATATCATCCATGAGGTATAACATTTAATCAACTTGTAAAAGAATTATACATAAGTCATATGAGTCTCATTTACTTGCATACATAGTGGTATAAAAGGAAAATGTTATTCATGTCTGGGGGGCTGTCCGGGGTCCAAGGAGGAGGGTGGAGGCTATCCGGGGAGCTATCAGGGGTCCAGGGAGGGTGGGGAGCTGTCCGAGGGGCCATCCAGGGACCAAGGAGGAGGGTGGGGGATGTCTGAGGGGTTATTCAGGGACTAGGGAGGAGGGTGTGGGGGCTGTCCGTGGTCCAGGGAGGAGGGGGGGCTGTCTGGGGGGTGTCCAGGGGGCTGTCTGGGGACCAAAGAGGGGGGGGGGGTCGTCCGGGGGGCTGTCCGGGGACCAAGGAGGAGGGGGGCTGTCCGGGGGACCAATGAGGAGGGTGGGGGGCGGGGGGGGGAAATCCGGGGGCTGTTTGGGGGGCTATCCAGTGACCAAGGAGGAGGGTGGGGGGCTGTCCGGGGGCAGTCCAGTGGGCTATTCGGGGGGTGTCCGGGGGGCTGTCCGGGGTCCAGGGAGGAGGGTGGGGTGGATGTACATGGAGCTGTCCGGGAGACTGTTCGGGGACCGAGGAGGAGCGTGGGGTGATGTCCGGGGGGGGGGGGGGCTGTCTGGGGTCCAAGAAAGAGTGTGGGGGCTATCTGGGGGGTGTCTGGGGGGCTATCCAGGGACCATAGAGGACGGTGGAGGGGTTATACAAGGTCCTGGGTGGAGGGTGGAGGATGGACTATATATGGTCTTGGGTGGAGGGTGGGAGGGGGTTGTTCAGGGTCCAGGAGGGGGGGGGGGCTTTCCAGGTTTCAGGAAAGAGGGGGTGGGCTGTCCAAGTTCCAGGAGGGGGGTGTATAGGGTCCAAGAGGGGGTGTCCATGGTCCAGGAGGAGGGGGGATTTGTTAAAGAGAGTAAATCCCCATATAAATCTTTGAAAATTATCTAAACCCAATCCAAACAACATCACAATTCCAATCGATCACCCAACCAACATCTAATTCATCCTCAATATCAGTAACCTTCCCATTATTCCTTGAACAAAAACTATAAATACAAAAACACATATCCATTTTTTGAACTAAACTAAAGTCCATAGATAAAACCATATCACCCCACTAAAAAAATGGAAAACCACCTACGACACTACCCCAACCGTCCGCAATCACTTCACATGGAACATCCATATATCCATTACGTACCTCAAGACAATATGACTAAACAAGCTCTTTATCATCTTTGAGTGGGGATACATCTCACCAGGCACCTCCATTGGTTCATATGGTTCACTAAATACACGGAAGGACTGGATAAGTAGACTTCAAATAATGTTGATCCATACAATCATGAAACATAAGTATTGAAGAAAAAAAAAACAAATCAAAGTGCACTTGTTGGGTATTCGATCCCATAAACATCACAAAATGGTTTATACCAAATTAAAACAGAAAACAAAAATAATAGATGCAAAACATTTAAACAAAGGTAGTACTTTTAGTATTAGAGTATAGAACTACAAAATTCTTTGATTTAAGATGGATCTATCAAGTGGAACGAGTTTCTCAATCTGGGTATAGAGAGATCGCTCATGTTTAGGTCAAATAAAAATAGAAAATAAAAAATTAGATGAAGAACATTAGAACTGAGAAGTAGGACTTACAGATTTGATGTCTAGAACAAAAAAATTGTTTGATCGAAGAGGATGGATGGAGTATCATACTGGTAAGGAGAGAGCGTCGGGAAAGAATCCATTTTAGGGTTGTAGTCACTCGAAGAAGGAATTGGGGGATATCTGTATTTGGAGGGAATTTTTCCCAATGGTTTTTAAAAACCGTTGGTAAAGGTGATTGAATATGAAGTTTCCCAACGGTTTCATTGAACCATTGGGAAATGTGTGTGTTTTACAACAGTTTATGTAAACCGTTGGTAAAAGTGGTCCAATTTTGAGATATCCCAACGGTTTAATGAAATTGTTGGGAAAGAGGTCTGTAATCCACATATGCCAACGGTTTTCTAAAACCATTGGCATCAAAGTGTTGGTATAGCTCTCCATTCTAGTAGTGTTCGAGGAACTCTGTATCTCACTCTAGGATGAAACACATTGATGTAAGGAACCATTTCTTGAGAGATCATTACAAAAAAGGGTGATATTATTCTTCAGTTTATAGGTACTTGAACATCAATTAGATGACATTTTCACCAAACCTTTGAGTTCGGATAAGTTAAGTTACATTAGACATGAGTGGGAATGATTAAACTTGATCGGTAGCTACCTCAATGATATAAATTCTCACCGATGTAAATCCTCATTGATGTAAATCCTTACCGATGTAAATTCTCACTTATTTAAATCCTCACTGATATAAATCCTCAGCGATGTAAATTATCACTGATAAACCCTACCGATGAGTGTGTTGTTTTAAACTTCTATCTACTGCCATAATCTGAATCATTTTTACATTAGCTGATTTTATTTATTTATTTTATGATTCCTAAATTATAGAATCAAAGTCTGAGATACTTCTCAATCCGCTGAGCCTCAAACCCTTTACCCTCAAACCTTAACTCTTGAATCTTTCGAGAACCCTAAATCCCTCAAATACGAGATGGAAAAAAGCAAAATCCCTTATGTTAGAGATGTTTCTGATTAGCCTTAGGAAAAGAAGAAGAATTATGATCCATAAGAAAGTGGATGTGCTAGCATAATATGATCAGGAAGATGGCCAATAAATCCTCATTTTCATAATAGAGTTATTGTGATCGAAAAAGCGCTCTGTGTGGAATGGCTGCTGGCAAGTAAATTGTTAGTGCTCAAAGTACCGAAAGATCAAAAGTGGGTAGATTGTTTTTTGAACAACAATGGTCCCAACTATCCGAAGCTAGGGAAACAGTTTTATGACTATGTACATTTTTAGAAATCTGATGATTAGAACTGAGTAACTTTGTTTGTGAATGGAAAAGAGTTGTCCTTTTCATCGACAGAGTTGGATGAATGTCTGAAAGTTCCACACTAAGGTGTATCTGGATCTGTATCGAGAGATATACCACCTACTAGAGATATCTTTGATTATGAGATAGCATTGGAGGAACTCACCAGTGATGGAAATCGAAGACAAGTAGTAGCTGCTGAAATGGATGGAGAGAACAGATTGATGATCAAGTTTGTTCAGCACGTCTTAATACCAAGGAGAGGAGACTTTGCAAATTTAAGATATCAGGATATCTATCTCCTACATCTGTTGAGACATGGAGTCAAGGTGAATCTACGCATATGGCTGATGACTCAAATGGAGGATTTGATGAGAACCAAGTCAAAAACTAATTCCTTGTTCTTTGCCATGTTGATATCAGTAATGATCAAAGTGAAAGGAATAGTTGTGTCTCAAGATGAGACAGTGGTAGTAAGGAACAATTTATGTGTCACCAGTACAGTTTTCAAATACATGAAAATAAATTAGAACCCATTGAGAGGAGAATGGGTCACTGATGACAAGGTGTATGATAAGTTCAATCCTCTGGATCATCCTTCAAGACCAAAGGATGTGAGGGATCCAAGTCTGGGAGCTGAATAAGAGGAGCCAGAATACAGTGATGATTCAGAAGAGGAAGAGTCCTTTGCTAATGGAGGAGGATACCCTGAATTACCTCCTAGCCCAGCTCCTGAAAATCTAGATCAACATAAATCAGATAAGGAAGAATCTGGTTTAGAGGATGTTCAAGTGGCTGCTGTAGAGAATGAAGAAGATACTCATGAAAGTGAAGAGTCTCAGTCAGCTGATTTGAGCCTTAGTCTAGTGATTTTACAATCATTAGTGCTTTCTAATGATTCAAATGAAGTTTACATACCCTTGCCTATTTTGGAAGACCCACCAGCTATTGCATAGAAAGAATTGATAGTAGAAGATTCTCCTAAAAAAGGAAGACCTGATAAGAATTCTGTTGAGAATGTTGTTGTTTTACTTAAAGATGCACCAGTTGAGGGGGGAGAATCAAACCATGTTTGGAAGCGTTAAAATGGCTGTTGATATTGAGGACTGGGCAGAAGACCCAGGTTTTGTGGTCTGTGGTTTAGACTATCCTGATTCTATGAATGAAGCATCTCTAAATAGACTAAAAATCATTTATGATGTTGAGTCTGAGTTGCCACCTGAAAATGTGGTCAGAATGCATGACCTTGATACGTTGAAGAAAAATCATAAGGACAGTTTTATGGAAGAGGTAATGATGATGGAAGTTTCTCTGGTATCAACAATTCAATCGATCATGACTGACTCAATGGTCAGTTTTTCATATAAAAGAGTACCTATTGTAGTTGATCCTGATGATATGATCACTATGGATGACCTTGAATCCTTACAGGATGAGATGAAAGAATTTTTTAGTGCCTCAGTTGCTGAGATGAAGCACTATTTTGTTGAAGAGATGAGTATGTTGGAAAGATCTTTTGAACCCTCTCTTGGTTGTAATTTTTCAACATTTATGACAGAAATAATTGAAGAATTTAAATATTTACAAACTCAAATATCTAGACTGGAAGTAGATCTTGAAGCTATAAATAAATCTATTGTCTCTTTGGACTCTTACATGAGTTAAAAATCCAAATAGACAAGGACATAACCTATGTCATGAGTTTTGTAAGTCAGATGGTTTTAGTGTTCGCAGGTTTTAAAACCTCCATAAAAGATCATGTTAAAACCCAGGATTCTCAAGTCCAAAATCATATTAGTGGGTTGACCAAAAACTTCACGGAAATAGTAACATTCTCTATTGTTTCTGTTGCTTATAAACCCTTAGTGGATTTTAATCAGATTCGAGCTATGATGAAGGGGGATCTTGGTTCAGTTTCAACCTGTGGCTCTGTAGACTCATCCGAACTGAGAAAAGTTGTTCTTTCTACTAGATATTCAGCTAGAGAAATAATGAAGATAGTACAAGACTATCTGAGAGAATCTTCTGCCTCTCAGAAAGAAGTGAAAGAAAAAGTGGACTCCTATTTCCAAAATATTTACACAAAGCATCAACTCAACAATCACTTCAAACTTATATTGTAAAATCTGAAGTTACCACCTGTCAATCATGCCTTTAGAGAGAAAGTCAGCAAACTAAGGGTATTGACTCCAGTGTTGGACAAATTTATGGAGAACAAGGATGAATTCATATCTGCTATGGAGAGAGGAGGATGCATAATTATGGATTTCAGAAATCTATTGTTGCCTTTCCTGCATGTCGATGCTAGGATAGTGATTATACATCCATCCTTACCTGCCTCTACCTCTACTGCTTCTCCTATTCAGATGACTCCTGTCCAAGTAATTCGAAGCCTCACACCTATGATCACTCAAATAACTCCTCAATACGTGCTCGGAACAGTGTCAGTGGCTCAGCCTCCTGTGATCATCTTTGGAATTCCTAAGCCTTCACCTAAATCCACACCACCTGAATCCTCTTCTGATTCAAAGGGAAAATCTCCCATTGAGGATGTGTATTTAAAACATGGCAAGGATGTTTGTTATGAATCCCTTGTATTTTGTTTTCTTTCTATGTACCTTTTTAAAACATATAATACAAGTGGCTTTCCTTTCTTTTTCATTGTGTTCCTTTCTCTATTTTTTTGTTTCCCACTTTTTGATTATCACAAAGGGGGATAAATATTACTAAGTATCAAAGAGGGAAAAATATTACTAAGTATCAAAGAGGGAGAAATATTCACCTAGGGGGAGACATATTATCTAAGGAAAAGCTACCATGCTTTTCCCCTCTGATATCATTGCATTTTATTTTATCTCTGATACAATTAATCATTATTTTAAACCTATAAAATCATAAGTTGTGATTATCAAAAAGGGAGAGATTGTTGACCTCACCTGTTTTGATAATCCCAACTATGCCTTCACAAACTTTGATAATCTCAATTAATGTTTATCTATATTCAAATTCTGTCAATATATGATATTCTATTATCAAGATGATAATAATGTTAAAATAATCCTTGAGATATGTTAATTAATGGTTATCTATGTTTATATAAGTTATAAATTAATTCTAACCCAATCAGATAAGTGTTGCATAAAACAGATAAGTGTTTGTCACTAATCTGCATATAGCTACTGGTATAGAGCTACCAGTACTTAGCCTACCAATAGACAGTCTACCGATAGACAGAGTCACCGATAAGCTAAGGTCACCAATATGCAGAGCTACCAATATGAACAAGTCCACCGGTATGTATAAGAACAAGCTACCGATACAATAGTTTTCAAGTTTTCTAATAGTACAGAGTGAAGCTACTGATATGCATAAGTCTACCGATACAAATAATCACTAGAAGTAAGAAATCTAATTATACAGACACCAATACTTAGAGTTACTGATAGACTAAGAGTGACTGATACAGACAGTTACCGATAGAATTGAGCTACCGATAGAAGTCTATCGAGCTACCGATAGAAGTCCACCGAGCTACCGATAGAGTAAGTCTACCGATACGAGCTACCGACCGGCCTACTGATACACATACTAGCGACTGATAAGAAGTGACTGACATAGTCTACCGATACAAGTACAGAGTCACCGATACATCGAGCTACTGCTATCCCAAGAGCTACCGACATCCAAAGAGCTACCGATAGAATAAAGTCATCGATATATATATCTACTGATACAAGTTCAAAAGAGCTACCGATGGAAGGTCCTGCTACACAAAGTCCACTACACACATCTACCAACAGAAGTCTACTAATGATTGACCAACCAATCAAACTCTATTCTCTAAATACTATTTATTTATTAAGCTAAAAGTTACATTTGATTTTTTAATGCAGTTAATGTTATTTAATGATATCTGTTGACATGTCAATGAACCATACCTAGTGCCCATGAAAAAAGTAATAATTCCTTTTTGCTGGAGCTGAAAGCTATAAAAGGGAAGATAAATACCTATCCGAGATAACATGGAGATAGAAAGTGAATTGGTTTCATAAAGAGTGCACAATAAACTAAGAGGGCTCAACAACATTCAAACGTGGTGCATTCACACAAGGCTTCATCCATACTCCAAGTATCCTGGATATACTTGAATCCACTCTTCTGAAGGAAACCAGAAGCTACATCTTGAGTGAAGAACTACAACAAACACTTCAAGAACTCAAGTAGATAAGCTATACTTAGAACAAGGAAGAAAACATCACACTGTTTTTTAGAGAAAACCCAGAGAAGGACTCAGAATCTTTTATGACCAATTAAACGAGTCTAGAGCTACAGTTCCAATCACTAAAGCATTTCTAATCTCATTCACATTTTCTTTAGTGATTCATTCTTTACATTTGAAGCAGTGTGTGTACCCTATTTTTTACACACACACACACTGTCTCCTAAGATAAAATGGAGGATTCTTAAATCCTCACTCAAACTCCATAACTCTTTGTTGCCCACTGTGGATAGTGGTAGAGGTCGAGTAAGACCTGGACAGCTATGTGCTGTTGTTTGTTTTCCCATGTAGAACTGTGGAAGAGGTCTTTGTACCTAGACAGTGTGTTCACTGTTGTTTACCCCGATCCAGGGTGTGGATCATTTTATGTAAATTGTTGAGAGGACTTAGTCTTGGCTTGATACTGATCCTCTTGGTTACATCTACTGTGCATTTTAGTTTAAATCATATGTATACTATATATATCATATTCCGCTGTTAACTACTTTGAAATACAAAACAATTTTAAAGATACTTTGATAGTTAAATTAGCAAGTGGTTATACTTATTGTAAACTAGTAAGTTAGTTTCAAAAGTTAATTTCATCTTCTGATTAAGTTAACTGAGACCTAATCAATATTTGAGAAACTAATTGAACATTTACACTCTGTATAAATTCACTATAGTTTAACATTATTTCTAAATTGGGGGATTTTAAGAGAAATATTTTAATAGAAATATTAATTGGAACTCAATTCACCCCCTCTTCAATATCCACTCCAACCAAAAGTATTTTCAGATCATCGAAGGTATATAGAAACAGTAGTGTAATATTTGGGGAGCACAATATCAGATAAAATCTAGTAGTCATTCCCATGGTGGAATTAAATACTATATATTGGATGGACTAGCTCTCAAAGTGTAATGTTAAGACCAACTATAGAAGAAAGGAAATTTTTGTGGCCATGAATGAACAAACTTGAGTTATTTTAGAAGGATAGATATCTTATAATGAATACTGTATAGAAGAAACTCATATAGCCTTATTTATGGAGATGATTGGTAATGAGGGAGAATAAAATAAAATTATTTTGATGGAGAATCTCCCCTTTGTTCATGAATTTATTGATGTATTTAATAAATTGTTTCTTATACCTTTTCTAGATAAAGAGGAAGTCTTGTTTATTTAACTCATACCTAGATCCAATATAATGTTTAATAATCCATATATAATGGAATATATGAGGTTATATGAATTAAATAATCAATATCATGATCTTTTGGAGAAGTGTTTCATTCAACCTTGTTTGTCTCCTTGGGGAGAACCCATTATCTTATAAATAAGATAAATGATTGATGTGGCAATGTAATTTTTATTTATAACATAATGGGATCTGAAAGAATAAAAAATATCATCTATTAAGGATTGATGATTTCATTAATCTTCTTCATGGGCTCAGTTATTCTCTATGATTGACCTATAATAAGGGTATCATTAATCAAAATTAGTGAAATTAGATATCATAAAGAATAACTTATAAATAAAGTATTAACAATATGAGTTTTTTGACCATTAGATTAAATAATTCTCATATTATAACTATAAATTTTACGAATAAGTTATTTAAGGACTTCCTTGATAAATTTATTGCATTATTTATTGGTGATATTATTATATATTCTTAAATTCAAGAGGATCATGAGGATAATATAGTATTTTTATTAAAAAAATATAAAGAAGGAGAGTCTTTTTTGAGAATATAGTAAATGTGAGTTCTGGTTATAATAAGTTTCATTATTAGGATACATTTTAACCAGTGAATGAATCATAGTTGATCATACCAAGATTATGTTTGTCTAGAAGTGGACTCATCATATTATAGTAACTAATATTTTTAGTTTCCTTAATATCATATGATACTACATATGACTTGTGACAAATTTGTGATAGCTTTATAATCTGCTAACTAAGTTAACTAGAATGTGACTGAACTTTATTTGGTCAAAGGAGTGTGAAGAAAGCTTCCAAGATTAGAAGAGGAAGATGGTTAGTTCACCTTTGAAAACTCTAACCTCTATCAATAAAATATTTTATATCTATAATGATGAATATATGAAAGATATTGGATGCGTTATCATGAAAAATGAGAATGTCGTCTCCTATTAATTGTGATAGTTAAATATTTGTTAAATGAGTTATCCTACCCATGAACGAAAGTTAGCTATAGTAATTTTTTATTTAAAAATATGGAGACACTATATTAATGGAAAAGTTGTTATATATACACCAATCACTAGAGTTTTAATTATATACTAAAAAGTATATTAACATGAGTTAAAGGATATGGTTAAAACCTACAAATTATAATGATTATTCAATTCAATATCCCCATGGTAGAGAATAAAATACACTATTGAATTATGTAGATAAGATCTTGGTGTTATTAAAATGAAGGGGATTGAAATAGATCTATTAATAAAGTACCTAGTATCGTTGGTCGTGGGAATAATAAGAGAAGAAACAATGTTAGTCAAATCCCGAATGATTTATCTTTTTTCACTGTTGAAGAAGTTCTAAAAATGAAAAAATGGCAATCCATTGATGAAATAGGAAACAGAGGTTGTGATAAATGGTAAATTTAAAGAATTAAATATTAATCAAGATGGTTTACTGAAATTTGGTACAATTATATGTATTCCACCTATTCTAGAAATAAATAAATAGATAATGGATGATGTTCTTATCCCTAATTTTTTAATTTTTCCTAGAAGTGATAAAATGTATAGGACCATAATGATCATTATTGGTGGGATAATATGAAATGATATATTTTCATGTACACTAAAATGTGCATGGTTTTTCAGAATGTAAAGGAAGAGAAAAAATTCTCTAAATGGGTAATACAACCATTACACATACCAATATGAAAGTGGGAAAAATCACTATGGACTTTTTCACTGGCCATCATAAGACATCCAAGGGACATAATTCTATATGTGTAATTAAAGATAGATTGAAAAAGTGATTACATATAATTTTTATAGTAAATGACTTTCCATTGGGAATCCAAGCTTTCTAATATATTAATGACATAATGATACTCTAGAGAGTACAACTTTTGATATTGGGTTAATGAGATCCCAGAATTAATTCGAAGTTCAAGGGGTGTCTTAAAATGGATAGCAATACAAAAGTAAAAATGAGTAGAACATATTATCCTCAAACTGATGGGTGATATAAGAAGAGTATTAAAACCCTGGATGACATGTTACATGAATTCTCACTTTATTTTCAGGGTAGTTGGGATCAACATCTCCCTCTTTTTTAATTCTCCAATAACAACTGTTTCCACTCATGAATTCAAGTGAATACTTTTGATGCACTCTATAGAAAAATGTATATAACTCTGACATGTTGGGTTGATGGTGTAGAAGGGAAACTATTAGTATTTTAATTGTAAATGAGACAGAAAAATGTACATGTGATTCAAAACACATCAAGGTTTTTATGATCCCAAAAAAGTTATGCTAACAAGCAATGAAAGTACATATAATTTCACATTGGGGGCATTGATTTTATCAATATATCACTATAGAAAGGAGTTATGATATTTGTAGAGAATGTAAAACTAAGTCTTAGGAACATTGGACTATTTTATATTCTCAAGCATGTTGGAGTGGTTTCTAATCAATTAACCCTAACACTAAATCTTTCTAATGTAGATGGCGTATTCTACATGTCCATACTAAGAAAGTATGTGTATATACAATTATATTGAATTGATAAAAATGGATTATAATTGGAATATGAATTTCAATTTGAGGGGGATCCAACCCAGAACCATGACTTAAGTGATCAAGTGTTGAGGAATAAGATAACATGACATATAAAAGTCCTATTGAAGAGGCTACATGGGAACCTGAAGATGAAATGCAGAAAATACCCCCATTTATTATGAAGTAGGAAAAAGAAAATCAAGGATAAAATTTATTAATGTGGGAGAATGAAACCACTTAAAAATTCATCCTTTGACTAATAAAAGAACTATTTTATCATAATGACTATTTTATTATATTTCATAATGGAAGTACATCGATGTAATATTACCAAAAAATAATACATTTTATGTGATGATACCAATTGATACAAAGAAGACTAGTATAGAGATATAAAATACAAACAATATTGACCATGAAATACTATACTCTATAGGTTTGAAATCTTCTAAGAAGATTAAAATATCCTTGAGAACTTTTAAAAGAAAAATAAAAAATAGGAATTTAATTGAAATTATTTCTAGAATTGTAAAAATTTTGGTAATGGAGTAGTAAAGGTTAATTAATTATGGAGTATATATATCGTATAAAAGAGAATGTGACCATTTGGATCTTACAATTACCTTATTGTTGGTCAATACTACCATTGGTAAATCTAACCAATGGAATTTATGACTACTAGTTACAGTGATACCATTAGAATTAGTGTTTCCAACTATTAATGAAAAAAGGTAATTGATGAATAAAGGTGAAATGATGGCCTCAACTAGTAGAGTCATGATTTTTGAAGCCCGTTACCCATAACATAGAAGGGAAATAGCATCACTGGGGCTAAAACTTGACCAATAATAAATATAACATTAACAAGTGGGGTATACACTAAATTACCTATGGGAGAAGATTAAATTAATGAATATCAGCACTAAGAAAATGTTAGTAAATACACCCCAAGAAATAACCACCATCACACACCATACACTTAGGGAGTATGGTAGAGAAATAATGGGTTATGTATCTAGGCCTTAGTATCACAAAAGTTTATTTTTTTTATAAATTATATAGTTATTTCATCAATACCATTTTTATTATTATGTTATTTAATAAAATATTCAAGATTATAATATGATTTTGATGAATATATTTATGAATAAATAAAACCTAATTGAATGTCCAGAAAATATATACACTTTTATAATAAATTAAATTATTTGAAATAAAATTTATTTTCCTGAAATATTACTTGAAAATAATATATTCTAAAATAAAAATGATAATATAATTATATAATGTCCCGGGAAATTTTTATAAGTGTCAAAAAGTTTAGTATACCATTAAAGTTGTTAATTTTTTTTAAAAAAATGTTATTTATTTCTAAATAAAAATTTTTATTTAAGGAATTATTTTTATAAATAAATGTTATATTTTGAATCCAAACATCCAAATTAGTTAAGGGTGATGTTTTGTGAATTTTAAAAAATACATGATTTTTTAGTGAGTTGTTAAAAAATAATTTAGTGTTTATGGTGCATTTTATGGATTCATATTATTGTAATAATGATTTAATAACTAATGTAACATAATATACAAAAAATAATTAATAATTTTATTAATATTAAGCACTTTAATGGATTAAAATAAATTTCCTAGACTATAAATGACTTTCCATAGTATCAAATGGAAATTATGATTTTAAAAGCAGATTTTGTGGAAAAATTAATTTTCTATGTCCAAAGTTATATTAAAAAAATGGATTTTTGTTATAATAGATTATAATATTATAAAAAATTACTAAAATGTCTAAACCTGTTATAATAAACTTTGGTAAAGGCAATTGTTTTTCATTTCACACTATTAGAAATTAAGAGACCAATATTTAGAAATTATTGAATAATTCCTACTCTTTTACAATAAATACACACACATACTCCATTACTTTCATGGTTATGTAAACAATGTAACTCAACCGAGAGAACTAGGAAGGGTATGAGTGTTTTTCCAAAGGGGTTACATAGTTTGAAAAAGAAATCAGTTTTTCCAATGAGATTTTTCAACTTGTCTTTTAAATAGAGTTTCCACACATGGTTAACACATAGTTTTCCTAACCATAAAGCATAACTGTTAACAACCTTCTAAACCTTTTAAAATTTTAAAATTATATATATTACCTTGACTATTTTTATATCTAATTCTCTCTTAATATTCATCCAACTCATTCTAAACTTTACTCATAGCACTAGAGGTTCCACCCTTAGGATTCTTGGTAAGAATACTTTGTTCCTGACAGATCACATCAAGGTATGTTGTGTTTAGGATCCAGTTACCTATCCTATTTGTATATATACACTAGTTCTTCTATCCTATTAACTTGTTGGAATCCATTAAGGATTTGATGAAAATATAATGGGTTTTATGGAAGATTGGTGTTTTTCTTTATGGATCGTTGATTTTGAGTAGCTGATCTACTTTCCCCCAATCATTATTTTTAGGAAGATTCACCTACCTCCATTTTCAGGTAGTTTTTTCTATACATTTATTAATTCAATTACATTATTATAAAATTATTGTGGTTTATTCATTGAATTGATGTGATTTGTGGTTTTCTGAGATTTCTTGGAAAGATGCATGTTTTTAAAGGGGTTTTTCTTTAAAAAATAATTTTTTCATAGTAATTGATTTATTAAATGATTTATTGAGTGGTATGATTTGGAAATGGGTTTGAAAACACCACATTTTATTATATTGGATTTGAATTTTTTTTATAATTTTTTACCATGGGTCTGAAATCGATATTGATAAACATGGAACATTAGGAACCATGGGTACAACGTGAAAGGAAATGGATTTGCATACACCTAATTGTATTTGATTGGATTTGAATTTGTATTATAAATTCTGATCGTGGTTTTTAAATGGATATTGACAAACATGGAACATTAGGATCCTTGGGTACAACATGAAAGGGACATAGATGGCCCTAGTGTGTGTGCAACACATAGGGGTTGCTTTTGAGATATTGAAGGGTTATGAAAGGAGTCAAAATTGTTTAGTATAATCATATTCCTAATATAGGAACTTTCATGTCTATTGTTAATTTACAAACACTAGGGCCCATTATGGAGTGATATTTCTTTTATGATGTGATAATCGCATAATGGAATTAGTGGTACGTTATTTCTGACATGTCTTTTAATGAGGTTGTATCACATGGTTTCGTAGGATATGTTATTTCATGAATATGTTTCTATTTTATTACCTTATGATGTATGGATAAGAATTCATATTTTATCACTTATGCATTTCATATTATGGTATTTCTGTATATGAATG
Source organism: Viscum album (assembly GCA_963277665.1). Lineage (NCBI taxonomy): Eukaryota > Viridiplantae > Streptophyta > Magnoliopsida > Santalales > Viscaceae > Viscum > Viscum album. The sequence continues at coordinate 1,127,347,639 of OY728150.1, read as the reverse complement.
TACTTTATGAAAAAAAGAATATGAATTAAAAATGGGATTCAATTTATGAAAATTCTTTGTAAAAATATTTCTTTTTAAAAAGATATAACTAATTAATTCTCTATATGAGACCTTGTACAGACTCTAGGATGGTATCCATATTTAATTATTATCTCACACCCCAATTTTTCCATTAGCGGTTATAGACATTATTTTTTAGGACTCGGGTAAATGGAAGGGAATTGTGTAGCATGTCAGATTTTCTTTTATTTTTACATCATTATAGGATGGTTTGGTAATGAAACAATGTATATTATAAACATTTGTGTCTTAGAATAAATATGTGTCATAATATAGTATGTAGTATTATATACATAGATAAACAAACAAAAAATTATTTCATTAATAAATAATGTTACGTTAATCAGAAATTAAACCAATTATAATTCAAAAAATTACTATTGGACAAAAAATGTAAAACAGAAAATCTAAAATTAAAAAATATTGATTGCCCCAATCTACTAGATTCATCTCCCCACTAAAAACCCTACACAAAAGAAGAAAAATATTATTAAACCAAGAAACATTATATAAAATGGAAATATAGAACCTAGAGAGTAATAGAGTTGAATAACCAGTGAAAGAATCATGATCAATTTACATGAGCTAATATGCCTATTAGAAAAGTAATGTGAGTATTGTAATAGTAACCTGACTATTAGAAATAGTAGCATGACTTTTGTGAATAGTAACCTGATCATTGGAATTGTAATTTCTAAAAAAAATAATAAATTATGATATAAATAATATTTATCATGATTACATTAATTAAATATTAAATTTATGATTCCCAAAAATATACAATATTTATGAAACTCAAATAAAATATAAGAACATTTTTAATAAAAGATATTTTAAGGTATTTTAAGAAAATAATTTTTTATATTAAAAATTAAAATTACATATTTCATATATTTATTTTAATGAAATTAATACCATTTTTTAAAACACCCAATGAAAATTATCTGAGTTTATTTTGTGGAAATTTGACAAAATACATAAATTTTTAGGTGAATTGTAAAAATATAGTTTTTCACATAACTGAATTATCTCGAATTACATCATTAAGGATGTAATAATGAATCATTCCTTTCTAGAACATTAGGTTGAACCGTGACATATTTAATTTCATAAATTGTTCATTAAAATACAATAAAATCATTTTTAATACTAAAAATTAAATTCCAAAACCTAAAGTCAAAAGTAATTTTTAAAAATAAAAATTATCCTTTCTTTCCACCAATCCTTTTAAACTAATGAATTCGAATAATATATACTAGTTAAAGTATTAAAACCATTATATAATATTTTTATATTATTTATAATGTAAAAAATTTAATGTTATAAAATTTCCTTTGATTTATTATATTATTCAATATTTTATTTATAAAATACCCCTCTCCTCAAATATAAATAACCCCTCTGTCTTCCCACAAAAAACCACTCCTCCCACCCATTAAAAATCCAATATCATCCCAAATAATCCATCTATATCCCCTAATAATAATTAGGGACATTTTTCAGTAATCCCACTCCATCCACGAAGGAGTTATAATGTCGTACAAGAGATGATACACCGAGAATTAAGTATTTTTTGTTTCATTCCACTCCTTTTTTTATTTCTTATTCCTATTCTATTTCTTTTTTCCACCAAACCTTTCACATCCATCCCTTAAAATAATTAATTAAGAATTATTTTAAAATTATATTAATTATTTTAACCTAGTTTATGTATCATAATATATATATATTAATATTATCTTTCTTGCTCTCCCTACAATGTCTTGTTAAAGCCCAGTTAACCACCCACAAAGCCATTATCAAGTCGAAAACTATAAACATAATCATGGATGGATATTATAAAATATATAAAATATATAAAATAATAATAATTATATAAATTATAAGTTTTAAAAAATTAATAATACTATGGTTGAAAAAATATTTAATAATATAGAGAAATTGATAAAAAATGGGATTTTTTTTATGAAAACATGATATGAAAACAAATCAGTTTCAAAACATGAAAATTATTAAATATAATAAAAATTTTATAATTAATTACTATTTGTATAAATTTTCATAATCTACTTAATGATCAAATTTTAAATAAGAATAACATTATTATTTAGGATGAGAAATGTGCTGAAATAAATAATGAATAAAGGTAAGTGGTTCTCTAACCCAACTTAATTTCTTTCAGTTACACCTCCCTCCTACAAAATTAATTATGTATATTCCCTTAAAATTTCATAAATATAATTTCATTTTTACTCCCTCTTATTTTCAAGCATATTCATTTTTCAAACATTGTTTTATGATGATTATGAATATTTTTCAAAAATAAATATTCTTTCCAAAACACATCCTGACTATTCTTGAGATTGTTTCATCACCACTCATGATTGATGCTTAATATGCCATATAAGTTTTCCATTTTTTATTTGGGAAACCCAAATTTTATTCATTAATGTATGATTTAGAAATTATTATGAAACATATTGTTTTTCATGGTTTATTTTAGGACTATGATTGTTATATGTACTATGTGGAATTCATCAATATGTAAATGTTATTATGTAATGGGTGGGCCTGTAATTAGATTGCCCTAAAATGCATCGTGTATTGAAATTTATCCCATGAGATAATGTGAAATATTCAAGAACATGATGATAGATTTGTTCATAATGATGATGTTATGATTATTCAAATATGTTGTGCGTCAACATGATGCAATCATAGTTCACAACTATGTGTGGTATTTTACCACTATGAAATGATGTTTTATTTTTTTGCATTTACATAAACTATTACATTATGCATTATTTCCCTTGTGATGTTGATGCTAATTATATCTTTATTTTATTCTTTTGATGATTACTCTCACTCAAATTATATTGATTCATGTCCCTTATTCATCCTCTTACAGGGACTTAAGATCACCCCATTCATTGATTTATATCCTTAGGTGATTACTTGTACTAAGTAGAATGCAAGGTCTACTAAAAATATAGAGAAGAATATACTATATAATTTTTATGTTTTTATGTAAAACCTATGTATAAGACTAATTTTCCCATGAAATTAATCTTTTGGATCCTACATTTTTAGTTCTATTATGTTTTTATCATTAAAATGATGTAATAGTCATTTAAGAAAAAGTAGGGTCATTATTGGTTTGAAGGTAATGGTTTTTTCGATGTAGAGTTGTTGGTATTGAATTGTTATAATTTATGGTTTATCCATTTTTTATTGGATAATAAGGTTCTTGTATGTATATTTTTCTTATGTATTTTACTTTTATTGTATGAATTTTTTGGTTATATTCAACACTTGTTGCTCTTATCTTTATTATAAATAACTACCATGATGATCCATATTGGTTGAATTTTCTAGGTGACTTTGGTTGGTTATTTGTATTGAAGAATTCATGACATTCACCCAAAGACACCTCCATCATGGAAACACTAGTACCAGATTATCTAATAACATTTGCCTTCCCCAAAAGCCTACTTTCATGAGACAGTTCAAATAGTACCACCATTGGAACATTAACGGTTGGTGGAAAATCAAAATATGCAGAAACATCAACCAACTCTACTAATTAATATATTCAGACCATTAGTAAAGGTTCTACTAGGGAAATAGAACACCCAAACACATCCTCAAGAACATATGAATGTTCATCCAAGCTGGCTCAGTGGGGACCTGTGCATTTTTTTAAAAATAGAGAAAGTTATTGAAATGGTCCGTAATATAAGAAGAAGAAAAATTTAATTATTTCTTGAGAATTCTAAATACGAAGGACCTAATTGTTTAGAGTTATTTATTTCTTCCCTTTCCTATCCATGGAAAGGCCCTCATACGGGGTTGACGCTAAAGGCATTGGGGGTGGTGCTGAGGTACATATAGATTGTGATGCCTCGGGGATGATAGTTTCCACCCTCATCAAGGATAGTTGACATGAGTAACCATATTCATGAGTCCCCTGGTCACTACCAATGTTATCTCTATAATCCATACCCCTGAGAAAATAAAATGGTGATGGAAAAAGGTGACAGTTTCATTTATCTTCCCAAAATATCAATGGAAATGAAAAATAAATCATTATGGATGGAATTAAACCATGTACAATTGAATTCATTATAAATAATATTCATAATACTTTTTCAATTAAAGGATAACTCTCTTTTTCCATAGAAACCTCTATCATTACAGGAACCACCATCCACTACACAAAAGGTGATTAGTTGATCTATCCCTTCATGCTCTTTGTCATCACATCGTGGTCCCAAACGGAAGCCTCAACCATTGTGGGATTTTTTTGTGAATTATATTTAGATGGGAGAAGTAAATAATTAATTTATTTATAATTATATTACACCTGTCTCATTATTCCCTATAACTCAACATATGATTTCACTATCCTTAGACTCTTCCAATTATAAAATAAAATTGAAAATAATAGTGAAGATGTTACTTTTCTCATTGGTTCTCCAATCATTATATTTGCACCAGTTAAAAATTCTCATATTAAGGAAAATTATGATAAGTCTATCACCTCTTTATGAGGCATCAATAATATTTTTAAACTTATTGAAGGAGGATACTTTTCATGCTCTATATTTCCTACAGTGTTTGGTGGTAACTTTACATATTTGGGTATGGATATAGATAATTTCATATTTAGATATGAGAAAATAAAATTCTCAAAATAATATTGAGATAAAATAATACCAACCTCATTTGGATGAAATTTTATCTTCACTAGAGTCTTATATCTGATAAACAACAACCATAACTAGAAAAACACCATGTGATGACTTTTGCATCTGGCGTCATGAGAGGAAATACATTTTTTCCTAAATACACTAAAACTAATGAATAAAACCAAAAGGTGTGTAATAATCATAAATAATGATACCATCAATTCAGTTATGAAATAATCAATCATAGATTGATATTATCTAAGCGTGAGTTTTAGAATTTTCTCCTCCATTTTTAATTATAATATATGTAGGAATCTCATAGGTTCTAAATGAAAAATGTCATTGAAGACTTAGTAAGGACTTAATTTCACCAAAATTTAATGTGATGGGACTTACCCAACTAAATCATTGAAAAAAGGTTTGAAACAGAAACAAAAAATGTTCCTGATTCTTTGATTTTCATTGTCTCCTAGGAGATCTACCATCCAACCCATATCACATAAAAGGGACTAAAAATTGTTTGTGGGGATATTCCCATCTAAATATGGAATATGACGTGGTATAGTTTTTCCAACACATGGATATCCATCCCAACATAACCCCCATATACTATATATACATCTTTTATAATGATGGATACTGTGACTCCATCATTCTCCTTTATTGGGATCATATACATAATAATGTACACTGTAAGAAAGCCGAAAAATTGGATGACTTAGTCAATTCCAAGAATAACCATCCACCCCATTTTGTAAATGAATCTTCTTCAATGGTGGTCTATTATGGACCCTCATCACTGAGGTAATATTCTATGCGACACACCTTCAACCTCAAGGAATTTGGTTCAAAACATAATTTCTTAGTAAAATATCCCCTCATTTCTTAAACGGGATGTCAACCGTTGTTGCAGGGACCTATCAAAGGCCTTATTAGCCAGCTTTATCATCCCTATAGCAATAGGATTGGTCTTTTCTTCATAATATCATGTAGAAAATGGAGTTATAATTTTATCATACATGTCTCCTAAAATTTATCCGCTGCAAATCTGATCGATGTCCTAGAGACTGATTCCCAACTCACAATGCATCAGATGAAATGTATTTTTTTCTAGACTCCAAAGGCTAACTAATTCTTCTAACAAGACCTTTTAATAGTAGAATAAGGTTTGGGAGGTTTATAGGACTTAATAAACAATATTTTTTTAGATCATTGTAAAAATTGGAAGTGGTATATTGTACCCAGAAGGGCATACCCAATCCATTATGAAGCTCCATCCTAGTTGAAGGTCCTATCTAGAAAACCACATAATAATACGCTTTGTTGCAAATTTAAATATTATTTATAAGTGCATATGGATTCCCAAATTATGTTTTTGATGATTCCTTCCAGTGTTTGTGGGCATTAAAATTAGTATGTACCCATTTGAGAATTTTTAGATGGTGGTAATGTGGCCCACATGGGAAATATTAGCTCTGAATTTATTATGGATCCTCATGACACGAGAAGGAGGCATGATCTATGAATATGGTTGAGGGATAGTAAATCCATTTGTAATACAAAAACCATTAATATATAGGACGTCTAATAAAGGATATTCAATAAGACTTATCACTATGAGGTCTATCTGTTTTTTATGATGACTCGATAATGGAATGATAGCTAGAATCCAAACTCGCAACAATGGAATTATGATGAGTCACTACTTCTATTTTTCTTAATGTCTTATTATAAATATAATACATCTATACAATACAATAATACCATGTCATATGAGTGAGGAACCATACCAAAAAAGGTCTATAACTCAGATTATATAATGAGAATCCCATAAAGAAAAAAGGTTTCATTCTTGAACCCCCACAGTTATCATGATTTGTGTCACCCATAGAGTATCTCATGATCACATGAAAATATGAAATACTTTCAGTCGTGTGTCCATGAGGCATTCCGGAGAACCTCATAGTGATCATGTGATCACATGGTAGAAACAAAAGACCATGCATATCCCATGAGACAACCATGTGGGTTTTAATATTCATTAAGGATCAATAAAATTAGTATAATTAGATTTAAATTTTGTTTGAGAATGTATTATAGATTTAGCATGTCATGTCATGAGATCAAGTTCATGTATCTCTTGAAATAGTCATCCGAAGCAGTCATGTGAAGTGACCTTTCAAAGTAGTCGCATGAGATAATAATTCAAGAGAGCATTGGTGTCTATGTTGTTCTTGGAATGAGATACTACCTCACTCCCCTATTAATAGGATACCACATATAAGTTCACCTAAAAGAATAAATTCATCTTTGGATACCAATAAACATAAGCCTCAAATAATCTGAATATAATTTAATCTCCCTGGAACAAAGTCCTTGTCCCAATGGACCTCACTCATGAGGGGGGACATTTTTTTGAAAACCACCAAATGAGAATTAGAAGTTTTAGAATCAAATATATACCTAAAGAATTATAATTAATTTCTATATAAGAGGTAGGATGTATAATCATGTATAAATGAAGAACAGATAGCTGGATAATGAAAATCATGTAACCCCTAGGAGGAATTATTCATTCATGACCCTAGGAAGGTCATGCAGAAGAATCATTGACTTCTTGTTATATATGGGTGATCACATGAATCCCCTATTATAGGAACTCATTATCATGTGATGGCCCTTGGAAATGTCCATTTGATCATTTGATTCCCATCTAAATCAATAGATATGTGTGGTTATTTTCCATGAAATTACTCATAGGATATCACATGGTCCATCATTAGTCACGTGATCCACCATGGTAAAGTTGGGTCACATTACATGAAAATGATTGTACAATGTTGCAAGAACCATCACTAATCATGCAACACACCACAGATAAGTGGATTGGTTGTCCATCAAAATTCTCATTAGATGTCTCAAGATATTTCAATGATCATATGATGCACTATATACAAGCAGAGCGAATGTCTTTGACAATTACTACACACCATTATTAGGCCCCTTATTAATAATAAAACTCCCAGATAGGAATCCAATGGGAAAATTACATAAAACATGTAAAATAAAACATACAATCGGGAAAATTTGGAAGCCTTATGTGAGGCAGAGTAACACTATTTTCATATGAAGGGGTTACGCTCCTCATGTGATCATCTCATTGATCACGTGTATTACCATTTACATGTAAACCTGATCTCATGAAGGCCCTTTGACAAGCTAGCTTAATCTCATAAATGGACCAAGAAAAGTCTAGGTTATCATGGGAAGTCATCTTTGATAGGAATATTGGTCTCACAAAGACTCACAAACAAGATGAATTAATCTTGGGGAGGCCCTATTTCAGGTGATCTTGATCTCATGAAGGCCACCAAAAATGTATCCCTTGAGCATATGAAATCTTTTTGGATATGTATCTAGGTCTCATGATGACTCCCAAACATGTTAATACGATATTTTGAGAGCTATTAAACATTATATATGATTATGATAAATCCCTTTGACACCCTAGAGGTATAATAAATATTGGGATGAAGGACTGTTCTTGCAGTCAATATTTATCATGAAACACAAAGATGATTTCATGGATGACCCAGAATAGGATCATGAAAAGAATGTGATGCAATGATCCTTCAACCGACCCAATACCATATCAGTGATATATGTTTAGTGCAAGGCAGTGTTAAACATGGCTGGATATTCCAATATATTACTCCTCCTAAACACAAAAAAGGAACATATATGACATGAATGTAATGACCATGGGAGAAAAAAAGAGACAGTTTACTTACAAGATCATAAATCCATGCAATCACAAGGGTATTACACATGGTACAATGCAAGGAATGACTTAATTGATTATGTGTAATGTGTGTAGGTCTCACATGATCAACTTATTTATCATGATAAGGACTTATGTATTTCCATATATATTATGATAAAGAGTTTCCACATGTCAACTTGCTCATAAAAAACCTTAAAAGGCCAATTACTGAGATACATTAAGGAATAAATACAATAAAGAGTGAAATGTATAGGATATTTACAGGATGAAATAAACACTAATTTCCATGTAAAATCATCATTCACTTTACATGACCTATCAAGATCACGCGAAAACACCCAAACATATTATATATATCATGAGGTAGTTCCCAAAAAAATCATTCGAGTCTTGAAATGTCCACCAAAAATATCAGCGAATTCATGAGAAACCCTTTAGATATATTTGTCAGATCACGCGAAAACCCTCTAATGTATCAGTCCTAATCAAGTGACACCCTTTCACGTGTCTATTTAAACCATGTGAATTCATATTTACATGTAGTCCATGTCATGAAAAGTCCTACAGACATGCTTTCTATATCATGAGACAACCTTTTGACATGTTGACATGATCATGAAACACAATTGGATGTGTCTACCTTGATCATTTGTGTAATTCCTAGACCATAGAATCCTAGATACCATGCATTACATATTATATTAGAATGATAAAAAAGAATGAAATCATTATGGAACTATTAGTATATTATTCTTGAAGAAACTAGATACATACATGTAACTCATATTAAATTGTGAAAGGTAACACAATACAATACATAACAAAAACTAAAAAAACTTCATCCATGAGAATTAAATATATGGTCTCCTCTTCATATCATATTGAAGGTTAAAAAATAAAAGGGGGTGAGCTAAAATTATAATTAAGGGTTACTAATAGTGTAATAATGAATCAAACATAAATGAATCACAAACAATTTGGCATAGTCAATATGGTATGGTGAATAGATGAAAAACATGTGCCATTGATAAACTGAGAATTAAATTGCATCCATAGGTTTTGTCATAGTGAAAACCTAATTGATAATAAAAACTAAAAATGAATAAAGAGAAATATTTATTAATTTTATGTCATGTGTCTAGAACATGATACCACTATACCATAAAAACAGTATAAGTATGTCGGTAAAAACACATCTGATTTTTGGAAACAAACTCTAAGTGTTTGTCGCCAACTGATTTGTCTCAGGGGACCTATCGATGCATTGAGGGATATAGCATACCCTGACCATCACAGAAATTCCAAATAATTATTTATACATAGATTTAATAAAATTAAAATATTCCTTCTCAATGTTCGTATAGAGTAGAGGATACAGATTCATCAACACTTCCACAGTTAAAACAACATTCCAAATATACGCTTAATGTAAACGGATATACAACAAAAGAAAATATCCATATCCATGAAACCAGAATTTGGATATATAATATATTTAAAATTTCAAATGAAAAACGATCTGAAATTGATGTGGATACACCAAATAATAAATATTAAGTGCATAATACAAAGTTAGTATCAATGAAATGGAAATTGAGACAAGGTCCCTTACCATGTTGTAATCGATTGAGTCATGTGACCAAAAATTAATAGCCACCAAATGAATAAAAAATAAAATAAATATAAAGAGAATAGGGAAAATATATATTAAATGTAATTATAAAATACACCACATACAATAAATAAGTGGTGAACAATTTAATTCACACTGAATTAAATATAAGATAAGAAACCCCTTGCCTTTTGTTTGAAAGTGTTCTTTGAATGATCCTAATGACCGAAATAATCTAATTTAGATTAATTAATTAATAATTACATAACCTACTCCACATTTATTTGATTTATTTTAACTTTATTAGCTTCATTCATTTTTTATAATGGGTTCAAGAGGTTTAATTTTATAATTTTGGAAGCATTTTCAACCTTGGTTTTCATGATCGATTTACTTGTACTCATGAATAGAAGTTAATTTGTAGGGTGGTTAAGCATCCAGAATTGTTAATATATATTATTAGTGAAATTTAAAGGTATATAAATTATATTTTAATGATTTTGGTTACATAACATAAGGATAAACTATTTGATAATGGGTAATTATTAAAGCCTGATTTACATGGCAGTTTTGTGCATAATGAACTTGTTTTGTATTATTATTTGATATAATGAGTGTGTAACGATTCCAGAATATTTAATGATAATAAATAAACATATTTCGATTTGGTTAAAATATAAAAATGGTTTTATGAACATAATTTAAGATGTTAATGAAAATTGAGAACTCCCCGTCCATGAATGTGATAAATTAACACATCTCGGATGATGTTTTCATTTTTAGTATAAGAGGAGGAAGATAGGGAGATCATGATTAAATATTCCATTAGAATAATAAAATTATAAATCATGTAATGTAGTAGAGTTAACATAGAATTTGTATGAGGTAAGACAATGAAAGAAAAAAAAAAAAATAAAGGAACTCGAAATAAAAGAAATAATTGAGAAATCCTTTAAGAAAATTCAGCAGCTTAACGACATCACTTAAAAATTAATAAAATAGTTTGATTAGATAAAATGGGTCTCCAATAATTATTAAATAATATGGACATAAATTGTAATCTGAAATTGGATATCCCAAAATAAAACAATTTAAAATGAAATAGGATAACATAAAATGAAGGCATTAAAAAGGGAAGAGTGGTAGATTTCCTTACCTTGTACAATAACTCCAAAAACATGAAGGATATGACCTTAAGGGATTTTGACACATTGATATGACTACTAGAGAGTTAAAAATACTATATATTCTTGGATTATTTATTTTTAATGAATAAAAATGAAGGGATTAGTGGGTGTTTATAGTAAATGAGAAGAATTTTTTTATTAATTTAAAGGGACACCTCATTAGTGATTTTTGAAAAATGTTCTTTACCATGGTATTTTCCTATGGTTTTAGCCAAATGGGAAAACTCATGTCATATTTTACTCTACACAAGTTGACCAACCTTTATATTAATTATTACATCATTATGATCTCATTAAACTACTAAAAACTCAAAACTGTATTTTTATTATTCACGAACATTCATCTATTTTCGAAAAATCCTAAAAACTCACCCTAACCATTTTTTGATATTTATAATTAAAAAATGAACTCCATTTTTTAAAAATAATCCTATAGATACTAATAAATTAATTTTTAAATCAAATCCCAATTTATTCAAAAATAACAATTTTAAATCTATAACTCATTTTTAATACCTTGAAAAATTAATCAACAAATAATTACATAATAACCTCAAGAAAATAAAATAATTATATGATTGACTATTTATAAGGGTCATATTACTATTCAAATTAATATTCAATGAATTATTCTTAAGATTTTGTTACTATTCATCAAAAAAATAGTCGGTTCTATCAAACTCCAAATAACCTAATGATCACAACTGTAGATGACCATTTTTTGCAAATCAAAACATAAATGATGAAATTTTAAGTTTAATGGATATGTTATGAGATTCGTCTATAAATAAACAAGTTTGATTTTACAGAGACTCATTGGTTCATTCAATAATGGTTCTCTAATGAATTGAAAGTATTTAAGAGAAACATACCATAAATTTTTTTGGGGTGTTATATTATTACATCCTTCAAGAATGTTGTCCTGGAAAATTATTTCATGTATAAAGACCTTAAAAAGATGTGGATTATTATTATTCATACGGTTCTTATGTTCCCACATTGATTCTTCTATTTTATGGTTTCTCCAAAGAACCTTTACTAAATGATTTTTCCAATTTATCAATACCTTCTCCCTTGTGTTAGGAATCTCGATAGGCTCTTCACAGTATAAAAAAATTAGGATCTAGCTCTATTTTTTTCATAAGTGAGTACATAAGTTGTCTCTAGATTGTATTTCTTTAACAATGAGACATCTAACATATTATTAACTTTGGAGAGACTTAGTGTCATTTCTAAATGGAAAGATACATCTCTGATCCAATCTTGAATTTAAAATGGGTCGATATACCTGGGCCGCAGTTTCCCTTTCCTACTGAACCTTAAGACACACTTCCATGGAGATACTTTTAGAAAGACATGTTCTCATACTCAAAATTAAAAATCCTTTCTCTGGTTGTCAGTATAAATTTTTTTTCATACTTTTGGTGTTTGTAATATGGGCTTAATTTTTTTTACATTTGCATTTGTCTCTTCGATAAGTTCTGAGCCTAAAAGTTTTTTCTCACCAAATACATGTCAAAAAGTTGGAATTCGATGCATCTTACCATATAATGCTTCATATGGCTCCATTTCCATGCTAGAATAGAAACTATTATTTTATGAAAATTCCTTCAAAGGTATGTATTGATTTTGCATACCATGAAAGCCATGAGATTATGATCCCAACATATATACTAGTGTTTGAATAGGTCTTTCAGACTATCTATCAGTTTGGGAGTGATAAGCAGTACTCATATAAAGCTTAGTATCTAAAGCCTTATGGATAATTTTCTAGAATAATGATATAATCTTAGATCTCGATTGGACACAATCGATATAGGTGAACCATGAAGTCTTACAACTTCATTAATTTAATGTCTTTACAGGTTCTCACGTGTTAAATTATTTCTCATAATAAGGAAATGTACTGATTTTTGAGACAATCAATAATTAAACATATTTCATAATTCATTCTAGGTGTCCTCAGTAGTCCTATGACAAAATACATCGTAATTTCATTGCACATTCACATAAGAATATGTAGAGTTTGCATCCACCCTCTAGGATGTTGTCTCTTTACCTTTACTTGTTGACAAACTAGACACCTTGAAATGTAGTCAACAATTTATCGCTTTATATTATCCCACAAAAATGATCCCTTAGATCTATATACATCTTAGTTCTACTAGGGTGTACAGAAAAATTAGAGCTATGAGAATCATATAATTGTTCACTTCTTAGCTCAGGTACTGATGGAATGCATAACCTCTTCCCAAATTCATAAACTCCTTCCTCATATAAGAAGTCTTCTAATCTCCCATCCTTAATAAAATTAATTTTTGTGTGTAGATTATCATCATTATATTGAGATATCTTTATCGTCTCTAGTAAATATGATTTATAAATCAATTGAAAGTGTAAATATGTTTCAACATCCTTAACAGTTCCAAATAAATCGTCAGAAGATCCATGAATATAGGATCTCTCTTAATCATAATTTGGGTCAGAAGTACATGATATTTAATGATTAATGAATCATCAACCTTATTTTCCTTTCTTGGGTGATAGTGTAGGGAAAAATCATAATCTTTGAGAAACTGGAGGCATCTTCTTTTCCTCATATTGAGTTCTCTCTAGGTAAAAATGTATTTAAAATTCTTATGATCTGTATATATCTCACATCATTTTCCATAGATATAATGTATCAATATTTTCAGATCAAAGAGTATGGATTCTAGCTCAAGATCATGATTTGGGTAATTTTTCTCATGAGTCTTCAACTGCCTTGATGCATAAGTAATGAAATTAACATTTTTTATAAGGACACAACCTATTCCATTATTTTATGCATCACTATCAATCAGAAATACATCCCTCCCAGATGGATGATTCAACATTGCAACATTGACCAATATTCTTTTTAATTCTTCAAATAATTTTGTACATTCTTTCTCTCATACCAACTTAACCCCTTTACACGTGATCTTGGTTAGCGGATTAGCCAGTCAGGTGAAGTTATGGACGAGACACCGATAATAACCTACTATGCCAATAAAACAACATACCTCAATTATGTTCGTCGGCATGGGCCATTCCTATATTGAATTTGTCTTTGTAGGATCAAATAAGATTGCATCCTTAGATAAAATATAGACAAGAAACAAAACAAATTGAAGCTAGAATTAACACTTGTTTAACATCCCATATAATTCATTTATACCAAGAGTTTTTAGAATAATACACATGTTATTTTCACGAGATTCATAGATTTTAGAGTATGCTAGGGTATCATCAATAAATACCACAAAAAAGTCATCAACATATTCCTTGAAAACATTATTCATTAGATCCATGAAAATAGAAGGTCCATTAGATCTTCCAAAAAGGCATCACTGTAATCTCGTAATGCCCATACCTATTTTGAAACACTATCTTTGGAATATATTCTTTCCTCACACATAGAAAATTAAATCTAGACCGAAGGTAAATCTTTGAAAAATATTGTGATCTATGAATTTGATCAAATAAATCATCAATTCGTGGTAGATGATACTTATTCTTTATTGTAATATCATTAATTTTCCATTAATCAATGCATAGCCTGAGGATCCATATTTCATCTTGACAAAGAGATCATGAGCTCCCCATGGAGAGACACTTGGTCGAATACATATTTTTTTATTCAATTACTCTAGTTATTTCTTTATCTACACTAAATCTAGAGGGTCCATTATATATGGAGTCTTTGATATGGGTCTTTAACCAAGAATTAAATCAATATAAAACTCAACATCCTGCTTTAGAGGATGTTTAGGTAAATCCTCTGGAAATACATCAATGTATTCTTGTACAATATGTACATCTTCAATTTGAATAATTGTTTCCTCAACCATATAAATTGGGTTCTATTCTTCTCTAATAATTTCAATCAGTAGAGCTATTGGGGGTAGATCTAGATAAGAATTAGATGGAGAGGTTCCTTATATAATGATAAGGGATTCTACACCATTTTAAAAAATTAAAAATTCCTTCATCTTCCAACATATATTCACATCATATTTTGACAACCAATTAATACTGATAATTATATCAAAATAAATCATTGTTATGATGATAAGGTAATCATATAAGAAATGTTTATGTGTAATGAATGGGACTGATCGACATGACTTTTTAACAATGATACGTCCCCTAGGAGTTTTGACTGAAAACTCCTTTATTAAATCAAATTAGATATGTCTAATTTTCATGGAAAACCGGGAAGATATATGTGAATGTTATGACCCAGAATCAAATAATGCACCGGCTAATTTTGAGGAAAAATTTAAAGTACCTACCACTATATCATTAGGATCTTCAACCTCCACGGTTTTAATCGCATAAGCTAACAATATATCATTATTATCTTCAACCTCCATGGTTTTAATCGCATAAGCTTTCCCTTTCTCTCGTCGTCTTTTCTAAGGAAATATTCCTTGGTGCTTAGAAAAATAATTTTTATAGTGTCCCATCTCTCTACTATTATAGCATTGAATATCATTGACTTGTTTCATTCCCTTTCATTCCCTATATCAATGAACATTTTCTCTACTATTATAGAACACTAACACCCCTTTCAATCATTTACTAGGATGAATCCTTCCACAATTATCACATAATGGAAATTTCTTCATTCCCCTTTTCTTCTTTGGGACTTCACCTTCTCCATGGTTATCAGAGTAATGCTTATTATTTTGGTTTTCCTTGACCAAATTTGATCTCGAAAATTCCTTCCCTATTTTGATGGAACTTAATACAATTTCATCATATGATGAAAATAATTAAGAATCCAGTTCCCTTTGAAGACTTGGCTTAATACCTTCAAAGAAATGATCAATCTTGTCTTCTGAGTAATATATGTAATCTATGAAATACCTAGCTAGTCTTTTTAAGGTAGACACATACTCTACAACACTTTCATCTTCCCATTTCTTTTATCCAAGTAATTTCCTATTTTTTTAGGTTCATTACTTATGTGGGAAATACTTGCTAAAGAATTTTTCCTTAAAAGTTTTTCATTCTATATCTTATATTTATTATTCCTATGTGGAATTCTAGGTCAATTTTCACCATTGATCGACGTCACCCTTGTGACAATACACTGCCAATACTACTTTTTTATTTTCATTGCATCATAATTCCTTGAATATATTTTCAAGGGACTTTATCCACTTCTCGATTACCAGTGGATTATTAGTTCAAATAAACTATGGGGCCTCTTATACATGAAACAATCTAACATAGGTGTAGCATGGTTATTCATCACAACCTATGTATGTTTCCCCAATATGGTCTTGATCTAATCTGCTCCAACATTGACTGTGTTGTCTTACACAATAAGAAAATCCCTAAATTATCCATGAGTATTGATTCCCTTTCTTCCATTAGGTTCCATCGATAAATAATGGCATGCACTAGATTATGTTATGAATCATAATTTATAATCTCAACTAGAAAATTACTTATTATAAAGTGATATTCTATGCATAGATAATCTCATAAACATGGGTTCTATTGAGGAAAAATTTATATTAAAATCCTTCATAATGGCTTGTAATGAAAATTTAAATTATCCTAATCATATCCCCCAGGAGTTTCATACCAAGAGTACACCAATTCTTTTTTTTATACACTAGGATTCCCTTGTTCAGGCCCAAAAATCCTTGTTGGATATTTCACTCCTAGGTACTTGTTTGTTAGAGCCACCTCTACTTGTTTGTATCTAGAAAGGGATGTATTTTTTTTGGAAATATCCAAATAATATATTCCTTACCAACATACTAGGATTCCCTTGTATGTTAATCCTCAAAGAATATCTTTGGGGTTTTTTCCCTAGTCTATGTTTCCTAAATCTAGTTTACATGTTTACTACTAAACTTCCTCTACTAACTACTGTAACACCCTGGCCCTAGAAGCTCGAATTTGGTGCATTACTTATTACATTTTCATTAAAAAAAAGAATTAAATACCATATTAATGATCAATTTAGTAGTATTTAATAAACAGATACAATCATGTAACTCATATTACATTGGTTAAGGTCACACAATACTATACATAACAAAAACTAAAAAAATGGCATCCATGAGAACTCAATATATGGTATCCTCCTCATAACCTATTGAAGGTAAAAAAATAAAAGGGGTGAGCTCAAATGATTAGTAAGGGTTAATAATAGCAGATTCATGAATCAAAAATAACTTAATCATAAAGAATTTTGCGTAGTAAATATGGCATGATGAATAAATGAAAAACAGACACCCTTAATAAACTGAGAATGAAACTCCATCAATAGGTTTTGTCATAGTGAAAACCTAATAGATAGTAATAGTATAAAATGAATAAAGAGAAATTCTTATTAATTGGATTTCATGTATCTGGCACATGATATCATTATACCATCAAAATGGTTTATGTCTGTGGCTAGAAACCTGTCTGATTTCTGGAAACAAACTTGAAGGGTTTGTCGCCAAATGATTGGTCTCATGATACATATTGATGCATCAAAGGGATATAACAGGCCCCACCTATATTTGAAATTTCAAATCATTCTTTATACATAGATTTAAAACATGTACAATATTCCTCCTAAATATTCGTATAAATTATAATATATAGACTCATCAATATTTCTATAGTTAAAACAAAATTTCAAATAGACACCGTTTGTAAAAGGGTATATGACTTATGAAAATATTCATATAAATGAAACCATATTTTGAATATATAATATATTTAAAATTTAAAATGGAAAATGATCTCAAAAGGGCATTGGATACACCAAATAATAAATTTTAGGTGCACAATACCAATTAAGTCTCAATGAAATGGAAATTGATACATAGTCACTTACCATGTTGTATCAATTGAGTCGTATTGCCAAATATTAATAATCACCAAATGAATCATTGAATACCATTAATATAAATATAATCATGATAATATATATCAAATGGAAGTACACAATAACCTACATGAAATAAATAAGTGGTGAACAATATAATTATCATGGAATTAAAAGTGAGATAAGAAACCTCTTACCTTATGTCTCAAAGTGTTCTTTGACTAATCCAAATGACCTGAATAATCGAATATTGATTCATTAATTAATAATTCCATAACCTATTACACATTTATTTGATTTAGTTTAACCTTATTTGGTTTATTCATTGAATTATTAATGGGTTCAATAGGTTTAGTTTTATTATTTTGGAACCATTTTCATCATAGGTTTTCATGATTGGTTTACTTGCATTCATGAATGGAAGTTCATTTGAAATGTAGTTAGTCATATATAATTGTTAATATATATCATTAGTGACATTTAAATATATATAAATGAACTTATAATTATTTTGGTCACATACCTTGAGGATGGATTGTTTTGTAAATGATAATTAGAAAATCGTTATTTACATGGCAGTTTTGTGCATAATGAACTTGTTTTTATTACTTTTGAAATTATGAGTGTCTAAATATTCCAGAACATTTAATAATATAGAATACATATATTATAATCTTTTTCAATAATAAAAATGGTTTCAGGCCCATAATTGATGATGGTAATGAAAATTGATAACTCGTCATCCTTGAATGTGATAAATTAACAAATCACAGATGGTGTTTTCATTTTTAGTATAAGAGGAGGGGGAAAGAGAGATCATGATTAAATATTCAATTAACACAATAAAATTTATATCCTTGTATATTATTTTAATTAATATATAATTTTATTAATAGGATATGAGGAAATAAAAATAATATAATGGAACTCGAAATTAATGAAATACTTGAGAAATTCATTACGAAAATTCGGGACCCTAACGACATCACTTAAAAAATCATAAAATAGTTTGACGTGATAAAATCAGTATCAAATAATTATTAAATAATATGTAAGGAAATATTAATATGTAATGACATATCCCAACATAAACCAACTGAAAATAAAAGAGAATAACATAAAATAAAATCTTTAAAAATCGAAGAGTGGTAGATTTTCTTACTGGGTAGAGTAAATCCCAAAACATGATGGTTGGGACCTTGGGGGTTTTATGAAACCTTGGGATGACTAATGGACAGTAAAAATAATAATTCATTGATTATTATGGATCTGGAATGAAAGAAAATGATGGGATGAGTGGTTATTTATACGAAATGATAGAGAGTTTTTTATTAATTTAAACGGAAACCACATTAGTGGTTTTTGCAAAACCATGGGCTTGCCTATGGTATTTTCCCATGGTTTAAGCCATATGGGACACCACATGTAATATATGACTATTCAAAAGTCTACCATACATTTATATTAATTATTGAATCGTTTTTATGTCATTAAACTACCGAAAACCCAAAACTGTATTTTAGCTATTCACGAATAATTCTCGTATTTCAGAAAAATCCAAAAAATTTACCATAACAATATTTTGATTTGTAGAATTCTATAATAAACTCAATTTTTGGAAAATAATATTTTATATTGTATTAATTTAATATTTACATCAAATCATAATTTCTTCAAAAATAACAATTTTAAATATATAAATCATTTTTAATACCTCGATAAGTTAATCAAGATCTCATTACCTTATACCCTCAAGAAAATAAAATAATGACATTATTTTCTATTTATAAGGGTCATATTTCAATTAAAATTATTATTCATAATGATATGTTAATATTCATAAAAAAATTAGTTCTATCAGACTCTAAATAACTTACCAATCACAACCGTAGATATCATTTTTTTGAAATTCAAAACATAGCTATGGCAATTTTATATTTAATGGATAGGTTATGAAATTATACTATAAATAACCAAGTGTTGTTTCACAAAGACTTACTGCTTCATTCAATATATTATATCTAATGAATTAAAATTATTGAAGAGATACATACTATAAAATTTATGGCGTGTTGTAAATTGAATACCATTGGACATGATATCCAAGTCATGTGATAGTCCTCTATACAATTCAGTTGGATTACATAACAAACCTATGACATTTATTCATCAATCATAAGAAGTTACTCGGAAATGCCAACATTTTCATGTGCCATTCCTTCAGTAATGTTCATTGGATCATGTGGTAGACACAAGGACATCTCCAAACATCCTCGTACATGTCAGTAAGATTAACAAGACAAGTCCAATAATCCCAAAACATGTCAGTAAGACATCCTAGACATGTCAACTATAGCAGACATAGATACTCAAGATATGTCAAAACTGGCATGGATATACCCTTTGACTTGTCAAGCATGTGAGGAATACCCCCTAAGACATGATAACATTATATTGATGACACACTCAAATATACACCTTATTAAACTATGAAAATTCATATTCATATTCAAACTGGACATGCATGTCACCCTCAGAGGGCCCAAACTCTAATTGAGAATCCATCTCAATGTAGGTCCCTCCATATATTAGAAACTATGACCAATGGCACCCAAAATCTCCGATGGGTTTTCCATTATTCCTCATCGACCAGCATAATAAAGAAGCTTATTGAACTAGAAGTAATCTGTTTCCAATCTAAATAGGATATATAGGATTCATTCATAAGGATCAATCTCTCTATTAGACACCCAATTAGAAAAAACATATATTATTAGTCTTTCATCCATTGGAGATGATTTTGATGAATTTTTATCCCTTATTTCTCACACTGAGCATGACTCATGTGGGATTTGTTATTTTTATTGATCATATCACCAGCCCCATAAATTTCCCTCTACTTAGGAAACCTCAGCATGTAAGTCCCATTCAGTGACATGATAATATTTCCCCACACAAGGCCACCCCCTTGGTATAAGTCTTAATTAAATTCTCATATTGGTAAAACATGGTGAAATTACACTCACGAGCATAAATCACTTTTCACCAATAATCATAGGGGTGAGGAAAAATCAAACTGTGATGACTCTAATTTATTTTATATGTAAGATATATAATATGCTTTTCTAATTCTCAATACCCATTCATGGTTTCAAATTTACCTCATACATGTCATTCTTACTAAAAATTAAACTGGATGGATAATAATTAAATGCAATACATGGTTACTAATTATTATTATAAAAACTTTATGTATGAATCCTCAATAAGGTTCAATACCACTCTCGAAACAGTAATTGCCTTCCTGGATGTTGTTAAACTCTAGAGTTATAGGCTATATATCTTCAAAATATAAAAAACTACACATTTGTTTGAAATAATAGTAATTTTATTGAGATCCTCAGATATAAAAAGATGGTCTCATTGATAAAACCCCCTTCTACACATAGAAGGATTCAACACCTGATCAATTTGTAAGGGGAACCCATCTCATATTGATATTTGAAAGATTTTTTAGAAAATATCATTAATATATTATAGAGTCCAAAAATTGGAAGTAATTCCCCCCATAAGGGTGTGATGAGACAAAACTGTGATCCTTTGTACCAAGGTGAGTTCCTAAGAATCATTAGGTTTGAGACCCCAAAAAACCACCTACCTTTGTAAAGTTGGTCTGTACCTAGTTATGGATGTAGGAACCATTTGTATATTCTATGAAAGTTGAGTATAATAACCTCAATAAAGGTTTAGAGATCATATTTCTATGAAGGAAACAATTATGTTGATCCCAAAATGAAAGAGGGTAATGATAGAATAACTAAATCCTTTTGGGTATTAGGCATCATGTCTCCCAAAACCAAGAAATAATATATATTTCATGTTTTGTGGGAAACATATTCATAAAACTAATTTGTTAGTCATAATTATTTTCGCTTAAATATAGAATAAAATTATAAAATCTTGAAAATTATAATAAAGATCCCAATTTTAAATTTTCTAATGTTGTGAAAACATTATCTCATCACAAATAATTGTCTTCAAATTTCTCTTAACATAAGATTTATTTTTTATTAATTTGAAAATAATTTTGTAATATTATAACTATACAGTCTTATAAAAAACATTCTATAGGTCTCATAAATATTTACGTCGTATTAATAGTAATATGATTTCATAAAATATTATGTATTCAAAAAATGTATTTTTTTCACTATTCAACATAAGATCATCTTGTTAATAAATGTTCCAAAAAATTATGCTAATTTAATTTTTACATGAATATATCAAAAATAAATTTCATTTTATTAAATTAAAATTAATTTTTTTTAAAATATAAATTCTTAAATAAAATAATTTGTTTTATGGAAATAATAATTTATTTTGAATAAAACATATTATTTTCTGAAAGGAAAAAATATATTTTTTTAATACCTTGTTAACATTAATTATAAGATAATAAAAATTTAAATTTAAATATAAATTCACATAATTTATATGAACATAATTTTTTAATATATCAAATTCTTACTTAGATGTTTAAATAGATCACAATACAAAATCACTTTAGAAAAACCAATTCAACCATTGAATAATATTTTTACCTTTTATAATGCAGGAAAAATAATTTAAAATTTACAATGAGTATATAATTGAATCATATAATATATTTTATGGCATAGAAGATATATATATACATGTTATAAAATAACTAATTTTTTAATAAGTAAAAATTCATTGCATTGATATTAATCATAAAAATGGTATATTATTAAAAAAAACCTCGATAATCAAATTCTCTCACAAAACAAAATTGAAAATTTTTAGTTTTATCTTATTAAAAAAACAAGTAAAAAGATCACAAATTCCTACTCATCAAGTCTATAACTTCTTAAAATTTTAATTTATAGTCAATATTTAATTCAATAATACACACTTTCTATACTGATTAATAATACAATGGCAATTTAGTCCTAATAATGGTTTAAAAATAAATTATAAGTTAAGTATTATTAAAATAACCCATATCTCTACTAGAAAAAACAATTTACATTATAGTATTGGGATAAATGATAAAGGGTTTACTAAGTGAAAAAATGCATTAAAATTAACAATATCCATTTATAGGGGTGAAAGAAGAATTAAAAACTGTAATATTAAAAATATGACCCAAAAATAGAATCTTGAAGGAAGATAATGGATATATAAGAAACATGAAGTGGATGATAAATGAAATACATATAATAGGTCATAAATTCAATTTTCAATTTTTAAATTATTTTAACAACTTTAAAGAAATCCACATTGATAAAAGAAAGACAACATTTTATTTTGAATTGATATAATGTGAAATATGAATTTTTTTTAAAAAAATATGACATATTTTATAAAAAATTAATAAAATAAATCATTTATGATAATAATTAACATGTATATGATAGAGAAAAATAGTCAACAAAGTGGTAGGCAATAATTTTTAACATTTTTTTTGTAAATCAAAAACTTAAACACAGAAAAATAAAATGACAAGAAAATGTTATTTCCCTAGCGTAAAAGAGAATATAATATTTGCTAAAGTACATATAATAATATATTAATCATAGAAGAAAATGGTCAATGAAGAAATATTATGACTCAAGGAAAGGAGTTTGAGCTATGAAAACCCCTTTCAATGTATATGGTGTATGAAATAAAAAATATATAATGGAGAAAATAGACCGTAAGTTTATCGTAAAGAAATATAAAATGGTGAAATATTCATTTCAAGATACTTTATTTGAGATATAGAGAATAAAATATAAAATAAAATAATAATACATGAAAAAATGGAAACATGGAATAGAAAACCTAATAATAAGGAAAACTTTGATTATGTGTTCTCCAAAAAATAAACATATCAATAAACCTCACCCCGAATAACTAAGCGATCAAATCACTTTTTTATCCCAATATTAGCTATACTACTCAAATTATTTTCCCAAAAATAAATAACACTTTTCTTTAATATCCACAATTAGCAATACATAAAATCATATATCAAGACTATGGATTATTTTGACCTTGATAATATATTCTTCTTTAATCATAAAAACTAAATCCCAAAATATCATTAATCACCTAACAATATAATCACACAAGACCTAAATAGGATATCTATATATTTTATTTTTTGATCACCCTTAAACTTATCTACCCGTGTTGGTATCCATAACTCTTAAATTATCCTTAATAGAAAATATCCTAACCATTAATTTTATCTTAACTCTACCCTCATACCAATAGAAATAACCTAAATTTATCTATCTATAATTAATTTATTTATAAAAAACAATGAAAAACATTCATTAACAAGACCATTTTTTGGTTTATAGTTGAATAGAATAAAGAAAAACATTGAATAATAAAAACCAAACCAAATGTACATTTTTCCACAATACCGAACTCATTAATTAAAATGCCCATTTACACCAAGGATAAAACCACATATAGTTATTTGAAGTAGTTTTAAATATATCTCCCAAATTATCCATACATTTTTACCTTCTAGAAACACCATACATAATACTGATCTCCATTACCTATATAAGGGAAAAAAGAATGAGTGAGCTCAAAGGCTCAGTATGGGTGAAAATAATTAATATAAATTGAAGATCACTAGTGACTATAATATAAATATATGGGTATGAGAACATAGTCATGTTATATTAACATGACATAAGAAACTAATACCTTTATAACATAAAATGTAAAACAAGTGTCCGGATATAAATATCTCGGTGTAACTTAAAATACATGTCATAGGAGTGTAGAAACATGAGTCAATAATCAGGATCCATGATTATATAACATTGGTATGCTACATCATATAATAATATGGCATAAAATTACAAAAAATAAAATAAAAAATGAAAATAAATTCCCTTTTCATGGATAATTTTCAATACTTTCATTTCATTTTTTTGGGTTATCCAACTAACTATAACATAATGGACATGATTTAACCATCCAATTCCTATAAAAATTTAGACATAGGATAACCACCTTTGTCCCATCCTAATATATTGATAGATAAAATGATAACTAATGCATTAGAAGGTTATAATGTACTCACCAGTTACACAATGATAAACCATATATATATGTATTCCATATTAACATGAGCTCATTCATAATCTCTTTATATCATTATTAAACCAGAAGAAATAATTTTGTCCCATGAATATTTCCATAAAACATTACCATAATCCATCTAAATAAACTAGGAGGATTTTATAATTAGACAATATACCCAATAAAACAAATAATTTTTAAAAAATGTTGACATAGATGGAAAATAAATTATAATAAAATTACAAAAATTACATTGAAAAATATGAGAAATAATCATTGTGATTTTAATAAATATTATTTAGTGTGGACTTGAAAAAATGATCGCATTTTTCAAATGAAGGTGACCAATGATCGTATTTTGGTGAATATGGTTAGGAAATGGATAAACAGTTGGAAGAATAATGATACAGTGCATCCTTTGGGAATTACCTGACAACCAACTCCTTGTTGGTCTCCCCCCTGTGGGTTTCATCAAGATCAATACAGATGCTGTTTTCTCTACTAATTCTAGGGTCGGTATTCGACTCATTTCTCATAATTTTTTCAGCGAAATTGTGGAAGCTCAGTGTCGGGCTGTGCCTTTTTCATAGATCCCTTGGTGGAAGAGGCCTCTACCATCCTCCAGGGGATCATTTTTTCCCGTTCAAAAAATTAGCCGATGGTTTTAGTGGAATCCGACTGCCTCGAAGTGGTTAACACTCTAGCTTCAAAGGACGATGCATCTCAACCATATGGACTTATCTTGAGGAATATCTGGTCATTAACTGAAGGCTTTTATGCATGAAAATTTTGTTTTATCTAGCGAGGAAGGAATATTTAAGCTCATTGTTTGGCTCGTTTTGGGAAATCATGGGCTGATCATTGTTGGGTGGACTCGTTTCATGATTGACTTTGTAGGCATGAATTGGTTGATCAGTAATATATCTCATCATTTCTAAAAAAAACATAAAATTAATATTTTTTTAAAAACAAGTTAAAATAGTAGGAAAATTCATTTTTGCAGAAGACGTGTGAAAAATATTCATTTCACACCTTTGTAAAGAAATTAAAAAAATATAAATTGAACCATACATAAAACATTAAAATGTGATTCCTTTAATTGTTTTTAAAGAATGTAAACCTAATATAAAATGATATTAACATGTCATATGATTATAGAGAAGTATAATTTTAAAACAAATTATGTAATATGAATAAATTCATGAAATATAACCGATTGAAAAGAAGATATACGACAACCTAAACTTATAATAATCCGTTTGGTCAAATTCTAAACCAAAGGGTGTTTAAATCCAATCAAGGCGTATAAATCCTAGAAATAATTATACGAGAAAATAATATATGTGATTTTATAGGATAATAACATACAATTATCTCAAAAATAATTTAGACTTAAATAATCTTTAGTTCAAAGTATGATTGTAAAAGAAATGATTTGAATGGTTGTAATACTTTAAATAAGAATATATAAAAGAAAATATTATGTGAATTATTTTCAAATTCACATAAAGGAAGTGTAATTAAAAAAATACATTAAATGGTTATAATTTACATAATAACATCATAATATATTCAATGAAGAAATAATATAACAAAATTAATGGAAATTCAAATCCATAAAACAAGTGAAATAATAATAACAATAATAAATAGTTATAAATCACATAATCATATCATAGTATATTCAATAAATAAAGGATATAACTAAATGAAATGAAATTTAGTTAATAAAACCCTAAACCTGAGTCCCGAACTACCTTGTATTTCCTCTAAAAACATGAATCATTATGTTATATGAATTATTTACAAGTTTAAAAACCTCTTTCATATTCATTTATATACTATTATTCCATTTTATTCATTATAATAAATTTAAATTTGGTTCCGAAATTGGAATTTGTTATGTCAATTATTTTGAGGTTGTTTGCCAGAAAATATCCATAACCACTGTTGTATTATTATAATTTAAAATGTTCATTTTCCAATGGTTCTATAATATCTTGAACTATTAATTTATTTTATCCATATCATTCTATAATCAAGGAAATTTAATTGTCCATTAAATAGTTACCATTTAGGGAATATTTTTCAATAATCCTATTGAGATGCCCATTGGGTTGTGTATTTACATTGTGGTGGGGTGAGGTGGGGTTTGAAAATTTTGTCTAATTAATTTCTTTAATTTTAACCCCTCTTTATATTCATACCTATAATCCTATTAAAATAAATGGGTCCAAATTTTGATCAAATATAATCAAATCATATGGTAGATATAAAATAAATGAATCACAACACATGGAAATGTTAAAAGTTTTTCCATCAATACATGTGAGAAAATTATTGTTGTGTCAGGATAATCTAAGACATAGATTTTATAATAGAAACAAAATTTTATTACAAATATTAATGGAACTAAAAATTACTGATAGACAAACTTATATAAGTCCTGATCATTAATGATTATAGCTGTCATCTGCCAATGGGATATTTATACAGACATCCTTGTAGTGGATATTTCCCACAAAAGCTATGATTATTTTATTAGAATATCACCAATTCATCAGTGCTCTTCCCAAAACAACTTTTGAATAGGTCTTCAACTACATTTACCTAATGATGTAGTGTGCACACTAGCCTTGTTTCACATCAATTACACTATCAAATATTCTTCGGATTAACTAATGTCTTATATCACCGTCAATTATTAAAAACATTCATCTTCTGATATCTCACTATAACTATCCATAATAATGACTATCTAGATTCTAAACACATAAAACAAATGTTTCTTAAAATTGTGGTTGAACATATAGCTTAAATTATCTGGTAAACATAATGTTTTTTCTGATGTATTCAAGTTCCCACCAAAAGATCATGCATGTATCATGCATGTAAATATCCTAATTCTTCATGTATCAACATAAATGCATAGATACCTCACACTGTATTCATGTTATAATATTATTCACTTCATTTCCCTTATGAGAATCATATCTCACAAGGTCTAATTTTCCAGAAATTTCATATTCATATATTAATTTATATTCTACTAAAGTGTTTTATCACTTTTTTGTAATAAAAATTATCAAATCACATTATTATTCTTGTTAAATTGTCTTTGTTCCACACATTTATAAAATAATATCTATCCCAGAAACTTCCTCAACTCTTCCTCATGAATCCTCAAGTATCACTGCATGTCCATTATGAAACACATATTACTTTCTTCGCGAATGTATATTATTTCATGCATGGAATACTAAAATACCTCTATATAAGTAGGGTTATGAAATCTCATTGTTTCTTAATGAAACTAAATACATGATAAATTGCTTCATTTATGGTAGGTATTCTACCTGGTAGTCTCAAACACCTCATGAAGATTCTATGTTCATAGAAATAACTCCAACCTTGAATAATAAAGAAGGCGTTGGACACTTTGTGAAAATTATAATTAAATCTCAAGGAGTGTGTTTTACACAAGAACAAGATTATATAAACTGACTTCCCATTGATGTCAACAAATAAGATTACGCAAAATAATCATTTCATAGAAATCACATGAGTACCAATCATTATCTATTCACTACTCCAAATATCTCACTCTGTTTTTCAGTTTCTAATAATCTTATTTTTGATACACCATAAAATGAGGACGTTCGAAGTAGTTAGAGAATATTTAAATGAATATAATCAACCAACTAAAAAAATACATGATCTATGTTACTCATAATGTGATTATTAGAAACCTCAATTAAGACAAAATAGAATTATCACCACTATTTAACAATCAAAAATTACTTCTTTTTGTGTGCATGTAATTATACTCCCTTGGAATATGTAGTTGCAAACCAATAACAATAATCTATGAGATATTTTTCTGTTCAAACATGATTTATACACTATACATGTGGTATAAACATTTATCAATGACCTTCTTGATTTAAGAACCTCATGTATACTAACAAAAGCTTAAAAAAATCCAATTTATTGATTCAAAATAGAATCATAAGAACATTATGATTAGACCAGAATCAGCATGAATCTTTTCTATCATAAAACAATCCCTATGACTACTTAAGGTATAAAACAATGGTTACTTATATTAGATAACTAGGATTGAATTGAATGATTTTATGTTGTTGTTTCTATATATTTTTAAGAGGATGATCATTTCCAAAATAAGATGTATTCCAAAATAAGAAAAACCTCTCCACCACATATTAATAATACATTTTGGACTCCATGATGACTATTTTAGAGTATTTGGCGCCACTTCGAGCTACCACTTGAACCACCCCATGTTATCAGCAACTTTAACACTACCCCAACATAGTCTATATATTCTTTTCATGTGTATTTAGCCTAAAATATACATGAAAAGTCTAAATAAACATGTTTAAGAAATCTATGTCTATAGTAACCTAATTTGTCCATTTTATTTGATTTAGTCATCCTACAGAAGGGTCCCATGGTTAGACAGATGTCTGGATAAATTTTAGTAAACTTTCATTAAAATATTTTTTTAAATGCTCATCAATTCTAATAAAAAATACTCAATTTTTATATCATTTTCAATATCAAAAAAATAATTATGATTTTATTTTGATATCCCTTAATTAAATAATAAATTACAAGAATATTCAACTTCTAATCATATTTACATCATTATTTGTAGAAAAAATGTGTATTCTTTTAATGAAATAAGAACATGTATTTAGTATTATGAGACATGTTCAACAATAATCATAATTATAATCTTCTTAATACAATGAAAGATAACTTCTACTCCAATCTTCATTACCAACATAAGTATTATTTTTAATTATATTCCAGTGGTATAAAATCCATACTTTAATATATTTAATATTTATTTTATAATATAAGAACAAATTAAAAACAAAAACTACTCCAACAAATACATCCAAAATCACTTTAATCTATTTCGGGTCTTCAATAACCATTTAGATTTTTTTGGTATCTAAATTAATAAAAAAAATCAATGTGATCTTCTCCCCCGTTATTGAAAATAAATACAGAGTTATAAAAATAATTGATCTTTATTCTCATCTCATTCTTCACCAACTAAATTTTTTACCTTTTACCCACTATTCCCCTATTTGTTTTAAAATTATCCATTTAAAGTAAATAAAACTTGTGAATAATAAAAATAGACCGAATTGATAGAAGAAAGATATAAGTTTACTTAAATATATTAATTATTAATTAATCAAAAATATGTTTATATGTACTAAAAACAAATTCCAGGGGTTGTTTATAAGAATTTCCAACAAATAAATTTTTAATGAGATGGTTCATTTTCAATAATTTCACTAACTAGTGTCATTATAAACAACCTCTACTAGAACATCAAATATTCATGAGATTTCAATTGAGAAATTAAAATTAAAATTGATATATATATATATATGGTGGTTTAACATTTAAAATCAATATTCCTATAGGGATAAAATACATCAACCATATTAATAAAGTTTGATTTCCTCAAGAATGAACTCTAAGCATTACTGTATGATATATATTTTTAATTTTTCTCTAAGAGGAAACTTGAACCCAATTTAAATAAAGTACCCTATAAGGGGTATCATCTACAATGTTGCATAATTTTTCACAAAACTAATTTCGTCAAGACTCCCATTAAATATATATATTACCTTCAATTACCTACATAGTTAAATGAGAAGAAAAATATATAAAGAAATATGTTGATTCTTTAATATTTTTAGTTGGAGTATTCATGATTAATTGTTTTTCTCAAACTAGAAACTCCATTAAATTCATATCTAGATATATGAAAACTATTTATACTTAACCTATCTTTAAATTTCATGATGTTTACATTAAAAGGTGGAACAGACTTCGTAAATTATCTAGATTTAGTGTCAGAAGGAAGAATATTCTTTATATTAGAATAGACTAAAATTTTATATGTTTTAATTGATTTGGACATATAACTAAGAATTCTTTTTTTTTTCATTCGCAGTCTTATTCATTTGTGTAGACTAATTATTCTAACAAAAATTTTAATATAAGAAGTAAATTGTGTTTCCCTTTATTCTTTTTAATTCTTTTTTTCTAGGTAGTTATGTTATGAATCTATTAGATGTGTGCCCAGAAATATTACACCTTCCACATAACTCTTCAGTGAAATTTGGGTCATATATTTTATACAACTAATTTTGAAATTAATGTTATTTATATTAGTTTTATCAAGTCATACCAATTATTTTAATTCAATCATGAATTGATTTACATTTTAAATTAAACATTATTTCACTCTCACAAATGTTCATGGACTATTTTGGATGGTCCATAATATAGCCTTTCTACCACATTATAAGAACATTTTCTTTGGTGTGATAAATATTTAACCATTCTTCTTGGGTGTAACTCATTAGACATATTTCTTAATAGTATTATTATGTTTATTATCTATGGAATACTCATATGCATTTTATATTTACTAATTCATTTGATATGAAATTTTACTCATATCAGTATATGAGTTGTCCAAGGTTGGATCATACCAACAATATTCATAACATTTTCCACTTCTTCTATAATAAAAAATTTCTATATTACATAAAAATATGTTCTTGATAGATAGATTCTTCTTCAATATTGTATTATGCTACAGTTATATAGGATTTATCATCACAACATATTTCCCCCCCTTAATACTGTCGATTTATAATAATGATGAATTAGAAAATTATTCATAAAATATATGACCCAATGCATAAATTTTCAACAAAATAAATAGTATCCAATAAATATCAATTTATTTTATGTGATAAATTCATGATTACATTAAATTCATTATATTTTTTGGACATAATGATTATTCATTTGATATTTCAATGGGGGACATGGATTATTTTTCTTCTTCACATCCACTTTTGATGATATTGTGGGATTTTCATCAGCATTATTCACCCATACATGTATAATATTTAATTTTAATCCAAAAAAGTAGATGAAAATGTATTAGCACAAATTGAATTATCCTAAAAAGGGGTTTATACATTAATTGGAATACAACATATTTATCATTAAATAATATCAATATATTTTTTATATCAATTTGATTATTTTGATAGGTATGAATCTTTATAGAAGTATTCATAGTGCCGCTCATTTCCTCACTATATTGGGAAGTCTCATATTTTTGCACTTAAATTTTTTTAGATTTACTTTTTATTTATTAAAATTGATTTTAAGATAAATCTTCTCACATTAAAATTAATTTAGTATTTCTTCCCACTACATTTTAATATTTTGAATCAGATCATCCTTAAACTTACTAAATTTTTGAAATGATTTCTCAATATCATTCACACTTCATAATTTATTTTCAATTGATAATTCATGATAACCATAATAACTTTGTGAGACTCTCCAAATGCATGGATCAACTCTATTTTAACTTTTTCAATCACCACTTTCTCATACAGATTCCATTGAAAATATTCCTCAACATGAAAGACGTGTTTCTTGCAATGTAAAATTATTTCTTCTTTATCATTAATATGTTTTGTGAGAATTCATATTATAAAATTCATAGTCAAAGATTTCTAAATATCACTAAACTTTTCTCCCTTATGTGATTTATCACTATATAGTCCCTTTATAAATTAAATTATGTAAGTGAAACCATTAACATGAACATTATTCAAATAATACTAGGCTTATGAGTAGAAATCACGAAGTTATTTAATAATATAATCTTCATAATAGCTTATAATGAAATATTTAAGAGGAAAATTATTGAAAAATTTAATATATAACATTGATAAAATTTCATTTTGACATCATTCAATTTATGATGCATCCTATTTCATCTTATAATTATTTATCCTCTTCATAGAAACTTTATTATATATTTTATTCAAGGTTTTTAGAAACTTATTTGTTATAATTGATGTAAATGGGAACTATATTATACTCTTGATGAATCTCTAAAACTTTTTAAAATTCCAATTTTCACTTCATATATGTTTGATAAAAATATCTGGGTCAAAAAGGTAGATCCAATTAGAGATGGAATATTATTATTTGATACCAATTTAGATCCAAAGTGGATTGGGAATTTATAATAAGATGGGGGGAGTGAATCAGTGTACATAAAATTTATCATATTAATTTTTTTAGTTTTATCCCCTTTCTATATTCAAACATGTACACATGTTGAAATTAATAGATATTGTCTATTATCAAATAAAATCACACCAATTACAAGAAATAATATAAATTAATCACAAAATATAATATTTTAACAATGTTCAACACCATTGTGGGTGACTATATCCATGATGTGTTTGGGATGAGTCAATTCTTAGATTCTCTAAAAGTAAAGAAAAATAATTATAAGACAATCCCTCTAAATTATTAAAAAATGAACTCCTAAAATTCATGATCACTAGTGATTATAGAGGGTCATTTCTAGATTAGATCATTATATTCCCATCCCACCAATTGAGCTATCTCCTAAAAAGATATAGCTTCATAATCACATTTTATCATTTTTTAAATGATCTTCTGAACCAAATCTTGATTAGGTATTCAACATATTACACCTACTAATGAAATTTTTAAAGTGTACTTATCACACATCATATCCAAATGATAAAATATTTTTATCATTAACTACTAGACATAATTGTAGCACCCTAAGGTTTTAAAAATAAATTGAAATTAATGCACCTTTATTTTAATTAGATAATTATAAACTATCCATTAATCATAAATTTTCCTCTTCTATGTTTTGAATTTCAAAAAATGGTCATCTATAGTTGTGATAAGCATGTTATTTGGAGTCTGATAGAACCAAATTGTTTTTTGATGAATTGTAACAAACCCTTATGAACAGTAAAATAAATAGACATATGAAACGTATGAATAGTAAATCATATTTTTATTTTATTTTCCTAATTTCATAAGAAAATGAGATCTTGATTAATTTTTCAAGGTGATATAAAAAGAGTTAGAGTTTTAAAATTGTTATTTTTTGAATAAATTTTAATTTTATTGAAAATTTTGATTTAATAATATTTAGAATTTGTTTTAAAAATGGATTTCTTTTTCTAATTCTACATGTCGAAAAAAATTTAGGCTGTTGATTTAGTATTTTTTTAAGAGAGTCGAATTTTTAGTGAATAGTAAAAATACAGTATTAAGTTTTCGGGTGTTTAATGACAACATAATTATGTAATAATTATGTAATAATTCTGGTTGACTATTTATAATTAAAAAAATAAATTATGTTTCCTAAGTGTCACATACCTAGGAAAAATCCCTTGGTCAAGCCCTTGGTTTTTCAAATACCACTAATGAGGCGTCCTTTGAAATTAATTTAAATCTTGATTACTTTACCTATAAATACCACCCTCAGAGCCTATTCCTCTCACACTTATCATGATTTAAGAATTATCTAAATTATGCCCAATAACATTCCCAAGGATATTACCCATGTCTAAGTCCTACTGGCCTCACAAAAAGTACAAAAACAAATCCCTTAAAGAGGATCTCAAGGAGAAGATATCATGAGGTAATGATCCTCTTTCATTTTCTTGTGTTTTATTTTCAATTATTTTATTTTTTTATAATTTATTCACATAACCTTATCCAAGATGCATGTAAGATCCATTATTATATATAATATATTTTTTTTCATTTTTATTGAAAAATCCATAATTTTTATTCCTCTCCACTTCCTCTTTTTATATAAATAAAAATATCGTCTGTGATGTGTTGATTTACCATCATCGTGGAAGATTTGCCTTTCTGTTACCACCTTCGAATATGATTGTAAAAAATATTTAATGGTTGAATCAAAATTTTAAATTTTTTAATATAACCTGTATTATTTTTTGTAATTGACATATATTAAAAACATTAATTCTGTATGATTAATCAAGTTCGCGGTTATCGAAGAACCACCAAATGATCTAAACGAATATCACTACTGATTCATCAAATGAGTCATCCACATACCATATAACCAAAATGATTTATGGAATAATTTAATATTATAGAAACATATTAATACCATTGCATTCCACATATGGAGATTCTATTCTATTCTACATTAAAATCCTTTATAAACCAACCATGGAAATCATGAAAAGAACAAACCCTAAACAACAGAAATA
Source organism: Viscum album (assembly GCA_963277665.1). Lineage (NCBI taxonomy): Eukaryota > Viridiplantae > Streptophyta > Magnoliopsida > Santalales > Viscaceae > Viscum > Viscum album. Next base: position 1,127,312,167 of record OY728150.1, on the reverse strand, counting down.
ACAAAATATTATAAATAAATGGGTCAAATTATGTTATAAAATTATCATATAAGTTGTTATGAAAACTAATATGTTTATTTAATATATTAATAACACCATTTTAACCTTAATACAAGAGTTATAAATAATACTTATGTAAGACAAACCCAGGGTACATGAATTCTTAACACAGTTTCCATTCTTTGGGTAAACATATATTTCATTAATTATGAGATAATGATATTATTTGTGGAATTAATTTCATTTTTAATATGATTTATTATGTAAATTTATAGTTTATACACATAATACATTTATTCTATTAATTATCACATCAACAATAGGATATTTGTATGGGACTTTTATTTAAAAATTTTCTTTTAAAATTCTACTTTACAAAATTAAAAAAAAATATTTTTATGAAAATATTCATGTTTTGTGACTATGTTCTAGTTCATGATAATTTTTTATGATAAAGTTTGGGACCTATATCTCCCTCTAATTCATTGGGTATGTGTTTGTTGGAGTTTGGTCGATGGGTAAGAATCAATCAAAGTAATCTGATAGAAAAAGTGAAATTTCTTGTTTGCGAAAGGTGTTATAAAAAGAACCATGGAGAATGAATTACTAAATATATGAAGTGATTTAGATGTAGTATGTTTGGACGTATTTCCTGAGATAGTAATGAAAATGATATTATGATCAATTATGATAAAAAAATTAATGTGTTTAAAATGTGGTTAGGTGGGTAATTTTTATAATGCCTTCCCAAAGAAACACCTGAGTTATCTAAAGAATTTAGACTATAAGTAGAAATGTGTAGTGATATCCTCTGAGACTATGTCAGCATATGTCAAGCCCTTTAATGATGTGGTACCTCTTACTTTATTTATTTACTTTTATTTTTTTAATGTCCTTTTTGATATAGGGTCTACAAATTCTTTTATTTCTGTTAATGTTTTTCATAAATTGGAAATAGCATCTCAATAAAAGAGACCAGAACTTATTGTTAAAACATCAGGGGGAAATGTTATATAAAAATTCATTTTATGAATCTTGGTATTGTTATCTGTGGAAAAAATTACCCTCCAACTTTATTTTTTTACATTACAAGAGTTTGATGTCATTTTGGATATGTATTGGCTTTCTGTTTATCATGCTAAGATAGATTGTATAGATAAATAAGATATTTTTTAGAAAGCGTTTCATTTTTTATACAAGAAAAAAATCTAACAATTGATAAAATATCCAGAAGATGAAAAACTATTGAAATATTTGAATGAATGTAATCTTTCTAATATTTTTGAAAACAAGGGAACTATTTAGATTAATTAAGTGCCAGTGGTAAATAAATACCATGATGTTTTTTCTGATTAGTTACCAAGTGTTATACCTAATCGGGAATTTGAACTCACAATTGACTTAGTTCCTAATGCTAAGTAAATTTCTTACCCCCCTTATCGAATTGAACAAATGTAAATTCTTGAATTGAAAAGGTAGTTGCTGGAGTTTTTTTAATAATGACTTCATTCATCCTAGCATATCACCATAGGTAGCTCCTATTTTGTTTAATAAAAATAGTGATGGTTCCATGTGACTATGCATTGATTATAGAGCTTCGAATAAAATTACAATTCATAATAAGTATCTTTTTCCTCACATCGATGACTTGTTTGATCATCTCCTAGGATTTCATTATTTTTCCAAAATTGACTTGAGATCTATGTACCAAAATCTAAAGGTGAATAAGCATAACATTCCAAAAATTGATTTTTGAACTAGATATGGTTATTATGAATTTTTTTTATTCAGTTTGGGTTAACTAATGCACCTGTTGTATTCATGGATCTTATGAATAAAAAAATTAAGGAGTTCATGGATACGTTTGTGGTAATTTCTATTAAAGACATTCTATTATACTCTAGAAGTAAAGAGTGGCATGAAAAACATCTAAAGGTTGTTTTAAAAATCTTAAATGAAAAGAAAATGTAGGAAAATTCAGAAAGTGTGAAGTTTGTTTACAAAATATTTATTTCCTTGGTCACATTGTTTCTAAAAATGGAATTATTTTTTGTCCTACTAAAAAATGTTTTTAAAGAATGTCCAAGACCCACAATATAACCAAAAAGTACATATTTTCTTAGTTTTGATAGCTATTACCATAAGTTTATTGAAAATGTTTCATGGTTATATATTCCACATACTATGTTAACTCGAAAAGGTGTTAAATTAATCTAGAAAAAAATGTGATGATTGATTTTAGGAATTGAAAAGAAGATTGGGTAATTCGTAGTTCTAACCCTACCTTTGGGAAATTGATATTTTCTCATCTATAATGATGCTTTATTAAAGGTAAAGGGACATGTTTTGAGGTATAATGATTAGGTAATGTATTATGCTTCAAGATAAATAAAACCTCCTATGTTAAATTTTTCCTCAAATGATTTAGAATTATAAGCTATGGTTTTCAATTTAAAAACATGGGGGAATCATTTAGACAGAGACAAATGTGAAACATATACCTACTAAAAAAGTATGAAGTATATATTCACATATAATTAATTAAGCATAAGGCAGAGATTATGGGTTCATTTGATAAAGGATTATGATTGCACAATCAATTACTATCCTGAATAAGAAAACAAAATGGAAAATTCCTTGGGTTAAAAAAATCATATATCATTAACTATGTTACATTTAGAACAACACAAACTGATCGATGATTTAATGAATATTATCTTGGAAGTTTTTGGTGAAAGGAAATAATCTATTTTGATTCAGGTTTTAGTGCAATCATTTTTGTCATACAAAAATAATAAAGAACATAAGGAAAATTTGAAGCTATAGAAAATGGTATATTTAGTTAAAATGGGTAAGTATCCATAATATAACAATGATAAATATTGTGTTATAATATTTGGAAAGATATTATTTTTTCATTTTGATTCTTACATGAAGAAATAAATTTAATTAAAAGATCATAGTTATCCCTTTTTTTCATTCTTGAAGTACAAAGATATATAAGGATCATTGGGAGTATTAATGTTGGGATGGAATGAAAATAGATATTACATATTTTACCATGAAATGTTTTACAGGTCAACATGTTAAAGTAGAGCATATGTTACTGAAGGGGGTGATTTAGCCTTTACTATTTCCATAGTGGAAATGGGAAAATATATCTATGGAATTCATTGTTGGACTATCAAATATATCTTAAGGTAATAATTCAATATGGGTTATTGTGGATCAACTAACTAAATATTCTCATTGCATTCTAATTTGAGATACTCTATATTTGGATCATCTTTTTAATTGTACCTCACTGACATTTCTAGGTTACATGGTGTTACTCTTTCCACTTAATTTTATCATGATCCCATGTTCACTTATAACTTTTTGAAAGGCCATCAGAAGTCATTGGGAACAAAATTAAACTTTAGTATAACTTTTCATCCTTAATCAGATGGGCAGTCAGAACGGATGATTAAAATGTTTGAGGATATTCTTTTTATTATTAAATGTATTACTAGGGGAGTTGGGACCAGTTTATTTCTTTATTTTAATTTCCTTATAATAAATATTTTCATTCCAGCATATAGATGGAACCTTTTGAGGCATTATATGATAAGTAGTGTCGAACTCCATCTTTTCTGGATAAAGATGGGGAAAGTAAAATTATGGGACCAGAATTAGTAGTTGAAATGGATGAGAAAGTTAATATGATATAGTAACACATGCGAATATCACAAAGAAGGTTGAAACGTTATGTTGATAATAGGAGGAAATAATTTTCCTTCAAATTAGGTGATAATGTTTTTCTTAAGAATCTCTCCATGAACAATGGTTATGTGTTTTGGTAAGAAAGGGAAGATAATTCCATAGTTCATTGGAACTTATAAAATCATGGATAATGATGGACCAGTTTACTATCGAGTATATATTCCTTCGAGTTTATCATAGGAACATATTGATTTTCACGTTTTGATGTCGAGAATGTATGTTTCAGATTCATATCATGGTTTCATCATAGATATAATTCCGCTGGAATAGAACCTTTCTTATGAAGAGAAACCTATTTAGATTCTTGATCATAGAGAAAAAGTGTTTCTAAATAAGGTAATCCATAAGGTAAATACTTTTTGGAGAAAACATATGGTTGAACGAGAAATATGGGAATCAAAAAATGCAATGAGAGAAAGGTACCCTTATTTTTTAAAAAAGCAAATAAAATTGTGAGGATGAAATTTCCAAAAAGTGGGGATAATATAACAACCCAAGTATTTAAAATAAATTGAAATTCATAAAACATTGTCTAATGTAGATATTTATAAACTTTCCATTAAACATAATTTTTTATCTTCTAGGTTTTTATTGCAAAAAACGGTCATCTACGGTTGTGATAAGTATGTTATTTTGAGTTTGATAGAACCAATTTTTTTTTGTGAATAGTAACATACCCTTTGAATCGTAAAATGAATTGTAATATTCCATTTATGAATATTAAGTAATAAAATTATTTTATTCTCTTAAGGTTATAATATAACGATATCTTGATTAGTTTTTCAAGGTGATATAAAATGAGTTATAGATTTAATATTTTTAATTTCAGAATGAATTATAATTTTATTGAAAAAATAAATTTATCACATATAGAAAAATATTTTAAAAAAATGGAGTTCATTTTTGAATTATACACATCAAAAAATGATTAGGTTGTTTTTTTGTATTTTTTTGAGGAAGTTTAATTTTCAGTGAATAGTAATAATATAGTTTTATGTTTTTGGTTGTTTAATGACATCATAATGATGAAATAATGATGAAATAATTTCTGTCAAATCTGGAGGATTAAATTATGTTATGAGGTTTCCCAGGTGACAAATACCATGTTAAAAACCCATGGTCAGGCCCATGGTTTTTAAAATACCACTAATGAGGTGTCGTTTAAAATAAATTTAAAACTCCCTTACTTTCACAAAAAATACAACCCTCACCCCCCCATATTCCTCTCACACCCCTCAAGATTTGAAAATTTTCTAAATTATTTCCAAAACCCTTTTAAATGATATTTCTTGAGTAAAATTCCTTCTAGACTCACTAAAATTCCAAAACCAAAGGCCTTAAGGAGGATCTCAAGGAGAAGAGATCAATAGGTAAAGATCCTCTTTCATTTTCATGTTTTTTCTTTACAATTGTTTTCTTATCTTATACTTTCTTGACCTACCATTGTCCAAAAAGCATGAATGATCTGTTATTATACATATTTTATATGTTAATCATGTTTATGAAAAAATTCATCATCATTATTCCTCTCTTTTTCAAGTAATTATAGAAAAAAAACAGCACTTGATGTGTCGGTTAACCGACATCGTTGCCAATGTGTCTTCAATTTCCTTTAATTCCTTAAAATATGGTTAGAAAACCATTTATTGGTGTAATAATATTTTAAATTATATGATATAACCCCTATTATGTTATTTAATTAACTTATATGCATAATATTAATGGTATACGATGTATCAAGTTTGTGATGTTTGAAGAACCGCAAAAATGATCTAAAAAAATATCACTAATTATTCATCTAATGGCTCATCCTCATACCATATAATCAAAATTAGTTATGACATGAATCACCGTTTCATTACACTTTTGGTTTTTCTCTTCCATTCTATAATAAAATCTTTTACGAACCAACTATGGAAATCTTGTAATGAACAGACCCGAAAAATGGAAATAAAAAAGTATTATTAATAAATGGGTTAAATGATGTTATAAAATGATCATTCAAGGATTTAAAAATATTTATATTTTTTATTTAAATATTAATAACACCTTTAAAACATTGTACATGTTTTTAATCAATTTTGATGTAATAGTAACACCGGGAAAGAGAATTCTTAACCTAATTTCCATAATTTAGGATTACCTTCGATTTCATTACTTATATGATAATGAGACTATTTGTGGAATGTATTTAGTTTTTTTTATGATTTATCATGTTTATTTATAGTTTATACACATATTACTTTAATTTTATTAATTCAATCTTCAATTATAAGATTTTTATGGGACTTTTGTATAAAAAAATCACTTTTAAAATTCTATTTTACGAAATTCAAATGTAACGTTTTTATGAAAATATTCATGTTTTATGATTATGTTCTGGTTCATGTGAATTATTTATGATGAAGGATTGGACCTATATATGCATTCTATTCATATGGTATGTATAAGATGTCAGTTTGATGTATGGTTACTCCAAGTGTAATGGGGATGGTTACACCATTAGGTAGTCGTGAGGGTTACATTGTAAGGTAGTTTTTAGGGTAACAAATAATAATTTATCAATGAGGGGTAAAATATAAGTAAGTAATTCCCCAAGTAAAATTTATGTTTTTATATACATTCTTTAATGTTTTATGTAAATATCATTTTTTCACAAAGTTACTATATATGGGTGGGAAGTATGTCTTTGTGGAAATGATTTTATTTATTGTTTAATGGTTTCTATCTTTTTTTTATATCTCTTATTGGTCTTTTTAAGCTCATAAAATGTTTTAAATGTTTTAATAGGTTATAAGGATGTGTTAGAGAAATAATTAATTCAAGTTAAATGTTGTGAAGATTTTAAAAAAATCAAGTTATTATTTTGTGTTAAAAATTTTATGTTTTGGAATAAATGGATACTGTTTTAATGGTACCCACTTTTTATAGTTTTTAGTTGATATGTATGAAATATTTCCTAAAATTATAAAACTATAAACCAAAATTATCATTGGGAGTGTAAAGAAGTGAAATATAGTTAAAATAGATATATTTTTTAATATTTATGGCCGGGTCCTTATATTTCTCACCTTAAATTATTAGAACCCTTTATCTTGTGACAACTTACTATCACTATCAAGAACACTTACTATCTGTATCATAAACATTTGAAACAACTACTTATTTAAAATATTGAATATCTTCTCATTGAAAAACTCATTTCACATTACCTGTATTTAGCTGGTCATAAAAAACTCATGCATGTTTCATGCATTGTAATCTTAAAATAATTCAAGTACCAATAGTGATGAATGAATACCTTATACATTATTTATAAAAACATATTATAAACCTCATATAGACACCCATATTTTTCATACATAGATATTATATATTAATAGTATGATATTCAATTCATAACAAAAAAATCCATACATAAATTTTATAGTTATATTGTATTTGGATACTTGGATACAAAAAAACTTGTTCGTAAGAGATATACATCATTTCCCTCAATAGAATTAATAACGAAAACCCTTATTAGACATATCATACATAAATCCTTAATTTATAACATGGGAAAATAAAATAGAAGAAAAGGTGAGCTGAGATGCTCAGTAAGGATTCCAAGTGATATATCACCGATCACTTGAATAAACCATGAGTATAAGTGTATGATAACCTGAGATTAGCATTCAAAAACCGTAGACAATATTACATAGATCATCATTTTTAGTAATTAAATAAATTATGGAATTTTATAAGATATGAATCAAAAAAGAACCAAATATCACGCCCTATTAGAGAATAAAATTTTTATAATACATAATTTTATAGTATACACATAAGCATGGAAAATAATGTCCATATTAAAGGTTAACATCAAAGACTATCATATGGAATTGGGTTCACTACCCACTACAATATATAATCGTTCAAGGTTCAACCTTAGGACTATTCTAGTGGAATGAGTACATTAATGAAATAGAATAACTCCTCATTCTAGTCCTATTATCTTATCATATATCCATCTTTACCTAATTTATTGTAGATACATAAATTTTAGCCCCACTTATTACATAATAAAAATCATATATATGTGTGAAAATATATCATAAAATAATCATCATAAAATAAATCATGGAAACGAAACACATTTCACAAAAAATCATCATTTCATCAAAGAATAATCCATAAAAAATAAACAGGTTTAATAATTGTTTCATCACAGATTAATTGTCAATGTGAATGAAATGGGTTTCATAATCATTTCATCATAACTTATTTAAGTCACATGAAAGAGGCATGTTTCATAGAATCATCCTTGAATATTCTTCATCAGCATGCATCAAAAGAATAATTTTTTCAGGAATTAATATATCATATACCTAGTAAAGAATAATAAACTTAAAAGTATGTTATCATAGATTAAAATTACATTAAAATTTCACTAAAACATTTCTTATTGAAAATAACATTTTACCTTTGAAATAGATTATTTAAAATATAGAAATTTTTATAAATATTAATGACATTTTTTCTTTTAATTGATCAATGGAAACATATAATGGAAGCATCAAATCACTAAGTGATCATGAATATAAAAAATTATAATATTTTCATGTACATCAAATCAATTATTCCCCTCAATTTTTTGTTAAAAATCCAAATCACCTTATTAAAAAAACAAAAAAAAAATTAAAATATTTTCTAAAAAATAAATCATGAATTTAAAATATCATACAAGAACATATAAAAAAACCTTGAAATCCTTTTTGAAATAATGGATATTGAAGAAAAATTATTTTTGATTGAAGTGTGAAATAATGTTGGTTTTTTTTTAAAATGAGTATTTCAGTATATTGATTTATTAAAGAGAGAAAATGATTGAAAAATATAATATATTGAAATAACCATGGTAAACTAAAATTCATGTGATTATTGAGTGATATGTCATAAAATTTCATCATTATAAACATGATCATAAATAGTCGTGAAAAACAATGAGTTTATATCATAATTACCTTACCAAATTGTTAACTTTTATCATTTTCAAATGGAATGGAAGATAAAATTTCATATGTGATATTATTATTCTAGAAGAATTATTTTTTATAAATATCATATATATAAAAATTTATTCTATTTTAATAAAAATTCATGAAATGTGGTGTTCGAAAAATAATTGGATTGTTATGTGGATTGGTAGTCCACTCATACACATAAGTGATACTTTTAGTTACCATTTGATGGATAAGAGGTTTAATGAAGGTGGTTACATAATAATATTAATATTTCAATATATTTAAGAAAATAAATTTATTATTTTATTTTTAATGAAAAAAAATTAGATGGGTTAGAGAAAGCAATTATTTGGAAGAGGTTGGGAAATATGATTGCATGAGCTTCAGTTTGTATCCTTTAGATCATTTCTTAATTAATCATTGAAGGGTCTTTTAAGAGAAAAAGAAGATCTAATTAACATATAGGTAATTTTATAAATGGACTTGGCATTTTTTGGTAAATATATAAGGGTCAAAGTGGTGAAAACATGAGAAGTGATGGCTGTCCTTTTACAATTTGTAGAGTGGACACACTTTTAGTTATTTAAAATATTAAAATATAATAATGTTATGATAAGAAATATATTCCAAATTCTTATAGACTCTATGGTGGGATAGGATTATGTTGAAATATTTATATAAAATGGGATTTAGATATTTTTAATTTGAATATTCACCATTATATCTTACTTTAACCAACGATAAACCCATTTTATCCTTAACTGCTATAACAAGTTTTTATAGTTTTGAATATTCATTATGAAAACATTTAAGTGAGACATATTAAATAATTTTAATTATTATGATTCAAATTATTAAATTCCTTTTGTAAATTTAATATACAAAATTGGTGGAAATTAATTTAAAATTAATCCCAAAAAATTTAACGAAAATAGTTTTTCCCCAAAAAAAAAGTTTTCATAAGTGTACATAATTTTAATATCACAATTTGACATTAAATTTTTTATAATGAACTAAATTAAAATATTAATAAAATAATTTAACTAATTATACATTGAAAACGATTTTGATGTAAAATGTATGTTTGTAACTATTTTAAATGAAAAGCAAGCTAGCAATAAATATTTGAATATTCCACTATTCATCATAAAATCAATATTTTTTTAAAATTATTGGAATTTAAATATATTATAATTTTTAAATGAAGATTTAAATAATGGGTTTAATTTTTTTCAAATAAAATTTCCAAAATTAAGTAAAATTGATTTTAATATATGTTCATACAAGGAAATGAAAAATAATTTTTAGAGAAAAAATGTGTTTTATGCATAAATATTTACTTATATAAAATTCTAAAATAATGAAGATTAAAATAAAATAAATTTTGTTTTTATAAATAAAATGGATCATATTTCACTTTATGACCAAATAAAAAATAAAGAATACATTTAAATTACTTAATTTATTTAATATAAATGAAAGTATTTCCAAATTGGTATTTGACCCTATTCAAAGAAAAAACAATAATTTCATTAAAAAAATCCCAATATTAAACAATAATATAATTCTAATAATATGTTTTCAAAAAAAATTATATTTTTAAAAAATAAAACTTATAAAATTAGAATAAAGTAGTTATATTTTCCAAACAAAAAATGAAATAAATATAATTGTTTTGTAGTATATTATTTTTTAAAGCATAAAATAACTACTATAATAATTTAGTGTTTATATTATACAATTAAAATAGTTCACATTTATTGAATAGTATGATTATACATATAATATATAGTCTCATTACTCATATTAATACCTTACTATTCGACCAAATCGGTTATAATAATATTTTTTAATATAATTTTTTTTTCTTAAAGCTTAATATTGTGTGTTAAAAAAGTTATTAAGCTTATGATCCTCTATAAATAAATTTTAATTCTTTTACATCCCCCCTAAAAAATTCACCATAAAAATTTTATCTTGGTCATATAAAATTTTAATATTTCAAAATTCATTAGATGATAGGCCACATTGTTTATAAGGGTAAAGAAATTGATTAATAAGGGAAAGTGGGAGACATAATGGCTACTTAAAATAAAACACACTCGAGTTTCCATATAAGGAGAAAATTTTAGTGTTATTAATATATATATATATATATATATGTTGGATAATACTAGCATTCATGTAATAACAGTTGTTTATAGATAACATGGACATAATAAATTAATTACCTAAAACCCATAAATTACAAAAGGGATAAAAGAATATCAATTCATTAGAAAAAGGGAAAAAATAAAATTTTCTTTCAAGATCGTTTGCTTATTGATGAGGGATTATTTTTCTACTAGGATATAGAACATGATAAAATACACTTACTTCATGCATTTCAATTTCAAAAGAAAATTATAATCCTTTATTTTTACTTCGGTCAAATTAAAATTCATCTCTTACTCTAGTAAATGAATATTATAGTTGAATTTATCATGAATTAAGAACTGAAATTAACATCTAATAGATAATAAGATCCATGGAAGAATGAGATATCATTACTTCTTTGCCTAAATATTTACCAAAACCAAAATTATAAGCATAAATTATTCAATGTGGATAAACATAACACATTAATATCCAAAACCTCAATAATATCTCCATAGGTTAATCTTAATCGTATCTATATATAATTAACCTTATGAATCCTATAAAATATATAAAACAAAATTAAAAAAGTCAAAAAACTAATATATTTGGTTACATATTTTTTATGGATAACATTAAAATTTTCCCCATATAACAAAATGTATCTCATAATTTCACATACCAAACACATAAATACATTGAACATATATTATTTTAAAAAAAATTAATTACCTGAATCACTATAGAACCTCTATAAAAACATTTACGCTTTCAAAAATTTACTCAAACCTTATTCCTAAAATCAAATATAGAGTATTGAATGAATTTCATAAATCAATAAATGAAATAAAATTCATCAAATATGACCTAAATCGCATTGTTATCAGATCACTAACCAATTTAAAGGTCACTAATACTATCCATATTATTTCAACAATATAAATCACCTATTTATCCCATCTAATCATTGTTATGTAAACATCATTCGCAAATTAATTGTTATCTCTCCCTTAATCACATTTTCTACAATAATATCACATTACTACTAAATAAATTTTCTATGTTACAATAATATTTCAAAATATTTTTTAAAATACAGAAAAAAACTAGTTTAGAATAATACAAAAATATCTTATGATTAATAAAACCATAAATTCAATGAAAAAACACTTCCACAACATAATTCTTGAAAAAAAAATACATATGTGCATTAATCATTCCATACTATTGATTTTCGTAACATGGTACCTTCCTTGGTCTAGTATATAACCCTTACATTAGGGAACTAGTTTAAATAATTCACAATTTCCCCACACATAATTTATTTAATAACTTATTTACATGTTTCACTTTGAACATCACTTGAAGATAGAAACCATCTTCACATTTCTTTAAGACATTATCCTCAGTTTTCTTACTTATATTATTGATACCAAGAAAATTTATATTTATTTACTTTATGATCATTACCAAATTAATATTCCTAAAATTCCACCTTCCTCTAATTTGATAGAATTGTAAACTCATTGAAGATAACATTGTTAATCATATATCCTGATAGTGGATTAGGAATAATCACAAGGATTCACATTCCAGTTATTATTTCATTTAGTTTATCATGAGGAAATTAATTACATTGTTCATTAAAATCAATGTTAAATTGAATCATCGTGGTTCTAGAAAATATATATAACCAAAAAGCATAGTGTTAGTGAAAATAATCATCTAAGAAAACATAATAATACTGAAAAATAATTTATCAGATTTTTAAATAATAGAACCTTATTTAAAATCTAGATAATTGTTTTTAATGTAGGACATTCATAATCATCGTCTATTCAAATCCTTCATAATGGTTAATTAATAAAATGTGAATTCACCCAAACATATCCCCCATGAGTGTCAAACTTGGTGAATAGTAAGGGAAAAGTCAATATTAACCATAATGATGACTGATATATACTGGAAAACCTTTTTTAAGGGTTATTACCACAATATGGATTTGTGAAAAAACTATATCCACTTATAGAATCTAGAAATGGGTGCTTTTCTAGGACAACCACACTGATTTATTTACAATAAATTAGGATGATGTCCTATATAAAGAATTATTCTAAGGGTTCTCACAAAATATTTCTCATCCTTGTATCCATAGGTAACTAAAAATTGAAAAGATAATAACTATAAAAGACCATATTTTCATTAATTGATATTTAATATTATGAGATGAATATTCAATAAATAAAATTTTGATCGATTCATGAATCATATAGTTTTGGTGATTTTGTAAACATTGATACATAAAAATCATATTTGTATGTGATCGAAATTGTCTCCATTTAGGTTATTCATAAATGGAACCCTTATTAAACATATCATATATAAAACCTTTCTTGATAACATGGGGGAGGGAAATATAAGAAAGGGTGATAGTAGGTTCTTATTAAGAGTAAAAATGTAGATATCAATGATCACATAAACAGTACATGAGTATAAGTCTGTGAGAACATCAAATTACTATTTGGAAACCATGCCTCACAAAAAATAGGTCATAATCTTGATTTATGGAATAAATCTTGGAATCTCATATGATGTGAATCATAAAATAATGAAATAATATGACCGGTAAGAGAATTACATAGGAATAAGAAGTAATTTTTTTGTAGAAATATCATAGATAAATAATTTCCATAGTTAAGGATCACAACCAAGACAATCATATTAGATTGGGTTCACTCTAAATTTTTTAATAATCTTGGTCACAGTTCACGAAAAATAATATCATAATGGAAATATTCCCTTACTAAAATGGGTTTACCCCAATTTTATTCCTTATTATATCATAATATATCCATATTTTATCAATGTATTAGAGGGATATATAATTATGGTCCCACCAATCACATAACAAAAATAATATATATGTGTGTTCCAAAATATCATAAAACATTCACCATATCATAACCCATGGAAAAGAAAATTAGTTTTAAAAATATTCTATCATTTCAACATAGCATAAACTATAGTAAATAAATTGGTTAAATAATGGGTTCCTCATAACATAATTAACCTATGGGAAAGAAATGGGTTTCATATGGATTTTATTATAACGAAATTAACCAGTCGAAAGGAAATGAATTTCATAGAATCATCCTCAAATCATGATTATCATAATTCAACCAAATAGTGGTAGTGGATGGTATAATTGGATTATATTACTAGTAAATAATAAGTAACATCAAATGATGTTATCATAAAAGAAAGTTCCTTTATAAAATCACTAAAATATTTCTTCAAAAAAGTACCATTTTGACCTTGAAATCAATTATTTGAAATGTAAATTTTCAAAAATAATAAAGGAAAATTTTATATGAAAATAACCTTTGAAACACGTAAAGTAATCTTAAAATCATTGAGAGGTCATGATGGTGGGAAATTTTATTCATTCCATCTAAGTTAAAATAAATATTCATTTTAAATTTTTAGTAAAAATTCCCAAATACCTCAATCTAGAAATGGAATGAAGATATATTTTAAAAAATCAAAACTAAGCCTTGAATTTAAAATCTCATTGTATAAAATAAACAAATTCCTAAAAACCTTTTTAAATAACCTTGATAATGATTAAAAAGTATAGTCGATCGAAGATAGATATAAATTTATTTTTCCATTAAAAAATTAATTCGGTATATTGATTTATTAAAGAGAAGAAAATGAACAGAAAACAATAAATATCTAAAAATAACCATATTAGAAGAAAATTATTGGGAATATTGAGGGATAGGCCAAAAAAATTCCCCATCAAAAACATGATCCTAAACAATCCTAATAAACAAAGAGATTGCAAGATAAATTTCATATAGTTTTGGTAAATTCTAAATCATAATAAACCTGAAAGAATAACATCACATGAAATATTAAATATCATGATCATAAGTTTATTCATGTTATAACATGTAAAAGTTTCTATATATACACCTCATGATGGAATGTGGGTCTTTAACCTAAAATATGTCCCAAAAAAAATTGAGAAGATAAACCCCAACCACTTTGGTAATATTTAAATAAAAACATAATTGAAATATAGTGATGTATATGAATTTAAAAATCCGAATAATTTTATACATAATAATTATTAAATAAATTTAATAGAATTATATTCACCACATAAAATAAACAAGTTCTTAATCAGGCATATGTCTCCTAAAAATAAAATCTAGATAAGAAATCCATTACCACAAGATCAAATTTCCTTCAAAGAACACACTTTTATAATAAATTCAAATTAATTATTAATATATATAACAAAATAATGTACATTATTATAAAATAATATACGATCCACTTATAAAATTTCAACACCCATTTATTCATAATTCCTTTTTAAGTCATTGTTTCTGTGTGTAAACTATTTTATTTTTTTCATGGGAATTTATATTTGGTAGTTCTAGTTCTTGTACCTTGATCTTGGTTATATAATTTTAATAATTTTAATAATGATATAAATATAATATATATTCATTATTTATATATATATAATTACATCCATATATAAGAATTGTTCTATAAAAGTGAATTACTCCTTTCATAGAGTCGGTAGGTTGTGCCTGCGCATGAACATTGTTTTCACTTTTCAAGGGATGTAATGAAAGAAAGGATAATAATAATTTACCTTTAAACCCCATTATTATAACATTAATATCATATATATTAATTAAGTATATCTTTACTTCCATACTTGTAAATAATATAAGAAAAATGAATCACATCACTTCATGGAGGTGGTAGTCCCCATGTACACATGAGTGACAATATATATTTTTAATGGATTAGAAGGTAAGATGGTATATATGATATTATAATTATATAAGAATATTTTTTTAATAAATAATATTTAAACCTATAAAAATAAAAATATATGAAATGTGGTGATGAAAAATGAATTTTATCGCTATATGGAGGTGGTAGCTTACACAAATGCACACACATGGCATTTTCACTTCCCCTTCGATTGAAACATGTGTGAATAAAGATGGTTAAATAATAACAATAAAATTTAAATATATTACATGTATTTATGTTATTATTCTATTTTTAATTAAAATAAATTATCAATGGCATAAGAATATATAAATTGAAGGAGGTCGAGTAATATGATTAACACTTCTTGAATATGCCTCTTTTAGCTCCATTATTAAGTACCATTAGAATATTAATTTAAAAATAAAAACGAATATATATAATGTATAGGAAATTATAGAATATAATTCTGTTGTTTCTGGTCGAGATATATGTAACGCCCCGACCCCAGCTACCCAGAGTCGGTGCATTATTACATAACATTGGCATGATCACAAGAAAGATCAAATCTCGAAAGACCGATTGGTTTAGTAGCCTTGGAAACACTAGATATATTCATAAGTTTTACATTACATCATAAAATCAAAAACTACTACAACAACATAATGTTTCCACAGTCCACACTACAATCCCCTCATAATATCCCTGCAGGTCATTCATAACTTACATCTTCACTTCCTGGGAAAAATAAAACATAGAAAAGGGGTGAGCTCAAATGCCCAGTAAGGATAACAATATAGCGGAAACTTTCATCAATAAGAATAAACATTTAAGGCAATGTATAACTAAAACAAAAGCCTTTTAAACATGAAATTTCAACATGGTATGGCATAAATAAAATGAAATAATGCCATTTACTTATTCACATGGATATTCCACTAATCGAATAATCACATGCAAAAATAAATAACCACTTTCATAATGTTGGAATGCATAATGCCAGACTATCATAACCACATAGCCAAGGCCTCGTGCCAAGACTACAAATAAGATTTTGTCAAGGCCTTGTGCCAAGACACTAGTTTGTCTCATGAGACCTACCGATGCATCGAGGAGCTATAGCGGGCTCCACCCGTCACTTATTAAGTCCAATGCATTCCCATATGAAAAGGTTTAAACATAACATAAACATTCGTATTAAAACTTGCATACGAAATGTCAATAATTTCACCATAAACTATGAATGGTATAAAAATAGCACATCCACAGTCAAACATATCACAAAACCTTCAATAAAATATAGAAGTTTTGTATCATAATAAATCAACTTCAAATAATCTTAAAATCCATCAAAGGATGTTGACATAGATGAAATCAAAATTCTTTTTAAAGAAGTATCTCCTTTTATTTTGAAACCATTTAAGATCCATATAAAATAAAACATTTTCTTTGAAAATATTCTTATAAGCTTGTATGGAAAGCTTCGATGATTTTATAACGGCGGAAAATAGCCGCACCCGCCGTATAAGTTAAAAAAAACATTCTTACCTCAATTCTGTCGAAAAGGTTAAGAAGGACCTTGTTTTGAAAACGACGGAAAGATTCCTTTATAAACCTCTTATAAAAAGTCAAACAAGGGTATAAATTAATTTAACCCATATTCTTGTAAATAATAAATATGTTTTGAAATACATTTCGAAGAAACATGGATGTGGATGACAAAGAAATCCCAGTAGATTATTACGTATAAACAACCTCGGATAATGAAGAGATTGTGAAATAACCCTTACCTTGTACTTTTCCTTGGTTGGGGTAGGTTAACCTCCTGTATAATGGTGAAATAATTGTTATTAAATTATACAAGAATCATATATATTAATATGATATCATATATGATCTTTTAACATTGATTTATTAATAATATCTTAGAATTATCATCATTTCGGGTGTTAACTTACTCATTTTCTTTTATATGTTTTGTTACATAAGCCATGTTTGTTGTATCTTATTCATATCCAGAATGATATCAAGTCCTTAAACATCATTTTTAAATCATAAAATGATAATTATACTTGAATGGATACGATGGAGAATGAATCTCATCGCGTTCGTGGAGACGGTAGTCCGTACGTACGCACGAGCGACAATATCATTCTTTTGATATTAAAATAATATATAAATGAATGGTATATCATATATACAGAATCATTAACATGTTATATTTATTATTTACATGAGTTACACATCATTATTATACCCATCCAAATAATATTATATTGAATAACAATTACACCACGACGTGGAGACGGTAAGCCGTACGTACGCACGTATGGTGACATGTTATTCAAAGGGTGGATAGAATACTGAATATGGTTGTACCATACTTATAATAACATCACAGTATATGTGAGATACTGGAGTTATTATTTTAGAATGGTAAGAACAAAGGAAGAAGAAGTGGAAGAAGAAATGAACTTAGAAAAGGGTGGTGAAATCATTACCTCTTCTTCGGGTTCTTCCTTTTGATTTGATCAAAAGGGCTCCTTAGGTTGGCTTTCTGATCAAACTAAGGCCTCTAGGTTGTAGTGAGGGATGTTGGGAGATTATTTGGGCAGAGTTTGGCCGAACCAAAAGGCTTTGAAGGTGTGAAGAAATGAGAAGGAGGAGTGCCCTTTTATAAGAGGGGTGAGGGGCACCTTTGGAAAAGCTAGAAATATTAATTTATAATAAATTCATATTCGGTTTCTAAAGGCTCCAAAGTTGACTATTCAAAGGATGAGGTGGGTATAGGTCGAAAACAACTCATCCAATAGAATTTAGACAGGTTTGGGTACTTATATTAACCTTATCTTTAAGTATTAACTCTAAGTTAATTAGTTTCACTTTTACAATGTCTCTTTGTATTTTTATATATTATGGTTAATAAACTTACTATATACATCCAAGCGACCCCCAAGTGGTCCATTAATGATTAACCTATCATAATATAAGTCTCTTGGCCGAACCTTAGATTTTTAGGAATTTAATATCAATTAATAATATAATATTTGTTTTAAGAACTCTTTTATGTCAATTTTGACACTATTCAATAGTTGATTTTTGTGAAACTCATAACAGATTGATTACTTCGAAAAAAGTCAATTAAATCAATCCTAATATATCATATTATCCTAGAAAATTAGTTTAATTCATTAAAAGTTTCATATTATATTTATTTGGGTATTTATAATATCAATTATTTTAATTTTTCACTATTATAGTAATTACTGCATCATCATTGTGTCATAAATAAAATAACTTATTTAATGTCTAAAAATTATAAATAAAATATCATTATGTAGGAAATCTTTTTATCTTTCTAATGAATATTTATAATCGAAAATCCAACATGTATAACCCTATGTAAAAATTGTTCTTCTAAAAGATGTAATCTTATGCCATTTTTATTTTTATTTTAACTTTATTAATATAATGTGTCCCTACCACATACAAGTGGCTCCAAGGGGTCCCCAAATTGACCCAAGGATGCCCATGGTCGGGTATGTGTCCACCAATAAGGTTAGGACACGTTTTAGGGTAATTTTGTATTATTATAATATTATTTTTTAACCATTATTTACCGGATTTACCCTTTAACCATGGTAAATAAAATATTTACCGCAGTAATTATTCAAAATGTCTAAAAATAAAAGTTACCTATTTATACAATTTGAACATCCTGATTCCAAATATGGAATCCATTTTCCTAAATTCAAAACACAGAAGTGGCAGAAATTAATTTAAAATTAATTCCCGCTGTCAAAACAAAAAGCGTGTTTTTAAGAGATAATAACTACCAAAAGATTGACACTTGTTTATGTTCGGTTTAATTGTAAAATTATGTCCAATGACCAACATTATATTAAATGGTAAAAATATATTATAAATATACTTTAAAACCACTCAAATTCATAATTTATCACTATTAATTATTTTGATTAAAAAGTTGTTTTTAATTAAAATTTAGTAATTTTCACTATTCATCAAAATATAAAAGTTATCCGAAAAGTACCAATATTTCACCCTAGGATAATTTCGATATTCCGAATCCAAAAATGAAGTCCATTTTGAAATATAAAATATATATGATTTCAAAAAGTAGGTATTACTATTTACAATGGCTAGTTTAATTAGTTGTGGTGTGTGTTAGAACTCGAGGTTGCGTACAACACACGCTATCGCATTATTCGAAGGGAAACGTACCGTAGAAGCTTGGGGTGTTACATTCTCCCCTCCTTCAAATAATTGCGTCCTCGCAATTTCTAGGGTATTACTGCATAAAAAGATTCGGATGGTTCTTCATCATAAGTTCCTCGGGTTCCCACGTTGCCTCTTCCATCTTATGATTTCTCCACAAAACTTTTACCAGACGCGTCGTCCGGTTTCTCAGTACTTGTTCTCTTGTATCAAGAATCCTGACGGGCTCTTCACAATAGGAAAGATCGGGTTCCAGTTCTAATTCCTCATAGGTGAGTACATGCGTTGGGTCAGGCATGTATTTCCTCAACAGAGATACGTGGAACACATCGTGAACTTTGGAGAGACTTGGCGGCATTGCCAATCGGTAAGCTACAGCCCCAATTCGTTCTAGAATTTCGAAAGGTCCGATGTACCTGGGACTCAATTTACCTTTCTTACCAAAACGTATGACTCCCTTCCATGGAGATACCTTCAGGAAAACATGATCACCGACTTGAAATTCCAAATTCTTCCTTCGATTATCGGCATAGCTCTTCTGCCTACTTTGAGCTACTTTAATGTGATTTTGGATTACCTTCAACTTTTCCACCGTTTCCTCCACCAGTTCTGGGCCTACAAGTTTTCTTTCACCAACGTCATCCCAACAGGTTGGTGTACGACATCTCTTTCCGTATAACGCTTCATATGGTGCCATCTGGATACTCGAATGGAAGCTATTGTTATAAGAAAATTCTACCAGTGGTAAATATTGATCCCACATACCCTGAAAGTCAAGTGAGCAAGATCTCAACATGTCTTCTAAGGTCTGAATAGTCCGTTCTGATTGTCCGTCTGTCTGAGGGTGGTAAGCAGTGCTCAAATGAAGTTCAGTATCCAGGGATTTCTGAAGACTTTTCCAGAATCTTGAAGTAAAACGGGGATCACGATCAGAAACAATCGATAGGGGTACACCATGAAGTCTCACAACTTCATTAATGTATAGTCTTGCTAGACGTTCCAGGGGTAGATCTTCTCTTATAGCAAGAAAATGTGCTGACTTGGTAAGACGATCAACAATAACCCATATTGCATCGTTCCTTCTAGAAGTCTTTGGTAGCCCCATGACAAAGTCCATCGTAATATTGTCCCATTTCCACTCCGGTATGGGAAGAGGTTGCATGACTCCTCCAGGCTGTTGCCTTCCAGCTTTCACTTGTTGACAAACCATACATCTTGATACAAAATCAGCTATCTCCCTCTTCATGTTGTCCCACCAAAAATGTTCCTTCAAATCTCTATACATTTTGGTGCTCCCAGGGTGTATAGAGAAATTGGAACTATGAGCATCATCCAGCAATTCCCGTTTTAGATCAGGTATATTGGGAACACAAAGTCTCTTTCCAAATTTCAAAGTTCCATCTTCATACACAAAGTCTCTCAATCTCCCATCATTCACAGCTTTAATCTTCTTCTGAAATTCTTCATCATCGGTCTGAGAACTCTTAATCCTTTCTAGTAAAGATGGTTTGGCAACCATTTGAAAAAGCATTGATGTTTCACCTTCCCTGGTTATTCCCATGTCCATCTTCACTAGATCCATGAAAATTGGATCCCTTTCAATTCTCATCATGTTCAAAACTCCATGGTCTTTTCTGCTCAAAGCATCTGCCACCTTGTTTGCCTTCCCCGGGTGGTAGTGTATCGTACAATCATAATCCTTGAGTAATTCAAGCCATCTCCTTTGCCTCATGTTGAGTTCTTTTTGTGAGAAAATATACTTCAAACTCTTGTGATCAGTATAAATCTCACATTTTTCACCATAGAGGTAGTGCCTCCATATCTTCAAAGCAAAGATCACAGCTGCTAACTCAAGATCATGAGTAGGATAGTTTTGTTCATGAATTTTCAACTGTCGTGATGCATAGGCAATAACTCTATCATTCTGCATAACGACACAGCCAAGTCCTTTCTTTGATGCATCACTATAAATAACGAACCCATCATTCCCCGATGGTAGAGTCAATATAGGAGCATTGACTAATCTTCTCTTCAGTTCTTCGAAACATTCTTCACACTCTTTTGTCCAAACAAATTTAACCCCTTTACGTGTGAGCTTCGTTAATGGGTTTGCCAATCGGGCAAAATTCTGGACGAAACGTCGATAATAACCTGCCAAACCAATAAAACTACGTACCTCAGTTATACTCGTAGGTGCTGGCCATTCTTGGATTGCCTTGGTCTTAGAAGGATCAACAGAGATTCCATCTTTAGAGACAATATGTCCAAGAAAAGAAATCTCCTGAAGCCAGAATTCACACTTGCTAAACTTTCCATATAATTCATGCCTCCTCAGAGTCTTCAAGATAATGCGCAAGTGATTTTCATGATCTTCATAGGTTTTGGAGTATACCAATATATCATCAATAAATACTACCAAAAATTCATCGATATACTCCTTGAAAACTCTATTCATCAGATCCATGAATACAGAGGGTGCATTAGTCAATCCAAACGGCATTACAGTAAACTTGTAATGCCCGTACCTGGTTCGAAATGCTGTCTTCGGAATGTCTTCCTTCTTCACACACAACTGATGGTATCCAGATCGAAGGTCAATCTTTGAAAAGTATTGAGCTCCATGCAGTTGGTCAAATAAATCATCAATACGAGGTAGGGGATACTTGTTCTTTATCGTTATAGCATTGATCTCCCTGTAGTCGATACATAACCTCATAGATCCATCTTTCTTTTTAACAAAAAGAACAGGGGCTCCCCATGGAGAAACACTAGGGCGAATAAATCCCTTATTACTCAATTCCTCTAGTTGTTTCTTTAGTTCGACTAGCTCTACAGTGGCCATTCTATAAGGGGTCTTCGATATAGGCCTTGATCCAGGAATCAAATCAATGGAAAACTCAACTTCTCGTTCTGGAGGATGTCCAGGTAAATCTTCCGGAAATACATCTACAAATTCTTTCACAACAGGTACATCCTCTATTTGAACATTCCTTTCCTCACCGACAGTTATTTCATTCTCTTCCTCCCCAATAATTGAATTAAGTTGAGCTACTGGGGGTGGGTCTAAATAAGAATTAGGTGGTGACGATTCTGCTCTAAAAATAAGGTGTTCCTTATTATTATCATCAAGAATCGTAACCTCTTTCTTCTTACAATAAATCTTCGCATCATAGTCCGAAAGCCAGTCCATACCGAGGATTATATCAAACTCAATCATAGGTATGACGATGAGATCAGCGGATAAAGAAAATTTATGTGCTCTAATGGGGACTGATTCGCAAAACTTTGTTGCAACGATACTTCCCTTAGGAGTTTTAACTGACAACTCCCTTATTAAATCAAATTGGAAATATCTAATTTTCTTAGCAAACTGGGAAGATATGAAACAATGCGATGATCCAGAATCAAATAATGCATTTGCTAAACTTGAGGAAACCATTAAATTACCTGCCACCACGTCTTTCGGAGCTTCTACCTCAGCAGTAGTGATAGCATAAGCCTGGCCTTGATCCCTTGGCCTTTTCTGAGGTAAGTTCTCCTGACGCTTAGGACATGCATTTGCATAATGCCCCATCTCCCTGCAATTGTAGCACTGAACGTTGGTAGCTTCCTTCTTCCCCTTGCAATCATGAGCTTGGTGGCCTTTTTCACCACACTTGTAACAGACTCCCATTCCCTTCAGGCAAGCACCGGGGTGTTTCTTCCCGCACTTACCACAAGATGGATATTCAACCTTTCCCTTCTTCCCCTTATTTCCATTCCCAGATTGATCAGCAGGTCTCTTCTTCTCTTGCTTTGCTTTAAAGTCATAAGACTTAGAGAATTCCTTTTCGGTCTTGATAGCACATGAGACAATGTCTTCGTACGATGAAAAGGATTGTGAGACTAATGCTCGACGGAGAAATGGTTTTAACCCATCAAAGAAACGATCAATCTTACTTCTTGGGTTGCGAATATAATCTCCAGCATACCTCGCTAACCTTGTAAAGTTAGCCTCATACTTTGTGACATTATCATCCTCCTTTTGTCTCAGACTCAGAAATTGCCTTTCCATATCTGCTCGATGGTCGCGAGGAAAGTATTTTTCTAAAAACAGATCTTTGAACTCCCTCCATTCCATGTTTGATACTTCATCATCTTCCTTCATGTTTTGAATCAATGACCACCATTGATCAGCATCTCCAGTGAGGCGGTAAACTGCCATGGTAACTTTTTCCCTTTCACTACTCCCCAAAGCCTGAAATATTTTCTCTAGGGAAAATATCCATTGCTCAGCTACTAAGGGATTTGTACTCCCATTGAACGTTGGTGGTTGTTGTCTCATGAATCGATCTAACATTGATCCTCCACGCTGCGGATCAGGGTGCTCCATACGGGTAAGGTTATTATTCATAACCTGAGTAAGTTGTCCCAGTACGGTGATTAGCTGATCAGCACCAGTTGCATCACCAGCCCCACTATAATTATCTTGAGCAGGAGGGCAATCCCTACATGGAGTGCGTGCATTGATACGGTTTCCATTTCTTCCACTAGGCGCCATTTCTAAAAAAAATGGCATAAACTAGATCAGTTTATGCATCAAAATACATAATCCCATACTTATAAAACACTTAACATAAATTGAACTATTTATGGATATAATCCATAATCATAAAAATGTTTTCTTTGAGGAAGTATATACTCATAAACCCTTCATAATGATTTGTAATGATAGTGAGAGTTATCCTAAGCATATCCCCCGGGAGTGTCGTAACCAAGAGTGCAGCAAGGCCCGTTGTCGTGCACCAGTTCCCGTTCGAGTCTAGCTCAAAGCGGTGTTTTCGGGTTTTACCCCTAGGTACATCTGTGCCAGAGCCGCCTCTACCTGCTCGTATCCAGACAGGGATGTATTGCTCGAAAAACTCACAAAATCTCTACAATACCAAAATTCTAGGAAGTTCTTCTATACTAATCCTCAAAGTTCATCTTAGGTCTACGTGATCTAATCAGAGTTTATCTAAATCTAGCTTCCAAGGTTTGTACTAAACTTCCTCTGATACCAACTGTAACGCCCCGACCCCAGCTACCCAGAGTCGGTGCATTATTACATAACATTGGCATGATCACAAGAAAGATCAAATCTCGAAAGACCGATTGGTTTAGTAGCCTTGGAAACACTAGATATATTCATAAGTTTTACATTACATCATAAAATCAAAAACTACTACAACAACATAATGTTTCCACAGTCCACACTACAATCCCCTCATAATATCCCTGCAGGTCATTCATAACTTACATCTTCACTTCCTGGGAAAAATAAAACATAGAAAAGGGGTGAGCTCAAATGCCCAGTAAGGATAACAATATAGCGGAAACTTTCATCAATAAGAATAAACATTTAAGGCAATGTATAACTAAAACAAAAGCCTTTTAAACATGAAATTTCAACATGGTATGGCATAAATAAAATGAAATAATGCCATTTACTTATTCACATGGATATTCCACTAATCGAATAATCACATGCAAAAATAAATAACCACTTTCATAATGTTGGAATGCATAATGCCAGACTATCATAACCACATAGCCAAGGCCTCGTGCCAAGACTACAAATAAGATTTTGTCAAGGCCTTGTGCCAAGACACTAGTTTGTCTCATGAGACCTACCAATGCATCGAGGAGCTATAGCGGGCTCCACCCGTCACTTATTAAGTCCAATGCATTCCCATATGAAAAGGTTTAAACATAACATAAACATTCGTATTAAAACTTGCATACGAAATGTCAATAATTTCACCATAAACTATGAATGGTATAAAAATAGCACATCCACAGTCAAACATATCACAAAACCTTCAATACAATATAGAAGTTTTGTATCATAATAAATCAACTTCAAATAATCTTAAAATCCATCAAAGGATGTTGACATAGATGAAATCAAAATTCTTTTTAAAGAAGTATCTCCTTTTATTTTGAAACCATTTAAGATCCATATAAAATAAAACATTTTCTTTGAAAATATTCTTATAAGCTTGTATGGAAATCTTCGATGATTTTATAACGGCGGAAAATAGCCGCACCCGCCGTATAAGTTAAAAAAAACATTCTTACCTCAATTCTGTCGAAAAGGTTAAGAAGGACCTTGTTTTGAAAACGACGGAAAGATTCCTTTATAAACCTCTTATAAAAAGTCAAACAAGGGTATAAATTAATTTAACCCATATTCTTGTAAATAATAAATATGTTTTGAAATACATTTCGAAGAAACATGGATGTGGATGATAAAGAAATCCCAGTAGATTATTACGTATAAACAACCTCGGATAATGAAGAGATTGTGAAATAACCCTTACCTTGTACTTTTCCTTGGTTGGGGTAGGTTAACCTCCTGTATAATGGTGAAATAATTGTTATTAAATTATACAAGAATCATATATATTAATATGATATCATATATGATCTTTTAACATTGATTTATTAATAATATCTTAGAATTATCATCATTTCGGGTGTTAACTTACTCATTTTCTTTTATATTTTTTGTTACATAAGCCATGTTTTTTGTATCTTATTCATATCCAGAATGATATCAAGTCCTTAAACATCATTTTTAAATCATAAAATGATAATTATACTTGAATGGATACGATGGAGAATGAATCTCATCGCGTTCGTGGAGACGGTAGTCCGTACGTACGCACGAGCGACAATATCATTCTTTTGATATTAAAATAATATATAAATGAATGGTATATCATATATACAGAATCATTAACATGTTATATTTATTATTTACATGAGTTACACATCATTATTATACCCATCCAAATAATATTATATTGAATAACAATTACACCACGACGTGGAGACGGTAAGCCGTACGTACGCACGTATGGTGACATGTTATTCAAAGGGTGGATAGAATACTGAATATGGTTGTACCATACTTATAATAACATCACAGTATATGTGAGATACTGGAGTTATTATTTTAGAATGGTAAGAACAAAGGAAGAAGAAGTGGAAGAAGAAATGAACTTAGAAAAGGGTGGTGAAATCATTACCTCTTCTTCGGGTTCTTCCTTTTGATTTGATCAAAAGGGCTCCTTAGGTTGGCTTTCTGATCAAACTAAGGCCTCTAGGTTGTAGTGAGGGATGTTGGGAGATTATTTGGGCAGAGTTTGGCCGAACCAAAAGGATTTGAAGGTGTGAAGAAATGAGAAGGAGGAGTTCCCTTTTATAAGAGGGGTGAGGGGCACCTTTGGAAAAGCTAGAAATATTAATTTATAATAAATTCATATTCGGTTTCTAAAGGCTCCAAAGTTGACTATTCAAAGGATGAGGTGGGGATAGGTCGAAAACAACTCATCCAATAGAATTTAGACAGGTTTGGGTACTTATATTAACCTTATCTTTAAGTATTAACTCTAAGTTAATTAGTTTCACTTTTACAATGTCTCTTTGTATTTTTATATATTATGGTTAATAAACTTACTATATACATCCAAGAGACCCCCAAGTGGTCCCTTAATGATTAACCTATCATAATATAAGTCTCTTGGCCGAACCTTAGATTTTTAGGAATTTAATATCAATTAATAATATAATATTTGTTTTAAGAACTCTTTTATGTCAATTTTGACACTATTCAATAGTTGATTTTTGTGAAACTCATAACAGATTGATTACTTCGAACAAAGTCAATTAAATCAATCCTAATATATCATATTATCCTATAAAATTAGTTTAATTCATTAAAAGTTTCATATTATATTTATTTGGGTATTTATAATATCAATTATTTTAATTTTTCACTATTATAGTAATTACTACATCATCATTGTGTCATAAATAAAATAACTTATTTAATGTCTAAAAATTATAAATAAAATATCATTATGTAGGAAATCGTTTTATCTTTCTAATGAATATTTATAATAGAAACTCCAACATGTATAACCCTATGTAAAAATTGTTCTTCTAAAAGATGTAATCTTATGCCATTTTTATTTTTATTTTAACTTTATTAATATAATGTGTCCCTACCACATACAAGTGGCTCCAAGGGGTCCCCAAATTGACCCAAGGATGCCCATGGTCGGGTATGTGTCCACCAATAAGGTTAGGACACGTTTTAGGGTAATTTTGTATTATTATAATATTATTTTTTAACCCTTATTTACCGGATTTACCCTTTAACCATGGTAAATAAAATATTTACCGCAGTAATTATTCAAAATGTCTAAAAATAAAAGTTACCTATTTATACAATTTGAACATCCTGATTCCAAATATGGAATCCATTTTCCTAAATTCAAAACACAGAAGTGGCAGAAATTAATTTAAAATTAATTCCCGCTGTCAAAACAAAAAGCGTGTTTTTAAGAGATAATAACTACCAAAAGATTGACACTTGTTTATGTTCGGTTTAATTGTAAAATTATGTCCAATGACCAACATTATATTAAATGGTAAAAATATATTCTAAATATACTTTAAAACCACTCAAATTCATAATTTATCACTATTAATTATTTTGATTAAAAAGTTGTTTTTAATTAAAATTTAGTAATTTTCACTATTCATCAAAATATAAAAGTTATCCGAAAAGTACCAAAATTTCACCCTAGGATAATTTCGATATTCCGAATCCAAAAATGAAGTCCATTTTGAAATATAAAATATATATGATTTCAAAAAGTAGGTATTACTATTTACAACGGCTAGTTTAATTAGTTGTGGTGTGTGTTAGAACTCGAGGTTGCGTACAACACACGCTATCGCATTATTCGAAGGGAAACGTACCGTAGAAGCTTGGGGTGTTACAATATATGGATCAATGCAGTGTAAAAAAGAGAAAGTAGTGGTGTACATTTATAAGTCTGAGAGGGGGAACACTTGGAATCTTTTAAAGGATTTATATATAGTAAAGTCATACCCATGAGAGAAGTTTAAAAATAGCCAT
Organism: Viscum album; assembly: GCA_963277665.1. Classification (NCBI taxonomy): domain Eukaryota; kingdom Viridiplantae; phylum Streptophyta; class Magnoliopsida; order Santalales; family Viscaceae; genus Viscum; species Viscum album. The sequence goes on along the minus strand of OY728150.1, from coordinate 1,127,283,274 downwards.
ATATTTGATTATTTTATCAGATAAGGTCAAAATAAGATCATAAAATTGAGTTAATTAAGTTTAATTGAGAAAATTACCCTTATATCTTGGTTTAACCCTAGATAAACATGTTTTAACCTTAACCACATTAATAAATTTTTATAAATCATTAAAAATAATAAGTTGAAAATTTAGATAATATTAATATTTATAAATCAAAATATGATATCCATTTTTTGAAATTATTCTTTCATAAGTAGATGAATTTAATTTAATATTATATACCAAAAACGAGATGGAATACGGTTTTCCAAAAAGAAATTTAAAGTATAAATACATTTTATTAAAAAAAATCAAAATAAATTTGATTATAATGACCTAAATTGAATTATTAATAATATAATTGGACTATGTATAAACAAAATTAAAACAAAAAAATGATCTTTTTAAATTATTTAAATGAAAAAAATGTTTAAATAAAAATTAGAATTTTCATTATTCAACAAAAAATCGATATTTTAGGAAAATTATCAAAATTTCACCCAAATATAATTTTTACATACTAATTTAAAAAATATAGAACATTTATTATAATAAATTTTCCAAAAATCTATAGAAATATATATATTTCTTGAAGTGTATAAAACTTAATAAATATCTATAAAACGAAATCCTTTTTTCTCTTTACATAATATGCAAAAAAAAATCAATAATTAACTGTCCAAATAACTTCCTTAATTATATCATCGCATTTTATAGGCCCTGTTTTGACCATAATTCCAACCTGTGGAATTTATTCATAAACCTTAGGAGGTTCTCGGAAAATTATGCATCATTCCCAACCAATTGTTTTGGGTTGTTATTCTTCTTCCACATCATGAAAAATTTTATTTAACCTCTAAAATATATTATCATTGATATATAACATTTAATTAGAAGTTATTATTTTAATTTAATGACTTATATAATTCTATATATTTCATCAATTGGGAATGGAATCCATCATTCATGTGTATGGAGGACTTCCCCCTCATGGACTGATGCAATTAGATTTCCATCACCACCTAACACATCTAGTTATTATTATTAATTTAATATATATATATATATATATTATTAATGACATTTTTATCATTTTTAAAGATAATTTACACAATTTTGTTACCCATATATTCACTAAAAATGATAACTTTGATCGCACGTATGTGTGGACTACCACCTCCACAAAGCGATGTGATTTATTTTTCATTATCACATCACATAGACTATATATATGTCTCTATTTTTTAAAGAAATAATATTATATAGATTAAATTATTATAATTATATAATTAAGTATTTATACCTACCTTCATTCCATAATTATGTTTGAAATATAAAAATGTTACTCATGCGTAAGTATGACCTACCATTTTTATGATTGTGACATTGTTTATTTTTCATAACCATATATATTAGTTGAATTTAAAATTATATTTGAATAATTAAAATTTACATTATTTAATTATTATTCTCCTAGAAATTATATTTCAATTACCCCTTTGACCATAATTAATAAAAAAATCCATTTTGAAATTATAGACCAAACATACCCAAAACAGTAGAGGTGGACTTAAATGATTATGTAATTAAATATGACATTTTAATAAATGAAAAAAAGTTTAAGGATAATGAATCAATCTAGGAAAATTTTATTTAAAAATAAATTAATTTATATGAGTCTATTATACATGTTTTAAAGGACATATATATAATGTTTGGACTCTAGGTAAGAGATTTTATCTCAATGTTTTTCATTTAGGCATATTTTATTGTTACATGCCTAAATTATTTTATGTGCATTATATAATTACCATTTAAATGTTGTATAATTAATACTTCTTAATTCATTATATTATAATTTAATATGTCAATTATATTATCCTATGGTATTTTACCCGATAGAGACCATGTGGTAAGGTTTTTCCTAACCCAATTTCCTAACGTTGGGTTATAACTCTTTTTCATTAACATTGTTTTATCATGGTTTTTTTAGTATTTATTTAAATATTATTTTATTCTATATTTCCATAAGTTTAGTATGGATTTACATTTTTCACATAATATTTCTTTTTATTAATTCTAAATTCAATGATATGTTCTTTTAAAGAGTTATTCATCTCAAATTACCTCTTTTTGGGACATATGTTTACAATGTGAACCTATATTATTTTATGAGGGATATATACAACCCTTTTGAAAAAAAATATAATGAATATAATTATTTTTATTATATATATGTTTCATTGGATGTTATTATTTCATGAGTACGTGATTGAAGAGATTTTAAAGTGGTAAAGGCCTTAGGTCTCAATCTATTTTCTTTTTGATATTTTTTTTATATATAAGGTTCCTTTGGGGGGAATCAAAAGATATTATTTTCTTGAAACATGTATAATTTACTATCCTATATTTGTGAATTTTTTTACATGTTTAATTTATATTCCCTTGATAATTGATTAAAAAATATCTAAGGAATTTATTTTTAAGTGGTACTGATCTTGTAAATTCATTTATATCAGGAATCATTTTCTTCCATATATATGTTCTTGAAAATGTTTTAAAAAATATTTTTTTTCTAAAAATAATATATCCTAAATAAATTATATTTGATATTTTAACAAATTTTAAATGTTTTTAAAGAGGAATAATCTTAACATTCTTCCAAATGGGTCACTTGTGAGGCCTTTTATAATCTTTTTGAAAAAAATATTTTTTTCACATCTATGATATTAATAGATTATTCCACTATCATAGAGTTTTTTATATTTGAATCATCCTTTATAATATCTTATGTTTTTTTATCAAATAAAAATTATTTCTCAATATTTTTTAAATTTTTCAGTTTTTAGAAGTTAATTTAAAAATGAAAATGATGGTTTCCTCAATAATGTTTATAATGATCATTAACAGTATTTACATTTATTAATACAAAAAACCCATGATGTTACGTATTATCATTATAATTATTTTGAGATGACAAAATCCTCATTATTTATTTAGAATAATCAGTATTTTTTAAAAGAGATGGTCATAATACCTATTTATTTAACAATGTTTAATCAACTAATGATTTGAATTCATTATTTTCACCTATATGATGAAAATATCTTTTAACAAAAAAATAAAATTTAGTTGTTGTATATATTACCTTCTAATATTTCATGTTTTATTAAAATATAAAATCCCTTCACTCATTCTGGGCGATTTATGTTTTGAAAATGGGTTTCTAAAAAAAAGTTTTGATATCCGAAAGTGTTTTTCCCACAGTTTTAAATAATCATTTCATAGGTTTTATTCTTTATTTGGTTTTTGGAAAGAGGATTATGATGGTTTCGTGCCTATTATATCTCATGGGTGATCATGATATATCTTATGTGATTTGTTCACCTAAATAAAACTCTAATGTAATGGGAAATGACTATTTTCTCTAGAGAATTATATTAGAAGTCAACCATATGGTTCTTCCAATTATAAGGATTCGATAAGGGTTTTATGATGATGATTTCCCAAAGTGAAAAAAATTTATTTATTATTTCTTTCTGTTATAAATGATTCCATTGATCTTTGTTAATAACACATTTCTCAGGATTATTGATTCTTATGAATTTTGTCCAATGGTAAATCTGTATTTCATGTTTCATTATTGATGACCCTAATACTGATTAAAATAAATTATATTATGTTTTTAACATAAAATTTCGTTATTCCATCATACCCATATTTTTGTCTTACACTCATTCAGAAAATTCAATTGTTAATTCTTATGTTTACCCATACAGAGCATTTTAAACCACCCTTATAATATTTACTTTTATGTTGGTCATGGAAAATGATGAAATAAATATGTATGCCTTGAAATAGTTTATATGTTTTATATTTTATGGGATATGTTTAAGAATTAAAATGGAATATTATAATATGGGTATAGTGGCATAAATACTTTCTTGAAGTTAAGAGTGTTTTTTGTAAGAGCTTTTCTTAATTCTATAAAGATATATACCTAAAAGGTCAATGGGTATGTAAGTGATCAAATATTTCCTTTTTAATTTGTATCGTTTTAATGGTAAATATCGGGTCATGTTTACTAGTATCCTAGATAGAAATACAAAGGGTATGTATTTAACACTATATTTGAGAGTACAGTTTCGTGACTGTTATAATTGGTATCAGAGCTGGTTGTAGAAAACATTGGATATTTTCATGTTTTTATATGAAGTTATATTAAAAGTTATTAAAGTATTCATGGGTTTATAAGTTTATAGTTGATCATAATTTAAACATTACACACCCTTTTTATGATTTATGTTGTGTAATTTTATCGCGACTAATGATATTTTGGGAAATGTTTTGATGGTATAAGATCTATGAAGCTCTCAGGTTTAACATGAAGTATTATTTTAGAAAAATTCTTATTCAATTTTAGGAATATAATCTAGAATTTATGAGATAAAATTCAAAGTAAATAAATTCATTAAAGTTATTATTGGGATATAGTGTTATTTATTTATATTATTGAATATACTGTTTTAGATATTATTTGATTTGGTAATATAACTTTTTGGTTATATGAATTTATGGGTGAGTAATGTTATTTGGATATAAAAGATAAATTTATCTTTGAAAAATGTGTGATCAAATAATATTTATTTATGGGTTTTAAGCTTGGTTAAAAATATTTTTATGAATTTTAAGGATTTATATTTAGGGAAGCATTTACTTTTAACTTTGGGTATTACCATTGAATTTTGGGTATTAATTTATTATTTATTTTGTTTAAATATTTAAAAATTTTGGAAATTTTCATACCTTGTGCTAACTATATTTTTCTTGTTTATTGTATAAAGACACGTGTAAGTGATTATTATTATTTTATGGACTATGTGATTTGTTACAAGTTGATATTAGTGCTTCATGTATAAAAAATTCATCTCTATTACTCATCATTTGGAGGGAAAATTGATATTATGATTGAAATTGATTGAAGGAAGAAATTACAGTCATCAAATAAGGGTATTTCCTTAATTTATTAGTCAATATGATAACTAAATTTTGAAAATATAAGGCAATGGTTATAAAAACAAAATTTTTATCATAATACCTTCATTAGTGGTGAATCTATGGTCTCCTCACCCATCACAGATTTATGATTTTATGATCATTAAATTTATTCTAACCATGTTTTCTATCACACTCTCTCGGAATTTGAGAGTTAATTTTCTATTCCATATCCATTTTTCATATTTCATTTATGTTTTGAAACATTTAAACCTAGTTATGTTTTTTTCTAAATAACCACCAAACATAACTTTTTCTGTTTTCAGAAGGAATTTTAATTACAACTTTTTAATATGTAGGATTTTAACAAAGATATTTTAAAATATCAACCATTTATTACCGAGGTAGAGTTCAAATTATTGAGGATACATTTTCTTAAATTGGGTTGAATGATCTATCCCTATATTTTAAAAGAATGACATTAGGTTTGATAACTTGTATGGTATGCTACATCGGGCATATATGAAGATTGAAATATTATTACATAAATGTGATTAATATAACCTATCCATTAAATTAGTGGGTATGAATATGATTAGAAAATTACTATATATATATAAAGGATTTAACCAATACAAATGTATTGATAAATTCTAAAAAAATCAACACTTAATTTTAAGTTATGCTATTTTATTTTTTAAAGATATATTTTCTTCAAGAATGATTTTTTAGTGAGGGAATAATATAATTAATTTCGATAAATTTTATAACTTTTTTTATAAATAAATATAAATTTTAACTCATAATATGAAACTTATCTTATGGTGATATTTAACAAATTTTTCAGAAAATAAATCTACGAATAATGAAATATAATTTTTTTATTGAAAGGTGTAATTTATTTTAAAGTATTTACAAAATAAAATTAAATTTTTCATTAATTTTAAAATATAATTAGTTAAATTTTATTTAAAATATTTAAATTATGGGTTTTAGATTAATTTAGTATAAAAACATTTTATACATGAAAATGAATTTTCCTAAAAAACAATTTTTCATCATGTTTTTTAAATTTAATTTTAAAATAAATTCTCTGAACTATATGTTATCAACATTTAAAAATGGATTCAATATTTGTAATAAATTGGTCTAAATTTTATAAATAAGTCAAATTTATTTTTTTTCAATATAAATAGTAACCATAATAATTTTAGTTTTCACGGTAAAAGAAATATTTGATAATTATGGGATATAAATAATAAGAAAAGAAATATAAAATGACTTTAAAACATGAATTAATTTTATTGGATGGGTCAATATTGTACATATGTATCCAATATTTTTTTATATGAAATTTTTTTTCCATTTGAGTGTGATTATGAACATTACAATATTTTATATAAAGAGAAGTAAAAAATGTCTCACTCCTCTTTGTAATAATAATAATATTTTTATCATTGGTATAGAAAAATATATTTATGTCTATAAATATTTATTTTAAATATAAATTATATATCTTCAATATGAAAATTTAATTTCAATTTTTGAATAATTAATAATTACCTTAAATGCTTATATAAATATGACGTAATAATATTTCATTTAATGGAAAAACAAAATTAATTACATATAAAATATTAAAAGTAATATAATTTGAAATAACTAATTTGGACCATGAATTTTATAGATTAATATAACATGTTATGTTGGTAATAAATTGTTTTTTCAAATTTTATATGTTTTTATGATGTTATTAAATTCAATGTAAGGAATAGATATAAAATATGAAATTAATGATAATTTTTTTAAAAAAATTTAATATTAAAAAAATTTGTTAACGAGGGGTGAAAACTAAAAGATAAGTGTAATCATATTCCAAACTTGTCTAAATTTTATTTTATTAGTATTCAAACAATTACCCATAATATACAATAGATAATTAGTTTTTATCCATTTTTTATTGAATGCTAATTTTTTTATAATTTCATATTTTTCAGAAATTCCAAGAGTAGAAGGAATCTCTCTTATAAAAGGTTATCTATTCTTCTATTTACATCACACTACAAGAAAAATTTTGTTAGGTCAATATCTGACAACATAAATTTCCAAAATATCTCCTCATATCCTATATTTTTGGTTTTCAATAGAAAAAAACCTAACGATGCTTTTAGTGTAAAACAAAAAATGTTGTATGAATAAGTGGTATCATTCTTAACTAATTGTTTTTATATTATTTCATATTAAATTTACATAAAATATTTTTTAAACTAGAAAATAATATAAAATTGTAATATCATATATACTAATATTTAATAGTTTTAATTTTATGACCTATATCAATCTCCAATCACCATCAAATGGTTACGAAATAAAATCATTCTTATATACAACAGTTTGCCTTTATGCGGATTGATTTAATTCATTTTCCATCAATGCCTATTATAGCATGATATAATGATTAATTTAAGTTATATATATATGATATTCATGAAATATTTATAATTTTTATAATCTAATATTACTACTATTTTATTAACCTTCTGACCAGTGAAAAATGATAACGTCGTTCATGTGTATGTGTGAATTACCACCTCCATGAAGTGATGTTATTAATTTTTCATCCCCAGATAACATGGATTATATATATAAGTATATTTAACTAAATAATATTTTATTTATGATATTTTTATCACTCTATAAATAAATAATTATACCCACATTGTTTCCACAATGATCATTGAAAAATAGAAACGTTACTCATGCATAAGTATGACCTACCACTTCAATGATTGAAACATAGTTCATTTTTCATTACCATATTTAATGGTTGTATTTAAAATTATAATTTATGTTTAAAAATTATAATTATCTTATTATTATTACTCTTGGGTTTACGGAACAATGATCCCTTGGACCATAGTCCACACACCCAAGCCCTTTTGAAATTATGGAACAAACATCCACAAAACACCCGACAAAGACTTAACTAATTAACTAATAAAAATATTTCATTATAATAAAGGAAGAAATGGTTCAAGGGTAATAAAATAATATATTAAAATGTTTTTAATAAATAAAATAATTTATATGAGTCTATTATACATGTTTTAAGGATATATATAGTATGTATGGACTCGAGGTATGAAATTTTGTCTCAATTTCATTTCCTTAAGGAATATTTTATTATTATGTACATAATTTGTTATATATGGTATAAATACATATATTTTACATGTTATATAATTAATCCTTCATAATTAATGATATTTTAATTTATAATATTTGTTATTTTTTCCAAGAGGATTTCACGTGAATGTTACAATATGGTAAAGGGATTCAGAACTCAATTTTCATACATTAGGTTATAACTCATTTTCATTGATTTTGTTATGCCTTGGTTATGTGTGAATTTATCTATAAATTTTATTATTATTTATTTCCATTTCTTTTGTGTGTGTATTAATTTGTGAAACAAAATCTCTCCATTTATTAATCCTCAATTCTATGATATGATCTTTGTAAGGGTTATTTGTCTCAAATTACACTTTCTAGGGACATATATTTATGACAGGCACCTATCATATTATATGAGGTGTATAAAATACACTATTAAAATAATATACCATTAATATAATTATTTTAATGATATTTAATGTTTCATTTCATGTTATTATTTAATGGGATTATTATTGGTGAGTTACCAAAGTGAAAAAGGCATTATGTTGCAATCACATTTATTTTCAGAATTTTTTTGTGTTCAAGGTTACATGAGGTGAAATAATAAGTTCTTAATTTCTAAAAACAATTATATTTTATAATATTTTTGTTTATTAATTATAATTAATAGTCTAATTTCTATTTCCACCATTATCGATTTAATAAGCATCAAAAAATTCATTTGTAATTACTACCGATCTTATATATATTTTTAGATCAAGAATATTTCTCATTAAAATCCATGTTTGATAAAACATTTTAAAAAAATTTCTTCTAAAAAAATATATCATTTCCTAAATTTCTTTTACATTATCTGTTTAATTATTTTTTTTATTTTTTTTAAATTTAATTTCTTAGTTTTTTTCAAATGGTTCACTTTTAACTCCTTTTACAAAATGTTTGAAAACTATATTTATATTTGACATCTACAACATGAAGGGATTTTACAGACATCAAGACCATTATATTTTTTTAATCTTACATTATAATGTTAAAGTGTTATTTTAAAATAAATTGGGTTTCACACTATTTTTTAATTTTTTTAATTTTTTAAATTGATTTTAAAATTTCAAAGGATATTTAAAAAATGTTTTCCAATATCTTTTAATGGTATTTCCATTGAAAAACACCAAAAACCTTTATTTTAATTCTGAAATAATAGGGATATATTTTAATTATACCATCCTCATTATTTCTATGGATCAATTATTTTTTTTTTCTATAGATTTTCATGGAACATATTTTTCCATTGGTTCATCAGGTTATGAAAGGAATACTATAGTTTAACATTTAAGACAACAACAAATTTTAACAACAATGTACCGTTTATTTTATGTTTGGATTACATTATAATATTTCATGATTTATTTAAAAAACCATAATTTCATCATTCTAGGTAATGTATGTTTTAAAAATGTGGCTTTAAAATGAATGGGTATTTCAATATCCAAAAGTGTTTTTTACATAGTTTTAAAAACTATTTTATAGGGTTTTATTCATGATATGATCCATAGAAATTGTTTGTTAATGGTTGAGACGAATTATATCTCTAAGATGAGCCTGATATTACTTATATTATGTGTATTCCCAAATAGCACCCCAATTCATTAGTTAATGATTATGTTCTATGGATAATTATACGAGAGGTCATTCATGTGGCTAATCCAATTCTAAGGGTTCTATTATGATGTTTTCCCAATGTAACAACACATTTTCCTTATCATTTCTATGGGTTAAAAATGTTTCCTTTGATTATGTTTGACATCACATTTCTCATTATTATTGATTCTTATGAATTTTATAAATGGTAAATATTTATTCCTTGGTTCATGATGAATGATCCATGCATTGATTAGTATGAATTTTCATATGTTATTCTTATTCACATTGATTATATCATCAAACCTATATGGTCATCTTACTCTCACTGATGACATTCAATCTTTAATTCTTATGTTTACAAATACTAAACATTTTAGAACACCTTTTTTATGTTTTCTATTCATTAAATTCTAAAAAATGATGAAAAATGTTTTATAATTAGAATGATTTCATATGTGTAGAATTTAATGGGATATGTTAGAGACTTAATATGTAATATAAATATTTTGGTATAGTGTTAGAAATACTCTCTTGAACTAAAGAGTGTTATTTGGGTAAGATTTTGTCTAAATTCTTTACATCTTTAAACCTAAAATATATTTGGGTATGTAAATGATCCAATATTCCATTTTTTATGGTTTGGATAGAAAAAATTGTGTCACATTTTTTGGTAATAAAGAAAAAAATTTCAATCTTATGTTTTTATCAATGAATTTTGGAGTATAGGTTCATGAACGTTTTAAAGATACGACAAAAAAGAATAAAAAATGTCAAATTTAATAGATCAAGTGACTGATGTTTTTTATATATTTCTTATCAAGAGAACAGTTCCCATATAAGGTGAATTCCACATCGAATAAAATAACTCAACTTTACAACATAAAAACGCACCTCGAACTCTATAAATACATGTTGTAAATATCTAGTCATATTTGGGGATAGCTCAAGAACTTCCCTATTATAAGAATTGTTCTTCACACTACCTCCCTCACATTATCTACATTCTCCCTTTGTTCATTAATAGCCTACCATATGTGTACACATGTCCATGCCTGGCTACACAGGCACTCTAAGTCCCCTACTAACACCGACGTCCACTGTCTAAGTTGTGGTTGACCCTAGTTCCCACTTTATCTATATCTACACATAGTTACCACAGTTTTATTGATGTTTTTCTAGGTTTTATAAACTCTCAACAAAAGAGTTTGTAATACACTAGTAAATTCTATGCCAATATACTCAGTTTTTTACCATTTTTTAATCTCAAAAAATAATTGTCCTTGTATTTTTAAAACATTTAGTTCAATTATAAATTAAAAATCACGTAATATTGGAATCATATTTAATTAATTATTTAAAAATATATTTTTCATTACCCTTTTTGAACTTTCACATCTTTTAAAAACCAGGAGACCCATTCAATAATCCTCATAATTATAGGCTACTTACTACACAATAATATCTCTTTAACACCAATATTCATTGAAAATTTAAATTTTACAATCATGATTCTTACACTAGAATAAATTATGTAATAAAGTTTCTTTCACATTGAATTTAAATTTTAAAAAATCATTGATAATGACTGCTACTCCAATAAATACATCCACAACCACTTCAATCTATTTAGGGTTTTCAACTATTTTTAACGGTTAAAATGATTAGGATTTATTACTTCTTATTTAGTTGTGATATTGGACATTATAGAATTATAAAATAATAATCACTAATATAACTAAATATAAATTTTATATTCAATCATTAAATAAATTTTTTTAAATACCCGTGAATTACAGAAGTTCATGAAAACCTAATCATTCACTAAGGTAATGTAAAATCACCATAGTGAGGTTTGTATATAGAAAGAGTTTAAATGAAGGGAAATCCTAATAAATATTTAAATATTCTAAAAACTTATATATAAATTAATATAATATTTTAGATCCACATTGTATAATTAATTTTTATACTGAAAAGAGAATGATGATATTTTTAATTTTAAATATCATTTTTCAAAAACCCATACTTAATTGTAGTAATGACTTATTAAAATTGTTTTTTGAGTGGTAATTGGTGATATACCATAAATTATTGATAAAAATGATTTTGATACCATTGGGACCCTTACCTTGAACCTTAAACCACCAACTTTGGATTGATTCTTGAATATTCAATTAATGTCTCACACTTAACCACTCAGTTCAAGCTTTATTGTCACATGACCTTCTGCACATCTCTCCATATGAAATTGGTGACTAGATAATTAGGGTATAATTGTTTAAATGGGTACAGTACACCATAATTATCATGTTTTAGATAAAAATAATTATAATGAAGAAATAAAATATATATATATAAATAATGTGGAAACTAAATAATCAAAATAGTACACTTGTCTTACAATTAAATAAAGGTATCTATATGTGTCAATACCAACCAATGTATAAAGATATGTATGTAAATAAATATATAAATAGGGTTATTTCATGGATTATGTCTCGTACCTTCCTCTAACACCTTGCTACATGGATAAATCATCTTATATGGGCCCCACACCCTTTCTCAAATTCATATACATGAAATCTATATGCACATTGAGAAACCCAAGTATGGTGTGATTATGAAACCCAATAATGTAATGACACAAAATTATTACCAATGTAAATTTCATCCTTATTATTATTTAATATAGTATAAAAAATAAAATCACTTTAAGAGCATAATACAAACATTAGAAATGAATAATGAATGAAATCAGAGGTATTTCTAGGTGTTAAGGAACCTTTCTCAAAATAATAGTAACTTTACCATTGGAATAGAAATGTGAACTTTAGGAAAAGTTAATCAACCAATAAAATAGAAACGTCATCTATAAAATTATAAATTAAATTTAGAAATCTTATAAATGATAATATGATATAATTATATCACAGTGTAACTAAATTTTTTAAAAATTATTAATTATGTGTTTTTAAATTTTGATAAATCATAAATGTTTATTTACAGTTTTATTATTAATATGTCGATTTAATGATAATTTTAATTTTCAATAAATAGATTCAAAAACTAATATTTTGTTGCCCAAATTACTTGTTTTAAGTGTTATAAAATTAGTTATAAATTTTAAAATCAATATTTTCCAATTAAATGATTATTTTAGTTGAGAATTAGTTTTCAAATATTTAAAAAAAATTAATAAAATGGAGTTTGTTTTTTAATTCTACATGTCTAAAAATGGTTATGGTTAGTTTTCATGATTTTTTTTGAAACATGAATTTTTGATGAATAGTAAATTATGATAATTTACAATATAAGTTATATACATAAATTATTGGTTCATAGATGATTTGAGGATGATTTAAGCCAAAAATACAAAAGTCTCGACAATTATTCAAATATATTTAGTGATAATTATAAAACTATTCACATTCTTAATCCAAAATAATAAACTAGTGAGTAAAATAAAGAGAAAACACCCTTATCTTCTCCTATAAATACCACACCAACCACCTCTTCTGCTCAAAAATTCCATGCTTTGAGAATTATTAACATTTTACCCAATACTCATAGAAATCTCCTCCCCCACATATAAGTGTCCTTGGTCACTTAAAAAGACCAAACTCTCTACCATAATAGGTTCTCTAGAAGGATAAATTCAAGAGGTAAAATCCATTTTTTCTTTTAGTTTATTTTCAATTTCATTCTATTATTATCTTCTCATCACATGAACCTATATAAGAGGAATCAAATCTCCAGTATCCTATATATACTAGAATGATATTATGTTAATGGAATAATTCAACTTTAAGTATCTTCCCTTTTAATTTTTTCAACCCATGAAAATATCTTATATAGGGTGTCAATTTACCAACACCATGGACGAAGCATTTTCATTTTTCAGTACCTCCATCAAGGCTTGAAATAAAACCATAATTATGGTTATACAAGATTTTATTTTACATATTATATTTTATACAATGTTCTGGATGAAATATATAAATATGATGTTAAATAAAATGATATAAGATCATAATGGTCATAAAACAGCCAAAATTAATTAAATCATTTTCAATAAAGTTAAATCTATTAAATCAAGCCCATACCATATAACCAAAAAAATTAATAAGACCAATTACACTTATTTATGTTCATTAATATAAATTCTGGATAATCATTTACTATTTTTATGAACTTCCACACTCATAAAAAAGTGAACCAATCATGGAAACCAAGAAGATGAATACTCATAAATGATGAAATTAATCTCCTTAACTCGTTTAAAAGACCATAAATGAAACTAAGAAAACCAAAATTTTCCAAATTCGTGTATAAAAGGTTCTTTTTTTGTTAATTAATTAGTTGTATTTTATTTTCTAGGATATTAAATTGAAAAAACTGTCAAACATAAGGTATAAGGGATTCTTGAACACAACTCCATTTCCTTGGGGTTTACCTCTTTCACTCGATTTGAAGTATGTTTGTCCCATTAATTTTTTTTTCTAAATGTCATTTATTTTTCCATATATTTTATTTTTTGGATATAAATTCTTCCAATCTATTTTTAGGAAAAATAATATGATTTTTTCCAAAAGAAATATTCTTTCCAAAAAAATCATCTTTCACTTCCTCTGATATTGTTTCATCTTCATCAGACATTGATTATTCATATACCAAGTATGTTATTTCCTCTTTAATTTGGGAACCATAATTTTATTAATTAATGAATTATTTTAGAAATAATGTACTTTTACTTCCATGGGTTATTTTATTTCCATGATTGAAATATGTCCTATTTGGTATACATGATAGTTTAAATGATAGGATGTGACATGTGTGCCCATAATTATATAGTGCATGAAAATGTTATGATGTGAAGGGTGAACCTATTATTATATATTACTATAACTAATTGGGTAAATTTATTTATAACTTGAGATACAGTGGAATATTCATGAATATCATGCTAGATTTGATCCCAATTATTTATGGTATTTGACCACAAAGATGTAATGTTTCATTTTTATGCATTTATACATTCCATGCCATTATCTAATGTATCCTCCTGTGGTTATGATTATGAGACCATTCTTAAGTTATGATGATTATTATTATTCTCACCCTTTTTATAATGATTCATGTTATTATTCATCCTCTCACTGTGATTTTATCTCACCCCATAGTGTGATATATATACTCAGGTGAATACTTTTACTAAGTAGAACATGGTGTCCTATAAGAAACTAGAGAATAAAAAAATAAGTAAATGTTTGTGTTTTTATGTTAATTTTATGTATGATACTAATTATTTCAAGACACAAAACCTTTGGATCCTGGATTTGAAGAATTATTATGTTTTTTATCTTTCAAAAGATATTATTGTCATGTAAGAGAAATCAGGGTCACTATAAATACAACACCACTAATGAATTATTAATAATTGTGAACATCAATAACAATTGTATGTCATTGTAAAAAAAATGGTATTAAGAATAACAACACAAAATCACGTACCATGTCCTTCTATGATAACCAAACCACCACAAACCTTTAATAAAAACTTCATCAATTGATTCATAGAATAATGATCATGGATGTCAAAAAATATCAAATTCAGAAAAAAGTTTAGAATAATTTCACTTAGAGTCCATAAGTAACTGATTTTACACACTAATTTGAATTTATAAAGCATCGAGTGGAGATACAACTCAGATTCCACAGGGCATCAAGCCACACAATATAACATGGTATCTACAAAGTGTATCTTGTAAAAGTAGACCAAAAGGATATCATTCTCTAATTTCATTATCATTTAATGTCACATGAGATCCCCCTATTAGGAGTAATCATTCCAAAAATGAAACGTTTCATGTGAACCAAGAGAAAAACCTCTATATGAGTAGTAATACACAACATGTTAAGAGCATGATAAACATATATATCATAGAATAATAAGAATCACAGTAGAAACACAACATCATATAAATCAATAACAAACATAGAAAGAAGCTAATATGAAAAATATTATAGAATAAGGATCATGTATGGGGAAAACAGAAAAAAAAACACCAGAAAATAGTTACCATTAAAATAGAACACAACCATACTAACACATAAATTAAACGAGTATAAAAAGTGAATATGATATCCCAAAAAGTAAAATAACATCAAAACATAATATTTTCAATTTAATTTCCATTTATAACCAACTCTTTATGGTTCTAATGTCATATAGGACACCTCTATATCCAATAACACCTCCTCTAGGACATTTTTATCATATTTTTCATCATATTCATGATTAAGGCTCATCATGTATTCCTAAAACCAATTCTATAATCTTATTTTAAATATAATTAAAAACATACATGTTATATTATTATTCCAGATTTTGTATAATACCAATTAATCTATAAATAATATTTTTCATATTTTTTTATCCTCTATATAATAATCTGTAATAAATTCATAATAACTATCATTTACCATTCTGAAAATTCTAGGTGATTTAGAATTTAATAAGATTAAAAAACTTTTTCTAGAAATATTATAATGACACATTCACATTGGACAATAACTCTTTATAATTGGTTAAAATTTTATGTTATTATCACTTAATAATTCCATATTAAATTTCTCTAGAAGTAAATAAAGAATTGGATTCACTATAGAGAATATAAAAAGGAACATGGAATTATTATTTAGAAATGACGCACCCTAAGTAAGAGGGATATAAATGAGGGTTCTTACATGCCAATACTTTAGAAAAATGCCTTTTATTGATTTTAGATGGTGTCAAAAACATTAATAATTGAAAACCAATATATTTTGACTCAAAGGGTTTATTAAATGAAAATATTCAAGAGTTTGGATATTTATAAAAAAAAAATCATTGCAGTGCATAGAGTGTTTCATTTAAGCCACTAATGGATTAAAATTTTAATAAACTCCCAACTATTTCATAAATTCAGATTGTAAAAATTATTCATAAAAATATATCTTAAGGGAAAAAATAGTAATTAATTTCCATGATTATTCTAATTTAAATCCATTGAAACAACTTTTAGGGAAACCTGGGGAATAATTAATATGAAATGGGATAACAAAATAATTTTCTCAAACGGGGGGATGATTAAGTGTAACATGGTTTACCTTTACACAACTAATATGCATAACATAAGGGTAATATGTTTTACCCATACATTAGCCTCAAAACGCACATTTACTTTTACATAGACTTATATTACATGAACTACCCATATGCATAACCTAAATACTATAATGTGAATAGAGTAAATTCAAACTTATCATTATGTGACTAGAATTTAACCTTAAATAGCACCCTTACATGATTTTTTACCCATATGTAACAACCCTTAAATGATATAGTACCTTTAAACAATTCAGTCATTACCCTTACATAATACCTTGGTACCCTTATGCAGCCCATGGTTATCCTTATGTAACATATGGAAAAACTCTAGTACCCATACAAAGATAAAACATACCCTGAAATAATCCTTTTTAAAAATAATTTTTGTTAACATTATAATTTAAAACATATTTAAGGGTGATTTATGTTGAATAAAAATGATTCTCATAAAAAATACTTATATAATAATTCTAAAAGTGTGTTTTATGTATAATTTAAAAGTATGAATTACACTTTAGGCGAAAGATATTTGGTAATTATAGAGCATGATGAATGTGGAAATACATTTGTAGAGAAAAAATTGGATTGAATATGTAGAAAAATACAAACATGAGTTGTTTTTGTAAATGACAGTTTGATTCCTCTTTTATGAAGAAATTTTTAATGTATTTTCAAAAATATTCAATATTTAAATGTCAAGAATATAATTTACAAATAAAAAGTTCCCCATAAATGGATGATAGTTTATATGATCAATCGTTCCCCACCCCCAATTTTCTAAAGGTAAATTTTACAATTTTTATTAATTTATAAATCATTTTTTTCATTGAAACCCCTTTAAAGTCATTTTTGGGATTATTTTCCTAATTTTTTATTACATATATATAGATAAATATACATTTAAGATTTCAAATTTTAAATAATTTCTTAAGTGACAAATTTATCCCAAGAAAAAATAAGATTCCCTAATTGTTCTAAATCATATTAGTTTTTTCATTTATAAAACCATTTACATTCACTTTTAACCATCTTGTATAAGAGTTGTGTCAATTTTACATAAGTTTTTCATATAATCATCCTTTAATTTGATATTAAAGAAGAATAAATATTAATTTTATCATTCACTAATATCATTTTAAAAAATCATTCATGATACAATTTATTCTCTTTATTATCATGATTAAAATTATATTATATTAATTTTTAATTTTCTTACCATGAGAAAGATATGGGAAAACATTTGAATAATTAATATGTTACAAAATTATAAAATTCATTAAAATACTTAATTTTTTTATTAATAATTATTTTTATTCAATATTCCTATAATACTTTTAACCCATAATAAATAGAATATTAATGATCCCAATTTTTTTCAGTGATGCGCAAGCACTACATCACCACTGATAAATGTTTTCACATCTATCTTGACATAAAAATTAATTTATATTAATTGGATAATAATTTTATGATATTTTTGCATATAATCTATAATAGAAATTTAAAATGTTTTATAAATATTTATATCATATTTATATTATGATAATTTCATTAAATAAATTGTTTTTATAAAAAAAATTAATTCTTTTACTTTTAATAATTAATATTATTATTTTGATAAATATCAAAAATTCACCCCACACTAATTTTTTCATGATGTACAAAAATATATATCGATTATATAAAATTCATATTCTAAAATATAAAATTTTATCATTTAAATAAAACCTTATTGTACATGAAAAAATATATTTAGAATAAAAAATACTATTTTCATAAATGAACAACAATATTCATGTATTGTACCATGATAAAATAATTTCTAGTATTATGATAAAAATAAATGTCAATATAAATACATAGAATTTACATTAATAAAAATTTTCAAACTGTCTAATACTTAAATAATTCTTTAAATAGACTGTAATAATAATTGTTTATGAAAACATATTTAACCCCTTAAAAAAACATATTTTCTACTATAATGTAAAGAGAATAGTTTTAAATGTATAATTATTTTTAAATTTCATTGTATAATATATTTTATAACATGGATGTTATATGTACTTATATTCGTTGTAAAATACATAATTCATGAAAAAATATATATTCACATCATGAAAATTAAATATAAAACTGGTATATTATTTTTAAATACATGGGTTAGTAGAGAGATGCATCCATAAATATAAACAACCTATATTATATAATTTCTCACTAATAGTTTTTATTAATAAATTATGCAATGAGATTTCATATGATAATAATGAAATGATTTTCTAAGGTTTGGTGATATAAGGGATCATTTCATCACAAATTTAAGAATAAATAGGTGATTGCTAAAAATATTTGAAGATATGAATTTTATAAGACAGTTGTTAGGGAAATTACTCAAAACAATCAAGTTTTTTTATCACCCCCTAAGATATTTTTTTCATTTTCATATAAATTATCTTACATAGTATGTAACTTCAGATATTGTTAGTAATTTCCCGTGGGTTTTAGTCTCTACAATTTGATAATCTATTCTATTAATGTAGTTGAAAAAATGATTTCATCTAAAATAACATAATACCTCATTATATTTGTGATGACCCAGACTCTCTTGGTCCTTCCCTTTGCCAAAATCCGGGTTCTAAAAGAGTGGTGCCTCGGTGAGACCGATCGGCATCACCCGGCCTTGTCAAGTTGTTTCCAATAACGCTCCATTGCGTAAATAGGGTTTTAAACCCTATTCTGACTCGTTTAACCATGTTTTAAGACCAGTAACGCCCATAAGATTTTTAATTAAATGCTTCATCAATTCATGAGTCAGCTTAAACCACCCGACCCCTTTTGTGACGAGTGGAGCCGCGTGATCAACCCATGACCCCTGCGCCTTACGCGGATTCACGTTTTCACCTCAACCGTCCCCGGCTCCTATAAACTAAGGGATAGTCGTGGTTTCTCCTTTCCTTCATCGTGACTTTCACAAACAGCTTCTGGTGCGTCGGACCGGCTGAATCGTTATCCGTAACGTTCTGTGCCCCCTGCCTAAATGTCGATCATCTATCATCAAGTAGGGAATTTCTCCTTTGCCTCTCTCTTTGTGTATCATGCGGGGTGGGCATGCTTTCGTTTCTGTAGAAGTGAATAAACCAGACTTAATTAAAAATAACGAATGAATTCTATAAATAAAGAAGGGGGGGCTGTGATCGTTGATGTTTTCTTATGTTTTGATGTTGTTTCTCTTATGACCATCTTGTTGAGTTGTGCTGGCTTATGCCTCTTGAAAATCGAGGCCGTTGGTGGTTGTTGTTTGTGCACTAATGAACCCCTGCTAATGTTTTAAATAGCTTGTTGTGGTTGTAAACTCCTTCTGTGAAAAGTGAATTGGTTAATCACCTATATCCGGCCAAATAAATTGAGGCACCTGGATCTTTCTTTTTGTGATAACCCCCAGTTAAAACACACAAAATTTGAATCATGGAGTGTGTTAAGTCCTTTAAATCTGAAAATACATGCAAGGCCCTGCTTGTGTTGGTGGTGGTAGTTGGTTGTTTTCCGTTCGGTCTGATTGCTAGAGATATGGGAGGGGATGGGATCCCCTGTTCTTTTATACTCTCGGTGGTTGTGTGATTTTTGGGGATTGGGATCTCCTGTTGGTGTGGATTCGGTGGTTGTGAGTTTTAAATCCGGGTGGTTACTTGTTCATATCACAAATTGGGGTGGAATCATCTGTTGTTGAGAACCAGGTGTGGATGTTTTGTTTGATGTTTGACTGTTTACTTTTCTGGACTTATGCCTATGCCTACTAGATTCCCAGTAGTGCTTAACTCAAATATTATTACTGAACATGAAACAAGAATGGGATGATGGGTTGTTAGGGTGAGTCGTGACTCAGACTTGAGTGTTGTTGTGATCTATAGGCTATCTGAAGAAAAACCTAGCTTTGGGTGAGTGCTTATTACCTATATCTATACTTGTAATTTTTTGTTTCTTATTCGCACCCCACCCAAGTTGAGCACCTAGTGCCGAAAACCCCCATTTCATGGGGGATGGTGTTTTTCCCAACACTATTCTTAGTGGCTGGTTATTAGCTCCTTTTCTGCTCCGTTTCCCGGATAGACCATGTATCTTCGGGCAGGCTGTGATGGCCTGAAGTCCATTATTAGCCCAAGAACCTTCGAGCTGGGTAGTGTGGTGGTTGGCCAGGTGTGTGCGGCAGGTGGTTTCCCAAGTGTCTTTGGGATGAGAACCAGGTGTCTTCGGGCGTGGTGGTGGTTCCTCTGGCCTAGGTGTTTGTAGGCATGGTTATGTGTGACAGTTGTGGCTCAGGTGTGTGCAGGTGGGATTCAGCAGTGGAACTGCGTGCGGTTGAGGCCCAGGTGTGTGCGGGTGGGATTTCGGTAGTGGGACTATGTGTAGTTGTGGCCCAGGTGTGTGCGGGCGTGTGTGGCAGTGGGACTGCGGTGAGAATGGAGGGATTGGTCCGATGCGTAGGATGTCTCAATAACCAGTGGAAAAGTGGCGCGGGGTACCCAAACATCGATGTGCTATTATTATATAAATTACTTGACTTGCGTTATTTGGGGAGTGTGCCTTGGTGAGGCCTGGGGTGGATAGTTTACCTTGATAGGTGTTTAGTTTACTCTTTTCTCACGGGACTTTAGTACGTTCCCCCACTTTTGCACGAGAGTCTTTGGTTTTCCCTACCGAGTGTACTTGTATGCTCACCCTACGTATATAAAACTGCTTTCAAGTTTCCAGGAGGACTTCGGGGATTATGCAGGACCTTACTAGCTCGGACTTTTGGAGCAGTTTCAGTTGTTTTTTTCCTTTTTGGTTCTTAGCTTGTAGTCACCTTTTTTCACCTTGTGGCTTTTACTTTGAAACATGCATGTGGGAATGGTTTACTTTTGGCTTTACTTTTCTCTCTACCTTGGTGTTGTTGGGTTTTCTTCTCCTTATCTCTTGATCCTATAAAATAAAAGGGTAATGCCTTCCATTTGCGAGAATGTTCTATACCCTTGGTTCTAGTTGCCACTCCGGGACCTATTGAAGGCGGGTTTCAGGGGTCATTATATGTCCTTCAACTTAAAGAAGGAAGGGCCTAGAAATCAGCTGACCCTTACCACCTTTTGGTGAAGGCGGGTCATGACAGAATGGTATCAGAAGGGGATGGTTGAGAGATAGGACGGAGTCTGGAGTTAGGCACAGTGAGGATTACATGGGATGGTAAGGCAACGGTGTTGGGTGACCTTGGAGCATGAATTAGGCCAGGGAAGACCGGCTAGGACGTGGGATTTTAGGGGACCCCGTGATCCGATGCAAGGACTCTAGACCTACCGAACGACCAAGTGAGGCCACACTGATTGCAGGGTAGAGACACTAGGAAAGGTACATGCATCATAATGACTTGTGTTCTTGTGTTTCTGGGATGTCTTGGGAATTAAAAATAAATTTAAATCTTAAGAAGTTTTAAGAATGATATTCTGCACTACATGGGCTTAGGCATTCCTTGTTTACCTTGCAGCTATGGCAACTGGAAGGCGACCACGTGTGGTACAGGCGATCGAGGCCCCTGAGAATAATTTGGCCAATCTGTAGAGAGCTAATCGAGAGGAAGAGGACGACCAGTGGCAGAAGAATCTTCGAGCCTTCCAGTGATAGGCCCTCGAGAAGTATGAGGGTAGCACCTCCGATATGAAGACGGAAGGCTGGCTAGAGGAGCTAGTTATAGCCTTCGGCCTGATTCGGGCCCCGACCGAGTACTGGGTTTCCCTGGCCGTTAGCCAGATGCGGGGAGCGACACGTCAGTGGTGGATGCTTTACCCGGGGGAGAGGAGAGAGTCTGAGGTGGCTTGGGTGGATTTCAAGAAGGAGTTCCGGGCGGAGTTCCTCTCCTCGACGATGAAAGCAGAAAAGAGGCAGGAACTACTCTCCCTCCAGCAGGGGAGTATGTCCGTGAGGGAGATAGGGATCAAGTTCAAGGACATCCTACATTTTTCTCCGGACCACTTTCCCGACGAGGAGTCTCAGGCAAGACGTTTGGAGGAGGCACTCCGACCCTCCCTCCAGTATGATGTTACCCCCTTTACCCTGCCTACGTAATTGGAGGTCCAGAAGAAGGCCGAAGTGGTGGAGCAGATGCATGCTCTAGGGGGACTGTCGCAAGAGGGGATCCAGCTGGGTCCATCAAAGGGGAAAGCCGTCAGCACCAGGCCTCCAGCATCAGGACCCTCTAGGTTCTGACCCGCAGGGAGCAGTCCGCAATAGTTTCAGTTTCGATCCCCCGGCCCTCGCCCTTTTCCTACGGGCCCGGGACCACGATGCTTCATCTGTGGGAGCCCTGGGAATCTTCGGATTCAGTGCCCAGACCGGGTGTAGTACAGCAGCAGATGTCATCCCCAGCACCCGCCCCAACAGCAGCTTCCAGCCAGATCTTTCCAGCAGTAGCAGCAGGGACAGCGAGCTCCCGCTCCTCCGAGGGCAGACGTTGGAGGAGGCAGACCTCAGGGCACTCCAAAGGGACCTTGACCAGGGCATGGTCGGGGGGGGGGGGTGGCCGACAGCCGAGGGGCAGAGGAGCTGGTCTTGGACAGTTGCACGCTGCAGAGGTAGTAGTCCCAACAGGGCCCGAGGTTGTTCGAGGTACGATCAATCTGTTTAGCATTCTTGCTTGTGCTTTGTTCGATACCGGAGCTTCGCACTCCTTGGTTGCACCCAGTCTAGCCCATGCCTTGGTTCTATATGCCAAGAGACTTCCAGTGCCCTGGTGTTGAGCACACCAGTTGGAGGTCAGACCGACTTGTTGTTCGTTTGTCGGGGATGTAGACTGATGATAGGGCCACATCAGTCGGTTCGGGATATTCTTCTGCTACAGATTCAGCCATACGATGTCATCCTAGGCATCGACTAGCTATTTTCTGTATGCGCCATCATCGAATGTTTTCGAAGTAGGGTGGTGTTCTCAGACTTGGACAACCGGCGTGTTACCTTCACCGGTGAGCAGAGCAGTCCGAAGGGAAACAAGAGAGAGGAACCTCTCCTCTCCTTCTTGACCGAGATGTCGGTAGAATCTGTAGATGCAGAAATGGTGGAAGTGCCGGAGATCTTCCGTGCGTTTATTGGCATCTTTCATGAAGAGGTGAAGACTCTACCCCCTCGACGTGATATCGAGTTCCGGATAGACCTGCAGCCCAGCGCTCGTCCAATCTCGATGGCTCCTTACCGGATGGCTCCTTTGGAACTACGGGAGTTGCGGATACAGATTGACGATCTGATAAAGAGGGGTTATGTTCGTCCGAGTGCGTCACCGTGGGGTGCTCCGGTCTTGTTTGCAAAGAAGGTAGATGGAGGTCTTAGGCTGTGAATAGACTACATGAGGTTGAATCAGGTGACGATCAAGAATCGCTACCCTCTCCCAAGGATAGATGATCTTTTTGACCAACTGAAAGGGGCAGGATGGTTCTCAAAGATCGACCTGCGGTCTGGGTACCACTAGTTGAGGGTGAAAGAGAGCGACATCCCGAAGACAGCGTTCAGGTGCAGGTATGGACACTTCGAGTTCGTAGTCATGCCCTTCGGTGTTACGAACGCCCCGGTTGTGTTCATGGGGATTATGAACTCCATCTTCCGGGAGTACCTGGATCGGTTCGTGGTTGTGTTCATTGACGACATCCTGGTCTACTCTAGATCATAGGAGGACCATGCAGAGCACCTGAGGACAGTTTTGGAGGTCCTCCAAAGGCACCAGCTATATGAGAAGTTGTCAAAATGTAAGTTGTGGACATGAGAAGTGCACTTCCTCGGGCACGTAGTGTCGGAGCAGGGGATAGCAGTCAAACCATCAAAGGTTGAAGCAGTTGTTTCTTGGGAAGCACCCAAGAATGTGGAAGAAGTCTGAAGTTTCCTCGTGTTGGCAGGTTACTATCGGAGATTTGCATCCATATTCTCCCGAGTAGCAGCCCCTTTGACAGCTCTGACCAAGAAGGACTAGGTTTTCGTATGGAGTGAGCAGTTCCAGCAGCCTTCAGCTATCTGAAGGAGAAGTTGGTCAGTGCCCCAGTGCTGAGATTACTAGAAGAAGGGGAGGCCTATGAGGTATTCTGTGATGCTTTGGGACAGGGCCTGGGATGCGTGTTGATGCAGCGACGAGGGGTGATCTCTTACGGGTCCAGGCAGCTGCGTTCCCAGGAGCGTAATTACGCCACCCACGACCTAGAGCTTGGAGCGGTCGTTTTTGCGCTAAAGTTATGGCGGCACTACCTCATCATGGAACGCTTTTTGGTCTTTACAGATCACAAAAGTTTGATGTATATCTTCTCCCAGCGGGACTTAAACATACGACAGCGGAGATGGGTGGAGTTCCTCCAGGATTACGACTTCGAGATCTCTTATACTGAGGGCAAGGGAAATGTGGTGGCCGATGCTTTGAGCAGGAGGAAGCAGAAGGATGAGGTCCAAGAGTCGGCGGACGCCTAGAAGGCAATGGAAGATTTGGCTGCCTTACACCTGGATGCGAAGATGGAAAGTGGCAGAGGCTGCATATATCAGATGACAGTGCAGTCATCCCTGTTTTAGCAGGTGGAAGAGTCTCAGTGGGGAGACCTAGATTGCGAAGTGATGCGTGACCAAGTTGACCAGGGCAATGCTCCGAAGGGATGGACCGAGGATGGTCAGAACCGTATGCTTTTTCAGGGGAGGTTGTTTGTCCCAGATGCGATGCGCAGCAGGGACCTCAGTGAGTTCCACAACTCACCTTTGGCAGTACACCCTGGAGTTTCCAATATGTACCAGGGTTTGAAGAGGAAGTTTTGGTGGCCCGGAGTAAAGCGAGTAGTGGCAGAGTTTGTGGCCAAGTGCCTAGTGTGTTAGTAAGTGAAGGTTGAACATCGAGTTCCAGGTGGCCTACTACAGCCCCTAGTTGTCCCCGAGTGGAAGTGGGATGACATCTCACTGGATTTCTTCACGGGACTACCCAAGGCCCAAGGAGGGTACGACGCCATCTGGGTGGTAGTGGACAGGTTGACGAAATCGGCTCACTTTCGGGCGATCAGGGAGTCGAGTGTTGTGGATGATTTGGCACGAAAGTACGTGGATGAGGTGGTGCGGTTGCATGGAGTTCCGAGGTCTATATTCTCGGATAGTGATGCACAGTTTACCTCGCGGGTCTAGAGAGGATTGCAGCATGCGTTTGGCACCCAGTTACGCCTTAGCACTGCTTTCCATCCCCAGACAGATGGGAAAATGGAGCGCACCATCCAGACCTTGGAGGATATGCTGTGAGCATGTGTTCTGGACTCAGGAGGGTCATGGGTGCAATACTTGCCTCTGGTAGAGTTTTCCTACAACAATAGCTACCACTCTACCATCGACATGGCCCCATTTGAGGCTTTGTACGGGAGGCCATGTCGTTCGCCTGTGTGTTGGACCAAAGTAGGAGAGGCAAGCATCCTTGGTCCGGAGGTGGTGCAGAACACGACAGAGAAGGTTCATCTCATACGGGAAAGGATGAAGGCAGCCTAGGACAGACATAAGTCGTATGCTGATACCAGGAGGAGGCCCTTGGAGTTTGAGGATGGGGACCACATGTTCTTGAAGGTCTCCCCTCGGTGTGGGAAGCGGAGGTTTGGCAAGGGGAATAAGCTTTCCCCTAGGTTTATCGGACCATTCCAAGTGTTGCGGTGGGTCGGCGAAGTGGCTTACCAGCTAGCGTTGCCACCACCGCTACTAAGGATACATGATGTCTTTCATGTGTCCCAGCTCCGTCGGTATCTTCATGACGATTCGCAGATCCTTGATTGGGGCGAGCTGGACATTGAGGACGATGTGACCTTTGTGGAGAGAACAGTGATGATCGAGGATCGCAAGGAGAAGGTGCTTCGTGGGCGAACCATTCCCTTGGTTCACGTGTTGTGGAGACATGGTGGTCTTGAGGAGAGTACGTGGGAAAGGGAAGCACTAATGTGTACCCAGAGTTGTTTTGAGTTTTGTTCCTTGTTGTACATGTTGTGGTAGAACGTTTTGTCCTTTGGATATGAAATGTACTAGTTTCTTTCCTATGCTTGTGTCTGAAAACCCCCTGCTATAGGGAAGGAGAGAACCTGACCCCTAATCAAGACGCATTAAGGTGGATGCGATTAAACCCGTGTGGGTGAGTCAGTGCCGCCCAAAGAGGATAATATCTTGACATGGGGTAAGAGACTCTCCAACCTACGTACCCGGGTTGTTTGGCATGGTATGTTGCTTGGTTCGTGACAGGAAGATGTTCTTAGTTAGCAATGAGGTTCGCTCTTGAGAGGTATCTTTTGGGGGTGGTTGTTCGGACCCGCCCTTCCCTTCTGGGTTATCTAAATTTTCGGGGATGAGAATAGTTTGAGAGGTATCTGATGTGATGACCCAGACTCTCTTGGTCCTTCCCTTTGCCAAAATCCGGGTTCTAAAGGAGTGGCGTCTCGGTGAGACCGATCGGGGAGACCGATCGGCGAGACCGACCAGTGAGACCAATCGGCGTCACCCGGCCTTGTCATGTTTTTTCCAGTAACGCTCCTTTGCGTAAATAGTGTTTTAAACCCTATTCTGACTCGTTTAACCGTGTTTTAAGACCCGTAACGCCCATAAGAGTTTTAATTAAATGCTTAATCAATTCATGAGTCGGCTTAAACCACCCGAACCCTTTTGTGACGAATGGAGCCGCGTGATCAACCCACAACCCCCGTGCCTTATGCGGATTCGCGTTTTCACCTCAACCGTCCCCGGCTTCTATAAACTAAGGGATAGTCGTGGTTTCTCCTTTCCTCCATCATGACTTTCACAAAAAACTTCTGGTGCGTCGGACCGACCGCATCATTATCCATAAAGTTCCGCACCCCCGGCCTAAATGTCGATCATCTATCAAAAAGTAGGGAATTTCTCCTTTGCCTCTCCCTTTGTGTATCATGCGGGGTGGTAGTGCTTTTTTTTTCTGTAGAAGTGGATAAACCAGACCTAATTAAAAATAATGAACAAATTCTATAAATAAAGAAGGGGGGGGCTATGATCATTGATTTTGTCTTATGTTTTGATGTTGTTTCTCTTATGACCATCTTGTTGAGTTGTGCTGGCTTATGCCTCCTGAAAATCGAGGTCGTTGGTGGCTGTTGTTTGTGCACTAATAAACCCCTGCTAATGTTTTAAATATCTTGTTGTGGTTGTAAACTCCTGCTGTGAAAAGTGAATTTGTTAATCACGTATATCTGGCCAAATAAATTGAGGCACCAGGATCTTTCCTTTTGTGATAAACCCCAGTTATAACACACGGAATTTGAATCATGGAGTGTGTTAAGTCATTTAAATCTGAAAATAAATGCAAGGCCCTGCTTGTGATGGTGGTGGTAGTTGGTTGTTTTCCGTTCGGGCCAATTGCTGGAGATGTGGGAGGGGATGGGATCCCCTGTTCTTTTATACTCTCGGTGGTCGTGTGATTTTTGGGGGATGGGATCTCCTGTTGGTGTGGATTTGATGGTTGTGAGTTTTAAATCTGGGTGGTTACTTGTTCATATCACAAATTGGGGTGGAATCCTCAGTTGTTGAGAACCAGGTGTGGACGTTTTGGTTGATGTTTGACTGTTTACTTTTCTGGACTTATGCCTATGCCTACTAGATACCCAGTAGTGCTTAACTCAAATATTATTAATGAACATGAAACAAGAATGGGATGATGGGTTGTTAGTGTGAGTCGTGACTCTGACTTGAGTGTTGTTGTGATCTATAGGCTGTCTGAAGAGAAACCTATCTTTAGGTGAGTTCTTATTACCTATATCTATACTTGTAATTTTGTGTTTCTTATTCGCGCCCCACCCAAGTTGAGCACCCAGTGATGAACACCCCCATTTCATGGGGGAGGGTGTTTTTTCCAACACTATTCTTAGTGGCTGGTTGTTAGCTCCTTTTCTTCTCCCTTTCCCAGATAGCCCAAGTATCTTCTAGCAGGCTGTGATGGCCTGAAGTCCATTATTATCCCAAGAACCTTCGGGCTGGGTAGTGTGGTGGTTGGCTAGGTGTGTGTGGAAGGTGGTTTCCCAAGTGTCTTCGGGATGAGGCCCATGTGTCTTCGGGAGTGGTGGTGGTTGCTCTGGCCTAGGTGTTTGCAGGCATGGTTACGTGTGACAGTTGTGGCCCAGGTGTGTGCGGGTGGGATTCAACAGTGGGACTGCGTGTGGTTGAGGCCCAGGTGTGTGCGGGCGGGATTTTGGCAGTGGGAATGCATGTAGTTGTGGCCCAGGTGTGTGAGGGCGGGTGTGGCAGTGGGACTGCAGTGAGAATGGCGGGATTAGCTCGATGCGTAGGATGTCTCAATAACCAGTGGGAAAGTGGTGCGGGGTACCCAAACATTGATGTGCTCTTATTATATAAATTACTTGACTTGCGTTATTTGGGGAGTGTGCCTTGGTGAGGCCTGGGGTGGATAGTTTACCTTGATAGGTGTTTAGTTTACTCTTTTCTCACGGGACATTAGTACGTTCCCCCACTCGTGCACGAGAGTCTTTGGTTTTCCCTACTGAGTGTACTTGTATGCTCACCATACGTATATAAAACTGCTTTCTGGATTCTAGGAGGACTTCGGGGATTACGCAGGACCTTACTCGCTCGGACTTTTGGAGCAGTTGCAGTTGTTGTTTTCCTTTTTGGTACTTACCTTGTAGTCACCTTTTTTCACCTTGTGGCTTTTACTTTGAAACATGCATGTGGGAATGGTTTACTTTTGGATTTACTTTTCTCTCTACCTTGGTGTTGTTGGGTTTTCTTCTCCTTATCTCTCGATCCTATAAAATAAAAAGTGTAATGCCTTCCATTTGCGAGAATTTTCTATACCCTTGGATCTAGTCGCCACTCCGGGACCTATTGAAGGCGGGTTTCGAGGGTCATTATCTCTCCTTCAACTTAAAGAAGAAAGGGCCAGGCAATCAACTGACCCTTCCCTTCTTTTGGTGAAGGCGGGTCGTGGCAATATTATAGACTCTAGATACTATATGTGATTTTTTTAAATATTTCAACTTGTTGATTGGGTAAGATTATATTTTTTAAATGGTACAATTCTCTTAGAAATGTTTTTTATCATTACAGAAGATATGTGTGTCATTTTTGTAGTTGTTGTCTTATGAAATTCATAACATGTAGTCTTCCCATTAATCACCAATGATATTTGGAATATATGATTCAAAAAATCTCCTATAAATATAATTTAAAAACCATTTCAAATATCTTGATAGAAATTTACAAGGCATCTTCAAGGTTATTAACTTTATAAAAAAACAAATCATGATCAAACTTATTCAAAAAATATATTTTCAATGATGATTTAAATCATTCTATGTTGTTTTTATCTCTCATATAAGAAATAAAATTTAAAGGAATTTATTTTAATTATAAAAATATCAACATTAAATCATTACCTAGTAATATAATGATTTTGTACTAGAAAGTTGTTTGAAAAGTCAATTTTGTTTCTAAAAACTACTTTTTCTATCTCGAGAATAATTTATTTAACACTATACATAATATATATATATATAATGATTGTATTTATTATAAATAATCGAAATTTATTATAATGAAATGATATTTTATAACCAATATATAGATTCTAATATTGTTTTAATATATATAACATTTTGAATAATTTTTTTTAGAGTGTAAGAGTTATATATTATTTTTTTCAAACTATGTATTATTCCAAAAAAATGATTTGTATTGTTTTTTTAATGTATAAATATTTTATTAACATAATATACCTATTTTTTAATATATTAAAATATGATATTTAATTCAAATAATCTATTCTTATTAACTAAAAATCTTAATATAAAGAATTAGAATCAATAAACATATATCCTATTCTATCTCGGATCTTAAATGTGTGGTGTAGATACCAGAAGTTTTAGTAATAAAATACAGAAGATAATAAATAGAAGTAATACAAATTTATTTTTAGAAAATTAATCCAACATTTATATATATGCAATTAAATATCATTCTTCAAATGAATCTGTTATTTAAAATTAATTTATCCTAACTTTTATACTCATATATTTCATTATTTAGTTTTACTAGGGAAAACTGCTATCCAAGAATAGTATAAATAAACCACTAAAAACCACATTTACAAAAAAATAAAACCTTTTTTTGAATTAAATTAAACATAAAAGAAGAAAATACCTCTTCTTTATCAAATATGTGCATCTTTATTTACAGAAGAATATTGAAAATCACCGAGTGGAAAAGTATCCCACTCATAAGGGAAATCCATGAATTTCATGAAACTACAAATTATTTGAAAGGATTATTCACTTATCATGGTCTACTTGAAAAGTATATTAAAGGGTAATTAAAAATAATATCTAAATTTCAAGGTTCACATCATAGAATGAATGTTATCCCAATCTCATTATTTTAACCTTAATCTATATAAATCATGTAATTTTCTTTGGAAGCATTGTAAATATAAATGTTTTATAAATTTTAAATGTTCTATCATTCCAAATACTAAAATGTTCAAACTATGAAACATATAAAACAAAAACATTGTAAGGTTTTTCTTAATTAATAATTAAATAATTAACTCTAAATTTTTTTAGTAACATCTTGTCGATATCTTTTAATGATGTTTATGACCAATCATGTTATATTTCATTATGTAGGAGACATATCTAATATTAATTATCATATAATTCATGCACTTATATGAAAAAACCATGATACTATGACCATTACCATAACATGGTTTACTCTAGAAAAAACCATGATGTAGAAAATACAACAATATTATTGTTTTTTATTTTGTGTACCTTTCTATGAATCTTCCACTTCCAATAAAGCTTCATACACTTAGTGAAATTTTACCATATGATGCATCATATGTAACAATTTGTAAAACAATATGAAAATATCCTTTTTATATCCTCAAAAAGATATTTAGGAGGAGTTATCCTTAATTTCAATTATATTTTATATCATATGTAATATATTTAAAATATACATTTAAACTTTCCTCGGAATATCATTTAAAATACATTTTGAGAAGCTATCAAAACATTATACAAAAACCTTATAAAAAACATAATATTCAGTCATATAAACACAAAGTGTTACCCTAGAGATATTGTAGTGTTAATTATAATTATGAATTATTTAATATATAATTATAAATAATGATAAGACTCTACTAGAACTCCAGTTCTCCTCAATAAATAAAATCATCTAGTGTGATATTTATTAAACACATTTATACCCAAAACAATTTACACCGGTTATATCATATATAATATAGATAATCATGAAATCCACATATTAATGTAATTGGGTGACCATGAGACCAAGATTATGTTAGTCTCAAATAAAAAATGAAAATTTTATTAATTCAACGAGGATAGACTGATGATAAGATAAACTCACCACATGTAATTCATATAGATGGATAAACATATCAAATGAATCCATCCAAATTTATAATAATGTCACATGTCCCATAACTAGGTATGATTATTCAATTCCTTAGTGTATCCAAATAAAATTCCAATGTTTTACACTCTTTAAATGGGAGGTAAAACCCAAACATCGATCATCCTCAACAAAATATATAATCAGCATCAATCCAAACCACCACCTTATTAACTCAACCTCAAGGATATCATAACAATGTTAATAAAGTATGAATTTTCTCATTGTATGTATCTTTTTATCCTTAGATAATGGGGATTTAAAATGCAACATGTAACATATATATACCAGAGCTAGTGTATAACCATCTATTTGGTATACATAGTGAGTCATCTAGTACGCAAAACTCTATCTATGCCTCATAAAAAAATTTAATAATAATATGTGAAGCCTGACCCACAATAATTTTCATATATCATCAAAACCAATAATCCATCATGATGACCGTTGATTATGGATAAACTCAAAGTCATTCTTTAATAGGTTAATTATCATTTCACTTCTTTTAATATATGAAACCATCATGAAAGAATGATTAAACATATATTTATTGCATATAATATGATACAATCATATATTATTTAATTATATAAATAATAATATAAAAAAATACATATTAATTAGTATCATAATATTCTAAATTACAGACCACTAGATATACGTTATGATGGTAATATTTTTATCTTTTTGAATAAATCATACATTCTCACTGTGATTGTTACAACATATCTTTATTACTATCTCATTAACTCCAACATTAAATTATCATAATTGTTTAATATTTTTGGATAAATATTGTTTTAATAATTGTGTGATTATAATTCATAATTCTCGTGATCAAATATATAAATAGTATATTAAAATATTATTTACGTCACAATATCTGATGTAATGATATTAATAAATTTTATTTATTAGAATACCAATTTTTTATATTCATCACCATTATAATTTAATTCTATATATACTAAAAAAAGATGATATCATTATGGAAAATATTTAAATGCAGATGTTTACTTTGAGATCATTATTTACTAATAACTTATAAAATATTACAGGATTTAGATATAATTTTAAATTGAATTTTATTCCAATAATAATTAATTTATTACACATTCAAACACTCAAAGTTCAAATATATTCCCACATACAACTTGAAAAAATATTTTCTTAAATATATATTCAATGAAATATAATTAACAGTGTGAGAAAATAACCCTTATTTTTTTATGAACATATTCAAAAAATAAAATATCTATAAACATATCTCATATATAATTATGTATTTAGGGAAATTTTATAAAAATAATATTAATCATCCAAATATTCCATTATAGGTGGTGGGAACTATTTCCCACATATTTCAATAAAATAAAATAAATAATACAATTTTATCCTAGATAAAACTCATTATATAATTCTTTTGAGCTAATATAGTTGAAATATATGAATCATAAAGAATGTATTTTAATAAAATATTTTAATGTCATTTATGACCAAATTTGTTTACAAATTACTTTATCACGTAAGATACAATAAGATAAAAATAAATATCCTTCATTTATTGAGATTTTAATTCATTCATTCAATTACATGATAAAACATCCCCTTATTTAATCATTTGAATGAAAAGTTAAAGCTATATATATATATTTTTCCAATGTTTTAAAATCTAATATTTTAGATATAATTTTTAAGTACACATTTGGAATCATATACCCTTCAAAACATAAAGATTAATTTTTATATCATAAAACATTTAGTTAGAATCTGTATATATTTTTATCTTACCTTTGATATATTATGATAAGTTTTGTCACAAATGTTTATTGTGGCCAAAATTGATATATTTTTTCCCATTACTAACACCTTATTAAGGAATTAATATCCTATATTAACTAATAGACACTCTAATATATTTTTTCTAGCTTAATCCCTAATAGTTTTATATTGTGGTCACAATATCAGATTCTAGACCTCCCATGTACCACTCAATTATCCAAAAAATATTATGTTGGTTATTTGTAAAATTATTAAAATTATTCATCTTATTGGTCTCAATAAATTATTAACACTTTTCAGATAAATGATTTCATAATTATATCTATTTCTAGATACAACATCAAAGGAAACCCCTACATCATTAATAAATTAGTCAACTAAATAATATTGATGACATGATTGTAAATTAATATTACATTGGACATTTTAATTATAAAAAATTCTATTGAAACCAGAAACCAAATTTTTCATATTTTTCATATTCTCATATCGATTTACCTTTTCTATAGATCCAGTATTCAACAATATAAGAATTGATTTCCCTAACATATATATATATTTCTGATTACTTGAGTGCCATTATTATGTTTCCATACTAGTTTAATATGATCCCTTTACTAAACTCATTAGTTGAGGAATTTGGTCCCGAATCCATATTTGAGTTGTTTCTTCCATTTTATCTATAAAACTTCTTTTATTAGATAACTATCACATTTAAAAAGTATTTTATAATTTTTATTAAATATTTTTTTAGTAAATTGATGAATCTCTTTTATACTTTATAATATAAATTCGAGGGATATTATATATACATTTCACTAATCATTAAGTCCACTTAATTTTCCTCTCATCACTTACTGATTTAGATATACCATCATGTAAATCCTATTATAGATGATGCATGTATAGTTGAGTGAACAACTTCTTTCCCAAATACATCACATGAAGTATCCAAAATCTATTATTCTAACATGCTAATTTTTTTGGATTACCAATTAATTGTATCCCAATTTTCACAATTTGACATCGACACCAAACTTTTAGGGTTATCCAAATCCACGATACCTTACATTAGATGACCCATGAGAACCCATGATTAGTATAAACCTACCCATTTAGATGATTTATGTATTCATATGTGTTATATTTTGACTGAATTTATAACAAAGAATTTTAATGGGTTTTTAACATCACACCATCTTATGTAATTTATTCGCTTCATGTATGTATTATTATAATGATTCTAATTTTTATCTTATTTATTTAACAAAGTTAATATATCCAAAAGATATTAATGTACAATTATTTATAAAACTCTAGATTTGTGTTAGTTACATAAAAATAATAATTATATTCAAATAAATCAAAATTCATCAAACGAACAAGGTAAATGAAACCCTTTAATGTAATGGATTAAAATAATAAAAAAATAATTATTTCATAAGAGAACGTATGGTGTAATAGGAAGCTGACCCCCACTTTTCAAGATATATTCTAATACCCCATGCTAGTTATAATTCAAAACCAAAGCCCCAATACTCATAGATCAGTACTCAACATAGAGAAATATTATAATTAAATACTAATATCTAATAAATATATATATATATATATCTATGTATATATATATATATCATAATAAACCGTCATTATTGTGTCAATCAACTACACAATATTATAGTATTGGTTAATAATAATTAAATCCTAAGTCATACCTAATCTTAATGTAAAGGTATAAAATATTCCTGAGAAATACTTTTCCTTTTTTGGGATCTTGGCTGTTCGAGAGAAATTATAATTAATTTATATTTTTAAAAAAAATGATTTTGTAAACTATCATTAGGATTTCCATTTTTCACAAATAATCAAAGTAATTTAAATATATTAAATGTTTATACAGGGAATTAATTTTGAATTTTTGAAAGGGAATATAATATTTTAAAATCCTTTCATTATTTTAAATTTAATATTAATCATCTTTTTTAACAAGTTATAAACTAGTTTAGTTAATACTGTAGTATTTTCAAGTAAATACATACCTTTATGAATGGAAATGGTAATTTTTAGGGGTATGTATTGTTTTTAAATAGGTTAGTAAGGGTAATACCCTTTTCCTATGTGTTCCAAAAGGGTAGGTCATCTTTTTATAACCAAATATAAATTAAATCCAAAATCCTATACTTTGTATAAAGGCAACCTAGCTAGGTGAGGGTAGATTGTGCCTTCCGTATGGGTAAACCTTACTCACATAAGGGTAAACTGATAATATTGAAAGGGTACAAAAAAACATGTAGTAATCACATAAAATAGTCCCACCAATATCTAAGGGTAAGAACTACCTCACACAAGTGTAATTACAGGTTTCTTATACTTATATAAGGTTATATCACCTTTGCGTAAGGGTATATTGGATTTTATGAAGCTCATATTAATGTACTCTCTTAATTTCACTTGATTTAGTAAGGGTACTTTCATAAGGATTCCAAATCATATAAGGGTCATTACTTAAGTATCAAACGGGGATAACTGAGTTTTTAAGCCCAAATAAGGTTTAAAAATGCTACCCTTACACAGTGTTATGTTATTGGGTAAGGTTAACTGACTATATAAGGGAAAATTACATTAAACTTATGTAGTGAATGCTTTATATGAGAGGGTAGTTATTTTATCTTAAAATCCTAATTTTATTCCAAGAACCTTCCCTCAAGGATCCTTTTAACATAAATTAATGACAATAAATTGAAGGCAGAGGTTTGTATTTTATTTAAGAGTTTTCAATGAGATCCTTGACTTTGGAATATAAAAATGAGTCTTAAATGGAAACAGTTTTAATGAGAAATAAAATATGGGATATTTGAAGGATTATCAAAAGTATCCATGGATGGATGTCTCTAAATTTTAAAAATCATTTTATTCCACTCATTTTTGTTACTCCTTATTTCTCTAAATCCTGAGTTTTCTTAAATCATTCTCTGGATACTTTTTTCCTCCTACAAATGATTTGGGATTATTCCTCACACACCACCCAATGATCTAAGATGAAAAAAATCATATGATCTCTTCTCCATTGGGGTGCTACAATTTGAGAGGGAAATATAGAGGAATGAGATTTATCATATATCACTTATATTATATGAAAATTTGAAATTATCTTGCTTTATATTCTATGTTATAATAGATATGAATATCCATAATTTTATAAAATATAAAAATAATACCATGAGGAATTTTTATCATATAATCAAGAAATTATATAGGAGGAAGATAAATTCATGTCATGTATTTTTATTAATAAAAAACTAATAAATTTATAGTTTTTAATGAATATTAATTTATGAAATATAATGTTTTATACTAAAAATACTATAATTGAATTAATGCTCTAATATTATTTCATGAAATGAAAAAAAAATGTTTACTACTTTAAAAATATGGTTAGATAGTGATTTTTTAATTTATATAATTGCAAAAAAATTAATGCAAAGGATAAGTAAGTTATCCAAGAATATAGGAAATGGTTTCATGAGATAAATATTATTGGTAATAATTTTAAAAAATATTATTAATATTTTATTACATCTAGGTTTTATAATATCAAATAATCTATAAGATTATTAGAAGAATGAAAAAATTATAAGTTTCATGTTGTAGAATAGTGATTACTTTCCATGAAATTATACAAGAGATCGTAGTGGATCATATCATGAATTTATGTAACTATAATATGAAAACATAGCATGTTGTAGGTTTAAATACATAAATAATGTTGATGAGAATTATGTTTATAATTATGGATATTATTGAATTATAATGAGAATTTTCTTTAAGTTGAATGTTATATTTTATTTTGTGAAATATATATTCTCATATATTTTGGAATAACTAATTACATGACAGATAACAATAGAGAATGAAATTTGTTAATTCCTATTCCTTATCTCATATTATTATGTTGATATTTAAGAATAAATGTTTTGGCATGTTTGATCGAATGATTTTGAGACATATATTTGTTTTATATGAGATTTACAAGATAGTGTGCAATCTAATATTGTTATTGTTAATAATAGTTAAAATGCTTGGAATCTTGATAACATCTTAGTGCTAGAAAAAAATTGTTTTAGAATAAAGGGGACACTATAATAATTATCATCAAGATTAATGTTATATATAAAAGATAAGATTAAAGTGAAATTATGTGTTAAATAAAAAATATTCAGCATTAAAGTTTTAGAAGTAATTATCTTCCCAGAACTTTTGTTAATGAATTGGTTAATTACATGAAATTAAGAAAAAATAATGATTGATTAAATAATTTATTCAGGGCTGAGTGAGTCCATCACTGTTTTATAAGGATGTAAAGACTATTTTTTTGACAATATATTCCTTTTAAATTTACGTGTGTAAAAATAAATTGAATATTTAGTTATTCTATATGCATTTAACACCTTTATTTTATTGAATTTTTAATTATATGGTTTGAATAATGGGAAGAAATTATCAAGGATGTGGAACATGTTGTCATTTATGGGGATTATATGGGTGGGGAGGCCTGAGGCTGTGATGGTGGAATGGGGTTTCAAAAATGATTATGATGAAATTTTCATGGGATAGTAATTGTGATATTGCATTTTATTGTGCCAGGGATGGAATCTGGACTAATATAATGGGTTAAATCAAGGCTTTCTCATTATTGTTCTGAAACCTAGAGTGAATTATTGAGTGATAATGTTTGGTTGTTATTTATATGATGAATTTCCAACTGTGGTAAGTAGATGATGCTATAAACTATGAGTGAATCATAAATGTGGTAGATTTATATTATTCCTAGATTACCAAGATGCTTATAAATGATATCGAATTAATCAAAGAATATGGTTGTTTGTTAATTCTTGATTTATGATTGTATACTTTAGATTATAAGAAAGGAATTAAAAATACTATTTTAACATGGATTATAAGATAAAAATATAAACATTGGAAATGATATTGGTAATATTAAATTACTGGTTGATAAATTAATTAATGACTAGCTTGATGCTTATATTCATTTTATACCTAGGCCTTAATAATGGTAGCTGAGAGTATTGTGTTTCATTAGGAGATGATGAGTATAAGGATAGGTAGTTTCTCAGAGTGTGTTTATGATACTTATATATGATTTTTTTGAGATTTAAAAATCTACCCCACCAATGTTGATAGAGAAACTGACTCCAAATGGACTCTAGTAGGGTATTTTCCCCAACATATTGGTTGATGAGGAAGAGATAGATTACTACCAACTCATACACCTCTCTCTTATTCTTATAATATTATTTTCTGGTAGCATTGTGGTCATCTTTCCCTATATGTTTATTTATAGTTCTACAAGGTATTTTGGTTATTTCATATTCCTATATCTATGGATATAGTACTCTATTGGTTATTATAGGTATGTTGTGTATGGATTGTGGTGGATTGAGGTTCAATACTAGACATTTGGGATATTATGGATTGAGACAAAATACTCAAGTTATATTACATAACATATAGGCTGTGGTGGGTCCTAGAAACTAGCCCATTACTATGTGTAGAATTGGTTGGTATAATGATATGAAGTGATGAATGAGGTGCATTATATATTACCCCAGTTGTCTTTGGGATGGATTTTGAAGAGAGTTGGTTCAGGGCGTGTGATGTTGGGGTTGATTGGAAACCCAATGGTGTAGTGGTAGAAGTAACATCCATTGTAATTATATTATATCTTCCCTTATATGTGATATTTGTTGACATATATTCATGGTGTGTATGGATAAAGAATAGTAATCCTATTTATATGATGAGTTAATTTCTTTTATTTACTCACAATGATTTAGAATTATTCTTTCACATTTATCATGAGTGGTTTAAAGGTGGATCCCCAAGAGTATACATGTTATTAACACTCTATTTATATAATTTATTTTTTAGCACATTAGATATTGGTTTTTGATAAATCTTGAATTTTATAATTCATGTTTCTATTCCAGATCTTCTAGAGAATCATAGTCAGTGTCAAGGATTTGTTTTAGTGTTTTCAATTATTTTATTTATATATAATTAAATTTATATCATTTATTGGGATTGATTATTCTTTTGTTATAAGAATTATTTGTTTTGTGTTTTATATTTTATCTCTCTTAACTCTCACATCATATAGGGTAATTCTTCTAATCTATGTGTATATTATATCCCTAGTACTTCTCAAAAACCCATGGCCTATTAGAGGTGAGATTCAAGCATCATTATATATGTTGCCTAATTTTCTACCCAAGATAGGTACCATTGGGGGGAGGGGGTCACAATATACTGGTATCAAAGGCTTAAGGTAAGAAGATATGATAGAGTTTTGAGTTTGGAACTAGTGAGGATGCATGAGTTTGGAAGGAAAAAAGTGTCAATGGATTTTAGTGTATTCTTTAAAAAATAAAGATTAGCTTCACCAGAAGATTTTAGGTACCACTATAATCCAAAATTGGAACCTTGATGTTTACTATATACATTAAGTGAATTGATGCTGATTTTGGGGTAGACACCTAGAAAATGATCATGGATAATTCTTATTTGTTCATGTGTTTGATCTAGGTTGGAAATTGGTAAAGGTAAAAAATTAATTAACTAATTATCCATAAATAATATGTTTCCTAGGTTCGGATACCCTAGTGTTTATTCTTTTAAAAGATTGGATCCAAGTGAACATCCCCATCAATTTTTCCATAATGAAATTTATCACGATGTTTCAAAAATTCATAATAGAGTTGAGAATTTTGAAGAAGATTCTTGAAAGAGGATATTCATAGAGTTCCAATTCCAATTCATGTAGATGATTAAGGAATGTATTTTAGATTTTGCGATGAAGATTTGGTTGGAAGAGGGAGTGATATACATTGATTTGAATCCTGATTTGGGGAGAACTAAGCTCTTTTGGTTGTGAATAGGCTTCCTGCTCAACATCGATGGTTCTTGTTCTTTAGTTTTTGTGAGAATTTTTATTTGGGGGGGGGGGATGTTTTGAGATTAGTTTTCTAGTGGAGTTTCTTTAATTTTATTCAGAGGGTGGATTATTAGATGGGTATTTCCCGCTCTATTATGGAATTTTTGAGCTGTTATCTTAATATATGGTGAAACCATTAAATTTAATTTTTTATATTAAAAACATTTGATTATTTTCTCCTTGAAGGTAATAACAAGGATTTTCATGATTATTAAATTGATAGTCCTCCAGAATGAGTGTTGGGAAATATTATTATTCAAATAATTGAAAACCACTTGATAAATCTTGGTCCATGATCATTTGTATCACTTCCATCTTTAAGTTTCAAACCCAAACCAATCATCCTTTAGAGACAATAAGTGTACTTGATTACTCAGTAATAGTTTTAATATATATATATATATATATATATATATATATATATTTTTGTGTTTAAAGGAAAAGAGTTTCTCTAATGTTGTTCAAATTAATCTTTTACACTCCTTGAGACCCTATTTGGTCCGGGGGGAGGGGCCACTATTTACTCGATCATTTGAACCACTTTTGTTATGAGTGGAGGGTTACTTAACTATGTCTTCATCCCTTAATCTTCTATCAAGAACAATGTATTAGAAATGTGGTCTTGGATAAGGGTTTTTTTTTGGTATAAATTCCTTTTTTTAAATAATATATTCATCATCCATTTTAAGTGATATGGTCCCTAGTTTGGTAA
Source organism: Viscum album (assembly GCA_963277665.1). Taxonomy (NCBI): domain Eukaryota; kingdom Viridiplantae; phylum Streptophyta; class Magnoliopsida; order Santalales; family Viscaceae; genus Viscum; species Viscum album. The sequence continues at coordinate 1,127,241,322 of OY728150.1, read as the reverse complement.
ATGGAGAATATTATAAGATTTAATTTAATTTATTTATTTATACTTATCAATTAATTACTCTCTATATATTTTTAATTAAATTCATGTATGTTGTGGTTTAACTATGTGACATTTTTTATGATATGTTTATGGGTTAGTTTTCTTACATCCCTAAAATATATTTTGATCATACCAGTATTCCCATGTTCATATGAAGGGAGGGGAAACTTTAGAAATAATGAATAATTATATTAAGAAATGATTTAAAACCATGTGGATGAGTTAGTGCATCCCAAAGATAATTATATCATGATGTAGTGGATGGGTTACTTTGATTTAAATTCTTGTGGAAGATTTTTTTATTCAGATCTAAGTGCTTGTAAATATCATAGAATGTTATGTGATATAAATTTGAAACTCTTGAATGTGATTACATTATCTTTTGATAAATGGTAAATGAAATTAATAATACTTATAGATTTTTCCTAAGTTTGTACCTAGTAAATATTATTTTCTGAGTAATCATAGGTAAATAATTAATTACTGATAATGTGAATAGGTTGAAATTCATTCCTTTCCTGTAATTCAAATCATATGTTAAATATGAAATGTTTCTGGAAAAGTAAAATTTTCATTGTGTAAGTCATCCTTCGATGTTTTCTTTTTTAAAGATAATAATATCTGGTGAGAACCTCATGGAAAATATTATCTTTTTTCAATAATTTTCTTAAAAAATCAATTGAAAAAATTCCATAAAACATTTATATAATTTAAAAGCCTTTTTAAAATTGAATTTAAAGTGTTTTCAAAAGGAATATTTTTATAAATAAAGTCATACATAGAAATATTGAAATGGATTTTTATCTATTTATTTATAAAACTATTGGATTACAAACACGAGAGACTTTATGAAGAGATCTTCACATCATGTTTTAATATTTAATGAGTATTTACTTTTAAATATTTTCATACAATAATGGAAAGAAAAGAATATTTTATAAAAAACATTTAATATTGAATACAATTTTCCAGTAGGTTAAATAAAATAAAGCATGTATAGTTTTTTATTTGATGGCATACCTAAGTAAATTTTTTAAAAAGGTGGGTGTATGGGTGTTAACTCCAAAATGGAGTTCCCTAACTTCTATGTTAATCAAAATGAAATGATTTTTTCTAAATGTGTCTCCTTCTATAATGATTTTTTTATTATATATACATTTTTTTCTGGGTTTTTACATATCTATGTTGTCTTTGATGTGACCATACTTGGGAATGAGAGACACATATGCGATCTTATTATTCCAAGTTGTTTAATGTTTGATTTATTGGGAAGAATTATTTTATATCATGTTTATATATGAAATTTTTTAAACAATGTTGAAACATTTAATTAGTGGACCTACTCTATTTGCAGTGGTGTCTCCCTTAGGATATTATTTAAAATTTTGTGTAGGTATACACTTTTTTTTCTCTAATTGGATGTTGTTTTCAAAATATGGTTAGATCATTGAAAGATATCACATGGGTTGGTATGATTTATTCCCTATTCTTTACTTATATCCTAATTTTCCTTTAATTCATGAGGATTATAATTGTTTAAGAGGTATCTAATGTAAAGGTCCAAAATATTCATGAGCCTTCATTTTTATTTTTGGGGTGATTAGAGATTAAAGAAGAATTGTCAATGAATTAGAAGAAATTTTAAATATTATTTTGTAAATTATAAAGATGTTTTTAAATGGTTCACAAATTAAGAATTCAATTTAAATGTTTTAAAAGTTTATTTTAGAATTTAATTTTGATATTTTAAAATTTATTCTACTATTTTAGAAGTGTTATGGGAACTTAAACGTAATAATAAATCCCTTTATTAAATATTTATAATCTAGTTTAGTTAAAAATGTAATATTTTCATATAAATATTTACATTTATGTATGAAAATGGGGTTTTGAAGGATAAATCTTATCTTTAAAGAGTTTTGTACGGGTAATCCGATTTTTCTATGCATTTTCTAAGGGTACGAGGTCCGTTTATAGCTTCATAGAAAGGTAATACCAATTCCCAGGAACTATGTTAAGCTACCCCTTTCAACATAAGGGTAGATCCTGGATTATGTAAGAGTAATCCTTAATTTTCTAAAGGTAAAATTATACCAACATAAGGTTACCAAGACAATTCCAACACTTCTATAATAGTATTCCTTTTCTATGTAAGGGTAATAATTAAATAAAATAAGGTTAATAACACATATCCTATATATATTTTAGGGTATATCACCATTTTGTTTTTTATATGGTATTTTATAAGTGTTTTCAAAAGGTACATTTGGAAGGGTACTTGCATAATTGTATTGATTTGCATAAGGTTCGTCCTTTAAGCGATGTGATGTTACAATAGAGTTCTTAAATGCTATGTAATGTTATAAAATTTTTCACTTTCCTAGAAATTTTTTTTCATGTATTGGTAACAAAATATGTAAGGGTAAAAGAAAATTACCCTTATGTTGTTCATTTTTCTAATGTATCAGAAGAGTTTTTTAAGACCCAATTATTCATCCCATAACCTTTATGTGACAAATTTTTCAGTATAAATTAATGAAAATAATTGAAAATCTATGGTTTTTATCTTGTATAAGAGTTTCCAATGTGATATTGTACTTTTTAATATTTAAATGAGTCTTAAATGTTAATAATTTTGATGTGAAATAAAATATGGGATATTTGATGAAGTTTTTGACGTATCCATGGATCAATATATCTAAATCATAAAAAAAATTCCCCCACTTTTCCGAGTTCTTCTATGTTCACCATGATTCTTGGTGATCTTAAATCCTATTAAATATTGTGTTTAGCCATCATTATCTGGTCTTGGATTTTTCCTTAATAACTAGCACGTGTTCCAGGATGACGAAATCTTCTTTTATCTCTTCCATTTTCAATGTAGTGACTTATAAGGGAAGTATATAGGCACAAGATCTATGATTTATCTTATATATTGGGTTCATGTTTGAAATTATAATCCGTTATATTATTTGTTTAAATAGTTGTGATTAACCATAATAAAGTAAAATATATAAAATAATTGCATTATAAAAAGATTTTGAGAAAATCTAGATATTATAAAATATGAGGATAAATTCATGCCACGAAAATATTTTAATGGGATATTATTATATTTAGTATAATTCTTTCTCCAAATAAATTTGAAATTGAATAAATGTTTTAATATTATTTTACGTCATAAAAAAGTTTTCTCTTTATTATAGAAAATGGTTAACCATTAGTTTCTTAATTTATATAATTGAAATAGAAATAATATTTATTTCCAAGGATAAATAAGTTATCCATTAATATAGGAAATGAATTATTAAGATAAATATTATTGATAATAGTTTTTAAAAAGGTGATTAATGTTTTATTAAATAGTGGATAACAATATTGGATAAAGTGATAGTTTAATAGAAGAAATAGGAAAATGATAAATTTCAAGTTATATAATAATGATTATTATCCTATAAATTATCAAGGAGAGAGAAGTGGATAATCTCATGACCTTATCAAATTATTATTTGACAAATTCAAAATAAGATCATACTCGAGTGTTAAACTACTTAAATATTGTTTATGATATTGATGTTAATAATTTTAGAAATTATAGAACTAAAATGAGAATTGTCTTTCAAGTTGGAAATTATGTTTGTTTTAATTATATGATAGTTAGATAATTCATGGTATTAAATGAAAAATTGAATGATAATCTGGGAAAATAAATTATTTAATTCATGTGTATTGTGGAATTTTTTTATTAATAATATTTTTTAATTTGTAGAATTATTATTCTTGTTTAATAATTTTACTGCATGTTATAATTTAATTATAATAAAAGAATTAAATGTATTATTTCATGTGACTATGATGATATATAATAGTGGATGTTTTTGGATATGTGATCTCATTATTTTGAGATATAGATTTTTTTCATCCGATATTTACTAGATTATATGTTATCTATTTTTATATTTATTAACAATTGTCGATATACTCATAATTTTTATAAAAACATAGATATGGAAATGATTGTTTTAATAAATGAGGAACATTGAAATAATTATCATCAAGATTAATGTTACATATTAAATATAATAGTTTGAAAAAACATTAGATTAAATATAAAATATACATCCTTGTAAATTTATAAGGATTTAATTAATAAGATTTATTGTTAATAAATTGTTCGATTAATGAAAATTATAATAAATGAATGATTTCATAAATCACAACATCAGGGTTGAGAGAGCCTAATATAGTTTGATAAAAGATGAAATTTTGTTTTATTTTGGCCATGGTTACATTTAAAATTTGTCTATGGAAAAATAAATAAATTATATAATAATAATATATAGATTTAGAGCATTGATATGACTGAATGATAACCTTCCATATTAGGAATAATGGCTAGGGATTCCCAATGTTATGGTATGGGCTGCTAGTTATGGTGATGATACGGGGGGATGAGATTCCTAAGGCTATGATGTGGGCACAACATTCTTGTTATTATTATCATTAAATTGGTTTTGGATTTTCGATGTTGTATTATATTTTTTTTGTTTTCGCGATGAAATCGGGAGAGTTAAAATGGGTTAGAGTGGGGTATGCACATTACTATACTAAAAGATGGAATTTTTTCTTGGTGGTTAATTGTAAATTGTTATTTATATGATCAGTTTCAATATATGGGAATTAGTTGATGATATGAAATATGAGTACATCTTTTATGTGGCATCTTGGGGTGATACCTTGAGTAACTAGATGATTATGAATGATAATTAATTAATAAATTCATGTGGTTGGTTCTTGATTCTTTGTTTATAATGATATACTTGAGAATATTTTCAATAATTTAATAGTTTTGTTGTTACTTTTTTTAGAATATTAAAATGTTGATATTAGAAATGATAATGGTAATGTTTAATTAATTGTTAATTAATTAATAAATGTTCAAATTGATTCTTGAGTTTTTTATACCAAGACCTGAGTAGTGGATGTTAAGAGACTTGTGGGACATTGGTATTAAATGAATCTAAGTATATGTATTTTCTTATTGTGTGGTTGTGAGGCTTATATGTATCATGTGTATTTTCTGATTTTATTCATTTTCTCTCCCATATCGGTTGGGAGACAAAACCCTGGTTGACTCTAGGAGGGATTTTTTCCAAAATTCTTGGTTAGTGAGAAACAAGTGGATAATTACCCTCTCTAGCCATGATATCTTCTCCTGGAAGTATTATGTGTCAGTATGCACAGTGGTTATATTTCCATATATGTATAAATACACACACACACACAAATATATATATATATATATGTGTGTGTGTGTGTGTGTGCGTAAGGAATTAATTTTTTTTGGGTTATTTCAATCACATATATCTATGGATATAGTATCATAATGGTTAAATTATGAATGTTTTGTATGGGATGTGAGGTATTTTTGAACAATACTAAACATATGGGTTGTGATTGCTTGAGGAATAATACTTAATGTATAGTACACGATGTATAGGCAGTGGTGGATCCTAAAAAATACTCAGTCACTTTATAGATATTTGGTTAGGATGATGAGATGATTTGATGAATAAGTTTCATGTTAAATTAGTACATGTTTCCTTGGGTTGGATTTTAGAGAGATGAGTCTTAGGACATGTGATGTTGGGGAATAACGGAAAACTAGGGGGATGAGGAAGTGGGTACCCTCAATTATTATTATATTATATTATATTTTCCATGAAATGATTGATGATAGATATAGATAGTTTGTAAAATATACAAATAACTTTGATATCTTGTAGAAAACATAGACTCTAGTCAAATAAAATTATATTATAAGGAGTATCTGACATGGAACACTCAGCTTAGACAACCCTTGAAATATATTCCTTTAAATTTAATCCCTTTGATATCTTGTCGAACACATAGCCTAGAGTTTAAATGGACCATAATATAGTATAACACTATAACCTAACCATTAAATTTATTAGTAAGAATAATAATAACTAAATCATGAAAATTATGGTTAAATATTTGTTATAAATAAAACAATAATCTTTTAAAATAAAAAGGAATTTCTTCAAAAAAATTCTAAAAGAAAATTTATCCGCGATTTGGGTACATAAATTAATTTTTTTACCACATTTAGAAAATTTATTTCATAAAATAAATTTAATTTTTGAAATCATCATATCAAAATTATCTTAGTGTGTGTGTTTTTGTATTTTTCTGAAAGGCTTCATTTTTTTATAAGAAGTAAAAATAACTAATTTTTATTTAAATATGCCTTTTAGTTTAATTAATTACCATGGATAATTTACATTTTAAGTTAGTTTTAATGTGGTATTTCTTCAATTATATTATAATTAATCTAATTTATTCCATTATAATAAATTTAATGTTAAATTTTTATATTAAAACCTTATATACATATGAAATAGTTTTCTTTGAAAACTCACATTTTCAATGCATGTGTAGGTATACTTTTAAATTGTGTTATTTATATGATGTGAACGAAATTTTATACAATTGATTTAATATTTTGAATCAGTATAATTTATATTATCTAATAATAGCAAAATTGTTTTTTACCATTATGATTAGTAAATGTAGTAAATATTAGTTACCGCTGATAATGTAAAAAATAATTTACCAAGGGTCAAACAAAAAAATTTAGGGATAAATGGCCTAAAAACCTGTCAAAAAACCATTGGATATAAATATTTCAATATTATCACATATAAGTGTCAGTAATAATTCATTTTAGAGGTTTTTTGAATGATAAAAACATGGGAGTAATTGTTTCTTACCCAAAATTTATTGTGTTTCCTCTCCCCACTAATAAAAGTCTACCCCAATCATCCCCTATTAAAACATAAAAAAACCATTAGGTTCATCCAATACCTTCAAAAATAACAACCTTAATCCCTTAAAAGCATGCTAGATACCTTTTTTGAATAAATATTCATCATAGTATGATGTTTGGTGCAAACCTAAGGAATTTTTCCCAAAAAGAGGCAATGTTGTTAAATGAGAATTTTTTTGTTTCTTCTTAGATATCTACAAAATCTTATAAAACAATGATTATAAAAAAGAAATATTTTATTATTATATATATATATATAAGTTATTATGTTAATATAATGACCTATATCCACACACTCTTCCATTAAATGGGAAATTAAACCGTTGAACATGTGTATGGTAGACTTCCACCTCACAAACTGATGTAATTCACTTTCTATACCCACCATTCAAGGCATGATATAAATATGAATTTAAAAAATTCATATGATATTTATGATAATTAAATACTTATGCAATTATAATTTCCCATATACATTTTTTCACAAACCAATTGGATACCACAACACCCAGATACTCAAGATAATCCTAACATAGCTCGAAGGACATTCCTAATCCCTACGAGTTGGTGATTAGGACATAGAATCATATAATATATAAGTGAGAATGATTTTTCCATAAGAATAGAACACGATAACGATATATATCAGTATACTCATAAAAAAACCCAAATGAGACAATATCAGAAAACAAATAGGTATATCAGAACCCCAAACAGTACAACATCAATTTACTAGAAAGAAATAAGATAACCCAATTTACCAGTAGACACATCAATCCAAGACCAATGGGATCAATAACATCCACCTCTTCTAAGAGTTTATTTCCCTTTACTCGATCCTGGTAGGATAATAACAATAAATTACAAAAGGAAAAGGTAGGGTTTGAGTTAAAAAAACCCAACAGGGTCTCACTAAGTGTCCCATAATAATGTTCCACAATTATAAACAAAATCATGATTTTAATTTTAAAAAAGACAGGTATGGAATTAAATTTTTATATTTAAAAAAAACATTCTTTTCATTTCAAATTATGGAAAAATTTTCAAACATGTCTTAAATAAATACATAATATAAAAAAAATTATATAAATTAGAAGGCATGGAGAAATTAGTTTCCCCAAAAATGGAATCTACAGTCAAAACATCACAAATACCACCATGGTCATATACCCTACATTACAATAGTTTCTTGTTATGTAATCCTCACACATATCATATCTATGATCATAAAAATATTTTCACACATGTTTCTTGGGCTCTACATGAATTGGACTCATTTTTATCCCACTATGGATAAGATCTACTGAACTAGGTTATTGTAATATTTTTAAAATATCAATATGTTTCTAAGGAATTACCATCCCTACATGTTTTTTCCAAAATAACCTGCTAAAAACAGAGGAATTCATTTTATTTAACAATAAAAAAGGATAAATCTTTTCATTTTAAAATACTTTGCAATCACCGATTTTTTTATATTCTAATTCATGTTAAAAAACAATACATAGTTTTTTCATCATTTCATGCCTTTTCAATTCCAAATCAATCATATGATTTTATAAGTTAATGTTAATCCATTTTTAAAAATATAATTCTCAAATCATTTCAAAATTTCTATCAATTTCAATTCACACCCCAAATTCTAATTCCATTGGAATTGAGGGTTTTACAAAAAATCCATACAATATCAATTTTAAATCCAAATTGAATAAATAAAATTCACAATTTATTTAAAAGAAATTAAAAAATATAATAAATTCAAGGTTTAATCAATTGGAAAAACTTAAATGGAACTACCTACCTGTTTAATGGATTCAAAACACCCGCAACAAGACTCTAAAATAGAAATGAAGGCATGAAATATAAATGAAAAAATCCTAGAAAGAATATCAAAAAACATAGAGTTTAGATCCATTAATTCAAATAAGATCTATCAAATTTTAATGAGGAAAAGAGAGAGTGACAGTAGAGACAGGAAGACCGCTTACCTATATAGTTACAACACAACTGACACAATGATCAATCGCTAAAAAGATGAATATAGGTGTAAAAATCTCTAAAATTTCATAGGGATGGATCTATTCCAAGAGAACAAAATCTTGGAGGAATGGAAAAAAAATTTGTAGATCCACCTCCTTAAAATAGATACTCATTAGTTTACATATTGTGTAACCCAATTACACTGTATTTAATTTTTGAGTGCCACATATGATAAATAACCCATCATGTTTTATTAAAAATATAACATTGAATATTCACACAACAAGTAAGTTGTAAACGGTTTGTACCCGCTTCACAGAATCTGTCAGGTGATGATTACATGTTGTGCAATAATATTACATGATGTGTAAATCCCCAGAAGATTGTAAAACTTATAGGTTTTATTATTAAATTTTAAAAAAATTATATGCTCACTATTAAAGGTATCATCCCAATTCCTTATCAGCATTACCCAACCAGTGAAAATGGAAATCCAAAAAAATCTTAAAACATACTTGACAGAAATGTAATTGGGTGCTACAACCTACCAGCCATGAAATCATTTTGTCGCCAAAAATCCTATTAAGAAGATTCCACACCAAAAAGGTGTGGAAAATTCTCTCTCATCAGTGAACCAGGCTCCCATGTCTCATGAGAATCAGAACAGTGATTTCATAGCAGATAGAACAAAGGAATCAAGCTCCCATTAAGTACCTTGGCCTTAGAATTAACAATCATGAATACACGAATAGTCATCGATAAATTAGTATCAATATCAAGATCAATCCATCTCAAAATATTATATGAATAAGAAAGATAATTTTGTAGCTACGACACATGGTAAACATTATGTATCAAATTATACTATAGATGATGTGCTAACTAGTAAGATACTTTCCCCACCAGCACAACAATCTCAAAAGATGCCACTAAATGAGGACCAAGCATTCCTTGCCTCCTAAGTCATATATTACCCAAATATGGTGAAATATTCAAGAACACTAGATAATCAACTGAAAATTCCAATGCTCTACAATGATGATAAAAATTAAATTTATACCATATTAATGCAGTCAACACCACTAATGAATCAGTTGAAACTTCTTTTTCATCTATCGAACCAATATCATTCTAACCAAGGAACTTTCACTGATCTCTGACTAAAACAGTAAATATTTACAATTATAGCCATAAAAGGCCTCAAAAAGGGCGATTCTAATCATTGAGTAGAAAAAATTATTATATGTAAACAGAACCAATCCCAAATGGATGTCCAAAGCCCCACCATGATCAAGGATTTCGACACAACTTATATCCTCAAGAAGTTGTATGTCTCTATATTTTTATCCATTCATCTGTGGATGGTATTACATACTCAATCAAACATGAGATCCAAGATCCCCCTGAAAACCTCTCAAAAAAATTTAAAACATAGATCTTTATCAAACACTATAGTAGATAGAACTCGGTAAAAATGAACAATCTCTCTCACATAGATAATTCATATCTACTCAACTTTGGTTTTATCATAGTTGGATGTAAAGGAATCATATTTTTTTCATCTTATATACCACAACCCATATCACACTCTTCATTCTCTAGGTATGTTGAAACCCTAACAATAAATCCATAAAAATATCGTCCCACTTCAAGGTCAGCACTGGAAGTGTCTGATGAAAACTCAGAGGTATTTGTTGGTTCACCTTCAACTCTTATAATGAATAATTATGTGAGAAAAAATCTATAATTTAAATTCTCATAACTCACCACCACAATCATTAATACATGTCTTGAATCATATTTTTGGTTCTTGGTTAAATTACCACTAGTAATTATATTATTCCCCTATCACATATTTTTTCACAGAAAAAGATACAACATACTGGTTCTAAAAACATAAAACACCCTTCGTAGAGAACAGCCACCCAAAAATGGTCTCCCCACCATAAATATTGTTCCTAATGATATAGGATTCATTATAAAGTTTCTATTCTTAAATAATCATCTTTAGAATAGAGGATTCCAACTGAACACTGGCCAAAGAAATCTTGGTCCCTATATCCTAAGCACCTATATAAAATTATGTAAAAATATCCCCCAAGTCCCACTCTCTTCATAATTATTTAATGACTTGGATCTAATGTTTCATGCTCATGGAATATATTACCATATTCCCTTTCCACAGGGTATTGGTGATTTCAAAATCAAAGCATTGTCGGTACTCCATCCAATGCCTATGATAAAGATTCAATTTTTTAGAGAAGATATAACTCAAGCTCTTATGGATAGAATGCATGGTTAACATTTCTATGATAAGGTGATGCTACCAAATCTTAAGTGCATACATCATATTTTCGAGTTGAAGATCATAGTTTTGGTAATTATTTTCATTTGTCCAAAACTTCCATGACCTATAGGCGATGTCGTGATCACCCAACATTAGAAAACAACCCAAACCTGAACTTCATGTGTTAAAAAAGACCAAATATCCTTACCTAGCTTCTAGAAAAGTAAACTCCAATGCAGATGTCATAATATGTTTCAACTCAAGAAATAAACATAGATATATCTCATTTGAAGAAAAAATTTCCCCCTTCAGAGTGTGATCAATCATCAGAGAATTCAAATTTGAGAAATATTTTACAACTGGTGATAATATTTTACTAAAACCAAGGATATCATAATCTCAAAAACATTCAATGGCTTCTCCCATGTTAGAAAATCTTTCAACATATCATGGTAAATTGATATAACATATTCTGAGACCTTTTTTCCCAGAAAAATTACTCCATGAATCTAAAAATATTATTTTCATATCATGGAATAATCTCAATGATTTAAAAAAAAATTATAACTCAACTCCAAAGCCACACAAAATCCTCTTCTTACATAGAGTGAAAAATGATTTTATCCCCAAATACCACTTTGAACACATCAATGTACTCATTGAAAATTATTTTAATCAAATATATTAAGAATAATGGAGAATTGGTTAAACCACATGTCATGAAAAGTTACCCATAATGGACATACCAACATTACAAGCAAGTTTAACAAATGTATGATTATTTTATTCTTAATTAGTGATAAACAAATCAAAGATAATTCCATGAGAACCATTCCCCCCTTTCACATGGTAAAAAAGATCATCTATATGTGGAAATAGATACTTTTTATTTACAGTCATTTGGTTGAGAGTTCGATAATCAACATGTAGGTGAAGTGTTCTATTAGCTTTCTTAGAAAAGGGAATATGCTTTGATCAAGGTGAAACACTCATGCCTGTAAATTCATTCTCTAATAGGTCATCCAAATGAGATGTTAATTATTCTATTTCACCTAGTTCCATATGGTATGAATGAATAAATATTGGCTGGTTACTGGGTATTAAATCAATAGACTGGTCTACCTCTCTTACCTGTGGAAAACAAGAGAAGTCCAAATAAAAAACGTTAGGTTACTAAACAACAATTGTAGGGAGACTAATGATCAAGTAATAACACTCCATATCAAAATAAATCATTGATATTTCATTCCCCAACTATAGATAAGAATTGTTTACTCTACTCAACCATTTTTTCAACTCTTTCTAAAAGATACATCGCACACAATCGGGGGAAATAAAGTATACTCATCAAAGATAACAATTAATCAAGGATTTATTAGCAATGAGACAATCCCTATCAAAAATGAAATCATGTTTTTCATGTCAAGAACCAAAAAATCCCATGTATGATCAATCACTAATATAGAAAATACACACACATGCCAATAGAGACTCTTCACATTTTTCATTTTGAGGGTTGTAGTAATATCCATCACATAAGACAAAAGATTCGTAGGAAGATTTAGAAAATTCAAAATATGAGTATAAATGAATAAGTGAGATTCATCCATATAAAATAAATTAGTTATTAATGATGAAGCTATAGTGATGGTACATATCACATTCACTAGACCCGTATATACTTACTCTGGGTACTCTTCCACTATGTAAAGAATCTTTTTTCTTGATTATTGTGTCTAAAACCACTTAGATATTGATGAATTTGGTTAAAATTTGGTAATTTTTGTTGTTGATAAGTATGTTACACTATGTACTGATGATAAGAAAAAAAATAATTTCTAATGGTGTCGTGAATTACTATAGAACCAATATATCTTGGTTTCCGCAGTGCAACCCCACTTTGAATTCCCTGGCATGACACACTCGTAGCATGTCTAAGGGCCACTCACAAAAACTATAAGAGGTCTACAATAACCCTAATTTCCAGAACCACTATGAGAATCATCATTATTTCTCTTCCCTTTAGGGGAACTCAAAACTATACTACTTGGATAAAAAAGAAACTCTCATCAGCCTTGACTTACTATCCAAATCAAGTTCAACCATCAACGACCAATCTAGCACTATAGAATATGAAGTGATATTTGAAAAGAAAAATAGAGAATGAATTCCATATCAATATTTTATCTTGGTCCAATGATTCTTCATCTTCCTATTCAATACAATATGTAGTTTAAACAAAGTAAGCTCGGTGAATCTGTTTGCATATTATTCATAGTGCTGTCAGCCTACTCGATTTTGAAAAACTATAAAGCCTTAGGTAGCACCATAAGATAAATATAGAAATAGTTATTGAATAAAAAATTAATTTCTTTCCACTCTAAAACCTCATTCATATTCATTGTCACCATCATTCCCCAATATAATCTACTAGGACTCTCCATCTTAAAGGTAGCACACTTCACCTTAGTACCATTGATAGTTTCAATGAAATCAAAAAGAACTCAATCATTTTCAACCAATCAACAACCAATTGAGGATTATTAATGCCATGGAATTATGGTGTATTATAAAGAAAAAATTCTGAACATAATTCTGAGACGCATCCCTCTTAGGTTACACACCTAGAGCCAAAATGGGAATGGTTTTAGGTGCCTTCCTAAGAGCTTGGACCACCAAACAACAACCTCAAACAAATTTTGGACCATGAGAGGATTTTCTCACTATATTTCACTAGAATCTTACTCCCCAATAATATTAACATGTATTATTGGATTAATTAAACTATAAAACAATAGTAAACAACATTTAATACATCAAAATATTAATTAGGAAAGCAACTCAATCAAGGGATACAGGGAAACTAATCCCACCAGACTGCTAATAAGATTTGGATATCAACCTATCCAAATTTAATGTAGGAAAAATTATAGAAATAATCTTCAATACGCCTTTCACAAACCACCCATGGTAACTTAAGGCTCTTTATGATGAGATATAGACGTGCACTCAATCACAACTACTTCTTAAATCCCAAAAAGTTATTCCAAACTACATAATTATATCAATAAAGGATGCCCAACCTACACCTTAGATAGCACTTTGTCATGAAGCTCCCAAATACCCTAGCACCATAATACCTAAGTTGATCTAAACAATGTCCAAAGAGAGTTATCTATCCCCAGGGGTTGGCGACTAGCACTTCACCTCATGCAATACATAACTGAGAATTATTTTTCCACGTGGGATGATGAACATCAAGATACATATCAATATTCCCAGAAAAAACACATAATGGGGATAATACAAGAAACTAAACAAGTATATCAAACCCCAAAATAGTACAACATAAAATTACCAGAAATAAATAATATCCAATGTCCCAATGTGCACAACACTCCATAAACCAAGGGATCAAGATCATCCACCTCTTACATGAGGTAATTTCCATTTACATGAACCTATAAAGAAGAAATATCATATTACTGAAGGAGACGGTATGTTTTGAGGTAAAACAACCCATTAGGGTCTCACAAGGTGTTACATAATAAGATTCCACAATGGTAGAAAAAATATTGATTTTAATTTTCAATAAAACAAGAATGGAAGTACATTTTCATATTTAAAAAAAATCATTCTTTTCATTTGAAATGATAGAAAAAATTTCAAACATTTCATAAATAATAAATTTATATAAAAAATGTTATAAAAACCACTAGGTTTGAGAAAGGTAGTTTCACAAAAAAATGGAATTTAAAATTAAAATAGTAAAAAAATAACACCATGGTCATGTTCAATATAGTACAGTAGTTTCTAGTTTTTAGATCCTCACATATATCGTATATTTGATCAAGAAAATAAGTGCACACACATCCCATGGGCAAAAGACGGATAAGACTCATCAATAACTCAATAGGGGTAATATCTTCCAAACATGGTTTTTGTTAGTGGTGTAAATAATTAATCCATTCGAGGGAATTACCATCCTTGTATTTTTATCCCATGAAACCTACTAACTACATATTATCACATGTTCTCAATCAATCAGTAGAAAAGGGAAAACCATTTCATTTGAATATACATTTGGTTCAGCCACTTTCTCTTATCAAAATTCCAATTCATGTTTAAAACCAGAACAAAGATTTTCTGTTATTTTAT
This sequence comes from Viscum album, assembly GCA_963277665.1. NCBI lineage: Eukaryota > Viridiplantae > Streptophyta > Magnoliopsida > Santalales > Viscaceae > Viscum > Viscum album. Next base: position 1,127,226,008 of record OY728150.1, on the reverse strand, counting down.
GCCTTTTAAATTAAAAACTAATCATTGGTTTTTATTTAATAAGCTTACTCCATTTTTCAAAAATCAATTCTTGAAACATTTAACAATTTCCATCTATGTTTATTCATTCCAAAACTTCTAATTTCATTTTAATTAGGGGTTTTCCCAAAAATCCATACCATATACATTTAAATTTCAATAAGCATAAAAATGGGTTTTCATAATTCAGTTTAAAGAAATTTTAAACATAATAAATTTAATTATTAATTAATTGGATAAACATAAATGGAACCACCTTCCTTTTCATGGAATCATAGCTCCTGTAATTGGATTGGACAATGGAAATGAAGGCATGAAAGATCAAGGAACCCAAATTAGAAAAAAGATTCAATAATAGATATTTTAGATACACTAATCCTAATATGATATATAAAACCTTAATTAGAAAATGTGAGTGATATCTAAGTGATAATAAGACCACTTACTTTAAGGGATGCATCACAACCAACATGACGATCAATCACCAAATGGATAATTATGAGGGTTTGGATATCTCTGAAATCTCCTAGGGATAGCTCTTGGTCAAGAGAAAGAAAACATAGAGAAAAGGGAATAAATATTTCATCTGATCCATCTTCTTAATACTGACACCCAAGATTTTACATGGTTTGTAACCCAACTACACATCGTGTAATTGTTGAGTCCCATATATATAGAAAAAATCATCTTTTTTTAAGTACATATTTTTATATTTACCAAGTTTGTAAGCTATACATGGTGTGAACTGTTTCATTCTATATACCCACTACAAATTATCTTCCAAGTTATGATTACATATCACGAAACCAAATTATATCGTGTGTAAATCCCCAGAAAACAACAAAACCTATAAGTTTTATGATAAAAAGTCCAACAAATTCCTGACTTCAAAATTATAGGTATACTTTAAATTTCCTCTCATCATTACCCAACCAATGAAAAAGGAAAGCCAAAAAAATTATAAAATTCATCACATTGAAAAATAATTGTTTGATACACATTATTAATTTACTTTTTATTAAAAATATGATAATTATGCTCGTGTATACGGCGAACTACCCCCTCATGATGTGATGCAATTTTTTTGATTTATGATTTAAATAGAATTTAAAAAGGAAAATTTTAATGTATATATGTGATATATAAGAGATAATATTGATTCAATAATATTATTATATCTCCCACTTACTTATCCTTTTAACTCATTAATGTAATTATATCATTACTCATGCAAACACATAACCTACCATATCCAAGGAGTGATTAGAATCCTTTTCCGTGTACAACATTATTAAATGATAATAAAAATGTAAATAATTATTAAATATGATAGTTATAACAAAAAAATAGTTATATATATTAGTGACTTATATTATATTCTTAATATCCTAAACATTCAAGAAAAAACATGAATGAGAAAACAAGGAAACTAACACCAGAATCAATGAGAATAATGATATACTATTAGAAAATGGGTAGTAAAATATTGTAAGTGGATCATATATGATATTATAAATATTAATATTATTCTTGTATAAATTAATAAAATTTATAAAACCATTATACAAGATGTTAAACCATCTTCAACTAAAAGGGAGTTTGAGGTAAGGGACTTTGTCTCAATTTATCTTCATTGAGGCATATTGTAATGTTATATACCTTATTTTTATTATATGGGGTATATACATCCCATTTTTCATGTAACAACATGAATAATTAAAAATCATTATTTTTTTTATTTTAATTATTTTATCTAATGGGATTTGACTTCAAAATTTTCATGTTGTAATGATCAGCATAACTCAATTTATTTTCATTGGGTTATATTACTTATTCATTATCTCTGGCATTTTACGATTATGTGTGAAAATACATTTTACTGTCTTATTTTTTTAAAAAAAAATTATGTGGATTTAAATTTGAAACAAAAAATCAATTCATTGAATATTTATCACTTCATCATTATGATCTTTGTGAGGGTTTTTTTATAATCTCATTTAAATTAGTTTTATTTATTCTTGAATTTCCATTGAATGAATTTTTTTAATTATTGGATAAAAACCCCATAATTTTTAATATACTAGGGTTATTGATTATATTTTCATGTAATATTAGAATTTTTACACTCTATGGTAGTTAGTATAATTGATAAAATGTTTTTAATAAAATATGACTTTATGTCCCTCTTTTGTTGAAAATATGTTTTTTTTCCAAACCCATGTTTTAATAAAATGTTTTCAAAAATAATTTTAACATTCTCCAAATAATTTATTAAAGAAATTTGTACCCCATATTTTGTTTTTATATATTATTTTGAATGTAATAGTTAGGTCATTTCCAAAATAAGGCTCATTAAGATTTTACTAAAAATGCAAAAATAATATTTTTTTAATGTGTACATCATGTACATAATTTTTTGTCTTCATAAAAACTCAATGTTTAATGATTCCGTTGTAAGATTCAAAGGATATTTTTAAAAGTTTCTATGAAATTTTAGTTTTTAATGGTGATTTTAAAAATATAAATAATATTTTCCTCAAATCAAATTTATGATTTTTTCGGAAGTTTTATTCCATAATGATAATAATATTATTGGTAAAATAATTTTTCTTATTATATTTTTTCATTATTTAATTTTTTTCAAGGATAGTATTGGTATTCTATTCCTTGAATTAGTTATTCAAAAATTAACTTTCTATGAATTATTCACTTTCCTATGAAAATTAGACAGTATATTTCCCCTAAATATCTATATTATTTAACAAAGATATAGCAATTAAATAACCATATATTATATCTACATATGGTATTTTATATTCAATTATATAGTATCTATTTGGGAAATTATTTTTAAATTGAATTCCTTAATCATTATGGAATTTTGTTTGATAATTCATATTGTTCATGAATTAAATTTATTGTTCGACATATCAATCGTGTTTTCAATAAGTAGATATAGGTGGGGATAAGTTATATATTTCTCCTTGATGTTTAAATATTATAATGAGATGAATCATTTGATTAGACATAACTAAATGGGATTTTGGTGTATACATACCCATAACTTTTAAACTACCCTCTGAATGGTCTTTCCAGTTGAGTTATAACGATGCATGAGATCATGATGTCCAATAAAAAATAATTTCCTTAAATAATAATTATTTTATTATTATCCATAATATTTTCACAATTATATTATCTCTATATGTATTTCATTCTCATATTTTTGGTAAAATGGAATGTGTTTTCAATTATTTAACATTCCATATTGATTATGATTTTCAAGTAAATCAGGTCATGTTATTGATTAAATGGAAATATTTTTTGAGTTATTTAAATTTACATATAGATTATTCTTGTCAAATTATTTAAATGTAGTTTATGTTTAGTTGTTTAACATTAAATATTGATTATTATAAAGAAATTATTTAAATATGATGTGTGTTCGGTTATATACATTGTATCGACTTCTAAATTTCCTTATCAGGCACTATAATATTCCTATAAATATATCAAAAGCCAAGTAGTGAGTGGAAATAAGAATATGAGGTCTAGGGATCCACAATGGGCTGATTTTAAATATATTAAATATATTTTATCACTTGTGTGAAGGTTCTCTTGAAACATCGATAACTCTCAATCGGAGTCTCGGAATGGATTTATGAGACCACAGTTGAGTTCGAAACATTGTATTCACCTTATATGGGATATAAATGTTTTTTTGGAAATGGGTGTTGGGTCGAAGGTGAGTCAGTGCCAGGATGTTAAGAGAATGAGATGATTTTATTTAAATTTTAATCCCCTCCCACTTCTTCCCTTGTGCGCACGCTGGGAGGATACAAAGTTCCCTTTTCTATCCATCTTTTGTGATGGATGACGTGAAGTTCAAATGAAGAAAATGAAGTGCCATCAATCTCTAATCTTTACGATGGATTCTCTTGGATCATGCAGCGGTATCTTCTAAGAATTGATTTGACCTCGAAGCTTCAGAGTTTCACTACTGAGGTTGGATTTTTTCATTTTAGTCTTAATGCACATTTATATGTGTTTTTTAAGGTTATAGACCCCTTAAACAATAGTCATGGACCCCTGATGGATTGATCTATATGTTTCTAGGTGAATAAGGGTGATTCAAACTATTTTAACAGAAATCCCCTGTGATTTTCTCATTGACATGTCATGTAAACTAGTAACACATGCCATTTGTTCTTCCCGTTCCGGGAATAAGGACCATTCAAAGGTACACATTGTACACTTAGAGTACATGCCATGGAGTATCATATGTTCATCTGTCCAGCCTAGTGAAAAAAACACAGTTTTATGGTTTTTGAATAGTACACACTGTGTAATTTTACACAGGTATATCCCATGTTTCTCTGTCAATGTAAAAGTACATGGCCATCATGAGAGATTAGAGTACACACCATGTAATCTAATGTACACTCCATATACTTTTACACCTTAGAGTTTTTTGGTATTTTATTCCATGGAAGTCAGATTTTTCCATGTGAGTAGTCCATTCTGATTGATATTCTATATAGATCATGGTGGTGGGATCATTTTTACTTGTAAATCTCATTTGAAAGGGCATTTTGGGAAATTTCACTAAAAATGTGGTTTTTCTTGATTATCTTCTTTATCACTTATTCCTACCACATCTCTTACATTAAAGATAGGTTTTAGGCTTGCGGGTAGCCTACCAGGATTAGGATTCCATTTATAACATCGTAGTATCCTTGGTTTGGGAAGTTAAGTTGCATTATATAGGTGGTGTTCTATGTCTCGCTTGGGTTAGAGATTCCAACAGATAGGTTGGAGTTGGTCTCCTTGGTCTCTTTTAGAGATGTTTCAACTAGCTAGGTAGATTGGATTCCCCGAGTCTCAATTGATGAAATTATGACTAGATGGGTTGAGTGGGTCCCCCTGGTGCATTCTCTATGAGGGTTTTTGGTATCACCACTTCTTCGCTGGATTGTGACCCTCCTTGGCTGATTTGTGTACGTGTAATGTAGTGGTACTTTCCTACCATGTTAGGGAGTGGGTCCACATATATTAGAGTGGTATACAAATACCAGGATATAGATCAGGTTCACATTTCTATATGCTTGAGTGATTTTCCATAGTTCGATTTTAATACAGAATTAGCTGACTTGGAACATGTTTCACCCTGATAAGCCAAACATGATCTCCACATCCTTACATTTTTCCAGGTAGGGGTGGTATTTGTGAAACCAATATTTACATAGGAATTGATCCTCAACCATTGTTTTTTTTACCACTAGGGTACAGAGCCCCTAGTGAGCCCTGGCCACAGAATCCCTATCTGAGTATCGAAATGTGTTTCTTCCTTCTACGATCTACCAAGAAGATTCAACCAGTAGGGTTGAGTGAGTCCCCATGGCCCTTCTTCAAGATTTTTTTTCAGCATAGTACAAATTGGCATGAGAAACCCTGCATGGGAATCGGTCCTCTACTGGGAAGCTTATTCTGGATTTGGGTTGCTACTTGATACCCCTTTTTGTGATCTGGGTTTCCAACTAGGGTGACCCCCCGTGGATCCTTGGTGGAATCCCCTACTGAAGGATTTGGGGTTCATTTTGTCACCTGGTGACATGTTTTGTGACACAGTTCATCGACCATGGAATCATGGATAAGTATCACGATGGTTGGATGGGTTGTGTCATTAGTTTTTTTCCTTATTGAGTGGAATCTCTTGGTTCAGTGCCTTTGGGTATGGCAAGGTTGGCTTGTTGACTACGAGTTGTTGATGCTTGTACCCTCTTTTTTCTGATTTACATTAGGGATGGCTAGGTTATTTTTCTATTCTTTGAGGCAAGATTCATCCTTTTCATCCTCTATTAGGAGGTTGTGTATGTTTTTGAGGTCATTACCTCATGAGACCATTGCGATTGTTGTGTTGGACCACGGGTTGGTGACCATGTAAAGTTTATGGATAAGACCATGAGACTTATAGATGAGTATATCTTGGTATATTCTGGGATTCCTCATTGTAGGCATCACTTCCTGACATTATATGGATATTGAGATGACTAGTTGTGTTTAGTTTAGTATGGTATCAAAATGTATATTCACCCCCATTTAGGTTTCCTCAGGCTATGTTGAGTTAACTGATTCCCTATAGTGGAACCCTTTTTGGTTTCTGGTTTTGGTTTGCCTACTGAGTATTCTTATACTCACCCCTGCATTGGATTTTCCTACATGTGTTATGTCTTGTACATAACATAGTTCTTTAAATGGAGTCTTAGTCGGACCTAGAGTAGGTAGATCATTATAGCTGGACTGACTAAGGTTTTCTTCGGAGTCATGTTGTGGAGCTTACAGGTTGGAGTTTTATAGTGATCCTCTCCATTTGAGTAGGTTGAAATCTTTTGCAGTTTTCTTTTATTGGTCTAGGTATTTGAAATTTTAGAACTTCAGTTGTACTGTGGTTTGGGAAATTTTTATACGTGCTTTCCTTTCAGGTTTTTATATATAACTTCACAGTTTCATATTGGCGTGTGTGTGTGTAGCTACAAGAGGATAAGTCCTCTCATATGTGTGATAGCCTACTCAGCATTAGTCTCTATCCCCTAGAAGATTTCAGTCAGGCTTAGGGAGTTATACCTCAAGCCCCATTGCTTCAGGTAATATTAAATTCATATTAGAGGACGTTCATCCTATGTGACATCATATTGTTTTTGGTCAACATGTGTTATTCAAATGGGTTTCATAGAATTAGTGTCGGGATTTTTTGAGTTCATCTTTCAGGTCAGGGACTCTAGTGTTGGTATGGGCTGCGGACATATCCATTCACTATCAATTATATAACCTTACTTTTTACATGATAAGTTATCACACTGGTTATAGGGAAATAATGGTACATGAATCATATAGGACTAGGTTTTGGGTTTTTCTTATCCTTCTTGATTTAGATCCCCTGATATACTCTCTGACCGTGGCACATATTCATTTTTTTTCTTGTAGTTTCAATGATGTTGGCCATCACGGTTTCCAAATATTGGTTCTAAGTACAACCTATTGTGTGATAATGTCACCTTGAAGGGTTCTAGTCATGAGGCATGTTCTTCTATAATTGTGAAGCTGGTGGAGCCACCACCCATCAAGCAGTGCGTAGACCCATCTCCAAGAGTTCCGGTGGATGCATCTTGTCAGACTGAGTCATGGATGGCTCTGTTGGTGTAGGATGATGAGGTGATGGGGTTACACACATATCGAATGATTTAGAGATAATGTTCAACTGAGGTCCAGGTTGAGTAGGATCTATAGTTAGCTGATGTGAAACACATGATGCATCATCATCAAAGACATAACCATGCCCAAACTCAGGTTCTGCACCAAGGTTTTGGTCAGCAGTGGGAGAGACTGTACTTGTAACAGCCCGAGATTTTATGAAAAATATTCTTTTTAATTTTATTAATGTCTTGTGTTGTACGCTACACCAAAAGGAGCTTGCACAACATGCATCTTTGACTTGCCTTGCATTACACGCAATCACAACCTTCCTCGATAGCGTGTGTAGTACGCAATACTCAATTTCACGAAACAATGATATGCTATTAAAATATTATTAAAACTAGCCGTTATGAACAGTAATAACCACTTTTTAAATTTTAGAACTTTTAGCTCTCAAAATGGACTTCATTTTTGGATTCGGAGTATCGAATTTAGCCTAAGGTGAAATTTTGGTACTTTTCGGATAACTTTCATATTCCGATGAATAGTGAAAATTACTAAATTATAATTAAAAACAACTTTTTTAATCGAAATAATTAATAGTGATAAATTATTAATTTGAGTGGTTTTAAAGTATATTTAGAATATATTTTTACAATTTAATACAATGTTGGTCATTGAATGTAATTTCACATTTAAACCAGACATAATCAAGTGTCAATCTTTTGATAGATATTGTTTCTTAAAAAAACGCTATTTGTTTTAACAGCAGGATTTAATTATAAAATTAATTAATGAAACTTCTATGTTATGAATTTGGTAAAATAGACTTCATTTTTGAATTCGGAATATGAAATCTAGCTTAGGATGAAATTTTGGCATTTTTCTAAAGAACATCAATTTTTGATGAATAGTGAAACTACTAAGTGGTAGTTAAAAACTGAATTTTTCATAAAACTTAATTTTACCGCTTCTGTGAATGGAATTTCAAAAATCCGAGAGACACGGTTGATGTCTGTAAGTAAAATGTGGTTCAATGAGATGAAAATAATTTTTGGTGAATAGTAACTTTTTACTTTTATTTATCACGGTTAAAAGTAAATAGGGTAATTAAGGGTAAGAATGATATTGATATTACCCTAACAAATGTTCTAATTCTATTGGAAAAGTGTATCTCGACCAAAAATAACCTTAAGTATAAAATATTATCATTTAGGACCACTTGGATTAGATTAGGACATTTATTATTATTTAATTCAAAGAAGAGTTAAAAGAGTTAAAATCAAAGTATATTTACTAAAACATTTTTAATATAGGGTTGTACATAAGATAAATTCGATTGTAAATATTCATTAGAAAGCTAAAAAGCTTTCCTACATGTTGGTATTTTATTTATAATATTTAGACATAAAATAATTTAATTTATTTATGACACAAAGATGATGCAGTAATTATATTATTAATGATATATTGACATAATTGATGTTATAAACACCAAAATAAATGTAATTTGAGACTTTTTATGAATTCCACTAATTTTCTAGGTTACTATGATATATTAGTGTTGATTTAAGCAACTTGGTTAGAACATATAATTCTGTTATGACTTTCACAAAAATCATAAATCAAATAGTGTCAAAATTGACACAAAATAGTTTTTAAACCAAATATTATATTATTAATTGTTATTTTATTCCTAAAAATCTAAGGTCCGGCCAAATGACTTAGATAAGGATATATATATTAATAATAAATAATTTTGGGTTCTTTTGGCATGTTATAGTAAGTTTATTAACCAGATAGTGTAAGAAAACAAAAAGACACGGTAAAAGTTAAATTATTTAACTTAGAGTTAAATCTAATTGATAAGGTTAAAATAATACCCTAAACTTGTCTAAATCCTATTGGATGATAGGATTTAGACCCATACACAATTTAGCTTCTAAATAAGACCCTTTGGAACCATTATAAACCAATTTTGACTTTAATATAAAATAATATTTTGAGATATTCTTAAGGTGCCCCTCTTCTCCCTTATAAAAGGGCACCTCCTCCCCCTCCTCACACCAATTTGAGCACTCAAGCTCGGCAAACACCTGCCAAAATCCCTTCTCCACTTCCCTAGTATCATCATAGAGGCCCTGGTCTTCTTCAAAGACCATCCTTAGTTCTTTAAGTGGAGGCTAAGAAAAGGCGCGTCAAAAAGAGGTAATATCCATTACCGATCTTTTTCAATTTCTTTCTTCTTCAACTTCTTCTTCATTAGTTGTTTCATGATAAAGTAATAACATCAGTATTTCTTATATACTGATATGTTATTATAAATATGAAACAAATCTAATTAACCTTCTATCCATGTTACAGAAAAAGGAAATCACCGCGCGTGCGTACGTACGGAATACCGTCTCCACGCCGTGGTGTAATCTATTTTCCGCCACCACATTAATTGGATGGGTATAAAGGTGTAATGAGTAACTATATATGATTATTATAAAGTGATATTGATACTGAAATAGTATACATACACTTCAACACAATTCCATGACCATGGGAACGATATCATCGCTCGTGCGTACGTACGGACTACCGTCTCCACGACGCGATGAGATTCATTCTCAATGATTAACCATTCATGAATAATTATAAAGTATATATAATAAGTAATAATGAAATATATGACCTAATAATGATATTGGAATTATTTATATTTATATGTATGTCATCTACTTAATTCCATTCAATTCAATAAGGAAACGAAAACAGCGTTCATGCGTACGTACGGACTACCGTCTCCATGAACGGTGTATTTCTTTCCATTTACTGATTTATTATATATGTGTATTATGAATATATATATATAAATCATGTTTTATATTCTGGAATTAATTAATCATGATCTAAGTAATCATATGAATAATTACAAGTTAAAAACACGAACGACAAATGAGACGATTTTACCCAAAACACTACTTTAACATGAATTTACAAAAGAACGGGTAATATAAAGTCATAAGTGGACCATATATGATATAATAACAATTAATATGATTCTTGAATAAGTCAATAACATGATTTAAATCATTATACAGAAGGTTCGGACACTTACGAAGCAAATCGGACCTAAGGTAAGGGGAAATATCACAATCTCACTTTTATCCGAGATTGTTTTTACTTTGGTAATTACTGGGGTGTATTTTATCATCCACATCCATGTTCCCTCAATATGTAATATTATTTCCATCCCTCTACAAGAGTTTATATCCAATTTTACCCTTCGGTGAATTTTTAGTAAAAGATACGAAAGGAATCTTTTGTCGTTTTTTCGTACGAGGTACTTTTTGACTTTTCCGACAAAAGTACGAAGAATGTTTTTTTTAACTTATACGGCATGAATGGATTTCTAAAACATTATTTCCAAGAAGTTTCCTTTACAAGTATTCAAGTTTATTTTTAATCAACTTCTTTTAGTTTAAAATTGTATGACATGTTAAGAAAGGAAAAGTGTTTTTGAAGTAGAAAGGATATTTTCTTCAAGAATGGAGTTCAAGTATTTTATCAAAATTATTTTCCATATAAGATAATAAAAGGGTTATGTTTTTATCCCTATTATTACATGGATTTGATTATGTTGTGATGGAAATATTTTTTTTCTTTATCTTATATGAATTGTTTTATGATGTCATGTTGTTTAAGAATCCCATTTTTATTACATGGGTTACGCTATGATGTATGGTTTATGATTATGTGGCACACATAAGAAAGGATTCATTATAAGATGGGTGGGACCTATATCTCCCTCCAATTCATTGGGTAAAGATTTTATATCTCATGAGATAGACAGGGCTGGAACGGTAGGTTATACCGGTTCAGTGAAACAGGACTGAAACGAGGGTTACTCGATTCAGAAAGGGACTTTGTCCACTAAGATAGTCTTGGCAATGAGTCTTGACTAACAAGAAATGATTCTCTCTGATTATGTGTGAATGCCACAAAGTTTCATGTTTTAGGTTATGATTATTGTGATTACATTTCACTGCCATGATTTAAACCATGTTATGAAATTATGATCTCTTTTGCAGGTTAAGATTTCCAAAAGTTATGTGCTTATGTATATGATGTGATTGATATTTCTTTTGTTTACCCTTACTGAGCATTTGAGCTCACCCTTTTATGTTTCCTTTTCCCCAGGATATAAAGAAAGGTTTTAGGTAAAAAAAGGAAGAACTTTATGGGAGATTTTGAAGATCTTTCACCACGATTAGAAGATTATATTCCGAGTTTCCAAAGACACTAAACTATTACGATCCTTGTGTGTGTGTTTTTTTATGTACTAAGTATTTCACAAAAGTAATGTAATGTCCATGTACGTCAAGCTTCAGGTCTCTACAGTTGGTATCAGAGGAAAGGTTTATTCAACCTTTGGAAACTAGGATGCGAAAACGTTAGTGAGATCCCTAGAGATATTTCTACGGTATGTCTAGGGAGGTCCCTAAGGTTAAGTATACGTATAAGTTATAGTACTAGAACTACGCTAACGATCATAGAATTAAACCTAAGATGTTAGATATTGAAGGTACTCCCCCTTTATTATGTTGTTTTCCTTAGCATTATTTTTCCTCTCACACTATTCTTTTTGGGTTTTAGAAAATGGCTGGAAACAAGATGATTCACGATAATGGAGGATATGATGGACAATGGAATGATATTCTTTATGAGCAACCAAATGAAATTGGATTTGGAAGTCCAAACATCATTATTATGACGAATCATCAATCTCATAATATGATCAATAAAGTAAAATTTGGTAAGTTTCCTGACTCGGCTAATAAGAGAAAGATGGAGTTTCATGATGACCATAGAGGAAAGAAAGTTCAATTTCCCCTATGTAAATAATGTGGGAAGAGGCATCAAGGAGAATGTATCAAGGGAACTGGAAGATGCTTTGGGTGTGGAAAAGAAGGACACAAAGCAAGTAAGTGCAAAGGAAAAGGTTCAGTTAACACCATGGATGAGGATAATGGTATTGCTACGACATCAAAAATGGTTAAGTGTTTTAAATGTGGAATGTATGGGCATTATGCAAACCAATGCCCTAAGGGAAAGACTCATGAAGAGAATCAGTATAGTCATATGGGTAGTATTTATGTGGATTATGATGAAGAGACTACAAATGATATGTGATATGAAAGAATTTTTGAAGCTCGGTTAATGGTTTAAGAATGTAGTGAAATGATTACATGTTTATCATGTGTAATTTTGTATAAGAAATCTCATGGTACTATGGAATAAAGAGACATCTAACGATTGTTACATTGTTGTCTTTCCTTGAGTTTTAAAAGTGTTTTATTAATGTTACCAGTATCCAAGAAAGGTTATTCAGATATTTTTGGAATGTAGATGATATGCGCATAATGAAGGGATAAGGAGAAAATTAAATGTTTAACAGTATTCATGAGCTCATGATTGATATAAGGACTAAGTGATATCATGATTTGAGTATATAGAATTTTGAGGATTTTGGTATGTGGAAAGTGTTAACTTTTAACTACATTCATGTTTTCACTAAGGTATTCAAGAGAATACATGATTAAGGACTTTGAATGTTTGGAATGTGACCAACAAAACATATCTTATGATATATGGGGATCGACGATGCTGTTAAATCTCTGGTAATCGTTTTTACTATGTTATGAGAGTGGACTGCAGTATTATGGATAAGCCTAAAGATTGGAATGGATTATGTTGGACATAAGTTAGTATTGTTTAAGGATAAAAGTTTTTTTTCGATGGGATGTTATAGTAATATAGTTTTAGAAAAAGGACAACCTGCAGAACGGGCGACAACCCATCGCGTCGGACAAGGCTGTGGGAATCGAACCCACAACCGAAGTGCGACTGGCCTTTATCGCCTACCACTGGCCTACAGGAAGTCCCTATTTAGTAGAAACTAGTTTTATTATATTAAGCAGTATGATATATAAAGTATATGTCCATTTTAGGAACCATATATGATTAATCTCACTATAGATCGACTTATGTATATAAATTTTGCTAACCTTTTGAGACAGATGGAATGACCCGTCATTCTATCACATGATCTGCTAACACTTCACGAATAACAAATTCAACTTCATTTTTTTAAGAGATGAAGTGGAAATTTTTAAAGGCATGAACAACAGTGAGGTTGTACCAACATAAAGTAAGTATTTATTCTAATTCAAATTCTTTAACTTTAGGGAAACGATCTTGAAAACCAAAAATGTTGTCCTAGTGATCTTATATCTGATGAATCAGATGGTACCTTAGATCGTCACAAATTTATGGCTTTGTGATTACTGGCTTTTCCATAGCCATGTTCTCTACCACTCTCCATCAGAACATGATGGTTAGATTTCTCTTCTATATCCATATTTTCACCTATGTGGAAACCCAGTGATTAGTTTATTTGGGTAACCGTTACGTTTCATACTTTTGTTTTTAAAAATTGGTTTTTATATTACTTTTTACGATGTGGGTTTCTATTAAATAAACTTTCAAATAGTAAACCATTTATAACCCCGACGAATTTCGAGGGCGAAATTCATTTTAAGGGGGGTAGGATGTAAAAGCCCGAGATTTTATGAAAAATATTCTTTTTAATTTTATTAATGTCTTGTGTTGTACGCTACACCAAAAGGAGCTTGCACAACACGCATCTTTGACTTGCCTTGCATTACACGCAATCGCAACCTTCCTCGATAGCGTGTGTAGTACGCAATACTCAGTTTCACGAAACAACGATATGCTATTAAAATATTATTAAAACTAGCCGTTATGAATAGTAATAACCACTTTTTAAATTTTAGAAATTTTAGCTCTCAAAATGGACTTCATTTTTGGATTCGGAGTATCGAATTTAGCCTAAGGTGAAATTTTGGTACTTTTCGGATAACTTTCATATTCTGATGAATAGTGAAAATTACTAAATTATAATTAAAAACAACTTTTTTAATCGAAATAATTAATAGTGATAAATTATTAATTTGAGTGGTTTTAAAGTATATTTAGAATATATTTTTACAATTTAATACAATGTTGGTCATTGAATGTAATTTCACATTTAAACCAGACATAATCAAGTGTCAATCTTTTGATAGATATTGTTTCTTAAAAACACGCTATTTGTTTTAACAGCGGGATTTAATTATAAAATTAATTAATGCAACTTCTATGTTATGAATTTGGTAAAATATACTTCATTTTTGAATTCGGAATATGAAATCTAGCTTAGGATGAAATTTGGGCATTTTTCTAAAAAACATCAATTTTTGATGAATATAGAAACTACTAAGTGGTAGTTAAAAACTGAATTTTTCATAAAACTTAATTTTACCGCTTCTTTGAATGGAATTTTAAAAATCCGAGAGACACGGTTGATGTCTTTAAGTAAAATTTGGTTCAATGAGATGAAAATAATATTTGGTGAATAGTAACTTTTTACTTTTATTTACCACGGTTAAAAGTAAATAGGGTAATTATGGGTAAGAATGATATTGATATTACCCTAACACATGACATAATTCTATTGGACAAGTGTATCTCGACCAAAAATAACCTTAAGTGTAAAATACTATCATTTAGGCCCACTTGGATTAGATTAGGACATTTATTATTATTTAATTCAAAGAAGAGTTAAAAGAGTTAAAATCAAAGTATATTTACTAAAACATTTTTAATATAGGGTTGTACATAAGATAAATTCTATTTTAAATATTCATTAGAAATATAAAAAGATTTACTACATGATGGTATTTTATTTGTAATTTTTAGACATCAAATAATTTAATTTATTTATGACACAAAGATGATGCAGTAATTAACTTATTAATGAAATATTGACATAATTGATGTTATAAACACCAAAATAAATGTAATTTGAGACTTTTTATGAATTCCACTAATTTTATAGGTTACTATGATATATTAGTGTTGATTTAATCAACTTGGTTAGAACATATAATTCTGTTATGACTTTCACAAAAATCATAAATCAAATAGTGTCAAAATTGACACAAAATAGTTTTTAAATCAAATATTATATTATTAATTGTTATTTTATTCCTAAAAATCTAAGGTCCAGCCAAATGACATAGATAAGGATATATATATTAATAATAAATAATTTGGGGTTCTTTTGGCATGTTATAGTAAGTTTATTAACCATATAGTGTAAGAAAACAAAAAGACACGGTAAAAGTTAAATTATTTAACTTAGAGTTAAATCTAATTGATAAGGTTAAAATAATACCCTAAACCTGTCTAAATCCTACTGGATGATAGTATTTAGACCCATCCCCACTTTAGATTCTAAATAATACCCTTTGTAACCATTATAAACCGATTTTTTACTTTAATATAAAATAATATTTTGAGATATTCCTAAGGTGCCCCTCTTCTCCCTTATAAAAGGGCACCTCCTCCCCCTCCTCCTCACACCAATTTGAGCACTCAAGCTCGGCCAAACCCTGCCAAAATTCCTTCTCCACTTCCCTAGTATCATCATAGAGGTCCTGGTAATCTTCAAAGACCATCCTTAGTTCTTTAAGTGGAGGCTAAGAAAAGGCGCGTCAAAAAGAGGTAATATCCATTACCGATCTTTTTCAATTTCTTTCTTCTTCAACTTCTTCTTCTTTAGTTGTTTCATGATAAAGTAATAACATCAGTATTTCTTATATACTGATATGTTATTATAAATATGAAACAACTCTAATTAACCTTCTATCCATCCTACGGAAAAATGAAATCACCGCGTGTGCGTACGTACGGAATACCGTCTCCACGCCGTGGTGTAATCTATTTTCCGCCACCACATTAATTGGATTGGTATAAAGGTGTAATGAGTAACTATATATGATTATTATAAAGTGATATTGATACTGAAATAGTATACATACACTTCAACACAATTCCACGACCATGGAAACGATATCATCGCTCGTGCGTACGTACGGACTACCGTCTCCACGACGCGATGAGATTCATTCTCAATGATTAACCATTCATGAATAATTATAAATTATATATAATAAGTAATAATGAAATATATGACCTAATAATGATACTGGAATTATTTATATTTATATGTATGTCATCTACTTAATTCCATTCAATTCAATAAGGAAACGAAAACAGCGTTCATGCGTACGTACGGACTACCGTCTCCATGAACGGTGTATTTCATTCCATTTACTGATTTATTATATATGTGTATTATGAATATATATATATATAAATAATTTTTTATATTCTGGAATTAAGTAATCATGATCTAAGTAATCATATTAATAATTACAAGTTAAAAACACGAACGACAAATGAGACGATTTTACCCAAAACGCTACTTTAACATGAATTTACAAAAGAACGGGTAATATAAAGTCATAAGTGGACCATATATGATATAATAACAATGAATATGATTCTGGAATAAGTCAATAACATGATTTAAATCATTATACAGGAGGTTCGGACACTGACGAAGCAAATCAGACCTAAGGTAAGGGGAAATATCACAATCTCACTTTTATCCGAGATTGTTTTTACTTTGGTAATTACTGGGGTGTATTTTATCATCCACATCCATGTTCCCTCAATATGTAATATTATTTCCATCCCTCTAAAATAGTTTATATCCAATTTTACCCTTCGGTGATTTTTTAGTAAAAGATACGAAAGGAATCTTTTGTCGTTTTTTCGTATGAGGTACTTTTTGACTTTTCCGACAAAAGTACGAAGAATGTTTTTTTTAACTTATACGGAATGAATGGATTTCTAAAACATTATTTCCAAGAAGTTTCCTTTACATGTATTCAAGTTTATTTTTAATCAACTTCTTTTAGTTTAAAATTGTATGACATGTTAAGAAAGGAAAAGTGTTTTTGAAGTAGAAAGGATATTTTCCTCAAGAATGGAGTTCAAGTATTTTATCAAAATTATTTTCCATCTAAGATAATAAAAGGGTCCTGTTTTTATCCCTATTATTAGATGGATTTGATTATGTTGTGATGGAAATATTTTTTTTCTTTATCTTATATGAATTGTTTTATGATGTCATGTTGTTTAAGAATCCCATTTTTATTACATGGGTTACGCTATGATGTATGGTTTATGATTATGTGGCACACATAAGAAAGGATTCATTATGAGATGGGTGGGACCTATATCTCCCTCCAATGCATTGGGTAAAGATTTTATATCTCATGAGATAGACAGGGCTGGAACGGTAGGTTATACCGGTTCAGTGAAACAGGACTGAAACGAGGGTTACTCGATTCAGAAAGGGACTTTGTCCACTAAGATAGTCTTGGCAATGAGTCTTGACTAACAAGAAATGATTCTCTATGATTATGTGTGAATTCCACAAAGTTTCATGTTTTAGGTTATGATTATTGTGATTACATTTCACTGCCATGATTTACCCCATGTTATGAAATTATGATCTCTTTTGCAGGTTAAGATTTCCAAAAGTTATGTGCTTATGTATATGATGTGATTGATATTTCTTTTGTTTACCCTTACTGAGCATTTGAGCTCACCCTTTTATGTTTATTTTCCCCAGGATATAAAGAAAGGTTTTAGGTAAAAAAAAGGAAGATCTTTATGGGAGATTTTGAAGATCTTTCACCACGATTAGAAGATTATATTCCGAGTTTCCAAAGACACTAAACTATTACGATCCTTGTGTGTGTGTTTTTGTTATGTACTAAGTATTCTGCAAAAGTAATGTAATGTCCATGTACGTCAAGCTTCGGGTCTCTACAGTAATCTTCTTGTGGAGGCTGAGTACATCTTGTGAAATACTATCGATCTCATCATTATTTTAAGGGAGGGTCATTCTTTGTATCATCTCGGTAGTATTTTCCGCTTCATCGAGGTTCATCAAGAAGTGAATGAATAGAGGTAATCTTTGTGTCCTTTTTACTTTTTGATGTAGTATTGATAGACAATTCTAGGAGGTGCTATTTCCTTATTTTTTCTTGTTCAGGTTTTGATCAGGGAATTGGTTGGACAATATGTTGGTGTTTTTCAACATAGCATCTACTAAATGAGGAAGAGGGATCATTACCCCCATCATAACACGATTTTGTGACACGTTGAAAACCATGTGGGTGTGTCAATATCACCCAAAGTGGATAACATCAAGTTGTATTGGTTGATTCCCTTTGACTTATGTGCTTGAGTCTTAGCATTCTTTTGGTAGCTAGTGGGCCCCATTAAGACCCCATGTGAGTGTCTATAATGGACATGGTTGTTTTTTAGTTCCCTCACGTGATCAGTATCATCCTAAATACGGGATGCTCAGGGACTTTTTTATGTTGTATGTTGTGGCTTTGAATTCATATGAAGGATGGAACATCCCCCACTAAGACTCTACCTTGTGGTGTGATATAAAACCATGAAGGTGAGCCAGTTCCTCCAAATGTAGATAGTGTCGATATGTGGTTGATGAGTTCCTTAGACATGTGAGTTTAAGGTCGGATTTTTTATTTTTTATTAGTATTTTCTCAATGGATTACAAGTCGTAGTGTGTAGAATTGGGAAACCCAATTTAATGTCCTTATAGAAGAGATGTTCTTAACGAGGTGTTGAGTTTTTTTAGTTATCACCTGAATTCATATCCACTGGGTTTGTTTGTGACGTATTTTCTTAAAGGTGGGTACTGTGTCAACCTTATAAGGATTATAATTGAACCCTTCACTTGGAGAGATGGGGTTCTACGGTGGACTTTTTCTTGGATTTGTGTGGTGTTGGAACATTCTATTTGGTGTTTTTCAAGGACTGTTGGGGATTTTTCAGGGTAGTTGTAGACCAATGAAGATGGATATGGGTGTTCAATGATGAGGTCTTGTGTTTAGTTGGATATCATTGGGTGTTGAGTGATATATGAGGATAATGATATCACAGAGGTTCATAAACCCTCTATTTGATTGATGATGTGATGCTACGGTTTGGTGTTTCAAGGGCCCTTTAGTAATCATGAGGTAGGAGTTGTGTGTTTCACACCTATCATAACCGAGAAAAAATGTGCCGCTGGTTGAACGATGTTAACCTGGTGGTAGCTGGATGTTGTGTGGTTGCGCTTGAATGTTCCCCTAAGTGCATGCTTTTGGGAAGCATGGGAACCCTTTTGTCCTTTATGGTGGTCTATGGTGTTGTGGTTCCTCTTGGTACGTGTTTTTTATAGTATAAGAACCTCATGTGAGCTCCCTAATGTAGTATTCCCAAGGGAGATTTGAGTTCCATACCCTTATTCCAATGATTTCTCTTTTTAGGGAGAAAATGATTTATGGTGGAGAGGATGTAACAACTTTTTATTTTCTCTATTAATATTTTGAATATTCTAATGAAAATTTATGAAGTTGGACACTGAGTCGGTGTAAGAAACCACAGTTCAAGGAGCCTTGGTAATGTGATTTTAAATGAATTAAATATATTTTATCATGCGCAGTTCTATATGAAATTTTTTGAAATCACATGTGGTGTCTTGGATCAGATTTCTGAGAACACATTTATGTTGATAATGATGCATATACCCTAGGTGCGACATAATAGTTTTCAGTATCGGGTCTTGGGTCAGGACCGAGTCGGGGTAAGGATGTAATTTGGGGGGAAATTTTAATTAAAATATAAATACCCTCCCCCTTCTCCCCTTTTGTGCACACAACAATGAGCGAAAACCCCCTACCCTCTCCCTCTTTGGTGATAGATGACTTAATGCCCTGATCAAGAAAACAAATCATTTTCAATCTCAGTACTTGATTGAAAATGATCTAGGATCATGCGATGACAGCTTATAAGCACTGATTCAACCACAAATCATTGGAATTTCAGTCACGATGTAGGAGGTTTTGGTTTTTAAAAGATATCCTTCTTTTTATGCATTGTTTGGAGGTTTAATATCGCATAGGAAGCTTCTAGGGAACCCTGATGGGTCGATCTATGTGTTTTGGTGAGAATAAGGGTAATTTAGGTGGTTTTCAGAGAAATTATGTTGGATTTTCCCATCGAAACGACATGTAAACTAGTCACATGAATCGTAGGTTCTTCTCATTCAGGGATGAATCACTATTCGTAAGTATATGTTGTGTACTCAGAGTACAATTCATGTAGTATAACATGGTTGTGTGTCCATCCTTGTGAAAAAGCACACAGAATTGTGGTTTTTGAATAGTACATGCCATATAATTTAAAGTACACACCTCGTACATTTACATAGTCTGGACCCGTTTTTCTCAGTCCATGTACAAGTACATGACCAAGAAGAGATATTGTAGTACATTTTGGGTACTCTAATGTACACACCATTTACTTTTTCTAGCATAGAGGCTTTGGTTATTTAGTGCCCTAGAAGTTTGATTTGGGAATGTGAGTGGTCTGTTCTTATCATTTTTACACATAGATCATAATGGTGATATCCATTTGAGTTGTAGAGGTCATTTAATAGGGTTTTTTTGGAAATTTGGATCAGAATTTGATTTTATTTTTGGAATTCTTGATCTCTTTGGCCTACCATATCTCCTCCTTCCTCGCTCTATTTCATTCCTATGAATAGCCAATCATTATTATTTTTTTATGTAGAACATGATGGTGGACACAGTTTGGGCCTTGGAGTTGTGTTGTGTAGGAGGTGTTGTATGGATCTCTTAGGTTATCAATACAGAATGGCTAGGTTTAGTTAGTCCCCTAGGTCTCTTTTGAAGATTCTTCAACTAGATGGGTTGAGTGGATTCTCCTAGTTTCTAGTGAATGTGTTCTGAATAGCTTTTTTGAGTGGGTCCCTCTGGTCTTTTCACTACGAGGGTTTCCAGTATCATGTAATTTCCACTACACTATGACCCCTCTTCGGCTGCTTTGCATACATGCAATGTAGTGGTACTCCCTTATTGTGTTAGGGAGAAATTTCACATTTCTCAGAGTGGTACTCCCCTGCTGTGTTTGGGAGCAGGTTCAAATTTATGTTTTTTGAAGTAACATGCCTCAGTTTTCTTCGACTACAAACTCATTGTACATAGAGAACGTATTGACCCAAGAGACTTGGTGTGATTTTTACATCCTTACTTTTTCCATGGTAGTGTTTGTATTGGTGTGCCAAATATTTACCATGGAAATGATCATTACCCAAAGTGATTTTCTTATAGTAGGGTATATAGCCCCCAGTGAGCCTTGGTCATAGAATCCTTATCTAAGTATTGAGATGTGTTTCTTCCTTCTATGATCTACCATAATGTTTTGACTAGTTGTCTTGAGTGAGTCCCCCTGGTCCTCCTTCATGGTGGTTCTTTAATAGAGTCGGAATCAAATTGACCAACTCTATATTGGCATTAATCCTCTTCTAGGAAGTTTGTTCTATATTTTTCTTATGGCGTGATACCCCTTTTGTTGATCATTGTTTTTGGCTAGGGTGACCCCCCCCCCCGCAAATCTTGGGTGGAATCCCCTACTCAAAGAGTTGGCGTTAGATTATTCATGGGTGACTTATTTTATGATATTGTCCATTAAGAGTTCCCTCGTGGATAGGTATCGTGAGGGTTTGTTAGGTTTTTTGTTGGTTTGTTTTCCCGATTGAGTGGAATCTATTTGTTTACTTCCTTTGATTATGGCAAGGCTGGCTCATTGACTATGACTTTTTGATTCGTGTACCCTATTTTTGTATGTTCAATTAGGGATGTCTAGGTTCTATGTGTGTGATCCGAGGTGTAATTATACCTTTGGGCCTCGAGTTGGATCATACATATTTCTATGATGTCGGTACCTAATGAGATTGTAGAAAGTGTTGCATTGGTCGAATAGTTGGGTACTGTGGATAGTCTATAGTCCAGAACATCAGACTTGGAGCTGAGTATATCTAGTTTTGTTTTGGGAGTTCCCATGGTATGTGTCTCCTCCTGAAATGATAGAAATGTTGTATTGACTAGTAGTGTTTTTATGAGGATGGTCCCGAGATGGAGCTTCTCTCTCATTTGGGTTCCCTCATATGAGGTTGGGTGAACTGATACTCATCAGGTTATAACTTTTTTGATTATGATTTTAGAGAACCTATAGACTGTTCTTATAGTCACCCTTATATGGGCTTTTCTCGTAGGTGTTGTGTACTTTGAAGACCATAGGTCCATCAATAGAGTCCCATTTGGACACGTTGCAAGAATATCATAGTAGCTGGACTAACCTAGGATTTTTTAGAGTCGTACATCATATCTTACCCCTGGGAGTTTGATAGTGATCCCCTCAATTTGAGTAGGTTGGACACTTTTTCATTTTTCTTTTGGTGGGCCCTATAATTTCCCTTTTTTACTTTTGATGTAGTCTGGTTTGGGATAGATGTATGCATTAGTTTATTTTTAGTTTTTTTATATATCTCTGTACTATTGAATGGAGGTTTATATGGGTGTATGTGTAAAGGTACGATATGATAAGGCCTCTAATGGGTGTGACAACCTACTCAGTGCTAGTCTCCAACCCTTGGCCTATTGGAGGCGGGCATGGGGAGTCATGGCTCTAATCCCATTCGGTCGGGTCATGACATACATTTCTAGGCTGGTTATTCTTATTGATTCATAATAGATTTTTTGTACTTAACAATTATTGAGATTTTTAGTTTGCTATTTTTTTGTTTCCTTTACAAGTCATCCAAGAAGTGTACTGAGATTGATATTTGGGGATATGCTTTAGGTACTAAAGAAATTCTTTAAAATATGATATAATTTTTGTTTTTAAAATATAATACATGAATCATGTATATATATAGTTTACCAAGGCATCAAAACTATTCTGTCCTTCTGGATACGATTCCTTTTTCAAATGTTAATGTAATAATTTAAGACACCTTCATCCGGTTACTAAACTCAGGGTCTTTATAATTGGTAACATAGTAATTTATGTAGAATCCTTGGGTACCTAATTAAGGAATACATAGATTAGGGAACAAAAAAATATGATAAAACTGAGGATATGTATAGAATGATATCCCAATGTTTTTATAAAGTGGATATTATTCGGGTTTTCTAATAAATACATCCATATATGGATACTAAAAGTGGATGTGATTGTAGAATAGTTTGACCTAGGAGTAATAACTACAAAAGGTGAATATTGATCTTCACCCAATCATTACCTAGTACCTAATAACTACCCTTACTGTGCACCTAGTTTGAAACTCCTTGTATATATGTTTTAGAAAATTCACATTTTCTTTACAAACCATTATGAAGGATTTAAATAGATGATGAAAATGAATGAACTAGGTTAAACAAAATATTTCTTAGATTAAAAAAATGATGCCATGATTTAGACATCCTATAAATGATTCTTCATGATTATATGATCTCCCACTGTGATTATTGTTTCTCACACTATGATTTTTACTTTTAGTTAATGGTTGGAACCAAAAGGAATCGTGTTAAAATTGAATATGAAGGAAACTATGGTTTTATGTGAAACCAAATGGTATGATTACAATAGTTAAGTAAATCATGATTATTCCTAATAATGTATCCCAAAATATGATTAATAAACTATACCATAACCGACATTCAGACTCACCAATAAAGATAAGGACAAAGTTCTCTAAGATCCTGATTAATGGACACCATAGAGGAAAGAAAGCTCAATTTATTTCATGTTAGAAATGTGGAAATAAATACCCAATAAATAATAAAAAATGAATAATAAAATTTTTTATGTGTGTAAATGTGAGGAATAAATAAATTAATTGGTGGGAAAAAAATGAAAAGTATTATGTAAAAAAATAAATATCATTATAGGAATCTATTTATGGATCATTGTCTTAAATGTGGGGAAACATGGAATTATCTGAGTTAATTCCCTCTTCATAAAGGTTAACCTCTAGAAAAATGATGGAATTATTTTGAAATAAAACAAATGAAGTATTTTTTTGGATTAATGAATTAAATAATAAATGTTTTTTTACCAATGGGTTTGTGGTTATAAGAATTATGAATCAAATAAGGGTTGTCTAAAATTTAAGAAGCATTTATTTCATCATTAACTTAATAGTTATAGATATTATCATGGGATTATGAGTTTATGGTTGGTTATATGTTAAATGTCAAAAACATCCCATTTGAAAACTATTGTGGTGAGGAAATAACATGATTAAAGACATTTTTATAAAACAAATATGGGAATACAACATATTTGGTTTAGCACATGAAAGAGTTATTTGAGGGATAATTCCTTTAAAAAATTTTGATATAAGATAAAATGTATTGGTAACCTTTGAGTTTTATCTTATCTTATATGTTTTGTTAGTTATGGTTCATCAAAATTCTAAAAATATTATTGGATTTATATTAATATTGTTTTGGGAAAAGGACAAAAAAATTATATGGTGAAGACCACGAGCCATAAAATCACAACCAAAGTAATATAATAGTTTGGATCCTACCACTGGCCTACGTGATTTCTTAGTAGATATTTCAATATTTTTAGTTAAATTATTTTAATAATAAATATTAATGAGGAACAAATGGTGTTACTATTTAATTTGGATATTGACGTATTATGTTAGATAACTTTTTCTAAACATGTTGGTTTTGGAAAATAATTATAAAAAGGGGAAGGAATATTCATTATTTTATCGATATTATGGTATGATAAAAGTAAATTTTAGTGATTTGGGTAAAAAAATCATTTTGGATATTCATTTCATAGTGTAAGAGATGAAGAGGAAATTTATTAAAGCACAAACAAAGGGTGAAACGATGCTTATAAAATATAAAGATACCAAGTAAGTATATTTCTTATTATTATTAGATATTAAAATAATTCCTCAAATATAGGAAAAAGATCTTGAAAATAATATCCTATTATATTCATATCTTATGAATCACATGGTGTTCTAAATCATCACAAATTAGTGGTTTTAGGTCCTTAACTTTCTATTGATCATTCACTTTCTTTTGATCAATGATCTCTCCCACTCTCTATAAATATTTATTTCTTTCTTACAAGTAAATATATTCAATTTCCACAAATTTTATCATACATAGAAGCTTAGAAATGTGTTATTCCAATTAACCTTTTTAATTACCTTTCTCTCATATTGATAGGTTGTTTTATTAGTCTATTTTATGATCTGAGTTTTCTAAAAAAGTATTTTTAAATTTTAAACCCTTGATCTTTGAGTGGAAGATCAAATTGTGAGGATATAATTTCTTTAAGGTGTTCATAATGTGACAAAAAAATATCAAATAATAAATTTATATACTATAGAGTATTCTATACAAAACACCAATCCAAAACAACACATGAAATATATTTCCTGAAATTTAATATCTTCGATAGCATCCTAAACACGCAAAACCAAGTCTAAATGATCTACAAGAGTGTATTTCATTATAAAATATCCATTAAATAGGATATTATTTATTATAAAAACTAAATTATTAAAATCACAGTTTTTTATTGATCATATATAAAATAATATTAATTTGGACAAAAAAATATTTTCTAAAAAACTATATTTGTTCAAGAAGCCAATTAATCCACACATTGGCCATATAATTTAAAAAAATTTAACACATTTATAAAATTTAGTTTAAAATATAAAACCCATTTTTGAAATCATCATATCCAAATTATATTATGGTTATGTTTTTTTCAGAATTTTTTCATTTTTCAATGAATAGTGAAAATAATTATTTTTATTGATATCTTCCATTTCATTTAAGAAATTAGAAAAGATAAATTAAATATTTAAATTATTTTAAAGATAAATTATTTAAATTTTATTACAATTTAAATATTTTTGTTCATTGGAATCCATTTCAAAGTTATTTTTTATATTAAAATATTCTACACATATGAAAATTTCCTTTTTGAAAACCTACTTTTTCTTCATGTATACATGTATTCTTTTACATTGGATTATTCCACTTTTGTGAACTAAATTTGAAAAACTATAATAAATATATGAAATCATATTAAAATATATTATATATTTTGGAAAACATAAATTCTTCCATTAATAATATTAAAAAAAGTAAAAATTAATTATCATAGATGAGGTAAAAACTAATTTTCTAGGAGGTTAAAATAAAATTATAAATTCTAAAATAACGTAATTTTTTTAAAAAACAATTACATAGAACTATTTTAACATTTTAAACTATAAGGGTCGACAATGACCAATTTTTTAGGCTTTTTTAAACATAGAAATTTGTGTGTAATTGATTCTTTTCAAAAATTCCATGTGTGTCCCCTCCACCACTTATAAAATGCCACCCTGTCTCCTCCCCTATTTATAGTTAAAAATCCTTTTTTTTATAAAAGACATATAAATTACTTTATTACTCCCTAAAAACATTAAAGATCCATTCATTTGAAAATAAATCATACCTAAGAAGGATTTTGGTGAAAACGTAATGAAGTTGTTTGAAGAAAATGTAATGTTCTTAAATAAGAATTTTTAATTTGTTTTTTCGTTAATGTCATTAAAATAATTTTAAAAAAAGATTATATAATAAAGTCACTATGTTAAATATAATGAGTTATCTATGTAAATTCCATGGCCTGTATCCATCACCTCTTCCATCAAAAGGGAAACAAAACTGTCAGTCGTGTGTCTGGGAGACTACTACCTTGCAGACCGATGTAATTTATTATCCATCACCCACTTTAAAGGATAGATATTGTAATTGATTTAATTAATTTATAAGATATTTATGATATCATTATACTTATATAATTACAATATAACATATACCTTGTTTTTTCCATGTCCTTTCAAATATGATAATGGTGCCCGTGTATTCGGCAGACTACTGCCTCGTAAAGTGATGTGATTTTTTTTCACTTACTCATTAAAAAGAAAGTAATAATGATAAATTTATGAGTATATTAAATATTAAATATATTATTTTGATCATATGAGATTAATTTATCTCCCAATTCATTATCCTTTTACTCTTTAAATTGATGATATCGTTGCTCTTGCGTACATACATCCTACCTTCTACATGAAGACATGTAATTCATTTTCCATATAGAACATCAAATAATGAATATAAAATTTATATAAAGTGTCAATATTATATTAAATTCATTAATATCACTCTGTATATAATGGGTCAGTATCGTATACCCAATATCCATAATTTTTATGACAAAGTACAATTGGAAAAATAAGGCAATTAACACACAAAATAATGAAAATAATGAGATATTATTAGCAACTAGGTGGTAAAAAATTGTAATAGGATCTTATATGATATTATAAAAATAAATATTGATTTTTAATAAATTAATTAAATTAATTAAATCATTACATAGTATGTTAAAGAATATTCAACTAAAAGGAAGCACGAGGTACGAGATTTCATCTAAATTTATCATAATTAAGGAATATAGTAATTTTATACACCTATTTTATGTCATATGGTGTATATAATACCCATTTTCTGGTAATAAAATTTACAACTAATAATTAATGGTATTTTAATATTTATTTTGAATTATTTCATCAAAGGGGATTTGGCTCAAAATTTTCCTAGTGGTAATGAATTTCATAACTCAATTTCTTTTAATGCGGTTACACTACATCTTCATTGTAAGTGATATTATAATATTATGTGTTTAAATAATTTTAATTATAATATGTTTTGTTTCTAATTGTTTTATTTGTATTTAAATTCAATACACATAATCTATTCATTAATTAATTCTCACTTCTATATTATCTTCATTATGAGTGTTTATTACAAAATCTTAGTTTAGTTAAGGTTGTTTATTCTTGAATTTTTATTAATTTTAATTATTTTATCATTGTATAATAAAACTATGTATTTTTTTCTCCTCTGGTTATTCATGATTTGTTTTGGTAAAATTTACATTTTCCAACACATTTATTATAACACCCCGAGAAATTATGAGATAAATTCTTTTTAATTTCATTGATATTTTGTGTTGTACATAACACCGATATTAGTTTTCTATATAAAAACACTATATTATCTTGTGATATACACAGCACTATGATTGCATTATGTTACACAAAATTTCACGTTCTTTTTCTATTATTCATTTCATGGAAGATCGAGTATAAGTGAAAAACTGAATATTATTATGTTACATTATAGACTAGAGGTTAAAATATTAGGAATGAAAAAACTAATTGATTTATGAAAATATATTTTATACATGAATTTAATTAATTATGTAGTGAACAATTATTTATTAATGAAAATAAAACCCTTTTTAATTAAAAGGAAATGTTTTTTTCTAAAAAATTATTTAAAAGAAAACAAGTTTTTTATAAAATAACGAAATCACTATTTATAGATTTTATTAGTGAAATATTTATGTAATATATTCAATTAGTTTTTAAAATTATTATTATATTTTTTTCATGACATGATATAAGAATAAATTCAATTTTATGGATAAAATGAATGTTTTTTTTAAAAATGTTGGCTTTCTACCTTTTGATGGAGAACCCATTTAAAATTTATTTTATACAAATTTATGAGTCATTGTTGACAAAATAAACATCTTATTTGGAATAAGTGCATAAAAACTTAATTTGGTTAATATTTTGGTATTTTTCTGATAATTTTATTTTTTAATGAGTAGTGAAAAGTATTGCATTTAAATTTAAAACTGATTTTCATCTGATTTATTTAAATAGAATTGTTATCATTTAATTTTTTTAAAGTATTATTAGATTATTTTTTTATCATTTAATCAAATTTTTTTCATTTTATGTAGCTTCACAATGAAATTACATATAAACAAACATCAAACCCATAATGGTTTTTACTGTAAAAAACATGTTTTCTCTCTTTGACAACGAGAATCAATTTTAAATTAATACTGAAACTTCTGTGTTTTGAGATTTTAAAAATATATTCCAATTTTGGAATATGTGGGTCTAAATTATGTTTATATGTTACCTTTGTTTTATTTTCTTGGATATTTTGAATAGTAACTATGGTAATTTTTATTTAACATAGTTAAATGTAAATTAGGTAAATTAGAGTAACAAAAAATATGACAATGATAATAAAATTACCCTAAAACCTACAAAATTCCACTGGATGAATGAAAGTATACCAATATCACATAAGGGTGAAATAAATTTCTTTTAATGTCCTTTTTTCCATGGAAGTGATATAATTATAATTAAAACAAAAGAAAGTGACAACATGTCACTCTCTTATCTATTCTAAGTATAATAATTTTAATGGAGTGATAAAAATAAAAAAACATCAAACATAAATATTCTACAGAAGTATACTGAAATTATATAAATAATTTAAATTAATTTATAATTTTTAGATATTTAATATTTACCATAAATGTTGACACAACAGTGATATACTAATTATTTTATTAAGAGAAATATAATATGAATGATATTAGATATAATAAAACAAATATTATTTCAAATAATTTATGTCATAAATGATTTTTTATGTAAATATGATATTTTAAATTACTATTAAATTATTTTTTAAGTTATATAACTTTTTGGGAATTTATTTATATTCATTCTAATGAATATTGATAAAATTGACACTAATGATATTTTATTAAAATAATATTTTATTAACTTATTTAAAAATCATAAAAAATATTTTAGAAATACAAATTGTCCTTTATAAGTTCTAAAAGTAAATTATTTTTCAAATTATGGAAAACTTACCCCATATAAGTAAACCTAATAGCCTCTTAATAATTAAAATGTTGTTACCTCAATTAATATTAAAAGAGAGTAATTAAGGGTAAACAAAAAATGATAAGGATTAAAATAAAATAAATACATGTCTAAAAATTATTGGATGATATTATTTTTAAATATGATCATCTTAAACTATAAATATATCAATTTTGAGATATTATAATTTGAAAATAAATTAATAATAAAGTAATATTTGCAGACCATCATAATGTGTGCCTACTCCCTCTTATAAAAAATCAATACATATGCCCACTTACTAACACATCTCAATCCCCTTTTATCATCCAAATTAGGTTTATATAATCTCCCAACACCAGTAATTTACTCTTAGAGGCCAGACATGGGATATAAATCCATCCTAATGGGACTTTTGTGCAAATCAAATAGACATGCTCCAAAAATAGGTTATTGTTTTATCTCCTCTTTCAAAATTCATTTCTACTTCTAATTCATAATATTAAGTTGTTTCCATAATAAATTAATATATATATTATCTTCAACATGATTATATATTATTATAATTATGTTATAACCTTATACCTTCTTTTTTCCATCCTACTAGTAATAATATCACCATGAGTACGTATGTACAGCTTACAATTTTCACAATGTAGTGTAATTTGTTATTCAAAAATATTTAATTCAGATGGGTATAATTATGGTTATAACGAATTTTAATAATGATTATAACATGATAATTATTCTATATAATTAATTTATCATCCAATTCCTTACCATTTAATCATTAAGTTAATGATATCGTTGTGTGTGCGTACGTATGGCCTACCATCTCCACGATATGATGCAATTCATTCTACATGATCTTCATCAAACCGTGATTATATATACAAATATAATTAATAAATATGATATATATTATACTACTATAATCCTATAAATTATATAACTATGACCTAAGAATTGTAACATGAACATATCCGACAAAACATGCATAAGAAAATAAAGCATTTAATATCTGAATAATGAGTAACAATGAAATGTTACTAACAAATAGATGATAATATGATAATATATTATATAAAAATAATGACCGTGACTCTGTAATAATTCAATGACATTATTTAAATAATTATACAGGAGCTTTGGATATATAAAAAGGATAGCAGGCCAAAGGTAAGTGATAATTTTGTAATCTCATTTTTATCCGAGATTGTTTATACATAAGTATTTACTGGAGATATATTTATCATCCATGTCCATATTTTCAAAAAATGTTTTCATAAAATATTTACTATTATTATATGTATTTCTAAATTTATGTTTACCCATTTTTTGACGTTTACTACATGTTTTTGAAGGAACCATTAATTCGTTTAACATACGAGTTTATTTTTGACTTTTCTTCCAAAACTATGAGGATGATTGTTTTTAACTTATATGCTTTGAATAAATTTTTATAATGTCATGATGCCTTATTTCCCTGAATCATAATTTACATGATTTAAATATTATTTTCAATTAAACACTTCATTTAAAATTGTGCAGGATTTTGAGAAAAGAAAACATTTTCAAAGAAGAAAGGATATTTTCCTCAATAATTAAGTTCAAGTGTTTTATCGAAATTATTTTCCATCTAAGATGACACTCTTTAAATAGGGTTATTTTCCAATCCATATTATTACTATGATTTTATTTTTTTAATGATGGAATGATATTTTATATTGATTATGTAATGATGAAACAATGTTTAAGAAACACATTTTTTCTTAGGTAATGCTATGATAATAATTTATGTCTTTGCAGCACTTGTTAGAATGGTTTCATTATGATATTGGTGGGACCTATATTCCAATGCATTGAAAATAGATATATGTACCATATTATTCAAATTCTATTTTACCATGGTTTGTGTTACATTCTTTATTATTATTATTGTACTACCGTGGCTTATTTTACGACTCATGATTTTGATATTCAAAATATATGTTTATATTTTTAAATACATATATTTATTTTTTGTTTTATATTCCAAATGCTTACCATTATTATGTATTTGAGATCAACCTTTTTATGTTTTCTTTATCCCATGATAGAAATAATTCTTTTAAGTAGGAAAAATAAAGTGTAATATCATTATGGGAAATGTTGAAGTTCTTTAACCAAGCTAGAAGAATGTGTTATGAGTTTCCCAAGACACTAAACTAATACGGTCTTTGGGGATCTATATGTGTAATTTATTTAATATAAAAAATAGATATTTAATTTCCATGTGTATAAAACTTGGCTCATTATTGTGGGTATCAGAGAGATGTTTTAGTTAACCATTAAAAACTAGGATGCAAAGTGAGACCCCTATAGTTATTTCTATTTTATTCCTTAGGTATGTCCCTAAGGATAAGTCTGACTATAGGTTATTGTCCTAAAATTATGGTAAAAAATCAAGAATAACATATGAATCAACCTAAGATGACAGATATTTAAAATGAACCCTCTTGACTATGTTATTTTCCTATTATTATTTTTCCCTCTCACATAAATAATTTTGGGTTACAGAAAATGGCCAGAAACTGGAGGATTCATGTTAATAGTGAATATGATGGACAATGGAATGATATTATTCATGGAAAAACAAATGAAATGGGAGTTATATGGGAAAAATAATTATTATTTTGCCTAATCATAAATCTCATAATTTTATTAATTATATCAAATTTGGTGTGTTTACTAACCCATATAAAAAGGGAAAGATGGAGTTTCATGATGATTATGGAGAAAAGAAACTTCAATTTTCATCAAGTAAATCATGTGGGAATAGGCATCAAGGAGAATGTTTCAAAGGAACTGGTGAGTTTTCTAAAATTTATTTCTAAAATTAGGTTTTTTATGCCTTTTTATAATTTGGGTTTCTATAAACAAAATCATGTTGTAAACCTATTATAACTTCGATTAATTTCATGGGTGAAATTCATTTTAAGGGTGGTAGAATGTAACACCCCGATATTTTATGAGATAGATTATTTTTAACATATTATATGTATTTTGATGTATGCTAAACCAAGATTATTTTGGGCTATATGAAATACCATATTATCTACCAGTATATGCAACACCGTGCTTGGCTAGAGTTACAAAAAAATTCAAGTTCTTTTTCTATAATTTATTTCACTCAAAATCGACTATAAGTGAACAACTATATATTATTATGTAACAATATAACGAAGATGCTAAATGGTGTGAATGAGAAATATCAATTTATTTACAAAAATATTAGTTATAAATAAATTTAATTAATTATTTTGTCAATAATTATTTATAAATGAAAACAAAAACCTTTTTAATTTAGAGGAAATGTTTTTTCTAAAAAACTATATAAATGCAAATTATTGAGTTTATAAAAAAAATAAAATAAATATTTATGGATTTTTTTTTGAAATATATATTTAAAATATTCAATGTATTGTTTAAAAGTATCTTATATGTTTCCAAGACATGATATAATAACAAATTCAATTTTATGGATAAAATGAGTGTTTTAAAAAATACAGTTTTACAACCTTTAGAAGGAAACCCCATTTTAAATATTGTTTTTTAAAATTTTATATGATATTTTTGACAAAATAAACTTATTATTTTTAATTAGAAGATGAAAAATTACTTAGTTTAAATTTTTGGTATTTTTATGATAATATTCTTTTTATAATTAATAGTGAAAAATTCAACATTTTAATTTAAAAAAACTTTTTTATCTGATTTATTTATAAATAAAGGATATAATTTAGTTTCTATTTAAGGTAAAATTAGATTATGTTTTTATCATTTAAAAAAATTTTGGTAGTAGGAATGAATTTCCCATTAAAATTAGTTATAAACACATATCAATCTTTTGATCGTTTTTACTTAAAATACATGTTTTCTCACTTTGAAAATGGTAATTAATTTTAAATTAATTAATGTAACTTCAGAGTTTTAAAATTTTAAAAATGGATTCCATATTTTGAATTAGTAGGTACAAATTATGTAAATATGTTAATTTTTTGGATATTATAAATAGGAACTACGACAATTTTAATTTACCGCATTTAAAGGTAAATCAGGTAAATTATGGCAACAAACAATCTGAAAAAGATAATAAAATTACCCTAACACATTCTAAAATACTATTGGATGAATTAAATTTTACCAATATCACCTAGGGATTAGAATTGATTCATTTAATAGGCATGTTTTCAAGAATGATATTTAATTATAATTAAAACAAAAGGGATAACATGTCACTCTCCAATCTCTTATAAGAATATTAATCTTAATGCAGTAATAAACATGACAAAAAACCGAACCTAAATAGTCTCCATAAATACAATGAAATCATATACATCATGTGAATTTATTTATAGTTTTTTTATCTTAAATAATTACCATAAATATTGACAAAATAGTGATACCAAATTTATTTTATTATGATAAATATCAAATAAATGATATTATAAATTGTACAATAAATATTATTTAAAATAGTTTATGTCATAAAATATTTTTCTATGAGAATATGACATGTTGTAATACTACTAAATTCTTTGGTTCAAATTTATATCTATTTTATAATTTTATTTAAATTAATTTAAATGAATAGTGTAAAAATTTACACAATTGATATTTAATTGAAATAATAATTTATTAAATTATTTAAAACACATATAAATATTTCAAAAAAAGTGGATTTTATAAGGTATAAAATTTAATTAATGTTCTAATTCTTGTAAATTTACACCATATAAGTAAATCTAATATCCTCTTAATAATTAACATGTTTTTACCTCAATTAAAATTAAAAGAGGGTAAGTAAAGGTAAACTCAAAAGATAAGGTTAAAAATAAACTAAATACATGTATAAAAATTATTTATTTAGATTATTTCAAGAAAAATCTTTTTATCTTAGAAATATATCACCTTGGAGATATTATAATTGAAAAATCAATTTATAATAAAATTATATTTCTATACATTCTTAAAGTACCCCTCCATCTTATAAAAGGTCACCACATATGCCCACTTACTCACACCACCCAAGAACATTGGATCATCAAATTTATACTCAAATATTCTTCTGAAATCCCTAAATTCTTCTTAAATGACACACCTTTCCCAGAAAGCCATCCTATGGAGAACATTTTTTTTAATAAATTCGAGATACTAGAAAAATAGGTAATTGTTTTATAACCTCTTTCAAAATTATTTTCCACTTCTACATTCTCTTCTTATGTTATTTATATAAAAAGTAAAAAATATAGTATATTATACTTTCTCATATGTTATTATATTTATGGGACAACCTTATACCTCATTTTATAGATCCTAATAAAAAATATCACCATGCGTGCATACGTATGACTTACCATCTCGACGTCGTGGTGTAATTTGTTATTAAACAATACTTAATTTGGATTTCTATAATGATGATTAAAAAGGATTTAAATAATTAATATGATGTGATAATTATTCTTCATAATTAATATACCATCCAATTCTATACCATTTAACTATTAAGTGAAAACTATCTCGGCTTGTGCGTATGTATGGAATACAGTCTCCATGATATGACGTTATTCATTATACATGATATTCATTAAATCATGATTATATAAAAGAATTAAATTGATTAATATGATATATATTATACAAATATAGTTATTTAAATGATATAACTATAACCTAATAAGTTGAACATGAACCTATCAGACAAAACTTTCATAATAATGTAAAGTAGTTAATATCTGAATAATGAGTGACAATGAAATGTTATTAACAAATAGATTATAAAATGGTCATCAAGGCTAGCTCATGTGTTTTCATTTCCCAAGACTAAAATTAAATTTTTTTACATTCATGTATTATAATGAAAAAAATATAAAAAAATTGATAATATATTCAAAAAAAAATAAACGGTTTTTTAACGAATATATATCAATTATACATACTCACTCTCACCTAATCACAACTTTTTGAATCTGTCAATAACCTTCCACCTAACATGGATCACCTTCTTCATCTCCACCAAACAATAACTCACCGAAGAATTATACCATCTTTAAGAGTAAGTATATCATACAACACTGTCATCCTAATGACAACAATATGTAATGAAACTAGAGGAGTAACATATGATATAGTAGTGGAAGGTTGAAAACAATGGTAGATAGTGGGGCACCATAAGTTTTCGTGGCGGAGGCACTGGATGGGTTGTGAACAAGTGCGCCAGAGACAGCAATACACACATAGAAGTGCAAAGGGATGAATGGGCACATGACGAATATTGGCAATGGCGTTGATATGGGGTGAAGGGGGACTTTGGGAGGTGATGAGGTGGTCATGGAAGAGGTGAATGTGGTAGGTGGGGAGGTAGAAAGGTATATGAGGGAGTCATGGTGGGTAAATAAACATTGGGAGGTAATGGTGACTTTATGCTAAGAGATGACGAGGCCACGTGAGAGGAGGGGTCTGCTGGTTTCCCGGTAATAGCTTGTTTCCCTACCCTAGGGGCCCATCGGGCATGCCCTCGGGCTAGGCCTAATGATCATATATGATATCATAAAAATTACTATGATTATTATTTTTTTCAATGACATAATTTAAATAATTGTACTATGGGTTTGGATACATAAAATGATAGAGGACTAAATGTAAGGGATAATTTTGCAATCCCATTTTTATCCAAGAGTTTTTATACTTAAGTATTTACTCGGTGTATATTTATCATCCATGTCCAAGATTTTTTAAAATGTTTTCATAAAATGTTTGATATTATTCTATGTATGTTTAAATTAATTTTTACCCATTTTTGACTTTTACTACATGGTTTGGAAGGAATATTTATTTCGTTTACCATAGGAGGTATTTTTGTCTTTTCCTGAAAAAGTATAAGGAGAATTTTTTTAACTTATACGGAAAGAATGGATTTTTATGGTTTCATGATGCCTTATTTCTATGAAGCTTCCTTTTCAAAATTTCAATATTATTTTAAACTAAATTTTATTCATTTAAAATTTCTCTAAATTTTCAGGGAAACAAGTTTTTAATGAATCAAGGATATTTTATAAGGAATTATGTTCAATTATTTTATTAAAATTATATTCCATCTAAGATGACAATATTTAAATAGGGTTATGTGTTTATCCCTATTACTAATATGATTTTATTATGTTAATTATGGAATGATATTTTATATGGATTATGTTATTATTGAATGATGTTTAGGAAACATATTTTATTTCATGGGTTATGCTATGATGAATGATTTATGTTTTTATAGAACATGTAAGAATAATTTCATTATGAGAATGGTGGGACATATATCTACCTCCAAAAAATTAGGTACAGATTTATATCTCAATATATAGACATGAATGGAATGACATGTAAATCTATTTTATTAATATAAGGTTGAAATGGAAAGTATATCATGTTCAATAATATAGGGTTGGAATGAGGAGTGAACTCGGTTAAGTAATGGAATTTTCCCACTATGTTGGTCTTGGATATGATTTTTGGTTAATATAGAAAGTATTTTTTATGCTTATGTGTTTTCCAAAATTCATTGATATATTCCAAATCTATTTAATCATGGTTTTTGTTCCTTTTTAAATTATTCCCTATGTATTACAATGATTTATTTTATGACTCCTGATTTTGATATTCAAAATATATGTTTATGTTTTTACATTATTATGTTTTTTTTGTTTGATTTTCCATATTTTTACCCTTACTAAGAACTTGAGATCTCCCTTTTTATGTTTTCCCCTAGGATATAAATAAATTTTTTAGGAAGGAAAACTAAAGGAGAAGATATTTATGGAAGATGATTAATATCTTTCACATAGCTAGATTAATGTGTTCTGAGTTTCCAAAGACACTAATCAATATAGTGTTTGAGAATATATTTTTGTAATGTATTAAATATTACAAAAAATAAATTTAATTTTAATTTATTTCAAGCATGGTTCATTATATTTATAGATAAAATTATTGAAAAAATGTTTTTAATAAAATCTAAAATCATTTCTCACTTTGGTCAAAAACCATTTTTCATCATGTCCTATATTTTTAAAAATTGTATTCAATTTTTTTTATCATTATGAAAACGATTTATTAAATACATTTCTATCCATGTTTAACTTTCCTCAAAATTATTACAAATAATCTTCATGTTTTTTCCAAACATGGTTCGTTTTTCATTTATCAGAACTGTGAAATGGATCAATGTTTATCATGTAGAGCATGTACATTATTTTTCATCATCAAGAGTACTTATTTTTTTAAAGAATACATTATAGGTATGGAAGTTTATTTTCAATTTTTTTTCCAATTTTTAGTTTTAAAATGTGATTTTCAATATTGAAAGGATTTTTCCTTTTAGAATTTTTTTAATGACCTTTTATGGTATTTCAATTTGTCAATAAAAACCACCTTTTATATTTCATATAATACACTTGAAATATTTTTATATTTATACCATCCTTATTCTTCCTCTAGATGATTTATGATTATTTTGAAAAAGTATATTATTGAACTTAACTTCCATGATTTATTTTTCCACTCATTAACATTTCCTTGAATTATTTACTTTCTTATGATCATTAAACATTAAAATTCCCCTAAATATCCATATTATTTATCATGGGTATTCTTATTTATTAAAAAAATATTATTTATACATAAGTTATTTTATTTTGAAATTTATATGATTGATTGGAGAAATTATTATTAATATGTAGTCCTTTCTCAATAAATGAATTTGTTGATAAGATATATTTTCCATGAATTAAATTTATTATTTGATATATGTATATTTCATTAGAGGCTAAGATATATGTGGGGCATGGTTATATATTTCCCCTTAAACCATTAGTAGTCTCATGAGATGAAATAATTGGTATCTATAGTCAAATTGTTATCTAGTTTATACCTACCGATCAATTTTAGACTATCCTTTGAAAAATATAGATCGTAAAGATATTGTTATTACTGATATCATGATATCTAATAATTAAGAATTTCTATCATAAATAATTCAATAATTATTATCCTTTTTCTAATTGATATTTTCTGTGGATGAATTTCTATCTTATATTACTGTTTAAATGGAATGGGTTTTCAATTATTTACCATTCTATTTTTATTATACTTTATCTAGTTATGATAGTCATGTTATTGATTAAATTGAATTAGTTTTCAATTATTTACCATTCCATGTTTTTTATTATATAAAAATTAATTAAATGGAATGAGTGTTTAGTAATTCACTTTTCTATATTAATTATTCGAGTTATCATGAACCAACCAGGGTTTACCTTGATCTAGTCACCAGAGTTGATCTATGGTATAGCCTGACAGGAATTCTTGATCCCCATAGGCTGGAAACTATTATTGTTCATCATCATAGTAACCAAGGGAATCATTCCCCCAAATATAAATAACTAAATGAAACAAGAGAGTGATAAATAGAATATCCCAACATATATAAATAAATAAATTGAATATCATATTTACACAAGAAGATAAAATACAAAAAAAACTATTTAAGAAACCCCACTCTAAAACCAGGCAACAAAACATCTCCATGTGACCCCAAGTGTCACTCTCTAATACCAACACCAACCATCACGAATGGTGATTGGAAACAAGCTGATATCTACAACTCAAACTAAAAATAATAAATAACGATTGGTGTGAGTATTAAAGAATTGTAGGCATTCGATCACAAATCTATTCCCAATTCACTTTCTCTATATAAAATAATCATTAAATTCATGTCTGAAATAAAATATATGAAATTAATATTTTTTATACATTCTCCACTTTAAATCTAACGTGGTTAATTTCCATTTTTACCCTCTATAACCAAAATCTTATCCTAGGAGGAACCATATTAATTTTAAAAAGGAAAAGAAAGCAGTGCATTTAAGTGAGATAAAAAGTGTAAAACATTTCCAAAACCATTCATTGTAAACACAAGAAATTTTTTTATAATTTTTTGTATAAAGCCACAATACTCAAAAAGTAAGCATAAAAAGCGTACAATAAGGGAAATGTTAAAATATCACACAATATAATCAATCCAACAGTGCATCATAATCATTCTCTATAGAAAACTAAGTTTCAATAGACACGAGTGATCTTAGGAGCTCATGAATAATATAGATCATAATAAATAATATTGACTCATCCTAGAAATCATGCCTTTCATGATGAAATCAATAATATCCTCAGTAGGATGACCTTCTCTTACATGGTACAGACCAAGGGGCATGATCTGATTGCAATAAAACACAATATATCTCCCTACTATGAGCCACTATCCAGTGTGTAATCTAAGCCAGTGTAGAAATTGTCCTTAAAAATTTAGTCACTATGCCAGGTTCCCACGACAAGATGTAAGGATAGGGGGCATGCCAATTGATTCTAACTAAGAATCAAATGACAAGAATGTATATCATATATAATAATTCACACAACATGAACCACCACGAATCCCCCCAAGGATCAATCTATTTCCTTGAATAGTACATCTCAAAGGAGTCCACACCATGGATCTCCCATTCTATTCAAATTAAATGGGTTATGAGGATTTCATAGTGAGGACATCCGAAATATTTATTATGAAAAAAGCGAGAATATTATTCATGTAAGGTTTTCATGATAATAATTTCCACTATTTCTATAAAAGTTCCAAACGGGCCATAAGACCACTTCACGTAACTATAAATTTTAAATGAAACAAACCCAACTTTCCAAAAAACGTGCAAACCCACTGCTTTCTATTTCAAATTAATTTATAAAAAAATCCTTCAAATCAATCTCACCACATTTACAATCCAAAAAAATCCCTCAAAATTACAAATGGTCCACAGTCCACCATCACATGTAAATCTACTTTCAAAATCCAAATACACACTTATTTTTAACTCAAAACCATTTGGAAAACCCATTTATGAAAAAAATCGTATTTTTCATTCCAAAAAATATTTACCAATCCAAAAAATTCATTACATATTAAAAATTACTCAAAATTCCAATTAGTAATTTTATCAACAACTTTGTGTTCAAAATATAACAAAAAATTCCATTTATCATAAAACAAGGTATAAGTCACCAATTTGCAAACCAAAAAATTATTCCAAAGATCAAATAACAGTCTTTAATTTACAAGGAAGGTATAAAAAGAAATATAAAATTAATCTTAAATTAAAAATTTAAGTTCAAAGATAATCCTATATTAATCTCATGGAACTTCGACAATAGACACCCGAAAACAAACTATTAAGGTTGTAAGAGGAATGATCTACCAAGAGAAAACCTAAACACCCAAAAAACCCAACATAAATGAAGGGAAACATTAACCCTATATCCACGTGACGAATGAAGAATGATAAACTCAAAATAATGTTTAAGGAGAAGGAGTAGGTAAAAAAGGAAGATATTACCTTGAGAAATCACCCTTAACTCTTGAAGAAACCCATTCATATATAATAATAAAGTAATGATTAGGATTTATCATCTAATGAGGAGAACCAATGGGGCATAATAATCAGGTTGGGGATAAATGGGAAGACTAGGGGTTAAAATCCCATTTATTTAGATTAGTAATTTCATAATTTTTATATTTTGGGAATCCCAGATGGTTTTTCCATACAGTTTCGTAAATTTTATGCCAACCATGTGGAATTGTTCTTCAAGGAGGTAGTGGATTTCCCCATGCTCTCGACCACATTTTAATTACTATGTGTGGGTCATTCACCTTTGACTATAGGCACTCTAAATATATACAGTTACCTAGGATGATCTATATGGTTTCATCTAACCATGCACCAATTGTGCTCCATGAGAAAAAAAACCCAAAAAAATAGCCTCACATTGAATATGATCCAAACATCAAAGGCCAAAAGATAAAATTGATTAGGGGTCAAAGACAAAAAATCACATTTGATAATTCACCCCACCATTAAAACATCCCACCTTCGGAAAGTCACAAAATCTTCTAGTTGATCGATCAAAGAGTAAGGATTCCTTAACCACACGATTCAACCTCTTAAAATATGAAAATATCAATCACCTCCAATCAAATTCCACACCTCTTTACTTAAACATATAAATGAAATCAAATGATTTCCCAAATATTGATGGCAAAACTCATGATACAAGCTCCAAAAAATTTTAGGGCACACTCTAAACTCCAGAATTTTAACCAAAATTAAAAGAGCATAAAAATTATATAACTTAAATGAAATTGTTTTCTACTAGAAAGAATCAAAAACCAAACTAAACCTTCAACATGGAAGTCTGGAATATTATCCCCACCTTTAGAATACAACTTGTGCTGATTTATCACATGGAAAATCTCAACAAGGCCTGTAGTGGGTCTCCCCCCCCATTAGGAACCTAATAGATCAAGACAACATAAAAACATACACACCGATCACACCCCCCCCCCCTCGCACCACAAGTGAAAAACAAGAGCTACAATAGGGAACCATAAACTGTACCCATTTCTACACTAAAGATAAAATCTATAATAATATCCCTCACACTCTGGGAATTTATGACTACACAAGAGATTCACTCTATGGCATATGGATGGAACCCAAATTTTTGTACCATCTTCTACCTCATAGTATAAGGCTCATAATCACTGATCAGAATTCAAAATTCAGATTTTTTTAGTGCACCTCCATTGAAACAGAAGTTCACAGGGAATTCACATTTACAATTAAAATTTTACTCAACACCCCAAACACCATGGGATACAACCATTACAACAATGAATAATGCATAAGAAGGGAATTTATACTAAGACAATAATAGTGCACTACTCCTAGGAACTGGCTGCACTTCACTACCTAGGAACACCTTGAAAACCTTTTTTAATTGGAGTAGGCATCCCCATTAATGACAAGACATCAAAGAATTTGAACATGACAAATTTTTATTACCCAAAATTTGACATTTATGACACACTAGGATATCACATCCAAAATAAACTGATGATAGATCTAGAGGCCTTTTAATCTCGTGAGTGGCACCAATAGCTTTAGGAAGCTTCCCCACCACCTTACTAAAAATACCCTCACCCCTTCTTGGGAAGGAAAGAAGGAGTGAAACCTCAAGTACTCCCTCTATCATAGCTTCAACATTAAATTATTTCCTCAAAATGTCAGTAAGATAAGTTAGATTTAACTCTTCCACATTCGAATATATATCGGGATGAAGCCCAAACTCAAAATGTTGTGCCTTCATGGAATCATCTGAAGCATACTCTTGATGGTAAGGGACTAGATCCATGAAATGATGGAATTAGTCCAACATAGATCCATTAAATTTCTATAAAAAGAGTATATTCAACCCTTTTCTCACCCTTTATATCTCTTTGAAATTATAATATATGAAACAAGCCTTGATGAACTCCCAGGTAAGATCATCACGTAGCTTCATTTGAGAGACTACATTCCACCACATCAAATTTACAACTTCATGTTTAAAGGTAGAAAATTTTAACTTCAATGACTCATCAAACTCATATAAATTGATGTTTCTATCACTATTCTTCATCCACTATTATACTCCAAGAGGATCCACGTGACTATAAAATAGATGTGGATTCATCTTTTGAAACTTAAGAAAGAAATTCATATGAAGATCAGCTAGAGGGTATATTAATTGAGATCCAGTCATAGCTTCACCAGGATTATCCATCAAATCTCTATGGGGGCGGACACTGGAAAAAAAACCTAATAGCTAAACAAAAACAATGTAAAGACCCGTAAATTTCAAGAAAATTTTTCTTTCTTAATTTTCTTTGGAATTTTACAAGAACGCAGTTTCTGACGGCGCCTGATTCCGAGGCCCGGTGTGCCCAGAATCATTTTCCAAAGTTTGGCTTAGGTATGTTCAGTGAACGGACGAGCGGGTTTTTCTAACTTTTGAACTGGTGCCCGGAATCAAATTCTGAGGGCACCGATGAAATCACAGCGCCAGTATTCGCTTAGAAACGCCTCTTCCGGAGTTGTGTTTTCTCGGGTGTGGTTTTTAATTTTTGGGCTTAAAGTTAAGAAATAAAATAATTTTACGACAACTTTATTTTATTTCACTTAAGCCGCTTGGAAGCCACTTGAAGCCACTTAAAGGTGGCTTGAACTGAGTTGAACCGGATAGGATGCTATCCAGAAATATCCTACCCCCTTTGTAAGATATTTGCGAGGTGGGGCCCGCACGAGCCCCGCCGTTTCTTTCCTCTAGGAAACGCACCCGCGAAAAACCGTCTTAATGAAAGTCAACTGACGCGTTTCTTAAAATCTTAACAGACCATTTAATTGGGCGGTTTATTTCGTGAATTAAATGGGTTGTTTCTTTCGTTGAATTAATTCAACGAATTGATGGATCGTTTCTTAACTAGTTTTCAAATTCGTTGGCGTAATAATAAAATAAGGCCAATGCTCGACCTCTAGTTACTTGCGCATTGAGAAGATTTGAGAGGACCCTTGTATCTTCTT
Organism: Viscum album; assembly: GCA_963277665.1. NCBI lineage: Eukaryota > Viridiplantae > Streptophyta > Magnoliopsida > Santalales > Viscaceae > Viscum > Viscum album. The sequence continues at coordinate 1,127,181,560 of OY728150.1, read as the reverse complement.
CTCCCTTGCGAAGAACGTGAAGAACGCGAAGAACGCGAAGAATGCGAAGAACGCGAAGAACGCCGAACCCGGAAATCGACGACGCTTCCGTCTGAGACGTTCTTCCCCGCTCCGATCTCCGATCACCGACCGTTGAGGTGAGTGATTTCGGATTTCCTCGCAAGGTTATTTTCTTTTGGTTTTAAACATAGATTTAATTATTTATAATTTAAATCTGTTGTTCTTGGTCCGTTGAGCTCGCCGACTCAACGCCGGATTCCGCGACGACGCAACGCCTTCCCGCGACGACGCAACGCCTTCCCGCGACGACGCGACGATCACCCTCTTCCGCGACGGGCTTTTCCGCGAAGAACGCCCGCGCACGACGATCAACGAGGTAGGGATTTATTTTGGGATTTACCCCCCCCCCCTTTTTATTTATTTCCGTGAACGTTCTTTAAAAATTAAAGAACCGGAATCAGAGAAACAATTTTATTTTATTAAAATTGTTGGTGCATGTGTTGAACATTTTATTTTCTCCCGTTGATTATCTCTAACGCGGAGGGTGCAGGCCAAACGAACACGGCCCGACGACCCTCCGCCGTTCTTCGTTTTGTGCGGATTTGGCGGGCGACGACGGAACGTGCCGCAACAGATGTTTGATGATCCCACAGTAAAGAACGGAACCCGGGAGGAACAACGGCGCAGACGGGAAGGAAAACGGGCCACCGGAGCGACTCTGGCGGCCCGCGGAAGCCGGTAGCGGCGCGGGTCGCCGGCGGCCGGAGGCGGCGGCACCCCGCGGGTGTCCAGCGCGACACCCCGCTAGTGCCGCGGGTGCCGCGGGGTTGTCACGCGGCACCCCGCGGGTGTCCAGGGTGGCACCCCGCGGGTGTCGCGGGGTTGTCACGCGGCGCGTCCGGCTGTCTGGCCGACACCCCGCGGGTGCCGCGGGGGTGTCACGCGTGGCGGCGGCTTTCCCCCACGTCGGCCGCTCGGCCACTCGGCCGAGCCGAGCCGGACCGGCCTTGGCCGGGCCGGGCCGGGCCAACCGGGTCGAACCCGACCCGGTTCGGGCCAACCAGGGAGGGTCAGGCCGGGTCGGCCCGGGCCCGGACCCCCCGTCTTCGGACGACTTTCGTTCAAACGCCCGTAACTTGAGCTACGGGCCTCCAAATGACTCACCGTCAGCGGCAACACAATCCTTGGAGCGAGTCGGTCGTTTTGTTTTATCGCACTCAAAGTTTCGGAATACTTTGGGTTCGGCCGGGTTGGTTCGTACACGAAACCAACCGGGCCCTCGGAGCGGAAACGCTCATATCTTGAGCTACGGACGTCCGATTGACGTGCCGTCAGCTTTGTTAGTTTCCTCTTAGTGAGACAGATCTTTTGGCTCACTCCGCCCGAGGTTTGGACGCAAGTGGAGTATGGTAGGGTTGGTTTTGCCTTAAAAACCAACCGGGCCCCTAGGACGAAAAAGCCAATAACTCTCAGACCGGGCGTCCGATTGACGCGCCGTCTATTGCGTTGAGTTCCTCTTGATGAGACGGAAGTTTTGGCATCCTCCGCCCGAGTTTTGGATGTAGATGGATAGTGGCCGGGTTGGATCGCACTGAAATCCAACCGGGCCCCTGGAACGGAAAAGCTGATATCTTTCAGACCAGACGTCCGTTTGACGAACCATCAGCGGCATTGGTGATCACGTTGAAAAACGGTCCCTATGAGTATACCCTGTGAGTGTTCGGGGTATAGTTGAGTTACGGCTGGATTGGTTCGCTCACGAAACCAACCGGGCCCCTGGGACGAAAAGGCTAATAACTCACAGACCGGGCGTCCGATTGACGCGTCGTCTGTTGCGTTGAGACCCCTATGACGAGGTGGTCCTTCAAGATACTTCCTTGCGGGACTTTGTGATACTTGGAGTATTAACCAGTAGCTCGTGGAGCGGACCCTCCCGGAGACGAGCGGGCGGAGCACGGAGACCGTGTAGCTGACTGAGACCCGACGACTGCTGATCGAACAACTCGGTGTGTGACAGAGGTGCGCTTGGTTGTAGCGGCACATGGGAGCGCTTGGTTGTAGCGACAGACCCATGACAGAGGTGCGCTTGGTTGTAGCGGCACATGGGAGCGCTTGGTTGTAGCGGCAGTCCCACGACAGAGGTGCGCTTGGTTGTAGTGGCACATGGGAGCGCTTGGTTGTAGCGGCAGACCCACGACAGAGGTGCGCTTGGTTGTAGCGGCACATGGGAGCACTTGGTTGTAGCGGCAGACCCACGAAAGAGGTGCACTTGTTTGTAGCGGCACATGGGAGCGCTTGGTTGTAGCGGCCGACCCACGACAGAGGTGCTCTTGGTTGTAGCGGCACATGGGAGCGCTTGGTTGTAGCGGCAGACCCACGACAGAGGTGCGCTTGGTTGTAGCGGCACATGGGAGGGCTTGGTTGTAGCGGCAGACCCACGACAGAGGTGCGCTTGGTTGTAGCGGCACATGGGAGCGCTTGGTTGTAGCGGCAGACCCACGTCAGAGGTGCGCTTGGTTGTAGCGGCACATGGGAGCGCTTGGTGGTAGCGGCTGGCCCGCATTACTCGATAGGTGGAGTACTACAGCAGTTCTAAGTTAGTGGGCAGTACCTCGGAGTTGTGACAGGACCACTGTACACTCCAGAGACGGAGCTCTTCAGCAGTTACAGTTTTGATGATGAAAATCCTGGTTTGAGCTGAGACTTTTGACCTTGTGTTTGCCCCATGATTGAGATGGGTTACTTGATAACTTAGGTATATGTATGGGTATATATCTAAGTAGAGGTTACCTGTTGAGATCTTCTTGTGGTTATCATTGTTGGTTTTAGTGAGACCTTGAGGGTCTCGGGGTCCCTACTGAGTATCGTTATACTCACCCCTGCACGGGCTATGCCCGCACTACGTTGTGTTGGTTGCAGATGGCGGACAACGCTGATCGTGGTGGAGGCGTGCAGAGCAGGACGGAACCTGGAGGTGGACCACTGGGCGGGACGTGCTCGGAGCGGACGGCGGGACCCGAGGAGCACTGGAGCTATCTATACCCACCATTCAGGTGGGATTTCCAGTGGACAGCTCGGTGTAGCGGCTTTTACTTTACAGTTGCTGTTTTACCTTTCGAGTTGTACTTTACTTTCTGTTGGGTTTGTATACTGGCCCATTTCCTTTTCTGCACTTCATTTGTACTCTGTTTTTACTTAGTGTTTACCTTTCCGCTTGCTTACTCTGTGGTGCTTGTTTACTTTTCAAAGGCAATGCCTTCCCTTTTTTTGTTGGGATTTACGCCTTGGTGCTAGTCGCCAGCCCCTGGCCTATGGAAGGAGGGCTTGGGGTAGTCACGGCACGGGCCCCGAGGGCGGGTCGTGACAAACAAGCTTGAGAACCCAAAATCACATCAAGAAAACACCATCATAAATAGAAACTACCTGAAAGATTCCCGAATTTTTTCTAAAATCCCTCTAAACACCCCTTCAAAAATCAATCACCAAAAATATTTACAAACTCAAAACACAATGTGAACAACACTTCCAAATTGTGATAGAACAGACCACACAACATTGATTATTAAAACACAAAAATTTTCCTCTTAGAACAATTCTAAAAGAAACCCAACTTGGTGTCATTTCAAACTCACCCATAGTATTCTATATAGCCTCATGCATGAACATTCTTGTGCCACCCCAAGCACTCATAAACTCATAATAATCTTGGAACTTATCTACCCACATTATTATCCATCCACATTCCATGCGCATCAATGCATGGTAATACCCATGGAAATATGATACCTTAAAACAAAACATTACCATTTTTCAAAACAACACTCCACCCAATATATTCACACTTCCGATCCATTTTACATTTCAAAATTCCTTAAAATTTTTAAAATATCACCAACCAATAATCAAAAACTTTTTCTAAAATTCCCACATCAATCCATTTCACTTCATTAAAAATATCAATTCATATCATTCAAAACATTCTTAACAACTTAACCAACCCCATTCCATCAAAATCCATTTTGTTAAAAACCCATTCTCTCTGATTCAAAAAAAGTTTCCAAAACCTATTTTAAAATATATTTCTGAATACTATGAAAGAAATTTCAATAACTTCACATTTGTATTATAAAATTCAAATCTCGTTAAACCACTTTTGTTACATGAAAAAAGGTTAATTTAGAAAAAAATCATATAGCCTTCCAAAAATTTGATTATTAAAATGCTTCTTCCACCTTCCTAAAATCCAAAAATTCGAAATTAAAACCCCATTTTCACAATTCCAAAACAATAATTTTCAAAAAAAAAATAGCACAAATTTAGAGAAACAAATCTCACTAGTGGGAACTAGTATCGATTGGTGTCATGAGCATATGGTTGGTGACCTTAAAAAAACACACCACAATCATAAAGATTCTTCTAGGACTATGTCTTCAGATCGACATGAATTTACAAGCTCTATGAGCTCACTGAGTCCTTTAACCCAACTCCCATTTCATATCCCAAATACAAAACAAACCAAAAGAACTAAGTATAACAAAATAAACCCAAATTCACATGGAAACTAAAGGTTCAGTTTCGAAAGTGTTGTCCAGACACTCCTCTAGACGTTCAACATGAGCTTTGAGAGTCCTAATCAATTTACCTCAAAATCCCAAATAAAAAAGGGTTCTCTAAAATATTGGTCCTATAACCAACCAACCTTCTCTAATACAATTTTATATCAAACCAACATGGGATAAATCTAATCTGATCACCAGAGTCGATCATTGGAAAGGCCTAAGAGGAAACATTGATCTCCATTGAATGAAAACTAGTTTCATGCATCATCAAAGTAACCAAGGAAATTTTTTATCCCAATATAAATAATTTTATAAAATATTGGAAAGATAAAAAACAACCCAACACACACACACACATATGTATATAAAAAAAATTAATATCGTCGTTAAAAAATCTAATAAAATACTAAAAAATTATAAAACTTTCCCCAAATGGTTCTTGAAAACACAACTTCTTCATGTGACTATGAAGGTCACTAATTCATACCAAACCCAAACATCACCCACAGTGATAAAAAACAAATTGAGACCTTTATAAAAAGATTAAAAAAAATAACTATAGGAATGATTATTAAACCTCATTTGGAATTCCCAAAAAATCTATTCTCAAGGAACTTCTTTTAAAAAAAATAAACATAAATTTAAGGATAAAAATAAAATATATGAAATTATTCTTTTTCTTGTATTTTACTTTTTAAATTAAACAAGATCAATTTCAATTTTTTTGATTTAAAACCAAACTAAATTACAGGGAGTTTCCTTGTTCTTTTTAAAAGGAAAAGGGAACATTCCATTTATAAGATAGAAAGAGTGTAAGACATTTCCAAAACCTTTTTTAGTAAACACTTGAAAACAGATTATCATTATTTGAATAAGTCCACATTGATCATAAAGTACGCACAATAGTCATAGAGCAAGAGAAATGTTAAAATATATCAATAGATAATCTGGACAACAGTGCATCCCAATCATTCTCTGTAGACAAAAATGTGCCAATAGACATGGGAGAACCTAGGAGCTCATGAATAATCTGTAACACACTAATACACATTGACTCATCTTGGAAAGTGTTCCACACTCGATGACATCAATAAAAAAAACTCATAGATTTGGCCATACCTAATATGGTACATACTAAGGGGTACTATCTCATTGTAATAAAACTCAATATATCCACTTATTATGGGTCACTGGTAAGTTAGTCACCTATACTAGTGCATCAATGATTCTCAAAAAGAATTATCACTATTCCTGGTTCCCATGTCAAGATGTAAGGAAAGGGGGTGTACCAAATTATTCAAAATGAGAATCCAATCATAAGAACATATATACAATATTATAATTCACACAAGAAGAACCACCCCAAATCACCCCAAGGATTAATATCTTTCTATGAACAATAGATCTCAAAGGGCTCTACAACGGGGATCTCCTATTCTTATCAATATAAATGGGTCCTGAGGATTCCACATTGAGTAATACACACATATTAATTATAAATGATGGAAGACTAATTTCTAAGAAGGGGTTTCATGAAAAAAAATCAATATTTTTTATAAAAGTTTCAAACGTTCTTGAAGAACACTTCAGGTAACTATCACTTTTAAATGAAACTAAACCACCTTTCAAAAAATGTAAAAAACACCACTTTAAATTACATAATAACTTATTAAATAATTAAATTAAATATATCACACCACATTTACAATCCAAAACCATTTACCTCAAAAATCTAAACAGTCTGTAGTCTACTATCACATGTTAAGCCACATTCAAAATCCAAATAAAAACTTATTTTAATATCAAAACTATATGGAAAACCTATTAAAGTAAAAAAAACCATGTTTTCATTTTCAAAAAATATATTTAAGAATAAAAATAATGCTTTAGATATTAAAAATTACTCACAATGGCCAACCACACATTTTATCAAACACTTGGGGTGCACAATATAACAAAACAACACAATTTATCACACAAAAAAGGTATAAGTCACCAATTTTAACAACATAAATTTATTACCAAGATCAAAAAATTCTATTTAATTCACATTTAATTTTTAAATAAAAAGAAACCATTGAATCATGAATTATAAAGGAGTGTGAAAATTTCAATCTGCCTCAATCTCATGGCACTTCAACAATGCACACCCAAAAACACACCACGAAGGTTCCAAGATCCATGATCTACTAAGAGGAACCATAATCAAACAAAACCCCAAATATATATTAAGTGAAACATGAAACATAGATCCACATGACTAATGGAAAAAAGAGAAACTCAAAATAATGTCAAAGGAGAAGGGAGAGGGAGAAGAAGAGAGAAGATTACCATAAGAAATTACCCTCAACTCTTGAAGAAATCTATATATCTACAATAATAAAGTAAAGATGGGGGGTTTAAGAACAAAGGATAGTCACCCTCAGGTTTGTAAAAACTAGGTGGGGGATACTTGGGTTAAAATACATTAATTTTAGTGCAGTAATTTCATAATTTTTATATTCTAGGCAGCTTTCACTACTTGTCCACACAGTTAGGTAAATTGTGCGCCAACCGTGCGGAATGGTTATTCCATGAGATAGTGGATTCCATAATGATCTCTATGCAGTTTGACTATCCATGAACAGTTTGTGTTCCTTCTACTAGAGGAACTATAATGCTGCACAATTATCTAGTCTGATCTGCACCGTTTCCTCTAAGAGTGTGCCAATCATGCACTAAGATAAAAACACCATGAAAATCAAAATTCAAAACAGTCACACCCAAGAATTGATCCAAAAACCCAAAGTTAAAATGATAACTTGGATCAGGGTCTAATATAGAAGTCCAGGAGTGACACTTGCCAAATTATTTAAATGACTTGTGTGTTTAGTTATTGACCTTTCCAGGTTGATTATGCTTATTGATTCATGGTAGCTTCAATTATACATAACCATTACTAAGCATTTGAGATCACCCTTATTTATTTACATTACCATGAATTCAATAAGTTTACTGAGAATAATTTTGATGGATATTATATATATAATAACAATATTTTCAAAAAATCTAAAATTTTTGTTTTAAAATACAATACAGGAATCATGTACATATCTAGTTTACCAGGATTGGTAAATAATTCTGTCATTTGAGATGCAATTACTTGAATCAAATACCAATGTAATAAAGTTATAAACTGACTATAGGTTGTAGGATTTGAGGTTTTTAAATTTTGGGTATAACAAGATAATATAAAACATGTTTTGGTGATGGGTTAGTTTCAACTATTTTCTCATGATGAATTAGAATGCTTTATTCATATTTTGTATAGGTGGTTTTAGGGTGTATCCTACATAGTATACATGTTATTCTCCACATAAAAATATATAATTATTTCAGGTTATTAGGAATTGTTTGGTGATCAAGATTGACTTTTATATATCAAGGTTATATTTAAGAGATAATTGAGCTTTGCAGTCACTGACGATGATCGTTTTTAGGGTTTTTAGTAATTATAGTTGTATGTAATTAAATTTCTATCATATACGTTCATTGTTTCTTATTTTTCTTATGAGAATGAGTTTTTTATGGTTTTTGAATTATATTTATTGATTCAAATATCATATAGGGTAATTCTTCTCTTCTATGTGTATGTTATACTCTCAGTTCTTATCACCATCCCACGACCTATTGGAGCTAGAATTCAGGAATCATTATCTCCCTTCCCTCATTACCAAAATAGAAGGGGTAACTTTTAGAGTAGTGGGTTGTGACATTGAAACTCCCTACATTCTTGGTAGGGAATTTATAAAAATTAGTTTAACACTTAAAAATAAATCATATTTTCATTCATAATATATAAAATTTATATTCATGAATTATGTAGAGTAGGGAATAAACTAATAATGAACATTTAATACATTTAGATAATATTTAAACCTTTTAAATTACATATCCACAAATTAATATTATCATTTTATAAGAAATATATAATTATATTAGATTTATAGACATTCTATAAATATACAAATATAGATATTTCATATTTATTGCAATATTAACCCTTAAGTATTATCATTTTATATGGTTTTAAATATAAACTCTTCCATATTTAAAATATAATATATTTATGAAAATATAAACCTTATATAATTCATATGAACATTTTATATTTTTTATAAAAATCTTATATAATATAATTTTCACATATTTAATTTTATTTAATATTTTATGAAATCCCAAAATAATCCACTTAGAATATTTTAATTGAATTTATAAAATAAGAAATTTAAAATGAAAAATTTTATTATAATTTTTTAACATTATATAATACAATATAACCACTTATATATGTATAATTTTAATATATATTTTATAATTTAATCAACCATGTAAAATCACTGTAAATCAATTTCACAATCCTTAAATTTTTTTTGGAATAATCAAAATCCCTCACTCTACAGATGAACAGTAAAACATTTTCATGATTTTTTGAAAAAAATATATTTATAATGCATTAAATCATACTAAATTTTTTATAAACTACCCTATGATTCATTCCAATTCAAAATATATATATAATAGCCGCATCATTTTTCACTTTAGTGTTTCCATTTTTTTCACTCCTTCATAAGTCACACTTTTTATACCATGTCGTGCTTAACTTATATTCACCGTAGTTTCAATTATGGAGGCCTTATTCCTATATAAACCCCGGCCATTTTCAATAAAATAATGTTGTAAAATCAATTTATTTTGTTTCTTTGTTTTTTTGAAACCTTTTCCATGGATTATTTTTTTAACCACTATATAATTATAATATTTTTATAAACTAGATCATTTCTTAAATAAATATGTCTTGGTAAAAAAATTAACCACAGTTTTTTTGATAAAACATGTAATTATATTGGAAAAACATATTTATCCAGATTCATAAAATATTCAAACATCAATACTGGCATAAGTGAAGTCCCCTAATATAATAATTTGTTTTTATTAAGTAAAACATGTGTATAAAATTAATGTATATAAAATACTAAACAATGTGTCTCTACAAGATCCAACCATTCTTTTTAATTAAATAATAAATTAACGGGGATCATACCTCTTTGATTTAAAACCATACATCTTTCTCTATATAATTTTGATTAAGATAGCTGAGTAGAAAATGTATCCCTCCTCTAAGGGTAGTTATTGGTTGGTATTAATAACTGAATTCTTTTGAAATATTCTCCCTTATTTATGGTTTGATGTAACCATATATTGAAAATAATGAAAAAATGAGAGCTTTAGTTCCAATAGTTTATCAAAAAATTATTTTTCATTCCCATATCATGGTCTTAGAATCTATTAATGGGATTTAATGAAACTTTGTTCGAAATAATATAAAGTTTAATATTTCATTATTTCAAATTTGAAAACATTTGAACAATGGAATATACATTACAAAAAAATTAATGTTCAAAATAATTAGGAATGAATCATTTAAAAAATTAAAAATCTATTAAAATATTTTAAACATCATGTAATGATTATTAAAAAAGATCAAGATAGTTTTTAGTCTATAGAAACAATTGAATTTGTACATTATCATATAATACATGAACTTCCATACAAAATAACCATAGCATGGTGACCACCAATAAAACATGGTTTACTTGAGAAAAAATCAAATGTAGTTAACACCTCCACTTCGTGGTTTTTGGTTCAATTCAAATTTTAATATATCTTATGGTATCCTACGACTATAGTTACAAATAAAAAAATTACTTTTAATAGTAAATAATATAATTTTAATAATATATATACAAAAATTTGGTTTCTATTAATAAAATGGTTTGATATTATATATTAAATAGTTTAAATATTTGTTTTGGAATTAGACACCACTTATAATAGTGAATATGAATATTATATTTTCAATTAAAATATTAACATTTTATATTCATTAAAAAATATTTCATATTTAAAAAGGTACCCTAATTATAATAACATTATATTAATAACAATTTTATTGTTTTTTATGAGACAAAGAAATATAATTTTACAAACACACACACATATTCATATTTGAATATTTATGCACAATCAATTAGTACTTTAATATTTTAGGGGTTTTCAGTTAAAAAAAATTCACCACCTTTTATTGTTACTTCAATATGATACAAAGACAATAATTAAAATTGAGATCTAAATATGGTGTTTTTCCATGATCATTTCTTGAGGCCATGTGGAATACAATCAAGGGATTGAAACCATGTACATTGGGACAATATCCATAATTCATACCTATAACATTTTTATGTATCTCCATAGACACAACATGTAGCCCTCGGTCTATGACGATGGGAATACCAATGGCCATATAACTATTTCCATGGTCTATATGCAGGGTTGTATACATGGATAATGGAAAAATATAGACTATAAATATATGGTCATTAGGAATGTTTGTGGTGAAATATTCTTGGGACTATAACTCCCTTATGAATAATGCTTACAGCTACATGCTATAAAAATGGGAATTCAGCTAATGGACATGATTCTTGTACATTCACATAGAATTTTTTAGTTATGAGGATACATACAATGAATATATGTTAGATTAATATTCATTTTATCACCATTCAATAGCTTCAAATTTTCAATGAATACACTTTTTGTTGTATTTGAATGTTTTTTAGTAAACTATAATGAAAGTAATGTTTATGAAACTATTAAAACTAAGATGTTTTGAATAAAATCAATCATGATTTGTTCCATGCATGAAGACTCAATATTAAAATAATTTTTTAAAAAATGTTATCTAGGAGGAATAAGATGAAAAATATATTCTGAACAACCAATGATCCAAACATAAAGATTGATTCTCATACATAAAAAACCTATAGAGTACAAAATATTTTCAATATCCCAGTTTTGGATAAATAAATATCAATCCATCTGGAGGGATCAATGACTTGTCAAAAAATATTTTGTATATAACCTCCCCTAGATAAAAATTATTATGAGATCTTATTACCACTGAATCTGAAAATTCTATACAAATTAGTATTGATGAGCTTATTCTATACTTTTTAGTCATTATTATTTCAAAATTTTTTCTTTTATGGTTGTTACAAATAAAATATAAATCAATAATAATATTATTATTTATCGAATATTTAAAGTTATAAATGATAATATATTAATATTAATAAGAAATTTATTCTGAGAAGTTATCCTCAAATATTACATGAGTATTTATTATTTCTGTTTTATATCTCATGTTATTTATCATGTTAAGATAACACATTATTGGTATATACATCTCAATTTAACTATTTTACTGTGTAAAATAAATTAAAATACACTGGAGGGTGATGAAATTGGTTTATTGAAAATGATAATTCCCAAAAATATTGAATGAATAATTCAATTGATATAATAATTGAAATATATATGTGAATTTCGTTTTTTTACTACTGATAACACGTTAAAATGTGTATTAGTATATATTTTTTATAATTTGTGTAAAATTATATTGAAATAACTAAATTATTAAAAAATATAAAATTTTAATATATCATTAAAATGTAGGGGAGACCTATACTATTTATTATAAGTATTGAAATATTCACAAATATTGGGTAATATTGTCTCATTTTTATTGTTTATCTAATTCATTAACATATAAAAAAAAAGTGAAATAAATCTAATTTTATATTATTTTAAACTATAAAAATTAACATAAAAAACTTAAGAAGTTAGCACATATATAAGGATTCATAGGTAAATAAATGTGTGATATATACAACTATATTTTTAAAAAATAAAAGTCAAAAATTATTTCTTAGAAATAATGAAAATGTTGTCGTTTCTAACATTTCCCATGATTCCCATTTAATGAGGAATGGGTTTCGGATTATTTTTTATGATGATGAGATTTTTACGCATCTCATAAAAAATATTTCTATCTAGTCCCATACTATATTATATAATTAAGAGTATTCATGAAATTTTTCTAGATATATTCTTTGAGGATGTTTATTAATTATATCACTCTCTATTAGAGAGGGTGAATATATTAAATTGAAGGGATGAGTTGGTGATAATTCATATATAATTATAAATGATATGAAATCATTTTATTATTAAATAAAATATTATACTATATTCATCACATAATTATAATTAGATACTTTATAGATTATATTCATACATGAAGGAACGATATGGTTTAGCATCATACATACATATGATAAAGTTATTCTAAATTTTATATCTATTTGAGAAACTGAGCAAATTATCTAATGTTTAATGATATCTAGGATTAATAAAATGTTTTCTCAAGAGGTTAATTACATCCATGAAATTCATGAGATTCATAAAAGATTTTAAATCCATCCAGAAATGTTATGAATTTTTTTTGGATATTAATACCCTCAAGGAAGGTGAAGGTATTACTTTATACTTAAAATAAATATGTGAAAGGCTATTAAGGTCACTTTAGATTAAAAAAAATAGTTGAGAATGTGATGAGTTTGAATGTTGAGATTAAATCCATCTATGAATCTAAGTATGTGACCTTGTATTTAAATTTGTTCTAATAATATGATAATGTTTACTCTATAGTTAAAATCCATCTAATAGAGTACTCTATATTTTAATTCCATCTAATAATAAGATGATATTCACTATAGAGATTTAATCCACACTGAAAAAAAAAACTAATTAAATTATAGAGTATAATGTCATTTAGAAATGAGATGATGTTCACTCTAGGGTTTAATGTTATCTCAGATAATGGTGGTGTTCCATTGGATTTTAATTCATCATAAGAATACAAAGAGATAAGGGCTACAATTTTAAGTTATCCATGAAGGAATTTTTTTAATATGTAGTTATAATTTCATCTAGTAATGTGATGATGACGTCCTTTTTAGAGTAACAGAATAGGGAAACACCATAAGGGAGTTTAATATAAATAAGAGGGTGTCCTTTGGTGAGAACATTATGATGAAATAGAATCATATTCTTATGACAAATATGGGGTGAAAATGCTGTTGGGATTAAACCTCTATGAGGCTTCCCACATATTATGATTAACAAGAATAAAAACAAACATAGTTTGAAACGGTGTATATATAATTTAAATCTTTTTGCAAGGGTATACCACCTGTGTATGATAGTGCAGTTTTCAATTTTATACCTTCTGAGAGGGAATGAAACTCACAAATTAAAGTGGGACTTATATTTTAAATTCATACAAGAGGGTGATATACCTATATGTATTATTATAAATTGTAATTTAAATCAATAAATGAAGGTATAATATGTAATTTGATATATTATATAAAGTTTGATGGAAAAATAGTTTAAGATTATGTTGAAATAAACATAATATTATAATTGAATGTTTTGTGGTAAGGACTCTAGTCATAGAAGACTTCCTTGGATTGGGGTATGATTAAGACATACTCATGGGGTGCCTGTAATAAACCTTAGTCCATATAAGATGGATAGAAAAATGAATGAAAATTTCATGGAAAAAACATTAGGTAATACAATAGGAAATGTGTCCTACACCTAAATTTTGGAATAGATTGTATAGCCCCTTTATCTCTGGTCAGATTTTATATCCACAATTGGATGAATGGTATAAAATACAATCATAAAAATTATATAATACTATTAGTTTTGGAAATCCATTTTTATAGAGTTCTATACTCGTAGTTGGATAACCATATGTATATATGACTATCATAAAAAGTAAAATAAACAATGGATATAATTATTTTATAGAATATGAAATAAAATTTATAATATATATTCAAATATATTATAATGTAACTATCATATAATAATATACATATAAAAAATAGTATCTCAAAAATCAGTAGAAATAAGACCTAAGGTTTCAAAAAATATATAAATATTTTAAATTAATATCTTGGTATAAGTAGTCATAATCCAATTCACCAATATTATTATCATCATCATTAACTGCATTAAGAGTACATTTATCTCCTATAACATAATCAACATGATCACTACCTAAACAATCATCTCAATGAGGAGCACTATAAACATTATAACAATCTCCCAAAAAAACATTATATGATAAAATCATCAACATAATGTAATGAAAAAGTACTGCACTATCTAGAAGAAGTTATGATCATGTAACCATCATAGCTTTCACAAACAACTCATTAATTTTTTATTTATTTAATTTTACTGTACACTAATACCGTAGCCTTTGATTATTTTTATGGGACTCTTACAAATATTAATCTATACTAGTAGTGGTTTTTTAAAAATTTTAAAAATAGGGAAATAACTAGAGAAAATTATATCCTTTTCATGTTAGTAACATACCATCCCTTGGAGATCATCACCAAAAATTTAGTTTAAATGAACATCTAGTATGAAGATGATATCTTTATTATACTTGGTATATTATACAGAATGTTGTTGAAAAAATAAGTTAGATATATTTTTAAGAAATACATATTAAAATTTTAAAGGATTTTAAAAATTATGACAACATTATCCTATGATTCTAAATTAACAGAAGCTGCAACATTCATTTTTTGTACTCAATTATTTTTTTCTGAATGAGCATAACCTTCATTATTTAGCGTCACCCAAAAAATAATAATTAAAATATTATATGTAAGAAAATAATATAAATATTATTTTAATGATATAAATATTCATTTCAAAATAATAGACGTGACTTATTTCATTATTCATTAAATATTATTCATTTATCTTATAACACTTATATTATAATAAAATCCAATTCATTATCTTATATCATTAAGGTCTTATAAAAATATATTAAATAGAACATTTTGATTAGTATTTTTGGATGTATTGTATTTCTTTCTCTTGATAACTAAATTCCTAAATAGACCAATCAAATTAAGGGGTAGTTAAAAAAATAAATGTTTTTTCTTGTGTTTAGGTATAGTTTACTTTCCAAAAGAATGAAAAAACATCATGAAACTCTTGTTTTTTCATTTTTTTAGCTAGAATCCAGTCAAAATATAATTAAGAACATTATAATTATATAATAATAAATAATTCACAATTATAATTTAACCTCAACCACATATAATAATGTTATGATGTTAATACTAACAAAAATAATTAATTTAATAATACTAATAATATTAATTTTAAATTAAAATAATTTAATTTAAATAATAACATAAACTCAAAATTCTTCCAATAAGCCATCGTCTACTGGTTCTATGTATTTGGACAATCATTCAGGGTAGTTATACCCTCTATTATTTTAAAAAATCTAGTTGTATATCCAACATATAACACATTATTATATCACCATTATAGAAGATTTATAAAAATACATAAACCTAACTTCAGTTATAATATAAAAGATGTTAATAGTTTTTTTAAAACTATATATCATATAAATGATGTATAAAAGTTAATGCATTTTTTCTAAAATTGGTTAATTTATAACCATTGTTAAAATATGGAATTTAATATCAATTATTATTATAACTAACATCGATATCATTTTGAAAAAATTAAAATTTTTATCACCAACTTATCATATAGTTTTTCTAACATCCAATAGATGAAAATTTCATAATTCATTAACTTTACTCTTGAACTCACTCATTTGATTAATTCTCCCATAGTCTTTGATTCGTTTATACCTCTGTTCCTTCATATCTATTTTATCTTTTCCATCATGGACACTTATGATATTCTATTTGTCCAATTTCATGTTTTACTCTCCCAAACCCTAACTATAGATCCCTATTTTATAGTTTTTTATTATGTATATGATATTATCATAGTTTATAGAATTATAATTCAAAAATATATGTTTTTTATTGACTATTTTACCATAATACTTATAAATCAAAATAAACATATTTCATGAAATTTCAAATGAAAATTATATATGCATGTATAACATTGGATTATAACTATTTTTATATATTATTAATTTATTTTAAGTTGGGGTTGTTGTAGCATATGTTTATTTGGATTAATGAATATGTATATATGTTTTATTTTCAAGTAATATATTTTCTATTTCGATAAAATATTTTCTTTATAATTTCACATGATATAACTAGTTTATCATTGTTTTAGTAAATATATAATAATAATATAATATTTATATTATTTTTAAATTATTTTATTAATTTGAAAAATATACAATATTTTTAAAAGTGCAACAATATCTCATTTCAATATATATTTATAACATTTTGGAATATATATATATAATTAATTTATAAGATATATTATAATATAAAATTTTAATTTTTTTTGATATGAGTATAATATATATATATATATATATATATGTATGTACAACATTTTTTATTTTCAAAAAACCACTTTTGAGGTTTAAAGTGGGATCCTAGATAACTTATCGGCTAAATCAGTTCACCAAGTAAAAATCCAAAAATTAAAAATTGAAAATTAAAAAAGACACACAAAAATATCCTTGGGAAATATTTTGTTCTAGGAATCTAGGAAAGACTAATGAAGTCGGAATCTTATGTTAATTTTCCCAATCAACACATGCATTATCCCCAAAAATGGAATCAAACTGATTGAGGGACACATTCATCAAGGAATGCCATATAATTATCCATGTCTCCACCATTTTACTCTCACCACTAGGGCCAATGAAAATCATAACACATTCACTCATTTATGAGAATATATTCATATTTCCCTAAAATTATATATTCATCATTGAACACCAGAAAAAAACATCACAAGGATATCATTGTGATATAGTAAAACACCATTGAGTTCATAAAAATCACCCACAATTGAACCTTGTATGAATAATGTAACAAAAAATGATTTGAAAAACATTCATCATCAACCAAAAAATAGTACACCACTATCATCATAATTTTCTTGTAATATATCACCTTTATAACCTTAAAGATAAATCCACAAAACCATCACTCCCAAAGATATGAGTTCCTTACCACCCAATGCAACACTCCCTTCATCAAAAAAAATTAGTAAAAACCCACCAAAAAATGTCATCATCCATAGAAGGTTTCCATAATATGAACATGCTACCAAAACTGATGAGTTCTATTCTTGATAGCCCTTAAAAATATCTACCCTATAATTGTATGAGGATATAATGACCAAATAATTTCACAATGAAACTAAAAATGAAATAATCTCTAATAGAAAAGGTGACCACCAGTGAGAACTAGAAGATTCAAAAAAGTGTAAAGTATGAGATATCGACACCACAATAAAAAAACCATGCTACCCATAACACCACTTAAAATTATCAATAATACCCCCTAAAAATCTAAAATCAATTTAACCACACTAATAAAGACAAAAAAGTATCTAGAATGGTGTATTTTTCCTAAAAACCATAGGTAGAGAGGATCATATTTCTTTAAAATGAGTAGTAGCTGGAAAAATAAAATAAATGAAACCCAAGAAAAAAAATCTAATAATATAACATTCCTACAATTGACCACTCCAATATCAAACACCTAAGACAATATTAAATTAATTTTAGAAGACCAATGACTGGGTTTTATGTGATAGTTTGTGTAGGAAGAGAAGAGGTATGGGGATAATGAGTCCCTCAAAATCAATAAACACTCTCACAATGAAACAATAGGACACCAAAGGACCAAAATGTGAAATATTAAAACATGAAACCCCCTTTTATATGGAGAAGAGATAAAAGAATATAATATAAGAGGATATTAATTCTAGGAATGAGAGATGGAACTCGATGTATATGATGATAAGCCTCAACTCATAAAAGTGAGAGAAAATTTAGGGATATCGAGAGAGAAAATATCCATTCAAAAATAAGTATATCATATATATATATGAACATTTAACAAACTAATAATTTTAAATATAAATAAAAAAATAAACCTTCATATAATATATTAAATGTTTATGAGGAAGAATTTATGTCTATTGGTAATAAAACTCTCTTTTTCATAGGTTTTCCCTAAATGGAAATTCATTTTGTTTGAGCACAATTCAATAATTTCCATTTCCCTTGGAAAAATATAAAGTGGATATCCTGGGTATTTTAATGTGTCTCCCTTAAGCATAGGTTCCTCTAAATTCAATAAATGGATATTAGATTTAACCATTTTAAGGAAATAATATATTTTCCATGTTTTGGGTGGGGTTCTTCAGTCTAACATAGGTTTTTTGGTGTCGTATAATCATGCATGAAATTACATTTTCAATTAAAATATGAATAATAATGGATTATGAAGTATCACATGTAAGATTTGATCATTTTTACTAAGTGATTATAGAATTTGATATTGTTTTAGTTTGAATAGAGAATGGGGCTCAATCTACTACAACTAATGAGATTCTTTTGCAAATATAATATGATAATATCCCATTTTTTGTTATCAATTTAAGGTTATGGAACATTATACCATAAACATTAATGAAAATATGTTTTGTTTAATTTTATCTTTAAAGTTGCAAGAGGATATGATGTGTAAGTATGGGAAGGAAAATGTTTATAATTGGTGACATAAAAAAGAGTTTTGGGGAGTCCATTTTGATAGTAATATTAATATTATGTAGTGGAATTTGATATCACCTACTATAGGAATGTTGCTTATAGCATGGGGAGTTGACTTCTGCATAGAATTGTTTTTATGCAAGATGATGGTGAGAGGGAGAAATATATTGGTTGTTTTTGGAAATGGGTTGTCAAAATAACCATTAAATTATCTATTTGGGTTTGAAATAGATGACTAAGGACAAGTGTAGAGACAAGGATAGGGGAATTTTAGGGAACAGTAGTGTGAAAAATGTAAGGGTCCTAAGAAGAACCATGTGGGAATGTATTATAATATAGATTTTTTCTATATGGGGAAGGATTAGGTGGTTGAATGTTTTATAAACACTAAGAGTATATTGGATGTGTAGTTTTGGAAGAAAGGGTAGGAAAAATAGAAGGGTCACTTGGTGTAGTTTTTTCCGGTTCAAATTGTCCATCCTTAAAATGTTATTTTTATTATGGGGGATATCTCACAAGACTACTTAGTTAATGGTTGTTAACTAATTAAATAATAGAATAATGATTCAATTTGTTACCATAATATTGTGGGGAGTTGGATTGATATTGTATAGGAAGGAACTACATTATTTGTTTTTATCATTAAATATGGTTTATCTAATGTTAATAAATAATTGATTGATATAAAGGATTTCTATTTTATTCCTCTAAGAACTTCACGGAAAAAGAAATATCATTAAAACATAAAACACACTATGGTCAGTCAATATATTAGAGATTATTATTTTTTGATTTGGATTCTGACACTGATAATGATTGTGCTAATGAGGTATTCTATTATGAAAAACATTTTTTTGTTTTATTTTTTTCTATTGTTTTTTGGTATTTTTTCCAATAAATTATTTTTGTAATCTACCATCACATATATACTCTATTTTTTTATTTTAATAATGTAGAAGGGTCTTTAATTTATTTCTCAGCCTTTATCAATCAATATTTTAATTTTAATTTTTTAAAGCAACATCCTGTATTATATTTTTTTGAAATAAAGTTAAATTTATTGAAAAAATATATAATATCTTATATTATTTATTTGATAATTATTATTGGTGATAATTAATCATTATTGGATAAATTCCTGGTGAAAAAGTTATGTATATGAGATAAGGGTTGATGATTTCTTATAATTTTATTAGTAGAATGATTTTAAAAATTAATTATTTTAATGACTAAAGAGACATCAATAATATTATTAAAATCACCGTGAGGGGGGTTAATTAGTAGTTTATGATTATTATTTATTTTTTCCCACTTAAAAAACATTATCTACTTATTATAGTGATAGATCTCACTATTTCAAAATAATCACATGCACAGATAGAAAATGGAATAACATATTTACAAGGATCACTATTCAATAAATGTATATAGCCTTTGAAATGTTCTGGAGTCACTCGATATTATATAGTCAACTAGTATAAAATATGGATTACAACAAGTATGATTTATTTATGATCATTCATTATAAGTATTTAAACTTTGTATGTGTTCCCCCACATAATTAAAATGATATAATAATGTTTCACAATAATAGGAGAGTCATTCACCACTTTAAGAATTCAATGGAATTTTCATTGTGTTTGTTGTTCATATTCTTTATCATCTATTTTTACCACAATAAGAAAGTATCTTCTTCATATTTTACTTATTTTTTTCCTCTTTTTCATAAATTATATATCTTTTATATATGTTGGTTTTAAATATATAAATGCATCATGAACTATTATTAATATCTTTTAAACCTTTGATGACTATATTATTATTTTACTCCTTAAATATTCTTTGTAATTCATGAATATTATTTACATAAATTATTAATGAAAATTCCCACAACTATTTCCCATCTCCATAACATATGTCAATTTTTATGAAATTATTGTCTAACGTTCTTAAAATAACAATTTTTAAATATTTATTTTGAAATTAACTCCAATATTTTACAATTATATTATCATTTAAATATTTTAAAAATATCGTAGTAATATTCTTTCCAAATCACTGAAAAAATACCATTGAATTTAATTGTTTTTATCTACATCTACATGTGCTTAAGAAATATATAATAACATAGTGTGGTACTCCCCTTTATAGCATGAAATTCTATAACATTGGATTTATTCAAAATATCTCATTGTGACATTTTATTCAATGAATATCATTTCACTAAGAATCGCCAACATTGAATTAATGACATTAGTTTTTTTATTTGTCCTATGAATATCTCTATGTCAATATGTAGATTTATTCATGGAGTGAGCATTCTATTTGGTTGTCTCAGGACCCAAGAATAAATATATTAAAATATTAATATTTTTTATGCAAGCATGTGTTCATAATTTTAGTTTAATTGGTTTCCCATTGTTTGGGATCATAGATGAAAAATTTGGTACCACATTTAATTCTGGAATGTGGGGTTCACCAAAGGCATGACCTAAGGCTAGTCAGCGCCAGACGTCCTATTGAGGAATCTATAGTCGATTTCATATAATTAAATAGAAAAATAATTTATTTAATCTATTTAATAACCTTAAAATTATCCTCTTTCTATACATATTATTTTATGAAAAACTATCAGGGTTAGATGCATAACCTAGGGAGGGTTTGAGAGGAGGATCGTCATTCTTCATTGGTGGATTGGGATCAGATGATGAAGAAAAATCCAATCGAGGTGGATCAAGAGGCATGAATTGAAAATAGTATACTATTTTCATTTTCAAACACAATATTAACCAATAATTGATCTCAAATCAACCTGGGTCACATTATTTGTGTTCTTTCCCTTTTAATTCAATAATCATGTATTTGTGATCTTTTTATCATGATTTTTGAATTCCCACCACTCGCATGATCTATTCAATAATTTAATTTTTTTAAATAAATTATTAATTTTTTTCCCATTTCTCATTTGCGGCCCAAAATTTTTCAATCTTTGGTTCGGATTTAAATAGTCAATGATCATTATCACAAGTTTTATTATGGTTTACCACACTATTTTTCATATTCTTCTTCATTATCTCATGGTGTCCTGGTTCGTCATTATCGGTATGGGTTCAAGAATTTTTGAAACCCTAGATTCATGATGGTTGAAATAAAAATAGTGTATTTAGGATGGTGGATGGATGGGGATGAATTTTTTGTTTTTGGATGATGGATTTAGGTTTTAGAAGCCCAGACAGTGGCAAACGAATGATGTATTCCTGAGAAGGTGATCAGATTCCAATTTTAGCCACTAAGGGCCGAGAATTTATTTCTAAATGTGTTTTCTAGATCTTTTGGGTGATCATATGGTGGGATTCGGGGTGGTCATGTTCTGGTAGGATTCAGACAAATATGATTAAAACAAACCATGTCGACCAGCAACACATTGTGAGATCCTATATTGGAAGCTCTATGTGAAATCTAGAAGTACACATGAATAGATATGTACAAACAATTGAGCATGGGTTGAGTACATGGGAATGATATTATACTTAGACATGTATGGAATACCTAGAAATCACCATTTACATGGGTATGAGACAATGTACATCAGAATGACTACAATTTAATAGGCAATCCCAGAGTAGTTGAGACACATCATGTACAAGTATTTCCTTCCATATACTATGAAATGGATTTCCAAGATGTGTGTAGGGAGAACATTCTCAATTATTAGATGATAACACAAGTCATGATACCCCCACATACATTCCATGTAATTCTAGAAAAAAACATCTTCCACTCATATATCATTCTTGAAGACTGGGATTTTCACTAATGAGTATCCTATATATACTAAGTATGTTTCCTCATTGAAAATGTTGGTACCATTAATTGTGGAATAAGAGGTAAAATTTTAGGTGTTCCTAATGTGATTCTTCTTTATATGAAACATAATTATAGAAATGATTAGGGAAGGATCATAAGAGTGATGCAAGGGTAGGTACACCTCTATCGTTCTAGGGCACAGGCCCCCCATACTCATTACATAGGTATATACGATACTCCCCCACACTATAGTAGGGCTCAATATCCCTATCATTGGAGTGTTACTCCTCCATCATTGAGATATTATGGGTAGTAGGACATCTATAGAAGTTATGGCTCCCACAGTTTTGGAGCATAGGGGAGAGGGGAGGGATCCTCCAAATAGATTCTTGTGGGGTTGTATGTGATGTTAGAAATGTAGTAATAATTTCATATCTATAGGTAGAATCATCTAATTTGGATAGGTTGAGTGAGGGATATAATTTTTCCTTCTATACTAGGTTACTTTTGACCATATATATGTGTGTGTTGGGTTTTTTTCACTCTTGTTTTATGTTGAGATGATATCTACTGTATCTTTATATTTTTCTTTTTTGGTTTTCAGGTTATCCAACTATGTATTAAAATAATAACAAGTTTATATTTTCCCAAACATTTCATTTCATATAAATATTAAAGGTCAATCAGTGTAGGAATCGATGGATCCTAGTTGATACAAGGGAGAATTGACAATGTATAGTGGTTATACATTGACATTTAAGATATTTCCACTCTCTCAGTTATACTCTTTTCATGTTGTTGGATAGTTGGGATTTTTTTTTCAAGGATATTACCTTACCCTTTTTTACACATTACATTTATAATATTTTACTTCAGTGTATTCCTTAAATATTATCAAATTCATGGTTTTTCTCTAGATGTTTTTGTCTTTTATTATTCAACTATAGTTTTTCATTGATATGGTTGGGAGTGTGTAAATAAGCACATTAGGAAAAGGCCACCCATTTTAGTTATTCATTCATGGAATGTTTTTCTACTCCCATTCCTAATATAGGATGGATTTGGGTTGTCAAAAAATGCCTTCTGATTACTAGGAATCATATGGTGGCTCTGATCGTGAATTAGTTAGATTAGGGGAGTTCATTCCTTAGGCTGAAATTTTTATTTCTCCAATTTATGTGATTGGTTGGTACTTAGGGAAATAATTTCATAGTATATTATGTGTATATTTGATATTATAGAACCATTTTTTGTTGAAGAATCCAACATATACATTCACTGTTACTATAACTACCTGCAAGTCAGCATGAAATACAAAGGGTTTAATTTTAGGGAACAATTGTTACATGCATTATATAGGATCGTTTCCTTTGATTGTCCATCTTTATTCATATCCTAATAGATATTCTCACCTAATTGTGGTGTGTCTTGATCAGTTTTAGGATTCCTATGAAAATACATCCACCCAGGTAACTAGTATAGTATCATGATGATGATCTATTAAGTGATGAGGTCTCAGTTAAGGGACCATATCACGAGGTTATTCTTCTAGGAGGGTGGATAGAATACCCCTCTCTTTTTGAGAAATATAGTACTGTAGTTTTTTGCGGATGATTTATAAATTCCTAGTGTGCTACAGGAGTTGTAGCATCAGAGAAAACTGAGGTTCCACAGACACCCAGAACCACATGTGATGCTTTATTGGATTGATTTAGTGGTTCGAGTCTTCAAGATTTTTT
This sequence comes from Viscum album, assembly GCA_963277665.1. Classification (NCBI taxonomy): domain Eukaryota; kingdom Viridiplantae; phylum Streptophyta; class Magnoliopsida; order Santalales; family Viscaceae; genus Viscum; species Viscum album. The sequence goes on along the minus strand of OY728150.1, from coordinate 1,127,156,949 downwards.
GGACCCCAACCAATCAGATGGTGAGAGTGTTATCGTATCTTTTCCATAGAGCGATATTGAAATGGGGGAGTTTGGTTAAGATAATTAATGATGAGATGACAGACTCATGGGGAAACATATAATATCTTTTTAATGAGGATTATTACACATCACTATTTTGTTCCATGTAGATTTAGGATGTTCTCGATCAACCACATGTTTACAGGGCATTTTTAGAATATGTTATGAGGTTCACTTACCTTACATGTTACTCCCTTTATATGGTATGAGATGATTTATTTTGTGCATAGAAGTTTGAAAATGGTATAAATAGAGACATTTAAGCTTGTGTATTATCCTCGTGCCCTTCGACCTATGTTGTAGTGCTAGAGTGGTCTCTCATGACTGGGATCTTTTTTGGTGTGGGATGTCGGGTGGTTAGATCCGGTAGAAGGAATCAGGTGGATGAGGCCTCTATAGTAGTTAGCAGGTTTCCTTAATCAAGATATTTATAGAGGAGGAATTTTCATTCTCAAATGTAGTTGCAGTGATCTGAAATCCATGGAACGGAGCTAGGATCCAACCAGCCGGGCAAAGTCTGATGCTATTCTTTTGATGGCAGGAGTAATGGTACATGATTTTCTAACCCATTAATTTTATAGTTTTTTTGGTAGGAGAGTGTTTTTGTGCTTTATATGAAAATTATAGAGGGTTATGTAGAAGATATTACTATATGAGTACTATAGAAGAATGTTTATGTCATGAAAGGGGTCAACAAAATGAGTTGGTGATTCAAGGATTATATAGTTGAAGAATTGGTTTCTAGTGTGTAGAGATTTAGTAATCCTTGAAACTAATTCATGACATGTAATTAAATTACTTCTAGGTGATGAAAATTTTTGTGGAAGCTTTAATTTTTGGAATTCCATTAGAAATCAGAATATTAAACTAATTTATTATATAAAAGGTGATGGATATAAGTTTTAAATCCCTTTTTTGTATATTTTTATTTATTCAATCATACCCCTCTCCCACTAATTTTTGGGAAAATACTATTTGAATCTAGATGATCTTCTAAACCTCTTTCTCCGACATTGATCAGTTGGTACCAATTGATTCTCATCGGTGATCTATGATGAGTTATCCTCCCTATCCAATTATTTTCTGTACATTCTTCTGCAAAGATCCACTACGATGGTGATGTTTTGCATACATTTGTGGTTTACGAGCATTTCCACCTCACCCTGTGGTCTGCAGTAAGTTTCCAAATCTTATTTATTTTAGGTAATCTATTGTATATATCTTTTTTGTATCATATGGTAGGGGTTTAGAGTTTTTTATCTGTGGGGGTATTGTTTGATATGTCCTAATAAAAATTAATAAATTGTTTAATTTAAATTGATGGGGAATGGGGAATGATTCACATGGTTTTAAAAATATGATATTATTATGATATTTTTTTTGTATGGTATAAATATCTTGCTAAAAAGTATGACCATTGGAAGATTTTTGTGCTTATATTATATGTGTTTTGTACAATTTTTTTGAATTCAGGGAATCACCTCAAATAAATAAAAATTGGATAACCACATATTTTTTTCTAAAAAACTTTTTCCCTGGAATTATGGATTTTGTGAGAACACCCCCCCCCAAATTATCTGCAATGTTATAAAATCCAATTAAAAAATTAGTTAAATGATATTTTATGTTTTGTGGTTTTTTTGGCTGTGAATTTGGCATGGCGAGGTGATGGTTTTTTCAATGATTTTAGGGTGGTGAGTGGAAAGTTAAATTTCACATGATTTTTTAGGGTGACAAGGTGATGGTTTCATTGTATGTGATTTTAGGGTGTCAAGGTGATAGTATTATTGATGTTATTTTATTGTAGTGTAGTTATAGTGACCCAATCTTGATTAACATGGACATTACCTCACTTTTTCAAAATACTTAAAACATTACATAAATAGACACCCAAATACCATATTAGTTTAGTGCCTTTGTCAACTTGGAATCATAAACAACTAGTATATAAAACATCTACTTATTCTCCCACCTATTTCGACATAACTATAACCCATATTGACATATCAGATTTATTACCGTTCTTTGTATCTTGGAGAAAATAAATTTAATAAAGCGTGTTCTATGATACATAGTAAGGGTAATCATGGAAGATATATACTTATAATAAGAACATAAGGGTATGAAAACATGATAATAACATTTTAATAACATACCTTTCATACTAAACAATCATATGTATGGTTTAGGGAATAAATATTGGCAGTTCATAAGAAATGAGTCAGAAGGAAATAAAGAACATAACCCATGAAATCATATCATTAACATAAAAATGAAATTGTAGAATGCATAGAAAATTATAACATTATGAACCTATATAAATAGTATTAAGTTCACTCATTTTGTAAAGGAAATTAAATTAGGACATTACCGGATCATATGGACATGAAAACCAAGTCCATGCATAAAATTATTGATATGAAAACCAGGTACATACATAGAATGGTGAAAATGAAATTAGGTTGACCCATAACATATATACCACATAAGTTATCCATATTTACCCAATTAATTGGAAAAAATATAGGTCATTCCCATCATATAATGAAACTAATACATATGTGTGCCTCCAGAACATAAATCATTCATCATATTAAAACACATGGAATGATATTGATTTCAAAAACATCAATCAATCATAATATTACCCACGAAAAGAACTGGGTTTCATAAATATCATTCCTTCATAAAAATAAACCATTACTAGAAATAATATGAATGGAAATATATAAGTGTATCCCCATTGAAACATAAGTAACATCAATTAATCCTCAGATATATGGAATATAATTTTGAGATATATCTTAAAAACAATTCTTCGGGAAAATACCCATTAGGCCTTGAAAACATTTTCTTTAATTGAAAGGATCAAAATTTAAACAAAAAAACATTTTATTTGAAAATAATATTATTTTATTATAAGGTAGGATTCAAGGAAATAAGGTGTCCTGAATTCATAAAAATATGTTCACGTCGTATAAGATAAAAAAAATATTCTTCTCATACTTTTGTCGGAGAAGTCAATAGTACCTCGATTAGGAAAATGAAAAATATTCCTTTAAAAAAATTTAATAAATATTCATACCTGAGAAAAAATTATCTTAAAAATTATATGATAATATTAAAAATATTATGGAAAATAATTTTAGGAAACATAATCAGGGATGATAAATATACCCTAGAAAATACTAATGTATAAACAGTCTCAGAAAATGATGAGATTTTAAAATAAACCATTGAAAAATTATAATTAGTAGAATAGTATGGCCCATGAATGAAATAAAATTACACTAATATTAAAATAACATATTTTATAGTTAAGACTCATAAAATTCATTTGGGGTAGTATATACACCACACAGAAGAAACAAGTAGTATAGTAGGCATGTTTCTCAGATAAGTAAAGGTTAGACAATAATCCATTACCTTGGGTCTAGGTTACTTATTATGTATTGAAAACAGTTTTATAATAGACTAAATACTTTTTTTAACTTATTATATAACTGTATATATATTCATGGTATCATATATGATCATATTAACACTTGTTTAATAATATTTCATTATGATACTTCCTTCAGGTTATAACTACATAATTTTCTTACGCATGTATTGTCGTATATCTTATAGTTCTTGCACATTGAATATAGTTAAATAATTTATATAATAATATCATATTATTAATTCTATAAATTTAGATAATAATTATTTAAGTTTGATCATGGTGAATGAATTGCATCACGTCATTGAGACAGAAGGTCATGCGTACACACGAGCGACGATATAATTCCCTTAATTGTGAAATGGTATTGAAATTGATGATGTGTATATTATTCCAAATTCAATATCATGTTATAATAATCATATATATATTGATTAGTTCCATCATTATACCCATCCAAGTAAATGGGTTATGGAAAAATATTTCACCCCAACATGGAGAAAATTAGTCATACGTATGCATGTTTGATGATTTCATTTTTCATAGGATTTATAGAATATAGAATATGGTTATTAAATAATCGCAATAAAATATCATTAAATAATTCATACTATTTTTATAACATTATAATAGAAAAAACTCATGAAGAAGAAGTTGAAGAGAAAATAATTTAGCACGAATCAGTAGAGGAGTTTACATCTTCTTTGATGACCTCCACCAAAATCTCCTCTTTAAGGCACTAAAGATGGCCTTTGAGAAGACCAAAACCTCAAGAATGTGACTAGGTAATATGATAAGAGATTAGGTATAGGTATGACTGATATTTAAGGAAAAAATTGAATTTAAGATGTGATGGAAGTACTTCCCTTATACAAATGAGGTGAGGGGAACTTTTGGAAATCTCCAGAATTTTAAAATGTAATAAGACTATTCTATCACGACCCGACCCAACGAGGCTCGAGCCGCAACTCCCCAAGACCACCTCTATTAGGCCAGGGGATGGCGACTAGCGCCGAGTAGGATATCACACACATGGGAGGAATTAGCCTAAGGTACCTGTACACACGCACCCACATACACCTCCATGCAATAGTGAAGAGATATATAGAACTTAAAAGAAAATGCATGCATACACTATCCCACAACCAGAGTACAACAGAAGTACAAAAGGGAAAAACAGGACCCCCCCAAAACAAAACTACGAAGTGCATCCAACCTGCTCTTAAGAAGGGAAACATTTCCACAAACACCCACCGAAAATCTCCCCCGGCACCTCATCGGTAAACACCCCGGTCAGTCTCGTTCACTCAGCTCCGCCAGATCTAGGTCCTAATGGGACTCCGTCGAAAGGCCTGTGGTCTGCACAAGACACAAACGTGTGCGGGAAAAGCCCATGTAGGGGTGAGTATAAACATACTCAGTAGGTACCCCAAAACCCAAAATCAAATAGAGCAACTGAAAGGAAATAGTCCGCTCATCCTAGCCAGAGGGAACCCAGACGAGAGAGAAACTCCATCTCATGACCATCATCGGATAGACACAACTAGTGAGCTCAGCTCAGGTGTATTCCCATACATACACCTTAAACAATCCAGATATAATCAGCTCACGCCACAAAGAGACAATAGGTACAGACCTCAGCACCAGCAACTGTCCACAACCAGAAGAGTTCACCACATGATAACTGTCATCCCAGATGACACCCATCCGAGAGATACACTCCATCGGGTTTCTCTCAAACCTCTCAGACGCTCACCCAAGAGATCATGCTCGCCAGATAACATCACTGAGGATAACTCACCGAAACAACATAACCACCAAATTCCTCGGATAGGGGATCACGCCTTGGGTCTGCTAGGGGATACCAGACCCACTCTAGTATACTAAGCTCACAGATAGGGGATCACTCCCAGGGTCCGCTGGGGGATACCATGACCCAATATGGCGTACGTAGTTCTCACAGATAGGGGATCACACCCAGGATCCGCTGAGGGATACCACCACCCAACCTGGTACTCGACAGAAGCTCGTCGCTTAGATAGAGGATCATCGCCCATATAAAGGTGGTCATGACGATACCGGAACCCTATCTGGTATAAATCGCTATGTACGGGATCGAACTGACGATGACGCAACACTACAAAAACCACGCACTGAGTAGGGTATCACATAACCAACGATACTGCAACCCTACTATAACATGATGCTGAGCAGGGGATCATATACCTGATGATGCCACAACCCTACTGAGCACAACCCACTGCATAAGGGATCATATTCCCGATGATGCCACAAACCCTACGGGGTTAACCTGCTAGATAGGGGATCACCACCCATGAATAAGCGGTCACAGCGATACAGAGAACCCAATATATGGAAAAGATGCTAGCGGATCCCGCTTTGGACCCACTAGAGGGATGCCGCAACTCTAACAGTTTAAATATCCCATCGAGATGATCACAAACCTATACAAAGGTTGTGATGCCACACAAACCCTCGTGGGAATGAACCAAGGGAGTACCCTCAACCACTGTTGGTCCAAAACATTGCTAACCTGAGCGACCCACAACAACGCCATACTACACACCTCCAAGGCCAATATCGAGGCCACCATCACATTCTACGTGGAAAAATACGTAGGATAAGCTGTTTACTCGCTCGAAATGGAGCACCAGTGAAAAAGGCACTATTCACCATAGCTAGCTCGTGCGGGGTCCACACAAAGATCCTGAAACCCATCGATCAGACCATACCACAGCGATCCACTCGAAAAAACACGCGGAATCGACTACTCGTTCGTCCGAAACAGACACCCGGTGAAAAAGGTACTATTCACCGAAGCTAGCTTGGGTGGGGACCATGCCTCGATCTCGAAACTCATCAAACGGATTGCACCATTGCGATCTTCTCGGAAAAACACAAAGAATTGACTATTCATCTGTCAAAATCGGACTCCTAGTGCGAAAGCTGCGTTTCTCCGCAAACGCCAAAACCCGGCTTTGTAGGACCCGCACCCCGTTCTCAGTCCTAACACCCAGAAACCATCTCAAAAAGTATGTCGTACCATCAGGGTCTCAACTCCACTGACGACACGTCATTCGGATGCTCTAGGTAGGAGTTACAATGGCCCGAAGTCGTAAAATAATAAAATAATATTATTTTATACGACGTTTCTAACTCCTGGTCCATGATCCCGAACCCTGAAACCCTGAATCCCACACCAGAGGGTTCGCCTCGTCGTCAGGGTCACGTCGCCGCAAACAGTACGCGAATCTGACTACCGGATTGCAAGATACGAGGGTTTAAAGACCCTCATATGACAAAAAGAGGCTGGACCGGCCTCAACTGGTCGGTCTGGACCGGCCGCCGCCACCGGCCCGCCCATGTCGGCGGCCCTCTGCCGAGTGGCACACGGCGTCGCCGCCGCCGTGCCGGTGCCATGCTGGAGGATCTTCCGCGGACCGTCGGGAGCACCACGGAGGTCCGTTTTGTGATCTGGAGACGTCTACACGACCCTCAGGACCCGATCTGCACTACTACAGCTTCAATTTGCAGGAAAACGCAGCAAAAACAGGATCAGGTGTTAAAACTCAAATCTGCCTACCTCACGGGTGAAACGCCGACATTTTGCCTTAGATCCGTGCTCCAGAGCTTCCATTGCGTGCTCCTGGAACATGCACCGTCGAAATCCGAGCTCGTGGACGTTTTGTTTGCTCGATTCGGCAGATTGGCGGTGAATAACGGTGAAGAGCGCCGAGAGAAATGAAAAGGAGGGGGTGCTGATATTTATATCTGCCGCTCGCTGGCACCAATCCCGCCTCAAACCCAACGCCCAATGTGAAAAAAGGTAAGGTCACCCTTAGGGTAAACGCACCATTCCGAATGCAACGGCGGACTCAGATTTTTCATCTGAGACTCTTTTCAGAAGTTATTCGAGCCGATGCTCGCACACTAACTTCTCAATTTATTTATGAAAACGCCCCTAGTGGCGTTTCTCACCGCAGGCCCACGCTCGCAAATTTTACACATCACCTAGGGTAAACGGAATGTTCTGGACGTAACTGTGCCCTTGTATTCCCGTTATGAGCTACAGTTTAGAAGATATCACACCCCCGCCACGTGCATAGTATAAAAATACTTAATATTTTTAAAAAATTAATCTCGGTCACACCGGGCCTCATAATCGCATGCCGTCTTCGCGCCTAGCTCTGGAATTATTCATAGAAATATTCCAAAGTCTGACAGGACCAAAAACCCAAGTCGCTACATCCTTCCCCCTTAGAACTTTTCGTCCTTGAAAATCCGTAAGCACAAGGAAAGCGACTGGACTCTCAACTAGGTCTCCCACACCATCGAGTTCGCCAACAAACACCAATGCTCGAACACATAAGTCAGAGGGACTCATCCGCCACACCTCAACACTATCTTCTTTGGGTGACACTGTCTCGCCCAAACGGTTTTAATTGCGTCACATAAACGCATCTCGGTGGGGGGAAGAGCCCTCTTTCTCATGCATTTGAAGCACGCTGAACAAAACCCACACAGGGTCGTACCAGCGCCCTGAACAAACCTGAGAAAGCAACAGAAAGGAAATGTACCACTAAACAATGTCAATCAACTACTGCAGAATGTAGAAAGGACACAAGGCGTACCTCTATCCATCCGCGTAGCCCCTAGGTCAACAGCCCCTAGGGCATGCAACTATCCTCTCCCTCAACCACCAGCTCCCTGAGCTTGGCATGGACCACTAGGGGTGGGGTTGGTGGCAATAGATACCTCCTACCACCGCCTCCTTCTGTACCAGCTCCATTGCCACGTCCGCCACCCTGTGGACATCCTTGCTCGAGACGCTGCCTCTGCCAAGGCGGTCCATCGACCGGATCCCTCTCAGCAGCTCGACGAGTCGGACAATCTCTAGAAAAATGTCTCCGACCGTCGCAATCATAACACCGCCTCTCCTACGGCTGACCAAAACTGGCATGCGAGCCCTATGCCTCAGATCCTCCATCCAGGGGTAACCTTCTGAAACGCCATCCACGTCTAGACCCCTGAGTCTGTCATCGGCTACCAGATGCTGATCCGACTGACGTAGTCTCAGCTCTCACGTGCCCAGCACTAACATGGGGAAACTATTCAGCCAAAAAAGCTCTCCACCACCAACGCTCGCTCCAGCACTCCAGCATAAGTGGGCAGGGACAAGGAAACCACAACTACTTGAATGTCCCTGCGTAAACCCTACTCGAAGGTCCGAGCCCTAAATAACGGGTCTCTAACTATATCCAGGGATTAGCACGACAGGTCTGTAAACCATGTCGAGTACTCTGACACGGTCAGGCCCTCCTGCCGAAGCTGTAGAAGCTTCTAAATCCACACTGATCTCAGCGTCACCGGATAGAACTCCTCCCTAAAGAGCTTCTAAAACAATGCCCACATGAGCGTCTCCTCATCATGGTACTGCGTCACCAAACTCCACCATCACCCGAAGGAACCATGCAGAAGGCTGGCCACTAGGACCACCATCTGATTTAGAGGTGTCATCACTAGGCAGAAAACTCGGGTGACTGCCTCAAGCCCATCATCAGCTTCCTGGGGGTCTGGATCACCCCGAATCCGCAAAGGTCGCTGCCTCTAGAACTTGTGCAGTGCACTCAACCTGTGTGCAACCTCGTCCTGCACTACCGGCACAACCAGCTGCTCAACAGGTGGCAGCTCAACTGGCAGACCACCTGGAGGTGCAACCTCAGAACCCGCACCCTTCTCCACAGCCTCAACACGGGGCGGGTTGTCAGCACAATTCTGTTGCGGAACCCTCGCTGGCTGTCGTCGTGGAGGTATCCTGAAAAACATTCAAGACGCACCACAGTCAAAACGTATATCTCGAGAGATGGCTTAAGAAGGACAAGGAAATACCCCAAAACCCAGTCTTATATGATGCATGTACCATTATGTCCTTGCGACCAGTGTCTGAATGTGTCGAGTCGAAAGGGAGGTTATCAGAGTCCTGGTGTATGGATACATCAGTCGCCGCACCAACACTGGAGTCTCTGGCCTGAAAGTCGAGCTCGAAACACCCTAACACTACCGCTATGCAACCCAAACCAAACTCACAGCTAGACCATCTATGCTCTGAGATCCCAAAGGTGGATCCTCCTCTAATACCACTCGGTCATGACCCGACCCAACAGGGCTCGAGCCGCGACTCCCCAAGCCCGCCTCCATTAGGCAAGGGGCCGGCGACTAGAGCCGAGTAGGCTATCACACACATGGGAGGCATTAGACTAAGTTACCTATACACATGCACCCACATACACCTTTATGAAATAGTGCAGAGATATATAGAACTGAAAAGAAAATGCATGCATACACTATCCCACAACCAGAGTACAGAAAAGTGCGTTCAACCTGCTCTGAAGAAGGGAAACGCTGCCACAAACACCCGCCAGAAAGCTCCCTCGGCACCGCACCGGAAAACACCCCGGTCAGTCTCGCTCACTCAGCTCTGCCTGCTCCAGGTCCTACTGGGACTCAGTCGAAAGGTATGTGGTCAGGACAAGACACAATCATGTGCGGGCTAAGCCCGTGTTGGGGTGAGTATAAACATACTCAGTAGGAACCCAAAAAACCCAAAACCAAAGAGAGGAAATGAAAGGAAACAGTCCGCTCATCCCAGCCAGAGGGAAACCAGACAAGAGAGAAACTCCATCTCATGACCATCCTCGGATAAACACAACTAGTCAGCTTAGCTCAAGTGTATTCCCATACATACACCTTGAACACTCCAAATATACTCACCTCACACCAAAATGCCACAAGAGGTACTGACCTCAACACCAGCAACTGTCCACAACTAGAAGAGTACACCACACGATCACTGTCCTGCCAGATGACACTCATCCGAGAGATACACTCCATTGGGTTTCTCTCAAACCTCTCAGATGCTCACCCAAGAGATCACGCTCGTTGGATAGCATCACTGAGGATAACTCACCGAAACAATATAACCACCAAACTCCTCTGATTGGGGATCACTCCTAGGGTCTCCTAGGAGATATCAGAACCCACTCTGGTATACGAAGCTCACAGATAGGGGATCACTCCCAGGGTCCGCTGGGGGATACCACGACCCAATCTGGCATACGTAACTCTTACAGATAGGGGATCACACCCAGGATACGCTGAGAGATACCACAACCTGACCTGGCGCTCGCAGAATCATGTCACACAGATAGAGGATCATCGCCCATATAAAGGTGGTCACGACGATACCAGAACCCTATCTAGTATAACTCGCGATGTAGGGGATCAAACTAACGATGTTGTAACCCTACAAAAACCATGCACTGAGTAGGGGATCGCATAACCAACGATACCGCAACCCTTCTATAACATGATGCTGAGTAGGGGATCATATACCTGACGATGCCACAACCCTACTGAGCACGGCCCACTGCATAGGGGATCATATTCCCAATAATTCCACAAACCCTACGAGGTTAACCTGCTAGATAGGGGATTTCCACCCGTGAATAAGCGGTCACATCGATACCAAGAACCCAATCTAGGGAAAAGATTCTAGAGGATCCCACTCCGGGGCCACCAGAGGGATGCCACAACTCTAACAGTTTAAACATCCCATCGAGAGGATCAAAAACCTATATGAAGGTTGTGATGCCACACAAACCCTCGTGGGAACGAACCAAGAAAGTACCCTCAACCACTGCTGGTCCAAAACGTCGCTAACCCGAGCGACCCACAACAACGCCACACTGCACACCTCCAAGGCCAATACCGAGGCCACCATCACATTCTACATGAAAAAACATGCAGGATAGGCTGTTTACTCTCCTGAAACGGAGCACCAATGAAAAATTCACTATTCACCATAGCTAGCTCGTGCGGGGTCCACACAACGATCCCGAAACCCATTGAGCGTACCAAACCACGGCGATCCCCTTGAAAAAACAAGCGGAATCATCCACTCGTTCGTCCAAAACGGAGACCCGGTGAAAAAGGTACTATTCACCAAAGCCAGCTCAGGTGGGGCCCATGCCTCGATCCCAAAACTCATCGAAAGGATAGCACCATTACGATCCTCTTGGAAAAACACACAGAATCGACTATTCATCTGTCAAAATCGGACTCCTGGTGCGAAAACTGTGTTTCTCCGCAAACACAAAAACCCGGCCTCATAGGGCCCGCTCCCCATTCTCAGTCCAAACATCCGAAAACCATCTGAAAAAGTCTGCCGTACCAGCAGGATCTCAACGCCACTAACGGCACGTCATTCGGACGCTCCGGGTAGAAGTTACAATGGCCCCAAGTCGTAAAATAATAAAATAATATTATTTTATACGACGTTTCTAACTCCCAGGCAACGATCCCAAAACCTAAAACCCTCAAACCCACACCGGAGGGTTCACCTCTTCGTCAGGGTCACGTCGCCGCAAACGGTATGTGAATCTGACTCTTGGATTGCAAGATACGGGGGTTTCAAGACCCCCGTATGACAAAAAGAGGCCGGACCGGCCTCGACCGCCTGGTCCGGCCGACCTGGACCGGCCGCCGCCGCCGGCCCGCCCTAGCCTGCGGCTCTCTGCCGCGCGGCGCTAGGCGTCGCCGCGCCCTGATGGCGCGCGGCCGCACTGGGCGGCCGACCGCCGTGGATCGCCGGGGACACCCCGACGGTCTGTTTTGCGATCTGGATGTGTCTACATGACCCTCGGGACCCGATCTACACTACTATGGCTTCAATTTACAGGAAAACGCAGAAAAAATGAGATCGGGGGTTAAAACTCAAATCTGCCTATCTCGCAGGTGAAACACCGATGTTCTGCCTTAGATCCGCGCTCCAGAGCTTCCGTTGCGTGCTCCTAGAACGTCCACTGTTGAAATCAGAGCTCATGGATGCTCTGTTTGCTCGATTCGGTGGATCAGCGACGAAGAACAGTGAATAACACCGAAAGGAATGAAAAGGAGGGTGGGTGCTGATATTTGTATCTGCCGCCCACCGGCACCAAACCCGCCTCGGACCCGACGCCCGATGCGAACAAAGGTAAGGTCACCTCTAGGGTAAACGAGCCATTCTGAACACAACGGCGGATTAAGATTTTCCATCCGAGACTCTGTTCAGATGTTATTCGAGCCGACTCTCGCACACTAACTTCTCCATTTATTTATGGAAACGCCCCTGGTGACGTTTCTCACCGCCAACCCACGCCCGCAAAGTTTACACCTCACCTAGGGTAAACGGCACGTTTCGGACGCACCTATGCCCTTTGATTCCATTTATGAGCTACCATTTAAGAGATATCACAGCCCCTCCACGTGTATAGTATAAAAATACTAAATATTTTTATAAAATTAATTTTGGGCACACCGGGCCTCGGAATCACATGCCGTCTTCGCGCCTAACTCTGGAATTATTCGTAAAAATATTCCAACGTCTCATAGGGCCAAAAACCCATGTCGCTACATATTCTATATATAAATACTTACAAAAATACCGTAAATAAAAAATTAAATTAATTTTAGACCATATCATATCCCATTGTGATTATTTAACATTTATGTGATTTTTAAATAATTTTATAATAAATTAATTCAATAATATATCATTATTATCAAATTTCATACATCTCATTTAATTAAACTTCAAATACATAAATACATGGTGGGAATTTGAAAATAATGACATGAAACACATATAATATATCTTATAGATCTATAAAATTCTTTATACCCATTAAATAATAAAAAATATATCAAAATTAATATTATTAAATTCAATTATTCTATTTTTCTATTAATTAAATAAATATTATTTTATAATTGAATAATTTTTTAATGTAATTATATAACTTATAAAAATAAAAAATAAATTTAGATAATGAATATTCTTTCATTTATATCAAAATAGACATTTATATTCCTTCATAGATCGATTATTTCCTTATGTGAACACATAAAATATTTCAAACACAAGATATTGATACATTGTAACTATCTTTGATTTAAATAATATATATTTTATTTTCATGGAAAATTTCCCACTAAACAACTCAAAATAGATCATAAAGTGATAAGGGTTAAATAATATTCATCCAATGGTATTTGAAAAGTTTTTTAAACCATACCATTATGATTTTCCATTAATTATTATATTATAATTTTAATTCTCATAAGAACATTTTATATATTAGGTGGTTATAAATAATGTCTTATATAAGATAAATTTTCCATAAATGGACACTTTATGACATTTTCGACCATATCATAATCTATTTGTATTTTTTAAGGTATTTTATTTTTTTTAGTTAATTTAAAAATATATTATTTTATAAAATATCATTAGTTACCATTTTGACACTATTAAAAACTTTATATTTATATAAATTCAAAAAATAAAGATAATTTGAAAAAACACCCTTTAATAAACTCCTAACCTGTCATAGTAAACAATAAAATTCATGTATCACCCAAATTAAATCAAATTTTCTTTATTTTAATATATTTAATATTTTTATTTGATCCTCTTATTAATTAACCAATTTCTACATCAACATTTTGTCACATTTTAAGTTAATTATATTATCTCTAAAAATTATATATACCTTATCATGATTTAGATAAATTTTTTATTTTTCAATTGAATATTTATAATCAAATATTTCTCCCTTATAACCCTATATTAAAAATTATTTACTTATTTAAATTATGAGGGTGATCTTTTTATCTTATCATTAAATATAACATAATAAATGTCATATTCATACCCAACTAGATTAAAAAGGCTATAATATCATTCTTATGTAGATTTTAGATGGAAACCACTTATCCGGTGAAATTAGGACAATTGTTAGGGTAATTTTACAATATAGTAATATTATTTTAACCTTTAATTATCCAATTTACCATTAACCGATATAAATAAAAATATAATAATGTTACTTTTCACTAATAAAATTAAGTTGAACCTATTAGACATCAAATTTTATACCTATTATAGCCATGTATGTCTGCTTTTTCAAATTCAATTCACATAATAAACAAAATTAATTTATCACTAATCCCGCTTATGCGGTGAGAAGGTAGGTAAAAGAGATGTTAAAAAGTTAAATATGTTTTTATATCTAATTTCATTATAAAAATGAATCTAGTAACTAAAATAGATTAATCAATGTAGTTTTGATATATTGTGACTTTAAAAATAAATTCAATATATAATAATTATTTAAACCAAAAGGGCAGTTTTTATCTACCATGTAATATTTTTGAATGTTAATCAAAAAATGAATATTCACAAAAAATACTAAAATTAAACCTAAGATAAACTTGAAATTCCAAATTTAAAAATGATTTTTAGTTTATCAAATTCAACTTATAATAGTTTCTAAAATTATTTTTTTATAAAAGGACATGGAAAGTAGTACATTTGAAAAAATAATGGTTTTGAACATATAAATACATTACCAAATATTATATTTTTCATTAAATATAATATTTGAGAAATTTTTTATTACTATTCATATTAAAATTTAAATTTCTAGTTTATAACTATCTCATTTAAATAATTATAATAGTAAAGTTTTTTTGGAGAAACATAGTGTTCCGTGTAACGGAAGCCAAGTTGGTGTTGCGTGTAGTGAAAATATAAAAAGATTAAATTGATTCAAAAAATTTCACAATATCTCGAGGTGATAACGTGGTGATGGTTTTTCTATATATACAGTTGGGTTAGAAATTTTATGGTTTTTTTTATGTGTGTTTCGGCCGGTGAGGCAATAGTTCGATGGAGATGACAACCTGTTGTATAAATGGTTGTTGTGTGCGAAATGACCAAGAAGGGATGGAGTAAATTTTTAACCCTGATTGAAATGGATGAGGTTTGGTTTGGTTAATTAGAAATAAATGGTTAATTCATAACAAATGATTTGATATTTGGTTAAATGTGGTCAATGTTTTCTACTGAAATGAATGGGCTAGATATTAAAATTTGGGGGAAATGATAATGTGGCTTATATGTTGTTATATATTTGGAGGATGAAATAAATGTGTGGATTTTGTGCGTCAGTTGGTTCTTTGTTGAGAACCCATATGTTGGAATTTTTTGAGGTTATTTTTATATTCTTATATATTCCTTGTTATTTCTATACGCAACACACCCACATCGAGTACTATGTGTCGAGACGTATATATTCACATGGGGTTGTTTTGACCAAAATTCTTGTGTTTGGAATGTACGGTTTTCTACCAGCCCTTTCATTCACTCTCAAATAATTGAGTAGTTATTTATATTTTTTTGATGGTCATATGTCTTTTAGTTTACTAGGTTGTGGCCCACATGTCGTCAGGTGCAATTTGAAGTGATTGTGTTGTGGGGTGTCGGCCCGAATGTCTTTGGGTGTGGTGTGAAATTTTAAATATATGGGGTGGTGTCCCATATGTTTTTGGTGTTATGTAATGTTAATTCATTGTAAGATTTTTTAGATGTTATTCAGAAGATATGGAGGCACCAGGGCGTACGATGTTGGGGTGTGAGAGATGTAAATCAATGGGAAAGTGGTGTGGGGTACCCTTTATTTTTATGCTTCTTATTATGTTATTATAGATTTATTGTGTCATTTTTTGATCATTCCTTGGTATGGTTGGTATGGATAGTTGAAATGTTTATGTTCTATGGTTTTTTTAATTTTTCATAAGTGCATTAGTATGCCATTGTCGCATGTTCATATAAGACTTTAGTTTTCCTACATAGTATACTTGTACATTCACTCTATGTATAAAAACAAATGTTCAGTTCTCCAAGAGGACTACACTGATTTAGGTGGACATTACTTGCTCATACCAATAGGCATTTGTTTCGTTATTTCATTTTCATTGATTTTGGTTGTTTACATTTAGAGAATTTTATACTTAAATGTTTTATTTATAAATTCATTATGGGAAAGATTTGGATTATATTTATATTATGTCATAGAGGTTTTTATGTATAATTCATCTTATTATCTAATCCTATATTATTATATAGGATAATTGGAGTCATTTCAGGATATTTTCTTACCCTTGGGGCTAACCACTAAATCAGGGCCTACTGTAGGCAGTACACAAGGTAAATTATCTATCTCCCTTTATTGTGAAAAATTAGTGGTAGTTGGGTCTTGATATAGTGGTATCACAGGTGATATTTGAGTGATAGAATAGAGTTTACAGTTAGTAATATAGATGATTTCATGTATTGTTATAGAAAGAGTTTTAGTTGATGATGTTGTATGATATAGGATAGGGAGACTGGCTGAGACAAGGGATTTCAAGATCCTCATGATCCAGTGCACAAACTCTAAGAATATTGAATAAAAAAGTGAGGTTCCACTACTTTCAATATAGAGACCAAGATGAGGTACATCAATCAACATGAGATTTGTTACTTTTTTAATTGGGTTGTATTGGGAAAGTAAAAATGAGTAAAATAAATCATTATGAAATTTCATACTACCAGTATTAAGAATTTTTTCTTTATATTTAGTTATTGATATTATTGATTGTTTCGGTGTGGTAAATTTATTACTGGTACATCATGATGATTTGACTGATCTTTGGAGGGGTGATATGGTTATGGGGGACTATTAGTTACATAGGACGTTCTGTGATTTTTAATGGTAGGAATTGGGGAAGACTGAGGGAAGGATTTCAGATGTAGTGATAGAGATATTACTAGAAGAGCTCAAGATCACATTCAATTTCATCTAGTCCCTATAAGGCTACTAGGTCTATTAGGAAGTTAGTCAAATGTGGGGAACAACACTTCAGTGGTGGACACTAAATCTTGGTAAGAAGAATAAGGTTGATGATTCATTGTCTAATATTCAGAATGAGTTTTGAGAATTGTTCCTTATGTCAGCCGTGAAAGAAGTTGAGAGGTATGATATTTTTTTATTCGGCAGGGGAGTATGCAAGTGTGGGAGTTGGGAATTAAGTTCATGGACCTTCTTTGTTTTTTCAAATATTTTTCTAGATGAGGAGTCTCAAGAGAGACATATTGAAGAGACACATTTTCAATCGATCCAGTATACAGTTACTCATTTTATGTTGCTGACCTATCAAATTATTTGAATGAAGGTAAAGGTGATCAAGTAGATACACTCTCATGAGGTTTTCTATGAGATGGGAAATAGAATGTTTTCCCAATGAGAGGAGTTTTCAGTGGATAGTCTCTATAACCAGGGCCATTAAATTTTTGACGAGGGGGATTCGACTTCAGTAGATTCCCTTCCTTCCTTTTTGGGATTGTTGTTTTTATACATTTTCAAAGGAATTTAGTCTTGTATGTTTTATCTTTGGGGTTCGTGGACATCACCAAAACCAGTTCCCAGTTGTTCTTTGAGCTTAGTTTTATATAGGTATATAGGCTTAGTGTTAGCCTCAGTAGTAGTTACCATTGAGACCATTTTAGTAGCAGGGGAAATAGGCTTATGCTTTACAGAAGAGATATGGAGAAGGTATAGGAAAAACTCAAGATGTATCTCTTATTCAAGGAATTTTGCTTGAGCATAGTCATGTCGGTTTTTGTTTTCATAGGGGTTGATAATGTATGTGTGGTCAACAACATGAATTAGAGGAAATGGTGATTGAGGGGATAATGGTCGTTCAACGTATGTTTTGATTGTCTTCTACCCTTGTAATCAACTTTTTTAATTTAAGGGATTCTCATTCCTTTGTTTCATCCACTATAGTATGTACTCTGGAACTAGATTTAGATAGGCTTCTGTTTCTCCTAGTGTTCACTATGACTGTTGAAGACCATAATATATTTTTTTATGTGTGTTGGGGGTGTAGAGTGATGATGGAACTACATCAATACCATGGAGATATTTTCTTGATTCATATTTATCCATACAATTTAATTATTGGAATAAACTAATTGTATTATTTATATGCTATTATCGACTGATTCTGGAGGATAGTCGTGTTCTCAGATGTGTATGGATAACATGTGGTTTTTGTTGAAAAGTGGGGTTATCATGTGGGAAGTCAGCAGGTGTATCCCATGATTTCTTTAATGAATGAATTTGTTGCGGAATCATAAGAGTCTATGATGTTAGAGGTTCCCAATTTTGTTGGGAAATATTAGGATTTTTTTTCTCGAGGAGGTGCCGTCGTTACACACTTGACAGGATGTTGAGTTTGGGGTAGACTTACAGTAGGGTGATTCTTCTAATTTAATGGATCCTTATTGTATGTAACATTATGAGTTATGGTATTTGAGGATTTAGATAGATAATTTAATGCAAAAGAATTTCATCTGTCATAGTGTGTTTCCTTGGGGTGATCAATGTTGTTCACCAAAAAGGTGGATGATAATATAAGGCTATGTATAGGAATTAAAATGTTGAATCAGTTAATAATCAATAATTTTTTACAACATCTAATGATAGATGATATTTTCTGCCTATTGAGACAGATGAGCTGGATCTCTATGATTGATATTTGGTCTTAATAACACCAGTTTATTGTAAAAGAGGGATATGTCCTAAAGAATTAATTTAGATGCAGGTATAGGAAAGTTGAGTATGTGGTCATTCTATTCAGTGTTAGGAACACACCATTCATGTTCATGAGGAACATGAACTCCTTGTTCTATTAATTACTAGACCAATTTGTAGTCATATTTATTGATGAAATCTAGATCTACTCGAAATAAAAGGACGGTTGTGTCGATCATATCATGTCCATTTTAGTGGTTCTTCAATGCCATCAACAAAATAGAATTCTTTCCAAGTGTATTTTTTGGAAGATATAGGTGAATTTACTTAAGCGTGTGTTGTCAAAAAAATTTATGGAAGTAAGATCATAAAAATTCAAGGTAGTTTTTTCTTGGGAACCACCAATGGACATGGAATAAGTTCATAGTTTCTTGGTCTCACGGGATATTTTCGGAGTTTTATACCTAATTTATCTTTACTTATGGCCTTGTTGATATCATTGAAAATTATGTACTAGGATTTTGTGAGATGTGATGAGTAGGAGGAAATATTTTGAAACAGAATTGGGTGTTTCTTAGTTCTCTAGTGCTTCAGTTTCCCTATGAGGGTGTAATGTTTTTGGTGTTTTGTGATGCATACTATATGGTATTGGGATGTGTTTTGATATAAATTAAAGAGAATATCTCATATTTTACTAGGAAGTTTCATCCCAATGAGAATAACTATTATATCTATGATCGAGTGTTATTAGTTATTGTGTTTTCACTAAAGTTGTGGTGTTATTACCTCATTGTGGAGTGCATTGTGGTCTTCATGAATCACAAGGGGTTGAGGTATATTGTTTCTCAGCATGATCTGAATCTATGGAAGAAAATGTGGATAGATATTCTTCAGTGTTATGATTTTGATATATCTTACACAATAAGATTTGGGAATGCTGTGTTTGATTCATTGAGAAAGAAGTCATGGAAGGATGTGGTTTGGGAGTGTTGGGATGTTTGGAGAGTGGTGTGTGAATTGGTTGCCTTAAATATAGATGTGGGGGTGTCTGATGGTGGATTTCAATTGTTTCAGATGATTATTAATTCTAATATTATGTAGAATATAGATAAGTATTAGTGGGGACACTAATAGGAAGACGTGTTCTGTGATCATGTTGTCTGTGGTGATGCTCCAAAGGGATGGCCATAATATGGTTGGAACTGTTTGTTATTTCATGGGAGACGATTTTTTCTAGAGGTGATGAGAAAGGATATCCTTCATGAGTTTCATATCAAACTATTAGTGGAACACCTAGGTGATTTCAAGAGTTATTGATTATTGAGGATGTAGTTTTGGTGGCCCTATATGAAATGGTTGGAAGCAGAGATCAGAGTGAGATGTTTAGTATTCCATAGGGTAAAGGATGAGAATCATGTTCCTATTAAGATTTTTTATAGCTTTTGGATGTTCTTGAGTGGAAATGGGATGACATCATGATAGATTTCATCACATGGTTACCTCAGGCTTATAAAGGTTATGATTCTATCTAGGTGATCTTGGATCAGTTGATGAAATATAATATCTTTCCAATGATCAAGGAGTCAGATGTATTAGATACATTGGATAAAAAGTATGTGGATGAGGTAGTGTATTCTCATGGAGTTCTGGGTTCCACTATCTTGGATTAGGATTCACAATTTACATTATGAGTATACAGGTGGTTACAACATGTTTTTTTAAAGTAGTTATTGTTTAGAATTACTTTCCACCCTTAGATGGACAAATATACAAAGCATTAAACCTAGGAATTGGAGGATATAATTAAATAATACCTCTTAGAAATTGGTTGATCTTGGGTGTGAAAATTTCTATTGGGTGAGTTTTCTAATAAAAAACCTATCACTCATCGATTGGAATGGATTTATTTTAGGTGATATATGGGAGGTCATGTCATTCTCCATTATGATGAATAGAAGTTGGGTAAGCAGTAGGTTTTGGTCCCAATGTGGTTTAGGGAATCATATAAAAGGTTTAGTTTGTTTGATATTGTATAAAGTGAAGTAATGAATGAATCCCTATGTTGATCATAGGGGTATCACCTTGGAGTTTGAGGTTGGAGACCACATATTCTTGAATACATCACATTCATTTGGGAAGCGGAGGTTTGGTTAGGGAGTAGGCTTTCTCAATAGTTTGTTTGAGCCTTTGAGGTGGTGGGGTGATTTTGAAAGGTGGAATATCATTTGAAATTACCATTTTTGTTTGAGAATATCCATAATGGATTCCATTCCTTTCAACTTCATCAGTGTTTTCATGATGAATCCAATACCAACAAAGGAGTGGAGTTAGATATCAAGGATGATGTGATGATTTTGGACTAGACGGTGGAGATCTAGTGTCATAAAGAGAGGGTGTTTTTTGTATGGTCACTCACTTGGTTCATTGGTATTGAAGGAATGGTTACCTGGATGAGAGTACATGGAAGAGAGGGGTACATTTTCATGCCCAGTAACCAAATATTTTTATTTGTTTTTTCCTATGTTTCGGTTTTTTATGGATTATGTGATGTTTGAAAACTTATTTTTTTATCCGATGAGTTATTTTCCCTGTTGTTTTATGTGTGGAAATGTTCAAATATAGAAAAAGTAGATGAATTAATCCATAACTGTGTCTCGTTTTACAATGATGTGATTAATCCCATGTTTGAATGTCAATTCCATCAAGAAAATATATTATAATTACATAGAGTATATAAATCCATGATTCATATTTTTGGGGAAGTGTAGTTTATTTTTATAATAGTTTTTGGTTTCAGATGTGTGGAGGTTGAGATGGTTGTGTAGTTTTTTGTATGCTGTGTACTGGTTTTGGGTTGGTACCAAATGACATGGTTTTGTACCTAGTGAGAGGTGGTGACATGGTTGTGTGGGAAGTTTGTGGGTTTTCTTGATAGTTATTTTGGTTGGTGGAACCATTTTGGTAAAACGTTATCCTTGAGTGGTCTATCACAAGGTGGTTTTTGGGACAGAAATATTTTTTCATATTTTATTATGATTCTTGAGGATGAGAATAATTTGAGAGTTATGTGACGTAATGGTTCTTACTTTATCACACCATTATATTTATAGTTTTTATTTTTGGAGAGTGTTAGGGTTCATTGGATGAAACCCTAGGAATGTTAGTTGGAGGTTGGAGAAGATGGATTGTTGTAGTAGGAGTTTCACATTATAGAAGAGGTTAACTACATGATTAGTTGATTAATGGATTCTGTAGATAATTAATTCATGGATTTTGTGTGGTGGTGGAGGAATCCATGAAATGGATATAGATAATGAAACTAATTCACAATGTTTATTTAAATTTGGATGAGGTAACATGAATTTCGATATTGGTTGGAATTTTTGGAATTCCTATGGAATTCATGTCATAAACCAAATTCATTAGGTGAAGGGTACAACATCTGTAATTCCCCGACCCTAGTTACCCAGAGTCGGTGCATTATTACATAACATTAGCATGATCACAAAAGATCAAGTCTCGAAAGACCGATTAGTTTAGTATCCTTGGAAACACTAGATACATTTATAAAGTTTACATTACATCATAAAGTGAAAACTACAACTACATCTAGTCGACACACTCGTATCCCCTTATACTATCCCTATAGGTCATTCATAAAATACTTCTTCACATATTTGGAAAAATAAAACATAGAAAGGGGTGAGCTCAAATTCCCAGTAAGGATAACAATAATGTGGAAACTTTCATAAATAAGCATAAACATTTAAGGTAATGTATAACTAAAACAAAATCCTTTTAAACATGAAATTCAGAATAATATGGCAAAAAAAAGAAATAATTCCATTTACTTATTAACATGGATATTCTACCAGTCGAATAATCACTTGAAATATCAATAACCACTTTCATAATGATGGAATGCATAATGCCAGACTATCATAACCACGTAGCCAAGGCCTCGTGCCAAGACTAAAAATAATATTTTGTCAAGGCCTTGTGCCAAGAAACTATTTTGTCTCATGAGACCTACCGATGCATCGAGGAGCTATAGCGGGCTCCACCCGTCACTTATTAAGTCCAATGCATTCCTCATATGAACAGGTTTAAACATAACAGAAACATTCGTATTAAAACTAGCATAAGAAATGATAATACATTCTATATACACCATGAATAGTATAAAAATTACACATCCATAGTCAAACATATCACAAAACCTTCAATACAGTATGGAAGTTTTGTATCATAATAAATCAACTTCAAGTAAGATTAAAATCCATCAATGGATGTTGACATAGATGAAATCAAAACTATTTGAGAGAAATATTTCATTTTTTGAAATCATTTAAAAGTCACATATTTATAAAATAAAAAATTTACTTTGAAAATATCCTTATAATCTTGTAAGTTAAGCTTAGATGATTTTATAATGGCGGAAAATAGCCGCACCCGTGGTATATGTTAAAAAAAGACATTCTTACCTTAATTCTGTCGAAAAGGTTAAAAAGGACATTGTTTGGAAAAAGAAGGAAATATTCCTTTATAAACATGTTATAAAAAGTAAAAAAGGGTATAAATTTATTGAACCCATACTCTGTAAAATATTAAGAATGTTTTGAAATAAATTTTTACGAAACATGGATGTGGATGATAAGGAGGTCCTAGTAGATAATTACGTATAAACAACCTCGGATAATGAAGAGATTGTGAAATAAACCCTTACCTTGTACTTTTCCTTGTTTGTGGGTAGGTTAACCTACTTTATAATGGTGATATAATTGTTATTGAATTATATAAGAATCATATACATTAATATTATATCATATATCATATTTTAACATTGCTTTGTTAATAATATCTTAGTATTATCGTCGTTTCGGGTGTTAACTCACTCGTTTTCTTTTATATATTTTGTTACATAATCTGTGTTTGTTATGAATAGGCTGTATCTTATTCATATACAGAATTATATCAAGTCCTTAAAGATTATTTTTAATCATCAAATGATAATTAGACTTGAATGGATATGATGGAGAATGAATCTCATCGCGTTCGTGGAGACGGTAGTCCGTACGTACGCATGAGCGATAATATCAATCCTTTGATATTAAAATAATATATAATTGGATGGTATATCATATATACAAAATCATTATAATGTTATATTTATTATTTACATTAATTACACTTCATTATTATACCCATCAAAATAATAACGTATTGAATAACAATTACACCACGACGTGGAGAGGGTAGGTAGTACGTACGCACGCATGGTGACATATCATTCAAAAGATGGATATAATAATGAATATGGTTTTACCATATTTATAAAAACATCATAGTATATAGAATATACTGGAGTTATTATTTTATAATGGAAATAACAATAAAGAAGAATTTGAAGAACAAAGGAACTTGAAAGAGGGTGGTGAAAACATTATATCTTGTTCGGGTTCTTCCTTTTGATTTGATCAAAAGGGATCATTAGTTTGGATTTATGATCAAACTAAAGCCTCTAGGTTGAAGTGAGAGAAGTTGAGAAAATAATTGGGGAGGGGTTGGCTGATCCAAAAGGATTTGAAGGTGTGAAGAATTGGTTATAATTGGTGTCCTTTTATAAGGGGGAGGAGGGGCTCTTTAGGAAAAACTTTAAGTATTATTTTATAATAAATTCATTTTCGGTTTCTAATGGCTCCAAAGTGGATTATTAAAAGAATAAGGTGGGTATGGGTCTAAATCCATTCAACCAATAGATTTTAAACAGTTTTGGGTCATTATATTAACAATATCATTTAGTTTTAACTCTTAATTAATTAGTTTAATATTTACCATGTCACTTTCTATTTTTATATTATATGGTTAATAAACATACTATACACATCTAATAGACCCCCAAGTGGTCCATTAATGATACACCTATCATGATATACGACATTTGGCCGAGCCTTAGATTTTTAGGAATAGAATATCAATTAATAATATAATATTTGTTTTATAAACTCATTTATGTCAATTTTGACACTAATCAATAAGTGATTTTTGTTAAAGTCTTAAAAACTTTATTAATTCAAATAAAATTAATTTAAGAAATCCTAACATGCAATATTAACCAATTAAATTCTCGAATTTCATCAAAACATTCAAATTATATTTATTTTAACTTTTATAATACTAATTATTTGATTCTTTCATTAATAAGGAAAATACTGAATCATTATTGTGTCATAAATAAATTTAATTATTAAATGTATAAAAATTATAAATAAAATACAATTATGTAGGAAATTTTTTTTATTCTTAATGAATATTTATAATTGAATTTATCTTATGTATAACCCTATATGAAAAATATTTTTGTAATTAAACTTTGATTTTTTCTCTTTTAACTCTTCTTTGAATTAAATAATAATTAATGTCCAAATCTAATCCAAGTGAACCTAAATGATAATATTTTATTCCTATGGTTGTTTTTGGTCGAGATACACTTGTCCAATAGAATTAAGACATGTGTTAAGGTAATATTAATATCATTTTTACCCTTAATTACCCTATTTACTTTTAACCGTGGTAAATAAAAGTAAAAAAGTTACTATTCACCAAAAATTATTTTCATCTCATTGAAGCACATTTTACTCCTTGATATTAACTATGTCTCTCAGATTTTGTAAATTCCACTCACAGAAGCGGTAAAATTATGTTTTATGTGAATTTCCAAATTCTCTTAGGAGGTGGGTTAAAGATGGTGAAAAGTTCAATAAAAATTTCATATATCTAAAATTATATTAAACTAACTCCGATGAATTAAATTGAACTTACATAGGTATTATGTATCTATTTTTACATAAAATAAATTTAAATAAAATAAATAATTATTTAAATAAAAATTTGGTTTTAAACTATAACTCAATGTTTTTCACTATTCATCAGAAATTAAAAGTTTTCAGAAAAATACCAAAAATTTACCGTAAGCTAATTTTGATATTCCAAATTCAATAATGAAGTCTATTTTACCAAATTCAAAACATATAAGTTTCATTTATTAATTTAAAATTAATTCCCGCTGTCAAAACCAAAAGGCGTATTTTTAAGAAATAATAACCACCAAAAGTTTTACACTTTTTATGTCCAATTTCAATGTGAAATTACTTACAATAACCATCATTGTATTAAATGGTAAAAATATAATCTATTTATACTTAGAAACCATTAAAATGTATAATTTAACAATATAAATTATTTTTGTTTAAGAAGTTGTTTTTAGTTAAAATATAGTATTTTTCAGTATTCACCCAAATAAGAAAGTTATCAGAAAAACACAAAAACTTTATTGAAACTAAATTCTTATATCCCGATTCAAAAGAAGAAGTTTATTTTGTCAAATTTAATAAATGAAAGTTTCAAATATTTTATTTAAAAACTCTTCTCCATTAAAAGGCGGTAAAATTGCATTTTTTGAAAAATAATTCTTTTTTCTGAAAGAATGTATGTGGTCTTACATTATATCTAAGAAAATCATAATATGAATTCTAAAATTATAAAGTTCAAAATTCAGTTAATACTATTC
Organism: Viscum album; assembly: GCA_963277665.1. NCBI lineage: Eukaryota > Viridiplantae > Streptophyta > Magnoliopsida > Santalales > Viscaceae > Viscum > Viscum album. Next base: position 1,127,130,398 of record OY728150.1, on the reverse strand, counting down.
ATAACGGCTTTTTAAAGTCTTGTTTAGTAAGTCATGGAGCGCTAGAACTCAGTGTTGCGTGTAGTGCAAATTATTGAATTACTTTGAAGAAATAACGTATTATGAAATCTTGGGGTGTTACATTCTTCCCTCCTTCAATAAATTGCATCCTTGCAATTTTAAATTATTTTTCAAAAATAAAAGGTTGAAAATAGAAAATACCTTTGGGAAAACCCATATAAAAAATTAGGTTAATAAAATTTAGTTTTAATAAGAGGAAAAGGGAAATGGAAGGGTCACCACCAAATTATGATCTCGATTAGGAGAACATTAATGGAAATTAAAGACATATAATTGGAGGAAAAACTAAAATATTTATAGGTAATTATTGAGTTCATCAATCACAAACAAGTTTAAAATTCAGGTCCTTAAATTCATCAATCTATGATGATTTAAAATACCATCGGTTCATCGAAACATATGGTATTAGGATAACCCATTTTTTTTGTTTTAAGATCCCTTCACTAAATTATAAGAATTAATTTCTTCATAGAATAAGAGATGAAGAAAAATATATACTTGATAAGTAAAGTCCCATCCTTTAACTAATTTATACCCTAAACTCATGGTTCACTCTAAAAGATAATAAAACTTAAAAATAATATTCTATTTATCATATTCATATAGGGTTAAAAATTGAATTTATAATTCATCTACCAGAATTTTTTTTAAAAAATACTACCTTATTAAATCCAGGACATCACATTGGAAAGTGGTAGGTGATACACCCTTATCACCCTTCAGTTGTGGTTTCATGTCTCACGGCCTTGCCGGATGTGACGGTTTGCCGCCCGACCTCAGGGTTCTCCTTTTATGGAAATCCAAAAATAATCTCAGACTAGAATTATCCAAAATACCTCTATCCAAACTCAGAGTCCAAAATTTATAAGGAAGTTAAACACAATGAATATCCTTTTTTCCGCTTAATAACATCTGAACACCTTCATCACTTATTCTTTAAAACACGGCAACATCCTAAATTACCATAACACCTTATTGATTACATTCATGATCTATCATTACTTATGGAATACTAGATATACTCCTTCTATCCAAAAATGTTGTAAACTCCAACAATGATGGAATATACAAATCATTAACCAGTTTCAAGGTAATCAAGAATATCCAATATAATTTATCAAAATCAATCATGTATTATTCCAAAATCACTACCTCGTTATCAGAACTATATTATGGTTTATCATTCTCTCAAACATATATTTTCAAAACAATTAACCTACTATTTAGTCACTTTTCATGGTTCCACACAATCTCAAGAACATGATGATATAGAACTGTAGTACAATCCTTATATACTCAATAATTATTATAACCATTACATTGTTGATACAACACTCAAATGACATAATTCTCTAATAACAACATAAGAACATGAATCATTCCTCCTCATCTATGGCAGTATCATAACTTGATTGTTATCCAATAGTATCATTTGGGGAATACTATGATGATTTGGACATCAGTTTGTGTAGTGTCCCAACTCCTTGTAGATGATGCATTGTTCATTTGAAACCTTTTTCTTACCCTTGCAATCATGTAAATGGTGTCCTTTTTCTCCAAACTTATAACAAACTCCCATTACCTTCAGGAAAGTTCCTGGGTGTTTCATCCCATAGTTATCACATATGGAAAAATTCTACTTTTCCCTCTTCCCTTTATCCATCTTTCTCTCTTCCATTCATTTTTTCTCTTGCTTCCCTTCAATGCCATTGGACTCAGAGAATTCATTTTTTCTCTTATTAACACATGATACTATTTCTACATATGTTGAGAATACATGGGAGACTATTTCTATTCTAAATGTTGGCTTAATACCATGAAATATACGATCCTTCTTACTCATTGGATAATATGTATTTCTGGAATTCACATTCCTTATACTGGATGCCATTTCTATACAATCGCATAAGCTAGGCCAGTTTATGAATTGCAATAATTCCAAACTATTAAAATACCTAACGTAGACTAAACAGTTTATGGATATAATCCATAATAAAAATGTTTTTTTTGAGAAAGTATATACTCATAATCTCTTCATAATTATTTGTAAAGAAAATGAGAATTATCCTAAGCATATCCCCTGGGAGTGTCATAACCAAGAGGGAAGCAAGGCCCGTTTTCATGCACCTGTTCTCGTTCAAGTCTAGATCAAAGTGTTGTTGTTGGGTTTTACCCCTAGGTACATATGTTCCAGAGCCGCCTCTACCTACTCATATCCAGACAGGGATGTATTGCTCGGAAAACTCACAAAATCTCTACAATACCAAAATTCTAGGAAGTTCTTCTATACTAATCATCAAAGTCCATATTAGGTATATATGCTCTAATCCATGTTTATCTAAATCTATCTATCAAGGTTTGTACTAAACTTCCTCTAATACCAACTATAACTCCCCACCCCTAGTTACCCAGAGTCGGTGTGTTATTACATAACATTTTCACGATCACAAAAGATCAAGTCTCAAAAGACCGATTAGTTTAGTAGCCTTAAAAACACTAAATACATTCATAAAGTTTACATTACATCATAAAGTGAAAACTACAACAACATATTGTCTCCACACTCATATCCCCTCATAATATCTCCGTAGGTCATTCATAAAATACTTCTTCACATCTTGGAAAAAATAAAACATAGAAAGGGGTGAACTCAAATGCCCAGTAAGGATAACAATATAGAAAAAACTTTCATAAATAATCATAAACATATAAGAAAATGTATAACTAAATCAAAATACTTTTAAACATGAACTTCAACATAATATGGAAAAAATAAAATGAAATAATTCCATTTACTTATTCACATTGATATTCTACTAGTCGAATAATCACATGGAATATCAATAACCACTTTCATAATGATGGAACACATAATACCAGACTATCATAACAACGTAGCCAAGGCCTCTTACCATGAATACAAATACGATTTTTTCAAGTCCTTGTGAAAAGACACTAGTTTGTCTCATGAGACCTACCGATGCATCAAGGAGCTATAGCAGGCTCCACCCGTCACTTATTAAGTCCAATGCATTCCTCATATGAACATGTTTAAACATAACAATAACATTCGTATTAAAAATAGCATACGAAATGTCAACACTTTCTCCATAAACCATGAATGGTATAAAAATAATACATCCAAAGTCAAACATATCACAAGAACTTTAATACAATATGGATGTTTTGTATCATAATAAATCAACTTCAAATAAGCTTAAAATCTGTCAAAGGATATTGACATAGATGAAATCAAAACTATTTTAGAGAAATATCTCTTTTTTTAATCGTTAAAAAGTAAAATAATTATAAAATAAAACAATTACATTGAATATATCTATGTAATCATTTAAGGGAAGCTTTGAAGATTTTATAATGTCCGAAAATAGCCGCACTCACCGTATAAGTTAAAAAAATACATTCCTAACTTAATTCTGTCGAAAAGTTTTAAAAGGACCTTATTTGGAAAACGATGGAATGATTCCTTTATAAACTTAATATAAAAAGTAAAACAAGGGTATAAATTTCTTTAACCCATATTCTGTAAAATAGTAAGAATGTTTTGAAATACATTTTTAAGAAACATGGATGTGGATGACAAAGAGGTCCCAGTAGATAATTACGTATAAACAACCTCAGATAATGAAGAGATTGTGAAAAAAACCATACCTTGTACTTTTCATTGGTTGGGGGTAGTTTAACCTCATGTATAATAGTGAAATAATTTTTATTAAATTATAAAATACTCATAAATGTTAATATGAAATCATATATGATCTTTTAACATTTCTTTGTTAATAATATCTTAGTATTATCGTCATTTCGGGTTTTAACTTACTCGTTTTCTTTTATATGTTTTGTTACATAAGACGTGTTTGTTATGAATAGGTTGTGTCTTATTCATATCCAGAATGATATCAAGTCCTTAATCATTATTTTTTATCATCAAATGAGAATTAGACTTGAATGGACATGATGGACAATGAATCTCATCGCGTTCGTGGAAACGGTAGTCCGTACGTACGCACGAGCGATAATATAATTATTTTGATATTAAAATAATATATAAATGGATGGGATATCATATATACAGAATAATTATAAAGTTATATTTATTATTTACATGAATTACACATCATTATTATACCCATCCAAATAATACTGTATTGAATATCAATTACACCACGACGTGGAGACGGTAGGTCGTACGTACGCACATATGGTGACATGTCATTCAAAGGATGGATAGAATACTGAATATGGTTGTACCATATTTATAATAACATCATAGTATATATAAGATACTGGAGTTATTAATTTATAATGGAAATAAAAAATAAATAAAATGTTGAAGATGAAAGGAACGTGAAAGAGGGTGGTGAAAACATTACCTCCTCTTCGGGTTCTTCCTTTTGATTTGATCAAAAGGGCTCCTTAGGTTGGATTTCTGATCAAAATAAGGCATCCAGGTTTAATTGAGGGAAGCTGAGAGAATAATAGGGCAGGGTTTGGCCGAACCAAAAGGCTTTTATGGTATGAATAATTGGTTATAAGTGGTGACATTTTATAAGGGGGAGGAGGGGCTCTTTAGGAAAGACTTAAAGTATTATTTTATAATAAATTCATATTCAGTTTCTAATGGATCCAAAGTGTATTATTAAAATTCTAAGGTGGGTATGGGTTGAAATCATTTCAACCAATAGATTTTAGATAGGTTTGGGTCATTATATTAACCTTATCTTTTAGTTTTAAATCTTAGTTAATTAGTTTGACATTTATCAGGCCACATTGTATTTTTATATTACATAGTTAATAAAAATACTATATACATCCAAACGACCCCCAAGTGGTCCATTAATGATACACCTATAATAATATAAGTCTTTTGGCTGAAACTTAGATTTTTAAGAATATAATATCAATTAATAATAAAATATTTGATTTATAAACTCATTTATGTCAATTTTGACACTATTCAATAACTTATTTTTGTTAAAGTCTTAACAGCTTTATTAATTCGAATAAAATTAATTTTAGAAATCCTAACATGTAATATTAACCAATAAAATTCGTTTATGTCATCAAAAAGGTAAAATTATATTTATTTTAACTTTTATAATACCAATTATTTGATTTCTTCATTAATAAGGAAAATATTCCATCATTATTGTGTGATGCATAAATTTAATTATTAAATTTCTAAAAAATATAAATAATATTACATTATTTATGAAATATTTTTATCTTTCTATGGAATATTTATAATCGAATTTATCTTATGTATAACCCTATATTAAAAAAAATTAGTAATTAAACTTTGATTTTATCTCTTTTAACTCTTCTTTGAATTAAATAATAATTAATGTACTAATCTAATTAAAGTGGACCTAAATGATAATATTTTGTTCCTAAGGTTGTCTTTGGTCGAGATACACTTGTTTAATAGAATTTGGACATGTGTTAGGGTAATATTAATATCATTTTTACCCTTAATTAACCTATTTACTTTTAACCGTGGTAAATAAAAGTAAAAAGTTATTATTCACCAAAAAACATTCATCTTATTGAACCACATTTTACTCCTTGAGATGAACCATATCTCTAGGATTTTAGAAATTCTACTCAGAGAAGCGGTAAAATTATGTTTTATGTGAATTTCCAAATTCTCCTAGGAGGTGGGTTAAAGATGGTGAAAAGTTCAATAAAATTTTTATATATCTAAAATTATTTTAAAATGACTCCAATTAATTACATTGAACTTATATTTGTATTATATATCTATTTTTACATAAAATAAATTTAAATAAAATAAATAATTATTTAAATAAAAATTCTATTTTAAACTATAACTTAGTGTTTTTCACTATTCATCAAAAATTAAAAGTTTTCAGAAAAATACCAAAAATTTACCCCAATCTAATTTTTATATTCTGAATTAAATAATGAAATATATTTAACCAAATTAAAAACATAGAATTTACAATTATTAATTTAAAAATATTTCCCGTTGTGAAAAACAACAGGCGTATTTTTAAGAAATAATAACTACCAAGAGTTTGGCACTTTTTTATGTCCAATTTTAAAGGGAAATTACTTAAAATAACCACCATTGGTTTAAATGGTAAAAATAAAATCTATTTATACTTCCAAACCCTTAAAATGTATAATTTAACAATATAAATTATTTTGATTTAAAAATTTGTTTTCAGTTAAAATATAGTATTTCTCACTATTCACCCAAATATGAAAGTTATCAGAAAAACACCAAAACATTGTTGAAACTAAATTATTATATCCTGATTATAAAGAAGAAGATTATTTTGTCAAATTTAATCGATAAAAGTTTCAAATATTGGATTTAAAAAGGATTTTACGTTAAAAGGCTGTAAAATATCATTTTTTGAAAAAATACTTCTTTTATCTGAAAAATGTATGTGTTATTACATTATTTATAAGCAACTCCTGAAATGGATTATAAAATTATAAAGTTCAAAATTTAGTTAATACTATTCATAACTGCTTTTGAATGTCTTGTTTGGTAAGTCATGGTGTGCTAAAACTCGGTGTTGCATGTAGTGAAAATTATTGAATTACTTTTAAGAAATAACATACTATGGGGTGTTAAATTATCTGAGTTTCAAATCCTTTTGTTCTTCCTATTTTTATTCATTCATCCATAACCCTATCTCAATTTTCTATGAGAACACTACAAAATTTTGGAGAATCTTCCAAACCTCTTTCTCCTTCTTAGATTTGTTGGTTCCGGTTGATTCTTTGTGTAGATCCATGGAGAGTTCTCCTCTATTCACCATTTTTTCATTCCATTACTCTTTGGATATCCACTATAGTGGTGAAATTTTGGTTTGGTTTCCAGTTGGGTAGTTTTTTTTCATATCCCATTAAATAGTTTTTGTTGATTCGTGGGTTTTAAATGTGGTTGTGGTTTGTGGGTGTTCCTTCATCTACTTACTGTTCACAATGAACTGTAAATTATTTTTTAGGTAGGGAATCCATCATTTATCAATTTTTTTGTATCATATATGAGGTTTTTATTCTTTTGTATCTATATGGGTGGTTTTCTATAGCCTAATCATGATAAATTAATTGGTTAATTGAAATTTAAGGGTAATGGAGAATGATTCGCATGCATTTACATCACAAATATTATTATATTGTATTTGTATGGATTTAATTACCTATTGAAAATTATGGCCATTGGGGAATTTTTTTCATTGAACTAACATTACTTGTGGAAGCTTTTCTTTTTTTGATTATTTGGAAAGACTTTAAATATATAAAAAATTGCTAACCTATAATTTCTTGGCTATTAAAATGGTTTTTGTGGGATTATGGAAGTTGTGATAACGCACCCAAAATAATGTGAAATATGATAAAATCTTGTTTGATAAATTAGTAAAATGATATTTGAAGTTTTATGGTTTTTTTGGTCATGCTTTTGTGGAGGCGAGGTGATTAATTTTTTAACCAATCTCTTAGGGTGGGAGTTGATTGTTGGTTTGGCCATGATTTTGGGGAATATATGATATGGTTTGTTTAGAAGTGCCTTTTGGGTGGATAGGTGATGGTTTATTTTTCCATTATTTTGGTCATATGTGGTGATTGTATATTTGGCCATAATTTTTGGGTGGTGAGGTGATGCATAGTTTTTCCATTATTTTGGGGTGGTGAGTCAATGGTTTGATGGGGATGATGATATTATTGGGATAAATTTTTCTTGTTCTAGATATGCAGGAAGTTATGGAATAATTGTTTAGTAGTGACTGAAATGGATAAGGTTTCTTTTGTGTAATGGGACTGAAATGGTTAATGAACTACTAATAATGTGTCATTTGGTCCACTCTTCTCAATGCTTAATAGTGAAATTAATGGGTTAGATAATTTTATTAGTTAGAAATAAAAAATGTCCCATGTGGTTTTTGTGTTGTTGTGTATTTAAAGGTGGTTGTGAAAATGGAGATTTTTTGAGTTGGTTATTTCATTAATGTGAACCCATTGGTTGGGATTATGTGTGTATATTTATGTATACTATTATATTATATGTTATTTCTATATGCACACCAACCTCACTAAGCACTATTTGTTGACACCATATATTCACACAGGGGTATTTTTTCGAACATCCCAATGAGGTGGATGGATTTATGGCTACCCAATATTTTCTAATATCTCTTCTAGGTGAGTATTCAAACATAGGCTATGATGGCCATACATTTGTTGGTCCAACATATGATGGACTATGTACATTTGGGAATGATGTTATGTAGTTGTGATGCTGGGTGGTGGCCCAGGTATGTTCGATCATGATGTGATGTGATCGTGTTGTGGAGAGATGACCTAGGTGTCTCTAGAAGTTCTGTGATGGAACTTGTTGTGTGACGATGTAATATATTATTAGTAAGATATAGAAGTTACTTGACATATTTTGGAGGGTTTTGGGAGGGGAAAACAATAAGAAAGAGGTGTGTGGTTCCATTTATTTATATTCTTCTTATTATGTTATTATTATCTTTTTCGTTATTGGGTGATAATTCTTTGTTGGTGAAGGGATGGATAGTTGACGTGTTTAGGTGTTGTTGGTTCTTATATTTTCTCATGGGTGCATCAGTATTCTTTGTTCCCATGTGCATGAGAGAATTTAGTTTTCTCACTGAGTATACATGAAGGCTCACCCTATGTATATAAAATGAATTTCAGGTTACTAAGAGAACTATATGGATCATGTTGGAGGTTACTAGCTTAGACCTTTGGACATTTTTTTGCATTGATGCTCTGGTTATTCTTTTAGGTATTTATATTTGGAGACTATTATCTGTACTTATTTTATTTAAAAATGCATTTTTGAATGGTTTTGGATTATTTTAATGTTTTTTGATGGATTTTTGTTTTTGTATTATTCATCTTATCTATCAATCCTACATGATTATAGAATGAAATTACTCCTATTTCATGAGATTATTGGACCCTCATTTCTAGTCGCAAACTTGAGCCCTACTAGACATAGGACTCATGTGTCATTATATATCTCCCTTAATAGTGGTATCCTTTCTAAGAAGGGATAGTGAAATTATGGGTTACATGGAACAAAATTATCAAACCCTTCCTAATGAGCATGATAGGAAGACATTGGATAGACCCCCATGATAGAAGTAGAACTATGATCTGTGGTCTCCCAGGAATCATCAGGGAAGCCACCATAGAGGTTGTATAGATAGAAGAGCATGGAAATATATAGAGGGAGGATCTACTGGTGGAAATAGATATTATAATCTATATCCACCACCATTAGTCAGTGGCCCACGCCAGGCTTAAAGAGCTGGAGGTCAAGGCTATAACATCCCAAACCAACTGACTTTTTAATCAATCATCAGACCGGTGGTAAAATGGCCTCAAAGGCACCACCACGTACGCTAGAGGCTACCAACTAGAATCATGGGTCTAATGTTAGTGTGGTGGGAATACTATAGTAATATTATCAAAGTATCACGTCGATATAACAATAAAAAATAATTGAAGGAAAAAACCATTATCCGTAATAATAAATGAAAAAATAGTGAAAGAGAAATAAAATGCCAGGATAAAATTTTCCACAACCTATAACATACATCTACACATTTATGCCCATATTATGCAATAATTATTAAGTATAAAAAATAAAAAATAGGTATTGAAGTAAAATAAATGGATTTATAAAAGAACAAAAATCCTTAAGGGGGATCTCCATGAGTATCTTGAGTACTAGCTCAGCCTTCTGCACAAAAGATCTCACATACAATGCAAAAAACAAATAGTAATCTGATGTACATGCGAACATGATCTTTACTTGTGTGAAATGGAATCCCAATAAAGGAGTGATATTTACTCAATAGGCCACCAATAACGTTGTCTAATGAAAAAACCATTCCATGAATTTAAAATACAGCAGTGTGTAAATACGTGGTAAATTTAAAGTAATAAATAAAAAACATATTATTACATGTTCCTTATAGTTACCCAACAGAAAATACATGCTCCAGCCTAATAAACTTTTCACTAAACCAATTTATACATATAAAAATATGTAATATTGGTGTAACATATGGTTCATCATAATATAGGTATCAAGATAGGATTTAACCCAAGTATGTGATTTTCTTGGAGAACACATCAATAGAGTATCAGATATATATCATAGAATTTAATGTAAAAGTTATTAAAATTTAATAATAGGAAACCTGGTCCAATAAAAGGATTTCTTAAAAAGAATCCATAGTATGACTCTAAGAGAACTATAAACACCCAACATCAAATGATTCCATCCAAGACAATCCATTAATGGAATCCCATGTATCACTCCCAACATGGTGTGAAAACAAACCCTCTGATTCATTCTCTGGTATGTAATAATGGGGATTGAGAACCAATCATGGCCTGGTATAACCATATATCCATTGATCTCATCCATAGTGCCTCCCATATGGAACCAATATCACATATAAGTTGGTGGATAATCCATACAATGATCATGTCTATGGCATACTAAGTATCTCTCAAGGTGTATCACAACACAAGTAACATATGCGACCATCCTAAGCATTCCAAAAATATGAAACACAAGTATTACCCAAGGTATATATAATATTTAATAGCCTATGAGCCCATCAAAATTATTACATAAATATAACCAAGGTATAACTCAAGGCATATCAAAATTCATTTAATCATTAAAACATCAATTAAAAATTATGGTCATGTCCTTAAGCAGGACTCATAATAATTCAAATATAAAATAATGAAGTGGTTCATTTACATAGTCACTCTGCACTATAATTAATGTATAAATTATATTACCATAACCATTTTCAATTTCATTTAATTAATAATAAAGGTCATGTTCTAAACCATTTCATGCACAATTTTCAACTTTATTTACTAGCTCAAGGATAAATTATCCATTATCTAAACATTATGTGCAATGGTCTTTCAAAAACAATTAGAATTTAATTAACCCATTATTATTTTATAGGATAACGCACCTCAACAAGGGGTTTTATTAGAAATGAATTGATTAATTAATGCATTCAAGGATCACACCCATTAAGGGTAGTTTAAACATGAGATCCATTACCATAAAAATGATAATTTAAATATACATGGGATACTAAAATTATAGCATTTGGTTCTACAAATTATGTTTTACATTTATGAGTTAGTGTGCAGAAGTACTGGCATGTGGAACAATGACATAATTTATAAAATATGATACTTTGAGGGAAAATCTATACACAATCTACCTTATTTCATGGACACTCTACTTGTCCAATATAAATCTTTATTTGGACCGGTTTTAGAGAAATAGAAAAATAGAAAAATTCCCAAAAAATTGAGAGAATTATCTCCCATGAATATAGTTTATTAGATGGAGATAGAGAAATAGAAAATAAGGAATATGAGTCAAAGACACACCGATGGATATCTAACGTACCTGATGGGGCTTAAAACAGATACTAGATTGGGGAGATAATACTATAACTAAGAAGAGGAGGAGAGAAAAAATGAAGGGATGTTGCATGTGAATAATTGGATAAGAGAAAAGAGTTGAAAATAAACAATGATCTAAGGAAATTTAGGAGATATCAACACTTTAAAGGGGGCACATGTTTTGGTTACATGGTTAGAAAATATCGTGCACCATCCATCCATCGGATACATCCTAGGAAGGGGGGTCACATAGTTCATGGAAACTTTTTGGAAATGATACACAAACCATGTGTTTATCCTCTATCAAACCCCAAAAATTATAGGAAAAATCATGTAGCTTGGTGCACATGGTTATAAAAAATGTTGTCATGCCCAGGGCCCCTCTGAACTGGTCGCATGATTTCTTCTGGAGGACCACACAGTTTAAAAAAAAACAATGTTCCCCTATCATCCTTCTCTCGATTTGAGTATTCAGGGTTTTATTCCCTTAAAACATGACAATATAGTTGAGTCACCTATCAATCCTTAAAACAACTCTAGAAAAACACATTTATGTGTACAAACTCCCCAAAATCCATTCTAAAGATCATTTAAAATAATGGCACACCCACAAAATAGAAAAATTGAAATTCTCATGTAATTTTAAAACATTTCAAAACATAAAATGTTTCAGTTTAATCACTTTAAAATAGATCATCCACAATAATCCTAGGATAAAAAATAAAAATGGAAACCAACCTACTCGGGTCATGAATTTTAATCCAAATAGTTGTGTTCCATTTCTAACTTCCCTATGCACCTCCATGTATCATATGAGTGTATGGTATATGATCCATAGAAACCTAAGCTACCATTAATACATAAAATTAAAACATAGAAATGATACATTACCAAACCCATAAAACTAGAGACACTACCATCAAATCATCTCTTAAATCACCAGTCTTATAGAACTCCAAACTATAGGTTCTAGATTTTAAATGTCAATTCCCTATTATGGTATCTCCACCATAAAAATTTCCTATCAAATAATTCCCTAAGATTTATAACTATGATAATGGTGTGAGTTTTTTAACTTGGCGACCCAAACCCATATGAGGACATAATATGCTCCAAATTTTATTGAAATAGTTTGAATTCGATCTACCAAGACAAAAATGGTTGTGAAGTCATTCATTAAAAGTTATTTCTTACAATTACATAAGACTTATTCCAACCTGATGGTGTGCCTAAAGTGATAACTCACTGACCAATTTTATCTCATCAAGAGTAATAAATTCAAGCCACTACTGACCATCTATTCAAAAAAAATGTTTTCGTTAGATTTTATGTGTATCACGAATTGAACGCAAACACCTTCTCCCAAGGGAAATCACTTTTTCTTTGAGTTCATATGATAAATAACATACCCAACTTATAATGATCTATAACTCCAGTAATTTGCTTAAGTTTTCATTCCACATCTTGAACAAAGGTGTATACTTGATCTAGTACACTTGAATTATCACAAAAAAGAAATCACATCTGAAACTGACTGATGACTAGGGTGACCTTTGAATTATAAACAAGGGTCCAAGGAGATTTTCCATAGAGCTTTTCAAAGGTAGTCTATACAATAGTTCTTACAAGTGAGATGTTGGTGCATATCCAAAATCAATGAATAACTAATACTCTCTGAGCCAAATGGTGTGTGATTCAAAGGACTAGTTGGTGTCCATGAGTCCATCCATGTATTCCTAGATTGAAATACAGGTGTCACATAGGAAAACCAAACCCCTTAACATACCATGATTTAGGATAAAAATTCCCATGAAGTATTTTTATTAGATCCAATGGGTATTATAATTTACCATGACATAAAAAAAATGCTTTGAGCTCAGTGTACCCATGAAATTTTCAAGATAGGGGGCATGGTCATATTTAAATGAATATTACACTAAGAGGATTTTAATGATTTACAAAGAGAACATGACACACCCTCACTGCATCAAAATGAAGTGCTCGATACAATCCAAACCAACCATATCCAACAATGAAAAGTGAAGGACAGTTGAACCACCATAGTTCAACTTCCTTAAAAGGTATAAATGAATACCACATATGCATATCCATTACATGAACATTATGAATTTACTACCTTTCACAACTCATGATCACTGAAGAACAAGAACCAAAGTTCATCCCTGACTAACTATGTTTCCAAATGGATTCATAAACTGCCAAAAATTCCATTATTGTGTTTCCATGTAGGCACTGATGCATTCCCAACTTACCAACCACATGGGTATTCAAAAGTATTACAGAACATTTTCAAATAGTACTCATTTTTTGTGTTCCTTCTTCTAGGAATAGAGCATTTTATGATAATTTACATGACTCTCCCCACATTAGGATTGTGTTAGTCACTGTTTTTATAAAAAGGTAACAAATCCGATGACACACACTCCATCAACCACTAACTGTGGTTCCTAGTGGTGGATGACATGATTTAGTAAGCGATAAACCCAGAGAGAAAGAAACTAGAAACATAAAAGAGTTCTAGTTATGATTTTATTCATATTTACGTGTGACACTCCTCCCAAGTTACATCCACATGCACCATATCACTAGGCACAAAGGACAAAACAAACACGATCAAAATTTAAAAACATAAAATCCTCTTTGAAAAGTCATCCCAAGTATGGGGTAGAGTCATATTTCCTTTTAACATCCAATTCAATCCACCTCGGTGATTAATGGAGATCAAAGATAAATATCTCAAGGTTTAAATTATTACCATCAAACATATATGATTCATTTGATATTTTTAGTAACTTAATAGGTACCACCTATATCAACACATACTAACCTGATATATCACAAGAAAACAGAACATAATTTATAATACCCATAGGTTATCCATCCCTATACATCATAGTATTTGATATATCATAATAATATTTAATCCCTGGGTCATATTACTCTTCTAAAACTATAAAATAAGTTAACGATGTCCCATGTAGTCCAATATTGGATAGGAAGAATAATAATAATAAAAAAAAGGATTATGTGACCTCTAAAGCGATCAACTGTGACCTATGAACATTAACCCACAGAATTGGATTATTTCAGGATAATCTCACCTATAACAAGGGATAAAAAACCAAAAAAACGCCCATCAAAAAAAGGTGTGGTTTTAAAATAAAATTCCACCCCAGGGAAATAGATCCCAAATAGTACCACAAGTCAAAAATGATTCAAAAACATATATAATGGTTTTTAAGTTATAAGGGTGCTTCCCACCTTGGTCTAGTTCCTTCCAAATAAATGATGTTTCAAAACAATATATAGTGAATTATAAGAATATGTCACTAGTCTCTACAACCTATCCTTTAGGTTTAAGCTAGAAAATATGGGGCCTATAGCAGACTTTCACATACCCATTTCAAGGAAGAACTCAAAGAAATGTTTAAACAAGCCTTACAATAGGTTTATGCAATAAAAACCACTGTGGTTTCATTTTTATAAAAATTACATTATTTCAAATTCCATTCTTAGTCATTTGAAGGTTAAAATTAATCGACAAGTACCATTTGTAAGGAAAACCACAGCAATCAAAATTATTTGGCTAATTCCATAAGGCACACATACTAGTTTTATTAAATTCCACTAAAACACTCATAATTAAATAAAATACATTAATACTTATAAAATTATCACATAATATCTATTTTAAACATTATTTATTTTTTCATAAGTCTCTCATTGTTTGGGAGTTGTTATAGAAAATGGAAATTCCAATCTATAGATGAAAAAACCCTTTAGGTTTTCATTGATATTTTGAATAACTAACACCTCCTAAAAGTATTTCTCAAAAGAAAAAATAATAATTTTATTAATTAAGAAGAGGAAAGGTCAAGTAAGATGCCACCATACACTTATATGTGAAACTGTATAAATGGTTATAGATACTTTAAATGACAATCCCTATATAATGTAAACATACCCCCATGGGGATTGGTATTTGGTAATTTCAAAATAATGGTGTCCTATGAGGGTCCCACAGAGAAATAATATCAGCGACCTACAAGGGTCCCATCAATAAAGTGATATCAAATTTTAAAACATGATTAATTGGTAAACTCATAAGAAAAATTTACCATGTAACATACTTTGGTCCAGTTGTTCATTTTTGAGATTATCCATACGGGTCTCCACACTCAAGAAAAAGAATTACATGCCTTTAAAAGGCATCCAATTCAATTGAAAGTCAAAATTTAATATCTTTTATGTTTATACAACATTCATTAGGTATATAAAGATCATAAACAATGATTAGATTATATAGGTCTACATTTTAAAAATTAAAAATTTCCCATAAACTCTATAGATTTAAAATTGACTCTCATTTAATCACAACCAATACTGTTTTAGAACTTGAGGCTAATGGTCCCAGACTAAAACATGCCCTAATTGGTTATTTAAGGATCTATAATCAATCTATGTGTGAAAACCCCATTTAGGATGGGATGAAACTTTAATAATAGATTTTATATCACAATTATAAAAATGTATTCTATCACAAGAACTAGATAACTGTAAACATGATAATAATCAATAAAATGGAAAAAAACATAGAAATGCACTA
Organism: Viscum album; assembly: GCA_963277665.1. Lineage (NCBI taxonomy): Eukaryota > Viridiplantae > Streptophyta > Magnoliopsida > Santalales > Viscaceae > Viscum > Viscum album. The sequence goes on along the minus strand of OY728150.1, from coordinate 1,127,114,233 downwards.
AATAAGTAGACAAACAACCAGAAAAGGTACACAGTTAAGCATGTTAATCATTACAATAAAATCACATAAGAATGTTTAATAATAAAACATACTAAATAAATTACATATCATGTTATTCAGATAAACATGCTAATGAAATACCTAATAGGGTATAAAAATAATCGTGTTACTAAAATAGAAAAAATGTTAAATTACATGAATTCTAGTATACACACAAGACACATCAGAAAATATCATGTTTCCTAGAAATTAAATCTACATGGTATATAAATATGAATGTAATATGAATTTCTATGTTCCAAGGTTGATGCATGTAATTCTACTTCCTAACTATATCAGAAAAAGGGTGAAATACTGTAAATATCACAAATATTTAAGAAGAAAAAGTTTCCCTAGTCACTCGACTTGAAATCATAACTGACTATAACAATGAATATGAAGAACAAAAATCTCATCAATGACCACATGGTATTTTCCATATATGTGTCTTGATCAATATTGGAAATATATTTTTTCTTAGTAATGAAACCTTCCATCTATCTAGTCTATCAATACGAAAATATTAATACAAATGATTACAGGCTAAAATACCAATTTGTAACGTCTGGACTCGAATGAATATTTATCCAGTAGTCAGAATGGTTACCAAATGGACTCAAACTATCCTTCTCATAATATAAAGTATTCCAACTAGAATCTAGGGTCCAATGGTGGTTTGGTGGAGAGACTCTACCATCATTATCAGAGTGGAAATGTGTTATAATAATAATAATAAATAATCAATATAAAGCATTAGAAGTAGTAGTAACAAATGAAAAAAAATGAAATATAAATACAAAATTTAAATAAAAGTGGCCACATCCAATAATATAATGCTTCCAATGCATGTCCATATGATTAAATAATTGATAAATGGTAAAAACATTAACTAGGAAATACATTATAATACATGTATTATGAAAAGAATAAAAAATTTATAAGGTGATCTCTAAATTAATCATGAGTATTAGCTCTATCTTGTTCTACTTAGATTCCATGTACAATTTACAACAAAAACAATAATCCAATGGACCTACAAACATGAGGTCTGCTTAGGTACCCCAGTCTAATGATGACTTGAGCAGCGTGTGATATATACTCATTAAGACACCACAAATAGTGTGTAAATCCTATCAAATTGCATTAATAAAAATATAGTAATCTTAAAGTACATGTTAATTATAACGTAATAGAAAAATTCTAGTTTGGGTTCCTCTTGGTTACCCAAACGACGGTATTAAATTCATCCGAAGTCATATATCACTGAACCAAGGTATACCTATACAGATATGTAATATGGGAGTAATATATGGTTCATCATAGAACAAACATCAATATAAGACTAAAACAATGAATATTATTTAGTTTGGAGGATGTACCATTGAAGTATAATTTATACTTCTTATCCTATTATGTAAAAGTCATCATTAAAATTTAATAAGAGGTTTCTCGATCCTATATAAGGGGATGAAAAAAAGAATCCCATGTATCACTCTAGGGGAACTATAAATACACCACTCCATAAGTGTTTATAAAAGTAAATATATAAAAAAATACAAAGTATCCCTCATATAATGGTGTAAAAACAAACCCTCTGAGTGAATCCTTAGTATCTCACATAGGGGACCAAGTATCACATATTGTCTACTGTAACTATCATTCCACCAAGCCCATCCATGATGTCTCCCCTAGAAAAATGGTATATCTAATAAGTAGTTAGAGAGTTTTCATGATGATCCCATATATGGAATACTTTGTAAAGACCCGTAAAATTCAAGGGAAATTTTTTCTTAATTTTCTTTGAAATTTTACAAGAGCGCGGTTTCAGACGGCACCTGATTCCGAGGCCCGGAGTGCCCGGAATCAATTTCCGAAGTTTGGCTCGGGTACGTTCAGTGAACGAACGAGCGGGAATTTCTAACTTTTGATCCGGTGCTCGGAATTGAAATCTGAGGACACCGATGAACTCGCAGCGCCGATATTCGCTTAAGGAGACCTTTTCCGAAGTTGCGTTTATTGCGGGATGAAAGTTAGTTTTTGGGAGAATTATAAAAAGTTGAATAAAAATGTGGAACACTTTTTATTTTACTTTTGTTAGTTAACTTCTCCCAAAGGGAGTTAAAGGTGGGACCCACATCCACTTAACCTTCCTTGGGAGGATTAAGTGTGGTGGGGCCCACACGAAACCCAACTTTTCAACTTCTCTCAAAACTCTCTTTAACCCCACTTTAAATGTTTTGACAACTTAGCTTATTAATTAGGTTCAGTTGTTTAAGCTTTTTCAAACCTTTGAAATTCAAAAAGGTTTGGTTCGGTTAATAAAATAAGCTCTTAGCTTATTTTATTTGGTTATAATTGTTTATCCATCTTGAGAGAGCATTTTGGGATCTTCTCCTTCTTCTTCAAACTTTGACGAAGAACGCTCAAGCTTTGACGGAGAACGCCGCTCCTCTCTTCTTCGTCTTCCGTGTCAACGAAAGGGAACATCGCTTCCTCCTCGGACTTCCTTCGTCGGCATACGAAGATTCGCCAACGACATACCTCTTCGGACGTACCTCTTCGTCATCGGATTTGACGAACGTTTACCACGACGCCCGACCTCCGCGACGTTGTCTTCCGTGGGTCGTTGACAATCTTCGAACTTGAACCCAAGGTAGGGGTTGTTGTTGATTATTTATTTATTTATTTATTCTTGATCGTGGTTCTAGAATGACTAACGTGAGGATATTGGATATTTAAATATGTGTTATTGTTTAACGTGAGGGGGGCCGGACTGCATGAACACGGCCGAACCCCCTCCTTTGTTCTTGATAATTTATCCTGCGGTTGAAACAAGATGGCGTGGTGCCGTCGCACCACGCGGATATTCGCACGATTATATTGTGCGGCGTCGTCGCGCCGCGCCGTGGAAGGATCATCAAGAACGCGACGCCGTCGCGCCGCGTCGAAGGGAATGAAAGGCACGGCGGAGGGGAGCGATGCCGTCGCACCGCGCCGGACGACGAACACCGCGGCCGGTTCCGGGCCGTGGCGGAACGGGAAGACCGGCGGCCGGGCTGCCGGCGTCGGAAGCCGAAAAAGGGGACTGGTTGCCGGTCCCCTTGGAGAAAAACTGGCCGGCCAGCGCTCAAAATACCCCCCCCCCCCATTTAATTGGGGGGGCGGTTTCCTTGAGGGGGGGGCAGGCGGCCCCCACGAGGGGGGGGGGGGTTCCAAAGGCGCGGCTAAAAGCCGCGCCGCCAATCCGATGAAGCGGGGGCCCTGCCCCCCGCGTGCTGCATCCATGCGGCGCCAGGCCGCCGTGCCGCCGCGCCGCCGGCCGGCCGGGCGGGCCGGGTCGGACCCGGGTCGGGTCGACCCGGTTCGGGCCGACCAAGGGGGGGTCGGGCCGGGTCGGCCCGGACCCGGAACCCCGTTTTCGAGACGGATTCGGTCTTTTGGCCATAACTTGAGCCACGGATCTCCGATTGACGAACCTTCTATGGCAACGCGATCGTTGGATCGAGACGGTCGTTTCGGTATATCGCACTCAAAGTTTTGGAATACTTTGAGTTCGGCCGGGTTGGTTCGTTCACGAAACCAACCGGGCCTTCGGAGCGGAAATGCTCATATCTTGAGCTACGGACGTCCGATTGACGTGCCGTCAGCTTTGTTGTGTTCCTCTTAGTGAGACGGATCTTTTGGCATACTTCGCCTGAGGTTTGGACGCAGGTGGAGTACGGTCGGGTTGGTTTTTCCTAAAAAACCAACCGGGCCCCGGGAACGAAAATGCCAATAACTCTCAGACCGGGCGTCCGATCGACGCGCCGTCTGTTGCGTTGAGTTCCTATTGACGATACGGAACTTTTGGATACATCAACTCTGGACTTTGTGACAGTTGATGTATCAGCCTCTCGGCTCGTGGAGCGGATCCTCCTGTACGAGCTTGCTGTGTGCGGGAACCCTAGTGCTGGATGCGACTGTGACTGCTACTACTACTGCTTCTACTGCTACTGTGACTGCGACGACGACAGTACAGAGATCCTGTGTGGATTCGACGTCGACGACTACAACTCTCAGCGATCCTACGTGGATCAGTGCTACAGGTCCTGTGTGGGCCCGATCCTGTGTGGGTCCGATCCTGTGTGGGTCTTTGCGCTCAGCGGTCCTGTGTGAACCAGCGCCTACAGGTCCTATGTGGGCCCGATCTTGTGTGGGTCCTTTGCGGGGGTTAGTTACCTATCGATCCTTCGTGGGTCCGACGACTTAGATGGATCAGAGATCACCTTTATCGTCTTTCGAAGAAGTATACCTGTGTGAGGTGAATCCTGTTGTTTTCCTGTGTGGATTGTGTTGTGCTATCCTGTGTGGATTTCGTTTTGCATTCCTGTGTGGAATACGTTTACTTTCCTGTGTGGACTGAGTTGTACTTGGGCTCGGAGGTTGGAGCGTATTTGAAATTGATGACTTAGGTATATGTATGGGCATATACCTAAGCAGTGTCGGTTGTTACTTCGTGATTGTACCTTTCTTTGTGGTTTATCCTTTGTGGATTTGAGAGACCTTCAGGGGTCTCGGGGACCCTACTGAGTAGCTTATACTCACCCCTGCACTGGCTTTGCCCGCACTACGTTGTGTTGGTTGCAGACGACGAACAGTGTTGATCTTAGCTGAGGATTGCAGAGCAGGACGGTACCTGGAGGTGGACCACTGGGCGGAACGTGCTCGGAGCGGACGGCGGGGACCCGTGGAGCAGTGGAGCTATCTATACCCACCCTTCAGGTGGGATTTCCAGTGGACAGCTCGGTGTAGCAGTTTTTACTTTACAGTTGTTGTTTTCCCTTTCGAGTTGTACTTTACTTTCAGTTTGGGTTTGTATACTGGCTCGTTTACTTTTCCGCACTTTCAGTTGTACTCTGCTTTTGCTTAGTGTTTACTTTCCGCTTGCTTACTCTGTGGTGTTTGTTTACTTTACAAAGGCAATGCCTTCCCTTTTTACCGGGATTTACGCCTTGGTGCTAGTCGCCAGCCCCTGGCCTATGGAAGGCAGGCATGGGGTAGTCACGACACGGACCCCGAGGGCGGGTCGTGACAAATTGGTATCAAAGGAGTTCGATTCTACCGCGAACTCTGATCTTTTCTATGTGAAGCAATAATGTTTAGCGTATTGAGTGTGGTTATCAGTCCAGGGAGTCCAGTGTTGGTGCGGTGGCCGACGTATCCGTACACCAGGACCCTGACTTCTGATTTCCGACTTAATGCACGAAAACATTTATTGCGTGTGTGTTTCAAAGTTTTCTTTGTGATTACTTATATCAGCTCACCAGGTATAATGTTCTGACCGTGGCGCACCTGTTTCATTTTCAGGATGGCCCCACGACGACAGCCAGCTAGGGTTCCGAGAGTCGAGTGTGACGACAGCCCACCGAGCGATGAGGCCTCAGCGCAGGGCCCTTTGTCAGCAGAGGCACCGGCGGTAGCTCTACCCGCCGAGCCCCCGATGCTTCCAGCACCAGCCGCTGACGCTGCATGTCACCTCAGCGCACTGCATGAGTTTCAGCGCCAGCGACCACCCAGGTTTCGCGGGGAGACGGATCCCAAGGAAGCCGAGGACTGGCTGGAGGCAGTGGTTCGTGTGTTTAGGCTAGTGAGGACACCAGAAGACCTCATGGTGATCCTCGCTGCGAGCCTACTACACGCAGCAGCAGGACGATGGTGGAGCTTGATGCTCCAGGTGCATGATGAGGCATCTCTACTATGGACGGACTTTGAGAGCCTCTTCCGCTCGGAGTTCATCCCAGCCACCCTTCGTGCAGTGCGTATCCAGGAGCTTCTTCAGCTGCGGCAGGGCAGTATGACGGTCGCTCAGTACTCGGCGAGATTTACTGATCTCTCGCGCTACTCGACCGACATGGTACGGGACCCATTCTTCCGGGCCTGGACCTTCGAGAAGGGTTTGAGACACGAGATCAGGGCATCACTGATCTCCCACAGCATACCGACTCAGACAGGAATACTGGAGCGGGCCCTCCTGATCGAGAGATTCCTTGGTGAGTCTACACCAGCGCAGCGACCCACCGCAGGGCGGCACGTGGCAGAGTCATCTGCAGCAGGCAGTCGACGGATGGCTCAGGGGTCCAGACAGACCAGACCTTCGGGCAGACGACCTCAGGGCACTGGCTCAGCAGTGCGGAGCACACAGTGAGGAGCCAGTCTTTCGAGAGGCAGACAATGCTACTCGTGTGGCGGGCAGGACCACATGGCTCGTGACTGCCCGACCCGCCGTGCCGAGGAGGAGCAGACAGTTGAGGGACCACCGAGGCAGAGGCAGAGGGTCGATCGTGGCGGTCCGCAGGGAGGAGGCGGATGAGGCAGAGGAGCTGGACGAGCAGACGGTGGTGGGTGACGCTTTGAGGCTCTGCCACCACCACCACTAGGAGGTCCACCCCGACCACAGGGAGCTGGTGGGCAGAGACAGGCACAGCTCCAGGCAGCAGAGGCCTACGACCACGGTGCACCTGAGATGATTCAAGGTACTATCTGTGTCTATTCCACCCTTGCTGCAGTACTTATAGACACAAGAGCGAGTCACTCTTTCATAGCCGCTTCCCTTGTTCGGAGGTCGGAGATTCCGACAGAGCCGTTGGCTCGATCCTTACGGCTAGAGACTCTTACGGGAGCAGACTTGACGATTACGCACTGGTGCCGGCAGTGTGAGCTTACTCTAGGAGGCGAGAGCTTCGGCTGGGATCTTCTTGTAGCAGCATCGAGGCCTTGTGATGTCATCTTGGGCATGGATTGGCTATCTACGGTCCATGCACAGATTGACTATTTTAGGCGCAAGGTGCGATGTGTACGCACCGACGGGAGCAGGTTCACCTTCACCGGCAAGAAGGGAGCCTTTGCAGCACAGGATGGACTTTCGCGGAGGAGAGGAAAACCCATCACTCATCAGTTGGCTAGCCTCATCCTTGGAGCAGTTGACGTGCGGAGTCCTGGTTTTCCTGCAGTGGTGGATCAGTTTGCGGACGTTTTTCCCGACGACGTTCCAGGGCTACCTCCTCGCAGAGAGGTAGACTTTTATATTGACTTGTACCCCGGGACAGCCCCGATATCCACTCTAGTATATCGGATGGCCCCCGCCGGGCTTTGAGAGCTACGGGTAGAGTTGGAGGACTTGCAGGGCAAGGGGTTCATCTGACCCAGTGTTTCACCCTGGGCTTCCCCGATATTGTTCGCCAAGAAGGAGGATAGGATCCTGCGGCTTTGTGTTGACTATCGTCGCCTGAACCAGGTGACAGTGAGGAACATGTATCCGCTACCGAGGATTTATGACCTCTTTGATCAGCTCAAGGGAGCACGGTGGTTCTCGAAGATAGACCTCAGGTCAGGCTATCATCAGCTCAGAGTCAGAGACGAGGATGTGCAGAAGACAGCCTTCAGATGTCGGTATGGCCACTATGAGTTCTTGGTTATTCCTTTCGGTGTAACAAATTCTCCAGCAGTGTTCATGGCTCTCATGAACAGGATCTTTCAGCCATACCTCGATCGGTTTTTCGTGCTCTTCATCGACAACATTCTGATTTACTCTACGACTGAGGAGGAGCACGCCTATCACTTGCGAGTTGTACTAGACACACTCCGAGAGAACCAGCTTTATGGTAAGCTCTCGAAGTGCCAGTTCTGGATACGTGAGGTCCACTTCTTGGGACACGTTATCTCTGAGGCGGGAGTTGCAGTGGATCCTACGAAGATCGAGGTTGTATTAGCATGGGAGCCACCCAGGAGCGTGACTGAGGTTCAGAGTTTCTTGGGACTAGCTGGATACTATCAGAGATTCGTGCCAGACTTCTCTAGAGTTGCGGCACCACTCACAGCTTTGACAAAGAAGGGGAAACCCTTCGTGTGGTCAGACAGATGTCAGCAGAGCTTCCAGGAGCTGAGACAGAGATTGACTAGCGCACCTATCTTGAGGTTGCCCGAGGAGGGAGTAGGGTACGTAGTTTACTGCGATGCATCAGAGACCGGACTCGGATGTGTTCTGATGCAGGAGCGGGCAGTGATCGCCTATGGATCACGTCAGTTGAGGCCGCATGAGCAGAACTACGCTACCCATGACCTGGAGTTAGCAGCAGTGGTTTTCTCTTTGAAGACATGGCGACACTATCTGATGGGAAAGCGCTTTATAGTCTTTTCCGATCGTCATAGTCTCAGGTATATCTTCTCACAGAAGGACCTGAACCTGAGACAGCGGTGATGGATCGAGTTCCTCCAGGACTATGACTTTGAGATAGTCTATACTCCTGGGAAGGGGAACGTAGTAGCCGATGCCCTCAGCAGGAGGACGGGCATTCAGCTACTTGAGGAGGCGACAGAGCAGCTAGCCTCTTTGCAGATATCCTTCGTGGATAGAGATGGAGCAGCCTTCCTTCAGTCTCTCACAGTCACTCCTCCACTACTACAGCGAGTCAGGGAGGCACAACGTGGAGACGCTGACTGTGAGGCGCGGCGTGCACAGATATCCTCGGGACAGGCACCTGATGGTTTCTCCCTTGGAGTAGAGCACGACATCCTTTTCAGAGGATGTACCATGGTACCAGTCGCTTTGCAAGAGGAAGTGCTGAGAGACTTTCACACTTCTCCTTTGGCGGTACATCCTGGAGTGGCGAAGATGTACCAGGACCTCAGACGACAGCACTGCTGGCCAGGCATGAAGAAGGCAGTAGCAGAGTTCGTTTCTCGATGCCTCACCTGCCAGCAGGTAAAGGCAGAGCATCAGGTACCAGCGGGCTTGGTACAGCCCTTGGAGGTTCCGGAGTGGAAGTGGGACGGCATATATATGGACTTCATGACTGGATTTCCACGCACTTCCAGAGGTCATGACTCCATATGGGTGATTGTTGACCGACTCACCAAGTCGGCACACTTCTTACCCATTAGAGAGCAGGGCTCAGTGGAGAGCTTGGGACGTCTCTACATTCAAGAGATTGTGCTTATCCACGGTGTGTCATCATATATCGTCTCCGGTCGAGATGCTCGCTTCACTTCCCTGCTTTGGAAGGGGTTACAGGAGGGGTTCGGGACGCAGCTACGTCTGAGCACAACCTTTCACCCTCAGACGGATGGTCAGACGGAGAGGACCATTCAGACTCTCGAGGACATGCTCTGTGCATGTGTCCTCGACTTTGGCCGTAGCTGGGAGGACCACCTACCCTTGGTGGAGTTTGCATACAACAACAACTACCACTCCACCATCGGGATGGCACCGTACGAGGCGTTGTACGGCCGACCTTGTAGATCTCCTTTGTGCTGGACAGACCCAGGGGAGTCAGCACTTGTGGGACCAGAGATGGTCCAGGCCACGATAGAGAAGGTCCAGGTCATCCAGGAGCGGATGAGGACAGCTCAGAGCCGGAAGAAGTCATATGATGACAGGAGGCGGAGGCCACTGGAGTTCGAGGATGGCGACCACATCTTCTTGCGGGTCTCACCTCGACGTGGTATTCGGAGATTTGGCTGAGGCGGGAAGTTATCTCCGCGCTTCATCGGACCCTTCCAGGTCCTCAGCAGGATTGGTGAGGTGGCTTATCGCCTGGCTCTACCACCTCAGTTGCACTGGGTGCACGACGTCTTCCACGTGTCCCAGCTGAGGAGATACGTGCACGACCCGACGCACATCATTGACCATGGGGAGCTTGACGTTGACGATGGGGCGACTTTTACGGAGGTCCCGGTGGAGATAGAGGATCGACAGGATCGGGTACTACGTGGGCGATCTATTCCTCTTGTGCGCATCAGATGGCAGCACGGGAATCTCCAGGAGAGCACATGGGAGCGGGAGGCTCAGATGCGTGCTCAGTACTATAGCATCCCACCTTTTTATCACATAAACTTTAATTACATTTTACAAAACCGAGGATCTTTAAGGTTTAGTGTCTTGGAAACCAGGAACTTAAAACATGAAAACAACATAAAGAATTCTTCTTAAACTCCTGAAAGGCTTCTCCTCATGTTCACCCTAGGCTCATTACTGAATCTCATAACCTGGGGACATACATCAAAAGAAAGGGTGAGCAGAAGGCCCAGCAAGGGAAACAAGTGAAACATTTTACATATGAACTTGGGATACATCAATAAAGTCATGAAAAGAACTTTAAGGCATGAAAATGAAATCATGGGGCATATCATAATAAAAATAAAACTTTTTCATAACTTGAATATGTGGCTGCAACATTTAATATTGACAATCGTTTCGTTTCACCAAGGTCCATCCCCAAGGTGTCGTTAAAAATTACCAATGTTATTCACCAAGGCGTCGTTAAAATGGTCATCTCTAGAGATTAGGTCTTTACCCAATGCATTGGAGCGCTATCAGGGCGCACCCTTAAATTTTCCTTTATTATCATGTGAGCCACATATATCATCATCAAACAATTCATAAATAACCCATATATCATAAAATAAATGGGTTTCATTTCATAATCATAACGTTTTAAAAACTGCTTTAAAGACATGATCTTTACGTCACTTTAAAACCCACAGAAAAGGAAGGCGGGTCTCATGTATGTAAATCCCAGAATTTAAAATAGAACATTTTGGTATATATGTGAATACCCCTTTAGAAGAAAGAGCTTTGAGTATTCACTTAATAATATAAAAGAACTTTAGAAAAAAAGAGAGACATTTTGAGACGGAAATTCTGCAGCATAACGGCTATGTTATGAGGTTTTAGAATACATTAAAAAGAGAGGGAAAATGGGTCAAACATTCATAAATGACCCATAAAACAGTAGATGGACAGAATGAGAAGGATACATGATCATGGTAGTGAAATTTCAAGGACATACCATTTGAAATGAAAAACATGGAAGGAAGACAAAAATTAGATTTCTCTTATGAAAGTTCGACAGCCTAACGGCGTTACTTAAACTTCAACAAAAACGATTTGAAAAGATCAAATAGGGTCTCTCATCATGTGAACATAAGAGTTCAGTATGATAGATATAGAGATAATTCCCCAACATAACAAAAAGTAACTTGAAAGAATTGTCATGAAAGTAGATCTTCAAAACGAGAAGGGTGAAGAACCACTTAAAAATTCGGCAGCCTAACGGTGCCACTTAAAACATCAAAATACTGAATTGAAGAGATCAAATGGGGTCTCTCATCATATGAACATAAGAGTCCAGTATGATAGATATAGAGATCATACCCCAACATAATAGAAATTAACTTGAAAGACATGACATGAAAGTAGAACTTTGAAAAAGAGAAGGGTGAGAGAATCCCTTAAAAAATTCGGCAGCCTAACGGCGCCACATAAAACTTCAAAAAAATTGAATCGAAGAGATAAAATGGGGTCTCTCATCATATGATCATAAAATATCAGTATGATAAATTTAGAGATCATGCCCCAACATAATACAAAGAAACATGAAAGACTTGAATGAAAATAGAACTTGAAAACGAGGAAGGTGAAAGAATCCCTTAAAAATTCGGCAGCCTAACGGCGCCACTTAAACATTATTAAAACGATTTGATGAGAGCAAGGGGGCGTCTCTCATCATATGAACATGAAATAGGCAGTAGGATGAATATAAAAGAAGATCCTCCAACATAAGAACATGGAGTATAAAAGAAAAGACATAAAAGAGATTACTTGAAAAGAAAGAGAGAGGTCGGATCCCTTACCTTAAAACGTGACTCTTGAAACTCAAAGGATTGGACCTTGAGGGCTTGGGGCACCTTGGGAGGACTCCTTGGAAGGTAAGAAGACCAGAACTTCGTTGGGGGAGAGTTGGGAGTGAAAACTAAAGGAGGAAAGGGTGGGTATTTATAGGGAAAGTGAGGGGACAAAGCATTAATGGCCAAAGGACACCTCAAATGTGCTTTTCTCAAACCCATGTGCTCTCCCTTGGCATTTATCATGGAGTTAGGCCACATGGGGCCCACAAAACAATAATTCATCACCCTTGGCCGGCCAACCCTCAAAAGATCTCATGACACCATTATGATGTCATTAAACATACCGAAACCCTAAAACTGTATTTTTACTATTCACTAAAAATTCAACCTTCTCAGAATAACCCCAAACTTTCACCTTAACCAAATATCAATGCTCTGATTTCAAAAATGAAATCCATTTTATAAAAATAATTTTCTAAATATTTTTAATTTAATTTTTAAATAAAAACACTATTCATCGAAAATTCACATTTTTCAGAAAAATCCCCAAAAATTACCATAACATAATATCGATGCTCTGAGTTCAAAAATGAAGTCATTTTTATAAAAATAATTTTCTAATTATTTTTAATTAAATTTTTAATTTAAAAACACTATTCACCCGAAAAAACTAATACTTGAATAATAATTAATGAAACCGTTATTTAACTATTTTATTGAATCACATTACTTAATCAAGGTGCCCAGATTATTTTAAAACTTTTTTTAAGTGAGATTACTAATCCATTTGGTCATATTACTAATCCTAATCATAAAATCACTATTCATAATTTACTATTCATCAAAAATCAAGTTGATCTTATTAGACTCTAAATTTCGTACTGAACATAATTGTAGAAGACCATTTTTCGAAAATCATTACACATTTTTAATTATTTAAGGTTTACACAACCATTTTTAAAATATCCTTTTTCTAAAATTCATCAAAAATATGCATACAATATTTATCCGGTCATTTGAAAATTCATAAACATCATCATAAGAAGAAATCCAAATTTTTATTTAAAAAAAAGATTACACAAGGCAATTACGGTCTCGTTACATAACCCCTTATAATACCAGCATAGGACCTAAGAGTAAGGTGTGCTAAGGTGATAGAATTTTGGGGCGGCTCAGTCAACATTGCCCGAGTAGTAATTTCTATCAGTTTGAACTTCTCGCGAAAGCGATTCCGTTCTAGCTTCACATGATGAAGTTTGGCTTGGATTTGGTACAGAGAAAAGCCCAATGGTGCTACCTCCTTCCCAATCTCTGTTAGATGGGCTTCGATCGGCCCAAGGCTACTAGGTGTGGCCATCAAATCTTCTTTCTATAATAATTAACCAAGATTACTTAATTTTAGAGACAATAATCAAAACATTTTGTTCACGGTGGTCATATTGACCGATGGTCATATAACACTCAAAAACCAATGGTCTAATTTTATTTATAATCATGTTTATCAAATAAAACATTTTTTTTGAGTATAAAAAATAACACATGAAGTTAGGAAACAAGATTTATTCAAAATTTCGGGTCGTTACAATCTTCCCCCCTTAAGAAATTGCGTCCTCGCAATTTTTTTAAATTGGGTTTTGAAATTTCATTGAAAGTCCCACATCGGAAAAAGAGTCAGTAACACCATTACTTTAAAAGAAAGAAAAGTAAGTACAAAGGCCACCCGAGTTAACCCACACTCGGGTTCCATGTAGGAAAACATGGACATGGAGGAAAAAAACAAAGGGTCAGTTCTGAGAGAGAGTGATAGAGAACATGATTAGGAGAAAGTTAACCATGAGAAAATCCCAAACTTATGATGTGTGTAAACGGTCTTTGATTACCTAGTAGGAAACGTAAACCAACAACATTTTTGTTTTATGTTTCTTTTCATAATTTTGAGGATTTCATTTACTACATAGAACAAAAACATAAGAAAATATACCTACCTTCAATTAGAGTTTCATCCTTTAACAAGTCCCTACCAACACTAATCTTTTCGCCAAATGATGAGAATTCAAAAACACTTGGTCTCATAAAAGCACAAGAATCATCTTCTATAGAATCACATAATCTACAAAAGATTAACTATCTATTTCTTCTATCTTTAAACATTATCCCAAAAACAGAAAGGTTAAGGTAAAACAACTCTTCAAAAAGAAAGAATCCCATTGGAATAGAACCTACTTTTAAATCTTTAAAGTTCCATGGTACTACCCAACATTCATCATAGACCACTCCATAAATAACGGTCCTTAAAATTCTTCAAAATAAACCAAACTAAGATTGAAACCCAAATACAAGAAGGATTTGATAACATAGTCTTCCAAAACAACTTCATTGTTCATCTCCAGACAACATCAACCACTCCTAACATCTTATAACAAAAGTAGCTAACCTAAACATATTTTACCCAAGATAGGTTAATCATTCCCAAAAGTAACCTAAATTACTATAAGTCCACCTTAAATTCATCAATTCTTCAAAATATAAGTCAACCTTACTCCTCAATGAAAATACTATAGTAATCTATTTACCTCGATCACATAGGGTCCCCAAAATAGTGAACGCCTTCCAAAATAATAATCATCTTTTAATCCCCTAATCATCTCTGACATATTAATACGGAAATTGTCGCATTTCCTATCACATTGGTTGTTGGGACACGTTATTCCATTTCCCACCATTAACTAAGAAGATAAAGTATAATTAGAGGCTTAAATACTTAACCCATAATCATGAAAAGGAACTTAAAGCATATAAGGATAACTTGTAGAAGAAACGTATACCCTAACTTGTGATCCCCTAGGTTCCAATCTAGGTTATCCATGATCATATATTCTTATGTGAATCTTTATTTTATTTTATCTTTGTTCCTTTAATAATGGTTCATACCAAGCTTATGAATTTACCAAAGCATATCCCCCAGGAGTGTCGTAACCAAGAGTGCAGCAAGGCCCGTTGTCGTGTACCAGTTCCTGTTCGAGTCTAGCTCAAAGCGGTGTTTTCGGGTTTTACCCCTATGTACATCTGTGCCAGAGCCACCTCTACCTGCTCGTATCCAGACAGGGATGTATTTGCTTGGCAACCCCTTACTCAATACTCACCAAAATACCAGGAATATTTCCTATATTAAACTTTTCTATAGGGTTCCTCCTAGAGTTTTCATATCCTAATTTCCACAAATAACTAAACCATCCTTTGATACCAACTATAGCATCCCACCTTTTTATCACATAAACTTTAATTACATTTTACAAAACCGAGGGGGGGGGGGCTCTTTCCAAAGGCGCGGTTAAAACCCGCGCCGCCAATCCGATGAAGCGGGGGCCCTGCCCCCCGCGCGCTGCATCCGTGCGGCGCCAGGCCGCCGCGCCGCCGGCCGGGCCAGGTCGGACCCGGGTCGGGTCGACCCGGTTCGGGTAGACCCGGTTCGGGCTGACCCAGGGGGGGTCGGGCCGGGTCGTCCCGGACCCGGACCCCCCATTTTCGAGACAGATTCGGTCTTTTGGCCATAACTTGAGCCACAGACCTCCGATTGACGAACCGTCTGTGGAAACGCGATCCTTGGATCGAGACGGTCGTTTCGGTATATCGTACTCAAAGTTTCGGAATACTTTCAGTTCGGCCGGGTTGGTTCGTTCACGAAACCAACCGGGCCTTCGGAGCGGAAACACTCATATCTTGAGCTACGGACGTCCGATTGACGTGCCGTCAGCTTTTTTGTGTTCCTCTTAGTGAGACAGATCTTTTGGAATACTCCGCCCGAGGTTTGGACGCAGGTGGAGTACGGTCGGGTTGGTTTTGCCTTAAAAACCAACCGGGCCCCGGGGACGAAAATGCCAATAACTCTCAGACCGGGCGTCCGATCGACGCGCCGTCTGTTGCGTTGAGTTCCTGTTGACGATACGGAACTTTTGGATACATCAACTCTGGACTTTGTGACAGTTGATGTATCAGCCTCTCGGCTCGTGAAGCGGATCCTCCTGTACGAGCTTGCTGTGTGCAGGAACCCTAGTGCTGGCTGCGACTGTGACTGCTACTACTACTGCTTCTACTTCTACTGTGACTGCGACGACGACGGTACAGAGATCCTGTGTGGATTCGACGTCGACGACTACAGCACTCAGCGATCCTACGTGGATCAGTGCTACATGTCATGTGTGGGCCCGATCCTGTGTGGGTCTGATCCTGTGTGGGTCTTTGCGCTCAGCGGTCCTGTGTGAACCAGCGCCTACAGGTCCTATGTGGGCCCGATCCTGTGTGGGTCCTTTGCGGGGGTTAGTTACCTATCGATCCTTCATGGGTCCGACGACTTAGATGGATCATAGATCATCTTTATCGTCTTTCGAAGAAGTATACCTGTGTGAGCTGAATCCTGTTGTTTTCCTGTGTGGATTGTGTTGTGCTATCCTGTGTGGATTTCGTTTTGCTTTCCTGTGTGGAATACGTTTACTTTCCTGTGTGGACTGAGTTCTACTTGGGCTCGGAGGTTGGAGCGTATTTGAAATTGATGACTTAGGTATATGTATGGGCATATACCTAAGCAGTGTCGGTTGTTACTTCGTGATTGTACCTTTCTTTGTGGTTTATCCTTTGTGGATTTGAGAGACCTTCAGGGGTCTCAGGGTCCCTACTGAGTAGCTTATACTCACCCCTGCACGGGCTTTTCCCGCACTACGTTGTGTTGGTTGCAGACGACAGACAACGTTGATCTTAGCTGAGGCTTGCAGAGCAGGACGGTACCTGGAGGTGGACCACTGGGAGGAACGTGCTCGGAGCGGACGGCGGGACCCGTGGAGCAGTGGAGCTATCTGTACCCACCCTTCAGGTGGGATTTCCAGTGGACAGCTCGGTGTAGCGGTTTTTACTTTACAGTTTTTGTTTTCCCTTTCGAGTTGTACTTTACTTTCAGTTTGGGTTTGTATACTAGCCCATTTACTTTTCCGCACTTTCAGTTGTACTCTGCTTTTTCTTAGTGTTTACTTTCCGCTTTCTTACTCTGTGGTGTTTGTTTACATTACAAAGGCAATGCCTTCCCTTTTTACCGGGATTTACGCCTTGGTGCTAGTCGCCAACCCCTGGCCTATGGATGGCGGGCTTGGGGTAGTCAGGACACGGACCCCGAGGGCGGGTCGTGACATACATAGTGTCACAGATAGTGTATCACAACAGAAGTAACCAATCATCCCATCCTTGGTGTTCCATAAATAGGGACCCATGTATCATCCATGGTACATATAATCCCTAACAGCCTGTGAGCCTATACCTGGATTTCCTCAATTGGAACTCGAGTATCGCTCAAGGCATATCAAAATTCATTTAATAATTTAAATTTAAATTATTTAGGTAATTCCACATCCTTAATCATGCCTCATCACAATTAAAGTATTAAGGAATTAAGTGGGACATGTTCTTAATAACTCCACACCACAAGGAAAGAATATTTTAGAGGGCCATGTTGATTTATAATTTAATTTAAATAGTAAGAAAGTTCATGTTCTAAATAATGTAATACACAATATGTTAGTTTAATTTATTATATCAAGGATTAATTTTCCATTAACTAAAAATCACATGGAAAGTAATTTCCAAAAAATTTAAATTTAATTAACCCATAGTTGTTTTAGAATACAGTGCACATCAATGAGGGGTTTTATTATAAAACAACTTATTAATTAAGGAATTCATAGAAAAAACCCATTATGGTGGTTTAATCATATGGTCCATGACCATAAAAATTTCCAATTTAAATTTATAAGGGCTGCTATAATTAGAGTGTGAGGTTCTAAAAATTGGGTTTCACATTTACAATGTGTCCCGTAGAAATATTGTTGAACAATGTGATGGTACAATTTATAAGTAGAAAAACACGAGGGTAAAAATCTATATAATACATACCTTATACCAAGGATTATCTAATCATCCAATATTGAAGATTTATTTGGTATACTATTAGATAAATCTATAAAATAGACAAATTCCATGAAAATATGATGAGTTTTCTCCCATGAAGATACCATAGGAGATGGTGTGATAAAAAGATAAAATAAAGACGATGAGTCATAGAATAATGGTAGGATATTCAACACACCAGATGATACTTGAAATGGACACCATATGAGGTAGATACCTCTTTACCAATGAAAAGGTGGATAGCTCCCACGAAGGTCCACTAGACACATGTAATGGGGGAATATAAAAGAGTTTAAAATAAAGAACGAGGTAGGTTAATTTTTTGGTTTTATCCCCTTTAATTGAGGCACATGGTTTGGACACATATTTATCCAAACCATGAACCAAACATGAAGGGTATATTTCCTTGAAAGGGTATTTCATTTTTCAATCATATGGTTTTGGAAAACATGCACAAATTATAAATTTTTCCTCTGTCAAAAAACAACAACTAGGAACAGAACCATGTGATTTGGTGTGCACGTTTAGATAAAACCATGTGAAGTCATCATAACTTATGTACTGGCCACACCGTTTCTTCTAAATGGACTCACATTTTCATTTAAATGGTGCACCCAAATCATCCATCTCCATAATTGAGGTTTCAGGGACTCACTCTCCCAAAACCTGACGGATCATTTGAGATATCTCATGGGACTTATAAAAACTCTAAAATAAAAAATTTAATTGTTTTAACTCCTATAATTTCATTCTGATGATTAGTTTATAGCACTTCCCAACCACCAAATGGTTAAATTAAAATTCACATGTAATTTTAACCCAATACAAAACATGTGATGCAACAAAGGCCATGGGAAGCTGCCGGTCCATGAGGGTTATGACCTGGTTGCACAAGAAATGATTTTAGGTATGATTTTTTTTATTTTATAATAATTTTATAGTACTATTATACACATACATTATTCATTAATTTATCTTATCATCCCTTGACCAAGATCTAGATATTCCAGTTGTTATTTAGCCTGACAGCTACTATTAGAGGTTCTTGTAGGGATCTATTATTCAATAGTAAATATCTACCGATAGTGAGGTCTGGAATTATATGGAGAGAGTTTATCATGGGAATATTTTCCCATAATGATCAATCCCTATGACAATATCATGGGTATGGACTGGTTGTCTACAGTTAGGCACTAGATTGACTTTCATCACAAATGAGTTAGATGACTTCAGAGAGGTGGGATGAGATTCACTATTATGGGTCAGTGTGATCTCATGGATGACAGAGTGGGTATGGTGGGTAGGAAGATGTAGTCCATCATCCATCTATTTCCATTTATATCTTAGCATAGTGATCTCTTCAATAATAAATATTCCTTATGTAGTTTATGACTATATGGATGTCTTCCCTTAGGTCATTCCAAGACAAAATTTGAGGTGATGGGTGGACATCGGCACTGGTTTTCACCATCTTACTACACTGATATATTTTTGGACATATAGGATGGCCCAAACTGAGCTTTAGGGGATGAAGGAGCATATGGGGGACCTTCGATATAAGGGTTTCATTAGTCACTGTGTGTCCCCCTTATGAATCTATATTTTGTTTCTGAAAAAGAAGAACATGAGTTATAGATATTTGTTAATTATAATCACCTAAATTAGGTAATGGTAAGGAAATGGTGCCCTAGGGCTTGGGTTAATGAAATCTTCCTCATGTTAAGAAGCATGAGTTGGTTCTTCAAGACTGATCTCAGGTATGACTACCACCAATTGAGGTTTCATAGGAAGATATTTCAAAAATAAAATTTTGATATCTGTATAGACACTATTACTTCATGGTGATTCATTTAGGTGTGATGAATGCCCCAATTTTTTTTATAGATATTATAAATTGGATCTTTAATCCATACATAGGACAATTTATGATCTTCTTCATTGATGCCATACTCATTTACTCTATGTAAGAGGAGTATTATATAAAGCTTATAAGGATGTTGTAATACTTACTCTGGGAGAACCAGCTATATATTAAGCTCTATAAGTACCATATTTAGATCCACAAGTTTTACTTTTTTGGGAATTTCATTTTTGTACATAGTTTATATGTGAAACTAGATAATATTAATGTGGTATTTTCTTATGATCTATTGAAAAAAGGTGTTAGAATTGAAGAGTTTTCTTTTCTTGGTAGGGTAATTTATGAATTTTCTAGTTGACATCTCCAGGATTTCTGCCATGTTTACCACCCTGATGTGGAATGGTAAATTGTTTATCTAGACCAAGTAGTGTCAGAGAGCCTATGAGGAGTTGAGGCTTAAGATGAACCATTCTACAGTGTTAAGAATACTAGGTGAGGGAATGGACTAAATAGTGTTTTGAAATGACTTTGGAGCTCGGATCATTTGTGTGTTGATGTAGTGGTAGGTAGTGATTTCATATGGGCCAATTTAGTTGAGACACCATGAATATAACTACACGACTAACAAAATAGAGTTATAAGAGGTATTCTTCCCTATATACATGTAGATTCACTATCTTCTTGGATTGTGTTTTGTTGTTTACTAAGACTGCCTGAGCCTCATGTACATATTCACTTAGAGCTATCATAACATTAGACAGAGGAATTGGTTATTGTTACTATAGGAATATGATTTCAAGATATTATATACTCCTAGGAACAACAATGTTGTTGAAAAGTACTTTAGTAAGAAGTTTCATTCTCCCTAATGGAGGAGACTGTTGAACAGTTGGTTTCATTATAGTTAGCCATAATTGAAGAGAGGGGTGAGGTTTTTATTCAGTCTTTAGTGGTGACTCCTCCTCTTCTTTAGCATATGAGAGAGTCTCATTTGGTAAGCATCGGTTGTTAGGTTCTATGTGAATAGATATCCTCAGTAGATGCACCAGATGGTTATTTTTAAGAGCGGTACAATTTCATCATTTACCATGGATTGATAGTCGTTATAGTCTCATTGTGTGAAAAATTGATGAGGGGGTTTCACACATTACCATCCGTAGTATATACTGGTGTGGAGAACATGTAAAATGATCTTTAGTAATTATTTTGTTGGGATAGAATGAGGATGAGAATACGTAATTCCATCTCTTGGTGTCTGACACGAAAGTATGTAATGGTTGAGAACCGTGTACCTATAGTTTTGACATATCCTCTTGATAATACATAGTGGAAATGGGATGTAACATCCATAGAAATTATGATGAGGATTCTATAGATATCAAGAGTCTTTGATTCTTTCTAGGTGATTATTGACCAACTTATGATGTTAGCACCCTTCCCTATGATTAGGAAGCAAAGCTCGATTGAGACTCTATGATATTTTTATGCATGAGAGGTCATTCAACTCCATAGGGTATGCTTGAAAATTTTATTTGTATGTGATGTTCAGTTTACATCATGGTTGTAGAGAGGAATGCACAAACATTTTGGGACCCAACTGTAGATGAGTATAGAATTTCACCCCTAGAAGGATGGCCATATCAATTGGACTCTAAATTTTTGTTGATGATATACTAAGATATTGTGTGTCAAAATTAAACCATATTAAATAGGATCACTTTCCATTTATAGAGTATTAATTTAATTTTTTTTGTCACTATACTATCAGTATGACACCATTCAAGGACATTTTTGGGAGACCATTAATATCACTCTTTTGGTGTACAGAGATTGAAGAGGCATATCTTGTTTGGCCATAGATGGTTCAAGAGATACTAGGGAAGAATCAGATGATCTATGATCATATGAGGTGAGCACACATAAGACATAAATATTATGCATATCGACTTCGTTTTCCATTGGAGTTAGAACAAGGAGATCAAGTATTCTTAATAGTCTCACTATTAACAATATTTTTGAGGTTTTATCTGTGGAGTTAAGCTATCCCCATGTTTCACTGGATCATTATAGATCATACATATGGTTGAAAATTTCGATTATCACTTATTCCTACCTCCACTATTGGAATGGGTGTATGGAATCTTCAATGTGTCAATGCTTAGGAGATATATGCATGGTCTGACGCACATTATTGGTTGGGGTGAGCTTGACATTGAGGATGGAGTCACATACAAGGAGATCTTTGTAGTGACCAGGGTTCGATATGTTGGGATGCTACTTGGATATAACATTGATTTGGTTCATCTATTTTTTGCATCATGAGAGCATTCATGAGAGATATTATGAAATTGAGATCCACCTATGGCCTATATACTCACACCTTTTGGTTATTCATGTTCTTTTCAAAGAAAAAATCATTCAAGGAGGGGATAATTTCATAAATCTATTCTTATTTATTTTCCCATTTAATATATATATATATATATACATATATATGTATATATCTAGATTTATCCTTGTAGTCAGTGTGGTGTTTGGGTGTCTCAAGATCGTAAAATAAATATATTAATATATTAATATTTTTTTAATGCACATGCATACACATCATTTTGGGTTAAATGTTTTTCCCTATGATTGGTATCATAGGTGGTAAATATAAGACCACAGATGTTTCCAAAATATCGGTTTTACTATAGGTGAAACATCATGTTACTTAGCATCATACATTTAGTTGATGTACCTATTAGTGAATACATTTAATAAAATAAATAAATAAATTTTTTTAAAAACCCTAACATAATACCCCAAATATTTACATTATTTTATGAAAAATTAACATGGTTAGCCACACTAACCTGGGAGGATTTGAGAGATGTATTGATCATTGTTGGAAAATTAGGATCAGATGATGATTGAAAATCAGATTGAGGTTGATATAGAGAATGGGAAAGCATCAAACCATCATCGCTGGAAAACACATACTTCACCAATGATTAATCCAAAATCATGGAATGTATCATTATTTTCTTTTTCCTACATTTTGATTTTATCATCATGTTTTTTATAGGTTTATCATTATTTATGATTTCACTCCCTTCGTATGAGTCATTCTATTATTTTACTTGTTTAAATCAATTATTACTTTAATTCCATGTTATCACCCATTATCCCACATTTATCGATCATTGGTCAAGATAACATTAAACAATGATTTTATCACCATTTTATTTTGTTTTTCCATTAACACTCTTTGTTTTCTATAGTATTTGACAATGGGGTCGTGGTTTGACATTGTTGGGGTGGGTTTGAGCATGATGAAACCCATGGATTCATGGTAGTTTTGAAGACTATGAATGGATCATTTGTTGAAAATATATTATGATGGATTAGTGGTTTCAGTTGATGGCATTTATTTTCATAACCCTGTATGGTGTTGGACATGTGACATATTTTCATGTTGGTGATCAGATTCTGACTTCTATCTACTGGGTGTTGAAAATCAAAGGCTGGTGGCATTCTCCCTAGATGTCGTGTTGTCAAACGGAATAATTTTTCATGATGAAACATTGTCTTGTCTTCATGAGAAAATAATATGTTTTTATAAAAATCATGATTACATGGAATGTACATTATAAAACATGTACCATGTATCACCCAAGATGTGTCCACCATAGTTTTAGAAAATGATAAGTATTAAACACTTAATGGACCCACCACACATTGTTTAAACCTATGTTGGAGGCTCAACATGTTCTTCAAAAATTAAAGTGTATGGAAAAGGATAATAATATATGAATATATGTGTACTTCGAAAAGACCAAGATTCCCAGACATATCATTGTACATGGGCATGGGCTGATGTACATGAGCTAGGCTAGTAGAGAATGAGTAAGCCCTAGGTGGTAGAGACACACTGTGTACAAGAAGTAAAAATCATATAGTGTGGCATGGCTTCGCAAGCCCATGACTAGGGAAGAAAATTCCTATGGTATGTGGAAAGACAAAATGCCTTGTGACCCCATATACAAGTCTTTTACTTCCCCCAAGAGATTCTTACTCGTGTATCTCCTTCTTCATGTCTCGGTTTTTGGCTCAGAAGTAGGCTATACCAAGTGATTTTTAAAATAAATCATCGGTATCCTTATTTGTAACACCTGAGGTACAATGTGAGGTTTTTTGAGTGCGACACTCCTTTTGGTAATGGTTTATGATGTAATCGATTGGTTAAGGATCAATAAAGTGATTATTGGGTCGATACCCCATATCACACCAGGGAATAGGAACCTAATACTCATTCCATATGTAGATTTGGTACTCTACCACACTAAAATAGGATGATAGTCCTCTATCTATTTTTTTAGACTCCCCCATATTTGATCTCAAATAAGGATAAGGTCCTCAAAATGAGTTGTGGTATGAAATATTGAGGGTTGAACCCCTACTCATTTATTCTTATGAGGTTGCATGTGATTTTGTGTATCATCGAAGGCCCATTGGAGCTTCAACAATACTCATTGACTTTAACAATTGAATTATATAGAGATATTGTCTCTCTATATTATGTGATTAATTTTAACACATATATATCTTGGGTTTCCATTCCAACTTTAATAGATTTGAGATGATAAAAATTATATCTTTCTATTGATCTATTTTTTGTTTTTTATGAAATCCTACAAGTTATGTATATACTCACTTCATCATGGAATTTTTTGGAATATCTCATGTCTTATGAAGATGACTGGAAGATCGATGGGCACATCAGTTGAACCTAGGTTATAATTGGGTGCATTGATCATGAAGGGTGGTCATAAATGTAGATTAATGTGATAGAATCTATCTCATTTTACTCTTTTCTAGTTATTTTTTTGTTGGTACTTTATTTTTGGATGGAATATATTTTTCCATTTTTTACAATTTGGATTTAAACTACCATACAATGGTGAATTACCTAGATATTACCACTTTCATGGTTGTTCTCTAGATTTTGTTTTCTTTTATTATTCCCCAAAACTTGTTCATGGTGATGGATATGTATAAACATACAGGTACATTAGGTAAAAACATACCGTTATATCTATACCTTTTCGGTGATTTTTTTGAGACCCTGGCCGATTGGAGTTGGCTGGGGGTTGTCACAGCTGGCCTCCAACTATCCAGGTGGTCCCTGGTGGGTCCATTCATAACATGATATGCTTCCAAACCTCTAAATTACTCTTATGAAGTCATTTGGACTCTTATAGAGTCAATATTTTCTTTTTAAATTTCATTATTAGTCCTTCATATTTCGTAAAACACTATTGTACATTTTTAATTACTTTTCTAAAGTTTGAATGTACCCTTCCAATTTATTTTTTACTAATATGATGTCTCAACGTACCCTTATTAAGTGTCGAGTTACTATATTGATGTCATATTAATCCAGATTTTATATTTAGTAAATTAATTCCATAATAAATTCAAATTAATTTTTAGCCTCTTCAATTGGACATATAGCCATTTTAAACATATTAAAATTTTAAATAGCATTCACCAAACATATTATAATTTATTTTATGAATATGTGAAAATTATTTAGGAAGTTAAAAATAAAATCCAATACAATTACAATATCCTCTTCAACACCTTCATTTCTTATTCTACATACATAATAATCAATACTAAGGGAAACTTATTTATTTACAAAACATAGTAGCTTCGACTTGGGTCTCTAAAAAATCCAAAAAGATCTCAACATCTTCAAAATATCTATTGGGTCCAACAACCTCCCCCCTTTAATGTTTTGTCATACTATAATTATAAATCAAATTTAAACATATTATCTTAATAATGTATTGTCATTCAATAATTCTAAAACCACATAAGTGAGCCTACTATATGAAACAATAAAATTGAAATGTAAACTCATGATTTTAATAAGAATAGGGACTTATATCTAACTCATCAATGAATTTTATCTTATTTATTCATTTTCAAATAGGATTGAATTTTTCATTAACCCTTTATGTCAATTGCTATATCATTTTAGAATCAAATTCTTCTTCCACATCTCAAAAACAATTATTGAACTTATATAAAATTGATTCCTATATCTGTACTCACCAGGAAAGGTATAAAAGTTGAAAAATCACATAATTAACACTCTAATATACTAATCTCCGACTTTTTTCCTTTTATAGGCTTTATCCAAATATATGTTTCCCCTAAATAGGAAATATCTACCCAATTTGGTGAAATACATATCAATGGATATTCTCAAAATAGCTTTACCCCATTTTATAGAATAAGAATTAGGAGATTTATTTTATCATTCTCTCATTGAAAATAACTTATAGAGAATAAGAAGAGATGGTGGATAGATACACCACACCCTTTCCTTGAGAGGAATAAGGTAAACTCCCATCATTAACCTCAATATTTGAAATGAATATTCTAGTAGTGGTTTGGTGAGAACTTATTATATTATCTCATAGGTAGGAAAAAATTCTATCTTCACCTAATTTCTATTCAAAATATATTTAGTGAAGTGATATTTGAAATAAATTTTTTTGGTCCATGAATAATTAAAAAAATTCCTTGACAAATAAATATCACCTTCATTATCATAACCCAAAAATAATGGTTTCTTCACTTTAACAATGCGATATTCAAAATTGAGTTTTCTTCTACATAAAATTATCAAGGTATTATGTTATAGAGATATATTCAAATTCATTAGTACTCAAGGTAATGTATATTTTTTTATTTGTGTTCCAATATTCACACCAATCACAAAAAAAGAAAACTATACCGAATATAGATCTTATTTTTTCCACATTTTCTAGAAAATATGAATCTATATAGCCCAGAAATCAAGATATTCCTTTCATTAATACTTAATCCCATAATATATTATTCCATCTATGAACATGAGAATTAATTTTATATCCATGTGAGGAAACATTTTTGTTACATTTAAACTTTGGAATAAAGGGAGACATTAGAGAAAATAACCATCCTAGAAATTGTAAAGTACATCTCACTCATAATTAATTTCAATAATTATTAGTAATCATCATCATTTCCATCTAAATACTTTGAAAAAAAATTCCATTGAGACAAGTATAGAATATAACTTTTAATCCTCTATTCCAAACTAATTTATAATCCCCTAAACAAACTTCTCTTTAGAAATAAATATATGATCATACACTTGAAGTGTTTCTAAACGTAAATATTATCTCATTTCACTATGTATATAAATTTTAGATATAATATTCATCCCCATTGAAAATTATATAGAAACACCTCATTTATTTTCATTAAAAATTATGTCATATACATAAATAATGAAAATAAGTGACACCTTATTGTCATCTTTAGTTTTGATATTTTTCTCCACACTTCCTTTTCTGGACATTAACATCTATTAAAAATTATATGACCTATAATACCAATATCTTAGGAATTTTTTTAGTCCATATAGAGTACATTTTTTCCTAAAAACATTGTTCCCATATTTACTAAGAAAAATATACATGGTCTTATAGTATAATCCTCTTGTTCTATCTCATAATTGAAAAAATAATATTTACAATCTATTCTAAAAATATTATATTACCCTTGGGATATAATATAAAGAAATATCCCTATATTTTCGAGATTAGAAATCAATGAAAAATAACTTATAAAAATTAGTTCATTCTACTAGATAATACCACTTGTACACTAGGATTTCTTTATTTCTCAAAAAATTATAATATTTTAACAAATGTTTTTCAAGAAACCCATTTTTTCATATAATATTCTTGTATTTATTCTAAGGTACCAGTTCCCAGGATTCATTCTTCTCTATCTTAGTTTAAAGTGGGTTTCATGGTTCTCCAATGTTGTCTTTGAAGAAACTTATTTTCACTTCCTTATATGAGATAAGAATGGTTATATTCATTAACTGAATAGGTATAATTATCATATTCTATCTAAATCTATTCATAATTTTCACCCATGTCTAAAATTAAATCCTATTATATTACTAAAACAGCTTCTTCTTCATCACTTCTGGAACATTATTCTTTATATTTATCATATTTACTAGTGTGTTATAGAACTTTTAATTGAATTGTTACAATATTTATTATTTAATCATTATAATTATAGTATCCTCTTATATTTAGAGGATAACCCAAGAAGATACCATCAACCCCACTTTTATCAAACATCCCATAATTTTCACTCTTGAACAAAATGATATATTGATTTATAAATACCAATAAGTATTTTAAAAATGGGTTCTTCTTGTAATACCTATCATGTGATGAAATGTAATAATTTGGTATAAATATGAAATGATATTTAATGCGAACTACAGAACCAATAAACGTTCCCTTGAAATACTAATAATTATCATGATCTATCAAGATGGTATGATCCTTATCTAAAAAATGTGTTAACTTCCTTTTAACAACACAATTTTTTGGATGTGTATAGTGAATTGAGTTCATGTTAAATACCATGATTCTCAAGATATATTTCAAATATCTCATTCGTAAATTCAACATCATTGTCTACTATGGTCTTTTTGGAGAGGTAACCACAATCATTTTATCACTTCTCTTGAAACTATTAAACATATTTAAAGCCTCTAAGTTATGATTCATATTTATAATACAAGTAATGTAATTAAACTAATCAATTTATAATCTAATTTATGATATATATGAATCTCCACAGTCCTTTTTATATAATTAGAAATCGTAGCTTTTTAGAATTTGGATCATTTCCAATTCCTCTACCTCTTCATCATAGAAATCCAAAAAAATATTTTATAATTAGTTAATATTGGACACATTTATTTATCCAATATGATATATCATTATTTTTCAATGCCTATTTTATTCTTTCATATATAACTACCATAAATATTCTACATTAACCACATGAAAATGATTATACTTAGATAACTATAATTTTTAAAAAATTATAAAACCCCTAATAATTTTTACTAGAGACTCATATTTTCAAAAACAAAATTATCATTTCCTTCACTAAACTGCTATGAAATAATTAAAAGTTTTTTTAGACCATCAATATACAAATGTTTCTTGGAATTCAGCTTATCCTTCTCAATAACAGCTGATCTAGAATGTTTAATTTTTAGTGACCCACCATTTCTATAATTCACTAGGTCATCTTTACAGTTTCAAAATATTCTTCAAAATATTAAAATCACATATCATTTATGAGGAACATATATTATAAATAATCCACTGGTATTCTTTATTTCAATCTTTATTTGAATCCTCTATAATAATATATACTTTTACCTTTCTCTTTAATTTATGTATTTTTAGTATTGAAATTCATAATTGACTTGTCTTATAGGATGGTTATTCTATCATCAGAACAAGGACTAGATTATTAACACCTTCTATAAATATCTTCTAAATGTTTAATTTTTTTGACTATTAGATACTAATATTTATATTTATATGGATTATTCATTATTTTACATTGTTTAATCCCCCAAAAAATTTCCCTTAAACCATATATACTCATTTGTATATAATTAATTAAACCATCACACTATTCCCATATTATAAAAGCCTACACAGATCTAAGAATATCCATAAACTGAATGGTTACCTCTAAAACAACATGCTTTCATGAAGTTGACACCTTCCATTTACCATTTTAACAAATAATATCATATTATTTTTGAGAACAAAAACATTATGGGATTTATAAAATTTAATCTTTAGTATAAATATATCAACATATTTTTATAAATCACCACATGTATAGATTTTTATTTCAATTTCATGTTCTTATATTTTTATGATTTTTTATTTTCACCATGTTTAGCTAAAAACATTCCCTCGACCACCTATTTTATCAAATAAAAATAACTACCAACAATTACAAGATATTTTATACTATTTGAGAGTGATCTTTACGGGTCTACTCATACATTATTATTCTTTCCTATTTCATAGATATATTGAATAGTATTCTGAAAAATTTGATTTTAATTTTTTCAATTCATTTTGAATGTTGACCAGTTTTTGTGGAATCAGTTCAAGATATTTATCTTTTTCCTTAACAAATTCCAATATTTTCCTTTTTTTAGTTAATCCTTTATTTAAAAAAGTATTTAAATAATGAATGTAATTTAGTAAAATTGATTTTTATTTTTCAAAAACAGATCAATTTCTTCTATAAAATTGATGATCTTTCATCAATGATTTAATCGGATTCTCCAATATGAGAATTGATAAATGATAGTACATAAATTATATTTTTAGTATAAATTACATTTTAGTTTCATCATCACTTATAACATTACTAAATTAAATAGTATTGAACCATTACTTATTCACATTGGTAGTTAGTAGATCCTCATCAACTCCACTAGAGCATCAACACCATCTATATAATCAGTAATCTCACTATATTCACATTTTGATAAAAAATTACTCTTCTTGTACTTGGATAATTTATTTCCATTTAATTTAGAATAAATTTTTGTTTTTATGCCATAATATTTGTGGGTCTTATTAGTCTTTCATCTTCAACATTACTATAGTTTTCTTCTTTTAATTTTGGAAAATTTTCACCAAAGATCCAAATCACTCCCCAATTGATTCATTTTAGCATGAGCTTCCCTTTAACATTCAAATTCCACGCCTCACTCTTATAGTGATGAGTGATATGATTTTTCAATATTTTATTAAAAATATTAAACATCATAAAAATTTGGACAACTAGATTTTTCTTTATCAACTTATTTCTTATTCTTCTATTTCCCTGAGGCTCTAAATGGAAATTATTTTCAATACTTACCCTTATTTTTCCATAAATATCCATATTAATTTGATAAACTACATTAATTCAATGTAAATAATGTACAGGAAGTCTAACAAAATATCAATCTTCAAAAGTTCAAACTTTTTTATCAAACTATCTGGAAAAATTATTAAAATATTTATAAAAAATTGTATCAACTATATTTTCAATAAAAAATCTTGCCATTATCACAACTTCATTATCCCCTCTGAATAATTAATCATAAATTTCGTCATTATGTATTCTTATATCTTTATAGTACAACATAAAAATTTACTGATTAACCTACTTTGCATTTTTATATCCTTCGTATATATTTTTTAGTTTACCCCATATGAATTTAACTATCAGGATTTCTTTATCCTTTAGGAATTGTTTATCATAAAGATATTGTAGAATGGAATTACTTTCATAACCATAAATCTCAAGATTCATTCAACAAATGGAAAAGATATCAATGTCATCATGATAATTTAAACCACCAATTTAGCCTAAAATACATCCAAACTGATTGATAAAAGTTAGGGCAACATCTAATCCTCTTACAAATAGAATGGTTTTCATCAAAAATAGGTATCCCTTTATTGTTCACTAAATGTTTATTATAAAAAATTCATGATAAATAATGTAGTGAATGAATCTCTGACTAGATAGAAATTGATTTTTTTAATCTCAATGATGTAGTGAGTTAATGAAGGGAATCTAGCAATAATTCCTTTTGAAAATCAACCCATAGGATTAGTAAAATCCTAGATCGGGGGAATTAATAATTTTGAGTTATTTTTTATGTTTCTCCCTTAAATAAACCTTCACCACTTTTTAGAGTGATTTAGTTTTCCTTTAAAAATATATTCATGCCCACATAGATAAAGACACAATAGATTTACTAGGTTCAATACTCAATATGAGTAGACATTCCTTGGCATGATCTAGAATCACCCAAAATCTTACAATCCACTGGTATTAACCTATAGATTACAAAAAAATTTATTAATCCATGAACATTCATTATAACTCTCCCAAAGGTGTAGTGCATCACATATCATGATTATTGTTCCTCCTTTTCGTTTTCTTCTTTCACAATAATGGGATGTTATCTTTGTTTTCTTTGTCTTATTATTCAGATTATTCTTTTTAATATATTATCTATCTTAAATATAGTAGGTTTTCAATGTCAAAATTTATCAAAAAATATTTTTATTCTCTTATAATTTATTGATGTCTATTGTAGCACCCCACCCCATATGCCACATAATGGTGCCCCAAGATGGTGGGTCACAAGACCATAAGTAAAGCTCTATGAATGCTTGAGGTATATGACTAATAGTTTAGAACTATGGTGTTTTATTGTGAATAATATGAACTCAAATATTATAGTAGTTCATTTTGATATATGTATCAATATATTAAATATAATAAGAAATGGCAGAAGAAAAAATTTCTAGAATATAGTAGTAGAAAAAATACATTATCATGCATGTCATGTAATGTAATAAGCGTCAGTAGAATAATCATAACATATATAGAAGGTGATGTTGGAATGTCTTGTTCTATACAAACAAAATCAATGGTAATGGACGATAAAATCATATACCACATGCTAAAAAAATATACCAAAAGGAAAAAAAATCTTCGGTATAGAATATCAAGCATTGGCTTGGTCCTATGCTCCGAAACTCCCTCTTGGATATGTAAATAAATCGACCATCAGAAGATTCCTATTTTCAATTATAAATACCTACAACCATAAATTATATCTGGGTACCCAAGGAGTCCTTATAAGGGTATGAGATATAATCTTAGTAGGCCACTACCCACGATGTCTAGTCAAATTCATTTCATAATGTTTAAAAATTAATAGTGAACCAAAATTAAATGATAAGAAATATAAATAAATAATTGATTACACATGACTAAATTCCACTTGGATTCCCATCTAATTTACATGATTCATCCTAATCTAGTGATTCAAACCAATAGATCTTTTAATGTTAAAGTGAGTGAGAAAATTTATAAGGAGGTAGTTTGTCCCCATGTTTGTGATTGGCCTTAGAGGATACATCAATAACATTCTAATTTCAAGGGTTATTTCTATGTTAAAATGTTCACTTTTTAAAAATAATTTTAACTTAACATTTTTATAAAATATAGTGAGACACCTTGAACCCATCCATGGAAGTTCTATGATAAATCCATGTATATTTTTAGGGGATTGATATGAGTCCAATTCCTAAGAGTCGACCCAACATGACCCCAGATTAAATTCTCGAGTGTCACTGCAGAAATGGAATGAAAACATCAGAAAATAACTTCTAAGTCCATCCTAATTATTTCATGTAGGTTCTCTAGTCTCTCTCATGGTAGGGTATAACCATCGTGACATTAAGCCTATCTTAGGGGTCTCCACTAGGGAACTAGTATCACTCATCTTGAGGTAAAAATCTATAACCATTAGCGATCCTATCCTAGGAATAATTGATGTCACCCTCACTGTGTTTACAAAGAAACATGAATTATATCAAGAAATCACATGAGTCTATACATGGGGTCCTTAAGTCGAAACCCGCTATCTCAACCTCAACACCAAGGTGAAAGAATTTAGTAATAAAATTAATTATATTAAATTTCTAGGAATATGTACTATTTCATTACATTAAGACTTTATACAATAGTACACATATTGGTTGTGGTATTTCTATCGGAAAACCCATGTATTTCATAAGTCATAAGGCCCATATCCTAATATCATGTCCAATTTATGTAGTTCAACTTATGTAATTAATTTAAGGAATTTTTAATAAGGTAACACTCTCAATGAAATTTTAAAAACTAAGTAACAAGGGAAAAATAAATATTGAAGGAGGGGAACACCCATTGGGGTGAAATTAATCAAGGAAATTAGGCAAAGGGGTTGATTCACCGCTAGCTCTGGTCACAATTGGCATGGTAGAGCATCTATTTTAATTTAATTAACAAAAAACGGTGTCCATGGAAAGGTTCGTCTAAACAAAAAATGGTTAATTTTATATAACATAATGAAACATGGTAAAATATCCTATCCCACTTACCTTATCCTTGTATATATTCCCTTTTCATGCATCATCAATTGGTTCGAGATAGAATGAAAAGAAAACAGAGAAATAATCAAATTATCTAAAAAAGGGGGAAATATGATTCCACCAATATAGCACAATAAAGGATGAAGGAACTAAAAATAAGTGGGAGTTATTTTAAGATCTTACTGATATCTTCTTGATGGATCTAATAGTGGGAGAAATAGACACTAGATAGAGGAGAAATCGTGATCCCTAGGTTGAGTGGGAGGAGAGCTCTATGCGTAGAGGGGGATAAGTCCACTGGAGAAATGTGGGAGATGAAGTATAATAAATATTAAATCATTAAAGTTGTGAAATTTATAATTCAACCTCAAATATAGGTGTGCAAGTTTTGGTCGCACATGTGGCCAAACTATGCACCAACCATGAACAAATCCACTACTTCAAAGGGGAACTCCACAAGGTTAGGCACACAATTTATATAAGCACACACCAACCATGAAAAACTACTATGTACTAAATGTTTGTATCATTTCATGATTGTGTTCCTGGGGCCACATATTTACTGTAAGACTATGTGGCCCCTAACACCCCACAATCGGCAACTGTATGGTTTTGGTAAGCCATGCAGGATGGGCTGTATGGTTTCTACAAACTCTGTGGCCCAGTCTTCTTCTTCCAATTTTAGGGATTTTGGGATCCAAACAAGACCCATACACATCCAATACCTTCATTACTTCATTATTAATCATTATTGGGACAAATAAATTATATAAATTTAAATTGAATGGACCGTAACTTTGAGAAAAGTTGAGATATTTCAACCTCTTCTCCTTGAGACAACTGAAACCCGAGTTTCCCTTATGAGGGAGGTAAATTTTGTTCTGAGAAAATCATTGGCCATTGTACACGTAGATTATCCTCCCACTCCCAGGTCTCATCATACAATAATCTATGCATCCATAGCACTGGAACTAGAGAAACTATCCTACCATGGAGGTTCTTCATGATATGATCAATGTAATATACTGGATGCTCCTCAAATGACATATTCTCATCCAGATCAATATCCTTGTGGTCAAATTAATGAGATATATTAGTATGATATATTCAATGTTGTGATACTTTGAAGATTCCATGCATGGAATGGTACATTTCACGTATTTCCAACTGATATGAAACTAGACTGAATCTCTCCACAACCTCAAAAGGATCAACTTACTGATGTGATAACTTTTCCTACCTCGTGATTCATCTATGATCCAATATAAGTGATAAATGAAGGAAGAAATTATTTCCTACCTTGATCTTTAAAGGTATTCAATGAAGACTAATATAAGAATTTTTATTTGACAGAGCTCTAGCCATAGGTTTTAGAATCAGTTGAACTTTCTCTGAAGTCTCCTGAATGAGATGAGGACCCAATAGTGCTTCCTCACATGCATTTAAATAGAACACAAGTTAATTGAATTTCCAAAAATAATGGGACTCCTATAGAACCATCTTAATAGTTTTTATATATAATTTATGTTTTACCCATTTAATAAACTTTCACCACTTTTTAGATTGATTTAGTAATCCTTTTTAGCATAGATGAATGAACACATATAAAAATGAATAATAGATTTACATGTTTTACTACTCAATATTATTAAATATTCCTTATTATTACCTAGAATCACCAAAGGTCAATCAATCCAATATTATCAATTTATGGATTAAATAAATTGGGGTTAGTCAATGAAATTTCACCATAATTCCAAAAATTATTTATGTGCATTGAAAATAGTTATAGTTATATAACTTTTTTTCTAATAATAGCAGCGTCTTTCACCACCTTAATAAATCAATAACAGTGTCACTATGATGCATGTTTCTACATTTTCTTTTTCTTCTTTCACAATAATAGGGAAGTACCTCATTCTTCTCCTTATTCATTTTATTATATTACCTCTCCTCGATATAGTCGGTTTTCAATGTAAAAAGTATCAAAAACATGTTTTATTATATTTTAAATTATAGGTGGTAACTGTCATATCCCACTACAAATTCAACATAATGGTTCCTTAAGATGGTAGGTCACAAGACCTCAAGCATGCCTCCCTAAATGTCACCGGCTGCTCACTAGAAGAGAAGGCCTAGGGTGTACCTATGTGGAGACTATTTCCTCATTGATAATAGTGGAGGATAATAATATATGTATATATATAAAAAATATAATAATTATAAGTTTATGTATCTATAACTAGAAGACAGAATTAGAAAAAATTATATATAATCACGCAAGACATGTAATACAATAAGCGGAAGCTGAATAATAATAATAGATACATAACATGATGATATCATGTCATTTACTATAAAAAAACATGGGTAACCGGGGATAAAATTATATACCACATGGTATAAAAATATAAAAAAGGCCAAAACTATTGTGGGTATCATATCAAACATCTCCTTGATCCTTTTCTCCCAAAATCCTTCCTAGAAATGTAAATCAATCAGGTATTTGAAATTTTATGCTTTATTTTATCAATACCAGCATCCATAAAGTCTACATAGGAACACAAGGCATCCAAATAAAAGTGTAAGATAAAATCTTAATTGACCACCACCCATAGTTTCTTGACCAATATAGTTCTTGAAATAAAAAAGTTAATAATGTGAAATAATTAATTGATGAAAAATAGAAAAAATAAATGAGTACATTAGAATAGGTTCAACATTGGTGCACATTTAATTTACCTACATCATCCTAAGTCGGTGAATCCAACCCATGGGATCCTATAATGGTAAAGTTATTTAGAAAATTTATAATAAGATTTAATTTCTCCAAGATTGTGATTCAACTTGTAGGGAACATCTCTATGTTTCAAATTCCAATGATCATTTATATTTAAAAACTATCACATTATTTTAAATTAAATTCAATTTACCTTTTTATAATATATAGTGAGTAACCCTAAGTTCGCCTATAGAAATTATAAGAAAAATTCATGTATCTCTCTAGTGTCTCCTTATTAATCTGATGCCTATGGATTTCATAAACTGTTATGGAAGGTTAATGTCCCATCTTCCAGTCCAGGCATGGTGTAAAAACATCACAAACTTACCTCTAAGTCTATCCCTGGTATCCCATGAAGGGAACCAAGACTCTCTCATGGAAGGTACAACCATCTTACCCTCAATCGTTTCTATGGGGTATCCCATATGGAACTGGTTTCACTCATCTGAAGGTGAAAAACCATAATTCTTGGTGAGATCATCCTAAGCATATCTGATGTTTCCAAAGATTTATTTAAAAATCATCAACGATTATTGAAAAAAGTCCCAAGAGTCCAATAAATGGGTTTTGAAGTAGAAACCCATTATTTCACCCTCAACATTAAGGTGAAAGCGTTAAATAATTAAATTACATTTATGAAATGTCTTGAAAGAGGGACCATTTCATTAGTTCAATCCTTTATATCTTAGTATTAATATAGGTCAAGGATTTTCCATTAGGAAAACCTAATATACCATAAGGATTTAAGATCATGGATTAATCTCATAGCTAATTCAACTAGTTCATCTTAAGTAATTAATTCAAGGAATTGGCAATAAGTAAACACTTTCAAAGACATTTAAAAAAATCAAGAAGGAAATAATATGACTTAAAGGGGGAACAGACCTAATGGGGTGACATTAATCAAGGAAATCAACCCAATGGGTTGATTCCCCACTATTTAATGTCTCAATTAGAATGGTAAAGCATTGATTTTAATTTAATTAACAAAAAAAATATTCACTGGAAAGGTATGACTTGCCACATAATGGCGTATTTTATATAACACAATGAAGAAAGGGGATAGAAATTAAACCACCTA
The DNA here is from genome assembly GCA_963277665.1 of Viscum album. Taxonomy (NCBI): domain Eukaryota; kingdom Viridiplantae; phylum Streptophyta; class Magnoliopsida; order Santalales; family Viscaceae; genus Viscum; species Viscum album. The sequence goes on along the minus strand of OY728150.1, from coordinate 1,127,076,974 downwards.
CCTTTTCCTCATTCAGCATACATATTCCATCATTGTCCTCTAGTTGAAGATAAAACTAAAGAAATCGAATTAATCATCAAATTCTTGTAAAATGGGGAAAATATGCTAAAACCAATAGAGTGAAAAGAGGATAAAAGTAACTAGAAATATATGGGATAGGATTGAGGAACATACTGAGAGTTATCTAATGGATATGGAGTTGAGTGAATTGTCCATCAGATATAGGAGAAATTGTAATCCTTAGGTTTAAAGGGAGGAGAGATACACACAAGTATGAATGAGGAATATACTATAGAAATGAGGAAGAGGAGGAAGAAGAATTTTAAAATCATTTAAGAGGTGAAATTTTATAAATTCACCCTCAAACATTGGGTAACATGGTCTGGCCACATGGTTGGACAGACCATGTGCCAATCCAAAACACATCTACTTCATCAAAAGGGAACTCTATATAGTAAGTATTATGTTTAATCTAACCATATTAATCCCATAAAATAGAATCTAACCAAAATCTCTACAGCACTGCAGCACCGTGTGCCTAGGGGCGCATGGTTACAGACAAACCATGTGAACACCATTACTCTATTGTCTACACCAGCATAGTTTTTCAAAACTATACAGTCTGGGTGGTATGGTTTATACTAATTTTCTGGCATAGTCTTCCTCTTTCAATTTTGGGGATCCACTCTCCGAACAAGCCCTAGATACACCTGAGACCTCCTCAACGTCATTAGGCATCACTATTTGGTCAAGATAAAATAATTTAAACTAAAAATGAATGGTCCATACCTTTGATAAAATTAAAGACATTAGAGCCATCTATTTATTATTATACTTCATTTACATTAACTTTATCTTTGCGAATAATATTTCAATAAATTATTTTATGAAAATTCCCAAAACATTCATCCATCTCCATAACTCAAGTCAATTGTTTTAGAATTATTATATAACTTCTTCACAATACCAAATTTCAAATATTTAATTTTAAATTTCCTCCTATATTCTGTAGTGATATTATTTATAAATCACACAAAAATATATCCATAATATTCTCTTCAAAATAATTCACAAGGACCATTTAATTTAATTCATTTTGTCTATATCCACCTTTGTGTGACAATATGCTACACTAGAATGAGGAACTCCCCTTACAAGCATGGATTCCTCTAAAATCTATTGAATAAAAATCTCTAATAGTGACATTTGATTCTATAAATATTAGATCACTGGGAATATGCTTATTTAATTCCACTTTTAGTATAATATATTATTCAATAATTTCTCATTAATTTTTTACCCTCCAGAAATTTGGAACATACTCAGAGAAAATGAATCTTATAAGGACTCCTTTTATCTCCCTTACCTGGAAAATTTTCATTCTAGATTCTGAATGATTATTATTAAATGGGGATATGAATCTCGTGAAGTTATAAGATGATTTTATGAAAATTTAATTTACCCTTCCAAAGTCTTTGACACTCTTCAGATGTTTGGATTAAATATTTTGGTGTCATCAATACTCATATGTTCCTAGTGAAATTAACATTAAAAATATTAAAATTAATTTAATAAATATTTCAGAACACATAAAAATATTTATATAATCATTCAAAGTCTAAAATTACTCATTATAAGTCATTATTTACACTTTTTTTGTCATACTTATCCAAATTTCACTTTTTGTATAGTAATTTCAATATACCTTCAAATTATTTTAGTGATTATTTAAGTCAAATTAATGATGTCTCAGACACTTGAAAAATCTAGAAATCCTTCACCTAACAAGTTAAAGTTAATTTTTTGTGAGTTTGAATATGATATATATATTAATATAATTTTAAAAAAATAATGGTATTAACATTAAAACCTCCCATATATTATTCAATTGGAAAAATGACAATGTTAGAGAAGCATTATTTATTTCTAAAATAAATAAACTTCAACATAGGTCTCAAAAATCTCTTCTTAGTTTCCAAAATCATCCAAATAGTTCTTGGGATCAACACTTACCACGCATGAAGTGCTTAGATATGAGGATACTATAGTCTGTAGAAATCAATGATTATTTAATTTCTAATTGTTCGAATCAGATTTATATTAATTGGATATGGTATGGTGAAATATAGTATAATTTAAGATTCAGAGATTTTGGGGAACTAGAAATTGATAAATCTTAGTATATATAGGAAAAAATTCCCAATATCTTAGTTTATGTAATTGAGAAGACTTAAAATTATTATGTTACTATATGGTGATTCTGGAAAATAAATGTATCCAAGTTATATTAAAAAATGGTTTCCTCCAGAGCATTGAGATTGTTTAAATTAAAAGGTATCGATTTCTATAGAAATAATAGTTTTATATCATTTCTATAGATATATAAATTCATTCATTCATATTAAAAAGGTCTACAAAATTAAAATTATGATGTAAAATTTTTTATATTTTCTGGTGTTGGGGTACAAAAAGTCACATGTGTGATCTATTGACTATTTTCCATATAGAAAGGAATATAGAGGTTTATCAAAGTTTCCTAAATTTAGTACATCATGTTTTATGTGGAATTAATTAAGAGAATTCATTTTTTCAACTTCAATATAATAGTATAACAATTTACATGGTTTACCAATGTCTTATTTATATAGAGCACTCTTATCCTAGATTTAAAAGAATCATTATATTACTCATAATAATTTTATAAATATTTAAATTCCTTTTCAGATAAATATTATTTTAAGAGTTTTATGTCTATAATGACACAATTAGAAATAAATAAAGACTTTTTAATAATGGGAAAACATAATGAAAATAGTGAATCTTTTTTATGCATCTAGATTTGAGATATCTTAAAGTAATAAGTAACATTAATTTGATATATATGGAGAAGAATATATGTTTTATTTTTATTGTAAAATTATTTTTATTTAATGAAATACTAAGGGTTCATTTAATAAAATATTACACCTACTATCAAAAGGAATACATAAAGAGTTAGATCCTACTTCATAATGGAAGATGAACAGAAATTCCTCCTGATTTTCATATATTAATCAAGAGTGTGAATTTCAATTTATATTAATGCGTATTTCATATTAAGGTGCATAATGGTTATTCATAAAATTTGAATCTTTTACCATTAAATATTCTGAAGTTAATAAAATGAAATATCATGGTTATCATGTTTTTATTCAAAAAGTTGTTCTAGTTACATGATGTGAAATAATTCCATTTTTTTGAAATACTATTTATAAGAAATTTTAGGTTTATCAATTCCATTTATAGTAAATTCATGGATAAAAATTATTTAAAAAGTGTGGTGAATGAAATAATTAGTAAACTTTATTAATTAGAAATGTATATTCCACCATTCATAGGGTATTTAGTGGTTCATTTATTGCATCAAATAAATTTATGTGGACCTATGTAGTTATGGTGGATATGTTATTTTGAATAGTATATTAGGATATAAAAATATTTTTATAAATAATTCACATAAATAAAAAGCCTATAGTATTTAAATAGTATATTTTTGAGGTGGTGGTTGGGTTTTTTATAGACTTGTTTTCTAAAGTGGATTACATTGTTTTTCCATACATATTTATATGAGGGAGTCCATATTAGGAGAGAGGGGATCCATGGAATAAAAATAAATTCATTTTAATGTGAATAAATAATCCAAAAACATTTATACACTTTGAATAACTCAGATGATATTCATTTATATATAATAAGACATATTAATTCATTAAGAAATATTACCCAAAGAAGAAATCTGCATGATTAATGATTTAGTGTAGAAAATAAATCATATTGTTTTTGGAGAATGTCAATAGGGATTCAATTAATTAAAAAAAATTGCATTTATAGAAGGAAGAAACATTTCAATGACATATCATGGTTTGATTGTGACATTAATGGATAAATATTTTATACTAAAGGCTAGGTCATCAAAAGTGTAATTCAAAATAAAAAAGTATTTTTTTCACTAAAGAATCAATTTTTTGTTGAAAAAAATACTAACCCAATCTTTATATATATTTGATATTATGGAGTAATTGAAGATTTATGGAAGATTGATTTTATAAAAATACGAGCACCTGTGTTCAAGTGAAAATCAGTTGATGGTAACAATATTGTTTTACATGATAAATTTAAATTTACCCTCATAGACCTTAAATGCTTGGGATACACATGTGAAAAAAATTTCATTGAAACCAATACAATTATATTTATATGTGTTTTATCTATAAAATTATCATTGGTCTATCATTTTCAAGGAAAAACGATTATTTTATTGATGATAATGTTAATGATGTTTATAACTTAAGTGAGATACCTACATCTATGAAATGGTTTTCATAGGAACCAAATCTCTAGGCTATACACATGGTCCATGGTATATGAAATGTTCATGATGAAGTAATAATAGAAAATAATCCAATAATAATCTCTTCAAAGATCAAGCACTATATAAATATTTTAGTTTGTAATTTCCAAATACTGATTAATTTTTCTCAATGTATTATTATTTTATAAAAAATGATGAATAGTTTTTATAATACCCTAAATTTCATTACATCTAGATATTATTATTAAATCTAGATTAAAATCATTTTAAATATTTTTTATGTTTATTTTTTATTCCTTCTGTACCATTTCATGTCTCATAAAAAATTCTATCATTTATATTATTATTTCTGTAAACTATTTTAATAACTATAGTAACTTGATTGTATAATAATTAGAATTATATTTAATTCAATATTTTATATCCATTTTAGTGTCACAATAATTTTGTATTGTTTTTTATCTACCTTTTAGTACATTATTTATTATAAATATTTTCAATACATTATATACTATTAATTAAGTTAAAATTTAATTTACTATAAACTATAATTCCATTTATTATATGTTTTGTTGTTGTTATTAAAAACATAATGTTAAAATATTAATTTTAATTAATTTAATGTTTTTTTGTTACTTTTATTTATAGGAAAATGTAGGACCCAACTATTGAGTCATCTGGATCATTTAGAATTGTGAAACCATATTGTTTTGATGAGGAGCCTACTCAATTAACTGTAAAAGTGTATTTTTTTCTAATAGTAAAGAAAATACTTCCAAGTTTACTAAACATCATTGTAAATGTTTAAAAAGATGAACACTTGCTAGTATAAATGACTAGAGGACACTAATTAATTTTTATAATAATGATGTACCCATTAATTTCATGAAGATAAAATCCATCCATATATTTTTATGTCTATTGAGAATGTGTTGAATCAAAAAATTCGTTAATTTTTTTTGGTTTTGATTCTCACAAACACAAACATTTGGGTTACTAATGATTTTTCATTTAAGTCCATTTTATGAAATTAATAATCATGGAAATGTTTATTTTGGAATTATTTTAAAATTCATTGATACATGGGTAATATTTTATAATGTGTGAGAATGCATTTTAAACATATTCTATAAACACTGTTCATGCCACATGTTTGTAATAATTCCATAAGTAACAAACCTTACATTTGGAACAACACATATGGATCAGATAGCATAAGTTTGGATAGAAACATATATTTTTTAAATATAAATGTATGGTTCAACAACCCTACATTCAAAAGAAACACTATTTCTGATGAAACAAACATCTGCTACATAGACCCTACTTCTGTTTCCAAATATACATCAGTAGTTTTGTCATTACATGAAAGAACCCTACATTTGACTATTTAATGATGGATTTTTTAATTCGTGATATTATCTGGCCTTTATGGAAGTTAACCTAATTTTGAATCTATTTTATGTCCAATTAAAAGGATCATAATGATTTATTTTAAATATTATATTCATCAAAGTAAAAGTATACTATTCTTATTAGATGTTACACCCTACCTTGAATGTTTTTTATTTCAAAATATTCATGATTTATGATCTGTTATTTCTAGAGTCAGTTGACCTATAGTATTTAACCTTCATAATAAATATAAATCTTCTCTTCATCTAAATAAGGTCATAAAAATAATGAAAAGGTTATATTCATACAAAACAATGTGTCATTACATTCAGAGCTACACTTTAGAGATATACATGTTTTGATCAATTGTCTTGTTGCTACTATTGTTGTTATCACTGCTACTACACTTTATCATTATATCTCCTTATGAAAGAATAATGAAGTATTTTGTAAGAGATACACTTTAGAGATATACATGTTTTAACATCTTTCTATTGTTTTCTCTATCCCTGTTTAATGAAATCATAAGTGGATTTGAAGATCTATTTAGTGTTGTGAATTATTAAAGATATGAGTGCATCTATCAGTTGTTACTAAAAATTTTATTTCGAAACTGTATCCACAATAAAAATAATCTATATTGATTTTGTGGTTTTTGAACTACACACACTCAATCATGGTTAAGTGTCAGCTTCATTCACTAAGATGTGGTTTTGAGGTTCCCTTTAAAAGAACAAAAAGGATTAATAGAGACTTATTGTATTGGTGTCAACTTCCTGCACTTAGTTGTTTATTAAAGGTAATAGGATAAGAGGTCCTATTGAATGTAACCAATCTCATAGAGTTAAGCATTGGTGGAGCAGAGTAATGTATATTTTCTCCATAGGCCACTATGCATCATTGTGTTTATTTCCATTATTTATTTTTTAATCTTGCTCATATTTTAGAGAAATGGAATGGTTTTATGCAAATGAAAATAGGTTTTTTGAAATGATAAAATATTGGACTTACAAAATTGACCCCAATTTTTACAATATATTCATCATCACCATCCAGACTCAATAATTTTTATCTAAGGAAAGGCCCTATTGGTATATTTTATTCTTTATTTTTTGTGATATAAACTATAGATATCAAAAAAAGTGATCTATTTCTATCATTATATTTTTGGAATATTCTTTTTGATCTATTCATCATCAAAAAAGTGGTATTTTAAAGTTATTCTATTTACTGGTTCTAATAATCTCTATCTAAAGACTTAAATGAAGATATTTGGAAATGACTGATTATAGAGAAGGTATGTCTAGGATCTATTCTCCATATCTTAATGGTGATAATTGTGGATTATTGAAATCCCATATGATTATATATTTTAAAAATAATGTAATAGGGGTTTACATGAAGGTATTTAATCCTTATGAAGTTTCTATGGTGGTTCTAGAAAATTTTAGTAATGATCAAGAAATATAATATTATTTACATTCAAAATCTATGAATGTTATTGTGTGTGGTCTAGGAATCTACGAATTCAATCAAGTATCTAAATTTTATACGACATATGAGATGTGTAAGACTATTGTCATTTTGTTATGAAGGAACTAATGACATCAAACAATTAAGGTACACTACTATGAAATTAATGTTTTATAATTTTTGAATGTGTGAGGATGAAACCATAATCTACATGAATGCATGGTTGAAAGAAATTTTAAATTTTTTTATACCATGGAAAATTAAATTTTACAATCATAAATATCATTAAAAGTACTTAGATTACTTCTCTCAAATAGGAATATAATATATGCAGTTATACACCAATATAAATCATTGAAACAAATTTCTATGAAGGTTTTGATTGGAACTCTAATGAATTATAAATTTGAGATACTGGATAAAGCTAAAAATTATATAAAACATGAAGAAGATGCTATGAAAATGACTTTAAATGAATCAAATATTTCAAATCATCCTATTTTGGATGATGATTTATCATAAATTTCTAATAAGTTTTAAAATCTATACAGAAAGAAGAAGAAAGGGACTGATAAAAACAATTTCTATGAATTCCTAGAAAAGGTCATAAAATGGAAAACTATTCTTTCTTAAAATAGAAATGGAAAGATAACTACAAAGGAAAAGAGAAGAGAATTATAAAGGCATCCTGGAGTAATACTTCTAATTCGCATACTATATCTTATACTGATTTTGAGACTGAGCATATAAAGTAGTTGATATGTATAATGGAACAAATAGATCATGAGGTACAATATTCTTACTCTCAAAACTCTGATTGTGAGAAACTATAATATGATGAATTAAAAAAAATTAATTATACAAGACAATTTTGAATCATTAAAGAAATATCATATAAAAACTAATAAATCTTATGATACTATTCTTTTAGAAAACAAAAAAATTTCAATACAGATATTAGATTTAAAATTTGATTCTTTTAGGACATGTGATTCCCATAATATGAAAATTAAATAACATTTAAATGAATTTTTTGATTGAAAACAAGACTCTAGTATGATGATAAAAGGAGAAAAATACTTAAATCAAATCCATGGAAAAAATAAATACAAAAATAAAAATTTGGAATAGTGCGGAATGGTGAAAAACCAAAACTAAAAAAGAATTATTTTTTCCTAGATTAAATAGAAAAACATGTCTACAGTTAAAAGTTTCAATTATGGTGTTAATTTTCATTAATAAAAGGAATTCTGTTTTAGAAAACCACAAATATCTGGAGTAAAAAGTGTTTATTGATTCAAATAATTGGTTAACATAAATAGTAGAATTACTATTAAAAATAAACATGTTTGTTTACCAATAATTTAAATTGATAACACTACCAGACCTAAAGGTATACTGTTACCAAAAAGCAATTGTATTTTATTTTTTTAATATTAATCCAATAAACTACATTGTTAAATCTTTAAGTGGATAAGAAATGGATATATGTAAAAGTATTTATAGAAGGAGTGCACAAATCTGAAGTAGTTTGTTTTTAAAAAATCCTCAATTCTAAATTCACTAACTCAGGGATTATTTCAATTTAAATATATATATATACTTCTGGTATATTAATTGTTTCATTCAAATATATTTTTTATATACTTCTATCAAATTATTTTAAATTTTATTCTAAATCTTTTTAAATTATAGTGCCTATTATAAAATATGATTATTTTAAAATAATTATATTTTTTATTCTTAAACAAATTATATTTTTTTACGAAAACTAGAATACTCTTCTTACACACTATGTATTGATTATTATATATTTTTAAAATAATGAAAATGAAGAGGTATCTATAATGTTAGAATATATTGTTTCATATTCTTCTCAAAACCAACAAAAAAATAAATAATATTTTTCAAATTATCTTGTTAAAAAGTCACTCGAAAACAAGTCGAAGAAACATGACACCATAAATCTATTCTAGTTCAGAAGAAAATAATTCTTTAAAATGGATAAAAGGTAATACTACTCATTTATCTACTTGGAATGTTGAATATTCTCTTGAAGTGTCTTCAAAAATAAATAAGTAAGTTCAAAGTCAAGAAGAAAAGGAAGTAACCACTTCACAATTATATTATAAAAACATTTTGATCAACGTTTTCACTTTCAATGAAGAAAACTTAAAGCGATGATCTAATTTGAAAGTGTATAAAAATAATATGATAATCTATATAATTATTCTATATCAAGAATAGATTTTGATTCATTAAAAAATGAGTATCAAAATAATATTTCATCTCAAAAGAATAATATGAAGCTTTCAAAAATAGAAATGTTAAGAAAAATGGAGTTTCTAAAAAAAAGCTACTATAAAACTTGATCCTGATATGTTGATGTTATTTCTGGTTGAATTATTTTCATCTTCTTCAAATCAAGTAATAGAATATGTTTAAAGCAGATTAGAAGACCTATAAAGAGTCTTAGATTCCATATGTGATAAATTTCAAAGTTTGTAAAGTTTAAATGAAAAATACACTTTTTTCTAACCCTTCATGTTTTCTGTTTATTTAATATGTTTATTATACTATTTTCAAAATTATATTGTTTAGAAAAATTATTTGTTATTAGTTAGTTAATAATTTCATTTTAATAAACGTATATGAGACCATATTTAAAATTTAAATTACCTCAAAAACACAATTAGTTTTCTTTTATGGAAAATAGTTTTAATTCATTGAATTCCCGAAATTCTATGATTCAATGGGAATTTAATAAAATAATAATTTTATTATGCTATTTGATTTTTTATCTATGTTTATCTAAATTCATTGGGAGCTCATTTTAAATAACTCTTCACTCTTATCTTTTTAATGTCATAAAATGGGGGAGAAGTTTTAGGAGGTGTTTAATTAGAAGCTTACATTGGTAAGGGTTATATCAATGTATTATAAAATTTATAATTTTAGGAGATAATTAATTTTGAATTAATTCTTGAAATAATTATTGAATAGTCTTTAAATTCTATAGGTGATATGTTTTTTTTTCTCAAAAAAAATTCCTCTACAAAAGAATGTTTATATAATGGTATTATAGAAGAGAATTTTCCTTTATAAATAATATGTTATCTTATATAAATGAGCGAAGTTTATTATTTTATTTATTTTAATATTTTTTATCATGGTTTTTGTGACTATCAAAAAGGATAAGATTATTGGTCCTGTGATGTTTCAAAAAATTCATTAATTTCCTTTTGATTTTGATTCTCTCAAATAACTAAATTTCTATTAATAATGATTTTTTTTGAATTTTGTAAAATAAATATTAATGGAAATAGAATTATATTGAAAGGCAACGATCCATGGTAAATATTTGATAAAGTGGTAGAATGTGTTTTAAATGTATTTTGGAAACACTATTCATACCTCACATTTGTAAGCGTAATGTTATGTATAAAACTTATGTTGGGAATAGCATGTATGTATTAGAATCCATATGTTTGGATCAAAAATTACATTTAGGAAAATGGTAAATATGGTTTAGCAGCTCTATGTTCAGAGTAAACCCTATGTTTGAGGAAATAAATATATGGTACATCAACCGTACTGTTATATTCAAGCCTACAATTTGAGTTTTTTCATTACATGAAAGAACCCTATGTTTGACTATTCAACAATGGAGTTTTTAATTCATGGTATTATATGATATTTTTTCAAGAGTATTTATAGATGTAAATATCTTTTTGAATCCATTCTATGTTCGATTAAGAGGCTCATAATGATCAATTTAAAGGATCATATTCATTGAAGTAAAATTTTAATATTCTTAGGGGAATTTAAGACCTATCTTGGATTTTTTTCACTTCAAAATATTCATGATTTAATTTGAAAATTTTATATAGTTAGTTTAACTAGATTATTCAACCTTCAATATAAATATCATGTTTCTCTTTATTGATATAAAGTGGTGAAAATATAAAAATTGTGATTTACATAAATAATTGTGTGTTGTTTCTTTCAGAGCTACACTTTGAAGATATAAAAGTTTGGATATATCAACATGTTTTTACTACTACTATTGTCACTACTACTAAAATTTATTAGTATATCATCTTATTCAATAATTATGATGTATTTTATAAAAGATTCACTTTTGATACATACATGTTTTAACATCTGTTCGGTGTTTTCTCGATCACTTTGTTGCAAAATATTAAGAGAATTTGAAGATCTATTATTATTTATTAGTGAATATTTAAATACATATATTATTTGTAACTTTAACTATGTTTTCTAACTTTTATTCTCAAAAAAAATATCTATTGATTGTGTGGAGGATAGGATTCTTAGACACAATCATGGTTATGTGAGAGCTTCTTTCTCTATGATGTGGTTTTATAGTTCCTTACAAAAGAACAAGAATGATGTATAAAGTCTTGTTGTAATAGTTTCAACTAACTACACTCAATTTTTTATTAAATGTCTTAGGATAAGAGGACCTAGTGAAAATCACCAAGATTTTGGATTTGATTGTTATTGTATTGGACTAAGGGATCATTGGTCCCTAAACCACTATACATTTCTGTGTTAATTTCCTTCATTTTTTTTTCTTATTTCACATCATTGAGAGAAACATAAAGGTTTTATGATAAGAAAAATAAAGGTTTTATGCTGATAAAAAGAGTAATTCTGAATTGTTAAATTTTTTAAAAATAAACAATACACACCCCTCTTTTGTATTTATCTTCATCATCACCATCTAGACCCAAAAATGTCATGTTAGATTTGATTTCAACATGAAAAGAATGGTAAATAACCCAGGATTATAATGAATATATCATGTTGGATTCATAATGAATTGATAATAATTATTTGATACTATATTTCATGAAGAATTTATTTTCAATTTTTATTTTTCAAAGAAGGTAATGACTAAAATAGATTATAATAAGGTGATTTGAAGAAAGAAAAGTAATGATTTTAATTAATGTAAATTTACTAGTGATTCTAGAATCAACTTTGATATTACTATGGATGGTGATATAAATTTTTCTACGAAGGATGTCAACAAAGATAATTGAGTTTATCATTTTCCTGGGATCGTTCATTGTGTTGATTTATTATGGAGTACATGGAGAAATTTTAATAACAAGACATTAAAGAATGAATGAATTGATATGCTAATTAATTAATCTTAAAGAATTTAGAATCCCATGATTTATGAAGAACATTCTGTATTTTATGAATCAATTTGATGATTAAATATTTTTCCAATGACCATAAGATTGAATGTTCACTGATTGATGGAAATATCTCAAAAAAACTATCTAATCTGATAGTGTTGTAGCATGAACCTCCAAAATGGATTAATATGTGAATTATACATATGGTGAAGTGATCATAACACACTTATGTATTTTATATTCATATATTTTAATATTACAACTTTTAGGTACTCTAAAAATATTTTTATATGATTTTAAGAAGGTGTGATATATCACATTCCCTTTCATTTGAATAAAAAATAACAAAGAATAATTTTTCATTCTCAATAAGAAATAAGGGTATTAAGGTTACCAAGTTTCTTCATGATGGAGATTAAAAAACATTATGGACACTTGATGAGATTATAAGAGTTCATGAGACTTAGACCTAAATAAATATTGTGGATTCTATATTGGAGGCTATGAGTGTGCAACATCTTTGTATCACAATGTTATTTTACTTCAAATATGTATAATTTAAATAGTCACTAATACACCATGATGAAATGAGGCCCTCCCTATTCCATAAAGTATTAATGTAAAACAAGTGTATACTCATACATAATATACCATTCATTAACATTTACATGTTTCTCTATGAAGGATTATATTGAGGTGTTTCATGTAGTATCTTACTCCATGATGAGGATCCCATGATATTTCTATATCTCACTAAAATGTGAAGCCAATTAAACTATGTCCCAAGATCTGTAGATATAAAAAATAGTGATACTAGATATTTCCTTACATTTTTTGGTTCTGTAGTTTCTTGAGATGTTATAGAATAATGTATTGACCATGTCCAATACTTTTTTAGTATATTTTAGCAGATATAAATGTTTGGGCATATGAAACTTGTCTAAAGAAAAGGTAATAGGAGATTTGGTGTATTTTATTAGAGATTTAAGGATATACATCATCTCATATATTTGGATATAAGTTTAACAGACTGGTACATCATTAATGATCAAATCACATCATAGAATCCCCATTGTGATGTAATTATGAGTATCATGTCATGACTATAAAAATAACAATAAATCATATGACCTATATTTTAGGGATGAAACAAAAACATAAATCAGGACACATTATTAGTTAAATAGAAGAAATCGAATCAAGATTTACAAAATATAACATATGGATGGAAGAAAATGGGATTCAAGATTCCTGGAATGATTATAATTTTTTAATTTTTTATACAAATAAGATTTATATTTATAAAGGCATCATCCATATTTTTGAACGATATGGTTCTCAATTTGGAATATTTTCCATTCAAGATATTGAGTGATGTTATACACATTTTGAGATCATTAATAAGTAGATATCAATCCATCCATGTAATTTTTTAGAGAATAATAAGTGTCCACACCTATTATAAATTCCAAAAACAGATTAGAATGTTTTTTTGAGGGATCCCTAAAAATGGAGTGAATGTTTTTTCAAAGCTATTTTCCATGTAATTTTCATAAACGTTCTTATTGGACGTTATGATTACCTTCTAACTCTTTCCATCACATCATTATTAATTGATAAAATGGTGGTGAAGTGGATAACATGATAGCAACTTATGTATTCCATGGATGAAACCACATGATAAAAAGAGTATTGTGAACCTTGTAACACATGTTCCATGTTTATTATATCTCAAACCTCTCATCATAATTATCATTATTATATGTAATTATGGACTAACTCTTTACATGTTAATGGTTTCTTCGAAGTGGTAAAAGGTGAAATGTTCAAATTCCACTTTGACCATTAATTTATCCCCCCTCTCAGTGGTTGGTAGCGACTCCTTACAAGAGAAACTTTTGGTATTAGAAATGGTACTCCCTCATGGAATAAAAACCCTATATTATGATTTCAAACAATTTGGTTTAATAATAGGTTAATCCAAATGGTTAAAAAATTATGCTTTTTTTACTTCATTATCCAATTTTGGATATTAAATCCATGCTTCATGGTTAAATTTTCCAAAAATCCCATGTATGTTCATTGTAATTACCGAGACTTTATTAATTTTATTATTTTTTTCAAAAATGCAAGATATATTATATAGAATATTATTATACATATAAAACTCATATAAAAACAAAAAAAAATTATTTTATTAATCTTGATCATTATAATATCGAACATATAAACCCATGAATGTTCAAAATTTTACAATGGGATTAAAAAGTCTAAAATTAAGAAACTAGAATGGGAAAATTTGGATAATCCTAATTTTCTAGAATTATTATTCCCATTAAAAAACAGTACAGAAAATAAATAGAACATCAGTAAACCAAAAATAATTTACTAATATGAATTTATATATCCCTGAGAGTAATTATAGTGATTATTTATTATGGAATGAATTTGTTTTTATAGGAGGTAATATGAGAGTTAAATAATATTTTTATCACTAGTAACAGTAACCTGATCATTGGATTAGTAATTCAACCTAAAAATAATAAAATGTATAATGAAAAATATTTATCATGATTAATTTAAAAAAATATAAATATTAAAATCCCATATAGTTAATATTAATTTTAAAATTTCAAATAAACTATAAGCATGTTATTAATAAACAGTATTATAACATTTTTTTAAAATAAATTATTATGTTAAATAATAAAATTACCTATGATAGAATTTTTTTTTGATAAAATTAATTTATTTTTTAGATTAATAAATTTTAAATTTTATGTGGGTTATAATTTTTTTTTGAAATACTTTTATTTTTTTACGCAATAATAAAAATACAATTTTTTCATTGCTCATGTGTTTTAAATTACATCATTAATGGTTTATAGTAACCAATTATATATTAAAAAATTTTAATTGAGATAACTATATTTAGTAAGATTAATGAGTTGTTTAAATAATATAAGCAACCTTTCCATACCAAAAAATTATTTTTCCAATGCCTATAACCTAAA
Organism: Viscum album; assembly: GCA_963277665.1. Lineage (NCBI taxonomy): Eukaryota > Viridiplantae > Streptophyta > Magnoliopsida > Santalales > Viscaceae > Viscum > Viscum album. The sequence goes on along the minus strand of OY728150.1, from coordinate 1,127,061,570 downwards.
TGTTTCTATTAATAAAACAATATTTCATTTTCCACAATCCTTTTTAATAAACCATTAAATTATGTTTTGGAGTGATTTAAACTTCATAGAGTCGTTTTATTTTATTAAAATATGAATTAAAATATAAATAATATCAAAATTAAATTTTTTAATATATAAAATATATTTTATTGAATATTTTATTTTAAAAATACCCCTCTCCCCATGTATAAATACCTCCTCTCCCACCTAATGGAAAAAAAATTATTTTCACTTAATAAAGCCAATTATCTACCAAAATCACCCCTCTTAATACCCTTATCAATCTCAGGGATATTATTAAGTAAACCATATTAAATCCTTCAGGGAGATAAATTCCATGGAAAAGAAGAAAACCTAAGAAGAGGGTAAGGTTTAATTAATTTTTCCCTCATTTTTCACTTCTCTTACTCATTTTTTCCTATTATTTTCAAACCCATTCCTTTTAAAATTATTTAATTAGTATATTCAAATTATATTAATGATTTTAACTATCTGTAACGATTTTATTTGTGATATATTTATATTCCATACTTATCTTTCATCCTATTTTAAAAATGTCCCATCAATAGTTGGTTAACCTTCCTTGTAAACATTTCCAACTCTCTAAATATCACCACCTTCATGTATGATTTTTATTAATTATATTTAATAAATAAATATTTAATTATATTTTTTTAATATCCTCTAAATAATTTGACATATATATATATATAAACTTGAAAAAAGTACTGAAATCGAAACAAGACAAGGTAATTTAACAAAAAAATAAAATCAAAACAATTCATGTTTACCAAAAAGTAGTATAAAATATAATGAAGTAATTATAATGGATCAATAGTGATGTAAATGAATATAATTAACTTATATATTTAGGTATTAACAAAAAATATATAGGATTTGATATGACATAAAGCATAACAAGATTTATGGTTTGTGGATTCTCAATCCCAACTCCTTCTCATTTAAGTTTCCACATATTTCAGATTATCTTGAGTTCATATATTTCCCTAATATACATAATAATTAATTTCGCTATTCTTTACCATTTCATTGTGGGTATATACATTTTTCTACCTCATAAAAAAATTTAAATTCAAATTTCAAAAAAATTTGACAATTACATTATTTTCCAAAAATATCGTGTTGACTCCTTTTGATAATTTTCTTCTCTACTCAATAATAGTGATTTATTATAAATAAATATGATCCCCTATATTAATTTAGGAAAACCAAGTCTTAATTAATTTATTATTAATGATGGATTTATGAAACCCATTGATTTTCATGAGTTTATTTCATTACTATGATTCTTATATATTTTTATTACATGTGGCACACATGATCATGAGAATTTTATGATGTGAGGGGTGGGATTTGAATTATTTATCCCAAAAATGCATTTTTTAATGTGATGTATCTCAAAATATTATGTGTATTGTTTGTGGAAAAGTTTATATACAACTTTATAATTATGATGATAAAATTTGTAAACATATGTTATACATGAACATGATACAATATTTAATCACAAAAAACTACAGTATTTCACCACTTTGTTATTATGTTTCATTAATATTAACATTCCATGTTTAATTAATTTTTCAAATGATACGTTAATTTCCATTATGATTATCCCATTTTTATGATATGATGATAATTGTGATTATGATCATTCATGTGACATTGATTCATGTCTATTATTCATTTTATGTTATCCCTCACCTTACTGGGATTTTAACTCACCCCTTCTTTTGTTTTATATCATATGGTGAATACATATAATAACAAGAAAATTAGACATTTTTAGGAGGACTATGAGAAAGTATTGAAATAATGATTTTTTTATTATGTAAAAGTGTCATATGAATATAATTTTCCGATGATACTAAAGCATATAATCCTTAAATACATAGGTATTATGTTATTTATATTAAAAATTATTCAAGAGTCATGTAAAAAAATATGGTTTGTTGTAGTTTGTAGTAGAGCTATCTTTTTGTTATTTTGAGAATTAAGACTAGAAAAATGGTAGTGAAAACCTATAGATAAGCCTTAATTTTGTGGGAAACATCATGAAAATTTGGTAAAGTATAAGATAATATGGTTTTTGAGTAATTAAATCCATATTTGGATACTATAAGTGGATGCAAATAGGAATTGATGTGCCGAGCGGTAATAACCTCGAAAGGGGTCATTGGTTATTAACATGACATGAACCTAACATACAAGAAAGTGGCATAGATACACACATATTTTAAAATTCCATGGGGATATTCAATAATTAATAACAAGCTATATCCTAAACATTATGAATGATGTATATCAAAATTATTTATTTCTATTTATGTTATAAAGGGTTAAGGAATACGATCCTATAAGAATCATTTGAGAAGAAGGATATGCTAAACATATGAATCCCATAATACATGTCTTTGGAAATAATTTTTATATGAGAATAGATTATTTATTCATTATTTATTGACTTATGTTTTGTTCAAACCTTTTATATTTTAGAAAATGGTGTGAACTAGGAGAAACTAGACCAAAAACATATCTGAGGTATAATACAATGATTATTAAAACAACATTCTCAATGCAATGAGTCATGGAGTTCAAAAAAAATAATTTATTATTACCTAGATATATCAGCCTATGAAAAACAACCTATATCATGTGGAACATTGTCCTTCACCCAAGAAGTATCATCTAGTTATTGACTCCTTTATGTGTTAATGAACACCACCATTTAGCCGATATTCTGATCTATTTTTCATAAATTATTGTGTTAACTCAATGGAGAGGATATTTTCTATGGGCCAATATTATAATAAGTATATGGTTATATTATTTATATACTATTTAGATATCTAATATTATCAATGTTGGTCACTAATAATGAATAAAAATATGATAGTTTAAATAGAATAAATTGATAGGGAATAATTTAATAAGATATTTCTTAATAAGTATTTAACTCGAACTCTCTGAAAAAGTTGGAGAGAGGATTATTGTATCTTAAGAAAATGTAAATATAATATATCATATATTATGGGGAAAACATCACAAGTATTAGAAGATACACTTCATATTTTACTAAAAAAATATAGAAAATTATATAAAATATTTTGTAGTTTAAAAGAACTTATTCAAAAAGATCCTGTTATCTGTGAAATTAGGAGTTATGAAGGGCCAGTATGATGTGATATCAAATTAGTGATGGGTGTTGTTGAATGTTCTTATAGATATTGTTATTAGAAGTTATGAATGATGTTTTAATCTCGGGAATTTAATTAAAATGGGGGAGGAAGATCTAACCACCCAAAAGAAAAATATTTATGGGAGTTTACTGAAAGGGAGAGAAGAATCATTGATTATATGAGAGAAGTCCACCAACCTAATGAATTTCAAAGAGATATTAAAAGGATAATAAACATGATAGAGGAAAATAAAGAACCAATAAATTCCTTACAAATGGATCAATACTTCAATTTTAAGGTGGAAGGGATCTTTATAAGATAGTTCACTAAAACACAATTTTTTAAGGGTAATAAATGCTAGAAACAACCAAAACAAGGGGATTCAGGGAAAGAATAATACGTCACCACCACTACGAAGGCACAAGAAAATAAAGTAATAAAATGTCACTTATTATTCAATAAACAATGGAAAATAATAAATTTTATTATAGTTCTAATATTTTCTTCATATCATTCTTATTTTATAGAATTATTGAATCAAAATTGTGATACCTTGGTATAGATATATTCATAAAAAAGAAAGTGGTGTGATAAATTCATCCCAAGTTTTCAAATCTTCTATTATTAGTGTCAATGAAAATATTCATATATCAAATCTTGTAATCTTTCCCTTGGTGGGATTTGACACTATACTTGAAATGGATTGGATCTCATTACATAGAACTCACATCAACTATCAATAAAAGGAAATATACATCCATATTATGTTCCATACCATGCTCCTATATATATGAAAAGAAGAGCATGAAATTCCTATAGAGAACCCCTCAATGGTGTGGGTGATAATATCTGATGAAGAAGCATTTTTTCCCCAAATGGTTGAGTTGATGTAAATTATCAACCATAATGATATTCTTATAGTGAGGGAATATATTGATGTATTTCTCAGTGTTTCTAGAGCTTCTCAATGATAATGATGTAGAGTTTCCAATAGAACTCATACCCAGAGCCACTCCTATCTCCAAATTCCCCAATAGGATGACACCACTACAATTGTTGGACTTAATAAATAAGCTATAAGAAAATTTATAGAAAGGGTTTATATCCCTAGTGCATCACCTTTCGGTATACTGGTGGTATTTTTCAATAAAAAACATGGATCTATGTAACTATGCATCAATTACTAGGATCTTAAAAAGAAAACCATAAAGAAAAACCATCCTCTTCTAAGGATTGATGAACTATTTGATCAATATTTAAGAGTTTAGTATATCTAGAAGGATGATATTTTTTCTAGATATCATCAGATGAATGTGAGAAGGAATATATTCTTATAAAACCATTTAATATAAGATATAGACACTAAAAGATCATAGTGCTACACTTTTTACTAACTAATGACCTGAATAAATTCATGGAATTAATTAATAGAGTCTTTATAGACTACCCTAAAAATTTTGGGATAATATTTGTTGATAAAATTCATATTAATATAAGGTTTATGAGGAAAAAGACTAAAATTTAAGGATTATGTTGGTGAAATTATGAAATTAAAATCTATATGCTATGTTTATCCAGTGCGACTTTTGTATATATCAAGTCACATTCTTGAGTAACATGATTACATGTGATGGAATTTTTTATAGACCCATAAATGATAAAATAAATTTTTGAATTTCAAATACCCTAAAGTGTCTTACAAATATGTTGTTTTCTTATATTACCTAGGTACTACCAACGAATTTTAATAATTTTCCCATGATTTTTTAGGAAACTAACTTTGTTATAAGGGAAATGGGTAAATAATGTCTATATGGAAAACTGTGAAGAAATATTTATGCATCTCAATAAAAATATAATCATTATACCAGAACTAACATAGAACTTAGGTGGAGAAGGTTTTATTATATATACTTATTCTTCAAAGAATGTCTTGGGTGGTATACTCATGAAAAATGATAATGTGATATCATATGCCTCATGATCATGAAGGATCCATGGGAATAAATAATATAAGCATGGTATGATGTTAGAAGATGTGATCTTTACTTTTAGGATTTAGAGGAACTACCACTATGGTAGGAAATGTGACATATAACCATATAAAATAGTCTAATGTATATATTTACCTTGATGGAGCTCAATATGTGTCAGTGAATATAGTCTGATCTATAAATGGCTATGATTTATTCATTCAAAACCTTCCTAAAAAAGAAAAACATGTAGCTACTGGTATTAGAATAAGAGAACATGATACTCTATACATTATATGGATTTAAAAAGTATCTATCTCCTTGTATATTCAAAATATGAATCATTAAATCATAATTATTTGGAAGACATATTACTAATCCTAATTGATTGTCTTGCCATGTACCCATAAAATGATCAATGATGTCTAATGGGATGACATGAACTGTAAAAATAAAGTGAAATAAATAAAGGAAGTGAAACTTCATAAATTTTACATCAATGAAAATGGTTTCATTGATTTTAGAACTAGACGTTTTATGCCTTTATCACATAACATAAAGAAAGAGATGTCAAATTATTCACATAGCTCAAATTTACCCATACATATTGGATGTTCCAAAATGAACCTTGATCATTGAAAACACTTTTATTGGTATGACATGAAGAATGATATTACTAAGTACCCCTCAATGTTCTTCGTAGGTTTGCATATGAATGAATAGAAACAAATTTCTAAATGAATGATGAAACCATTTCCCATACCCACATGGAAATTGGAGAACATCGCCATAAAGTTTTCTAGAGGTCTCCTAAAGACATCCAAATGAAGTAATTTGATGTGTTTTATAGTGTATCGACACATTAAGACTACCCAATTTATCTCTATTTCGTAATATTTGTATCTTGAACAACTTTCCATGATATATGTAATGGAAGTGGTGAGGTTTTATGCCAAACAACATTCAATTATCTTATATTGTGATCCAAGGTTATCCTTTAAATTCTAGATAAGTATTCATCTTTATTTAAAAAATAAATGGAATTTAAATACACCCTATCACCCAAAAAATGATGGAAAATAAGAAAAGAAAATTCATACACTGAATGAAATGGATATATCTTTCTCAAAGAAATTTAACGGAGTATGGGATAAATATACCTTATTAGTTGAGTTCTCAAAAAAAAATCAACATCCAATCGAGTATTCTAATGGATCCACGTGATTCGATATGTGGTATGTGATTTAGAACACCAAAAATTTGGGATGAAGTTGGTTTATGTATTATTTATATTTTCCAATAATTAATAGATAAGGTTCAATCCATACCATATCATATAAGATATTCTCAAAGTTGTTTGAATAAAAATCTTGAAAACTGAAAATAGGACCTAGATTTTGATGTTGGAGAAAATATATTCCTTTAAATATCTCCACTAAAGTAATTAATTTGGTTTTTAAATAATGTAAAGATCCTCCCAGAGTACATTTCACCCTTTTTAATTATTAATCATATAGGGGTAGTGGCCTATTGTCTAGAACATCCACTAAAGATGGATCAAGTTAATTATGTGTTCCATATATATCCCATGAGAATGTAAATAAATTATTTTAACATGTAATAAATCTAGATGTGGTAAAACCAAATAATGAACTATCTTATGAAGATCATATAGTGAAGTTTTTAGGCCGTAAAGACAATATTCTGCACAAAAAGACAATCCAACTTGTAAAAGTGTTGTGGAAGAACCGTAAATATGAAGATGTGGCAAGGGATCTTAAAGAAACAATGAAATAGAAGTAAACTTATCTATTCTAGAATGAAAATATGAATTTAAATTTTGGGGAAGAAATTTCATTAGTGGAGATTAATTTAATGACATAGGTTTTACTAATGATATTTTTTCTCTTGAATAAATATATTTATATTATATTGCATAGTATTATACACATAAACCACATAAAAAAGAAAAGAATTTATTTTATTAATAGTGATAGTTATAATATTCAATGAAAAATATTAAAACACAAAAAATAAAATAAAAATTAGAATGAAAAAAAATTGGATCATTATTATCCCCATGAATTATACTATATAAAAGAAAAGGAACGTAAGTAAACCAAATAATATTTTAGAAAATTCAAATATAGAAACTTGGGAGGAATTGTAGTGAATTATGTATGAAGTCAGGAATATGTTTTTATAAGAGGTAATATGATAATTGAAATATTAATGTTGTAACACCCCGACCCTAGAAGCCTAGAGTCGGTGGATTATTTAAATACATTGGAATGTTTACAAGGAATAAAGTCCCAAAATACTGATCAGTTTAACAGTCTTGGAAAATATATTACATACATGAATGTTTCATTACATTATAAAATGAAAAACAACAACAACATTGTCTCCATTTACAACATTCATATCTCTCATACTATCCCTCAAGGTCAGTCATATTATACTTCTTTGCATCTTGGAAAAAATAAAACATAGAAAGGTGTGAGCTCAGATGCTCAGTAAGGATTAAAATATAGCGAAAACTATCATAAATAAGTATAAATATTTAAGGCAATGTATAAAACTAAAACAAAAGCCTTTTAAACATAATCTTCAGCATAATATGGAAAAGATAAATCAAAAAATTCCATTTACTTATTCACATGGATATTCTACTAGTCGAATAACCACATGCAATATGAATAGCCACTTTTATAATGATTGAATGCATAATGCCAGACTTCATAACCACATTGTCAAGGCCTTGTGCCAAGACAACAAATAAGACATTGTCAAGGCATTGTGCCAAGACACTAGTCTGTCTCATGAGACCTATAGATGCATCATGGAGCTATTGGTGGCTCCACCCATCACTTACTAAGCCCAATGCATTCCTCATATGAAAATGATTAAACATAACATAAACATTTATATAAAAAATAGAAAAATAAATGTCAATACTTTATCCATGAACCATGAATGGTGTACAAATAACACATTCACTGTCAATCATATCACAAATACATCAATAAAATATAGAATATATGTATCATAAAAAATCAACCTCAATCAAGAATAATAACTCATAATGGATATTGACATAGTAGAAAATGATCTGTACAAATCCTTGAGAGAAATATCCCTTTTTCATGAAATCATTTTAACATTTCATAATTTATAAAACAAGTAATTTAAAATATAGTTTCGAATCAAAGTGTCCCATAACACTTTGAATCTTTTGAAAAGAATTAACATTTTAAAACATTCATGTCCATATAAATCAATCCTTAAAACCATTTTGAAAACATGGACATTAATGAGAAAGGTTTAGAAGAATAAATATTTAAAACATTTAAAATGATGTTTTAGTAAAAAAGTCCCTTAAAAATAATCCTTTTGAAAAATATTTTATGAAACATGTACATGGATAATAAATATGTCCCGGTAGATGCTTATGAAAAAACAACCTCGGATAATAAGGAGATTATGAAATTAACCCTTACATTGCACTTTCCTTTGGTCAAGGGTATGTTTAACCTCATTTATAATGACCATAGTATGTTATTAAATTATAAAAAAACAATATTAATATTTATTATATCATACCCAATTTATTTATGACTTTGTACTACTTTTTTAATAATGATTTCCATGTTAAATTAACATTTTGGGTGATAATTGCTTTCTTTATCGTACGTGTTTTAAATTGTTATTCTTGATCATATCATTTATATCATGATATAAATACTTCCTGAATATAAAAATTTATTTATATATCATATTTATTTAGAATATAAATATTTACAATATATAGATATATGAAATTGAAGGCATCGTTTATGGAGACGGTAGGTCGTATAAATGTATAAACGTTGTTTCCATTTTGATATCGCAATGAACAGATGTAAGTGAATAAGATATATGTAAGTATATATATATATATATTAAGTAGAATTATTACTTCATATATTACATACTAATTAATAATATATATTTTTATAATCATCGTTGAATGGTGAATGTGGAAATGAACCTTATTGCGTCGTGGAGACGGTAATCTGTACGTAAGCATGAGTGACAATATCATTATATTTATCGTGAAATAATATGTAATTAGATAGTATATAGTATATAAAAAATCATTAACTTGTTTTATTTATTATTTACATCAGTTATACTTATTATTATACCCATCCAAATAATGAATTGTTTGAATAACAAACTACACCAAGACGTGGAGACGATAAGCCGTACGTACGCATATGTGGTGAATTTGTCATTTATAGTATTGATAGAATAAATAATATGGTAGTACCATATTTATAATAACATCATAGTATGTAGGAGTTACTATAGTTTTTATTTTCGGTATGGAAAAAACAAAGAAAGAGGAAGTGAAATATGAAAAGAACTTGAAACAGGGTGGAGAAATTATTACCTCTTCTTTGGGTGTTTCTTTTTGAGTTAATCAAAATGGCTCCTTAGGATTACTTTATGATCAAACTAAGGCCTCTAAGATGAAGGGAGGAAAGTTGGGAGGATATCTGGGTAGGTTTTAACAGAGCCAAGTGGCTTTGTATGTGTGATTTTGAGAGAAGGGGAAGTTTCCTTTTATAAGAGAGGTAAGGGTCACTTTAGGAAAAGCGTGAAATAATAATTTAATAATAAAATAATTTTTAGATTATAATGGCTCCAAAATGATTTACTTATAGGATAATGTGTGGATGGGTACCAATTGATTTTAGACAAGTTAACTCACCATATTAACCTTATCTTTTAGATTTATTCCTTAGTTAAATAGTTTAACTTTTACCATGTATTCTTGTATTATTATAATAAATGGATAACATACATCCTATAAAAAGCCAATAGAACCTCAAGTGGTTCACTAATGATATAAATATCATTATATATATTCTTTGGAAGAACCATATATTTTTTAGACTATTATATAATTTAATAATATAATATTTGTTTTAAAAACTAATTTATGTCAATTTTGACACTAATTTAGTATTTGGTTTTTTTCCAAGACACCACGAAATGATTACTTCGAGCCAAAAACACTTAATTAACCCCAACATGTCATATTCACCAAGAAAATTCATGGATGTCCTAAAAACGTTAAAATTATATTTATTTTAATATTTATAATATTGTTTATTTTATTCTTTCATCGATAAGTTAATTACGGCATCATCATTATGTCATAAATAAATTTAATTATTTAATGACTAAAAATTATAAATAAAATACAATGATGTAAGAAATATTTTTATCTTTCTAATGAATATTTATAGTCGAATTTATCCAATATATAACCCTATATTAAAAAAATAGTTATAAAACATTGTGTAACGCCCCAAACCCAGTTACAGAGAGTTAGTGCATTATTACAAAACATTGGAATGATACAAGGAATCATGTCCCAAAAGACAAATAAGTTTAGTATCCTTGGAAGTACTAGATACACTCATATGTTTTACATTACATCATGAAATAAAAACATCAACAACATTTACCCCCCTTTTTAAAAACACTTATATCCTTAGCCCATCCCTGTAGGTCAACCATAAAGTACTTCTCCACATGCTGGGAAAAATAAAACATAGAAAGGGGTGAGATCAGATTCTCAGTAAGGATAAAAATATATCAGAAACTTTCATAAATAATCATAAACATTTAACGAAATGTATAAGACTAAAACAAAAGCATTTTAAACTTAAAAGTGAGATGAAAACCCCTTACCTTGTAGTTTTCCTTGGTCAGGGGTAGGTTAACCTCCTGTATAATGGTTAAATAATTTTTATTAAATTATACAATAACCATATACATTAATATAATATCATATATGATCTTATAATATTTCTTTGTTAATGATATTTCAGTATTATCATCGTTTTGGGTGTTAAATGATTCGTTTTACTTCATATTCTTCCAAAGTAATATCATAAACAAAGAGAACTAATACTTTTAAACATTTTACCATTAATTTACTTCCAAATAGGTTCTTCCTTGACCAAGAGGTTACCCTATAGAATAGGGAATTCACTGGGGTAATTCCCAAGTCCCCTATATTAACAAAAAATGACTGTAAATGGATTCTTGGGATCTTTTTTATTTTCTTCCATAGTACTCTTCATTTTTACTCAACAATTCTATACTTTATGTCCTTCTTTCCCACAAAAAAATCATTTGTTTATTCCATTGAGACACTTCCCTAGGTGTTCCTTTCAACATTTCCTGCATTATGGAAATTGATCTTTATTTTCTCCATGGTCTCCACTACTGGAGCTCTTATCATTCTCCACCTCTCTCTTCTTTATTGAGTCCAAGAGTAGGTTAATATATATGTTTTTGATCATATTATTAGAAACTTGATTCGTCATGAACATGTTATATTTTACACCTATCAACATTTCATTTCATTGCTCATTTCCACCATTGTTCCCACTTTTTTACTTCTGGTTCAATGTTAATATGCCTTCCTTGGAATCCAGCCATTGAATAACACAAGAAAGTATCGTGTGAGTCATAAAATAATATAGATTATATAATAACACCTTATTTTCAATCTAAAACATGTTAATATTAACCAAGGTTATTTATTCTCATCTTATATTGAAATCTTTCAAATCATTTTGTAAAGGAAGCTTTAATTATCTTAAGCATATCCCCTAGGAGTTTCATAACCAAAAGTGCAGCAAGGACCATTGTTGTGTACCAAGATACCTCGGGTCAAGCCCAAAACTCCTTATCGGAGTTTTCACTCCTAGGTACATCTGTGCCAGAGATTCCTTTAACTGCTCATATCCAGACATGAATGTATTTCTTAGAAAATACACATAATATTTACATTACCAAAAAAATTTGATGTTCTTCTATACTATTCCTCAAGGTATATCTTAGGGTAGTGTTTTTTAATCAGAGTTTTTCTAAATCTATATTCTTAGGTTTTTACTAAAATTTTTCTTATACAAGCTATAATGCCCTAACCCCAGTTTCCCAGAGTTGGTTAAATAATACATAACATTGTCCTGATACAAGGAATCATGTCCCAAAAGACCGATCAGTATAGTATCCTTGGAAGTACTAGATACACTCATAAGATTTACATTATATCATGAAATAAAAACATCCACAAAATTTTGTCCCACTTTTAAACACACTTATATCCTTAGACTATACATACATGTCAACCATAAAATACTTCATCACATCCTAGGAAAAATAAATCATAGAAAGGGGTGAGCTCATATGCTCAGTAAGGATAACAATATAGAGGAAACCATCAAAAATAAGTATAAACATTTAAAGCGATGTATAAGACTAAAAAAAGATTTTTAAACTTAAACATCAACATAATATAGAAAAGATAAAATCAATTAATTCCATTTAATTATTCCCATGGATATTCTACTAGTCGAATAATCACATGCAATATCAATAGCTACTTTCATAATGATGAAATGCATAATGTCAGACTTCATAACCACATATTCAAGGCCTTGTGTCAAGACAACAAATAAGACTTTGTCAAGGAATTGTTCCAGGACACTAGTTTGTCTCATGAGACCTACCAATACATCGAGGAGCTGTAGAGGGATCCACCCATCAATTACTAAGCTCAATGCATTCGTCATATGAATAGGGTGAAACCTATCACAAACATTCTTATTAAAACTATCATAGGAAATGTCGATACTTTATCCATAAACATTTAATGGTATAAAAATAACACATCCAAAGTCAAAAATATCAAAAAAACATCAATATAGTGTGAAAACAATTTATCATAATAAACCAACACCGATCAAGAATAATATCCTGTAAAGGAAGTTGACATAGTTGAAAATGATTAGTAAATTTTTTTGAGAGAAATATCCCTTTTTCATGAAAACATTTAAAAGTATCATTGTTTATCGAGAAGCCACTTAAAAAAGATTTTTGATCAAAGTGTACCATACAACTTTGAAACTTTTAAAAGGAATTTCAATTTTAAAACATTAATTTTCATATAAATAAAACCTTAAAACCATTTTTTAAACATGGACATTAATGAGAAATATTTAGATGAATAAAATTTTAAAACATTTAAAATGATATTTCAGTTAGAGTTCCTAACCAAATGAGATATGATTGAATAAAAATAATTGAGGTAATAAAAACATTATAATATCATGAGATTAAAGGTATTCATGATATACTATGTCAAAGTATAGTATATATCCCAAATAAAATTGAATTGGCTCATAACAACAAAGAAGACTCAATGGAATGTAAGTTGATATGAATTACATTATAAAGACCATATACTTGGGTTATTGATAATAAATGACATAACTATGTGTAAAAAATATAAATACACTCAATATGATTAGATATTCATTATAAATAAATCAAAGTGTATTCACACATATTCTTGTAAAAACAACACCAAAGGCATGGATGTTTAACTCAATGAATTGAAATTGAGTTAAAATTACTCTTATCAAGTTTATACAGATGAATTGAGAATTAATCAATGGGGTGATTATGTGTATCAAAATTACATACACACAAAGGGGAGCGGAAATTACTACATAAGTAAATAAAAAGTGATTTCACGTATAAACTTGGAGTAAAGTAATCAACGAATTTTGCATAAAACCAAATGAGTGGAAATTGTAATTTAAAATTCCCTTACCGATTTGGTAACATACAAAACATACACCCCATGAAAGAAGGATCATCCAATGATGATGTAAATACCCATAAATTAAAGTATATTACGCAAACCATACAATCATGGGAAGTACATACACCACACAAAAGGTAATAGTGGAAAATATAGCATGAATCTCACGAGAATAAAAGTGAGATGAAAACCACTTACCTTGTACTTTTACTTGGTCGAGGGTAGGTTAACCTACTGTATAATGGTGAAATAATTGTTATTAAATTATATAGTAACCATATACATTAATATGGTATTATATACGATCTTTTAATATTGATTTGTTAATGATATTTCAGTAGTATCATCGTTACGGGTGGTACTTGATTCGTTTTACATTATACGCTTTGTTACATAAGTAATGTTTGTTATTGATAGTGTGAATATTATTCATATTAAAAATGATATTATGTATTTAAAAACATTATTTATAATCATCAAATGAAAATTATTCTTTAATGGATATGATGAGGAATGAATCTCATCGTGTTCGTGGAGACGGTAATCTGTACGTACACATGAGCGACAATATCTTTTTTTTATATTAAATTCAAATATGATTGGATGGTATATCATATAAAGATTAATTATCATGTTATATTTCTTATTTAAATCATTTATACTCATTATTATACCCATCCAAATGATGAAGTGTTTGAATAACAAACTACACCACGACATGGATACATTAATCCGTACGTACACACGTATAGTCACTTTGTCATTTATAGGATGGATAAAATAATGAATATGGATGTAACATTTTTATAATAACATCATATTATATAAAAGACACTGGAGGTATTATTTTATAATGTAAACAACAATGAAAGATGAAGTGGAATAATAAAATAACTTGAAAGAGGTGATGAAATATCTACCTCTTCTCCAGGTTCTTCCTTTTAATTTGATCAAAAGGGCTCCTTAGGTTGGCATTATGACTAATAGAAGGCCTCTAAGTTGAAGGGAGGGGTTTTGGAAGAATATTTGTTCAGGATTTGGCCTAGAAAAATGGCTTTTAAGGTGTGAATTTAAGAGAAGGGGAAGTCACCTTTTATAAGAGGGGTGAGGGGAACCTTAGGAAAAGATTGAAATATTATTTTATAATAAAATCATTTTCGGTTTCTAATGGCTAAAAAATAAATTATTTAAAGGCTAAGGTGTGGATGGGTTAAAAATATTTCAACCAATAGGTCTTATATTGGTTTGGGTCCCTATATTAACAGTATCCTTTAGATTTAACTCTAAGTTAAATTGTTTTACATTTAGCATGTCTCTTTGTATTTTTATATTACATGGTTAATAAAATTACTATAAACTTCCAAGAGAACCCCAAATGATTCATTAATGATACAAATATCACTATATAAGTCTTTTGGCCAAACCTTATATTTTTAGGATTATTATATCAAAAAATAATGTTGTATTTATTTTGATACTCATTTATGTCAATTTTGACATTATTTAATAATTGATTTTTGTTAAAGTCCTAAAAAATTTATTACTTAGAAATAAATACATTTAATCAACCCTAACATGTCATATTAACCAATAAAATTACATTAATTCATTAAAAGTCTCAAAATCTATTTATTTAGATATTTATAATATCAATTATTTTAATCTTTCATTAATATGGTAATTACTGCATCATCATTGTGTAATAAATAAATTAGATTATTTAATATTTTAAAATTATAAATAAAATACCATTATGTATAAAATTGTTTTATATTTCTAATGAATATTTATAGTAAAATTTATCTTTTGTGTAACCCTATATTAAAAATGGGTTAGTTATTAAACTTTGAATTTAACACTTTTAACGCTTCTTTGAATTAAATAATAATAAATGTCCTAATCTAATCCATGTGTACCTAAAGGATTATATTTTATTTCTAAGGTTGTTTTTGGTTGAATTAAACTTATCCAATATAATTATTACATGTGTTAGGGTAATAATAATATCATTTTTTCCCTTAATTACCATATTTACTTTTAACCGTGGTAAATAAAAGTAAAAATTTACTATTCACCAAAAATTATTTTCATCTTATTGAAACAAATTTTACTTACTAATATCAACTGTGTCTCTCAGAATTTTGAAATTAAACTCAAATAAGTGGTAAAAATATGATTTATACAAATTTTCAAATGCTCCTAGGAGGTGGGTCAAAAACAGTAAAAAGTTCGATAAAATTTTATATATCTAAACTTATTATAAAATGACTCCAATGAATTAAGTTGAAAATAAATAGGTATTATGTATGTATTTTTACCTAGAATATGAGGAATTTATTTATGATATTAACTCTGAACATAAATATATATACTTAATTTTTAAGTACAGTTTCATCTTTAATAAATTTCTACCAATAACTCATATTTTTTTTGAAATGATGAGTATTCAAGAATACTTGGTCACACCTGAATTGTCGAAATCAACTTCTAGAGAATCACATAATCTATAAAGGACAAACTGTATATATTTACCTTGTCTTTAGAGATTACCAAAACCAAAATTGTTAGTACAAGATCAGATGATCCCCAAAAAGGTTATTCCTTTAGAGAAAGAAATATTAATCATAATTTCTAAAATTAAACCAATTATACCCAAAGTTTAATAGATACTATTCAATAAAAATTTTCCTTAAAATATTTTAATATAATCCAAACTAATATTGAAACCCAAATCTTATAATAATTTGATTACACAGTATTCCACATTAAATTTTATCTCCAAATAACTTTGACTACTCTTAAAGTCACATACTTAAAAGTAATTAACATAATCACATATTCTCTTTAATAGGCAAATCACTTCCATAAATAACCCAAATCTCTATAAATCCACAATAAAGACATAGATAAGAATCCTCCATTACTCTTCTAATGAAATCCCATAGTATTCTATTTTCCAAAGGCATATAGTATTCCCAATAGAGTGAACATCTTGTAAAATATCATTTATCACTTAATCACCAAATCATTTTCTTATACTAAGGATATCCATTTGATAATACATAATATCCAAAATCAACTTATTATTGATCAATAAAATCATTAAACTTAAAATAATTAGTCACACTAAATAGTGACTTCACGTAGTCCAGTGGTAGGTAATAAATCCAAATCGCACTATGGTTGTGGGTTTGATTCTCGCAGCTTTTTCTGACACGATGGGTTGTCACATGGTCTACGTGTTGTCCTTTTTCAAAAAACTATATCTTATAATGTTCTAAAAATGAGATAAACTCCTCAAAATAACTATAACATAATTTCACCACAAATGTTATCTCACACCTCACATTTTCATCCCAAAATTTAATAACTTTTAATTGCCTCCAATTCAAGGACCATATAAACCCAAGTTGTTATTTATAACTATATCAACAATAGAAAAGACAATTCTTCCGAAAATAGAATTTTCATATAAAAAACTACAGGGTTACACATACAGATAAATGTCCTCGTAAGTAATCCCATAAAAAATTAGCACTAATACTTTTAAACATTTCACCGTTCATTTATTTGCAAATAGGTTCTTCCTTGACTAAGAGGTTACCCTATAGAATAGGGCATTCACTCGGGTAATGCCTAGGTCCCGTACATTTACTGAAAATGGCTGCAAATGGATTCATGGGATCATTTTTAGTTTTTTCCATAGTACTCTTCATTGTTTCTCAGCAATTCATTACTTTATGTCCTTCTTTACCACACAAAAAACATTTCTTTGTTCCATTAAGACACTTCCCAAGGTGTTTCTTTCCACATTTCTTACATGATAGAAATTGAGATTTCTTTTCTCCATGGTCTACACTACTAGAGCTATTTTCATTCACCTCCTTTCTCTTGTTTGTTGAATCTAGGAGTTTGTTAATATATATTTTTTTGATCATATTTTTGGAAAACTGATTCAACATGAACATGATATCTTTTACACCTATAAAAATTCCATTTCGTTGCTCATTTCCACCCCCATGCCCACATTGTACATCATGTTCTATGTTACTATGAATTAATTGAAATCCATCCATTGACTAACACAAGAAAGTATAGTGTGAGTCATAAAATAATTTAGAGAATATTAGAACACCTTATTTTGAATCTAAAAAACCTTAGGATTAACCAAGGATATTTATTCTCATCTAATATTAAAATCCATCTAATAGGTTTGTGAATAAAATGTGAATTATCCTAAACATATCCCATGGGAGTGTCGTAACCAAGAGCGCAGTAGGGCCCGTTGTCGTGTACCAAGATACATCAGGTCAAGCCCGAAACTCCTTATCAATGTTTTCACTCCTAGGAACATCTGTGCCAGATATGCCTCTACCTGATTGTATCCTGACAGGGATGTATTTCTTGGAAAACCCACATAATACTTACATTACCAAAATTTTTGGATGTTCTTCAATACTATTCCTCAAGGACTATCTTAGGGTAGTGTTTTCTAATCAAGGCTTTTCTAAATATACCTTCCATGGTTTGTACTAAAAATCCTCTAATACCAACTATAACACCCCGACCCCAGTTACCCAGAGTTGGTACATTGTTACATAACATTGTCATGATACAAGGAATCATTCCCCGAAAGACCAATCATTTTAGTAGCATTGGAAGTACTAGGTACACTCATAAATTTTACATTATATCATGAAATAAAAACATCAAAAACATTTTGAACCCTTTTTAAACACACTTATATCCATAGCCTTTCCCTAAAGGTCAACCATAAAATACTTTTTCACATCCTAGGAAAAATAAAACATAGAAAGGGGTGATCTCATATGCTCATTAAGGATAAAAATGTAGCGGAAACATTCACAAATAAGCATAAATATTTAAGGAAATGTATATGACTAAAACAAAGGCCTTTTAAACTTAAACATCAACATAATATGGAAAAGATACAATCAAATAATTTCATTTTCTTATTCCCACTGATATTCTAATAGTCGAATAATCACATGAAATATAAATAGATACTTTCATAATCATGGAATTTATAATGACAGACTTCATAACCACATAGTCAAGGCCTTGTGCCAAGACTACAAATAAGATTTTGTCAAGGCCTTGTGCCAAGACACTAGTTTTTCTCATGAGAACTAACGATGCATCTAGAATCTATAGAGGGCACCACCCATCACTTAATAAGTCCAATGCATTCCTCATATTAAATGGGTTAAACATATCATAAACATTCGTATTTAAACTATCATACAAAATGTCAATACTTTATCCATAAACCATGAATGGTATAAAAATAACACATCCACAGTCAAACATATAAAAAACCTTCAATATAGTATGAATTATTTTTATCATAATAGATAAACTTCGATCAATAATAATATCATGTAATGGATGTTGACATAGTTGAAAATGATCTGTAAAAATCATTGAAAGAAATATCCCTTTATCTTGAAAACATTTAAGATGCTGTTTAAAATAGATTTTTGAATCAAAGTGTCTCATAGCAGTTTGAAACTTTTAAAATTAATTTCAATTTTAAAACATTAATTTCCATATAAATAAAACCTTAAACCCATTTTTCAAACGTGGACATTAATGAGAAAGATTTAGTAGAATAAATTTTTAAAACATTTAAAATGATATTTTAGTTAGAGTTCCTAACCAAATGAGAGGTGCTTTAATACAAATAATTTTTGAAATAAAAACATTATAATGTCATGAGAATAAAAGGATTCATGATATAATATGTCAAAGTTTAGTATATACCCCAAATAAAAGTGAATTGGCGTATAACAACAAAGAAGTCTCAATGGAATGTAATTTAAGATGAATTCCTTTATAAATATTGTATATTTAAGTTAAGGATAAATCAACTACATAATTATGTGTGACAAATACAAATACACTAAATATGATTGGATATTCAGTGTAAATCAATCAGAATATATTCACACATATTCTTGTAAAAATTACACCAATGACATGGATGTTAAACTCAATGAATAGAAATTGAGTTAAAATTACTCTTATCAAGTTTATACCGATGACTAGAAAATTTATCAATGAAGTGATTATGTGTATAAAAATTATATCCACACAAAGGGGAGTGGATATTACTACATAAGTAAACAAATAGTTATTTCACACATAATCTTGTAGTAAAGTAATCAACGATGTTTGCGTAAAACTGAATGAGTGGAAATTGAAATTTGAAATTCCCTTACAGATTGGTAACATACGAAACATACACCCCATGAAAGAAGAATCATCCAATGATGATGTAAAAACCCATAAATTAAAGTATACTACACAAACCATACAATAATGGGTAGTACATACACCACACAAAAGGTAATGTGGCAAATATAGCATGAAACTCACGAGAATAAAAGTTAGATGAAAACCCCTTACCCTGTACATTTCCTTGGCCGAGTGTAGGTTAACCTCTAGTATAATGGTGAAATAATTGTTATTAAATTATACAATAACCATATAAATTAATATGATATCATATATGATCTTATAATATTGATCTTCTAATGATACTTCAGTAGTGTCATCGGTTCAGGTGTTAACTGATTCGTTTTCCTTTATATTATTTGTTACGTAAGTAATGTTTGTTATGGATGGGAGGTATCTTATTCATATTAATAATTATATTAATTCTTTAAAAACATTATTTTTAATCATAAAATGATAATTAGTCTTGAATGGATACGATGGGGAATGAATCACACCGTGTTTGTGGAGACGGTAATCCGTACTTACGCATGAGCGAAAATATAATTTTTTTGATATTAAAATCATATATAATTGTATTTTATATCATATAAAAAATCATTATCAAGTTACTTTTTTTTATTTAAATCTTTTATACTCATTATTATACCCATCCAAATGATTAAGTGTTTGAATAATAAACAACACCATGACGTGGAGACGGTAATCCGTATGTACACATGTATGGTGACTTTGTCAGTTATAGGATGGATAGAATAATGAATTGGGTTGTACCATATTTATAATAACATCATAGTATATAGAATATATTGGAGTTATTATTTTATAATGGAAACGAAAAAGAACGAGTAAGTGGAAGAATAAAATAACTTGAAAGAAGTGATGAAATGATTACCTCTTCTTCAGGTTCTTCCTTTTGATTTGATCAAAATGGATACTTAGGTTTTCATTCTGACTAAATGAAGGCCTCTAAGATGAATAGAGGTCCTTTGGGGGGATATTTGGGCATGTTTTGGCTGAGCCAAATTGCTTTGAAGGTGTGAATTTGAGAGAAGGGGAAGTGCCTTTTTATAAGAGGGGTGAGGGGCACCTGAGGAAAATATTGATATATTATTTTATAATAAATTCATCATTGGTTTATAATGGCTCCAAAAAGAATTATTTAAATGATAAGGTGGGGATGGGTCGAAAAAATCTTAACCAATAGTTTTTAGAATGGTTTGGTTCACTATATTAACCTTATCATTATGATTTATCTCTTAGTTAAATAGTTTGAAATTTACCATATCTTTTTATATTTTTATATTATATTGTTAATAAACATACTATAAACTTTCAAGTGAAACCCAGGTCGTTCATTAATAATAAACATATCATTATATATGTCTTTTGCCCAAAACGTAGATTTTTAGGATTATTATATCAACCAATAATAGTGTATTTGTTTTCAAAACTCATTTATGTCAATTTTAACATTATTTAATAATTTAGTTTTTTTAAAAGACCTACAAAATTATTACTTCAACTAAAAATATTTAATCAACCCTAACATGTCATATTAACCTATAAAATTATTGGAATTCTTTAAAATTCTAAAATTAAATTTATTTTGATATTTATAATATCAATTATTTAAATATTTCATTAATTTGGTAACTACTGCATCATTATTGTGTGATACATAAATTTAATTATATAATGTCTAATGATTATAAATAAAATACCATTATGTAGAAAATATTTTTATATTTATAATGAATATTTATAGTCTAATTTATCTTATGTCTATCCCTATATTAAAAATTATTTAGTAATTAAACTTTGAATTTAACACTTTTAACTCTTCTTTGAATTAAATAATAATAAATGTCCTAATCTAATACAAGTGAACCTTAAGGATAATATTTTATTCCAAAGGTTGTTTCTGGTTAGATTAAATTTATCCAATAGAATTAGTACATGTTTTACGGTAATAATGATATCATTATTACCCTTAATTACCCAATTTACTTTTAACCGTGGTAAATAAAAGCAAGAAGTTACTATTCACCAAAAATTATTTTCATCTTATTGAACCACATTTTACGTAATAATATCAACTATGTATCTCTTAATTTTGAAATTAAACTCACAAAAGTGGTAAAATTATATTTTATACAAATTTGCAAATGCTTCTAGGAGGTGGGTAAAAGACGGTAAAAAGTTCTATAAAATTTTTTATATCTAAAATTATTATAAAATGACTCCAATTAATTATGTTGAACATATATAGGTATTATGTATCTATTTTTACCTAAAATAATTTAAAATAAAATAACTAATTATTTAAAAAAATTATGATTTTAACCAATAACGTAGTGTTTTATTTCACTATTCATTAAAAATTGAATGTTTTTAGAAAAATACCAAAACATTACCCTAAGATAATTTTGATATTCTGAATAAAAAGATGAATTATATTTTTCCAAATTCAAAACATGTAATTTTCATTAATTTATTTAAAATTAATTCCCGTTTTCAAAACTAAAAAGCGGGTTTTTAAAAAAGTTATAACTATTAAAAGATTGACTAGTGTTTATGTCAAATTCAAATTGTGAAATTACTTATAATGACCTACATTGTATTAAATGATAAAAATATAATCTAATTATACTTAAAACCCATTCAAATACATAATTAAACAATATAAATTATTTCTATTCAAAAAAATCAATTAAAATTTAGTATTTTTTATTATTCATATAAATAAGAAAGTTATCCGAAAAGTGCGAAAAATTAATCCAAAATAATTTTTTATGTCCTAATTATGAATAAGAATTTAATTTCATTAAATTTAATATATAAAAGTGTCAAATATTGGTTTTAAAAAGGGTTTCATATTAAAATGTGGTAAAATTTAATTTTTTGAAAATTGCATCTTTTATCTGAAAAAATGAATTTCCTCTTATATTATGTCTAAGAAAAACATAATATGGATTCTAAAATTATATGGACTATATAAAATTACAAATCCATTTAATTCTATTCATAACCGCTTTTTAATGGCTAGTTTGGTAAGTCTTGGTTCGCTCGAACTCGGTGTTGCATGTAGCACAAGCTGTTGAATTTAATGAAAATAACTAACTATGAAATCTTGGGGTGTTACACTTTGAATTTAACACTTTTAACTTTTAAAATAAAATAATAATAAATGTCATAGTCTCATCCAAGTGGACCAAATAGGATAATATTTTATTCCTAATTTTTATTTTGGTCGAATTACACTTTTCCAATAGAATTAGTACATGTGTTAGGGTAATTATAATATCATTTTTACCCTTAATTACCCTATTTAATTTTAACTGTGGTAAATAAAATTCAAAAGTTACTATTCCCCAAAAAATATTCTCATATTATTAAACCAAATTTTACGTACAGATGTCAACTGTGTCTCTCATATTTTTGAAATTTAACTCACAAAAGCGGTAAAATTAATTTTTATGCAAATTTGTAAATCCTCCTAGAAGGTGGGTAAAAGAGGTTAAAAAGTTCAATAAAATTTTATACATCTAATTTTATTATAAAATGACTCCAATGAATTAATTGAACATATATAGGTATTATATATATATATATTGACAAAATATAAATTTAAATAAAATAAATAATTATTTAAATAAATATTCGGTTTTAAATAATAACGCATTGTTTTTCCGTATTCATCAGAAATAGAATGTTTTCAGAAAAAATTCCAAAAATTTACCCAAAGCTAATTTTGATTTTCTGAATTCAAAAATGATGTATAATTTAACAAATTAAAAACATATAATTTGCATTTTTTTTAATTTAAAATTAATTCCCGTTGTCAAAATAAAAAAGCAGGGTTTTAAAAAGTAAAAACTATCCAAAGATTCACATGTGTCTATGTCAAATTTAAATGTGAAATTAGTTATAATGACCTAAATTGTATTAAATTTTAAAATTATAATCTAATTTTAATTCAAAACATTTCAAATTAACAATTTAACACTATAAATTATTTCGATTAAAAAAGTTGTTTTCAATTAAATCATAGTACTTTTCACTATTCGTCAAAATATAAAAGTTATAAGAAAAGCACCAAAAATTTATCCAAAATAAATTTCTATGTATCTCTTCCAAAGAAGAATTTAATTTCATTAAATTGAATATATAAAAGTGTCAAATATTGGTTTTAAAAAGGGTTCTCCATTAAAAGGTGGTAAAATAGCATTTTTTTGAAAAATACTTATTTTATCTAAAAAAATGAATTTGTTATTATATTATGTATAAAAAAACTCATAATATGGATGTTAAAATTATATAGAGTATATAATATTCAAAATTCAATTAATACTATTCATAAACGCTTTTTGAACGGTTAGTTTGGTAAGTTGTGGTTCGCTTGAACTTGGTGTTGTGTGTAGCGCAAGTTATTAAATTGCTTTAATGAGATAAATTACTATGAAATCTTGGGGTGTTACTTTCTCCCCTCCTTCGATAAATTTTTTCCTCAAAATCTGAAATTGTTCTTCAAAAATAAATGGTTAAAATTAGAAAACACCTTTATAGAAAACCCACATTGGAAATTGGGTAAATAAAATTTAGTCTTAATAAGAGGGAAAGGAAAATAAAAAATATACCACCAAATTATGACCTCTATTATGAGAAAATTGGTGAAAATTTGAGTCACATAATTGGAGAAAAAACATAAATATTTATAGGGAGTGATTGAGGTAATCAATCACAAACAAGTGTGAAATTTATGGCCTAAATACCATTAATCTATGATGATTTAAAATATCATTAGTTCAACAAAACATACGATATTATAATATCACATTTTTGGTTTTAAGATCCATTCCCTAATTTTTAAGAATTAATTTATTCATAAAATAAGCGGATAAAAATATACTTGAGAAGTAGAGTTTCAACCTTCAACTAATTCCTACCACAAACTCATCTTTCACTCCAAAAGATAATAGAAAAATATATTCTATTTATCCAAATCGTATAGGGTTCAAAAAATAATGATTTTATAATTCATATGTCAGACTATTTAGAAAAACTACATTATACAAACTAGGGCATCACTTAGGCTAGTGGTATGTGATGCAACCTTGTCACCATTTAGTTGCGGGTCACGTCTTGCGCCCTTTCCAGATGTGATGTGTTGTCGCCCGACCTCTGGTTTTTCCTTTTTATAACAAACCAATAATTATATTTTGAAATTATTTAACCTTAATAATAGTATCCAACATCAAACATAATCCATTCCACCCTTTAGACTTATCCACAATACTTCTATCCTAACTCAATGTCCAAAATTTATAAATAAGGTAAACAAAATGAAGATCTTTTTTCCATATAGTAATATATGAATACATTCATCATGTATTCTTTAAAAACATGGTAATACCATAAATTTCCCTAAAACCTTATTAATTACATTCATGCTCCCTTATTCCTTATTTAGTACTAGATAGATTCCTTATATCAATAAATTTTGAATATTCCAACAATGATCGAGTAAATAAACAATTAATTAGTTTCAATGTAGTCAAGAATATTGGATATAATTTTTCGAAATCAATCATATATTATTTCAAAATCACTACCTCAGTATCAGGACCATATTATGGTTTACATTTACTTTAACCATGTATTTTCCAAAAAAAATAACATAAAACTACATCAATTTACATGGTACCATACAATATCAAATCCTTAACGAAATAGTATTATAGTACAATCCTTTTTTATTTCCATAATTCATATAACCAGTACATCATTGATACAACACTCAATGAAAATAATTATTTAATAAAAACATAATAAAACTAGTCATTCCTCTTTATCTATGGTAGTATCATAACATGATTATTATTCAATAACATCATTTTTGGTATACTCAGATAATTTGGAAATTGATTCACGTAGTATCACAACTCATTGCAGATGAAGCATTATACATTTAAAACTTTTTTCTTACCCTTTCAATCACGTACTTGGTGTCTTTTTTCTCTACATTTATAACTAACTCTTATTCCCCTAAATAATTTACCAAGGTGATTCATTCCACAGTTATCACATATGGGAAAATACTTCTTTCCCTTATTCCTTTATCCATCTTTCTCTATACCATCCTTTTCTTCTCTGCCTTCCTTTCAAAGCCATAGGACACAAAAAATTCTTTAATTATCTTATTAACACATGATGTTATTTCTTCATATAATGAGAATACATGGGAGACTATTTCCCTTTTAAATTATGGATTATTACCATGGAATACATTATCCTTCTTAATCTATCGATCATGCGTATTGATGAAATTTTCACTCCTTCTACTAGGTTCCATTTATAAATAATGGCATACACCATGTTAGTTTACGAATCCCAATGAATAATTACAAACTTGTAAAATACCATACGTAAAATAGAAATCTTATACATATAATCTATAATCATAAAAAAAAATTCTTTGAGGAAGTATTTACTTCTAAATCCTTAATAATTGATTGTAATGGAAATGTGAATTATCCTAATCATATCCCCAGGGAGTGTCATAACAAAGAGTGCTGCAAGGCCCGTTTTTGTGCACCAGGATACCTCTAGTCAATCCCAAAACTCCTTTTCGGAGGTTTCAATCCTAGGTACATCTGTGCCAGAGTCACCTCTACCTGCTCGTATACAGAAAATGATGTATTTCTTGAAAAATACAAAAAATCTCTACAATACCATAATTATAGGATGTCCTTATTTACTAATCCTCAAAGTCTATCTTAGGGTAGTGTTCTCTAAATTTGTTTTTCTAAATCTAGTGTCCAAGGTTTGTACTAAACTTCCTCTGGTGCCAATTGTAATGCCCTGACCCAAGTTACCCATAGTCGATGCATTATTTTAATACATTGGCATGATTAGAAGGAATAAAGTCCCAAAAACTAATTAGTTTAGCAGTATTGGAAAATAAATTACATACATGAACTTTACAATACATTATAAAATGAAAAACAACAACAACAATGTCTCCATTGACCACATTCATATCCTTTAGACTATACCTACAGGTCAGTCATAATATTCTTCTTAGCATCTTGGGAAAAATAAAACATAGAAAGGGGTGAGCTCAGATGCTTAGTAATGATAAAAATATATCAAAAACATTCATAAATAAGAATAAATATTTAAGTCAATTTATAAAATTAAAACAAAATCTTTTTAAACCTAACATACAGCATAATATGGAAAAGTTAAATCAAATATTTCCATTTACTTATTCACATGGATGTTTTACTAATCGAATAATCACATGAAATATCAATTTCCACTTTCATAATGATGGAATTCATAATTCTAGACTTCATAACCACATAGTCAAGGACTTATTCCATGACTACAAATAATATTTCATCAAGTCCTTGTTCCAAGAAACTAGTTTGTCTCATGAGACCTATCGATGCATCGAGGAGCTATAGTGGGATCCACCCATAACTAACTATATCCAATTCATTTCTCATATTAAAAGGTTTAGACAAAACATAAACATTCGTATTAAAACTAGCATATGAAATGTCAATACATTATCAATGAACCATGAATGGTGTAAAAATAACACATCCACAGTCAAACATATCGCAAACCCTTCAATACAATATGGAATATTTGTATCATAATAAATAAACATTGATCAAGAATAGTATCCCATAAAGTATGTTGACATAGTTCAAAATGATCTGTAAAAATCCTTGAGAGAAATATCACATTTTCCTGAAATCATTTAAAACAGACTTTTAAATGACTTCCTTTATAAAATATGCGAATTTTAAATGTGAAATTACTTATAAAAAAATATATATTATTAAATGATAAAAATATAATCAAATTATACTTCAAAGACTATCAAATTAATAATTTAACACTATAAATTATTTCGATTAAAAAAGTTCTTTTCAATTGAAACATAGTATGTTTCACTATTCGTTAAAATATGAAAGTTATTAGAAAAGTACCAAAAAATTATCCATAATAAATTTTAATGTCCTACTCTAAAGAATAATTTAATTTTATTAAATTTAATATATAAATGTGTCAAATATTGGATTTCAAAAGGGTTCTTCATTAAAGGCGAAAAAATCTCATTTTTTGAAAAATCATTCTTTTATCTGAAAAAATGTATTTGTTCCTATGTTATGTATAATAAACACATAATATGTAAGTTAAAATTATATAGTGTATATAAAATCTAAAATTAAGTAAATATTATTCATAAACACTTTTTGAACAACTAGTTTGGTAATTTGTAGTGATCTCAAACTTGGTGTTGCGTGTAGCGCAAGTTGTTGAATTAATTTAATGAGATAACATACTCTGAAATCTTGGGGTGTTACAAATGTGACTATTATGAATAGTATTTTGATCCTTATGAATAATATTCTGACAATTAAGAATAGTATCCGGACCATTGAAATAGAAATTTGAACACAAAATACTAAATTTTATTATAAATAATATCTATCATGTTTAATATATGAAAATAAAAAACTTATACGACAATAAGATACATATTAATATTAAAAACATTAAGAAACTATAAGCATGTTATTAATAAACATTATTTTAATGTTTATCATAAAAATATTAATTTTTTATTTTAATAAGTAAAAGTACATATGTTAGAAAATAATTTTTATAAAATTAGTTTCATTTTTATAATAATTACATAGAAATTTTCATCTGGTATTTTTTATGGAATTTTTTTGAAATGCTTTAATTTTTATATGAATGGTAAAAATAATGATTTTTCATAATCAATGTGTTTTATATCACATCATTCAGGATGAAATAATGGCCAGATTAATATTATAAATTTTAGATCAACCAAAAAATATTTAATATGATAATTTTTTCATTTAAATATAGATAAATAGCATTCAATATATAAAATGGTTTTCCAAAGTCTAAAGTAAAAATTATTTAATTATTTTTTTTTCATTTTTCGACTTTCCTTTTTATTATAATATTGAATTAATATTTAGAAATATTTTAAGGTCCTGAAATATTTTCATTTTATTCTTATATAACATAACATTTCATGAATATCACAATTATAGTGATTCCCAAGTAAATAATATTTTATTCAATATTTAATCCTAAAATTCCCCCTCTCCACAAATATAAATACCCCATATCCTTCCCCATTGTAAAAAAAATCCGTTCCACATATAAAACCTATATATGTAAGAAAATAACCACTATTAATCCCCATATAATGTCTAGGGACGTCATAGAGTAATAAAATCCAATCATTAAAGGATTTTAGTGTAATATAAAAGAAGAAACACTGAGAATATGGTAAGGTTTCATCAACTATTCCTCTCATTAACCTCTTATATTCCTCATTTTCTTTATTCCTTTCAATCCAAAAACTTCTAGAATTATCTAAAAATCGTTTTAAAATTATATTAATTACTTTAACCTAATATACTGATTTTATTTATGATATTTATATATGTTATACTCATCTTTCCTAATATTCTGAAAATATATCAGCAATGGTCGATTAACTGCCAATAAGGACATTATTGAATACCTATTTATCACCACCTTTAAGGATGGTTATTATGATTTATATATAATGTATAAATATGTAAATAAATTTATTTTGAAATTTTGAAATTAATATTACTTATATGTAAATTACCACTAATAAAAATAATGAAACCAAAACGAGGCAATATAATTTAAAAAATACATGACATCAAAACAATTCACATTTAAAAAATATATTATTATAAAATTGAATAAAGTAATTATAATATATAAATATTGATATAAATTATTAAAATAAAATTATTTTTTATATATATTAATAAAAAAAATTTTATTTTACATTATTTGAAAGAAAAGAAATATAACCAGATTTAAGGAAAGGGGGTTCTCAAAAAAAAGTCCCTCTTTTTTGGGTTATCACCTATTCCACATTTTTTTAGTATAGATATTTTCCTATTATCCTTAAATTTCCATTTCATAAATTTTTCCAATTTATTTCTAGGTATGTGAATGTTTCTACCACATTTAAATGATTTATAATCCAATTTCAAATATTTTTCAAAATTAATTTATTTTAAAAAAGAATTATGTTGACTCCTCTTAAACTATTTCCTACCCACTCAAGAATGATGATATTTCATTCCAAAAAATTGTCACTTATATTAATTTGGTAACCACAATGTTCATTCATTAAAGTTTTATTTATTGTGGATTTATAAAACTTATTCCCTTCCATGCGTTTATTTCATAATTGTGATTGTTATATGTTATATTTCAATATGGAATGTATGATCATGAGAATTTTTTTGATGTGATGGGTAGGCCCATAATTATATATCCATTCAATTTAATGGTTAATGTTATATATCTCTTGGGATTATTTTTATTATTAATAACCATTTTACTATATTTGTTCACAATTTAGATGTTACAATTTATCCACTCATGTTATATGTAAACATAATTCTAGCTTTGTTCACAGTTATGTGTTGTATATGAAAACTATGTTAGGATGATTCATTATTATGATTATGCTATCTTTTATCAATTTTTAAATTATTACCTCATTCTTATAATGAAGATATAATGATTATGATATGATGGTTATGATTATGATCACCCATATACTATTGATTCATGTCTCTTTTCCCCTCTATGTTATCTATCACCTTACTGGGCTTTTAGATAAACCCTTTCTTTGATGTATATACCCTGGTGATTACCTATACTAAAGTAAATATGAGATATTTTATGAGGAATAGGAATATGGATTGAAATAATGTTAATGGTTGATTATGTAAAACTGATGTATGCACCTAATTATCCAAATATAGTAAACTTTTTTACCTGTGAATGTATTAATATTATGTTATTCATCATAAATAAGATATAAATAGTCATGTAAAATAATTCATCAATATAATGATGAGTTTTTAAAAGTAAAAAATAGTATAAATATTTTATATTTGGATGTACTTTTAGACTATTGTATATTTTCAATACTATATTATTTCACATAAGGAATTGGAAAAAAAGATGAGTTTTTAGCCAGATTTTTTCTTCATGATTTATTAATATCTATTACTTGATTCTTAATTTTCATTATTATTTTTCTATTTTATACTATGATTTTCCACCCTCATATGTTGAAGTGAAAATTCAATGAGCTTTATAGTATCTTTTTAGATAAATCCCTTAATAGAGAATTGGAGGCATATTTAATAGGGCATTGACAGATCAAATGAAGATGGGTTAAATTATTAAAGAATTTCTTAAGTGACACATAAGATTCACATATCGTTACTTTTAAAAAATCTATATATATTTATAAATATGATAAGAAACATAAAGATGATATTTGAATTATCAAGTGGAAGCTTGACTTGGCTCAAGCTGATGTGTATTTCAGGATTAGACACAACTCACAAATTTCACATGAAGTAGCTTCCTATAAATCAAAATTTATTAATTAGTAATCCAATATTTAAGGATAATGAGAAAACATCAAGGATTCTAATATGATTGTAAGATAATATCTAAAAATGATATATATTTTTAGTTATATAATCCCACATTGATTAATCATATTATTTCTCAACATATGGGATCAAAGGATCATGAAATTTGTATGTTTATATTACAAAAAATGATTATTGAGAGATGAAAAGACAATAATCAGACATTATCATTGGTTTATAAGACCAATAATAACTCAAGATGAAGTAATAATAGTACCTTTGAATAATAAATTCTAATGAAACCATTAATGATTAAAAATAGAGGAATATTTTTCAAATAAGAAGATATAGATTCCATTCCATAAACCCCAATGAGGAAGAAAGATAATTTTTAATGGGTTGAGAATAATATATCATATTTCACAATATCCTTTGATAACTATCTTGGGAAAAAATCAATTTGAAGGTTAGTGAGAAAGACATCATTCATAAGGATAATGGGAAAGATCTAATGGAGAGACATTCCCATTATGAGGAGAGGTATCAAATTATTCTTTTAGGAATAAGGATTTTGTTGATATCTATAAACAAAAAATGGAACAAAATGACAATGTAGTTGATGATGTAGCATTTTCTATGAAGGATTAAAAGACTCTATGTTTTTTTCACATTTTTTAGTGTATTTGAAAATAAATTGAAAAATATGTATTAATAAATTATATTAGTGAAATCAAAGAATAAAAATCAAGCACAACACTCTAAATACAAGGAGAAAGTGCATACTAATTTGGGTACATTTGACAATACTTGTAGAAAATGTTAAAAAATATGATGCACTACCAAAAAATTTCTCATATAGATCTTAGATAAATTATAGTTAAATGTTGATTTCAAACCAAAGAATGAGTGGTGGCATAAAAATTTTATTCAATAGGTGGAAGTTGGAAAAATTAAGATCTCATCAAACACAAGGAAAAACACATTTAGAAAAATATTCATATCACTCAAAGAGATATTAAAACTTTTCATATGGTTCATGATTTATAAAAAAGATTTATATTAAGTAGAGATTCATTTGAAATGTATTTCTTCCTTTTAAATTCAAAAACAGTGTTCATTATACTCTACAAATGTATAGAACAATTTTAACCTCTCAAAATTCCATAGTGATAAAGGAGATGAAGGTTTTGGATGGAATGACCAAAGGTGGAAACTTACATGATGTTGACTTTCTAAAGGAATAATATAATGGGATTGATCAAAAATAAGGAAAGTGTAAAATATTCTTTAAGATTAATTTGGAATTATTTTTAATTCCTAGGTTGTTCTAAGTGGTACCACCTCCACCTTTATATAACATAGGAATAATTTAAAGAACCCTCTTACCATATTAGTTATCTAATTAAATGACATCAACTTTTCAGGAAAAAATATTTTTATTTCAAAAATCAATGATTGTATTCAAAAAGAAAATTATGTTGGAGGATCAATTATAAACAACATAAATTATTAATTGATTACCCTTATT
The DNA here is from genome assembly GCA_963277665.1 of Viscum album. Taxonomy (NCBI): domain Eukaryota; kingdom Viridiplantae; phylum Streptophyta; class Magnoliopsida; order Santalales; family Viscaceae; genus Viscum; species Viscum album. Next base: position 1,127,028,415 of record OY728150.1, on the reverse strand, counting down.
TCCTAAAAAAAATTCTCTTGATTGTTTATAGTATTTAATTAATATTTCTATTTTTATATATTCATTATTGTGGATTCTCTAATTTTTTCTTCAGGTCTATATAGAAAAAGATAAATTTAAAAAGGAATTCAATGAGATAAATTACCCTCATTATTGAGAATGTACTTCTCTATTTCATTTATTTCAAAATACATTGTTTAAAAAATTTGATAATGTTGGGGATGATTTATTTCAAAGAGGGACAAAAATTGTAAGGGTAGAAATTTTTTTGGACCCGTGTGAAGCTTATGGAACAACCCATATTCAAAAGGGGATAAAATTCTCAAACACATAAATGGGTATAGACTATGGTACAATAAAAAATAAATTAATCTCAATTTTTCATGGGCTTACATAGTCAAAAGGGGAGAATAAATATATATATAAATATATAAAGAGACATTACAAGAATACAAAAGAGGGTTTTATATAGAAAGGTTATTATTTACTTTGTAATACTAACATTGTTCCATGGGCTTTAATAGTGTTTCACAAAGCAATAAAAAAATTTATATTGAAGATTTAGAATGGTTATATTGCTAACAAACAAAAAGTGTGATATTTATGATCCCATGCATGTCATGAAGATGAAGTCTAGGAACATGTTATTTATTATTGGATTTATTATCAATGTGAAAATCATTATCAATAACCATGTATTATTAATGATCACTCTTTCTATATTCATAACTCATTAAGATGATTAATGTGATCATGTGTTTCATGAGTAACTTCATGTCATGTTGGAATTGTTAAGGAATATACAGATTGAAGTAGATCATTATAAAATTATTTAAAGTAAGATGATGAAGAATCTTCCTTGGAAGATAAGATTTTGGGATTATAGTTTCAACAATGTAATGACTATGAATGAATATACAATGTTTTATATTAAAATGATGAGATGAAACGGTGAAGTTTATTATATTAATTATTTATATCAATGAGGATATTTATGGAGGAGTACATGGATTGGTTTTGGAATCAAGACATTAAAGAGGTAAAACATTAATTACTCATATTTTATTCTTGAAAGGGGAGAATCACATGAATTATAGATTGAAATATAGATCTTGTGACTCACTGTGATAATAATGGATGTTTCCATTTTATATCATATTTTATGATAACCAAGGGGTGAAAATCTCTCATAGAATCCATCCAATCTGTTAGTGTGGTTTCATGAATCTACTAAATAGAGTTAGCTATGTATTCTATCTATGATGATGAGTAAATGATGCATTTATATATTTCAAATACACATATTTTATAGTTGTCTCTTGTAGGTAATCTAGAGATGATGTCTTTTTGAGTAGAATAAAGCTTGATATAGTACATGTCTTATTACATAGAAAAAGGAGATTGAGGATAAATTTTAAAGGATCCATGAGAACAAGGGATATTGAGGTGATCTGGTAGGATAATGAGGGATATTAAAGGGAATTATAGATACTAAATGAGAATGAAGAATTTATTGAGACTAGGACTCAATGTAATTCAATGAAATACTATGTTTTAGGCCATCAAAATGAAATGTATCTATGTCTAACCATGAATTTACTCCTAATAAGTTTATAATAAATGGTCACTAATGACAATATTATAATGAGGTCCTCCCAAAACTGCAAAGAAGTAAAACAAATGAATAGATTACTCTTATATGATAATCCTGAATTTAGTATTCACATGTATCACTGTAACACCTGAGATTTTTATGACAAATATTTTGTTTTCATGTTATCATCAAAGGAATCTTTCACTACACACAACACTATCTTGGCGTTCTTTACACACAATTGTGACCTTCCTCGATAGCTTGCATTGTACGCAATACCAAGTTTCACTAAACAATGATATGATATTAAAATATTATTAAAACTAGCCATTATGAATAGTAATACCAACTTCTTGAAATTTTATAAATCTTATCTTTAAAATGGACTTCATTTTTGGATTTGTAATATCGAAAATATCCTTTGGTGAATTTTTGGTATTTTTTTGAAAACATTGAATTTTTTATGAATAGTGAAAACACTGGGTTACTATTTAAAAACCGACTTTTTATTTAAATAATTATTTATTTTATTTAAATTTATTTTAGGTAAAAATTAATACTTAATACATATATAAGTTCAATATAATTCATTGGAGTCATTTTATAATAATTTTATATATATAAAAATTTTATTGAACTTTTCACCGTCTTTTACCCACCTCCTAGGAGAATTTGAAATTTACATAAAACATAATTTTACCACTTCTATGAGTGGAATTTCAAAAATCCAAGAGACACGGTTAATTTCAAGGATTAAAATGTGGTTCAATAAGATAAAAATAATTTTTGGTGAATAGTAACTTTTTACTTTTTTTTACCATGGTTAAAAATAAATAGGGTAATTAAGGGTAAAATTGATATTATTATTACCTTAACACATGTCATAATTTTATTGGAAAAGTGTAATTCGACCAAAAACAACCTTATGAATAAAATATTACCCTTTAGGTCCACTTGGATTAGATTTGGACACTTATTATTATTTTATATAAAGAAGAGTAAAAATAGTTAGAATCAAAGTTCAATAACTAAAAAAATTTTAATATAGGTTTATACATAAGATAAATTAGACTATAAATATTAATTAGTAATATAAAACTATGTCCTATATAATGGAATTTTATTTATAATTTTTACACATTAAATAATTTAATTTATTTATGACAAAATGATGATGTAGTAATTACCTTATTAATGAAATATTAACATAATTGATGCTATAAATACCCAAATAAATGTAATTTGAGAATTTTTTTGAATTAAACTAATTTTATATGTTAATATTACATGTTAGTATTGATTAAATTAACTTATTTATAAGTAATCATGCTATTATGAGTTTCACAAAAATCAATTACCAAATAGTGTCAAAATTGACATAAAATAGTTTTTAAAACAAATATTATATTATTAATTGTTATTATTATCTTAAAAATCGAAGGATCAGCCAAAGTACTTATATAAGGTTATACATATTTATAATGAACCACTTGGTGTTTTTTTGTCTTGTTATAGTATGTTTATTAACCATATAGTGTAAGAAAATAAGAATACACGGTAATGGTTAAATTATTTAACTTAGAGTTAAATCTAAATGATAAGGTTAAAATAGTAACCTAAACTTGTCTAAAATCTATTGGTTGAGATTATTGCGACCCATACCCACTTTATATTCGAAATAAGTCACTTTGGAGCCATTATAAACCGATTATTACTTTATTATAAAATAATATTTTCTGTTTTTCTTAAGGAGCCCCTCTCCTCCTTTATAAAAGGACACATCCTCCCAGTCCTCCTCATACCAATTTTATCCTTAAATATCGTCCAACCCCAGCCAATTTCTATTCTAAATTTCCCTATAAACATCCTAGAGGTCTTGGTATTCTTCAAATTCCATCATTAGTGCCTTAAGAGGAGGTTAAGAAGAGGCGCTTCAAATAAGAGGTAATGTCTGTTACCGATTCTTTCAACTTTATTTCTTCTTCTACTTCCTCTTCTTTAGTTTTTTCATTATGAAGTAATAAAATCAGTATCACTCATATACTGATATGTTATCATAAATATGAAACAACCCTATTTCACCTTCTATCTATCCTATGGAAAAAGAAATCACCGCGCGTGCGTACGTACGGAATATCGTCTCCACGTCGTGGTGTAATCTGTTTTCCACCACCACCTTACTTGGTTGGGTATAATGGTTTAAAGAATAACTATATATTATTATTTTAATTTTATATTGATTCTCAAATAGTATACATACACTTCAATACAATTCCACGATCATGGTAACGATATCATCGCTCGTGCGTACGTACGGCCTACCGTCTCCACGATGTGATGTGACTCGTTCTACATGATCTTCAAAGCATAATGATTATATAAATGAATTTAATGAATAAATATGATATATATTACACTAATACCATTCTTTAAATGAGGTATCTATAACCTAAAAATAATAATAACAATTTATTCGACAAAACACACATAAGAACAAAAAGCAATAAACACCTGAATAACAAGTAGTAATGAAATTTTACTAATACGAAGCTAAGAATATGACAATATATGATATCATAACAATTATTACAATTCTTAAATAAGTCAATAACATTATTTAAACCATTATACAGAAGTTAAAGACACATACAAAGCAAATCATACATAAGGTAAGGGAAAATCTCACAATCTCATTTTTATCCGAGATTTTTAATACTTCAGAATTTACTGGGGAATATTTATCATACACATCCATGTTTCATCAATATGTAATATTATTTATATCCTCCTAAAAATTTTTGAATCCAATTTTACCCATTGGTGAGTTTTTACTGAAAGATATGAAAGGAATATTTTTTCATTTTTAGAACGAGGTACTTTTTGACTTTTCCGGCCAAAGTACGAGAAGAATGTTTTTTTAAACATATACAACATGAATAGATTCATAGAAAATTATTTCCATGAATCTTCCTTTACATGTTTTCATGTTTATTTTTAATCAACTTCTTTTAGTTTAAAATTGTATGACATGTTAGTAAAGGAAAAATGCTTTTCAAGTAGAAAGGATATTTTCCTCAAGAATGAAGTTCAAGTGTTTTATCAAAATTATTTTCCATCTAAGATAATATAAGGTTCAATTTCAATACCTATTTTTAAATTTATTTTATTATATTTTGATGGAATTATTTTTATTATGTCCTTTTATCTTATAGGTATTATGTTATGATGGAATGATGTTTAAGAATCCCATTTTTATTACATGGGTTATGCTATGATGTATGATTTATGATCTTATGGAACACATAAGAATGATATCATTATGAGATGGGTGGGATATATAACTCCCTCCAATGCATTGGTTAAAGATTTATATCTCATGATATAGACATGGATGGAATGGTAGGTTAATCCGGTATAGTGATACAGGACTGAAACGAGGAGTGAACTCGGTTCAGAAATTGACTTTGTCCTCTAGGATAGTCTTGGAAATAAGTCTTGACAACTAAGAATTTATTCTCTATGATTATGTGAGAATGAAACAAAGTTTCATGTTTTATTTTATGATTTTTGGGATTACATTTCACTACTATGATTTATCCCATGTTATGAAATTATGATCTCTTTTGCAGGTTAAGATTTCCAAAATGATATGTTCTTATGAATATGATGTGACTGATATTTCTTTTTTTTACCCTTACTGAAAATTTGAGCACGCCATTTTGTATATTTCCTTTTCCCCAGGTCAAGAAGAATGTTATTAAGTAAGATATGCAAAAGGGACTCTAGATATGATAAAATAAAAGGGAGACAATGTAGATGATTTATAAACCAGTTGTTTATGTTTCCCAGTTTCTAAAGACACTATACCTATACAGTCATTTCATGGTTTTTTTATATGTTGTAAGAAGGGTACTTAAATTTCTAAGAAATAACAATGTATGTAATGTATGGGTCGTTTTAATCACTATTAAGGTTTCAAAAAATTATTTCGAAGGAGTAGTGTCCATTATGATGGGGATTCGATGAGATTTTTTCATCTCACTAGAATTTTATGCAAACTACAACTCACCATTAACTCCCTAGAAAATATAAGATATGTGATTCCCTGGATATTCTTATGTTTTATTGGCTTTTTATTTTTTAAAGATTTTTTCATATAATTCACTAACCATGTAATAACGTTTTGACCTTCCATATGTGAAGATAAGAATTCCACACCATAAGAAGATTGGTCAAATGGAAGGTAAGATAATATTTTTTAGACCATATAATAGATTTATACTAGGATATTTGGATATTATTTTGAATAAACCCTAAACCGTAAAGGATTATACCAGGTCAGGATATTATATATTTCATAATAATTATGAAAATCACACCATGATTTGGTTATTTTAAAATATATTTATAATTATTATACCCTATCGTGTAATAATGTAACATGTCTATAGATCTAGAAAATTGACTGGTCAAATGAATGGATTTGACTCGGGATGAAATTAATATTGTGTATAGAAAAATCAAGGAAATGAAAAACTCATATATTAATTAGTATCATTAATAAAGATATAGATATATGAATTATCTCTGACAATGGATCATCCATTTCACTGAAAATGTTTTACTCGTCAGAAGATGTTTATATGTGGAGTTCCTTGAGTGATGATATACTCTTTCGGATATCATTGAGAAATAGAGAGATATAAATTTTAGTAATTATAGATAGAATAATAATTTTGAAAATAAATTTAACATTATATAGACACTTGAGTAAGTCATAGGAAGTATCACACACTTCTTACAACTTCATGTTTCTGGTTTATTTACCTTGCAATATACAATGAAATTTTTGTAGGAGTTGAAGACTATATTATTTCTTAATTTTTAACTTAATTCATCATTCATTACAAGACCATGCATTGAAAAGTGGGATATTCATTGTTTTACACCATTGATATAACCATTTCATGAAAACTTATCTCTCAGTGGTTCCTCTCTAATCACTTCCATTACTAGGGTATCCCTTTAGTGGCATAATGGAGGGAGGAAACATAAAATATGACTCTACAATGTAATAACCAAATCCCAATTTATTATACTTCTGCGTCATCCCTTCCTCATACCTACTCAATCTTTTCCCCTTTGGGGTGATGTCTCACTTATTTTTTTCATTTGACACCACCCCTTATCATGTGGTGGTATGTGGGTTCTCTCCCTCTTACCTTTGTTATTGGATTTATTTTTATCTATCAATGAAAATATTTTTATCCCCTAGTATTTCAATTTATTCACCCCTCATCTATCCATAATTATTCATTTTCATCTCCCTTATCATTTTAGGAATTCATTTATTATTTTCACCTTAGTGTAAGTTCTTCCTATATTTTATTAGTTTATATTCCATCCTAGAGAGATACTCCTTACATTGATCGACTTGGGACCCCTATCTATTGGAATATCTTGTTTATATGAATTTTATTCCATCCCTATGTAACGTTAATGTAACACCCCAAGCTTTTACGGTATTCTTTTCTTTGAATAATGTGATAGCGTGTGTTGTACGCAACATCGAGTTCTAACACACCACAACCAATCAAACTAGCCATTACAAATAGTAATACATACTTTTCGAATTTTTTTAAATTTTATAAATTTTATCTCTCAAAATGGACTTCATTTTTGGATTCAGAGTATCGAATTTAGCCTAAGGTGAAATTTTGGTACTTTTCGGATAACTTTAATATTTTGATGAATAATGAAAATTACTAAATTATAATTAAAACCAAATTTTTAAATCAAAATAATTAATAGTGATAAATTATGAATTTGAGTGGTTTTAAAGTATATTTAGAATATATTATTACCATTTATACAATGTTGTTCATTGTACATAATTTTACAATTAAACCGGACATAAACAACTGTTAATCTTTTGATAGTTATTATCTCTTAAAAACACACTTTTTGTTTTAACAACAAGAATTAATTTTAAATTAATTTCTGCCACTTCTATGTTTTGAATTTGGAAATATGGATTCTATATTTGGAATCTGGATATTAATATTATGTAAATAGTTAACTTTTATTTTTATACATTTCGAATAATTGCTTCGGTTAATATTTTATTTACCATGGTTAAGGGTAAATCTGGTAAATAAGGGTTAAAAAAATATTATACTAATAAAAAATTACAATAAAACGTGTCCTAACCTTATTAATTGATACATGTCCGACCATGTTCATCTTTGGGTCGATTTTTGGACCCCATGGATCCACTTGTAAGTGATAATGACACTTTATATTAATTAAGATAAAATAAATACAAAAATGACATAAGCATATATTTTTTAGGAAAACAATTTTTACAAAGTGTTATATATGTTTTATTTACAACTATAAATATTAATTATAAAGCTAAACTGATTTCATACATAATGATATTTTATTTATAATTTTTAGGCATTAAATAATTTAATTTATTTATGATACAATAATGATTAATTAATTACCTAATTAATGAATAATTATAATAATTAATATTATAAATACCCAAATAAATAAAATTTTAGACTTTTTATGAATTAAACTAATTTTATACGTTAATATGACATGTTAAAATTGATGTAATTACCTTTTTTCCAAGTAATCATTCTGTTATAATTTTTACAAAAATCAGTTATTGAATAGTGTCAAAATTGACATAAAGGAGTTTTTAAAACAAATATTATATTATTAATTGATATTAAATTCCTAAAAATCTAACATTCAGCCATGAGACTTATATCATTATAGGTGTATCATTAATGGACAAATTGGGGGTATATTGGTTGTATATTGTATTTTTCTTAACCATATAATATAAAAATACAAAGAGACATTATAAAAGTGAAACTAATTAACTAAGAGTTAATACTTAAAGATAAAGTTAATATAATGACCAAAACCTGTCTAAATTACATTGTTTGAATGTTTTTAGACCTATACCCACCTTAACCTTTAAATAATCCACTTTTGGGGCCATTAGAAACCGAATATGAATTTATTATAAAATAATATTTCTAGCTTTTCCAAAGGTGCCCCTCACCCCTCTTATAAAAGGGAACTCCCCCTTCTCACTAATTCACACATTCAAAGCCTTTTGGTTCATCCAACCCCTGCCCAAATACTCTCTCAACTTCCCTCACTATAACCTAGTGGCATTATTTGGATCATAAAGTCATCCTAAAGAGCCCTTTTGATCAAATCAAAAGGAAGAACCCGAAGAAGAGGTTATGTTTTCACCACCCTTTTTCAAATTCATTTCTTCTTAAACTTATTCTTTCTTTGTTATTACCATTCTAAAATAATTAATCCAGTATCTACAATATACTGTAATATTATTATAAATATGGTACATCCATATTCAATATTCTATCCATCCTTTGAATGACATGTCACCATATGTGCGTACGTACGGCTTACCGTCTCTACGTCGTGGTGTAATTGTTATTCATTATATTATTATTTGGATGGGTATAATAATGATTTTTAATTCCTGTAAATAATAAATATAAAATTATAATGATTCTGTATATGTGATATACCATCCAATTATATATTATTTTAATATCAAAAGAATGATATTATCGCTCGTGCGTACGTATGAACTACCATCTCCACGAACGCGATGAGATTCATTCTCCATCTTATCCATTCAAATATAATTGTCATTTTATGATTTAAAAATAACGTTTATGGACTTGATATAATCCTGGACATGAATAAGATACAACCTATCCATGAAAAACATGTCTTACGTAACAAAACATATAAAAGAAAACAACTAAGTTAACACCCGAAACAACAATAATTCTAAGATATTATTAACAAAGAAAAGTTAAAAGATCATATATGATATCATATGAATGTATATGGTTATTGTATAATTTAATAAAAATTATTTCACCATTATACAGGAGGTTAACCTACCCCCAACCAAAGAAAATTACAAGGTAAGGGTTTATTTCGCAATCTCTTCATTATCCGAGGTTGTTTATACATAATTATCTAGTGGGACTTCTTTATCATCAACATCCATGTTTCTTAAAAATGTATTTCAAAAAATTCTTATTATGTCACAGAATATGGGTTAAAGACATTTATACCCTTTTTTTAATTTTTATAAGATTTTTATAAAGAAATCTTTCTGTTGTTTTCCAAACAAGGTTCTTTTTATCTTTTTCGACAGAATTAAGGTAAGAATGTATTTTTTTACTTATATGCTGGGTGCAGCTATTTTCCACCATAATAAAATCTTAGAAGCTTCCCTTACAATATTATAAAGAGATTTTTTCAATGTAAATGTTTTATTTTATAATTATGTTACTTTTTAAATGATTTCAAAAAAAGAGATATTTCTCTCCAATATATGATAATCCAGTGAAAATGTATACGTATTTAACGCAATCTTAAAAATGTTTTCAGAAAACCTAATTCTCAAGTCTGGTAGATAGGAAGGGATTGGGCGTGGACCCATCATGGCATGTAATTAGTCAAGAAGTCTCAGAATTAGTTATTTCGTTTTCAGAAGCTTGTTTAATGTTTTCAGAAAAACACTATTGTAAAATTGTGCAATATTAAACGTAAGTATCTTCTGAAAAATTTCATCGGTAGGTCTCATGAGACAAACTAGTGTCTTGGCACAAGGCCTTGGAAAAATCTTATTTGTATTCTGGGCACGGGGCCTTATCTATGTGGTTATGATAGTCTGGCATTATGCATTCCATCATTATGAAAGTGGTTATTGATATTGCATGTGATTATTCGATTAGTAGAATATCCATGTGAATAAGTAAATGGAATTATTTCATTTTATTTTTTCCATACTATGTCGAAGTTCAAGTTTAAAAGTATTTTGTTTTTGTTATAAATTTCCTTAAATGTTTATTCTTATTTATGAAAGTTTCTGCTATATTGTTGTCCTTACTGGTCATTTGAGCTCACCCCTTTTCTATGTTTTATTTTTCCCAGGATGTGAAGAAGTAATTTATGAATAACCTGTAGAGATAATATGAGGGGATTAGAGTGTGGAATATGGAGACTATATTGTTGTAGTTTTCATTTTATGATGTAATGTAAACATTATTAATATATCTAGTATTACCATGGCTACTAAACGAATCAGTCTTTTGAGATTTGATCTTTCTTGTGATCATGTAAATGTTATGTAATAATGCACTGACTCTGGGTAACTGGGGTCTGGGCGTTACAGTTGGTATCAGAGGTAGTTTAGTACAAACCTTGGAAGCTAGATTTTGATAAACTCTGATTAGAGCACATAGATTTAAGATGGACTTTGAGGATTAGTATATAAGAACTTCCTAGAATTTTGGTATTGTAGATCTTTTGTGAGTTTTCTGAGCAATACATCCCTTTCTGGATAAGAGCAGGTAGAGGCGACTCTGGCACAGATTTACCTAGGGGTAAAACCCAAAAACACCGCTTTGAGCTAGACTCTAACGGGAACTGGTGCACGACAATGGGCCTTGCTGCACTCTTGGTTACGACACTCCCAGGGGATATGTTTAAGATAACTCTCAATTTATTTAAAAATCATTATTAAAGGTTTATGAGTATATACTTTATCAAAGAAAACATTTTTATGATTATGTATTATATCCATAAATAGTTCTATTTTTGTTAAGTGTTTTATAATTATGGGATTATGTATTTTGATTCATAAACTGATCTAGTTTATGCCATTGTTTAGAAATGTTTCCTAGTGGAAGAAATGGAAACCATATCAATGCACGCACTCCATGTAGGTATTTCCCTCTTACTCAAGATAATTATAGTGGAGCTGGTGATGCAACTGGTGCCGATCAGCAAATCACCATACTAGGCCAACTCACTCAGGTTATGAATAATAACCTTACCCGTATGGAGCACCCTAATATACAGCGTGGAGGATCAATGTTAGATCACTTCATGAGGAAAAAACCACCAACGTTCAATGGGAGTACAAATACCTTAGTAGCTGAGAAATGGATAAATTCCATAGAGAAAATACTTCAGGCTTTGGGGAGTAGTGAAAGCGAAAAAGTTATCATGGCAGTTTACCGTCTCACTGGAGATGCTGATCAATGGTGGTAATTGATTCAAAACATGAATGAAGATGATGAAGTATCAAATATGGAATGGAGGGAGTTCAACGATCTGTTTTTAGAAAAATACTTTCCTCGTGACCATCTACCAGATATGGAAAGGCAATTTTTGAGTCTAAGACAAAAGGAGGATGAGAATGTCGCAAAGTATGAGGCTAACTTTACAAGGTTATCAAGGTATGCTTGAGATTATATACGTAACCCCAGAAGTAAGATTGATCATTTCTTTGATGGGTTAAAACCATTTCTCCATTGAGCATTAGTCTCCCAATCCATTCCATCGTACGAAGACATTGTCTCATGTGCTATCAAGACTGAAAAGGAATTCCCTAAGTCTTATGACTTTAAAGCAAAGAAAGAGAAGAGGAGATCTTCTGATCAATCTTGGAAAGGAAATAAGGGAAAGAAGGGAAAGGTTTAATATCCATTCTGTGGTAAATGTGGGAAGAAACACCCTGGTACATGCTTAAAGGGAATGGGTGTCTGTTACAAGTGTGGTGAAAAAGGCCACCAAGATCGTGATTGCAAAGGTAAGAAGGAAGATAACAATGTTTAGTGCTACAATTGTAGGGAGATGGGAAATTATGCAAATGAATGTCCTAAGCGTCAGGGGACCTTACCTCAGAAAAGGCCAAGGGATCAAGGCCAAGCTTATGCTATCACAACTGCTGAGGTAGAAGCTCTGAAAGATGTGGTGGTAGGTAATTTAATAGTTTCCTCAAGTTTAGAAAATGCATTATTTGATTCTGGATCATCACATTATTTCATATCTTCTCAATTTGCTAAGAAAATTAGATATTTCCAATTTGATTTAACAAGGTAGTTGTCAGCTAAAACTCCTAAGGGAAGTATCATTGCAACAAAGTTTTGTGAATCAGTCCCCATTAGAGCACATAAATGTACTTTATCTGCTGATCTCATCGTCATACCTATGATTGAGTTTGATATAATCATTTGTATGTATTGGATTTCAGACTATTATGCGAATATTTATTGTAAGAAGAAGGAGGTTACGATTTTTTATGATGATGATAAGGAACACCTTATCTTTAGAGCAGAATCATCACAACCTAATTCTTATCTAGATCCACCCCCAGTAGCTCAACTAAATTCAATTATTGGGGAGGAAGAGAATGAAATTACTGTGGGTGAGGAAAGGAATGTTCAAATAGAGGATGTACCTATTTTGAAAGAATATGTAGATGTGTTTCCAAGATATTTACCTTGACATCCTCCAGAACGAGAAGTTGAGTTTTCCATTGATTTAATTCATGGATCCAGGCCTATATCGAAGACCCCTTATAGAATGGCCACTGTAGAATTAGTCGAACTAATTAAACAACTAGAGGAATTTTGTAATAAAGGATTTATTCGCCCTAGTTTTTCTCTATGGGGAGCCCCTGTTCTCTTTATTAAAAAGAAAGATGGATCTATGTGGTTATGTATCGACTACAGGGAGATCAATGCTATAACAATAAAGAACAAGTATCACCTACCTTACATTGATGATTTATTCAACCAACTGCATGGAGCTCAATACTTTTCAAAGATTTACATTCGATCTGGATACCATCAGTAGTGTGTGAAGAAGGAAGACATTCGGAAGACAGCATTTCGAACCAGGTACGGGCATTACGAGTTTACAGTAATGCCTTTTGGATTGACTAATTCACCCTCTGTATTCATGGATCTGATGAATAGAGTTTTCAAGGAATATCTTGATGAATTTGTGGTGGTATTTATTGATAATATCTTGGTATACTCTAAAAGCTATGAAGATCATAAAAATCACTTGTGCATTATCATGAAGACTCATAGAAGACATGAATTATATGGGAAGTTTAGCAAGTGTGAATTCTGGCATCAGGATATTTCTTTTCTTGTCCATATTGTCTCTAAAGATGGAATCTCTGTAGATCCTTCTAAGACCAAGGAAATTCAAGAATGGCCAGCACCTATGAGTATAACTGAGGTACGCAGTTTTATTTGTTTGGAAGGTTATTATCGATGTTTCGTCCAGAATTTCGCCCGATTGGCTAACCCATTAACAAAGCTCACACGTAAAGGGGTTAAATTTGTTTGGACAAAAGAGTGTGAAGAATGTTTCAAATAACTGAAGAGAAGATTAGTCAATGCTCTTATATTGACTCTACCATCAGGGAATGATGGGTTCGTTATTTATAGTGATGCATCGAAGAAAGGACTTGGTTGTGTCCTTATGCAGAATGATAGGGTTATTGCCTATGCATCACGACAGTTAAAAATTCATGATAAAAACTATCCTACTCATGATCTAGAGATATCAGCTGTGATCTATTCTTTGATGATATAGAGGCACTACCTCTATGGTGAAAAATGTGATATTTATACTGCTCACAAGAGTTTGAAGTATATTTTCTCACAAAAATAACTCAACATGATGCAAAATAGATGGCTTGAATTACTCAAGGATTATGATTGTATGATACACTACCACCTGGGGAAAGCAAACAAGGTGGCAGATGCTTTGAGAAAAAAAGACTATGGAGTTTTGAACGTGATGAGTATTGAAAGGGATCCAATTTTCATGGATCTAGTGAAGATGGAAAAGGGAATAACCAGGGAAGGTGAAACATCAATGATTTTTCAAATGGTTTCCAAACCATCATTACTAGAAATGATTAAGAGTTCTCAGACCGATGATGAAGAATTTCTAAAGAAGATTAAAGCTGTGAATGCTGGGAGAATGAGAGACTTTGTGTATGAAGAAGGAATTTTGAAATTTGGGAAGAGGCTTTGTGTTCCCGATATACCTAATCTAAAAAGGGAATTGTTGGATGATGCTCATAGTTCCAATTTCTCTATACACCCTGGGAGCACCAAAATGTATAAAGATTTGAAGGAACATTTTTGGTGGGACAACATGAATAGGGAGATTGCTGATTTTGTATCAAGATGTATGGTTTTTCAACAAGTGAAAGCGGGAAGGAAACAACCTGTAGGAGTCATGCAACCTCTTCCCATACCGGAGTGGAATTGGGACAATATTACGATGGACTTTGTCATGGGGCTACCAAAGACTCCCAGAAGGAACGATGCAATATGGGTTATTGTTGATCATCTTACCATGTCATCACATTTTCATTCTATAAGAGAAGATCTACCACTAGAACATCTAGCAAGAATATATATTGATGAAGTTGTGAGACTTCATGGAGTACCCCTATCGATTTTTTCTGATCGTGATCCCCGTTTTACTTCAAGATTCTGGAAAAGTCTTCAGAATTCCCTGGATACTGAACCTCATTTGAGCACTGCCTACCACCCTCAGATAGACGGACAATCAGAATGGACTATTCAAACCTAATAAGACAGGTTGAGATCTTTCTCACTTGACTTTCAGGGTATATGGGTTCAATATTTACCTCTGGTAGAATTTTCCAATAATAATAGCTTCCATTCGAGTATTCAGATGGAACCATATAAATTGTTATACGGAAAGAAATGTCGCACACCAACCTGTTGGGATGAAGTTGGTGAAAAAAAACTTGAATGTCCAGAACTGGTGGAGGAAACAATGGAAAAGGTGAAGGTAATCCAAAATCACATCAAAGCAGCTCAAAGTAGGTAGAAGAGCTATGCCGATAATCAAAGGAAGGATTTGGAATTTCTAGTCGATGATCATGTTTTCCTGAAGGTATCTCTATGGAAGGGAGTCATACGTTTTGGTAAGAAACGTAAATTGAGTCCCAGGTACACCTGACCTTTCGAAATTCTAGAACGAATTGGGGTTGTAGCTTACCGATTGGCAATGCCGCCAAGTCTCTCCAAAGTTCACGATGTGTTCCACGTATCTCTATTGAGGAAATACATGCCTGACCAATTGCATGTACTCACCTACGAGAAATTATAACTAGAATACGATCTGTCTTATTGCAAAGATCCCATCAAGATTCTTGATATGAGAGAACAAGTACTGAGAAACCGGACGACGCGACTGGTAAAAGTTTTGTGGAGAAACCATAAGATGGAAGAGGAAACATGGGAACCCGAGGAACTTATGATGAAAAACCACCCTAGTCTTGTCATACGGTAATATTATATACATTTCAAGGACAAAATTATTTGAAGGAGTAGATAATGTAACACCCCAAGCTTCTACAGTACGCTTCTCTTTGAATAATGTGATAGCGTGTGTTGTACGCAACATCAAGTTCTAACACACCACAACCAATCAAACAAGCTATTATGAATAGTAATACCTAATTTTTAAAATTTTATTAATTTTGTCTCTCAAAATGGACATCATTTTTGGATTAGGAGTATCAAATTTAGCCTAAGGTGAAATTTTGGTACTTTTCGGATAACTTTCATATTTTGATGAATAGTGAAAATTACTAAATTATAATTAAAAACAACTTTTTTAATCAAAATAATTAATAGTGATAAACTATTAATTTGAGTGGTTTTAAAGTATATTTAGAATATATTTTTACCATTTAATACAATTTTGGTCATTGTACATAATTTTACAATTAAATCAAACATAACCAAGTGTCAATCTTTTGATAGTTATTATCTCTTAAAAACACGCATTTTGTTTTAACAACGAGAATTAATTTTAAATTAATTTATGCCACTTTTATGTTTTGAATTTGGAAAGATGGATTCCATATTTTGAATCAGGATGTTCATATTGTGTAAATAGGTAACTTTTATTTTTAGACATTTTGAATAATTACTTCGGTAAATATTTTATTTACCATAGTTAAGGGTAAATCCGGTAAATAAGGGTTAAAAAATGTTATAATAAAAAACAATTACCCTAAAACGTGTCTTAACCTTGTTGGTTGATACATGTCCGACCATGGGAATCTTTGGGTGGATTTTCGGAACCCATGGAGCCACTTGTAAGTGATAATGACACTTTATATTAACTTAAAATAAATACAAAAATGACATAAGCATATATCATTTAGAAAAACAATTTTTAAAAAGGGTTATATATGTTGTATTTTCAACTATAAATATTCATTAGAAATATAAAAAGATTTCCTACATAATTATATTTTATTTATAATTTTTAGACATTAAAAAAGTTAATTTATTTATGACACAGTGATGATGTAGTAATTACCTAATTAAGGAAAAATTAGAATAATTGATATTATAAAAACCCAAATAAATATAATTTTAGACTTTTTATGAATTAAAATAATTTTTTAGGTTACTATCACATGTTAGGATTGATTTAATTAACGTTTTTCGAAGTAATAATTCTGTTATGATTTTTACAAAAATCAATTATTGAATAGTGTCGAAATTGACATAAAAGAGTTTTTAAAACAAATATTATATTATTAATTGATATTAAATTCATAAAAATATAAGGCTCGGCCTAGAGACTTATTCCATTATATTTTTATCATTAATGGACCAATTGGGGGTCTCTTAGATGTATATAGTATTTTACTACCCCTATAATATAAAAATACAAAGACACATTGTAAAAGTGAAACTAATTAACTAAGAGTTAATACTTAAAGATAAGGTTAATATAATGACTCAAACCTGTGTAAATTCTTTTATTTTAATGTTTTTCGACCTATCCCCACCTTAACCTTTAAATAATCTACTTTTGAGCTATTATAAACCGAATATGAAATTATTACAATATAATATTTCTAGCTTTTCCAAAGGTGCCCCTCACCCCTCTTATAAAAGGGAACTCCCCCTTCTCACTAATTAAAAGATTCAAAGCCTTTTGGTTCGGACAAAACCTTCCCAAATACTCTCTAAACTTCCCTCACTACAACCTAGAGGCCTTAGTTTGATCATAAAGTCAACCTATAGAGCCCTTTTGATCAAATCAAAAGGAAGAACCCGAAGAAGAGGTAATGTTTTCACCACCCATTTTCAAATTCATTTATTCTTAAAATTATTCTTTATTTGTTATTCCAATTATAAAATAATGAATCTAGTATACCCTACATACTGTAATATTATTATAAATATGGTACAACCATATTCATTATTCTATCCATCCTTTGAATGACATGCCACCATACGTGCGTACGTACGGCTTACCGTCTCCACGTCGTGGTGTAATTGTTATTCAATATATTATTATTTGGATGGGTATAATAATGATTTTTAATTCATTTAAATAATAAATATAACATGATAATGATTCTTTATATTTTATATATTATTTTAATATCAAAAGAATTATATTTTCGCTCATTCATACGTACGGACTACCGTCTCCACGAACGCGATGAGATTCATTCTCCATCGTATCCATTCAAGTATAATTATCATTTTATGATTTAAAAATTTTCTTTAAGGACTTGATATCATCCTGGATATTAATAAGATACAACCTATCCATGAAAAACATGGCTTACATAACAAAACATATAAAATAAAACAAGTAAGTTAACACTCGAAACAACGATAATTCTAAGATATTATTAACAAAGGAAAGTTAAAAGATCATATATGATATCATATGAATGTATATGATTCTTTTATAATTTAATAACAATTATTTCACCATTATACAGAAGGTTAACCTACCCCCAACAAAGGAAAAGTACAAGGTAAGGGTTTATTTTTCAATCTCTTCATTATCCGAGGTTATTTATACATAATTATCTACGGGGACTTTTTTATCATCAACATCCATGTTTCTTAAAAATTTATTTCAAAACATTCTTCTTATTTGACAGAATATGGGTTAAAGACATTTATACCCTTTTTTGAATTTTTATAAGAATTTTATAAAGGAATCTATCCATTGTTTTCCAAACAAGGTTCTTTTTAACTTTTTCGACGGAATTAAGGTAAGAAGGTATTTTTTAACTTATACAGTGGGTGTGACTATTTTCCAATGTTATAAAATCGTAGAAGCCTCCCTTGCAAGCTTATAAGGATATTTTCAAAGTAAATGTTTTTTTATAATTATGTTACTTTTTAAATGGTTTCAAAAAAAGAGATATTTCTCTCCAATATATGAAAATCCAGTGAAAATTTATACGTATTTAACGCAAGCTTAAAAATGTTTTCAGAAAACCCGACTCTCGAGTGTGGTGGATAGGAAGGGATTGGGCGTGGACCCATCATGGACTGTAATTTTTCGATCAGTCTCATAATTAGTTATTTTTTTTCAGAATCTTTCTTAATGTTTTCATAAAAACACTGTAGTATATTTGTGAAATATTAAAAGTAAGTATATTCTAAAAAATTTCATCGGTAGGTCTCATGAGACAAACTAGTGTCTTGGCACAAGGCCTTGGAAAAATATTATTTGTAGTCTTGGCATGAGGTCTTGGCTATGTGGTTATGATAGTTTGGCATTATGAATTCCATCATTATGAAAGTGGTTATTGGTATTGCATGTGATTATTCGATTAGTAGAATATCCATGTGAATAAGTAAATGGAATTATTTCATTTTATTTTTTCCATTCTATGTTGAAGTTCAAGTTTAAAAGGCTTTTGTTTTAGATATACATTGCCTTAAATGTTTATTCATATTTAAGAAAGTTTCCACTATATTGTCATCCTTATTGGGCATTTGATCTCACCCCTTTTCTATGTTTTATTTTTCCCAGGATGTGAAGAAGTAATTTATGAATGACCTACAGAGATATTATGAGGTGATAAGAGTGTGTAATATGGAGACTATATTGTTGTAGTTTTCATTTAATGATATAATGTAAACTTTATTAATATATCTAGTGTTACCAAGGCTACAAAATGAATCGGTCTTTCGAGATTTGATCGTTCTTGTGATCATGCCAATGTTATGTAATAATGCACCGACTCTGGGTAACTGGGATCAGGGCGTTACAGTTAACCTAATTCAATTCCTAGAGATATTCAAATTATAAGATACACTCTTTGTATAATCTAGTGTGTGCATAAATATTTGGTTTGTCGATAGTGGATCTAGTTATGGTTTTACCATTAAGTTATGTTTTTGTGAAGACGTGGTGGGTAGATTCAGATTTTTTAAACTATAGGTTTTTATAGTAGTTTTTAGGTGTATTGTTTTAGGGTGTTTCACTTCGTAAACGTGGAAAATTAATTCCTCGGGTCAACATTAATTTGGATACCAAAAACAATTTCTTTGCTGCTTTTTCTTGGTGATTCATCCAAGATGTTTATATCAAAATTTAAAGATTATATTTCAGGTGAAATTTATCTTGATTATATTCCTAGTGGTGGCATCGGTTATTTTTTTCTAATGGTCTTGTGGTTCTGATATGAATGGAGGTGTTATTTTAGAGTAGTGGTGGATAATGGAGTCCATGGTAAGAACAACCCTATTCATTATGGAAGCTCGTGATTTATGGTGGGGGAACTATAGATGATAACAATGGTCTATTTAATAGTGATGGTTGTAGGTGTGATTTGATGCGAGTGTGGAAATCAAGGCATCATCATTCGAGGAAAAAATTCAGGCTGGTTGTATCTTGTTGTAGTAGTGGGTTGGGTTTGAGATGGCTTGAACAAATTTTTTCTCCATTATTTTACTGGTCCTTTTAATTTTAAAGAAATTTTCTAATTTTTGTGGTTTATTCATTAATATGACATAGTTCATGATCGTTTTTATAATAAATGTTCCCAATTATTGTTAACGTGTCTTTAGGAAAATACAATAAAATATGTCTAGATGAACCACTTCATAAAAAGAGTTTTGTTGTTGTTATAACTCCTTTGTTATCTATGTTCTATCTCTATGATATCATAGTCAATATATTTAATGGTTTTAATCATTATATAATCCATGAACTAACCAATATCATGGGAAAGTTATTTGGGAAATATAAAAATTGGTAAAGTTCATATTTGAATTCGACTATTTATTCAAAACATACTATTTAGTCAAAAATATCTCCTTCTAAGACCAACAGCTTATTGTAATCCCATTTTTCAAATTCAAATTTAGTTTTGAGTTTTTTGGCTTTATAATATTGAGTAAATTTTAAAATTTGGAATTTTTTTGGAGGATTTTTGACTTGGTGACATGATATTGGATATGGAGGAATAAAATAGAAAAATAAATTATTATTATTTTATTTCCCTTAATGATTAATAACTAATTACGATAATTGATTTTATTATCTCTCATCTTTAGATGACATTTGATTTTCCTAATATAATAAAGTTATCTAGTTATGATAGTATTTTCATACTAAGATATGGAGGGATTTTAAATATATATATACTTTGGATTTCCTGTTTTAGGAAAGGAAAAAACTAAAATGTATTCCATCTTTAGGGATTTAAATAATAAGATACTTGGAATGCGTTTATTGAAACGAGATGTTTGAAATTAGTTTTTACATTTAATTTTAATTTTAAGAAGATAATTTAAATTTACTTATTAAAAAATATTATCAATGATTTATTGTATATAAAATAATATGAATTTTGGAGATTTAATTAGGAGTTCTATGTGATGAATATATACTCTCACACTTTATATCAAGGAGGGTATGGGAAAAATAAAAGAAAAATATTGTCAAAATGTTTGAGAAATTGAGTGTTGAGTTATTTTGATCCACAAAGAGTGTCCCCCATTCTCCCCCTACATGCAATAAAATACCGAAAGGGATATTGATGACGAAACATGATAAATATCTTACCAAATATTAGATCTTTATAACTGATAATATTAAAGAATAAATTTATGTTTTTATTACCTCATTTTAAATTTTTTAACACTAATATATTTTCCAAATATTTATTATAGGATGAAATTATAGAGATATTCACACTGGGAAACCTCAAATAATAATTTATGTTGGAAATATCGATGGTATCTTTAAGAGGAAGAACAGTTGGGTTATATACTAAGATATAAAGGATAAATATATTTTAAAAAATGTATTTGGACATCCAAGTGATAATCTGCTATGATTTATGCATTATTGGTACCTACTATTATAATATAACAAAGAGGATTATAAATTATATTGGGGAAAACATACAACAAAAATAGATGGAGAAGGATTAGCTAAGGCTGATAGTGAAACATAATATAGATTCATCATCCATAGTGTCATTCCTTACTGATGAAGCATCTATAAATAGATAGATTGTTTCACATTACTTACATCAAATAGGTTGATTTTTATGTAAAATGACCACTAAAGTATTCATATATTATATTTTTATTTAAGATTATTTTTTATTTATTGTAATATTTTATTAAATATATATTTTTTTATTACTTGAAATCTAAAGACTCAAAGCTGTTCAAAAAATCACTAATAAGCCAACCCTCTCAATACTACTTTTAATGTATCCAAAGGTATTTATAATTTTTTTATGAACAAATTTATTTTATAGGGTTACTATCAAATATTGATTATATAAGATATTTTTATATGTGATTATATTCTTATAATCTTTAAATACTATATCATGGGTCTTGTAATTGAAAAATGTTTTTAATTTGAGTGATACGTGTCTTTTCCATGAAAATCGGTTATCTTATTTCATTCATTTACATCAATTTAATGAAACTCGAAGACATATAATTTTTTTATAATTAAATAGAAATCTTTATACACATTAAATTCAATAGTATACAAAATACATGTATTGATTTATCTAATCAAAATTAATTTCTCATGTAGTAAGGTATATGGATTATGAGGCAATAATAAAATAATGTTATGAAATATTTCAGAATAAAAAAATTAAGTAGTATATTCTTTGATATCCTGAGATGTATGAAATTATATTTCATTACACTATAATAATCCATTACATTGTTAATTATATAGTCACTTGTATAGGAACTTATTGTATATTTATACCCATTAGATGTTGTGTTTTTCTATCCCCATTAAAACATTTCTTACTCATTATGCCTTATATATGATGATAGGTGGGAAAAAATTAAATAATTTTTAGAGTAATATGTTATATTAATTTCATGCTAATATATTATTATAAATTTATTTTTTATTTTTTTTATTTTTCCATATTCAAACAGGTCATAGAACCATTACATGATGTTTTTTAAAAGGTAAAGAAAATTAAAAATATTTTTGGAATAAGCTAACTTTTATTTTATTGGTATTTTTGAGTAACTTGTTGGAATATTATTTTTAATTTCAAACTTGTTTTTGGAAATTTATTTTCATCATAAAAAAGTAAATATTGATTGTAGGTTTTATATGTTGATATTTATATATGAAGTAATGACAATTTGAAAAATTATATATTTCAAGGAGGTTAATTTACAAAAAAAAATATTTTATTTATAATACAATTATATTGATATTAAATGTTCATTATTTAATTTATATTGTATTTTTTTATGTTGCTAAATCATATAGTCCAAATTATTTCAATCCTCAAAGAGGAGATGACATTAGTATTTTTCAAGGTTAATTAAATTCAGGCTCAATTTATTTATGATTTTTTAATATTTTAAATTATAACCTATAAATTGTATTGTTTTATTAATTATAAGAGATTTATAATATGAATATAAAATTTTTAATTATTCTTGAAAACTTTTCATTGTTTATGCTTCTTTTTTTGTTTCTGTTAAACAGGTTTTAGGTATGGTATTATTTATTAAAATTTATTAAAATAAATTTACATTTCTTTAAATTGGTTTTTTCAAAATCTATCATAAAAATGGAATATATGGATATTCCATATCTGTCGTTGAGAAAATGATGTGAAAAAATTAATTCAACTTTGGTTCTTGATAGAAACCAATGTTAAGAATATGATTCAATTTTAGTTTTTTAAACAATTAACTTGGAATGGTTTTCTATTTTCTAACTATAGTAGATTATTAAAATTTGATGACACAATCAATCTATGTTGAAAATAATATATGATGTTTGTTTTATAATAAAAATAATTCCATAGTGATAATTAATTTAATACATATTTTTTTGGATAATATATTCGGTAGCTAAATCAATGAAATGTTTTTTTGACTAAGAATTTCATTTTTTTAATATGTTTTTATTCCTACATTGTATTGATTTTAATGTTTGTTTATAGGAATATATCGTATTTGTTTTAGGAATATTTTATAGGAAAGAAGAAAAATAAATTCATATTGGAAACCTACATTTATAAGAATAATTTGTGATAGTTGTTTTTATAATAATAATTCAGAGGGTTCCCAGCTTCATATGGAATTTAAATTCATTATGTAGAAGAAAATATGATTAGTGGCCTTGTTAGAGTATCCTAGAAAGAGTGGGATGTTACATAAGAGTGTATGTTTCCACAAAGATAAAAGAGAAGCACTAATACATAATATTAAATAATAATTTTCAAGGCTTTGTTAGATTAACACAAATTTTTATACGAATAAATGGAATTCATGTAAGTTGAAATAAAAAGTACAGTTATAAACAAAAGAGTAAAATGTACCTTTATTAAAGAAACCATATTATTTGTATTCAAATAATGAAAATGTCGAGTCTCATGGACCAATATCATAGTGGGGATATTAAAGAGTAACTTGGGAGATATATAGGATTAAATTGACGTTTTTTCATAAATGGATGATAGAATTTTGAGAATATATTTTTGAAAGGGGGACAATTTACTATGTTAAAAAGGTATGTTCAATAGAGTAATATATCTATGGCATGGGTAGTTCATAATTTCATTGGGCTAGGAAGGTATACAAAATTGTTGAAACACTTATGCCATAGGTATATGATAACCAATTTGAAAGATAGGAGAGATAAATCTTCTGTCACTATAAATGGTATCCCTATTCTATGAGTCCTAGATATGCCATATATTAAGACTTTTTTATCCCTTTTATTTATGGAATCATTAATGGTATTTCTTTAGGATACAAGGGTGGAACAAAACTCGATTTTTATAAATATTATTAGATATTTTGTGTTGAATGTAAATATGTAATGATATTTTAAGATATATATTGATACAAGTAAGATTGTTTACTTCTAAATAGAGTCTATTGATATACAACTGGTAAAAAATTGCATTTTGGAGTGATTTTATTCATTATCTTGAGGTATCACTATAATATTTTTGATGATGATGAATGGTGTGATTAGATTTAGATTCTCTCTCTATAATTTCATGATGGGGAATTTGTCATTTTTATAAATATATTTCTTGAAAGGGGATTGATTTAGTGAATTTTAGTAAATTTTTTAAATAATAGTTCTTTTTAGGTTTTTCATTCATATATTTTCAATATTCTAACTTTATTCTTCATGAATAAATCTTATAAGTTGAAGAAAATTTTAATTTTTAATACACTAACTACATTATTTGATTCAAAAATAAACATTATATGAGTTAGAGTGGTCATTTTCAAACATATTTTTTGATTAAAAAACTATTGAATAATTGGATGTACCAGACCATAAGAAGTGTAAATTTTACTAATAATAATGTGAGTTCTAATACGAAATCTTCACATAGATCCCATTCTGATGAAAATTTGGCTATTCAGCCATTATATTAACTTCACTACATTATTATCCTATTTTTTATAATCTTATTACAATGTGATCAATTAATTTTTCTTCTTTTAAGAAAATTGTTTTACACTATTGTTTTTTAGTTATTTAATATTTCTTCATAGAAACATTTATAATAGGGTATTCATGCTAAAAAACTTTTCTCTATGGGTTCAACCTCATATTTTATCATTATTATTCTATTGGAGTATTAGTATTAAGGAAGAGTAAATAAAAATTATAAACATGATTCAACATAGTAACTAATGATTCATTGATAAAGGTAAATATTTGATGTTTGTTTTAGAAAATAATATGTTGCAAGTATCTTTTCACACTAGTTATTATAATCAACATGAAAATTTTATTTACTATTTCACGCACAATAATGGTTCTAGTAATTGATTTTAAAACAAAGAAAAACAAATTTTAAATTCCTTTTTTTACCCTACAATACACTCTCAATAGTTCCTCTAATAATATTTACCATCCATCCCTCACAAATTGACCATTGAGAATAACAAAACAAAGCGGAAAAAAATATTAATTTTTATAGTATAAAATAATGTAAAAAATTTCCTTAAAAGTATCTTATCCCACACATTATCTATTATTTTATCACATAAACATTTTTAAGAGATTGATTTCATGAGAATAATATCGCTATATTTTTTAAGGTTTCACAAAGAAATTCAACATTACCTAACATATTACCTAATAATTTGGCTTTATTTATTGTACTAAACCATACTTGTATATAGTGGTTAAAAATATGTGTAATGAGTGTACAACCATTTATCATAGTAATAATCTAATTAATAGAATATATATTCAAAATATGAAATCAATAAATGTAAATATTAAATAAAAATATATTAATTTTTTTCATAAACTTATAAAATTTTTGAAAATGCGGGATGATTAATTGTAATTGAAGGATCGGTAGACTATAAAGGATATGTAGGTTTTCAAGGATTAGTAGAATCTAATTTATAATCAGTATTATGATTAATAAATGGATTTTGAATAGGCTTTGGGGAATAATTAAATGGTGAACAAGTATAAAATCCAAAATATGTAGTAGAAATAGAACATGTTTATAGAATAGAAATTGGTAGAATATAATTTTAGATATGGGGAGGAATAATTAAATTTATAAATATTGGTGAAAACCTCAGAGGTCTAAAATAAATAGGTTTTTCAATGTGAATTGTAGTATAAAAATGTCAACATGAAGGTATATGAGTAGCAATGCATGATAAAATGGTGGTGAAAACATTAATCGTTAAATGATCCTTGGTTAATTAAGTAGAATTTTTGGGGGATAGATTTTGGAAAATGGGATATATGGTGAAGGTTATTGGTGAGATTAGGTCTGGAAGGTGCTTTGAGAACAACTATTACCATCCCCCTTGATGGGCCATATTGACTAAAACTATCATTAGTATGATTGGGGAAATTTTTTCTTTTATATGGTGGTTCTAGATTGAATTTAAAAAATTTATTATATTAATTTAAATAACTGATACATAAAATTCAAATATTATACTCATGTTATGGATATGAGGATGCGGTCCTCACTTTCAAATTTAATGATCATTAACATAAATTATTTTCCTTTATTAATAGTTAATATCTACTATATTCATCACAAACAAATTAATTAATACAATAAAACAAATCCAATATTTAAAAATTTTATATCAATTAAAATATATGTAAAATTGATAAGACATAATAAATAGTTAATAAAATGTAAATGATAAAATAATTAGAAGTAAATGAAAAATATCATTATTACTATAATTTTTTACCAAAAAATATGGTTCAAAAAAATCCAACAATATAAATATTTAGATAATAATATGAATTATTTTGGGAATAACAAAAGTATTAATTCATGTTGTCAATTTCTACATACCTCTATCAAAAATATGTCTTGGGATAACATTATCAATGTAATAGAATTTTTTTTACGCGATCTTTTACAAAAAAAAATGTTTTTAAATTGATAAAATAATATATAGAACATAAATAGCTAAAAATATATTCATATAAATAACCATAAATCCATAATTATATATATATATATATATTCTATTTCATTTCATTGAAATAAATGACTTAAATTTTAGTATAAAAGCCACATAATGAGAGTAATAATATAATATGAGTACTTTCTCTATAAGTCCAAAATATGACACATTTTCATATCAAGGATAGATATGAGATGCACTAACATAATATTATATCATTGATGATAATATATTACTAACATGTTATGTTTTCATATTCATTGTTTGATTGGATATAAAAAATTTATTCTCATTTATGACCAGGGATTTGTGTTCACATTCCATAATATTCAAACCAAATGAAAACACTCTTATTTATGTAGATATAGTGAACTATGTACCCCATATATATAATTATATTATTATAACAATATCATATCACTAGAATAATATTATATTATTTTATTTAATATAACACTTTCACATTTTGTTTTCATATTCATTTCAGCACCTCTTATAAAAATTTATACCCATTGATGACAATTGATTTACATTCAAATTTTACATTATTCCAACCAAATTATATTAATTATATATTTTGAGATACATAATTTAATATTAAACTTTATTACTAATATATATATAAGTATATTAAAATTCATATCAAATTTCAATTATTAATTATTTATGAGTAATTATCTTAACTTTAATTTCAACGCAGAAGGGAATTCTATACTATGCAAAGTCTCTTTCTTACTCAAATGTAATGAATTATCACATATAAATATAATTTCCTTATATTACCAAAATAATATTGATTTTAATGCTTAATATATAGGTATGATTACATAATATATTACATATAGGTACTGAAATTACATATATGAGGTGGTCATGAAAAGAAATATAGTTAAGATAAACTATGAGATGTGCCATATTATACTTTTCAAAGATCAACATACCCAATGTATATGATCAAATACACCCCCCCCCACCCAATTTTGGTATGTGATGGTTATGCGGGATTAATCGTCTCAAATTGATGATATTTATTTCTCATTGGATGATTATATATCGTGATACACAAATTCAATGAATAGAAATCCTCAGAGTCATGAGCTAAATAACCATTTACAATGGATCATTTGGGATGATTCTTGTTTAAAACATAAAATTTTATTTTAGAAATACATCTTTAAGTTGGATATATTTAATGAGAATCAATGGGATACCAACAAATAAATATATCTATAACAAATAATTTTTAAATACAATTAAAGCAAGAAATCCCTCCCTCCGAATAATTATATAATAAAAAAGTAAACATAAATTAAACTCATTATGAAACATAATGGAGATATGATTATAAATATACATAAAAATTATACACATATTGATATAAAAATTTAATTTATTATTAAAATCAGAACATTATACTATAATCGTGTAATTAATAATAAAAGTCATTATTTTGAAAAAAAATAGAACAACAAAATATTCAAAAATTTCACATATATGTTTATTTTATTATTTACAATTCTTATATATTTTTAGTTAACATTATTCGCAGGAGACACTACCAAGTCATAAAAAATTAATTATACATTATGGAATTTCATATAAAAAATGAATAAATTATGATTTCAATTTTAATATTTATATATAAATTATCAACATTATAAAATATTTTTATTTTGTTTTATTTTTACTGTAGAATAAATTTAAATATAAAAACTATTAATAGGTATTGTAGTTTTATAATTTTTTTGGTCATAAATTCACTAACCTTTCAAATCACACAAAATTCATATGATTTTGATGATTTTTACTATTATATGAAATCAATTCTTTAAAACAACATATTAGAACATATAACTGATAATTTATAGTAAAAAATTAATTCCAAGTTTAAAAACATTAAACATTAATCTTATAATATTGAAAATATACATTTATACAAATTACTCTAAACATTAAATAATTTCATTCTATATTAGAATAAAAATAACTGTACCATATTTTTATTATATTTAAATTAAAATAAAAATATTAAAAGAATAATTCCATAACCCAATGAAAAAAATCAATTACTTACTTTAACTATTAATGAAGAATTTATTTACATAAACTATATAACATTT
The DNA here is from genome assembly GCA_963277665.1 of Viscum album. Classification (NCBI taxonomy): domain Eukaryota; kingdom Viridiplantae; phylum Streptophyta; class Magnoliopsida; order Santalales; family Viscaceae; genus Viscum; species Viscum album. Next base: position 1,126,999,049 of record OY728150.1, on the reverse strand, counting down.
AAAATAATAATTTACATTCGAATTAGTTATAGGTAGTGAGTCATTACAATTAAAAAATAACATAATGTGTTTGAAAACATATATGATGCATCACTACTGCAATGATGATGTTCCACTGAGAATCATCATCTACTGAGGTAATTGGTTTAGAGTGAACAATTTAAATGCATAGTCCATTATTAATAAAACTATTAGAATATATTAAAATAATAGAGACTATCGAGGTTGAAAAATTTTGTATAGTTTACAAATCATCTCATAGTGGTTATTTATTAATTGTTTTGTTCTAAACATTTAACAGAAAATAAATTTGAAATATATTTAATATAAAATTAAATAAAAATATTTTTTGACAAAATATTTTTTTTAAATAGATATGGTGAACTATTTTTAGAGGAAGTATTTTTTAAAAATCATGATTTCATTATATTTTGGAATTAAATGATTTTTTTATTCAAGGATTCTTAAAAGATAATTGATTTTAATTTGTTAAACTTCAATTAATATGAACATAATTATTATAATTTCATATGATTAATGAAACCCAATAAACTAAGGTGAATTAAAATATATTCTCAAAATAAATATAAAATAAATAACTATATCTATTGTTAAATACTTCCCTATCTTATATGGGATCCTCCATTAATTTTATCTTCATTTAGAGAACAAGTAAATAATTTAATAATATTTGACCTTATTGTGATAAAAAATGAGAAAATTATTTCCATAAGAAAAATAAATAACCCATATGATAACTTCATCCTCTTACACATGACTTATCTTCTCATAAGATACTATTGACTCCTAATGTTATTTATATCCATCATAAATGAAGAATAAATCCTAACAGATAGTGGAGTTGTGAACAAGAAAAATAGAATCAAAGAAAGTATAAAAAAAAAGTAAAAAATAATCACCATCATTAAAATATTCAATACCATTATTCATACTGTAATGTTCCTAAAAAGAGTTTTCTCAAGAAAATAAAATCATCAAAAATAACTAGGCTCAGTAAAATATTCAGAGATATAAAGTATTTAAATACCTAATATAAGTCAAAAATAAATTGGTAGGGTCCCAATAAGATGTATTAAAAACTAATAATTTATCTTCATAGGTGACCTCCATTGTGACACAAGTATTAGTGTTGTAGTGTCATAAAAAATCTGAATTTATTAAATATATCTAAGTGGTTGTAATGTTTTCTAGCCATAGTTTTACATTCCTTTATATTTACATGACTCAATAATTAAGGGGATTATTATTGTAGTGAGGTATCAAATTTTGATTTAATTATTCTATATATTTTTCATTTTAGCATGTAGTATTGTGAAGATTAAGTCATAATACTATATATTCATAATATAAATCTTCCCCTATCACAAATTAAAAAAGAGTTGGGGTCATTTTCACTTTATAATCCTTGAATTATGGGAATAGCACTCAAAGTATTATGTTGTGTGTGTTTTTTCTTCCAATGTTGTATCTCATCGTACACTATACTATTTATCTTGTTGTTCCACACCATGATATGATTATTTGAAAATCTAAATAGATTTCATGTGTTATGACTTATCACTATCAAGCTATGATACACCTCTACAAGCTTGGATACCTTCATCGATGGCTGGGGCTAGGTAGTTTCTACTCGTTAACTTTTATTTTTCTTATGAATCATGTTATTGTGTTGGTGTAATATTATAGTGTCTATTTGAATAATTAATGAAATTTTTTCCATGGGGTTTCTCATATATTTATTCTTTGTAAATCATACGTAGCTTCCTTATGACAAACTAATTTTCTTCACTAAAAATTATTTCTCCTTAAATTTTCTAATTTTTTCATATGCAAGGGAATTTTATGTGGGTACATATTTTATTCTATGGTTTCTTTTGATACTAAAATTTAATCCATTTCTAAATATAATCATATCATGATGGTAATACATATGGCCTGAAATGTCTATAATCCATTAATTTTTTGCATACCGTTCCATAATATCAAAAATCCTAATTCCTTCGAAAACATTAAAAATAGAATAAATAATAAAATCATATAAAATTGGTATACTCGGATTTGGACTCTCGAATTTCTCTACTATATCACAATTTTTTTCATAAATAATTACTCAACATCAAACCAAATAAAAAAATGTATTTTAAATATTACCTCAAGAATAATCATAAACAAAGTAATGAATAAAAATTAAAGAATAACAAAACCGACCCAATTTAAATTATTCTGATCATGCCACATTTATAATTCAAAATTTTTGTATGTTCTCCACTTCCACTAACAAGCTCCACCTTTCAACATTACCCTTTCCACTTTTTTGTCACCCATAGATCACTATAGTGTTTAATTTATATGTTTTAATATTATTAGTGGTGTATTTGAGTTTTAGGGTTTTTATGATAGAATATTGATGTATTGGAGGATATATAGGATTTGCACGGTTGACCCGTATGGATAGGGGTTTCCATGGGACCTGTGAAATGGGGAATGTTCTAGAGACATTGAGATTTTTAATAATATCCACATGATTTTTCAAATGTAATTGATCTTCCCAATATCCATTAAACTTGTTTAGTGAGTAAGGGTATTATAGTATAGATTTTTCACAATTTGGGAAATCGTCTTACCAAATAGTTTGGATGCCCAAAATCAATTAAAAATGTGTTTTATACTAAAATTACCCTTTAAAAATAATTTTCCCCCCTTCCATTCCCTATTTGTGTTTCTGAACCCTTTGGAGCCCAGGTAATTCTCTAAGAATCTTACTCCTTTGAATAATGTCTCCTTCTAGTGATTATCAGGTATTTTTAAGGTAAATCGTCCATTCCTTCAACTATAATCCTCTATCTTTCTTAATTACTAGGTTTCTTCATTCCCCTAAACCTTTGTTCACTATATAAGTTAGGGATTGGTTTTGGTATGGATCTAACATAGGGTTTTGGTTTCTTTTTCCTTATAGAGGAGGAATAATTTATTTTTTAGGTGGATGCTATTGATTTATATATATTTTGGCTTGGTTTCCATTTCTTTCTTGTTGAAATTTATATGTAATTTTTTTATTTTTGAATTAAATGTCCTCATGAGACTTTTAGAATTTATTATTATATCAATTTTTTTATTTTATCTAACCAATTAAATTTTATAAATAGTTTATATAAAGTTTTATATTTACATAAAGGGGTTATCTTTTGAATCACATTTATTTATGTTTGAAATTGAATGTTTTATTGTTATAATATTACGTAAAATACTTACAAGCATTTAAAAATGTTTTGATGTTGCGTGTTGTATTTTGATTCGATTTTGTTTTTAAATGATTGAATTCAATTTTTTAAAGAGATATATGTTTTTTAAAGAGGTGTTGATCATGAAATTATGTTAAAAGGGTTTCCCTGATGGATTTTAAATTTTTATTAAAATTACTGTGTTCTTATACATAATGTGAAAATTCCTTGATAAAAATAGAAAGCCTTTGGGCATGTTTTGGCATTTTAAAGGGGAAAACCCATGTTTTTAGGGTGAATTTGAAAAGAAAACTATGTATGTTCATTCAATGGATTTATAATGGATGTTTGATTTTTTGTTTAATGATATATGAAGAGACATGCATTCTAAGAGATGATTTATGGAAAATGATCAGTTTGAACTAAATAAAGAGCATTATTATTATATTGTGAGTCACTCTTGATATCCTTATGGTGTATAAATCCACCTTTTTAGGGTTTTGTATCACTATGTGATACATCCTACTCCATTTTTATGGAATGTGACTTGTTTATTCCAGGGCTCTATGATTATATATGTTCGGGATGATTTATATGAGGGGGATGTTGGGGGTTCTATTTTCTAGGAATATTGTGAAGGATAGTTGGATGGATTTTGGTTTGAACTCAACATATGTCATAGTTCATCAATGGGAACTTAATTAAGTTACACTAATCTCATGTTAACAGCCTAGGGTAAATTGCATGACACATTAATTTCATGATTTGTGGTCCATATAGTATATTCCCATATTGTTCTAGATTGTATCATACCATAATTATATTTAGGTGGAACATTTATTTTATATATCTTCTTTTCTTATAATAATACATTTTGTTCCCAATTTTTTGTGTTTGATCTATTTGTGTGTGTGGGTTGTTTCATTGAAAATGGTTTTAAAATATTTTGGGATGACCTGCTTTGACTTTTACAATTCTTGTGTTATTTTCTAAAGTAGATCTCAAAATGGCAGTTTGGATTTAAAATTTCCAAGATTAGTGAAATGTTAAGAAAATTAATGTTTTCATTTTAATAAATAAAAAACTGAACATTATACACTATAGAACCTTCTAAAAGACTTATTTAATCAGTATACACCATATTGTTGTGTTTATTGAGGTTTTATGGAAGTGGTGGGTTAGTTGGAAAGGATTAATGGAATTTTCAATTCTCGCGGGACACCTAAATAATATAGGGTGAGAGATGTGGTGAGGTTTCTTGTCAAACCTAGTTGAGAATTATGGGAGTATATGGAACCTCCTTAGCTATGTGAAGGTGTGTATTAGGGGGTTTTAGGAGGATTTTTATCCATTTTTTTTATCTTGAGGTTGTGAGAGTGGAGATATGTATTGATTATTCCAACCATTATCAATGTTAATGATATGTGATGGAGTACACCCATTACTTTCTAGATCTGGTCATCTTCTCTCTGGGAATGGTTATTTATGATTTTGAGAAATTTAATTTCTTCAAAGGTGGTATTCATCATTATTTTGGATTATAAATGTTTGTATCATGTCTGACATCCATTTAAGAGGTTCTCAAGGAGGCTACTCAAGATGAAGATAATAAGTCTAGGAAGGTGGTGCTATGTGATTCCTTAGTTCCATTGGAAGAGAATGAGGGTATCCTAGTTGGTGTAGACAGGTAGTCGGAAAATGTAATTTTGTGAATTACTGTATTTGACGGTCATCCTTCTCATAGCTCTAGTTCTTACTGAAAGATAAATATGTCTATTGTGTGATTCTAGTGTGGGGATCTAGGAAAATATATGTCTACCTAATTTAATGATCCAATATTTTTCCTCTATTGTAGAAATTAAAGTCATATATAGAAGTTTTTTAAGATAGGATTTAAAAATATGCATCGTGGTAAATTTTTTAAAAATGGGTTTTATTATAATCTTAATTTGATGGTTGTAATAAGTTTAAGTTTGTGATATTTTGTGGTTGTCCTTTTGTATTCCACTAGATAGTTCCTTGTGAAATGTTTCTTGTAAATATATTTGAATATCTCTTTCTAGAATCCATTATTATTTGTTGGGTGGTTGTATGAGTTGTTTTATTATGACTCATTTATCTGGTGAATCTCTTTCCCTTGAGATTTTTGTTTTTCACTTATTAGTTATGTGGATCATCGACGTTCTAGTCATTGGACATGATAAACAACCATGGGGGAATGATTGAGTAAACAAGGTGGGTGTTTCACAATTTTTTTTTTCAATTACTGATGTTGGGTGGGTGTGTTATGGATTCAATATGTGATGATTTTCTGGTTTCTAACCCTAGTATATATGTGGGATTTATGGTGCAAGGTTAGAACTCATATTTTTTTGTTAAGACTATTTTTGGTATTTATTCCTTCCCTTGGATAATAAGTGAATATAAATTTCAAGGGAGTTTCTATAATTTTTTTTGGAAATATTAAGACATGTTTTTCATATTCTAGATGAATTATAAATGTTATGGAGACCATAATAGGTTTCCCATACTTTTTAGGACTTTTGGTTGAGGTTCAAATTTCAGTTTTTCTTGAAGATGTATAGTAATTAGTACTAATGTTCAGTTTGACTTTTACAAGGATATTGTTCATTTATCATTGAGGTTGGATTTGGTTGAGTGGTATTGTTGAGTTTTGTCCTCCTTGGATCATTCATTATTGTCTGTTGTTTATTATTTGATCATAGACATTCTAAGGGATGAAATTGGTATTGTTGTCAAATTTTGAAATCTACATGTCACTATAGTGTTTAAATTTTATTATTGTATATTATCATGGGTTTTTTGACTTCCAATTTTTTGGGTATCAAAAGTTTATATTTTGGAGGTGTTTTGGGTGCTTTATAGTTTATTTTCTTGTTTAGGGGAAACCATGTGGACCAAAATATAGGGAATTCTATCCGAGATAATGAGGTTATTTATGGTCTCTCCATGGTTTTCCCAATCGTGTTGGGGTTCCATGAAAAAAGCCTATATTTTGTATTAAGGGTACTCCAACATGATTAGAACATGGGTTGGGATACCATAGAGCCAAACCATGTGGCCAGATCATAATAACCTATAATATGATATTTATAAAAACATCCCTTTCCAAATGATAGTTTTTTCTCCCACTTCACCCTCATATAATTATGTTGACACATAGGAGGATATAGAGATCTCCAATATTTTTCATTCGATTCTTGGCTCATTATTGGATCATTCTTGGTGGTTTTAAAGTAGTTACAATATAAATCATCCCTCCTTTTCCATTTATTTATCATCCTTCATTTTTTAAATGGTTTTTTCTTTCTACTAGAACTCTAGTTCACTATTCAAATACGTATTAGGTTCAAGAAGGCTCCAACCTCAGGATTTTGTATCTTTAAAGAATTAAAGGAGGTATTGATTCTTATTTGGCTGTTCATCATTTAAGGTGACACATTTTTTTTATTTTACTTTTTATATATATAGGTGCTTCTATGAAATTGATCATTTTGGAATTCAGATTGGGATTAAGTGTTTTAAATAACTTTTTATTGAAATTTTGAAAAATTTTCATATCCTTGTGATGTTTTTAAATTTTTTCATTGAAGTAACATATTGAAATAAATGGTTTTTATTTTAAATTCATAGTGTTCATGTTTGAAATGAAATTTTTCAATTTTCAAAGAATTTTTTTAATGCCTATGATGTTTTTGTAATGGTTTTTATGGTTTCTGTTGTAATTTGATATTGTTTTGGTTTTTAAAGAGTAAAGATGAGGTTTTAAAGTGAAAATTATTTTATAAAGAGGTAATGGACTCAATGTTATTTCAAATTGATTTTATTAATGGATTTAAAATTTTTATTGAAACAAGTGGGTTCTTATTCCCCTTTTGTTAATACCTTCATGTCCATTTCAAAAAAACTATTTTTGGTTAAAAATTGAATGTCGTTAGGCTAGTGTTTGAATTTAAAAGGGGTTAAACCCATGTTTTAATGGGTTTATTTAAAATTAAATTGTTGTATGGGTTTTAAATGATTTTTATTGGATATTTGAAGTATATTTTTTTTAAAATTTTATGTTCTTGGAATTACATGCCATGTTTTATGGAAAAGGACCAGTTGACACTTATACAAAGCATTTTTTGAAGCTTTTGAGACACTCTTGATGACCACTTTTTGTTTTTTTAATATTATGTGGGGTTTTTATCACTAGGTGATGGGTTTTTCACCCTTTTAGGGAATTTACTTTTTCTGTTACATTGATGTATGATTATATGTATCCAAGCTGATTTATATAGGGGTGATTCTGGTGAGACATAGTTTTATCTTATACCTTGTGTGTTTATCTTCTCTTGTGTGTTCACTCACCTTGCATTTATATTAGTTATAGGAACCCAAATACTATGTGGGCGGTCTATTCATATGTTTAAAATTTTGTTTCGCACATTTATTGTGTCCCTCTAGTCATGCTATACACTGGGGAATGATGGTGGTAAAAGTTTCAATGAGGCATTTCTAGGATAAATGTATAGCTTGTTGCTTGGATTCATCATATGTAATAAGTTGGTCCATGGGAAATTAATGAAGTTATAAAGGTCACATGTTAGTGTCCTTGGGTAGATACCAGGTCACATTCATTTCCTGATTGGTGGTTTATATAGTGGATACCCTTACTGTTCTAGATTACATCATCCACTGAATAATTTATGGTTAGACCTTTGTATTGTATAAATTTATTTTCTATAATTTTACTTATGGTTCCCATATTGTTTTTTCTTGACCAGTTTGTGTATGGTTATTTTTATTTTAAACGGTTTTCAATGATACCGTAAAAAACATTGAATTTAAAGACTATTTTTATGTGTAATTCAAAATGGATTTTTTTCTTTATAATTGTATAGGTTGGTGAAACGTTTCCAATGTTTTAGTTTTCATTTTGAGAAAAAAAAATGGGATGTTTTGTGAAGGGTCATTTTCTTGATCTTGGTTTTATTATATTTTTTGTTTGAATATCCTAATTTCAAGAAATATTTTCCAGCTATAATTTATGAATTTTATTATGAAATTAAGTTCATAAACTCATCAGGTGCAGAACTAATTGGCTATTTTTTATTGAATCATCCCCATAATGCATGAATCTAGTGTCTATTATCAATTCAAGTGGCATTTTTTCAAGGATTAAAATCCCCAAGGACTAATAGTTTTTGTAGTCTTGGTAATCTAGATATATAAATAATATTTTTCTTACAAATTAATACATAATTTAAAATAATTTTTTTATTATATCTAAATAAATTACTTTGACAATAAATATAATTTATCTAGTAAAATCATGTATAACTTTCATAGTATGTATCTAGGATTCCTAGGGGAAAACATAATAAGGGTGATATAAAATGCTCGGTAATGTAAAAATATAATGGTATAAATAAAGAATCATTGAGAATAGTCAATATGGAAAAAATAAATAACTAAACTCACCAGTCATGTAATCAATAAACTAAATGAAGGTTCATAAAAAATATGACAAGGTAATAACTGGAAACACATGACATCCAAATATCTAGATAAGGATATATATATATATATATATATATATATAAATTTAAGAAACTAAATCGCATTCCCTATAAATAAGTAAAATGAAATGTATCCATAGATATATTGATTCATAATCTCATGGAAGAATAATAATAGAAACTAATATGATCGAAATGTTTGATTATTGGATGGTGTGTTACAAATGTACATTATTCCTTTTCTATAAAGACCATTCACATTATGGTTTAAAAATTATTGGGTAAAACCCATATAATACATCTATCCAAATGACTCATCCCATGAGATTATCAATGTATTAAGGGGTTATCTATAACTTGGCCCCACTCATGTCAAACTATTCAAAAACATTCCTTGTATTAAATAAGAGAAATAAATAATATCACTTATCAAATAAGCATATTAAATAAATAATATTTAATTATAAATATCTCCCCAAATAATCAAATAACATTCAAATTATACGTCATATGTAAAATGGTATATAGTTTAGGGAGTAGTAATATCCATTTTAAATGATATAGATAATTTGGGAAAACACAATGATCATACGAGATTGAGTACTTCAAGGGGATTTAAAAATGAATCATGGATGTTAATATAAATAATATCCATGACCAAGTAAATCAAAAATAATCTATACTAATGATAAATATGATATCAATACAATATATCCCATGTGGAGTAAAAAATATGATTGTTGTTAATGTTGAAAAAAAGAACATCAAAATTATTCTTGAGGAAAATATCCTCTTGTTCTTAAACCCCATTTGAAAATAATTATTTTTAATATAATTATTGAAAAAACATTAAAAATAAACCTTTTGAAATTTATATGGAAGATTCATAAAAATAATGGCATATATACCATAAGAGGTAAAATGAAACATTCATTTTTTAAGGTATAAAGGGTTATAAAAATGGCTTTTTCGGAAAGAGATAAGAATATCCCATTAAAAATATTGGTAAAAGTAAAAAAAAGGTTCAAAATTTCGTTACCAAACAATTTTAAAAAATATAGAAAACATTTTAATAAAACATATTTTTTAGATGAAAATGGGTTATATGACTAAAGAGAGAAATGAAGTCAGGTTTTCTTTAAAACATTTTTAAAACACTTTTTGTACCAAATAGTTGAAAAATGGTACTAATACTATGAATTGCCAAATTATAGGTAAATGAATGGTTTTATGGGACAATGGAAATATAATTTCCACTAATGGAAATACCATTGAAATATAGTTAATGTTATTATTGAGGAAAATAATATTTAAACATTCCAAACTATCTCAACCCACTTGGAAACATTTTGAATCATAAACATGATGAATAAATAATATTTAATTAAAGTCTTAAATACCATGATGATAAATGAATTCATGATATAATATATAAATATGGGCATTAGTTATGCCACCCAAAATATGAAAGTGATGAACATTATATTTATCTCACACACGTAAAAAGTGAGAAGACAATCCATTACATTGTGTTTCCTTTTGGGTGAAAATCATTTAACTTCCTGTATAATAAAATCATGTTAATATTATACTTTTTAGAAAAAAATTCATGTATATAATTACATTTATTTCATCTTTTACTATGTTTTAGACAACTAGTTAAACAATTATATTTTCGTCGGGTGTTTTGACTAAATTCTATTTATGTGTCAAAAATGACTTTTGTATGTCACTATAGTAAAAATGGTCATTTTATAATATCTACAGAATAATAATAATGACATATTTCAAAAATTTATACATCAATTATACTTTTTAAACCAACTAATAAATATTATTATGAAAAATTAATAAGCGATATAATCATGGAGATTGTAGGTCGTACGTACACATGAGTAATGTTCCCATATTTCAATGATCATTATGGAAAGAAGATAAGTAGCACCATAATTTTACAAAAGTATAATTATATAATGAAAACTATTTTAATTAGTCATATATACTAATATATATAATTCTTGTGATATAAAATTAATCATATCGTGTTGAGGAGGCGGTAGTCCATAGGTCCACGAACGATGTTATCACTTTTTAAGTGTTTGAAAGGGTGATAATGAAAATGATATATATAGTATATTTAAAAAATTTAATTATTTAGTGAATATAATTTAGAGGATTATAATTTTTCATATTTTTATTTGATACCATTATTCATACATTTAATGTATAGTGTGAACGAATCACATCACATTGAGGGGCAGTAGTCCACACTTCCTCAAACGACGTTGTCGTATTAACGTAAAATGGAATCTATTAATGGTATGATTAATAAAAGGACTAAATAAGTAAAAATAAATAATAAATGCCATATATATATATATATAATTTAAATATATTTTACCTCATAATGGACACCTTGATAGGTGGTAAATGAAAAATGAAAAATTATCATTTCGTGAAGTAGTAGTTCACCATACACAGAAACAATATGTCCAATTCCCATTAGATGGAGGCGTGTGTAATTTTAGGTCAAAAAAACACCTAAAAAATCCTAGTATTTTCATTATATGTTATCTGTTATATAATACTTAAATAATTTTATTTTAGGGGGTGCAAAATTGAAATGAAACCATAGAGTTTGAGAGAAGATGTTACCTCTTAATCAGGTAATTTTTTTTGGTTTATACCAAAAGGATTAGTTGGAAAGATTAATTCCCAAATTTAGGATTAAAAGTTGAGTTGATGGACGTTGGAAGGATATATGATCATATATTTTTTTAAACTAAGTGGATTGAGAGGTTTGAAGAATTGGAGAAGTGGTGTCATTTTATAAGGGAGGAAAAGGACTCACTTGGTATTTCTGAAGAGAAGTTAGGTGTACATATGTTACTACCTAAACAAAGTCATAAAAAAATAAAAACCACTCATGAATTTGAGTTTCATGGACTAATTATGTCTAAAACGTTTATTTTTTACAACTTTCTAGTTCGTTTTGGCCCATAAGATTAAGGTTCTTTCCTTTACTATGCATAATTTTACATTAATCAATGCAATTGATTTTAATCACTTTAAAATTTTAGGTAAAAAACAAAGTTGATAAAATTAGTAATTATAAATTATTATGATTCTAAAAATTGAATCCATTTTTACAAATTCCAATAATATTATTGACATAAATTGATATAAATTTAATCCTGCAAGCGGGATGACAATATGGGTTTTTAAAGTAAAAACGTTTGAAACTTTTCAATGTTTTTATATTAAATTTTAAATTTTAATTGAATAAAATTAAATAAATTGTATTAATTGAAAAAAATATTTTATAATTAAACCTTAATAAAAATTAATTATATAATTTATCCATATAAATATATCATATGAAAAATCAGTTTTGAACTAAAATTAAATATTTTTAACTATTTATTAAAAATAAATAGTTTCCAAAAAATATTATGAAATCACCCACACCTAATTATTATTTTTATATTTTAGAGATGAAATTTATTTTGTTCTTATCTTATACCAATAAAACCTAATGGACGAATATAAACAATATTTTATTGATTATATAACACACATATTTCATTGAAATACTTATATAATTTTAATTAATTATGTTTATTAAGACAAAACACCTTTGGAATTATATAAATAATAATATTTCTTTTTATATCCAATTGGTTATTATTTTTGTTTCTCATTAGTTGGTAACCAATGAATTCATTTTATATTTATATAAAATATAAATTTTTATAAGTTAGTTATTATTGTTCCTAATATCTAACAGAATAGAAAGTTTATATCATATTATATTAAATAATGATATTTTAATAATATAATTTTATTTGGTGAAAATCGGTTTTACGTTTAATGCAAGCTATATAGGAAAGCCGCTCTTGCATGTAACAAAATATAACTCAGTGTTGAATTCATTACAAGATATATCATGTATTTAATATATAAAAAATGTTAAATATATAGTAAATACTCGAGATATTATATTCCCTTACATGCTCGGTGATGCTAGTCATGCACGATATCAAATAGAAAGTGGTACATTTGAATTTATTTTGTTAAATTTTTCACACCATAATTAAATTACATCCTTAGAATATAAAATTGATCTTGGTGATAGATTATATGAGGTTTATTAGGTTCAAGTCCCACATTGTGAGAAGGATTTGTAAAAAATCCTCTATAAATGATAAAATTTTAAGTACAAATGTCACAAGAACTACCATGTATCTTGGTCTCTATGTATGAGATCTTTTTTTGAAAGTAGAGATATGTACATGGAGGAAAAGTGTAAAAATTTATAGGGAGTGAACAATTCCATTAATCACAAATAAGTGAAAGATCAATAGAACGTTGAGGGACTCAAATCCATTTATCTATAATGATTTAGAAGACCATCAATTCAATAGAAATTAAGGTATTAGGGAAACATTTTATTTCTTTTTAATTTTACAAATGTTGGGTAATTATTCTATTACCTAAGAATATAATTATATATTATTACATGATAAGATTAAATTTCATCTGAATAATCCAATTTTTTTTCTTTGATCAAATTCTAATTCATTTATTTACTACCTGAAATTAATTACCAATAATGAATATTTTTAATGATTGAAGCACTAAAAGAAACTTTTAAAGGATTTTATGGCCTATAAAAGAGTGATAAGTATAAATATTTTTATTAAAATATATTACAATCCCAATATGGTTAATAAATTAATCTCTAATCCTCAAAAGTGATATTAGACTTTCATCATTAATGTTTATTTATCAAATTTTTCAACTACAAAAAATCTAAAATTGACCAGGATATTATGTAGGTTAGTAGTTGGTGTGAAACCCTTATCGTCCTTTGGTCATGCATTTAAGACCCGCGGCCTTTCATGATTTTATTATTTATCACCGTCTTATAGGTTTTCCTTTTCTAAAACCAAATAAATATAAATTCAAAAATAACTATGAGGGAAATCCATTGAATTAGGTTAATCACAAAATAGATTTTTAACTACAGTTTTCAATATATCCTCAAAAAAATAAATACTTCATCTATTTTATTTTAACATTGGTCATACATTGATATAATGTTTGTCCATATTATAATTTATATCATTTACAAACCATGACACATTATCTGAAATCTAAATCCACTTAGGTTTAACCTAATTTATTTATTTTCAGAATAATTCTTTTTTTATATAGTAACTGTGAATTATCTTAATCATATCCCCAGAATTATCAAATGAGTTTTAGAGTAAGGATCATTTTCAAGTACCAAGTTACCCCGAGTTAGGCTCAGATCACCTTGTCATATTTATTAATAAAAGGTATATATGTTCCAGAACCACTTCCACTTTTAGTTTCTATACATGGATGTATTTAAAGGAATACCTATATAATCACCATCTTAACAAAATTCAAGCATCTTATTCTATACTTATTATCAATTTCTACTATATGGTTATATTCTCTGAACATTGATTTCTAAATTCTAGTACTCAAGGTTGTTACTAAACTTCCTTTGATACAAAATCTAGTGACCCAACCCTAGAAATCATGGATATAGTGTATGATATCAATTACATTGGCCTGATTACAAGGAATCTAATATTGAAGGAAAGATATTTTAGTAGTATTGGTAATCAAGATACATAAATTATATTTTTACTATAAATTAATAGATAATTACAATATATTTTTCCCCTTCAAAATAAATAACTTTGGAAATAACTCTAACCAATCAGGTAAATACCAACATATCTTTCATAGTATTCTTTTGGATTCATGGTGAATGATACCTAGTAATGGTGAGATAAAATGATCAGAAATGGAAAAATATAGAGGATGCAATAAATAATTAATGACAATAGTCAATATGGAAAGATAAATAATTGAACACAACTTTCATGTAATTAATAAACTAAATAAAAGTGTATAAAAAATATGGCAAGGTAATAATAGGAAACAATGGTCATCCAAATAACTAAATAAGGAAAAAATAAATATGGTAATGTAAGAAACTGACACATGTTCTATATAAATAATTTAAAATTAATTTTTTCCATAGATATGTAGACCTAAAATATCATCTATGAAAAATAACTAATACTAATATGGGGGAAATTATTGATTATTAGAAGCAATGTTTCCTAGGTATATTATACCTTTAAACAAAGAAAACAAAATTATCAATATTTCTAAAAATGATAAAATAATATTCAATGAAGAGACCATATGTAAAATTTTATATGGATTAGATAATAGAAATTTCTATAAAATAATATATGGATAATTAGTGGAAATTCAATGATCATAGGAGATAGAATATTTCAAGGTGATTTTAAAAATGAATCAAGGATGTGAATATAAGTATTATCCTTGAAAAAATTATTCAAAATTCATCTAGAGGAAGGATAAGTATGATATCAATAAAAATTATCCCCAGTGGATTAAAAATATAGGGTTGTTGTTGTTGTTGAAATAAAAGAATAACTTTAAAAATATTATTGAGGAAAATAACATTTTGTTCTAAAAAACCATTTGAAAATAGTTTTGTTTTTAAAATAAATTTTAAAAAAATCATTAAAATTTGGCCTTTTAAACTTTCTAGGGAAGCTTCATAGAAATTACCACATACATATTATATGAGTTAAAAAACAATCGCACTTCATCAAAGGTAAATATTTATTAATAAAGAAGGGGTACCACCAAACAAGGAATGTTACAAAGACCAAAACACAAAACCTAGAGAGGCCTAAAGTAATTGAGGTCAATTTCATCACCTATAATCATGTTCACACCTTTAGGTTTCAAAAATAGAGGGTTGAGAATGAAAATAAAACCGATGTCATGATCCTCCACATCCATAGATGCGAGACGGTTAGCTACCATGTTCCCCTCACTCTAAGTATGGGTCACCGTAGTGTTATTGTTCAGAATGTGATTTCATTTTCTGATAGTGTAGATAATCTACCATAGAGTAGTACCTTTATCATGAACGGATTCACATATGATCTTGGATTCGGTCTCAACTTGGGAAAGATCTGTATTCTCTTATTCACATAATTGCAAACCTATGGGCATCGCTTTATCTTTTGAATGGATTGACATCCCTTGTTCATAATATGAAAAAACACTAGAAAGATGTTTCCACTGTAATCTCGAACAACTACTCCCCCATAGAGGAGCCCCTCCTTACACAAACCATCCATGTTGTTCTTGAAACTAGAAACTGGAGGATTCCACTGCAGCCATTATCCTCTACTTCCTCCATTGATATAAATGTTCAGTGATGCACATCCCGACAAACTCCTCAAGGAAGGATCCTAGTGGCAGTTTCCAATACAACTAACCACATCAATGAGAAAGGATTTGGTTATAAAAATGGCAGATCCTCCAAAGGTGAGAATTACATCATACATGTCCTTGTTCCTAGCTAACCAGATAATACAACAAGTTGTGTTTAAAATGATCGATCTAGATATTATTTTCACCGTATTGATGTTTTAATCATGAAACTGCTAATCCAAAAAGGTTCCATCCAAAAATTTTAGATAGTGAGGTTCCAAAACAATCCCAAAGAAACTCCATACTTTTTGTGCCCATTAACTCCCAAATAATAGGTAATTCGTATTATTCTCCTAATGAAAAGTGAAACAATGGCATTTGGAGGCATGGATAACACCCATGGCTTTATCATGTCATTAGTAGCAGTCACATAGTTAGTTACCATCTAGGTTAAAAATTTATAATTGGTTGTAATTTTATTGCACCAAAAAATGTTATTAAACATTTCAAATTGCCCATATTGGATAATGGTCCTGCAGAAGTCCCTTACATTGAAGAACCTTGAGGTCGAGGGAGTAAACATACAAATATGTTGTTTAGAGTTGATGCAGATGAGATCAAACAAAACTTGTTGTTCCTCATCTAGAACTGAATGAATAATTCTTGGATGAATACTGGCCTCTTCGAAGGTAATCTGAGGGGTAGAGCATCCTAGGAATCCATGTGTAGATCCCACCATGTTATGATGCCAGAAGAAGATGCTTCCTTCACCTAAAGCCCACCGAGAGTATTGATGGAGAACCAAAATGAGTGGGGAGATCATTTCCCATAAATGGGATACATGGTCTCTCCCATTATCACTAATATTCGTGTCTTTTGAAGATGTGATATTACCCCCAAAGAGTATGCTCTTCCATAACCTCCTAAGAATGTTTTGTGTGAATGTAGTGCATGGTGTCGGATAGGTTCCTAATATTGATTGAGAATTTGTGGATCAGTCTTGAAATCCTTCTCCATAAACTCAAATGATGTTGGAATTAAGATAAAGCATCCCTTATAAATCTCACCATATCAATGACCCCCTTCAGCACTATGATGGATGATAGATCATGACTAGGTATACTTAAATGATGTCGGGTTTTTTTAAAAATATTATTAAAACACATTGAGTAACAATGAGTGAGAAATGGTACTAATACTTGAAAAAGGACTTGAATTACAATATGAGAGGGAAATTAAATGGATTTCTGAAATATGGTAATATAATTTTCTCTAATGGAAATACCATTAAAATATCATTAAATTTATTGTTGATGAAAATAATCTTTAAACATTCCAAAGTGTCTTATAATACATTGAAGGGATCAAAATCATAAACCTTGTGAAGTAATATATTTAAATGAAAATCCTAAATACCATGAATATAAAGTAATTAAGGATAAAATATATACAAATTGATAGTAGATAAACCACCAAAAATATGTATTTTTGACCATTACATTTATCTTACACATGTAAAAAGTGAGATGAAAATCCCTTACCTTGTATTTCATTTTAGGTGAACATCCTCTAACTTCAAGTATAATATACTTATATAATTTTTCTACATTCTTGAGATCCTTTTTAAATTTTATAATAAATGTTATATCACTTTTTACTATGTTGTATACAACTTCATGAACAATTATGTTTACATCGGGTGTTTTGAACAAATTCAATTTATATGTAAAAACCGATTTTGGAAGGTCACTATAGTCAAATGGATCATTATATAACAAATAAAGATTAATAATCACGACAAAATTTCTATATTTAGACATATATTATAATCTTTAAACCAATAAATAAATATAATTATTAAAAATGAATCAATGTTTCAATGATGGTGATGGTCGGTCAAACGTACACCTGAGTAATGTTCCCAATTTTAAATAATCATAGGGGAAAAAGGTATGTATCAAAATATCTTTCCAGAATGATCATTATATCATAAATACCATGTTACATAATCATATAAATGTAAATATATAATTATTTTAATGTAAAATTAACCACATTGTGTCGATCAGGTGGTAGTCCACACGTCCACATACAACTTTATCACTGTTGTGTGTTTTTGAAAGGATAAATATGAAAATGATATATATATATATATATAGTATATTTATCAAAAGTTATTTTTGTCCTGAATATCATATAGAGGCTTTTTAGTTCATATATGTTTGATTTAAACCATCCATTATATGTTCCATGTATAGTATGAATGAATCACATCGCTTTTAGGGGAGGTAGTCAACCATTCCTCAAACGATGTTATCGTATTAATGTTAAATGAGAAGTATTAATGGTATGTGTAATAAAATAATTAAATAATTATAAATAAATAATAAATATCATATATATATTTAATAGAAAAATAATTACCATCATAATAGTCAACATGATAGGTTATAATGGAAAAAATGAACAATCATCATTTTATGAGGCAGTAGTTATCCATACACTGAAACAATATGTTCTTTACCCATTAGATGGAGGTGTGTGTAAGTGTAGGTTGAATTTTTTTTTATAAAAACATAAATGTATATCTAGGATAATTTTTTTGTTAAATAATATTGGAATAAAATGATTTTTGGGGGTGTATAATGGAAATAAAACCAGAGATCTTGAGAAAAGATGTTACCTCTTGATTGGGTAACTTTATTTTGTTTGTACCAAAGGGCTTTATTGGAAGTATTTCTTCCCAAAGTAAGTATTAAAGGTCAATGAGAGGGATTTTTGGAATCTATATGGTCATATATTGGGTGAAACTAAATGGTTTTATAGGTGTGAGTAATGGGGAGAAGTGGTGGCCTTTTATAAGGGATGAAAAGGACTCACTTGGTATTTTTTCAAAGAAGTTAGGTTTACACAGGTTACTACCTAAAAAAAGTCATGAAGAAACAAAACACCCATTATTTAAAGTTTAATGGAATAATTATGGCGATAAAATAGGTTTTGGATAAGTTTATAGGTTATTTGGGCCCTTAAGAAAAAGGTTTAGTCCTTTATTATGCTTAATTTTACACTAATCACTGTAATTAATTTTAATCACTTCATCTAATATTTTTTGTCAAAAAAATATACTCTTAATATAAAATATATATTATTCAGATTCGAAATATATAATAAATTATTCTAAATTCCAATCATAGTATTGGTTGAAATTTATTTAAATTTAATCCCACGGATAGGACGACAATACGGGGTTTAAATGTAAAAACGTCCAAAAGTTTTTTATTGTTTTATAATAAATTTCAAAGTGAAATTGATCCAAATGACATAAATTGAATAAATTGATAAAAAATACTATATAACTAAACATTAATTCTAATTAAAAATATAATATATCCTTATAAATAAATTAGATGAAAAATAAGTTTGGAACTAAAATTCGGTATGTTAAACTATTCCTTAAAAATAAAATATTTTAGAAAAAATAAAAAATTAACCATTACATAATTATTTCTTTTATATTTATAAGATTATTTTTATTTTGAAATATTAAATCAATTATATTTACTAATTTTATATTTAAAATTGGTTCTCCATTAAAGCTGGTAAAATTGCCTTTATAAAAATATAGGTTTTAATGTGTAAAATAATGTTTTTACTTGTCTTATACCTATCAAACCAAATGGATGAATAAAAAAATATTTTATTGATTATAGAACACATATATTTCAATATAACCATTCAATAATTGTAATAAACTATGTTTATTAAGACAAAACTCCTATGGAAGCATATAAATAATAATATTTCCTTTTATATCCAATTTGTTCTAATTTTCTTTTCTCATTAGTTATTAACCAATGAGTTAATTTTATTTTTATATATACCATAAATTTTTATAAGTTATATAAGACTATTAAAGAACCTATAACATAAAATATAGGTTATATCATATTATATTAAATAATAATATTTTAATAATAAACTGTTATTTGGTGAAACTCGATCATGTGTGTGACACAAGCTATCGATGAAGGTTGCTCTTGCGTGAAACACAAGATAAATCATTCATGTGTTCATAATAAGATATATCATTCATTAAATTTATTTAAATCTGTAAATATATGGTAGAGTCATGAGATATCATATTCTCGTATGTGCTTGGTGGCCCATGTCTTGTATGTTATCAAATTTTATGTTATACATTAGAATTTAGGGGTGTTACATATTTAGCTCATGTTTATATGTTTCATGTTCTATATTTCTTGATTTAGAATCGTTTTTAGTTAATGTGGTTATTTTTAGGTGAGTTTTGTTGTGGTGAGTAACCATAAGTTTCATGGAGTGGGCTTTGGGATTCGATCGGGTTTTTTATTGTGGTTGGTGTTGTATGGTCCAAATGACTATATTTGTACATATTTTTACATATTTTATTGAATATGGATATTCCATTCTACATAAACATGATTATGATGATGTTTTTTATTTATTAAAATGGGATGAAGAAATGTTATTTTTTATGACTCATCTATCATGTTTGTGTCTAATTTAAGGATGGACCATTCCAGACATGGAAAATATCCCACTATCTTTTCTCTAGTCAAGGATTTAATCATTACAAAAGGGGTTTCCTACTATTTCCATTAACTAATTTATATCTCATGGGGATTTTAAATTTACTACAGGACTTATGGAGAGCTGTGTTGGGTTCCAAGTGGACGGGAACCTAGGTTTGTTCATTACAACTTATGATATCCATTTAAAAAAAACAATTCACTCAGCACTAATTATCATTCAAATTAGAGTTATACTCAATATCAAGTATATTTACTCTATATATAGGCTCAAAATACATATCAGTCTCCACCTATAATTTAATTCACAACAATCACGTGTAATTTTGTTATTATTATAATGTTTATGTTGATAGGAAATAATGTAAAATTCAAATTTGAAGGCTATAAAATTAGGATATATTCATAAAGTATTTTTATAGATGTTCAATTAATATCAATGAAAAAAGAATCTTCTTATTCTCATTCAAATTATCATAAATTCCAATTCCCTTTTCCCTTATTCAAAGGATCACAATTTAGACTTAAAAATAGTGATAAAATCACTTATTTTTTTAATTTTCCTATTACCTTTATTTTTAATTGAATTTTTTAAAAAATAATGTATCATTCCCATAGAAGTCAAACCAATCATACATCTCAATCCAAACCATCAATTTATTACCAATGCTATTTGTAATATATAAGATAGGAAGGGGGATATTGATTTCTTCCAGTTCAATCAAATGCATCCCCATAATTGTATCCTAAAAATGTATATGAATCACATATGAAATTTTAAAAATCGTTCATAATCCTCTTTCTAAAATAATCAATTGAAAATTCAACACTTTTTCAATGTTATAAAAAAATAAACAATATCATGAAATTATGAAAAAAAATGTAGGGTTGAATGATAAATACGACTCTAATGTGGTTTTTTAAAAGGTAATTCATACTCTATATATAATCATAAAAAGTTAAATATTGGATATTATTAATGATAAAATATTATGAAACCTAATTAATTTATATCCTCATTTATTTTAATGTGTTTTAAATATCGTATGTTTTTATAAGATCAATAAGAATGTTCTAGAGATTATGAATATCCTAAGAATCTCTCAAGAAAGTGGTAACATGAAAGAATATATAAAAGGGGTTAAGATTACCTATTAGTAATTTGATTTTAAAAAATTGTTCAATCAAGTCATGAAATAAAAATTAAAAAGTATCCCCCTTAATAAAAAAATATCCAAGAACTACAATCAAAATCTATAATCATATCAACAATCACTTTGAAAAAAGTCCAAATTATAATTAACATGAAAATTTCAATATTTTACACCTATTTATTTATTAATTATGATTATATCCAACAAGAAATTTCCACATGTGATACTATTTTTTGTAATTCATGATATCACCTTGATTTTTATATGGAAAAAAAATCAAATAAGATCCAAAGACGCATCCCTTAAAATTAAATTAAACATATTTCTTAAGGTTTAAACAAAGTGATATAGGTGCACAAAAAATATAAATTTAATTAAAGTAAAGAAATATCCCAAAGTGATGAGATATAAAGAAATTCTTCAATAGTTTTATTTTCTTTTTTTCCTTGATACATGGGGAAATTTAATGAAGTAAAATTCTTACATTGTTTAGTGTTTTTTAATTGGAGACCCTAAAAGAAAAAATTCATCACATGATCAATTTTAAATTCAAATAGGATGTGTCTAGATATATCTAAAGATTCGTTCTTCTCAAAATAGGTAATGACATATATATTATTAGTGTGGTTATATAAAGATTTAAAAGTCACTCAAATAGATAAGAATATACTTTTAATTAATAAAATTTTTGTAAAGAGAAAAATGGAAACTATTACTAAAATAGGGGTTTAAGAAATATTAAGACTCCTCAGTGTTCTCTACATCTCCCCCATGAGAATTCTAATTACCATATAAAATCGGTGTAGTAAGAGCTTAGGTATACTCAATATATCCAAATATAATAATAACATAAGAAAATGAAAATGTTGACAATTGCAAAAAAGATTGTTATATGAGAGGAATGGTGGTATCAAAAGAAAAAGGGGTAGGTGGAATCTCTACATTATGTGATGCATCGTTCTCCTCAATGGATCAAACATACTTTGATCTGTGGGATATGGTATTATAAATATATCTAGTTGGGGTAACTGTGGTGGCTACATCTATTGAAGTGTGATCCATATCAGTGGTTAAACTGATAATTTTTTTAAGACTGACATTAATGGTCAGCATTTCTATAGAGGGTGAAGTAGTGATGGATGGTGAAAAAAATTGTGTTGGGGTCTTCTCACTCTCCTTCTACGTTTTTTCTCCATGATTGGGTGGAGATTGTATGGAAAACAACCATTTTAATGAAATTTAAGTTAATTTCTACTTTATAAAATTTCTATTTTACCTTCATTAAGAAATATAACTTCAACAATAAACCTTGTTTTGTATCCTCTATAATATATTTCCATTAATTAGGCATGATCCTTGAAAGTGTAAAATGAATCTGATAATATTTTTGAAAAGGCACCAAGTTAGACTTATATGAGCGGCATAAGAAGATGGATGGGTAAGTTCTAATATAGGTGTGGGAATGAATATAGGTGTTTCCCATAGTTTAGTAATAGTGGTGGTGGAGTGGGTGTTAGGGAACGTGGTTGTATGTGTGATGGGTTAAATGAAAAATCCATCATCAAACACATGGTATGTTTATGATCAATCAATACTATAGGGTTATCATTAAATAAATATTCCACTCCAACTGAGTAATGAAGAGTGGTAGTTCCTAAGTAGGTGAAGTTGTGGATTGGCCTCTAGGTGAAATAGTTGTTGTAGAATGAAATGTTTTCTAGGACTCACCCTCTTTGGAATCATCATGCCCCTTAGTGAATGAATACTCCTTATGTAAACATAACCCTTTTATTCTTTCCTCAAGAGGTATATATGGGAAAAATCAGAGGTTAATAAGTTGAAATATTCCTATTAATGTAAGTGTTAGTGAATATAGATAAACTCCAAATATCATTTCTAAGTGGGTGATGAATTTTCCAACCATAGAAATTATTTTATACTTTTTTTGTTTTCCCTCAAAAGATGAGGAAAAGTTTTTCACCATAATAATCTTCCATGGGATCTGTATGGAATTCCAAATGATCACATCTAACGGGCTCACCAAACCTAGTTATTCTCCCTTTTACAACTAAGAATAGGTGATCACGTGGTAAATGACCTATAAACAATGATATTTAGTTCTGTACTTTTTGTTTTAGCGACATCATGTTGTCTCTTTGGGTCAGCTCCAAGTGTTAACTGAACTATTTGTAAATTTTCCTCTGTGGTATCAATATAGATATTAATATATAAATATTTCCAAATATTCTCATTTCTATAAACTCTATCTCTTACACAAAAATTATATAATGAGAATTTTTAATGCTTCCTACATAACCTGAACATAATGTCTTCTGATGTTTAGTCAAGAGTAGTTAAAAATTTTATCATAAAATCTAAAAAATGTGACTTTTTTTATACCAAAATTATATCTTCCAAGTGTATTTACAATATGTAAAATATGCAATTCTTATCCTTGTGGATTTTATTGGTTATCTATATATCAAGGTTCTTATTTTTATTGATTAGAATTTGTTTCAGCTTCTCCGGACTTAATTGGTGGGTGGTTAATTGAAATAGATGTATTAATGGATGTTCTCTATGGAAAATTGATTAATTAATGTTGAGTTTGGGGTAGAATGATCCAAATTGTACTACGAATAATATAATGATAATTGTGGTCTAGGTGTGGGTCCTAATGGTGGGGTAGGTTCTTTGGTTTAGTGAGTCTTCAGATTCCTACAGGGTAATTTCATTGGATTTTTGGGAAGTAGTTTTTTTGGGATAGTTATTTTAGGGAGGGTTTAATTTATTATTATTTTACTAAGGATGGAATTCCTATTTCTGGTTTAGATAGATTAAATGGAGGTTCATGAATGTTTTCAATGGCTATTTTTATGTAGGCTAATGGTTGGTGGGGTAATCGATAATTGGGTTGTCAATTATTGAATGGTATGATGTATATGTATTTAATAGATTTGGGGGGTTATTAATAAATGAAATAATGTTTAAGGAGTTTAACATAATTATTATTGGTGAGGGAAGATTCAACATGATGAGAATTTTATTTGACAGAGAATAGGGAGATGAGAGGTGAAGGGTCATAGTACGACATTTGGTTTTGCACCTAGTACATAAATTTTGTGAACTGTTATAGCATGGCCACACATTTTTTGTCAATATCCAATGTTTTCTTGAAAAATTTAATTTTATAACAAAATCATAATCATTGTTTTACTATGGGAAAATCCATAATGGAATGACTATTCATTATATATCTTTTTTAAATCTCTATATTCCCATGGTCTTATGGTGTGGTCTTGGAACTATGTTGTGGAGGTCTTTTGTAAAATAGACTATAAATCCTCTAAATTTTATTCTTAAAATAATTATAACATATTTTATAGGACTAAACCATGAACTATCATTGATTATCCATGTGAAGAAGTTTTTTGGGGAATGTTTATGACATCGGATTATCTCCATGAAAATTTATCACTCCATCAACATGTGGATTATGGAGCACGATTCCTCTAGTTTTGTGAATGGATAAATTTTTATAAAGGTAGAAAATTACAATATTTTATGACTTGGAGCCTCAATGAAATGGTATTTAGGGTCACGTCATGATTTTTCTCATTACCATTCTTTTGGAAAAAAATTTAGAGTAGCCTTATCTATGAAACATAGTGAGAATATAATTTCCAAAGATTATAAATTTCTAATTAGAACCATCACGATCTGTTGTTATGTGGTGTTACTAGATGAAAAATAAAACTTCGAGTTCACATTTACTATTTTAATTCATCCCTATTTTTTATAATTATAAATTATCCAATTGTTCCACGATTACTTTTGTGAAAACCCTACTATAAAATTATTATTATGTGTCCCAAAAGGATTCACCATGATCATGGTTCTCTTTGAAACATTTGTTTTACACAAATAAATAAGTTCATCCCTTATAGATTATTTCTAATATATTATTCTCTCATTTTGGTAGTGGGTTTATAGGTGAAATGGGTGATTTATAAAAGTCCACCTCAGTGAATCTAAAATAATGTATTTTGTAGAAACTTGGGTTTTTCCCTTTTAGACTGCAAAATATTACGAAATATATTTCTAGATCTACGCATTGGGACGGTGTGGGATTCCTTTTCCTAGAGTTCTAAGAATAATTTTTTTAAAACAATTAAGTATTTTTTATATAATTCACATAGAGGAAATTATTTTTTTCTTAAATTGTAGCTCGGATTAGAAAACGGATGCCATAGTTGGATCAGGAGCATGTCGTTTACATTTGGTGGGGTATAACATTTGTAGGCACATGAATTCTATGGAAAATGTTATCGGGGGATTTTTCATAAATAAATTTATTTATTTATTTTTCTAAATCAGATTTAATAACTCTTAAATTGACTCTCAGATTGAATTTCTGATATTGCAGTTGAGTTCAGAACATCACATTTACCCTATGTGTGACATAAACTTAAACGGTGCAGGGTTTCATGATAGAGGTGAGTAGGGTCAGGGTGTTAAAAGGATATTTATTTTAATTTAATTAAAAAATATATTTATCTCCTCCTTCATCCCCCTTGGAGTGAATGGAGGGATCCTCTCCCCTTCTACTCCTCTTTGGGGATGAACTATCCAGAGGTTGTATTGAAGAAACAAATCATTGTCAGTCTCGTATCTTGATGTGGGATGCTCCTGGATCATGCAATAGTAGCTTTATAGCATTGATTCGACCTTGAAGCTTCTGTGTTTTACTATGATCTAAAAGTATTTTTTTTAATACTAATAAACATTTTTTATGATTATTTTTGTTTGAATCATTGAGTGAATTTAGATTCTATGTTTACCATATCCTGAGGTTTTTAGATTTGGTCTCGAAATAATTTTCTGAGAAATTGAGTTGTACAAGTGGTCCACGTAATGTGGTAGCAGCATAGCTCTGGAGAGGTAGCCCTGGTGAGCCAGTGACACGGTGTCTTGGAGTGCTTAATCCTGGAGCTAAAAATTATTCTGGGTGCATGAGCCATGGAACAATGGGATGAGGTGGTCAGGCCGCGGGATAGTGTGGAAAAACTCATCGGAGTGGGTGGGACTGACCAAGATGGTAGGAAGAGACCTTAAACTTCCTATGAATTCTAAAATGGACACCTAATTTATGTTTTGTCTATGTAAACATGACCTTTGAATTGTGGATGACCATTTCCTTATAGTTTGAAAACCTTATGTTTTATGTTCGAGGCTCGGTGGAACAAAACATCTGATTAAAATAATAATAATATAATTATTATTACTTTGGAAATTAATGTATTGGACATATCTTATGCATTTGATGTTTTATTAACACAATTTCAATGGAATTATGAACCCAAATTGAAAAAATACATTTCAATACCAATTTTCGGAGTTGAAACTGAAATCAAGGTATGTGCCCGACATTGACTTGATTGGGCTTGTTGCGATGAAAAGTTAATTTTTCATCAGTTATCCATTTTTGGAAAGTAATTTTCCGATCCTATGTGTTTTTTCTAATAGAATGTGATGGTGGACATGGTTTGAGCCTATATGGTGAGAGGTTCGTGATATATTGAGTAGATCACTTGGGTTAGTGAAGCCTCGACCGGTAGGGTTGAGTGAGTCCCCCCTGTTCCTTACACTATGATGTATTTTTTCCTTGGATGAAGTTTTTGATCCCCTTGATATAATGAGCATAGATAGAGTTGCATCATCCCTCTGGTGAGGCTGAGGTGGGATCCTCTATCTCATCGTTTCCCAAGATCAGGTTCTTGGTATTGTTTTGACCAACTATACATGAGTGGAAATCCCCTATCTAGCAGCACATCCCTATAGGGTTTTGTGGATTATTTGGGTATATGATCCACTATATAGTGAGTGATGATGGTATGTTTGTGCTATAATTATTTATACAGCCCTCTAATAATTATGTGGCTTTGATAGTGTTTGTAAAATAGCGGGTACGATCCCCTACATCATCATGCCAACCTACGCACGGGCGACGATCCTTTATTTGAGTGGTATGATCTATAGAACATCAGATCAGATAGTAGTATCCTCCAATGGGTCCTAGGAGTGATCCCTTACATGAGAGGTCTTCAAGTTACCAGTTTTTTATCTAGTAACCCTTATTATTCTCTATGTGTGATCCTTTATCCAATGAGTTTTGTGTTTCCAATGAGTTTTGTGTTTCCATTGAGTTTTTGTGTGACATTCTAAGTGGCGATATCTGATGAGTGTGTTCCCTCAAATGGGTCATCTAGGATGGTGGTTTGAGACCCAATAGAGTGTATCTCTCAGACGAGTGTCATCTTAGATGATAAAACTCGTGGGGTGTGTTCTCTTAGTTATGCATTGCCTTAGAGACTCAAGTAGAATTTTTCGCTTGTGATGAGGTCGGACCTCCTAAGGCTTGGTGCTTGAGATGAGTATATCTAGGGGATTTTTTGTTTTCCCTTTCATTGTTTTAACTTATTCATCGATACACCTTATTGTATGAGCTAACTAGTCTTGTGTAGTCAAGGATGGTCTCGATATTGAGTTTCTCTCTCATTTAGTTTCCCTCTGGTTGGGTCAAGCGGAGTGTTGCCTTTCAGTTTCTCCCTTTTCTTTGGGGTTGTTCGGGTTTCCTACTGAGTATCCTTATACTAATCCCTACACATTCGTTTCCCACACATGTCTAGTGTCATTTTCAGACCAAAATCCATTCGATGGATTCCCAGGAGGACCAGAGCATGCAGATCTTTGTGAGATTGACTGACCGAGGTGGTCACTGGATCATAGATGAAGAGATTTTGGAAAGTTATTTTGAAAACGATCCCCTTAATCTGAGAAGGTTGGCTTATTTTTCATTTTTCATTTAGTGAAACCTTTATTTTCTGTTTCAAACATCTATTTTTTTCTGGTTTGTGATTGATTTATGCATGCTTTTCTTTTCAGTTTTTCTTTATATCTCTTTTTTGTTGAATGGAGGGTCATGTGGTTGCATGTGTACAAGTACCTTAGGCTCAGGCCTCCATGTGTGTGATATCCAACACAGTGCTAGTAACTATACCCTATCCTATAGAGAAGATCTTGGAGAGTTGTTGATCGAGCCTAGTAAGTTTGGGTCATGATAGAGTGTTATCAGAAGAGGTTCCACCATTGGGACCTCATAGCATTTTTTTCTAGTCGTGATCTTGGTTTGGGTTGTATCGAGATTGTGTTAGGAGGTTTCATGTTTGAATTTTAGGTCAGGGACTCCAGTATTGGTGTAGTGGATAACGTATCCAATCACAAGGACTCTGATAACCTTTCTTTCAACTCCGTACATTAGGAAACTTGTTTAAGGTAAATAGTGATACATGCATTATATAGGACTAGGTTTTTGGTTTTACTTATCCTTCTTGTGTATGCTCCCCAGATATACACTTTGATAGTGGTGAATCTTGATGTTATTTCAGGATTCATCAATGAAGGCATCTAGATTGGGTTCCATGGTAGGATTTTGGTGATGATCCACCCTGTGTAGATGCTTTAACGAAGGGCACTAGTTCTGAGGAGGGAACTCCAGGTGGTTCTCAAGTTGAGACACCACCTATCGTGTTGTAGGTTGTGTCGGTAATGCGGGATGAGGATGCGTGTAGGCTAAGTGCACTGCCTGAGTTCCAAATTCAGTGACCTATGAGGTTCTGGGGTGACCAATACCCCTAGGCAGCTGATTATTGTCTCACGATAGTTATGTATGTATTTTTCCTGGTGGGGATACTTCTAGATCAGATATTGGTACTATTGGAGAGCATTTTTTAAGGTTCGGTTGGGAAATGGTGGAGTCTTGTGATGTAGACCCATGATGAGGAGACGTTCTCTTGGGTGGAGATTTACCAGCTCTTCAGGAAAGAGTTTTATCTGGCCACATTGAGGTTAGTGCATATCCAGTCACTTTTGAATCTTTAGTAGGGGAGAAGGACCCTGAAGGAGTACTCAAGGAGGTTCACAGACATGTCATATTACTCCCTAGATATGGTTTGATATCCATGATTTAGGGAACATACCCTCGATATGGGCTTATGCTTTGAGATCAAATCGTTAGTGTTGCCTTTGTTTATTCCCATCAATTCTGGAGTGTTTGAGAGGGACTTGGTAGTGGAGATCTTTCTAGATGAGCAGACTCCTACTATCAGTGTTGGGAATGTGGGAGCTGAGACCTCTGCAGCTAGTTTGGTATCTGGTAGCTGACGGCAAGCTTAGGGTTCTGGGTGTGAGCGACCATTTAAGAGGAGACCCCAGGATATACGATATAAGGTTCATGGATCTCAATAATGTTTTGGTCAGCTATAGGATAGGCGGTGTTATGATTGTGACGATCAAAGACATTTTTATAGAGATTTTCTGACCCGTCATGTTGTTGAGAGGGAGACAGTCGATGTACCTCTTTGGAAGAGGTAGCGTTTTGAGCACAAAGGTTCAAAGGGTGACAGTCATGGTGGAGGATAAAGTGTAGTAGTGGGAGGTGTAAGATGGTATGAGTTTCCACCACCACCCCTAGGTGGTCCACGCCAGGCTCATATAGCTTGAGATCTGAGGGGAGGGGACAACTACATAATATAGAGTCTGTTAACCCAAAGGCTCTATGTATGGGTGTAGGTATGATCTATGTTCTTTCTACATTATGCAATAGTTCGACGGTATGATTTTCTTTTCGATGTATTATTGATTTTTTTTTTCAAGCTGACATGGGGAGTTGATAAGACAGTGCATTAGTGTTGTTTGTCATAGCATTTAATTCACGAGAAATATGGATATTCCCCCATCAAGATTATTTTTTGTGACGTTACTAAACCTATGCTGGTGAGTCAGTGCCAATAGAGAGGACATTGTTGAGGTGTGGTGGAAGAGTCCCTATTTATTTTTTTGTTCGGGGCTGGGTTGTGTGTAGGGATGTTTGTGTGAAGGGTATGGTAAGACACAAGATGTGTGCTTGGGAAACCCTGTGTTCATTGATACCCTCAAATGTTTGGCATCATCTTGGTACCTGAATCATGTGGGGAGTTCATGGTGCGAATTTCTGTGGCTGCAAACTCACAATAATGAAAGAATCATTCCCCACTAAGAATCATTCATGAGATGTGATGTAAAACCATGTGGGAAAGTCAATGATTCCAAAATTATATAGTATCATGTTGTGGTGGATGAGTCCCTTTAACTTCTGGGTTTGGAGTAGGTTTATTTTGGTACATGTGTCGGGTTAGTGAGGTGGCATACCGCTAGACCCTATTACTGTAGGAGACTAGGAACTTGGGTGTTTCCCACCTATCACAGCTGAGGAGACATGTTCATAGTTGGACAATGATGGCATGGGGTGAGCTGTAATTGGGTGTGGTAGCCCTCATAATTCACCTGAGTCTGTCCTTGTGGAAAAAACAAGAACCCTTGGTGGAATTTTTGGTGTTATTTCAGTGTTTTGGTTCCCCTTGGTGCATGTTTGTTATAGCACAGGGACCTTGGGTGACCTCACTGGGCTGGGAGTCCCAGTGGAGATCTCAATTTCATTCCCATATTTCTAGGATTCTTCTTTTCAGGGAAAAAATTCCTTATGTTAGGGAGAATGTAGAGACTTAGTTTTGGACCTATTAGACTTTGGAATGTTCCTACATATATTCCCTAAGCAAGATGCAGAGAAGGCGTGTGTTTTCGTGACCTGGTGTTCCTGGAATAAATTTTAAAAACAAATTAACTATTTTATATACTATGAACATGGAGGAAATTAATTATCTCTTAAATGGTAGCTAATATCAAAAACATGATGACCATGTTGAGTTCGTAGAGTGTCATTTAACCTAGGAGGGGCATAATGTTTGCGGTCGTAGGCCCTCTGTGTAAAACGTTTTCTAGGGAATCTTTTTAAATTAATATATTTATTTATTTTTGGAAATATGATCAAATAAACCCTGAATGGAGTCTCACAACAAATTTTTGTGACCGCGGTTGAGTTCAGAATGATGTTTTTAACCTAGGTGTGGCATAAATATTTTCAATGTTGGGTGTCATGATGGAGGCATATTGGGCTGGGGTTTAATGAGGATATTTGTTTTAATTAAATTAAAACAAATATCTCTCTCCTCCTCCCTCCCCCTTGGTGCACATGACAGAAGGCCCTCCCCTTCTCCTCCTCTTGGGCGATGAATGATCCAGTGTCCGAATCAAAGAAACGAAACATTTTTTGTCTCAAATATTGATGGTTGATGATCTCGAATCATGCATCAGTATATTAAGAGTGCCAATTAGGCCTTGAATCTTTGGAATTTCGCCCTGAGGTAGGACGATTTGAGTTTTAATCTTGATCCCCATTTTTAATTCATCATTTTTGTTCTAATCATCGAGAAAAACATGATTTTGTGTAGATCTCATCCTGATGTTTCTAGATCTAGTCTCGGAATAAGTTTCCAACCACCAAACTGTTCCTGGTGGTCCACGAAAGGTGGTCATGGCATAGTTCTAATGATGTGGCTCTGGTAGGTAGCGGCATGGTGATTTCTGTCGGGGTGGGCAATGACTGTTGGGTGGCGTGACAGAGCCTGATGGGTGGCACAGCAGAGAAGTGTGCCAGAGGGTGGAGCCAACAAACCCATTGGGTGAACGAGCCGCAGAGCGTCGAGGTGTGGTATCTAGGCCATGAGCAGGCATGGCTAGGTCAGGCTGAGGTAGTTGGGCTGTGGGTGGGCATGACTAGGCCTTCCAGAGCGAACCGAAGGGACTTTAAACACCCATAACTTCTAAACTATATACCCAATTTATATTCCATATACGGAAATGTGACACTTTCTTCAAGAAGTAAATTTTTAGTCCGGTTGAAAACTTTTTTTTTTGCGCTTGTGGTTCAGTGGCATGAAATGTCTGATTAAAAAAATAAAAATATAATTATCATTATTTTGGTGATTCTAGTATCAGACATTATAAAGACCTATAAAATTCAAGGAAATATTTTTCTTAATTTTCTTGGGAATTTTAAAAAAAACGCAGTTTCTGATGGCACCTGATTTCGAGGCCCAGTGTGCCCAAAATCATTTTCTGAAGTTTAGCTCGGGTACCTTCAGTGAATGAATGAGCGGATTTTTCTAACTTTTTAACCGGTGCTCAGAATCGAATTCTGAGGGCACCGATGGATTTGCAGCACCGGTAATTGCTTAAGAACACCTTTTTCGGAGTTGCGTTTTCTCAAGAGAAGTTGAAAAAAATTCTGGAAGTTAAAATAAAAATTTAACTATAATATTTATTTTCTGAGTGGTTTAAGCTTTGGGTGGAAGTTGGGGGGAAACCACCCAACTTCCCATGGGAGGTTATGAGGGTGGTGGGGCCCACACGAACCCCACCACTTCATATTCTCTAACTCCCCCAACTCACCATTAATTTGATAACTTAAGTTATTTAATTAAGTGAGTTAAATGTGAATGTTTGAAATTCAAAAGCATAAGTTATGTAAATAAAATAAGTATTGAAATTATTTTATTTTTTGTTGGAATTCTGGTTGTGGGAGCCTTTGGGAGAAATAGAGAATTCTTGAGGATTCTTCGTCCTTCGACGAAGAACGCGAAGAAGGCACCGTCGCCGACGAAGCACGCCGACCTCCGACGGCGGACGACGGCGAGAGACGCCTTCCTCGGAGATCACATAATGCCAACGACGTTCCTTCCGTGACGTTTTCTTCGGCGGAGATCCTCTTCTTCCACGATGAACCTCTTCTTCTGCGACAGTTAATTCCACGACGAATGCTCGTTTGACGACAACATTGAGGTAGGGGTTTATTTTGTGATTTCTTCCATCACCATCTTCGTTTCTTTTGAGCCGCCTGATATCCCAATAATGGGAGGAGGTCGGACCGCATGAACACGGATGACCCTCCTCCCCCTTGTTGGTTTAATTTTGATTGCGGCACGATCAAGACAACGCGGTTCCGAAGCAGTACACGGAGAATATTAAAGAAGGGCAAGAAGCGCAGTGTCGTCGCACCGCTCCGTTGAAAAAGAACCAAAGATGCGGCGCCGTCGCGCCGCACTGGAGAACTACAAAAGCACCGCGGCTGGAGTGGGACCGTGGCGGAGGGCCGCGGCGGAGCAGGGGAACCGGTGGCCGGTTCTGGGCCGCCAGCATCGGAGCAGGGGGGACCGGCTTTGCCGTTCCCGTGGTGGCAGAAGCCGGCCGGCCAGAGTGGGTCAGCCAGACCGTGGAAGAATCTGGGGTTCAAAACCCCCGTCTGGCCGGACGTGAGAGGCCCTATTAAGTGGTCGTGGTAAGTACATACGGGGGCAGCGCCCCCCGCATCCGAACGGCTCGGCCGTTTGGCTGAGCCACCTGGCCAGCGCGTTGGACCGCCAGTGCGCTAGGCCGCTGAGTCGGGCCACGCCCAGGACAGGTCGGGCTGCGCCCAAGTGGGGTGGACCCCGATCCGGTTCAGTTCGATCCGGTTCGATCCGACCCTGGGGTATCCGGCCGGGTCGGACTAGGCCCGAACCCCCTAATACAGAACCTTTTCGGTCTGCTGCACATAACTTGAGTTGCAGACCTCCGATCGACGCACAGTGAGCTGCGATGTGATCCTTGGATCGAGGCAGTATTTTCGGTATTTTATACTCAATGTTTCGGAGAACTTTGGTTCGGCCGGGTTGGTTCGTACACGAAACCAACCGCGCCTTCGGAGCGGAAACGCTCATAACTTCAGCTCCGGACGTCTGATTGACATACCGTCGACATTATTGGATTCCTCTTAGTGAGACGGACATTTTGGCTTACTCCGCTTGAGGTTTGGATGTAGGTGGAGTACGGTCGGGTTGGTTTTGACTTAAAAACCAACCGGGGCCCTGGGACGGAAAATCCAATAACTTTCAGACCGGGCATCTGATTGACGCGTCGTCTGTGACGTTGAGTTCCAGTTGGCAATACAGAACTTTTGGATACATCGACTCCAGACTTTGTCTCAGCTGATGTATCAGACCCTCGACTCGTGGATCGGACCCTCCCGAATGAGCTTGATGTGTGCGGGAACCCTAGAGCTGGCTACGACTGCGACGACGACGACGACTCTACAGAGATCCTCAATGGATTCGACGGCGACGACTACAGCACTCAGCGATCCTATGTGGATCGGTGCTACCGATCCTGTGTGGGTCAGCGATCAGCGT
The DNA here is from genome assembly GCA_963277665.1 of Viscum album. Lineage (NCBI taxonomy): Eukaryota > Viridiplantae > Streptophyta > Magnoliopsida > Santalales > Viscaceae > Viscum > Viscum album. The sequence goes on along the minus strand of OY728150.1, from coordinate 1,126,964,095 downwards.
CCCTGTGTGGGCCAGCGCCTACAGATCCTGTGTGGGTCTGATTATGTGTGGGTCATTACGGGGGTTAGTTACCTATCGATCCTGTGAGGGTCAGATCCTTTGTGGGTCATTGCGGGGGTTAGTTACCTATCTATCTTTTGTGGGTCATTGCGGGGGTTAGTACTTATCGATCCTTTGTGGTTCCGACAGCTTAGATGAATTAGTGGCTACATCTGATCATCTCTATCGTCATACGAAGAAGTATACCTGTGTGAGCTGAATCCTATTTTTCTTTCCTATGTGGATTATGTTGTGCTATCCTGTGTGGATTACGTTTTGCTTTCCTGTGTGGACTGGGTTGTGATTTCCTGTGTGGACTGGTTTGTAATTGAGCTCAGATGTTGGAGTCAAACTGGAATTGATGACTTAGGTATATGTATGGGAATATACCTAAGTAGAGTCGGATGTTACATTGTGATTGTATCATTCCTTTGTGGATTATCCTCTGTGGATTCTGGGAGACCTTCGGGGGTCTTGGGGTCCCTACTGAGTAGCTTATACTCACCCCTGCATGGGCTATGCCCGCACTACGTTGTGTTGGTTGCAGACGATGGGCAACGCTGATCGTGGTTGAGGCTTGCAGAGCAGGACGGTACCTGGAGGTGGACCACTGGGCGGGATGTACTCGGAGCGGACGGTTGGACCCGAGGAGCTGTGGAGGCTATATGTACCCACCCTTCAGGTGGGACCTCCAGTGGACGGCTCAGTATTGTGGATTTACTTTCAGTTGTTGTTTTCCCTTTCTATTTTTACTTTACTTTCAGTTTGGGTTTGTATTCTGGCCCACTTACTTTTCTGCACTTACTATTGTACCCAGTTTTTACTTAGTGTTTACTTCTACTACTTGCTTTCTCTGTGGTGTTTGTTTACTTTACAAAGGCAATGCCTTCCCTTTTTACCAGGATTTACGCCTTGGTGCTAGTCGCCAGCCCCTGGCCTATGGAAGGCGGACATGGGGTAGTCACAGCACGGGCCCCAAAGGACGGGTCATGACAAACTGGTATCAGAGGAGTTCGGTTCTACCGTAGAACTCCAGACTCTGATGTTTTTCTATGTGAAGCAATAGTGTTAAGAGTATTGAGTGTGGTTATCTATCCAGGGAGTTCAGTGTTGGTGCGGCGGCCGACGTATCCGTACACCAGGACCCTGACTTCTGATTTCCGACTTAATGCACGAAAACATTGATTACATGTGTGTTTAAAGTTTTCATTATGATTACTTTATGTCAGCTCACCAGGTATACTGTTTGACCGTGGCACACCTGTTTCTTTTCAAGATGGCCCCACGACGGCAGCCAGCTAGGGTTTTTAGAGTTGTGCGTGACGACAGCCCACCAAGCGACGAGGCCTCGGTAGAGGGCCCTTTGACAACAGAGGCACCAGAAGTACCTCTACCTACCGAGCCACCGATGCTAACAGCCCGACCCACTGACGATGCACGTCGCCTTAGTGCACTGCACGAGTTTCAACGTCAGCAACCGCCCAAGTTCCAAGGAGAGATGGACCCTCAGGCAGCCGAGGATTGGCTGGAGGCAGTTGTACGGGTTTTTGGGTTAGTGAGGACACCAGCGGACCTCATGGTGATCCTCGCAGCGAGCCTACTGCACGCGTCAGCAGGCAGATGGTGGAGCTTGATTCTCCAGGTGCACGATGAGGAATCTTTTCTCTGGATGGACTTTGAGAGCCTCTTCTGCTCGGAGTTCATCCCAGCCACCCTCTGTACGGTGTGTATCTAGGAGATTCTACAGCTGCGGCAGGGCAGCTTGACAGTCGCCCAGTACTCAGTGAGATTTACAGATCTCTCGTGCTATTCGACAGACATGGTACGGGACCCATTCTTCCAGGCTCGGACCTTTGAGCAGGGATTGAGGTAGGAGATTAGGGAATCGCTGATCTCCCTCAGCATTCTGACTCAGGCAGGGGTACTGGAGCGAGCCCTTCTGATCGAGAGCTTCCTTGCTGAGCCTGCATCAGCGGCGAGACCTATTGCGGGGCGGCACGTAGCAGAGTCTTCTGCAGAAGGCTGTCGACAGATGACTCATGGGTCCAGGAAGTCCAGACCCTCAGGAAGACGACCTCAGGACATTGGCTCAGTAGTGCGGGGCACACAGCACGGAGCCAGTCTTTCGAGAGGTAGACAGTGCTACGCATGTGGTGGGCAGGGCCACATGGCTCGTGATTGCCCAACCCGCCATGCCGAGGAGCAGTAGATGGTTGAGGGACCACCCAGGCAGAGGCAGAGGGTCGACCGTGGAGGTCCGCAGGAAGTAGGAGGACGAGACAGAGGAGCTGGCCAAGCAGTAGGTGGTGGTCGATGCTTTGAGGCTCTACCACCACCACCACCAGGAGATCCACCCCGACCACAGGGAGCTGGCAGGCAGAGACATGCACAGCTTCAGGCAGCGGAGGCCTATGACCACAGCGCGCCCAAGATGATTCAAGGTACTATCTGTGTCTATTCCACCCTTTCTGCAGTACTTATAGACATAGGATAGAGTCATTGTTTCATATCCGCTGCCCTTTTTCAGATCTCGGATATTCGAAAAGAGTCGTTGGCTCGATCCTTACGGCTAGAGACTCCTACGGGAGTAGACTCGACGATTGCGCACTGGTTCCGGCAGTGTGAGCTTACTCTAGGTGGCGAGAGCTTAGGCTGGGATCTTCTTGTAGTGGCGTCGAGGCCTTACGACGTCATCTTGGGAATGGATTGGTTATCTACAGTCCATGCTAAGATTGACTCTATTAGGTTCAAGGTGCGATGGGTACGCACCGACGGGAGCAGGTTCACCTTCACCGGAGAGAAGGGAGCCTTCGCAGCATAGGATGGACTCACACAGAGGAGAGGACAACCCATCACTCATCAGTTGGCTAGCCTCATCCTGGGAGCAGTTAACGTGCGGAGTCCTGGTTTTCCTGCAGTGGTGGATCAGTATGCGGATGTTTTCCCCGATGATGTTCCAAGACTACCTCCTCGCAGAGAGGTAGACTTTTATATTGACCTATACCCCGGGACAACCCCGATATACACTCCATCATATCTGATGGCCCCCGTTGAGCTTCGAGAGCTACGGGTACAGTTGGAGGACTTGCAGGGCAAGGGATTCATCTGACCCAGTGTTTCACCCTGGGCTTCCCTGATATTGTTAACCAAGAAGGTGGACGGGAGCTTGAAACATTGTGTCAACTATCATCGCCTGAACTAGGTGACAACGAGGAACAAGTATCCGCTACTGAGTATTGATGACCTCTTCGATCAGCTCAAAGGATCACAGTGGTTCTTGCAGATAGACCTCAGGTCAGGCTATCATCAGCTCAGAGTTCAGTACGAGGAAATGCAGAAGACGACCTTCAGGTGTCAGTATGACCACTATGAGTTCTTGGTTATGCCATTCGGTGTAACCAATGCTCCAGTAGTGTTTATGGCCCTCCTAAACAGGATCATTCAGCCATACCTCGATCGATTTGTCATGGTCTTCATCCACGACATTTTGATATACTCGACCAATGAGGAGGAGCACACTTACCACTTGCGGGTTGTACTAGACACACTCCGAGAGCACCAGCTTTATGGAAATCTCTCGAAGTGTCAGTTCTGGATACGCAAGGTCCACTTCTTGGGACACGTCCTCTCTAAGGCTGGAGTTGTGGTGGATCCTACGAAGATTGAGACAGTGCTATCTTGGGAGCCACCCAGGAGCATGACGGTGGTGCGGAGTTTCTTGGGACTAGCTGGATACTATCGGAGATTCGTGCCAGACTTTTCCAGAGTTGTGTCACCACTCTCAGCATTGACGAAGAAGGGGAAACCCTTCATGTGGTTAGACAGATGCCAGTAGAGCATCCAGGAGCTAAGACAGAGATTGACCAGTGCGCCTATCTTGAGACTTCCGGAGGAGGGAGTAGGGTATGTAGTTTACTATGATGCATCAGGAATCGGGCTCAGATGTGTCCTAATGTAGGAGTGGGCCGTGATCACCTATAGATCACGTCAGTTGAGGCAGCATGAGCAGAACTACGCTACCCATGACCTGGAGTTAGCAGCAGTGGTCTTCGCTCTGAAGATGTGGCGACACTATCTGATAGGCGAGCGCTTTACAGTCTATTCTGACCATAAGAGTCTCAGGTACATCTTCTCTCAGAAGGACTTGAACCTGAGACAGCGGCGATGGCTCGAGTTCTTCTAGGACTATGACTTTGAGATAGTCTATACTCTTGGGAAGGGGAACGTAGTAGTCGATGCTCTCAGCAGGAGGACGGACATCCAGCTACTTGGGGAGGCGACAAAGAAGCTAGGTGCTTTGCAGATATCCTTTGTGGATAGAGATGGAGGAGCCTTTCTTCAGTCACTCATAGTCACTCCTCCACTACTGCAGCGGGTCAGAGAGGCACAGTGTGGGGACGCCGACAGTGAGACGCGGCGTGCAGTGATAAACTCAGGATAGGCACCTGATGGATTCTCCATGGGAGGAGAGCACGACATCCTTTTTAGAGGACGTACCTTGGTACCAGTTGCTTTACAGGAGGAGGGGTTGAGAGAGTTTCACACATCCCCTTTGGCGGTACATCCTGGCATGCCAAAGATGTACCAGGATCTCAGATGACAACACTGGTGGCCGGGCATGAAGAAAGGTGTGGAAGAGTTCGTTTCTCGATGCCTCACCTGCCAGCAGGTGAAGGCAGAGCACCAGGTACCAGCAGGGTTGGTACATCCCTTGGAGGTCCCGGAGTGGAAGTGGGACAACATATCTATGGACTTTGGGACTGGACTTCCACGCACTTCCAGAGTCCATGACTCCATTTTGGTGATTGTAGACTGACTCACCAAGTTGGCTCACTTCTTACCCATCAGAGAGAAGGGATCAGTGGAGAGCATGCGATGCCTCTACATTCAGGAGATTTTGCTGCTTCATGGTGTGCCATCATATATCGTCTCCGATCGAGATGCTCGCTTTACTTCCCAGATTTGGAAGGGGTTACAGGAGGCATTCAGGACGCAGCTAAGTCTGAGTACCGCCTTTCACCCTCAGACGGATGGTCTGACGGAGAGGACCATTCAGACTCTCGAGGACATGCTCCGCACATGTGTCCTCGACTTTGGTCACAGTTGGGAGGACCACCTACCCTTGGTGGAGATTGCGTACAACAACAGCTACCACTCCACCATTGGGATGGCACCATATGAGGCGTTGTACGGACGACCTTGCAGGTCACCTCTGTGTTGGACAGACCCCGGGGAGTCAGCACTTGTGGGACTAGAGATAGTCTAAGCCATGACAGAGAAGGTCCAGGTCATACAGGAGCGGATGAGGACAACTCAGATCCGACAGAAGTCTTATGCTGATAGGAGGCGGAGGCCACTGGAGATCGAGGATGGTGACCACGTCTTCTTGCGGGTCTCACCTCGACGTGGTATACAGAGATTTGGCCGAGGTGGAAAGTTGTCTCCACGCTTCATCGGACCATTCCAAATCCTCAACAGGATAGGTGAGGTGGGGTATCGCCTGGCTCTACCACCTCAGTTGCACCAGGTGCACGATGTCTTCCACGTATCTCAGCTGAGGAGATACATGCACGACCCAACGCATATCATTGACCACGGGGAGATGGACGTTGATGATGGGGTCACTTTTGTGGAGGTCCTGGTGGAGATTGAGGATCGAAAGGAGCGGGTCCTACGTGTATGGTCAATTCCTCTAGTGCGCATTAGATGGCAGCCCGAGAACCTCTAGGAGAGCACTTGGGAGTGGGAGACTCAGATGCGTGCTCAGTACCCACATTTGTTTCCCTAGTTTCTGATGTATCTTTACGGGGACGTAAAGCCCTGAGCTGGGAGTAATATAAAGACCCTTAAAATTGAAGGAAATTTTTTTCTTAATTTTCTTGAGAATTTTACAAAAACAAAGTTTCTGACGGCACCTGATTCTGAGGCCCGGTGTGCCCAGAATCATTTTCCGAAATTTAGCTCGGGTACCTTTAGTGAACGAATGAGCGGGTTTTTCTAACTTTTTCACTGGTGCTCGGAATCGAATTATAAGGGCACCAATGGATTCGCAGCACCAGTAATTGCTTAGGAACACCTTTTCTGGCGTTGCCTTTACTCGAGAGAAGTTGATAAAAATTGTGGAAGTTAAAATAAAAATGTAACTACAATTTTTATTTTCTGAGTGGTTTAAGATTTGGGTGGAAGTTGGGGGGAAACCACCCAACTTCCCATGGGAGGTTATGAGGGTGGTGGGGACCACATGAACCCAACCCCTTCATATTCTCTAACTCCCTCAACTCACCATTAATTTGATAACTTAAGTTATTTAATTAAGTGAGTTAAATATGAATGTTTTAAATTCAAAATCTTAGGTTATGTTAACAAAATAAGTGTTGAACTTATTTTATTTTTGGTTGGAATTATGGTTGTGGGATCCTTTGGGATAAAAATAGAAGTCTTGAGGATTCTTCGCCCTTCGACGAAGAACGTGAAGAACGCACCGCCGCTGACGAAGAACGCCGACCTCCGACGGCGGACGACGGCGAGAGACACCTTCCTCGGAGATCACCTAACGCCTACGACGTTCCTTCCGTGACGTTTTCTTCTGCAGTGATCCTCTTCTTCCGCGACAATCCTCTTATTCTGCGCCGGTTAATTACGCGATGAACGCTCGTTCGACGACAACGTTGAGGTAGGGGTTTATTTTCTGATTTCTTCCATCGCCATCTTCCTTTCTTTTGAGCCGCTTGATATCGCAATAACAGGAGGAGGTCGGACCGCACGAACACGGCCGACCCTCCTCTCCCTTGTTGGTTTAATTTTTATTGCGACACGAGCAAGACAACATGATGTCGAAGCACCACGCAGAGAATATTAAATAAGGGGAAGAAGTGCACCGCCGTCGGGTCACGCCGTTGAAAACGAACCAAATATGTGGCACCGTCGCACCACACCGGAGAACTACGAAAGCAGTGCGGCCAGATCGGGGCCGTGGTGGAGGGTCGCGGTGCCATCGCGCCGTGCCGGACGGATTAAGGTCGCATCCTGTTCCTCGCTGTGGTAGAGAAGGGGAACCGGCGGCCGGTTCCGGGCGGTCGGCATCGGAGCAGGGAGGACCGGCTTTTTCGGTCCCATGGCGGCAGAATCCGGCCGGCCAGAGTGGGCCGGCCGGACCATGGATGAACCGGGGGTTCGAAATTCCCGGTTGGCCGGACGTGAGCGGCCCCATTAAGGGGCCGCGGTTACTACACGTGGCGGCAGCGCCCCCCACATCCGAACGACTCGACCGTTCGACTGAGCCACCTGGCCAGTGTGCTAGACCGCCAGCACGCCGGGCAGGGCCGGGCCGCGCCCAAGTGGGCCGGACCCGGACCTGGTTCGGGCTGACCCTGGGGGTATCGGGCCGGGTCAGACCGGGCCCGAACCCCCTAATACCAAACCTTTTCTGTTTGCTGCCCATAACATGAGATGCAGACCTCCAATCGACGAACCGTCAGCTGCGATGCGATCCTCGGATCGATACGGTCTTTTTGGTATATTATACTCAATGTTTCAGAGAACTTTGGTTCAGTTGGGTTGGTTCGTACACGAAACCAACCGGGGCCTCAAAGCGGAAACGCTCATAACTTGAGCTCCGGACGTCCGATTGACGTACCGTCGACTTTGTTGGATTCCTCATAGTGAGACGGACCTTTTGGATTACTCTGCTCAAGGTTTGGACGAAGGGGGAGTATGGTCGTGTTGGTTTTGATTTAAAAACCAACTGGGCCCCAGGGACAGAAAAGCCAATAACTTTCAGACAGGGCGTCTGATTGATGCGCCGTCTGTGACGTTGAGTTCCTGTTGGCGATATGGAACTTTTGGATACATCAACTCCGGACTTGGTGTCAGTTGATGTATCTGCCCCTCAGCTCGTGGAGCGGACCCTCCCAAATGAGCTTGATGTGTGTGGGAACCCTAGAGATGGCTGCGACTGCGACGACGACGACTGTACAGAGATCCTCAGTGGATTCTACGGCGATGACTACAGCACTCAACGATCCTGCGTGGATCAGTGCTACCAATCCTGTGTTGGTCAGATCCTGTGTGGGTCAGCACTCAGCGGTCCTCTGTGGGCCAGCGCCTACAGATCATGTGTGGGTCCGATCCATTGTGGGTCATTGCGGGGGTTAGTACCTATCGATCCTTTGTGGGTCTGATGGCTTAGATGAATCAGTGGCTACATCTGATCATCTCTATCGTCATACGAAGAAGTATACCTGTGTGAGCAGAATCCTATTTTGCTTTCCTATGTGGATTGTGTTGTGCTATCCTGTGTGAATTACGTTTTTCTTTCCTATGTGGACTGGGTTGTGATTTACTGTGTGTAATGGGTTTTACTTGAGCTCGGATGTTGGAGTCCAACTGGAATTGATGACTTAGGTATATGTATGGCCGTATACCTAAGTAGAGTCAGATGTTACCTTGTGATTGTATCTTTCCCTTGTGGATTATACTTTGTGGATTCTGGGAGACATTCAGGGTTCTTGGGGTCCTTACTGAGTAGCTTATACTCACCCCTACATGGTCTATTCCCACACTACGTTGTGTTGGTTGCAGACAACGTACAACGCTGATCGTGGTTGAGGCTTGTGGAGCCGGATGGTACCTGGAGGTGGACCACCAGGCGGGACATACTCGGAGCGGACGGCTGGACCCGACGAGCTGTGGAGGCTATCTATACCCACCCTTCAGGTGGGACCTCCAGTGGACGGCTTGACGTTGCGGCTTTAATTTCAGTTGTTGTTTTCCCTTTCCATTTTTATTGTACTTTCAGTTTGGGTTTGTATTCTGGCCCACTTACTTTTCCGCACGTACTTTTGTACCCAGTTTTTACTTAGTGTTTACTTCTACTACTTTCTTGCTCTATGGTGTTTGTTTACTTTACAAAGGAAATGCCTTCCCTTTTTACCAGGATTTACGCCTTGGTGCTAGTCACCATCCCCTGGCCTATGGAAGGCGGGCTTGGGGTAGTCACGGCACGAGCCCCGAGGACGGGTCGTGACAGACGTATCTCAGACATCTGTTGTTCGATTAATGCATCATCAATGTCATTGAGAAACTAATTTTAAAGTGTACATTTCAAGGTATATTTCAGGTTCTTAAAACTAAATTGAGGTTTATTCCCCAAATTGACTTATTTAGTCTTGTTGTAGTGAAAATTTTTCTTTTTCATCAGTTATCTATTTGGGTAAGTAATTATTTTATCTTCTGTGCTTTTTCACACAAAACACGATTGTGGACATAGTTTAGTACTAGGAGATGTGGGGTGTGGGATATGTTGAGTGGCAAAATTGGTCAGTGATGCCTGGACCGGTAGGGTTCAGTGATTCCCCCTAGTCCTTACACTATGAGGGTTTTCATCCTTGGTATAGGTTTTTGATCCCCTCAATAAGATGAGATCTGATAGAGTTGTAGCATCTCTCCGGTGAGGCTGGGGTGGGATCCTATAGCTTATCATTTCCCTAGATTGGGTTCTTAGTATCGATGTGACCAGCTCTACATGTTTGGTGATCCCCTATCTATCAATACAGCCTTGTAGGGTTTTGTGGAATCTTGGGTTATAGGATACCCTATACAAAAATTGATGATAGTAAGGTTGCATTATCATCAGTTATATAATCCTCTACTTAGATTCTTTTTTCGGTAGGGTTTGTGGTAACTTTGATATGATCCCAAACTTCACAAGTTATACCATATGGGGTTTTCGGAATCATAATGACCACCTATGCATAATTTATTATCCTATATTTGAGTGATGTGATTTTTAGAATGTCAGATCGGGTTGTAGTATCCCTTAGTAGATCCTTGTAGGGATCCTCTACCTCAGAGTTTTTGAGTTACCGGTTTAGGTTCTAGTATCCCATAGAGGTACCTAGGAGATATCCCCTAACTAAGATTTTTAGTGTTTCTACAGAGTTTCAGTGCGACATTCTTTGTGGCAATATCTAATGAGCATGTTCTCTCGGACAGGACATCTGGAATAATGGTGTGTGACTCGATGGAGTGTATCTATCATATGAGTGTCATCTAGTATGATATATATTATGGGTTGTGTTCTCTAGTTATTTGTTGACATAGAGCCTCGATTAGAAACAATCACTATCGATGAGGTCAGACCTCCTAAAAATCCGTGATTGAGTTGAGTATAACTAGGTGATTTCTAGCCTTCCCTAGCGGTGTTTTCACTTCTTTGTGAACACACCCAGATATATGAGCTAACTAGTCATCTGTAGTTAAGGATGGTCTTTATATGGAATTTTTATTTCATTTGGGATCCCTATAACTAGTTTGAGGAGATTGTTTCCTTTCAGTTTCTACCTTTCCTTTTAGGTTTTTTGGGGCACCTAATGAGTATGCTTATACTCACCCCTACATGGGCTTTTCCTGAACATTTCTTGTGTCTTTTGTAGGCTATAGGCCCTTTGACTAAGTCCCATGAGGACTTGCAGCAGGGATATATTAGTGAACATGACCGACCGAGGTGTTTACCAGAGCTTGGATTATGAGATTTATACTGGGTGCATTTGACAGCGATCCCCACCATCTATGCAAGTTGGATGCTTTTGCAATTTTCTATTGGTGGGACATGTATTTTCCCTTTCATATTACTAGTATACTCTGGGTTGGTACAGATGTATTCATCTGTTTCTTTTCATTTTTTCAATATATCTCTAATATATTTCATGGAGGTGAATGTGGGTTCATGAATACAGGTACCAAAAACTAACGACTCCTTGTGTGTGATATCAGACTCGACACTATTATCTAGCTCCTAGCCTATGGTGGAAGGCTTGGGGTGTCACGGATCGAGCCTCGTTGGGTCAGGTTGTGAAATTTTCCTAAATATCATAACCTCAAACCTTATATGATTGAACAATGAAAAAAACTATACCTTGTTCTCAACTAAAATTGTGCTTAATTTAAAAGTGAGATCTTTATATACCCGGTCCTATTCATTTAAATTATCAAGTAAGAATTCACTCTATTAGATAATTCTCAATGTAGTGCTTGAGGCAATTAGTTTTAAAATAAAAATTGGTTCCTAGTTTTTATAAATCTATATAACTCAATTTAGAAATGTTTATGTAACTAAAAAAGGACCCAATGGCCTTTATATGAGTCTACCTAAGAATAAAAATACCAACATGAGTTAAAAAATAGTACATTATCAATCAAGTGGAGAACATTCCTTCAAATGTAGTGGTTTTGACATTTTTTTTGGTACTCTCCTTGTAAAAATCCCATTTTATCCCTTTAAGATCATCAAGATCAACAACCTCTACCTTCCAGCTTTATATTCATTCCAATTTATTACTTTTACTACCCAATAAGATTAATCATTGAGATCCATTAAAGGTTTCATGGTTTCCAAGAGTACAATCTAAATAGAGACATTCTCAATGGCTTGTTGTAATCTATTCAATAATACTATAATATATCATCAAGTGTTCTTGACTAATTATTCATGTCTACATTGAAGATATTCTACAAGAGTTTTAGTAGATCCTTATTTGATAGATCCACTTTTCCACTTGTTTAATGGTAGTATAATATATTAGGGAATTTTTCAATAAATTAAATCCCCAAAATATGTAATACATAGACCTCCATGGTTAGATATTAAAATATCTCATATCTCTTTCTAATGATCCAAGTAAATTATCTATAGTTATATTTATCACAATAGAATTCCTACCCTTTATCTAGATCTATGAATCATTGTTATGTTTTTAAAAATTAATCCACATTAAAAAAAAATTACAATTTTCTCTCTAAAGCATGGTGTCCTCCCATGGCAATGGATATTCAAAATACAACACACTTTAGCTAGGTTCTTCTTTCTCTACTGGTATGTTACCTATGGGTAAATTATCATAGTTACTAAATAGTTAGATATGTGTGTGAACCATGGTCTTTATGAGAGTTTAAATGTAAATAACTGTTCATATAGAAATTCATCTGGAATTTAAAACTCATGATATTTACTCAAATGGAGAAAATACATCCTCGAATGATGTTCAAAAATTTCCTTATCTAACTCATTATTTTCTTTAAATTCTATTTCAATCTCCCATTTCAAAATGATCTATTGGATAAAGTAGGGTATGCTATCTTTTTTTGTTTGAAATTACTTCAATACAAAATGGTTTGTTAGTCTTTTCACTTTATAAAGATCATTGTTGGGTTTCGACTTTCTTAATTACAAGACCACTATTAGTATAACAATATCTATCATTTTTTAGTTTAATTTTACCTCCCTATGATTCCATATATAATATTTTATAGTTTGAAAAAAATTTCAATTAATTGCCCAAGCATTTCCCATATTGAATAATCATTTTTGTTACACATAAAATAAAAAGGCTTATCTCATTTTGTGGTTATCATTAGGTGTACAATGATCAATCATGTGTTAATATATTTAAGAACTTATTTATATATTATTTAAAATGAGAAATCCATATCCTTTTCCAAAAAGTGGGTGAGGGGTAGAGAATCTAGGATAAATCTTCAATAAACATTTTGTAAATACCGATTCATGTTTTCTACGTAATTATTAAAGGTGGTTGAATTTTTTATAAACAATTTATTTTCTAGAATATAGTAATAATATTTGATGGTTTTTTTGAGCTGTTTTTAGGTTCATATGATGTTTTAAAGCTATTTTTAAAAGGGGTCTATGATTGTTCCATGAAGTCTAGATTTTTAACATTGAGGTGAATAATTTTGCATAATTCCTAGATCATGTATGGTTGATACAACCAATTAACATGGTTGAGACAAAAATTATTATAGTGTAAAGACTAGATGTCGTAAGGTTGAGAAACCCACCCTTTTAAGGTTGAGACAGACTAAAAAAGCTTCTTTTAAGGTTGAGACTAGTGCCCCAAAGAATCATATGTTTGAGAAAACCACCATTTATGGTGGATAAAAGCTACCATGGGGTTGAGAACTATCATTACAAGGCTTATAAAATCCTCATAAGGTTCAATAACCATAAAAGAATCAAATGAAAGTCTTGTTTATATTTTGATAATGATTAACAGTTAATGAATTTAGATGATGTAGGTTGAATCAGACATCTTAGTTTTAAACACAATGATAAATCACATGATCATGAGCCCAACTAATATTGAATGAATAAAAATTAAATATGATTCTATGTGATGAGATGAGTTCTAATACCATAATAGGAGATTCCATGAGATAACCGCATGAGATCCATAAACACTTAGATTAAATTCATATAGTATTTAGTTATTATATATTTGGTGGAGTATAAAGAAGCTAGAATCCCTACTCTTAAAGGATTTAATAGTAAATGATAAATTATATTTCAAAAGGCATTGAATAAAAAAATATTGGGATTAGTGTTGAATAATTTAAAAATATGAGACAACAACAGCCAAAAAACACATAGTTTTTAGAATTTAATTTCAAAAACTGATATTCATGTAAGTTCATAGTGAATATGAGTATCTATAAAATAATGGAAAGTATTGTTCAAATATTAATATAAGGTGCTGATACACATTGATGTCAATGAGAGATAAAATGAGAGATCGACATGCACTATGATCATGGCTAATGAAGAGGTTAGGGAAGGATAAGTCTACTGTCAGTGATCCAGGATCCTATTTTCTAGAATGAAAAATATGAGTGCTCTAATCTTCAAAAAATTCATCATGAAGAAATAATGATAAGTGGTCTATGTGTTTATATAGTTATAAAATCATCCAATCTGTTTTTATTATATTATAATTATATCCTTTCTATCTTTAGGTGTTAGTTTGTTAGAATATTTATCTAATTTAAGAGTAAATGAAGTCCCTTGAAGAAAAGGTAGCTCCTATCTGAATAATGTTGAACATCCAACAGTGAGAAGTGAATGATACCTTCCTGTAAAGAGATGTGGTTGTTACCTTATTGATTTTTGTGTTCCAATTGATATGAATTTTTAATATTTTTAAATTGTAGTGATAATAAAAGAAATTACACAACTAAAGATTAATCATGAAAATGAGATATTTCTCATATTAAAGATAAACATTATAAAAATATCCAACATTATGTATTACTTTCTTATTATTCCATATGGGTGATGAAAATATTTTAATGAGTGAATCTAGAAATTATTTATTCATTATGGTTTAAATGAAAATAACAAATTAGTAAAAGGAAAAATTGGTACTGCTGATTCACCCCCCCCCCCACTCAATAGTATTATAGCTGACATGGGCTCATTATTTGTTATTTTAGAAAACTAGGTTACCTTAATATTATTTTGTTATTTAAAAATATTATGAATTTTCATAGTTCTATTAATATTAGTGATATTTCCATATTTGATTTAATGAAGTTTCATCAGTGGAATAATTAAATGTTACCATATATGTTGTCATAAAGAGTATAAGTGAGTCCTTTTATCATTTTGGGTTATCCAAAAATTTTATGGGATGGTTATATGACATTATCTAACCTTAGGTATCTTGTTATTGGTGAGAAATACTATAATATTATATCTTCTAGAAGAATTCTACACCAATGAAATGGAAAATGACACAAAAATCAATGAAATAAAATTTTTTATTTGGAGAGATAAATTAAAATATATCATAATAGAAGAATATGTGACTATTAATGTCTATTTTTCAAGGGTGAATGAAATAATTAGTCTTATATGAGGTTTTGGAGAAGAATTTTATTTTTATATTATGTTCAAATAATCAATGAGAAACATTTCGGATATATTTGACGCAAATATCACATCTTTAGAAGAAATAAATGATATTTCCTTTTATGAGTTTCACAACACCATCCAAAATTATTAAATAATAAAAGGTAAACTTTTAAAGAATAAGTCTAAAGAGTAGATGAATTTTAAAACCGTGATAATATTATGATTAAATGAAAGGAAGTTTAAATTTTATGTTATTAAAATTAAGATAATTATTTTGGTGAGCCTGAAAAGGGTTAAAAATTTCACCTATAAAATGTTAAAAGTTTAAAAGGAAAATACAAGGGGAAGCTCCCACTCAATTTTTTTAAGTGTAGATGTTTTGGAAAATTTTTAAGAAAACTATTAAAGAAGAAGGAATGGAGTGGATTATGGAAATTATAAGGGAAAAGAAAATTATATGATAATATCTGAAAATAAAACTTCTATAGTGTATAAGAAATTTAATTAAGGTAGGAGTCATAGCACCCCATAACCACACTCCTGGATCCGGTGCAAATTTATTTTCCTTAAACGTTGAATTTGAAACTAAATATGACATCATATGAATGTGGTAGTCTCAATTACATACTTTCTAACAATATTTCATTACATACATTGCTATGATATTTTAGGTTTAGGTTTCTAGTGAATGGGGAAAATTCATTAACCAACAAATCACATATCTTTTTCGACCAATAAATATTTTTAACACATTATAAGAACTAATTAATCCATTAAAAGGGTTAAAAATATCCCAATATTTCTCTTAATATTATACTCTATTAAACAAATGATAATTTTATTGTCTTCAGAACTCTAAGAAAAGTAAATACTAGAAAGGGGTGAGTTTAGATGCATAGTAAGGGTAAACATAAGTGATAATAATAAAATAGCATAAGTGAGTAGAAGATGAGTATATGGGTATAATTAACTTTCATAAGAAACCTATACCTAAGAAATAATAGATCATAAATTATGGAATATTTATTGGCATAATATTGAACAAGAATAGAAAAAGTGTAGAAACACGGTCCATGTGTGACAAACACATTTAAGAGTATGAGTATAAAATACTGAAATAATGGTATATAGAAACATTATATTCATGAACCACACAATCAGTTCCAATGATTATGAGATACTAAATCAATCTCAAAAACACCTATCTCTTATGATATAAGTCCATAAATAATTAATTATAGGTTGATATAGTTCTCTACTCTGGATTCATCTATACTTTTGAATTCTAATTAATAATAATCCAGATATCACTTCGTAAAAAACAAATTTAAATAAAATGGGTTTCATAGTACATTCAAATTAAAAAATTTACATTTTATAGAATAAAAAACCCATTTAAGGAAAACTATTTCCATATCCTTTATAACATAATAATAAAAATAATTAATTAATAAATGTAACAATATAACCCCATGGAAAATAAATGGACATGAAAAGCTATTCTGAAAATTTATATGTAAATACTATTAAATGCAAATAATATATAATATGGTATTTATAACATATAGATAATGGGTATATAGTTTTTCAACTAATTTTCCTAATCAATAAATATGTTACATATTTTTTAAGACCCTTCTATAACATGAAGTAAATTTAGAGTGTTTATAGAGCCAAAACATTAGAAGGGACCTCTTATTTATACATAGTTGATGATTATAAAAGAAAAGGTAGCATTTCAACATTAATATAAATGATAGTGAAATTACATAATCTATCAAGAGAATTATGTTTGAAGATATGATTTATTTTATATTCTCAACCAAACATAATAAATGTCAATGGACAATGACTAAATTAAAAATTAATTTTAGGTTTTTTAAAAAATTATATTTGGAAATAATAAATGTACTTGAAATTTTGGAATAATTTTAATAGTTATATTTTATAAAAATTTAAAATAAAATTATTTTATAAACCCTGAATTTTTTATGATAAATATTTATATAAGATGAAAAAGGCTGTGAAAATACTTATTCACATGAAAAATGTTAATAAGTTGGTTTTTACACTTTAACCAAAAAAACATAAAAACATTAAAATTTTATATAAATACATTTAAATATTTTCATGTAATATAAAATTACTATATTCAATTACTGAGGAATATATAAAGGAATTTTAAAAAGATTCTAATGAATACAGACATGGAAAAGGGGGTTCCTAATCTAGAAGGAGAGACCTGGTCAGTTTAACTAATAAGAAATGATTCATGTAAAATAATAGTCAAGGGGAAATGAAAACATTATAATAAATTTAAAACCCCATGAATATAAAAATAAAATGGTGAGATGACTTAGGATGAATAAAAATTCCCAAGATGGATTATCTTTTTAAAATTATCATGATTTGAAAATAATATTGGAAACAAAACCATTAAGTTATTTGTAATTTATGAATCAAACAATATTTAAAGGAATGTCATGAAGTGGAAATAAAAATATCATGAAATGGAATATTTTTTGTAACATGAAATAAATATTTTATTGAATATTCCAAATAAAATAATTGATTGTGTGTAATATCAATCATGTCTCATATAGTAGAAAATGAGATAGGGAAATCATTAATTCTTTTGTAATTTTTAGATTCAAAAACCAATGAGAGAAATTGAATGGTATATAACATTGAGAATCATGAAATAAAAGTTAATCATGATAAAAAAAATTAATGGATATTATATACACTATTCCAAAAAACACGGTGTCTAATAATAAGTATCTATCAAGGGATAAAATTTTGAGTCAATAAACCCTCTCATTGTTTACCCATTTAATAAAATTTACTGTAACCGCCTATAAGAAATATGACTGTATTAATATTATATTTAATATCTTTATATATATATATACTTCTATTAACATCAATTATAATTATTATCTATGTGTCTATTAGATAATTCTTATCTATTTTCAATATCACATGTGAGTAATCTTAAACATTTGGTATTGGTTTCATAAAATTAATGTTATTATATAAAATTATCCCAAATTTAATCATTAAAATATCTTAAAGATGCTTTAATTGATGCTCTATATTTAATTATGATCTTATAAATTCATTCACTGGTAGTTTTGGTTATGAATTTTGTAGAAATAATTTGCCACAAATGTGTTTAGATGATTTTCAACAAATGAATGGTGATATTGTAATTAATGATTTTAACATAAATTTACCATTCAAGAAAAAATATTTATTTTTTTTATTTAAATCATATATTATCAATAGTTAATTTCTAATCTTTATCCATGATATTATTTTATAACATTGATCAATATGGGGGTTTGACCGACCAAAACACAAACATATCGTAATTAATGGATGATTGTCATTGTGAAAGTGGTTTATTCTAGAATAATATAATTAATTTATATTAATAGTGAAATTATTTAGTTAAATTTAAGGTTTCTAATTATATTTTAGGATATTAAAATAAATAAATAAACTGATGAAGAATGAGATATAATACTTCAGGTTAGAATTAGTTCAAACAACACGCGATTAATATTCAGAAATAGATTATTTATTTAAAATTTATTTTTTAATTAAACCCTTATAACTAATTGATAGAGGATGTTGTGAAAATAAAAAATAAATCATTTCTTAATGGAGGAAGTAGTCGGCACAACACATGAATGTTTATTGTAATTTTCTAAAAAGAAAATTGGAAATGTGGTTAGTAGTTACTCAATTTTCACTATATAATTAAATATAATATAAATTATTATTAAATTATTTATTAATTTTTAAATTACATATGGGGAGTTATGAAATAAAAGGAAATGTGTAAGGGAATAAGTACTCAGATAGAGGACATGATATTTCTTTGGGAAGAATCCTTAGGAATAGAGGGATTATGATAATACATTATAACCAAAGCCTCAATGAAAATGAGTCATATTATATGGGAATAAAAAAATTCATAGTTTAAAGAGGAAACCTAATTCTTAGGGTATCAATAAATTTGCAGTGAGATACTCCATTTATAATTGGTGAGAATGACATTTTTTAAATATTTAAAATTAATATAATGAGAGAACATGATTCACATGTCAAGAAGAAGAAAAATGTACAAAAATGGATTTAAATAAGATATTAGGTTGATAATACCTCAATCATTTATTTTACAACATGTTTTTAACTCCTTTCCTAATAGAATTTTTAATATTTCCATTTTTCATTTTACCATGGTAAAAAATTTTATCTAAGTGATTTTCATTTAATGCCCAAAAAATGAACCTTATTATAAAATTTGGACCTAAATTTTAAAATTTAGAGATGTATTTTATTAGATAAACATAATTTGTATAAGAAAAATCTATTTTAACATTATCACATGTATTGTGAAAACATTAGTTTTTTAAAAAGTGTGTTTTATGGTTAATATTTATGTGTGGGGTAAAATTATCAATTTATATGATTTTAATCATTAAAATTTCTCTATTATAAAAAAACATATGTGGATTTCAAATCGATCTAAAACTAAATAATACCAAAATAAAATTGAATTTAAAGACAAGAAAAAAAATAATTTTTATAGGATAGTATCACTAATTTTTTTTAAATATGTTTTGTAAGTTCTTAATAGTATTTTCAAATGTATAATTTTAATCATTATGTATATATTTGATCATGATTTTTTCATAATTTTTATGTTATACTTTTTTTATAGTCATAAACACTTTAATTTTTGTAAAAAAATTTATTTTTTACTATTCACCTAAAAATAACTTATTTTAGAAAAATATCAAAAAATATATGTTAGATAATTTCAACAGTACAAATTAAAAAATTAAGTTGTATTTATAAAATTAAAAGAATAAAATTTATTTATTTATTTATTTAATTTTAAATATAAAATATAAAGGAATAAGATTTTTTTATAAAATTACTTTTGAAACATCCAATATTTTTAATATTAATTGATATAAATTTATATATAAATTAATTTTGGAATAATATTTTATAAATATAAATATTTTCTATTTTATTAAACATTTATCTATTATCAATTTAATTTATTATGTTAAAATATAATACTACCTTTTTAAAATGGTTCTTCGAAAGGCATCCTTTTATTAAAATGTTTTTTAAATAAAACTAATAATATATACTTATATTAATTTATTAGTGTATTTTTCTTTACTAAGTCATATATTATTCATGTAATTTTAATTCTCCTTGGTTCTTTTTAGTCATGTGTTGCACTAGTTCGGTGTTGTGTGTGAAACTAGGTATCAAAGATAATATTAATTTAAAGAATCCAAAATCTCGTGTCATTACATTATACCCCCATAAATAAATTTATTCCTCATGGTTTAAATTGTTACTCACTCATATTTTCATGAAAAGGTATTCATAATATATATTTTTATTTGGGTAATAAATTCAACAATGACATATACCTTACTCTCTTATTCTATATTAAATTAATTATCTTTCCTTGAAAAACAATAATCATTCATACAATCATTTAACAATGTATTTATATACCCTGATCTTATATTCTTCATAACATATCTTTCCCAAAAAAATATTATATCTCAATGTCAGTGAACCATTGTGAAATAATATATCATTATATAAATTAACATTATCTTTACCACTGAAATGTTATTCACATCCTGGTCATAAAATCACAAGCTAGACAATATTTAAAAAAATCCAAAAAATGAGATGAATTCCAAAAAAAATCATGATTCAATTATAAATCCAATGTTTTTCCAATATTTTTCTACATAATTTTTAGAAATCAATCAAAACATTATTACATAAATATCAATCATATATTAAAATTAATAGTTATTTATACCTCAATGATTCATTATTCAATAGTTATCCCCAAAAATATAAATATATTATCATAAAATCACTTAGCTAGGTCAGTGATATGATTTAATATATGTTTCCAAACCCTTAAATAAAAAATGTAGAATATAAATCTATAGATGTTACACATAATTCTCATATCTTTTAGAATGTACAAAAATATCATTGATAAATATAACTTACTAATGAAAATATATATGAGTATATATATTTACTTTATAATAATATATAATCCCCACCACCTTAGGTAATACTAAGAAACTAAAATTTTCTATCATAACGGTCACATACTAATATTCTCAACCATTTGAGTATGATACCTTATTGGGTTATAAGATAGAGTGGTTTCTAGATAAATTTCATTCCCTGATTCTTTTTCAAAATACTATTCAAAAAATAATAAAGGAAAAAAGGTTATAATAATATATAAAATTTTAATGTTAATTCATCATTACAAATATTAATTATCCAATGAATCCATCATTTAAACTAAAAATACATTCATTTTAACTATATTAAACATGTTCCATCTTATAACTCTCTTTGTTCATTCTAGGAAAATTTTAGTTTTGTACTCTCACACTTCTAATTCAACTAACATAACATATTTAGAAAATAATTCATTAATAAAGTCTTTTAAATTTAATGTAATTAATTAGATAATATAAACTGATAGTGTACAGCCATCTGTAATGTATTTGGACCATTAATCATGCACCCAAGTGAAGATCAAGTCAATTCTCAACTAGAACTTTCAGGTGATTACCCCTTGTTGTATCTGTTCCACAACTATAACCACTTTATTTAATGAAAAAATGGATTTTTTTTCTAAGATAACCGCACAATATCAAATTTAACAAAACATAATTATTTTATTATATACTTATACTTATCCCATAGACTTATCCCAATATTTTTCAAAAAAAATATTTTTTATCTTAAGCCCAAAAATATTCAACATTTCTTCATCTAACGTAATGATTTATATATTCATTTTCAATTATGATAGAACATTACTTATATATCTTTTATTATACTTATAACACTTATCTTATCCCTGTATAATATAATTCTTGTTTCTAAGGTAATTTAAGAACATATCTGATACTAAATATATCACCACAGACTCGTACTCCGGAATGTGGTGCTAAAAACATTCCTCAAACATCGTATTTGATACCAAATTTGATAGCCTGTGAATGTGGCCATCTCAATTACATTAATTTAATAAAATATTTAATTATATACATTACCCTAATATTTTAGGTTATGTGTTTTAGAGAATTGAGATAAATCGTTAACTAAAAAACCCCATGTATTTTTCAACCATTAGAAATTTTTGAAACAATATAATCATTTCTGAATCCATAAATTAAATCAATATATTCCATTAATTATCCACATAAGATAATTATATATATATTTATTAATTATCTTTACTTCATAACATATTGAAATATAATAATAATAAATGGGAAAGATTAGATGGTTTGTAAGTGTAAGCATATGTTGTAACAATCAAAAATAATAAGTGAGCAAAAAATGAGCATATGGGTAAAACTGTAATATATAAAAAAATATGTGCAATAAATTATATATAATAAATAATTATATAAAGCTTATAATTACATAAAATATGAATAGAATCATTTTATATACATGAGTCAATAAACATGAGTTGTGAGAGCATAACATATATATAATAATCATCATAAAATGGTCAAGAAAACATTAGAATATGGAAACATTATGTTTATAAGACACACCATTAGTGCCAACACTTGTGTAAAACTAGAAATTACTCATTAATACTTATATAATGACATATAAATCCTTCAAACTATATTGCATGGTGATATAAAAACCCACAGATCAATCAACCATACTTGTGAGTCCCACTTGAAAATCATTCACTTATCCCTTAATAAAGAACTCATGAAAATAAAATACATCTCTTAAAAATTTCTTTTAAAAAACATTATATTATAATAGTTTAAATAAACCATGGAAACAAAATTTGTCTTATATCCATTTAAATGGAATCACATACAAAAATCACACATAGTTACAACATAATAAACCAATGGAAATAAATAGGTATTGAATGTTATTAAGTAGCTTTCTTGGTAAATACCATTCAATCGAGAAAATAAATCATAAGGTATATAGAGATATTTTGACATTTTAATACGTTATATTATATCTTGACAAATTTTCAAATTCTTCTACTGAGATAACATGCGATTATGAGGACCGGTGTGCCTGGAATTAATTTTATAAAAATATTAAATATATTTTTTATTATGCATACAGTGTTTTAATAAATGATTGAATAAATCATAAATGGACTCTCAAGTAAAATATCTAGGACAACATTTAAGTTTGGAATGTGGGTTTTACCCTTGGCATGACCTAATGTTGGTCGGCATGGGGCGTTCAAGTAGGGCCACCATTGTCGGGTGCATTTAAATTAAACTAATTGATTAATTTAATTATTTAATATAAAAAACCAAATTCAATTTACTCTATAATTATGTGGTTATATAGGATCACTATTGTTAGATGAATAACCCTAGGATCATTTAGGGGGGTTCAACCACTCTCCATCATTTCTGAATCAATATTAGACAACAACGAGCCTCCAGATCAATGAAAATCAGGACGCAGCAAATGCGGCAGATCTTCCTCCATTTTTAAAAATCATATTCTTCGTCAATTAATGATCTAAATCATGTTTGTAATCATCATATTTGGATTCCCATCCATATGATCAATATATTTAAAATGGTCGTTTACTTGACTTTGATCTACTTTTATTATGAACCTTTACATGCGCTTGTGTACTGATTTTCAATTGGTTATTCAATCTATTTCCATTGTGCCATTTTTCTCACCCAAAATATCCTAATTTGTATTAATTGTCCAACAACACTTGGAAAAGGATTTTTGCACATTATTTTTTTTGTTTTTACCCTATCCTTGTTCACATTTTATGTTGTAGGCCTACGGGGCCACAATTCGTCATTTTTGGATGGGATCAAGATTAATTGAACCCCTTGACTCATGAAGAATTCACTAAAAGTGAATAGTTTTATAATCTAAGGATAAATCGGTATGAATATCATGATTTTGATGATCATTTTTTGGATCTGGGATCCAAAAAAATAGTGGTAGCATGGGAGGTGTGTGGGCCCTGTACGGGTTTTAGATGAATCATTAGAGATAAGATTTTAGACTAAAGAGGGATAAAATAGATGAATATAGAATTTACACATAAATTTAGTGTATCATATATGTGTGATTCAATAATTTATTTATGGATTGGTGATTTGAGAAACTGGTCAACATTTCTGGAAAAAACTCAACTACACACCGTGTAGTTCAGATGTACCCATAGCATGTTCCTCAGAAATCTATGGTGTTATGTTTTTCATGAAATTATAAGTATCAAATATTTTGTGGGATTCCAAGATTCCTTGTGACCTAGTTATACTAACCCATCTTTTAATTTGGTAGTACACATATATGGTAACTACTAGACACACGGCCAGTGTACAAATACACAACATGAAGGGCACAAGAATGACTAAGAAAACACGTCCCAACCCCAGGTGGATGAGATATAGCATGTAGTCCACCAATACATTGTATTAGGATACATGGTTAGAGGATTGGGTACTACTGAGGACACATACAGGTAGAATATTGGGAACGCACTCTATGTGGGACTCTTTACATGTCTTGTAACCGTACTTCCTTTTGAGGAAAATTTTTCCCCTAGTGTCACCTTCTCTTAGACATATATTTTGGTTCATGGGTAGGTTCACCTATGCTTTCTTCCACATATAATGAAATGGTGATCATTGTAGTTGTTTCTGGGATATTATATGAGATATTATGAGTGTATAACTTCTTTAGGTGGTACTTGAAAATGAAAATGATGGGGTAGGGTCACTAAAGATGCTAGAGTGTCACACTCCTATGGATATAGGGCATGGTTCCTTGACTATTAGAGTGTCACCCTCCAAATATAAAATAGATTGGGTCATCTAACTAATTATGTAACTGTCTTGCTGGTATGGTACACATATCCTCTATCCATCATCCTAGCGGTATCCTCTTGTAGAGAGAGGGAGTGGGTCCCCGACCGTCATAGTGGCACCCTCCTAAGGAGACGGGGCATGGGTCCTTGACCATTAGAGTGTACCCATACTAGTTGGATAGGTATGGAGTCCTCTACCTATATATTGAGTTGAAACCTCTTACTGGTTAGGGAATGGTTCTTCTATCTACCATTAGAGTGGTACTCTCCTATATAGATAGAGAATTGGTCCTTGACCATTAGATTGGAACCCTCCTGTTGGGATAAAGAATGGGTCCTCTCTCTATCATCAGAATGGAACCCTCTTATAGATATAGGACACGGTTCCTCAACCATTATAGTGGAACCCTCTTATCAATAAAGGGCATGGGAATCTAGTAATATATTGAGTAGAATACTCATGTGGTGCCTAGGCATGAGTCCTCTCTCAACCATCTGAGGGGAACCCTCCTATTATACCAAGGCATGGGTCATCGACATAGATATTTTTCACCTATACTATGTGGAATAATGTCGTGGTGTTTTTTGACATGGATGTTTCTTTGGATAGACACATGAGATGTTGGGAATCATTGATGTACGCCTTATAATTCTTCGCATACTCTTTTCCGAGCATGTGGTGTGATATGGAGGCCCCTTTATACTTCTTTTTGGATTGTTTTTTGGAGAATATATATATTAGTATCCTTGATGTTGGATTTTTATAGTCTATTGTTATCGGTTGAGATATCTATTTCGATTATTTCTCTTAATAATAATACTTCTTATCTCAATGTATCTTAAAGTGTATGTATATACTCACCAAGAATGAGTTTTTCCTGTATGTGTTACGTCATATGTAGATAATGGTTAGGTCATCAATGATAATAAAATATCATAGGGATACCCTGGTTTATTGGATCACGTACTGGGATCATCTCATAGAGATTCAAAGATGATATCTCTCTATATTTACTTTCCAGTTATTGTCAGGTTAGTAAATCATTTGGGTAGGGAATGTATTTTTTTCTTTTTACATTTCAAATTATGTTTTCATGCTCTTATTCTTCCTTGAGGTTTTACACAATATGTCTAATCTCTATATATTTAATGTTTTTATTATTCCTATGAACTTTTTCGTGGTTATGTTTGGGCGTGTGTGTATATATATACATTTAAAAAGTCCTCCTATATTACTTATACCATTCAACTCTTGTCACTAGCACCTAGCCTATGGAGGTGGGCTTGGTTTTATATTAGCTTGAGCCCCATTGGGTGGGGTTATGAAAAATTTTTATTTGAGAAGTTCATTACTATAGAAGGGGTTTTAATTTTTTCCCCTATGAGTATTTGATTGGTACATAAAGAAATGGTTTTTATGTTTTTTGATTGCGGATTTCAGGATAAGGAAAAAAATATTGGTATGAGCGGCCAATGTAGATATTCACCCAGAATCAAACTACATGCTTATAAAATCATCATACCAAGGCATTGGTAACAAGGATTAATGGAACTTGAATCATATAGGATTAATTTTTTATTGTAATTATTTTAGCACCCTATATATATTCTTATATTACAATGGTACATCTTGATTAAATTTTTATGATGCCTCCGGGATTTTTTCCATCGTGGTTACTAATTTTTGATCATGGTGAAGATCAGATGAGTAATGAGGCAATAGTTTAGGGGTAAAACCTTGAGATTCTTTGTCTATGTGGTAGACAGGAACACCCCCATTTGTTTAGTAGCAGATTACACCAACAGAGAAGGATAATAATTCCTGTAGGCTTAACACACTCTTCATGTTCCATCACTAGATTTTTATGATGATCTGTAGTTCGCTAGATCTATAAGTAGTGGAATATTAGATTGTGTTGGTGATCCATGTTGTTAGGTTTATCTAGACACTGACAGACTAGGTGGTTGTGGTGGTAAAAATCATTTTCTATGGAGCAGTTGGGCACTAGTGAATCTAATTACGCAGATGCATGATGCGTTTAGACTCTCATGAACCAACTTCAAGTAGTTTTTTAAGAGTAATACATCTCATTCATATGATACATTAAAATATAGAATAATAAAGAGCAATAGAATGGAGGGATTCCAGCTGAAGGGTATGTTACGAGGTTCATAGACCTTATGTGGTACTCCCTCAACATGCTTTGGGTTGTCTACTTCTGGGAATGGATGTTTCAGTAGGGTCTCTACAGAGATATCCATGATGGTGAAGTACCCTTGTGCATTAACATCTATTATTGGGTATTGGAGTGGGCGCTAGTGACACTGAAATTTCCTTTCAGAGGGATACCATGTAGTTGGAACTAGTAGTGGGTGTTGTAGGGATCATTCATCTGCAGTAGCTTGTAGGATCTGTCCAGAAGGATCTTGAATTATGAGAAATTCCCTAGACCAGACTACATCACATGGTTATATAAAACATGGGCCATGTAGGGGTACAGAACAACCCATATTGGGGTGGTTCAATATATGTGATAGAAAATGTCACATGGAATGCGATTTTCCGAATATATGAACTAGTTAGGGAATGAATGTAGAACATAGACTACTGTGGTAGAGGAATAACCCAGATCATGGATCTCATGAGAGAGGGCATGGCATTCCCCAGGGAGGTGGATCTGATAGAGGTGGGGCCCAAATAGTAGAAGGATATGGAGGAATTTGACCTAGTGGTATATGATATGATCATAGGTGTGATCTCTATTTATTATAATCCTATTTTAGTACTAGTATACACAAGTTTGAGTCATTACTTAATATCCTTACTCATGGTGTGGGAGATGGAGCTCCCAAATGAGGCATTATCCCAAAATCTTTTTCTTGAGATTTTTATGAGGAATAATTATTATATATGTTTTATCTGCTGATAGTGAGAGTTATCCCCTGGTAGATAAATATATAGGATAAATTTTTCTCATCATATTGAAACCATAAAACAATATATTGGTTATGTATTGGTCATCCATGGGATTAACACATAAAAACTATCAACGCAGATGAATCAGATTCCTTCACACATATGGGTTGATATTCTTCCATATAAGTGAGAAAGATATCATTGCAAGATCAGTGGGTCTAAATATTAAGAGGTTGAATCCTATCTCCCTTTAGTTATAGAGTTTGTCCCTTAGGGTGGTAGTTTCTTAACCCATCTAAATTCCTTCAATCTTGTATGATTTTTGAGATGTCTTCCCTAAAGAAATATTAAGAAAACCTTTGAGGAGGTAGATAAATTTCTGCGTTGAATTAATCCATGGTACTTCTTTGATATATTCTATGACATATTTTATGTCCTATACAATTCTTTGGGAGATAATTTTGTAGTAATAAGTGTTTTGATATAATGTTTGTGTCTGATACGGTGTGTCCCCATGGGCCGCTCTAGTGTGGTTCATGGAAAAGGAAGACAAGAGCTTGTGGATTTGTGATGATTATCATTTCCTAAAACATGCCACGATAAATAAAAAGTACCCATTTATGAACATTAATGACATATTTTATCATTTATGAGGCCTGATATGGTTCTATAAGTTTGATCTTTGATCCAGATACAACTATTTGAGGTTTTTCAAGGATGATATTCTGAATCTAGTATTCCAATGTTACTACAGACACTATGAGTTCCTGGTGATTCCTAGTGGTGTGATGCCTCCACTGGCTAAGTTTTTGGATTTTAAGAACTTTATTTTCTATCCATATTTGGTCTAATTTTCTATTATCTTAATTGATGAATTACTCATATACTCTGAATCTGGGAATGATCATGAAAAACACATGAGGATAGTCATAGATTTTCTTGTGGAGAACTAGGTTTATAGTGAGCTCCCAATTTACCAGTTCTCAATCCGTGATCTGCACTTTCTATAGAAATTAATTTCTGAGTATGTATTAGTTATAGACCTAATGAAGATCTATTTTGTTTTTTATTAGGATCCACCCAAGATAAAGGCAGAGTTATTGAGTTTTATTGGATTGGAAGGGAACTACAAGAGGTTGGTGGAAAAAATCACCAAGATTGAAACCCCTTAGATTTCCCTGACATAGAAAGGTAATCCATTTACCAAAATATAGAAGTCTTATATAGCCTTCCATGAGTTTAGACTGAGGATTATGAGTGCTCCTATTTTAATACTATTAGAGGAGGGCATGTAGTATGTAATGTATTGTGATTCCTTAGGAGATGGTCTTAGTTGTTTTTTGACATAGAAATACAAATTTTTTTGTGTATGGGTTGAGGAATTTGAGACCCCATTATCATAACTACATGACTCGTGACATGTAGTTGGTAGTTATAGTCTTCGATCATAGTATTTGGAGGCACTTTCTTCTAGGATATTTCTTTGTTGTTTACTCGTACCACTAGAGTATTACGTATATCTTCATGTAGACATACTGGAACCAGAGATAGATGCACTGGTTGAAGCTCCGACTACACTATGAATTTTAGATAATTATACTCAAGGGAAGGTAAATATGATGGAACATTCTCTTAGAAATAATTTCAAGGATCGTTCAGTGAATGAGGAATCTAAGCAGTTAGGTTCCTTTCACTTAAACTAGATTGATGGGGAGGGTGTTTCTTTTTTCAGTTGAATAAGTTAACTCCTACACTTCAATAGAATGTGATAGAGTCCCAGTTGGGAGACATCAACTTTGTGGTCTTTTGTGGCTATATATCTTCAAGAGATTCACCAGATAAATTTTATGATGTAAGGAATCTTGTAATCCCATTCTAAGGATGAACAGTGGTCTAGTCATGATGTGGGAGGAGGTGACGAGATAGTTTCACACATATCCTTTGGTTTGACATCTCTGTGTGGGGAATATTTAAAAAACCTTCGTTGTTATCTCTAGTGGGATGTAATGAGACATAGTGTGGGTGAGGTCATCTCTTGGTACCTCACCTGTCAGTAGGTGAAGGTTGAGCACCATGTTTTAGTAGGTTTATTATAGCATCTTTGGATCCTATAGTGGAAAAGTGACAAAATATCCAAAATTTTGTGTTAGGGTTTCTGCGGTTAGGGAGAGGACAGGAGGCCATCTGGGAGATAGTTGACTAACTTACGAAGGTGAAAAAATTAATTTCTAAGAATTAATATATTTTGATGGATATTTTAGTTCAGTTATACATATGTGAGATCATTCTTCATCATGGGTTTCCCAGGATGATTGTCTCTAACGGTGATGTAGGATCATTTCATAGTTGTCGAGAGGACTACAAGAGACATTTGGGACCCAGATGAGGATGAGGAAAAAATTTCACCCCCAAGGAGATGGGAAGAATATACATACTATCTATATTCTAGAGGATATGATGAGGGCTTGTGTGTTAGTCTTCAATCAGAGCTCGGAGGATCACTTTCCTTTGGTAGCGATTGCATAAATTAATAGCTACCACTCTACTATTAACATGGAACATTTGAAGGCCCTATCAGGGAGACCCTAGAGGTCACCCATATGGTGGATTGAGATTGGTGAATCATTTCTTGTTGGAATATATGTGGTGTGGGTGATGATAGAGAAGTTACAGGTCATCTGTGAGTGGATGTGGACTGATTATAGGAGTCAAACAATGTATTTAGATTGATGTCGTAGGCCTTTGGAGTTCGAGTTGGAAGACCATGTTCTTCTGAGAGACTAACCATGATGAGGACTATGTAGATTCGACCAGAGATCCAAAATATACCTATGGCTTATCAAGACATTCAATATCTGTCAAAGGATTGGGGACTTTTTCTACCTCCTCACCCTACCCCCATAGATGAATAAGGTGCACAACGTCTTCCACATGTCACGATTGGGAAGATGTGTGCATGATCTCACACAAGTTATTGACTGGGGATACCTATACATTGTGGATGGAGCCAATTTTTTCAAGAAATCAGTGGAGATAATGTATTGGAAGGATATAAAACTACTTGGTCTGGCCATCTCATTGTTTCAGGTGTTGTAGAAACATGGTATCATGCATGAGATATCATAGGATAAGGAGATACAAATGAAGACTTAGTATACAAACCATTTTTCTTATTTTTTTATTATTTATGATGAAAATATTTATGTTTGGAATAATGTAGAAACCCAATTTTTTTATTTTAATACTTTGGAATATATATATTGTTATTTTAAAAGCTAGGTGTTGAGACACTGTGTCATTCCCTGGCTTGATGTGCCTTTAATTAATTTTATAAAAATATTTTATATATTTTATATTACACATGCATGGTTTTTCTTAAATGGATAGATAACTCTTAAAAGGGGTCTTAGATAAAAACTATTAGATGATGGTTAAATTAAAAACATTGTTTTTACCCTAGGTGCGGCCTAAAGTCAGTCGGTGTAGGGTGGTCCGATAGTGAGACCTTTGGCGGGTGTGTTTCAATTAAATTAATCGATTAATTTAATTATTTAATTTAAATGACCTAATTTTATTTCTTATATAAATACACCACTATGGAATACCTTCAAGGTTAGTTTTATAACCATGGTATCATAAAGAGGAGGTTTCACCACTCTTAGTCGTTGATTAATCGATATCAAACGACAATGAGCCTTCTAATTAAGGCAAATCGGGACACATCAAATGCAACAGATCTTACTCCTTCATTGGAAAATCAGTTATTCATCAACAGATGATTTTATTCAAGGTAGCACTCACCATATTTATATTTCCATTTTTTTATTAAAATATTTAATAATATTATTTTTTATGTAACGCCCTGACCCTAGTTACCCAGAGTCGGTCCATTATTACATAACATTGGAAATATCATAAGAAAGATCAAATCTCGAAAGACCGATTGGTTTAGTAGCCTTGGAAACACTAGATATATTAATAGAGTTTTACATTACATCATAAAGTGAAAAAAAAATACTAAAACAACATAGTCTCCATATTCCACACTCATATCCCCACATAAAAATCTTTGTAGGTCATTCATAACTTACTTCTTCACATCCTGGGAAAAATAAAACATAGAAAAGGGGTGAGCTCAAATGCCCAGTAAGAATAACAATATAGCGGAACTTTCAAAAATAAGCATAAACATTTAAGGCAATGCATTACTAAAACAAAAGCCTTTTAAACTTGAACTTCAACATAGTATGGCAAAAGTAAAATTTAATAATTCCATTTACTTATTCACATGGATATTCTACTAATCGAATAATCACATGCAATATCAATAACCACTTTCATAATGATGGAATGCATAATGGCAGACTATCATAACCACATAGCCAAGGCCTCGTGCCAAGACTACAAATAAGATTTTGTCAAGGCCTTGTTCCAATACACTAGTTTGTCTCATGAGACCTACCGATGCATTGAGGAGCTATAGCGGGCTCCACCCGTCACATATTAAGTCCAATGCATTCCCATATGAAAAGGATTAAACATAACATAAACATTCGTATTAAAACTAGCATACGAAATGTCAATAAATTCACCATAAACCATTAATGGTATAAAAATAGCACATACACATTCAAACAAATCACAAAACCTTCAATATAATATAGAAGTTTTGTATCATAATAAATAAACTTTAAATAAGAGTAAAATCCATCAAAAGATGTTGACATAGATGAAATAAAAATTCTTTTTAAAGAAATATCTCTTTTTATTTTGAAATCATTTATGATCCATATAAAATAAAACATTTTCTTTGATAATATTGTTATAATATTGTAAGGGAATCTTTGAAGATTTTATAATGGTGGAAAATATCCTCACCCGCCGTATAAGTTAAAAAAACATTCTTACCATAATTCTATCGAAAAGGTTAAAAAGGACCTTGTTTTGAAAATGATAGAAAGATTCCTTTATAAACCAATTATAAAAGTAAAGAATGGTATAAATGACTTTAACTCATATTCTTGTAAATTGTAAAAATGTTTTGATATACATTTTTAAGAAACATGGATGTGAATGATAAAGAGATCCCAGTAGATTATTACGTATAAACAACCTCAGATAATGAAGAGATTGTGAAATAACCCTTACCTTGTACTTTTACTTGGTTGGGGTAGGTTAACCTCCTGTATAATGGTGAAATAATTGTTATTTAATTATACAAGAATCATATATATTAATATGATATCATATATGATCTTTTAACATTGATTTGTTAATAATATCTTAGAATTATCGTCGTTTCGGGTGTCAACTTACTCATTTTATTTTATATGTTTTGTTACATAATCCATGTTTGTAAGGGATAGGTTTTATATTATTCATATCCATAATGATATCAAGTCCTTAAAAATCATTTTTAAATCATCAAATGATAATTATACTTGAATGGATACGATGGAGAATGAATCTCATCGCGTTCGTGGAGACGGTAGTCCGTACGTACGCACGAGCGACAATATCATTCTCTTGATATTAAAATAATATATAAATGGATGGTATATCATATATACAGAATCATTAAAATGTTATATATATTATTTACATGAGTTACACATCATTATTATACCCATCCAAATAATAATATATTGAATAACAATTATACCACGACGTGGAGATGGTAAGCCGTACGTACGCACGTATGGTGACATGTTATTCAAAGGGTGGATAGAATACTGAATATGGTTGTACCATATTTATAATAACATCACATTATATATAAGATACTGGATTTATTATTTTATAATGGTATTAACAAAGAAAAAAGAAGTGGAAGAAGAAAGGAACTTGAAAAGGGGTGGTGAAAACATTACCTCTTCTTCGGGTTCTTCCTTTTCATTTGATCAAAAGGGCTCTTTAGGTTGACTTTCTGATCAAACTAAGGCCTCTAGGTTATAGTTAGGGAAGGTGGGAGAGTATTTGGGCAGAGGTTGGCCGAACCAAAATTCTTTGAAGGTGTGAAGAAATGAGAAGGAGGAGTGCCCTTTTATAAGAGGGGTGAGGGGTACCTTTGGAAAAGCTAGAAATATTAATTTATAATAAATTCATATTCGGTTTCTAATGGCTCCAAAGTTTATTATTTAAATGTTAAGGTGGGGATGGGTCGAAAACAACTCAACCAATAGAATTTAGAAAGGTTTGGGTACTTATATTAACCTTATCATTAAGTATTAACTCTAAGTTAATTAGTTTCACTTCTAAAATGTCTCTTTGTATTTTTATATAATATGGTTAATAAACTTACTATATACATCCAAGAGACCCCAAAGTGGTCCATTAATGATGTACCTATCATGATATAAGTCTCTTGGCCGAACCTTAGATTTTTAGAAATTTAATATCAATTAATAATATAATATTTGTTTTAAGAACTCTTTTATGTCAATTTTGACACTATTCAATAGTTGATTTTTGTGAAACTCATAACAGATTGATTACTTCGAAAAAAGTCAATTAAATAAATCCTAATATGTCATATTATCCTAGAAAATTATTTTAATTCATTAAAAGTTTTATATTATATTTATTTGGGTATTTATAATATCGATTATTTTAATTTTTCACTATTATAGTAATTACTTCATCATCATTGTGTCATAAATAAATTAAATTATTTAATGTCTAAAAATTATAACTAAAATATCATTATGTAGGAAATCTTTGTATATTTCAAATTAATATTTATAATCTAAAATCCAACATACATAACCCTATGTAAAAAATGTTTTTCAAAAAGATATATGCTTGCGTCATTTTTGTATTCATTTTAACTTAATTAAAATAAAATGTCCCTATCACCTACAAGTGGCACCATGGGGTCCCAAAATCGACCCAAAGATTCCTATGGTCGATAATATATCAACCAATAATTCTAGGACCCGTTTTAGGGTAATTTAGTATTATTATAATATTATTTTTAACCCTTATTTACTGGATTTACCCGTAACCATGGTAAATAAAATATTTACCGCAGTAATTATTCAAAATGTCCAAAAATAAAAGTTACCTATTTACACAATTTGAAAATCCTGATTCCAAATATGGAATCCATTTTTATAAATTCAAAACACAGATGTTTCAGAAATTAATTTAAAATTAATTCCCGTTGTCAAAACAAAAAGCGTGTTTTTAAGAGATAATAATTATCAAAAGATTGACACTTTTTTATGTTCGATTTAATTGTAAAGTTATGTCCAATGACCAACATTATATTAAATGGTAAAAATATATTCTAAATATACTTTAAAACCACTCAAATTCATAATTTATCACTATTAATTATTTTGATTAAAAAAGTTGTTTTTAATTAAAATTTAGTAATTTTCACTATTCATCAAAATATTAAAGTTATCTGAAAAGTACCAAAATTTCACCTTAGGCTAAATTTGATATTCCTAATCCAAAAATGAAATCAATTTTGAAATATAAAATATATATAATTTAAAAAATTAGGTATTACTATTCATAACGACTATTTTGATTGGTTATGGTGTGTTAGAACTCGGTGTTGCGTACAACACACGCTATCACATTATTCAAAGAGAAGCGTACCATAGAAGCTTGGGGTGTTACATTTTATTAGTGATATAGGGTTATTATGAGCCTTTTCGTGCACTCGTCTTAAAATTTTCAATTATTTATTCAATATTTTTCCACGGTTCCATGTTTTCTCACCCCTAATGTCTCAAAAAAATTATATTTTTTCCCATATATTTTGGAAAAATATTATTTCGCCTTCCTTTTGTTGATTTTACCTTACCCATATCAATGTTCTTCATCATATTCCTAAGGGGACACAGTTGCACATTACCTTGCGGGGTTGAGCTCGATCAAACCCCCAAATTTGTGATGGATTCATGTGAGGTGAATGGTTTTAAAATCTAGTGATAAATATGGATGAATCATAGAATATGAGTAATCATTTCAGGGATCTTGGATCCAACACAAATAATTCGATGGCATGGAAAGCGTTTGAGGTGCCTACAGGTTTTAGATAAACCGTTGGATATCCAGTTTCTAGACATCAGAGGGTCGGGATCTATGAAAAGAGGTTGTCCCCTTAGTTTTTTGGTTTACTAATGTATTTATTCGACATGATGATCATTTGTTATAGATTTACCAAAAAAAATTGATTTTCTAGTAAAAACTCAACTTCAAGTAGTGTATTTCAAAAGAACACATAGAGTGTTCCTTGGAAATATGTAGTGCAAGAGATTCATCAAGATAATAAGTATCAAATTACATGTGGTACCCCTAAAGGATATTTTAATTTATTATAGTGATCTGGAGTCTACTCTTAGAGTACAAAATCAAGGGGAAAAGTAGTGACATAGTTAGTGTACATGGACACAGTTGAAGGAAACATGCATAGCCAGGAGCACATAGCTTGGCCCATGTTGGATGAGACATGGCATAAATTCCACATACACACCATGTTAGGAAACATGGAAATTTCATTGTGTGTGGTCAAGGGAATGGACATGTGGTGGGGAGAGACAACATGTCCATGTAGGTCCCCTTACATGCTATGTGACCCTACTTCCATTTGAGGAAACTACTACCTATTGTATCTCCTTGTTTTAGACTAGGATTTTGTCCAGGGAGAATCCTATCCTTGGTGATTTTATACATAGAACAAGATTGTAAAATTTTTAGTGGACTTTTTGATGTGGTGAGATATGTTCGAGTAAAATGATTCTTTATGTGGCACACGACGATAGAAATGATCGGGGAGGATCACCAAGGAATCCAGAGTGGCACACTCATGCGTAGACGGGGCATGGGTCCTTGACCATTAGAGTTGAACCATCCTATAGGGATAGAGCATGAGTCATATACCTAAATATATAATGGGACTCTATTATAAAGACGGGTCATGGTTTCTATATCAATCATTGGATTGTAAACCTCCTGTAGAGATAGGCCATGGTCCATTGACCATCAAAGTGGCACCCTCCTATGGAGATAGATCATGGGTCCTCAGCCATTATAATGAAATCCTCCTATTGTGGTTGAGAATGTGTCTTATACCTATATATAGAGTGTAAATATTCAGTTGGGTATTGAATGGGTCCTCTATCTACCATCAGAGTGGAACCATCCTACAAAGATAAGGCATGGGTCCTCAATTATTAGAGTGGAACCCTCCTAATATGATAGGGTATGAGGACTCTATATATAATCAGAGTGACACCCTCTTATAGAGATAGGGAATGGATCCTAAAATTTCATAATGTAACCCTCCTTATATAGAAATCAATGGTTCCTCTAGTAATCTATGAAGTTCCACCCTCTAGTGATGTCAGAAAATGGGTTATCTATCGACCATCTTAGTGGAACCCTATGGTTTTTTCTAGGCATTTTTCCTCTGCCTTGATGTTGTGCCCCTCGACTATGTGGAACATTGGTGATATATAGATCTACTTGGATTTTTCTTTGAACATATGTGTGGGATATTGGCCATTGTTGATAGACCCTTTAGAACTGTTGGTATACTCATTTTTTATGTTGGGATATGAGATGGATATCCCGTTTCTCTCTCATTTGTGTTTATTTTATTAATAATATATATATATATATATATATATATCCATGTTATTGGATTTTATTACAATCATACTATGGTTTGACCAATATATTTCTATTTGTTCTCTTACTAATTCTCCTTCATCTTTTGAGGCATCATACTGGGTATGTATATACACTCTCTTGTATGGTCTTTTCCCACACGATTCAAGTATTATGGAAATGAAATACAGTTTGGTGGTAATTACAGAGGAACATAGGCATACCCTGGTACATTTATCCATGTATGGTACTCTGAGAATTGAGATTTAGAGATGGGCTCTCTCAGTATTTACTTTCCATTTATTGTTAGGTTAGGATATCTTTTTGTTTGGGTGTTTATTTCTCCCTTTCTACTTTTTCGATAACATTTTCATACTATTTTACTTTCCTAGATGTTTTACATTGATATTTTAATCTCTAGATGTTTAATCTTTATATTATTCCTCTCCACTTCTTCATAGAGATTGTTGGGTCAGTGTATATAAGTACATTGGATAGAGGCATCCCATATTAGTTATTCCTTTAATCACATTCCACCAACCCCTGGCCTATAGATGTTTTCATGGAGAAGTTGCGACTCGATCCCCATTTTTCGGGTCTTGAAATGGGATATAATCCATATATAGTAAGTTTATACATTTCAGATAATAATTTTACCAATCAATCAACATATTAAATTTTAGTGATCATCCATTACTCAGATGAAGGAAATATAGAGTGTTTATGGTGGAAAGATATTTTAAGATGTATTTTATTTATACATTGTAGATGATTATTCAAGGTAATGGAAATGATTGGTTATCCCTCTTAAAGAGAATGGAATTTAATAATACATACATATAAAAATATTTATGATTACATTTTAATAACATCCATGGTCGAGCATAAGATATGTGAAAGGAAGATAACCTAAATGAAAAACAATTTTTAAGAATTTTAGAAAAAAAAAGTTAGAAGTAAGAAATTTCCTCAATATATTGAAATAATTTTAATATGAATATTTTATAAATATAGGATAATATAATTTTTTCAAAAAATAATAAAACATAAATAGAAATATTCATTTAAAATGAAAACAATGGTATATTGATGTGTTCACATGAAAAACATTAAAATTAGATTCTCTACAAACTTCATTGAAAACAACCCATACAAAAAACATAAAAAAATTAATTAAAACATTTTTTAAAGAAGGTAAGGTATAATAATATGGACTTAATAAATTATTGTGGAAAAAAGCTAAATTTTCAAAAGTATCCAATGAATAATGATATGGAAAAGGAGGTTCTACATGGAGACGAAGATATGAGGTCTGTTTCAATGACAAGAAAAACATCAGGTAAAATATGAGTCAAGGGAAAATTTGCAACCCCATAAATATCCAAAACAATTTAAGAGGTTTTACAAATAATAAAAATTATTCATATGTCTTCTCTTTCAAAAAAAACATGATTTGAAAATAAGGGTGACAACAGAACCCATACGATATTGGTAAAATTGCAGTCAAAGGATCTGGAGAAAAATATTGTGAAGTGGTTATTAAAATAAAATTAAATCAAATATTTTTTCATATGTTAAATAATAATGTAGTGAGTAAACTAGAAAAAATAAATAATGGTTCATAATATCAAACAACTATCATGGAATTGAAAATGAGATAAAGAAACCATTACAAATTTGGTTTTTTATAAAACCCCTTAAAATAAAGAAATTAGAATAGAAAATTGTGAAAAATAAAATATACGTAAGCAATGGTATAAAAATATTAAAGTTTAGTATATAAAAATTTTCAAAGAAAACATTGTGTATAATAAGAATTCTTCCTCAAAGGCTGAAAATTTGAGACAAGTAACCACTATTGTGTTTCCCTTCTTAGTCAAATGTGGTCCAAACTCCACTAAAAATCATACATATCTTCATATTATATTTTATAACCTTATTAAAATCTGTAAAGATTTATGAAATTCATTTATAATTATTCTCAATACGTATATTTTTCAGTTATTATTCATTTTCAATATCTGGTGTGAATCATCTTGATCGTTTTGAACTAGTTTCATAAATTCGGTGTTATTTTTAATTAATATCAAAATTTAAATCATTAAAATACTATAAAAGGTAATTTAATTTATGATTTATAATTTTTTAAATGTTATAATGTTATTTTTTTTATTCTTGTAGATGGAATATGGGACAAGAATGTTTCAGTTATTCTTAACAAAGGAGTGGTGGTATCTTAATTAATAAGATTAATATTAATGTTACAATTCTAAAAAAATGAAAATTTATTATTTATGAAATATATTACCAGTAATTAAGTTCTAATAGTCATCCATGGTATTATTTTATAGCAATTTTCATGTAGGTTATTAAAATGATCCAAACATGAACATACAATAATTAATTTATGATAATGACTATAAAAGTTGTTTATTTTGGAAAAATATAATTATTATAGAATCATAATGGTATTATTTATATTTTTTAAGGTATTGATTCATATTTTAATATATTTCCATAAATAATAAATAAGTTTCATGAAAATGATATACATTACTTCGTGGAGTTAATGTTCGCACAATGAACAATAAATGATTTCATTTATCCAAGAATGAGAGGCAAAATTTTGTAATTATTATTTTACACTTAATATTCATAGTTATATTATATATCTCACATTTATTCTAAAATTTCATTCTTATAACTAGTGAATAATTTGGGAGGTGAAAAAATGAAAGCCATCAATTTGTGTGGGTGGTTTTCTACATAACACATGAATGACATATTAATTTTTCATAATAGTGAAGTGGAAAGTTGGTTAATAGTTATTAAATTATAATAAAAAAATTAAGTATAAAAATAATACTGATTTAATTAATTCATAATTATAACATTAGTGTTTTGAAATGAAGAATGAAAAGAAATGAACAATAAAAGTACTCTCATTGGGGACTTATGCTTTCCCTTAAAATAAACCTTCGAAAAAGGGGGAGTAGGCTCACAAACGATAACCGAAGTCTCGTAGAAAATGAATAATATTATAGGGGGAAAGGGTATAATTTATAGTTGAAATTTAATTTTGATGGTGTCTATAAAGTACTGGTGAGAAACCCCTTTTAAAAGTTGTGAGAGTGATGTTTTTGAAAAAAATGCAACTTAATATAAAAAGTGCACAAGCTTCACATGTCAAGAAAAATATAAAATGGCTAATAATGAATTGTGGTATTATATAATGATGATAATAACTTGGAAAATCATTTGTAAACGCAATTTAAACATTTTTTAGGTTAATTACACTTTCAATTTTCTCTTTTATGATTTCTGGTTTTAACGTGGTAACTAATTTTTACCTATATAATTTACTCACAATGCATAAAAATAAAATAGAATGTATTAAATATTTTATATATAATAATTTTAAATTTTATGTTCATTTTTCATATAAAATTTGGAATTATAATAAAAATGAAATTTGATATTAGCGCCTGTAACGCGTAAAAACCCATTTTTAGAAAAAGTGTATTTTTAAGCTAAATATTTATGTGTAACACAAAATTATAATTTTATTTTATTTTTATGATACAAATTATTTTATTATAAAAAAATTAAATTTAATGTTTCCATAATAGGATGCCGAAATTTAATTCTACTAAAACAATATTTACTTAAAATAAAATCCAAAAAAATTATTATAAAATATTACATAAGTCATTAAAAATAGGTCTTATAAATTCACAATAGTATAATGAAATATATATTTTGTATCATTAAAAACATATTTGATCAATGAAAATATTTTATATGTTTTTACGTTATACTTATTTCTTGATAGATTCAAAAAAGATATGATTTTTGTAAAAAATATATTTTTATTTTTCACCTAAAAATCAATTATTTCAGAAAAATATAAAAAATTAACCATATGATAATGTTTAAATTATAAATTTAAAAATGAAGTTATTTTTATTGAAGAAATATATAATTTATATATTTACTAATTTAAATTAATATATAGAATGTAAATAAATATGATTTTATTGAAATTTTACTTTCCTAACTATATGTGTATGTATTATTATTTCATATAAATGTATAAAATATTGAATAGAGGAATAAAAGATTATAAATATAAATATTACATATTATAATAAATATTTAGCTATGGTCAATATAATTTATTAACGTAAAATGTACTACCAAATATTCTTTAATGGTTCTACAAAAGGCATCATTTTATTAAATTATTAATAAAATAAAAATAAAAATATTTACTTTTATTGGTTATTATATTTTCAAGTACAAATTAATTTAATTGTAAATATAATTTTAATATTTTTTGTTCATTTTAATTTGGTGTTGTGTTAGTTCAATGTTTCGTGTGGATCAAGATATCAAAGTGAATATTAATTAAAAGGATGTAAAATCTTTGGTCATTACAGAATAAAATATCAAGGTATAGTAAAAAGAGAACATTGTGTAAGTGAGATGTAGATAGTTCATCTTAAAGCTATGAGTCAGAAGAATATTTTTTTGTAATGAATCTTATTTCATGGAACGTGTTAAAAAGGTGGATAAAAACTCAAATATTTATGAAGGAGGGGAAGAAGAAAACTATGTCGAACCTATGTAAAAATTGAACTTGAAGTGTTCCTTGAGAGAAATCACAACATAAGAAAGAAATAAATTATTTCAATAATGAAATTATTAAACTAGAGATATTTAAATATTATTTACATAGTATAGAGTGTGATTATATTGAAGAAATTAAACTCCTCAAGGTGAAGGTGGTTGAGTAATAAATGATCATAATGGAATTTGACATGAATTTGGGTTACAAGAATAAATTCTTAATTAGAATGAATCAAGATGATGTAAGGCTATAATGTAAAAATAGCAAGTAGATATCTGGGGACAAGCTCAACCATTTCATAGAAGAATTTATGTCAAAGGATACTGTTTTTTCTATGTTATATTTTGGTACTAGTATTTTATTTGAGTTTATAATATATCCATACCATGGAACCATTTAAGGCTATAATGGAGGATGTGTTTCTCTAAAAGTATGAAGGATAGATCTCGAATGAAGTAAACTTGATATGAGAGGAAAACATTTGTATCCATCCAAATCATGTAAGGTGGGATTAAGGATATCAATAGATGATGTGACTAGAAAGTCCAATATTAATAAGATTGTATGAACATGATTATAGTTCAATAAAAAAATATAAAAAATAAACTAATACATAAAATAGATGCATGAAATAAAATTCACTAACCGTGCATGTTTCCCTTAAATCTATTAAGTGGATAAACAAAAAAAATATTAGATAGTGGATGATAATCACATATTACTATGGATATAAGGAATATTAAAAATATATAATATCATGGTGGTGGTGGGGTTGAATTTGGTAATGATATAACTTTTAAAATAAAAGTCATTGAAATAGAAGAAATAGAGCACAATACGTTAAAGTTATAATATTTTGTGTTTGTTAATGGGATCAAATATAATCTATTGAGAATAAGTTATATTTTTTATAAAGGTGATGTGGTGATCTGAAGTAAAAATTATAGACTCTTAAAAATAAAAAATTAATGGAAAATCATCACAATAGGAGAAATATCTATTAATAAGTTATTTTAAATTAAGATATTAGTAATTCCATATAACGTGGTGGAAGAGAATCGGATAATCCTTAGCATGTAATAATTTTCCACATTATAAAAAATAATATATGTAGAATTTATAATGATAATGATATAAGGGATCTTCCCTAATTAATATGAGATAGAGATCAGGTTTTTATAACCTTT
Organism: Viscum album; assembly: GCA_963277665.1. NCBI lineage: Eukaryota > Viridiplantae > Streptophyta > Magnoliopsida > Santalales > Viscaceae > Viscum > Viscum album. Next base: position 1,126,921,063 of record OY728150.1, on the reverse strand, counting down.
AAAAATGGGTAAATGGTTAAATAAAAGCACAAAATAGTGGACACGCAGTCAACAAGGACTCATAAAATAATTCACTCATATTTTTAAATACCAATGAGAGAAAAAATCATATGAGAAGACATATATTTTATATAATTTTTTATTATTATATCATAATTACAATAGTATATTTATGAAGAAAAATTAATAGGTTGAGAAAATGTTTATGATTTTTTAAAAGATATGTTGAAAGAGATGTTGGAATTTATATTTAGAAATTGATAACTGATATTGGGAAGGAATACACTAGAAGTTTTTTGAATAATTCGTTTGTACTATTGTATTAAAAATAAATATATCAATCCTTACATACCCAAATAGAAGGAGTTTTAGATATAATTAACAATAGAATTGGAGAAATGTGGAGAATAATTCTCGCTGAAATGAAAATATAAAATTTATATTTTAGACATTCAAAATCAATTCTTTTTTATTGAAACCTCAAATATGACCTCATATAAAATGTGGTATAAATGGAGGCCTATATTTTAGAGTTTTGGTAGACTTTTATTCATCAACATCAATAACATAAATATGGGAAACTTGGATGAAATTGTGCTAGAATGTTTTTTCTTAGGTTCTTATCTAATTAAAAAGGATATAGATGTCGAAATAAAAGGCATAAGAAAAATATTCATTATTATATAGTGAAAATAATAAAAAATAAATATCAAAAAAATATATCATAAATATATTTTTTTAATAAAAAGTGTAATTCAGTGAGAATAATAGTAGACAAAATAGTGAAACACATGTTGAGTTCGAGTAACAAATAGTGGATAAAATTTATAAGCATAAAAATTGTGAAAATTTGGCTATTTAGATTTATAAATATATTATTAAATAATTAAAACTTATTTTGATACTTAGAATATATTTGGATAATAATATTCACCTATATAGACATGATTAATAATGAGATATAAGGAACACATTGTAGAACCAAATAAAAAGAATGAGGTATGAAAATAATATATCAGTCCTCTATTAAGATAAACCATAAAAAGTGAAAAGATAATTTAAATGAGAGGAGTATATTTATGACATGTGTGATAAGCTAAATCAGATCAATATTATTTATACACAGTACATTTTTTCAAGACCTAATAATAATATTATCATTATAATAAAAATATTTTTTGGGAAAAAGTTAAATGATCAAGTAAAGGTTGTTATAAAAAAGTCCATATTGGGGTAAATAGGGCAATATCATGTTAAAGGTTATATTTTGAGGATAATTTATCTCTAATTTAATGTTTGGAGTATATCAAAATGTTCCTTGTTTTGGAACACTACATAGAGGATAAAATCTATTCGATGGATTTAAAATCTACCTTCTTAAATGGAGAACATGAAAATAACGTATATATTGAGTAGCTTGATGGTTTTTTTCATGATGATAATAAAAATCTTGTGTTAAAATAGAAGAAGTGTTCATATAGAATAAAATATGACCCATGTTCTAGATATTTGAGGTTAGATAGGTGTTTAAGGAATTACAATTCAACAATGGAAAAGTAAAAATCAATCAATATATCAAATAAATGAATACTAGTAAAATTAATTCAATTTTATATATTGATGTAACCATTTTTTAAATTTTAATGAGGATTATTGTCAAAATATATATAATAATATTATGTAAAAATTTTGAAATGTCCATTCTTAGTGATATGAAATACATTGTTTGTTTATAAGTGTTGTTATATTAATATTTTATTTCTCTATCACAACATAAGTATTCAAGATAATTTTTGTATAACATTGAGATAAAAGATTGAAATATTATTTATAAACCCATTCATGTGTGGCTGAAAATTCCGAAAGATATCAAAGGTGGGATTTTAAATAAAAAAGAACTAAGAAAACTAATTGGCAGTCTACTTTTTCTTACAACTTCCACAATAGATGTAGTATTTTATTGTGAGCCTTTCCATGAGATATCTGAGTGGGAAAAAATCTACATATCATATGGATGAAAAATTGTTCCTTCTATATTTCAATGGGACTATAAAATATGTGTTTTTATATAAGAAAAGAAAACAGATAAATCTCTCTTGATTTAAATATATAGATTGGGAAGGTTCTTTTGATGGTAGAGTTTCCAATTCTAGTGGAATTTTCCTTTTTAGAGATAACTCTATGAGTTGGAACTATAAGAAACAAAACTCAGTCACACTAAGTTCAATAGAGGATGAATATTCGCTTACTAGTGATTATACTCTAATTTTTTTAAATAAATGAGTAGATAGATGATTTGAGAGTGAATGTAGAGAAACCTCTTTCAATTTTTTTTTAAAATAAATAGGCTATTTAACCTTAAAAAATACAGTGGAACACTCAATTTCCAAGAATATTGTTCTTATATGTCATTTAATTAAACATAAATTGACTAATGGAGCCATGAATATGGAATTTATACTTGCCCCAAACCAATATTAAGATAAATTATTCATGGTAATACCTAAAGATATATTTGAAACATTTAAGATAAACATGATTGTTCAGAGACTCAGACATCATTAAGACATTTTTTATACCACCCACACTGATCCTTTAAATTAGTTTTAACACAGAAGTAAGTGAACATCATGTTGCATGATGTTTATTATCAAATGGGGATAGGGAAATTTCATTCTTTTTATTGTACTATCTATGTCTATTATAAAAGGTCTGAGTTATGTTGAGTGTTGCATGCATGGATTAAAGGGGAGTTTACCTCATCACATGGAAACAATGTTTTTAACCCCCAAGATATTTTTATGAAATATTTCTCTTTTAATAATTTTATTTCTTCAATAGATTGCATTATAGGTAACACAAAGTTTGATCAAATTGTGACACATAATTAAAATATCCTTATTTTAACATGACCATTATAACCAATCCATTGAATTAGTGGGCATTATTAGGATTAAAAATATTATGAATTATATTTTAAGGTTATATTAAATACAAAATTTATTTATGAATTCCATGGAACTAAACACTTAATTATTCTTAGTAAAGTATTTTTTTTCTTTAAAAATATGTTTTCTTCAACACATAATTTTTATTGCCTTATATAAAATAAATAACATTTAAACTTTTCTAAATTTTATTTCATAAGATAAATTTATTTATTTTATTCATCTTTTCAAAAGTATCTTAAGTTTATTTTTTTATAATTTTCTGAAAAGTTGGATTTTTTAATGAATAGTGAAAACTACTCATTTACATTAAAAACTATATTTTCATATAGAATTTTGATATAGGACAATTTTAAATTGTAATTTTTTAAAAATTTCATAATTTAATTTCAACATAATTTTTCTATTGGAATTTATTTTAATTCGATAATTTATTATAAAAAAATTTATACTTAAAATGGTATTTTTCAAAATAATTTTTTTTTCATTTTTTATCCTTATATTAAATCAAATTTTGAAACATCTGTGTTTTTAATATTTAAAAATTTATGCCATATTAGGAATCATATGTTTAAAATTTTGTAAATAGGTTCCTTTTATTTTTTCCAAGTGAATAATAACTATTGTTAAATTTATTACCTTAGTAAAGGGTAAAAAGGGTTAATATTGATTAAAAATAAGTGATAAGGTCATAATATTTAAACTTTTTTACTTATTGTATTTAATTAATTAAACCCTTGATATATAATTTTCAAAATGTAGTGATTTAATAGACATTTTTTCTTAAGAATGAATTATAAAATTATAAAATCCAAGAAAGTGACAAAATTTCATACTCTTGTTTTTAAGAAGTATAATATTTTAAATATGGTGTCTTCCAAGAGATATTTTCAACTCTAAATATTATTCTAAAAGATAAAATATTTACCTAAATCATGATAGTTTATTTTTAATTTTTATTAAATATATAATTACTTTAAATAATTAACAAATACATGATTTAGTAATTATTCAATTAACAGAAAAATATGATAAATGATATTAAAAATATTAAAAGAAATTTAATTTAAAGTAGTTAAGGTTATTCAGAAATTTTTATACTAATTTGAAATATTATTAGTGTATTCAATTAATAGTTTTGATGATATATTATTGTATGTATTTTCTTAATGTCAATGTTATGGATAGTGTCAAAATTGAAAATAATGATATTTTTTGAAAGTGATATTTTATTAAATTATATAAAACATTAAAAATATTAAATAAGGATAAAGGGGATAATTTATGATCTAAAATATCATAAATATTTCATTTATGGTTTAATTGAAAAATTATAAGTAAAAATTTCTACCTTTTTATATTGAAAAATGTGTTACCTTAGTTAAAATTAAAATAGGTTAACTAAGAGTTAATCAAAATGATAAGCTTTAAAATAACACCAAAACATTTATAATATCTATTGTATGATGATATTAAACCCTTGTGTTTTATTATCATCGAATACATTTCTATCTAGCATTATATAGAAAAAAATTAAATGAAATATACTTAAATGTAATGACAAGTCCCAAAAGTGCCCCCAAAATCTATTATAAAAGGACACCTCCTCCCTCAGTTCATTTCACCACATTGATCCTTATATATATAAAATACCCTACCAATTTCTATTTCATACTTTTCTACACACATTCCAGAGTTTATGACATTCTTCAAAGACTATCTCTATATCCTTTTAGAGGAGATCAAATGTATGCGTTTTAGAGAATAGGTAATAGCACTAACCGGTCTCTTTCTTTTTCTACTCTACTTTTTGTCATCAAATCATATAATATTTATAAGAACATAATAAATTATGTATAATAAATATTTTGAAATTTTATTATGATTATTAAAACACCATTATACACCCTCTCCCTTAGCAAACATGAAGTGAAAGGATCTCTCGTGTACATATGGCTTACTATCTGCACATATCGATACAATTCATTTGTCATCACCATATTTTAAGGATGGGTTTTATGATTGGATTAATAAATATAAATGATATATATAACATTATTATTATTTTTTAAGAATTAATTATTATTTACCTTTATTTCATTCCATCAATCAAAAAATGGAAATGTTGTTCATGCGTATGTACGGTATACCGTCTCCATGAATGGTGTAATTTATATTAGTTATCTAATTAATATGAATGATTATAAATATATACCTAAAATAAATATATATTATTTTTATATCATTAATAAAATTATTTAAATTATGGTACCATGATCACAGTATAAGGACAATGATTGTCGAAATGAAACATGATTGGAAAACGAAGCAATTATCACCCAGAACAGTGATTTTAATAACTAATTATTAATAAATATGTGATAAAAATAATTCATACAAGGAATGGTATATATATAGTTATGTAATAAATTTTTAATAAATCTATATTTTTTGATAAATTAGTTTCTTATGTGAATAGGGAAATAGGATATTTGAGGTAAGGGTTTATTTAACAATCATAATATTACTCAAGATTATTCATTTTTAAATATTTTATGGGGAATATTTCTCTTCCATGTTCATACTTCCTAAAAAACATTCAAAAACGTCTTTAATACTCTCCAATTAATTTTTTCATTTCATTTTCATTAATGTTTTACTTTTTATAAAATGATTTGAAAATAATATTTTTATAATTTTCCAAATAAGGTACATTGTGCATTTTCTGGAAAAAAAATGAAAGGAATGTTTTTTAAATTATACGACATGAGAATATTATCCCTATTTCATGACTTTGTAATTTATTGAATCTTACCATACAATCTTACAACACACTTTTCAGATAATTTTTTTCCTTTTTAATTACGTAGCTATAAAAATGTTTTCAAAATGGAAAGGACTATTTCCCCAAGAAATATTTCAAGTGATAATTCAAAAATAATTTTCATAAAAAGACAATATAATTTGATGTTACTTAGGTTTTACTGGGGATATTATCCAAGGATACCATTCTTATTATTTATTTTAATGGTTTATGTTAGTTATAGAATGATGCTTATGAATTCCCTTTATCTTTCATGAGTTGTGTTATAATGATATGATTATGAAACCTGTTTATTTTCATAGGATCTAATATGATGAATAATTTATGTTCTTATGGAAAAAATATGTTTTTTCATCATTTTGTTATAGGTTGCACACATAACTCCCTCAAATTCATTATGTAATTAATTATATCTTATTATACTCTTATGGGAAACAAGTCAATTTTTCTGCTCCATAATAGGAATCAAGTCAATGTGATTTATCTATTATGAAATAAAGATTATGTGCTTGTTATCTTATGGGAAACAGGTGTTGATTTATGATCTGATGTTCTTGGTATTTAACCATTACATGTGAAATGCTCTCTATACATACGATGATTTCACACAAATTATGACATGATCCTTTGGTTCATGAATGAGTTATGATGAATTCACATTCTTAAGAATCATGTCTTTTTGAAATGATAATTTTTTAATCCAAAAACCTTGATTATGATATTTTTTATATTGGGAGTTAATATTGTATGTTATGGTAAAGATATATTTTACTTATTCATTTATTTTGTTTTTATATTATCATAATTTGATATTTCCCATGATTACCCTTACTGATCATATGAGCTCATCATTTTCTTGCATTTCCTTTCACAAGGATATGAAGAATGGTGTTAAGATCAATATTTAAAAAAGGTACCTAATAATTAATAAATAAGTGGGAGACGGTATTGATACTATAAGGTCACAATCATAGAAATTTTATAATCTTGGGTTATTTTAAGAATTTACATTCATTCACTTTGATGATCTTTTCAGGTTTATAATTATAGAGAATTAGGTCATAACTAATACATAAAAACTCCAAATTTTAGAAATTATACACTTCTACTCTAAATTTTTTTCAATAAATAAAACTTTTTAAAAAAACATTATTTTTTTCAGGATAAAAAACTTCTTATAATTCATAATGGCATCCACCTTTCTCTTACCTATCCATACAACCTGAAAAAACATTTTAAAAAGATTATATAATCACAATAAGCTCAATAAGGGAGATAATATATGGAAATAAAATGTTAGTCTATGAATACTTATAAACGCATGAAATCATACATTTCACCCACAAAACATAAACTCTTTAACATACCTCAGGAAGTCATTTGATTCATAAAAAACGTCTTGAAAATTATAAATCACAAAGATTACATATATAATCCATATCATTATTATATTTTAGATTTCATAGATACATAGAGAGTAACCTCCATGATTCCATTTGTAATACTTATCATGGTATATTCCATAAATATCTTAAGGGAAACTCAACTGGTTAACTCTGTCTCATTACCCAATGCATTTGAGAGCTATCACGGGCTCACCCACCCTTAGTTTATCATAGAACCACCCGTATATATAAACAATTTCCAATAACCATAATAAATCCATAGCACATAAAATATATATAATGGAAAAATAACATTTCCACATTGTAATCACAAGATATCATTTCAAGATATTGAGATAATAAATACTTTCCCAAAACCATTTTCAATACCAACATACATGAAAATTTAATATTGTATTTATCTTCTTTTTACAACAATTACAGCTTGTATAGGAATCCAAATATAAAATAATGTTCATGGAGGCCACATATGTTTAAAATATTCATTTTTTTCATTTAGAAAAATGCTTCATAGAAAAAGATTCCTTTTGAAATACTTTGAATGAAATTAAAAGTCAATTTGTTTATTAGACTTCCTATAAAAGAAGTTTGTGTATATTATAAAAAGATTCATCAATGAAAGGATATTGTGATGAAGTCCCTTAAATTAAGTATGAATCATCATGTACAATCTTTATATTATTGAATAGTAAACTTAGGTTAATTTATAATTTCTGTAAAACCTTTTTCTAGTATTATTTCTTTAATATCACTTATTACAATTTTATAATAATTAAATAATTATTTATGTTCACGTAGGATGCTTTGTCAATATTCGATACTCGAGTCAAAAAATAATATGGTTTTGATATCACTATTCCATGTGGCCATTAGGCCATCATATCCAAAATAATATTCATGACGTTATTATAATATTTATATATTAATTATACATTTATATCAAACCATGAATTGTGTTTATTATAAATGAACAAAATTATAATCATGGAGATGATAATTTGTACGTATGCATGAGAAGAATTTTTATTTTTCATTAATCATTATAGAAATAAGGTAATTATTATTTTATATTTCTACAATTATCATAATATATTAACATCATAATAATAATTTAAATATACATATATTTATTATAAAAGTGATGTGGTGAATAAAAATGATTCACATCACTTAGTGGAGGTGATAGTTCACACATACAAACGAATGATGTTATGATTTTTATAGGCATGGAAGGTAAGAAAATGTCATAAATAAAATATATAAACATTGACACCATAATTATAATTAGTCAGGATATGTAGTAATGAAAAATGAACTATATCATTTTGCGAGGCGGTAGACTGCCGCACACACAAACGAAATTTTCAATTCCCATTTGATGAAACTAGAGATTAATTTAGATGAAGATATTAACATAATAACATCTAAGTATACTGATGATACTGTATTAATTATTTCATCTTAGAAGAATAATATTTTCAAGAATTGGAAGAAGAAATCAAATTTAAACACTTAGAGAATGATACATCTTCTATGGTTGATCATCTTTAAAGAACACCTTAACACCTCTAAGAAGGGTGTTATGCCTAAAATAAGGCCTCAATAAGTTTGGATAGATTTTAGAAAGAGTTTTCGTCAGATATTGGCCAAATCAAGGGCTTTTTAAGTGCGAGTATTAGAGAATAGTGGGATCATTTTTATAGGAGAGGGGAGGGGAACCCTTGGAAAATCTTAAAGATTGAAATTAATATAAATTAATTTTGAAAACCAAATGATGCAAACACGAGATATGTAGAATATAAGATTAGTACAGTTCGAAATACACTCCTTCAATAATTTTTATAATTGTATTTATTTTATTTTAAACCTTATTGTTTTGATTTACCCTTAACTATTCTAATTGAATTTTAAATGTGGTAACAACATTTTAAATATTAAGGGTCTATAAATATTACTTATATGGGATAAATTTCCAATAATTGGAAACTTAATTAACTTTTAGAACTTATCATAGTCACTTTGTTATTTAAAAATATTTTATTATTTTTAAATAATTTAATAAATTACAATTTTAATAAAATATCAATTTTATCAATTTTACACTATTCATTTCATTGAATTTAACTAAAATTAAAAAAGAGAGATAAATTTAAAAAAAACTATTAAATAGACTTCTAAAATGTCATATTCAGCTATATAATTTGTGGATCACATAAATTATTTCAAATAATATTTATTTTAATATTTATAATATCATTTATTATATTCTTTAATTAATAAATCTATTAATTCATCACTAGTATGTCATAATTAAATTTTAATACTTATTTCCTAAAAATTGTAAACAAACTACCATGATATATTTAATCATTTTAGATCTATAATTTTTATTTATAGTTGAAGAGATTACTTATATTACCCCATATTTTGAAAAATTGGTTATAAGAGACATGTTTATGATATTTTTTCCTTTACTTTAAATTAAATGGTATAAATGTCTTAATCACACCCAAGTGTATTTCAAAGACCAAAAGTTTAGAAAAAATATTTACTTTATTGGAAATAATTCATTCTATAATATTAGTACAATTTTTAGGATGTTTTTATATTATTATAATATTTTTTTTACCTTTAATTACATGATTTATCTTTAACCATCTCAAATAAAATACAAATGTTACGATTCACTAAAAATTATCTTGATCCTATTGGATCACATTTTTCTATTTATTACAACCATGTATGTCCATTTTTTAAAATTCAATTCAAAAAAGTTACTAAAACTAATTTAATGTTAATCTTGTTGACAGAATGAGAAAAAAAGTTTTTAAAAAGAAAAAACCATCAAAATATTGACATGTGTTTATATAAAATTTAAATGTCAAATTACTTAAAATATCCAACATTGTATTTAATAATAAAAACATCATATTATTGTACATTAAAACTATGTAAAATTATAATCTAACAATATAAATATATTAGATGAAAGATCCGTTTTTAATTAAAATACAATTATTTTAATGATTCATTAAAATATTATTTTTAACATAAAAATAACAAAAATTGTACCAATGTAAATTTTGATGTCCCACTTCCAAATAAGAAGGTTATTTTTTCAAATATAACATATAAAATTCAAGAAAAATATTTAAAAGGGGTATTCCATCAAAAGGCGGTAAAAGTACCTTTTAATAATATTAGAGTGTTTTATGGTTAAAATTGGACTTATTATCATTTTAATACTATAAAATTTATTATAAGATAGGAAAAACATTTAGTTAGCATGTGTAAACATAATATATGTAGTTGCTTTTAGTCCCTATAATACAATACCTAGGAGTTAACTAACATTTAAAATATAAATTTTAATAATGTATTATATTTCAGAATATCTCATTCTTATGTGAAACATAACCTTTCAATATATATTCGTTGTTGTGTGTTGGGTACACTATAATAAAGTAATCCCTTTTAATGTAATATTATTATCTAATTAATAAATATTAATATATATGGAAATTTTTTATTCTATAATTACTGGGGATGTTATATTACTTCCCATTTTGGAAATTCTGTCCTCGTGATTTTATTTACATATCAAATAAGTAGGGGTATTTCTCCCTCATAGAATTTTCAAATTACTATGTTTCATCGTCAACCAAATGGGTTTTCTAGAAAACAAAAAACTGATAAATAACAGTATTCCACAACACTTCCCCTTTATGGTCAACAATCCAGACTAGGTGTTCCTCATAAGAAATGCTCTCTTCCAACTAAAGTAATTATGGACTCAAAACATGAGATGGATCTGAAAAATATTTTATCAACATTTAATCATGAAAAAATTTTCGTAGTTGGGATAAACAGGAAGTCAAAGACACTTAGTAGAAAACTGATCCATATTTCTCTAGTTATTTTCATAAATTATCTACCTTATATAAGCTATCCTCATGTGCTTCTAAATCAAATGTTCTTTTTTTATCATCTCTTTAATAAATTCTGGTCCTATCAACTTCATTTCACCTAATTCATCCCAAAAAGATAGAGTTTGACACTACTTTGCATATAATGCCTCAAATGGTTCCATTTGTATACTGGAATGAATTTTTTTTAATAAAAACAATCAACCAAACAAAGATGTTAGTCCCAATATCCCTAGTAATCCATTAAACATGCACATAGCATATCCTCCAATGTCTGAATTGTTCATTCTATCTACCCATATGATTGAGAATAAAAATTTGTAATAAAATTTAAATCAGTACCCAATGACATCTTAAGGCCCTTAAAAAATTTAGAAGTGAACCAGGGATAACGATCAGATACAACCGAGATATAAAATCCATGTAACCAGACTATATCTTTAAGATACGACTGATAAAGTTGATATAGATATAGTGTATCTCAAATAGGAAGAAAAAGAGCATATTTAGTTAATCAATCAATAATAACCCAAATTTAATTATTACCTTAACATGTCTTTGGTAATATCACTATGAACCCCATAGATTTTTTTCCCATTCCACTCTAGTAATAAAATATCTAGAATCATCCCTTTTGGTAGTTGTCATTCTTCTTTCACCTATTGAAAAGTCAAACACTACACAGTAAAGTCGTCAATATTTCTTTTCATTCAATCCCAAAAGTAATACTCTTAAATTTGTATGTACATCTTCATACTTCCAAGATGAACTCTGAGCTTCACATAACAACTATTTCATCAAATTTGAATCACAAGGTAGACATAATCTTTTCCCAAATCTCAAAACACAATCTTTATCAATGTTAAATTCATGTAGCTTACCATTCTAAACAAATTCTATATTTTTTTTAACTCATTGTATTCCTTTTATACATTCATAATTCTTTTTTATAGAGATAATTTCACTAACACCATAAACAAAACAGAGGAATTTTTTTCACCAACAACTTATATGAAAAATTTTATCAAATAATTTATCTAAGGGTCACATTTCCAATATAACACTATTAATTTTTCATTACACTTCCGACTCAAAGAAATGGACACATAGTTTTCTTTTCTAAGATGGTAATTAATTATGAAATCATAATCATTGAGTAATTCCAGTCACCTCCTCTATCTCATGTTCAATTCTTTCTGATTTAATATATACTAAAAATTTTATTTTCAGTATGAATTTTATGCAATACATTGTACAAACATAAAGCATAAGAAACTACCTAATCATTATGAATTATGATTCAATTGAGTCCTTTGAAAAAAAAATCATTGTAGATAACAAATTAACCGTTTTAGGAAGGTAATACCAATACTAGAGAATTCACAAATATTCATTTCAATTATTAAAAATTGTCATATGACATTATTTTATCCAGATTAACTTAACTCATTTTCAAGTTAACTTAGTCAATGGGCTAGATAAATGTTAAAAAAATTCAACAAACCTCTTGTAATAGCCTGATAAACTAAGAAAACTATGAATCTCACTTATATTTTTGGGTCTTGTCCATTCTTCAACAATTTTTTTTAGCAGGATCAATAGTTATGCCATCATTAGAAACAGTGTGACTAAGGAATGAAATTTCTTGTAACCCAAACTCACACTTTATGATTTTTTTCATATAGTTTCATTTACATTAAGGTTTTAAATAACTCCCTTAAATGAATTTAATGCTCATATTTACTTTTATAATGTACCAAAATATCATCAATAAACACAACTACAACCTTCTCCAAGAACTCATGTAATGTTCTATTCATAAGATCTATTAATACAGTAGGTTCATTGGTTAACCCAAAAGGCATAACTAAAAATTCAAAATGGCCATATCTTGTATGAAATTCTCTCTTCATAATGTCCTCTTCCTTTATATTCAACAGATGGTACCACGAACTCAAGTCAACTTTCAAAAAATATTATGCTCCTAGAAGCTTATCAAACAAATCAACGATAGGAGGAAAATGATATATGTTCTTAACAGTGATGTTATTCAAGGATCTATAATAAATTAAAAGCTTCATTGATCTATATTTATTTTAAACAAACAAGACAGGACCACCCCATGGTAATGTGCTAGGTCAAATGAAATCTTTATCTAATAACTCCTCCAATTTCTTCTTTAACTCTAAATGTTCAATTTAAACCATTTGATAAGGGGGTTTTGAAATTGTATTATTATAAGGAACTACGTCCACAGTAAATTCAACTTCCTAACCTGGTATAATACTAGGAAACTCATTTGAAAAAACATAAATATACTCATTTACCACTGGCACATAATTAATCTGAAGAGTTTCTTTGTTTTTAAAAATATGTTCAACATACCATTAATTTACATCTTTCAATAGTTTATCATCTTCCTTATATGTCATCATAGGTAAGGGTTCATTCTTGGACACAAAATAAAACTTTTTTTTGAAAAGAAACATCTTTAGATCTATAGTCAATCTTACCACAAATAAGGATAAGAATATTTTTATAATTTATTTTTGATTTAAAATTTCCCCTATGCGTTTTTACCAAAAGTTTCGGATTCATTTCTTATGGTGGAATTACTAATTTACCAAAAACATTCTCAGAAATAAAAGATTATGTAGGCCCTAAATAAAACAACACATTGACATAATCTGAATAAAAAACAATTTACCTGATACCAATTCATTTGATGGTCCAACATATACTGATTTAGTTTTAAAGGATTTCAGCACACCTTCCTTTTTATTGTGTGTCTTCTTCCTATCATTTGAATTCTTCATCAGATACTCATTTGCAAAATGACACATCTTGTTACATTTAAAACATTTCATTAACTATAAATAATATTTTTTCTTACCATTACCTTGATATTTTTTAGTGAATTTATGAGACTTATGTCCTATCTTACCACATAAGAACAACTTACAAGAATTCAAAAGCAGTTCCCCAGTGTGATTTTTAACACAATTTTCACAAACTGTGAGATTAATTTTATTACCTTCAGACTTTTTTAAAGAATAATTCCCTCTATCTTTCCACATAAACCTATTATTATATTGTTTTTTAATGAACACAAGATCGTCAAAAAATATATTTCTACATTATTGACACATAAAGAAATTTTTTCATAACTTTTGAACTCATGAGAAGACAATTCCATTCGATACATTAGATTTAATCCTGTGTAAAAATGATCAATTTTACTATCTAGATCTTGAAAGAAATATGGATCATACTTTTCCATTTGAAGAAATTTTGGTTCATAATTAGCCACCAAGTCATCCTACTACTGAATTTGTTTCCATCCTAATTCAAACCTACTTAGTAAAATATTTCTCAAGAAAATACCTCTGAATTCATCCCAATCAATAGCATCAATATCCTCACTATCCCTAATATTATTAATCATCTACCACCACTAATTGGATTAACCGTTAAAATGGTAAAAAATCAGACTAACCATTTTATTGTCTAAACACCCCATTACAGGAAAAATATTTTTTATTGCTTTAATATTCCCTTTAGAAAAGAAAAGGGTTAGAATATTCTATAAATGATGGGGGATGTTGCCTCATGAAATGCTCCACTACCAACAGGTTTTTCTGTGGTTGATCTGGATAATCTCATGCATTGATACCACCCCCATTTACAGCCTGAGTCAATTGTGCCAACACTATTACAAACTATTTAGTTATGATTCTTACCATTTCATTTTGTTGGTTCGGAAGGTTGTTTTCCTCTTGATGTCATCCCAGCATAGCCACCCTATTTCCTCTGTGGAAAACCAATATTAACAAACATATATTAGAAAATCTACATGGAAATATTTAAATTCTATACCATTTCAATTTGCCCTTAAAATAAAAAACATTTAGGGATATTATATTAATAATATCCTATCCCCTAAAGTTATATAAACCAAACTCTGTTGCCAACCATTAGGCCACAAACATAAATATTTCATAATATTTAGTTTAATCAAGAATTTAAATTCTTTAACTTTGAGGATATTTTTAGGTTTACTATTTTATAGAATTAGGTCATAACTATTACATAATAGCTCAAAATATTATAAATTAAACACTTCTACTCACTATCTATTTTTTTAGAAAATAAAACTCTTTATAATAAAAAATGATTTATTTTTATTGAAAAAAAGTATTATTTTCATTCATCTTGGAATCCACACTTCTCTTACCCATCCTTAAACCCAATGAAAACATTTTAAAAACCAAGGATGAGTTCCTAAAACACAGTAAGGTAAATAATATATGGAAATAAAAAGTTAGTACATGAATACTTATAAACCCATGAAATCATACTTTTAACCCATAAAAAATATGATCTTTAACATAACTCATGAATTCATAAGAATCATGAAAATATTCTTTGAAATAATTAATCATAAATGTAACTTGTTGCATTCATATCATACTTACAATGTAGCTTTCACAGATACATATGGACTAACACTACTGGAAAATAAACCTATACTAACGGTTTGGAACTGTTGGTATAGGCCTCCAAACCATTGGTATAGCCTATACCAACGGTTTCGAGAACCGTTGCCAAGTAAGCCGTTGGGATAGGTCTATACCAACAGTTTTGGGAAAACCGTTGGTATTGACCTATCCCAACGGTTTTGGAAATCGATGGTATAAGTAATATGAAAATCTATACCAACTGTTATGGAACAGTTTTTATATGTATTTCAAAAAAACATTCACTGGGATTTGATCCCAGGACCCCTACTTTATCATTGAACGACTTAACCACAGACCTAACATGAATTTTGTGAACATTATTAAATAAATATATATGTATTCTCATAATTATTTTAAATTTTGATTTATATAATGTTTTCGGTAAGAAGATCTGAAAAAAAATAAAAGGATCTATAGCAACGGTTGTCAAAACCGTTGGTAAAGGGCTATACCAATGGTTTTGACAACCGTTGGTATAGATCCTTGGTTTTGGGTGAATTTTTTTTGTTAGAGGTTGATATTTGGGGACCTTTCCCAATGGTTTTAGAAAACCTTTGGGATAGGTATACCCAAACTGTTGGGAAAGGGTATACCTATCCCAACGGTTTTCCAAAACCGTTGGGAAAGGTGGCCACAAAGTGGACCTATCCCAACGGTTTGCCAAAACCATTGGGAAAGGTGGCCTCAAAGTGGGATTTCCCAATGGTTTGGCCAAACTATTGGGAAAGGGTAACTATACCAACGGTTTTTACAAACTTTTTGTATAAAAACATTGGGAGAGGTCATATTTCCAGTAGTGTAACCTTCATGGTTACATTTGGAATACCCATCATAGAATATTATATAAATATCTTAAGAGAAACTCAGCTATTTAACTATGTCTCATTACCCAATGCATTGAAGATATATCATGGTCTCACCCGACCTCAATTTATCATGGAACCACCCATATACATTAACAATTCCCAAGAACCATAACCTAATCATAACACATGAAACTAGCATAAAGGAAAAAAAATATTTCCACATTGCAATCACAATATATCATTTCATGATATTAACATAATCAGTCCTTTCTCAAAAACCCTTTTCAATACCAGGATACATGAAATTTGAATATGGTGTTTATTTTTCTTTTGTAAACATTATGCCTTGTAGAGGAATCCAAATATCAAATAATGGTCATGGAGGTGGAAAATTCATTGTCATCATTTATGTTAAAAAACATTCTTTTTGTCGTTAAGTAAAATTATTCATATAAAAAGATTCCTTTTGAAACATGTTGAATTAAATTAAAAATTCAATCTGGTTTATCACACACCATATAAAAGAAGGTGGTGTATATTATCAAAACATGGTTTAACGAAAGGAGATTGAGATGAAGTCCATGACCTTGAGTATGAATCATCACGTACAATCTTTATATTACTAAATAATAAACATAGTTTAATTTCTACTTGATTGATAACCTTTTTAAATTTTAATATTATTTTTATATCACTTATTACTATGTTATGACAATTACATAATTATTTAATCTCTTTTCATATGATTTTTCAATATTCAGAAATCGAGCTGAAAATGAACCCAGTTTTGATGTCACTAGTCTAGGTGGTCATAAGTCCACCATCTCTAGACTAAAAATCATGACATTATTATCATATTTATACATAAATTATACTTTTAAAACAAACCATATAGTGTGGTTATAATAAATTACCAATGTAGTAATCATAGATATGGTAAGTCGTACATAGGCATTAGTAACATTTTCATTTTCCATTGATCATTATTGAAATATGGTAAAAGTAATTAATAATTCTAGAATTATAATAATATTATTAACACCATAATTATCATTTAAATATACTTATATATATCTTACAAGTGATATAGTGAATAAAAACGATTCACATTGCTTTATAGAGGTGATAGTTCACACTTAAGCACGAACATCCTTATCTTTTTTATGTGCATAAAAGGAAATAAAATGTCATCAATATTATATATAAACATTCATTCTATCATTTTAATCGTTATTAAAATATGGTAATGAAAAACAAACTATATCGGTTCGCGAGGTGGTATTCCTCTATACACCTATATGAAATGTCCATTCCCCATTTGATGAAATTGGAGATGGATTTAGGGGATGATATTAAGATAATAACATCTAAATATATTTAGTATACTAGAGTTATAATTTAATCTTATAAAAATAATATTTACACTAATTTTATGAATAAATGAAATATAACACTTAAAAAATTATACCACTTCTTCGATTGATCACCTTGGAAGAACGCCTTAACACCTCTAAGAGGGGAGTTCTACATAAACTAAGTCCTCAATAAAGTGGGGAGGGATTCTAGGAGAGTTATGGGAAGATCTTGGATGAAAAAAAAATTCTTTAAGTGTGATTATTAGAGAAGATTGGGTATCGTTTTATGGGATATGGTAGGGGAACCCTTGGAAACTCTTAAAATAATAAATTAATATAAATTAATCTTTTACTCCAAATGGCTCTAACTAGTGATTTGTCTAAGATAAGATTGTTATGGTTATAAATCCTCTAATCCAAAAAATTTTAGGCATTTATTGATTTTATTTTAAACCATATCTTTTCAGGTGACCCTTAATTATTCTCTTTTAATTTTACTTATTGTAACAGAATTATAAATATCAAGAGGCTATAAATTTTACATATATGGGGTGAATATAACATAATTGGACACTTAATAAATTTTTAAACTTATCATAATCACTTTTTTATTTTAAAATATTTTTTTTTTAAAATTAATTAATAAATTATTATTTTTATAAATTTTCGATTATTTCAATTTTTACAATATTTATTTCATTGATTTTAAATAAAATATAAATATAGATATAACTTTTAAAAACCATTCAATAGACTTATAATATGTCAAATTCACCTATAAAATTCATGTATGAGATAAATTATGTAAAATAATACTTATTTTAATATTTATAATATAATATATTTGTTTCTTTAATTAATAAATCAATTATTACATCATCATTATGTCCTAATTAAATTTAATTATTTATTTCCAAAAAATTGAAAATAAATTAAGATGATGTAATTAATCTTTTTATATTTATAATGACTATTTATAGTCTAATATATCAATTTTATAAACTTATATTTATATTTTTTAAGTAATAAGAGACATGTTTATGATATTTTTTCCTTTACTTTAAATTAAATTTCATAACTGTCTTAATCACACGAAAGTGGATTCCAAAGGCCATAAATACAACCCAAGTATTTTCTTGGTCAGCCATAACTCATTTAATAAGATTATAACAAGATTTTGGGTAGTTTTATATTATTATAATTTTTTTGATTACCCGATTTACCTTCAACCATGGAAAATAAAATACTAAAGTTACTATTCAAAAACAATTATTTTGATCCTATTAGATCACATTTTTCATACTGATTACACCAATGTATGTCCATTTATAAAAATTAGATTCACAAAAGATACTAAAATAAATTTAATGTTAATCTCATTGACAGATTGAGGAAACATGTTTTTAAAAATTAAAAACCATCAAAAGATTGACATGTGTTTATATACAATTTTAATGTTAAATTACTTCTAACGGACAAAATAGTATTAAATGATAAAAAAATAATCTAATTATACATTAAAACCATGAAAAAGGATAATATAACTATATAATTAAATTAGATGAAAAGGCGGTTCTGAATTAAAATGTAGTAATTTTCACTATTCATTAAAATATGAATTTTATCAGAAAAATAGAAAAAATTCAACTCAAGAGAATTTTGATATCCAACATGAAAATAATATGTTTATTTATAACATATAATAGTAAAAAAAACTATATTTAAAAAGGATTCGACATCAAAAGGCTGTAAAACCACATTTTAAAAATATTAGATTGTTTTATGCTTTAAATTTTATTTTTTCTCATTTTAAGCCTCTAAAGATATTAGAAGATACTAAAAAGATTTAATAAATATGTTTTGAAATAATTTCGGTTTTTTTTCATTCCCTCAAAAATAATGTCTATTAATTGACTACCCTTTAAAATAATAATGTTATTAATGTATTATTTTTCAGTATATTTCATTCTTGTGTGTAAAATAAGAATTTAGAGAAACCCATTATTGTGTTCCAGGTACACTATCAGACAAACCATCCCTTTTAATGTAAAATTAATATATAATTAAAAAATATTAATATATATGAAAATTTATTATTTTATAATTTTTGGGGATGTTATGGATACTTTATGAACCATTTTTTTATATTTCAATTTTTCTAATGGAACTAAACCATTACAATCCTTAGGCCTATGTTTGTGTAATTTAATTTATATTAATCTAAAAAGATGTAATATATATGTGGGAGAATCTTAGGTTTTTATAGTTGGTATCAGAGAACAATTTAATTAACCCAAGAAAACCGGGATGAGAAAACACTAGTAAGAACCCTAAAGATAAGTCTATGTATAGGTTAAAATACAATATTTTTGGTAACGACAATGATAAATATGCATAAACATTAGGTTTTATAAATTTTAAAAGATATTTTCATTGATGATTTGGTTTCCCCACTATGATTTGTGTTTCTCGTATTCTTATTTTGTTTACAGTTAATGGATGTAACCCAAATGAATCATTTTAATGTTCAATGTCATGGTAAATAAAATGATTATCCTCCTGGGAAACTGAATTTCATAGGATATGGAATGAAAAAAATTCTTTTTATGACAAGAAAACATTCTCATGATATTATTCATACTGGACTACCAAATGAAAAATGTTGGCAACAACATTCTATTTTGGCCTTTATGAGGCAGCTTCCAACTTCTTCGAGTGGGTCTTCTAGTCCACTATGGGTTGAAGGATGGATCAAAACCATTGATAAAATATTTTATATTCTTTAATTATTGAAGCATGAAAAAAAATTACAATATATTTATCATCTGGAAGCTGACACAAATCAATAATTAAATAATAAATTATTTTGATAAAAATCCATAAGTTGATTTTTGAAACTATTAATTTAATTTGACTTAAAAGACATAAATAAAATTTTGGAATTCAAATAGAATAATTTTAAATGTCACTAATATGTTTTATTTGTCTAAAAAATTCATGTAACACTATAACTCACCCAAATTATATTAAATTTAATACTTTTAAAATCATTTATATTATTTATCTATTAATGGATTAAATATTGTTTAAGTGTTTTATAAACATTTAAGGTAATTATATAATTAATAAAAAAATTGAAATAAATTTAAATCAAGAAAAAAATTTCATTATTATCAATATAGGCATTTATATTTGTTCATAACATTATTTTTCCCCAATTTAGACAAATAATTAGTATTTAAAGGTAAGAGAGTATTGTTTTTTATTTTTTTTTCTTTAAAATTAATATAATTTTTTTTCATGGACAAGTGTCCATTAAAAAATAAAATTTTCAACCTAAGATGATAAGGGTGAAATCACCTTCATCAGTTAAAAATTTATATGAAAAAAGGTTACTTAACATTTAGTTTAAACCTAGATTAACCAAATTTACCATTTACTAAGGTGATTAATTTTTTTATAGTCACTACTCATAATGCCCAAAAATAATAAAGACATATTTACAAATTTTAAAGATCCTGATTCAAAATCCATTATAAACCTTTTAAAATTAAATTTTTATAATAGGAAGAAATTAATTTTAAAAACAAGAGAACAAAACATGATTAAAAATAGTTTTTCAGAAATGTTTCCCCTTAAGTATTAAAAAAAATCTATGAAATTCATGTATAAAATTTATTCAAATGTAAGTGGTTAAATTTTTTTATTCTAAATAAAATAATTATATTTTAAAACTAATTAAAAATGGAATTTTTGATTTTTAATACTTGAAAATAAAATACAATTTTTAATAAAAATTTGTATTTTTCAATATTCAATAAAACATAAAACCATTAATAAAATTGTCAAAAATTAATAATATTATTATTTTGATATTTTTAATTAATAAACTATCTCTTTTCTATTAAATATAATTTATCAAAATTCTAAAAATTAATTTTAATTTTTTCTCACAACAAGAAAATAAATATTTTTTTAAGAAACCCTATTTTTAAAGCCTAAAATAACACTACCAAAACATTGATTCTGATTTCTTGATACTTAATCAACACATATTTTTTGAATAGGTACTTTATATATATATATATCACCAACCAATTCAATGGAAATGTTATAATGATAATACATCTTGGTTTATTTAATCGTGGTATTTTGTATCTTGTATTCTATCAAACTATGTATTTTTTTATAATCTCATGGTGTTATATCCCCCTATAATAAATTGTTTACTTGATGTTTGGACTTTTTTTTAGTAAATAATATCTTGATATTAGGAAAATCCTTTTATTTAAAACACACAACATAAAAAAGGGTTAATAAAACATCATCATTAAAAGGGAGATAAAAATATGAAGACTTTCCAGAATAAAACATACCTAGGATTCCAAGTCAGTTAAAATTAGTGGGAAATGAAAATATATACATGGAAGAGAAAAAACCCTAAGGAATTATATTTATTGATATAGAACATGGTCGTGAGAAAGTCAAAAACCAAAAATACATAAATCTATGATAGGTGAAAAGACTATAGATTCATCAAAAATGAAGGTAATAGGATAACATTTTTATTGCAAGATCATTTTCCTATATTTGAGAAATTTTATAATTATATAAAAAAATGTAAAAAAATTAATTTAGAAGTATAACATTGTCCTTTAAACTAATTAAACCATAAACTCATCTTTTTCTCCAAATGATGAGTATTCTAGATGAATTGTCCATATTCGAGCACTAAAATCAACATCATAATTCATAAAAGGATATTAAGTTATTCCTTATATATTTAAATATTAACAAAAAATAAATGGATATCATAAGGTTTGATAATATTCAAGGTGCATAAAACTGCCATTTTGACACCAATATTTCCCCATTAACAACAGAGGTTCCACCTAGATCATTTTGTAAATAAACTAACACCCAAATAACCACAATAACCCCAACCTTAAATAATTTTTTAACCTCAAAGGTAACATATAACTAAAAACAATGAATCATATCCCAAAATATAATTAATCATCATGATAAATCTTATAATTTAGTGAATATAAAGCCCTTATATTTTTATAAAATTAGTTCCTTTAAATAATTTTACAAATTTGATATCTTGTGTTATACATAACACCCTACCTAGACCAACCCCAAAATATTATTTTTTTAAATATGTTCATTATTACATAGCTGTTTAATTTTAAGGTATGAGTATTATTACCCTAATTATGTAATATATATATATATATAGATTTCCTACTCAATAAAAATTCCTTGATTAATGCTTATAGAATAAGTAATGGATTTTTAGTAACAGTATTTAATACTCCAGAAATATATTTTCATCAAAAATTGTATATATATTTTTTAAGAGTGGATATGATATTTAATTTATATATGTTTTATAAAATTTAATTTTAAAAATAAATTTCATTTTTTAGTTCGTAAAATTAAAATAGTAAAATTATGTGAAATTTCTGGAAAGTTAGATTTTTCAATGAATAGTGAAAAATATTGAATTTTTTAAAAAAACTGTATTTTAATTAACGTATTTGTGAGGTAAATTTATATTTCTGGAATATTTATGAAAACTATTATTTTCTTTTGATATAAAATAATCCAAATATGGTTTTTTAAATGAATTTTATGATTTAAATTATTTTAAAAATATTATATATTTAAAATGGGCATGTTTTTTAAAATATTGATTTTTGTGGGGATTTTGTCGTCAAATTTTAAATTAAATTCATTCAATTATGTGTTTTATATTTTGAAAAAATGATTCAATAAATTAAATTAGGACATCAAAATTTAGTAAATAGTTCTCTTTTATTTATGTTCGATATAAAAAGTAATTTTTGTAATTTTTGTTATCATGGTAAATGGTAAAACAATTAATTAAGGTTAAAAATAAAAATAAAAGAATTATAAAATGACCATAAAACATATATTAATCTCTTTTTATGATTCCATTTCATCCATTCTCATCAAATATTTGGTAATATAGAATTTCCTAACTATTTGGACAAGATATGACCTTAGTAGTATTTTATTTTAAGAAAGGTCAAACATGTCACACTACTATTTTTAATATCTATAATATTTTTAATAAGATTTTATCCTAGAGATATGATTGAATTTAATTTTTCATTTTAAATATAAAATCTTTATCTTTGTAATGGTAATTTATTTCTTAATTTTTAGTAAAGAAAATAATTACATTAAATACTTGCAGAAAGATGATAGTGAAATTATTTAATTAATTGAAAAATAAAATAAATGATATTAACAATATTATAAGTACTATAATTTGATATAATTAATGTAATCCACATATTTTTTATATGGCCTTTACTTTTTGGATATGTGTTAAAAAAAATTGTTTTGAATTCTATGTTTTATCCTATGGTTTTTAAATTCAAAGTAATGAATAGTTCCAAAAATTGAAAAAATTATATTTTATCAATATAATATTTAATAAAATTATTTAAAACATAAAAATTTTAAAATATGATATGGTGATTATTATATAGTATAAATTATAATAAATGGGCCATTTATGTTCCAATTTTTACCTTATAAGTAATAAAATACAACCTTTAACATTTAAAGTGTTGTTAAATTTAATTTAAATTAAATTGATTTTGATGTCTTGAAATCAATTTCCACACAAAGATTCCCCAAAATTATTTCTCTATATGGACTCTAATACATCTCCCCAATTGTTAGTGACTGCTAACTAGTTGTGAGGACCTAGGGTGTGTTTGTGGTGAGATTTTGCCCTCATTACCAGAGTGTATCATCGCAGATAAAAGTAATAATAAATAACTAAAGAAACTAATTATAACAAAAATAAGCTAAGGATTCATTTCAAGTCTCTATAAAACTGGAAAACATTGATACATGGCAGTAGGAAAGACATGTTATATAATATAAGAAAAAGAATACAAAAAACAATCTAAGCATCATGAGCTCTTGGTCAGTGATATGCTACCATGACTATCTTAACCAAGAAATAAATATAAAGTGTCCAATGTGGTACTCTTCCATTTCTCAACACATGCATAAATGTAATCTACCTAGGTACCAATGGAGTCCCAGATAGGGTGTGAGATAAATCATAGTATTCCACCACCAACAACGTCTATTACTTCCAATCCGTGTAATATAAATTGAAACTATGTGAAAGAATGCATATATAAAATTAAGAAAGTGTAGTAACATAAATACCCAAGTACCATATTTATCCTCAACTGGAGTATAAGCTTGTAATCATTTCATTTATTAATTATGTTAAAATTTATATAATAATTCATGTGATGTATTAGCATTAATGACATCATTTCACGATAATAATAGTAAAGGATCCAAGATATAGGAAGGTTTCCATGATGATAACAATAATGATAATCCATGTAAATAACCAAGGAAACCTTGACCTTAGGGGCCAATCCAACTAAGTGATAACCTATTGTCTCGCTATAAGGGTAAGAGTTTAATCTAAGGGGAATTTCTCAAGTAATTTCTAAATAATGTAACTATAAATAAGTAAAATGAAATCAACCAAGGTAAAATGAGATATGAAATGATAAGGCCCAAGGGTGTATCCAAGGTTACATATGTTCTTAGACATAATTCTAGATCCAAGGAGTGTATCCAAGAAATCCTATAACAATAATGGATGGATCTTGTGGTGTCATACTAGAAATCCACAAGTAGACAAGGATTAGGTTACAAAGTGGCTATCAACCTTCACAATTGGTATCCCTAAATTCTAATGGTGTACACGAGTGCTCAAGGAATTCTCTTATTAATCCAATTCTATCTTGATTCTATCCACTCTTGTAAAAATGAATAGGTCCTTATGCAATAATCACCTTATAATCAATTCATTGAATTAATTATTCCACGTAATATGTGTGTCATTTAATAAGTCACTTGGTTCAAGTCATTGCCTCTCATTAGTGTGAGAAGGATAAAAATGAATGAACCCATGTAGTTCATCAATCCCATTTCATTAATTTGGTTCACTCCTTTACCTTTAATTAATGTAAAAATGAAGGCTAATGATTTTCAACCATATGGAATTCATTTATAATAAAATATGCAGAGTGATATCCATTGTACACATTCAAATTAACCATTTAAACATTTATAAATTAATATAAACACTTTACTTATAAATTTCAAGTGACATATACATGTAACAAACATTTTGTATTAATTCATTTAATTCAAACACATCCCTTTATAAACCTCAAGTCGAAGCACACCTGAATAGTGGCACAGATAGGTTTAACAAGACTCTAAAAGAATGTTTTTGGGAAACACCCTACATGGTGAGGTCTA
This sequence comes from Viscum album, assembly GCA_963277665.1. NCBI lineage: Eukaryota > Viridiplantae > Streptophyta > Magnoliopsida > Santalales > Viscaceae > Viscum > Viscum album. The sequence goes on along the minus strand of OY728150.1, from coordinate 1,126,894,938 downwards.
AGTTGAGTTCACAACCTCAAATGATGGATAACATATATGAAAAGGTTCTTAGAACACGTTTTTAATAACTATAAGTAAGGAAAGTGAATTTACTAGTCCACGCTCGATGAAATAGGATTGTGCATAACAACACAATTTTTTAAATGATAAAAAATCTGATGGATGAGTTTCAAACAACCTAATGTAGGCCCATAAGACTCTCATATTTAAGTATTAGCCTTTAGCTTGGAATGGATCATAATAAATCTGAATAATATATCAACCCCTTAAAGATAAGGTATGTGAGCCTACATCTAAATAGCATTATCAAGGGGAAGAATAATGAAGAGCGACTAAAAACAAATCAAGTGCAAACCTATGTGCATCCAATATGACAAATAGGGATCGAATCAGAAAATAGATCAAGAAGTTTTCAAGAATCCTATCTTTAGGCTAAGGAGAGATCAAAAGGGAGGAGGAACCCACTTTTTTCCACTGGAATGACCGAGGAGGATAAGAATATATTTAAACATTTCATTAAGGGTAATTTATTATTTTTTTTCAAGAAAAATAGAGGTGCGTGATTTGGCCACATGGTTTCCCAACCCATGAACTAACCATGTGCATGGAACTACCTCAAAAGGGTACCCACACAGTTAGGTCGAATGGTCTGAGAAACTATGCGACAACCAAGAAAAATGGATCTTCTAAAAACTACAGACCATCCATGAGACCTTGTGGTATAATCTAAATGGTTTCCTCAAACTATGTAGCCTCATGCTTCGCATTTTCATTCCCCACATAGTTATTAGTAACAATGCATCCCAGCATGCATGGTTTATACTGACCATGTGGTCAGTTTATTTTTCTTAAAATGATGGGTTTCGAGCCCCAAAAAAGTCTCAGACACCCCCGAGACACCAGTAAACCCTTAAAGAATCCATATTAAGCCCAAAATAAAGAAATAGACCTAATTTAAAAGCATTCATACCTAACTAAAAAATTGGGCGCTTAAATTCTACCCACAATAAAGGAACTCATCCCCAAGTTCAGCTTCCAAGGACATAGAAATATTATCTGAAAAAAACTCTAGCCATTGGGAATGTATGTTGACCTCCCACTCCCTAGCCTAATCTTGTACATGTATGTGCTTCCATAACACCCATACAAGAGGGATAGACCATACTTAGAGAGCCATCATGGCCTGGTCAATTATGTGTATCATATACTTCACAAATGAATCATTGGAATCTGATATAAATTTATTAGGTACAAAATTATGAGACTGGTTTGTATGATATCAGTGAAGCTATGAAATTTAGAATATGTCGTTCATGGCATGATACCTATGAGGTAAAAACAACTGATAGGATTCTATCTCAAATCTATCCAGATTGATAAAACATCCCTAAAACCCTAGATATGGCTTCCCTTTCCTTGATATTGTCTATGACCAATCCTGGGCAATGACTACAATAAAACATGTTCCATGACCTTAAACTATAGAGGTCATCGATAGCGATTGGAAAATATTTATATCTAGACTGAGTAGTAGACATACACTTCCTGTTCAGATGAAACTACTCTAATTTCTCCTTCACAAGATGAGGTCCCAATATCACTCCATCACCATCCTCTATCCAGCACAGGGGAGAATGGAATGACCTACCATACAAGGCCTCAAAAGGAGACATATGAATTTCTTTTGGAAAACAATTTTTACTGTAAAACTAAATTATTGAGATATGCTTCTCCCAAAAAAATCAAGGTTTCATGTTCAGATCATGTCCTCTAAAACATGTATCATCCGTTTAGATTGGACATTAGTCTAGGGGTGGAAGGATACCCTTAGAATCACCAGTGTACCCATAACCTTCTGTAACACCTACCAGAACCATGATTTTAAATGATTATACTAATATAAAAGTATAGTATGAGGGACCCCGTGTAGTTATATGATCTCAAGGACATACAATATTTTTATCTCATCAACTGATAAAGAATTCTGGATAGTAAGGAATTTTGATACTTTCTTTAGTTGGTTAATGAAAACGATAACAACATCACTACTTATAGGTTAACCTAGTAAGCTGACTACAAAATATATGGAAACATCTTATCATTTTCAATTTGTTACTAGAGGTAGTTGTAACAATCCTACAGGTCACTGTTGCTCCACTTATACCTTCTAATAAGTGTAACACCTAGTGATAATACCTATTATCAGATGTTTTATTCCAAGCCACCAATAAGGGTGTCGCATACCTCAAAACCTCAAAGAGATGCCAGGATGAACCACCCTCTAAGAAGTGAGGGACTCATGAATCAGTGACTCTATAATTTATATAGGAACTTAAACACTTCAAGGTATATGAAAGATGTCATCTCTATCCATAGACCAATCTGGAAGTGAATTGTCTCCTAAAATACCCTCATGTAAAATCAAACCTTCAGGATCCCAGAATTTCCTAATCTTCACATTCTCAAGGAGGGAAGAGGTAAATTTCAAGGATAACATGTAAGATTTCTCATGAAAGTCATGAAACTCTAAATGCATATTAGAAAAGAGGGCCATTAATTTCAATTAATAACTAGATTCCAGTATGACATCTTCATGAGTTTTCCAACTCCGCGCATCCACTACCATGTTTACTTTTCTAGGTTTATAGGTTTGATCTAAACTTAATGACTGAAGATATTCGACCCATAAATACTATTTGATATTCAATTCATATTTTTTAAGTATATATTTTAATATATTATGTCCTGTATAAACCACAAAATGCACATCCAATAGATAGTGTCTCCAGAAACATATGTCATGGACAATTTTCACTAGCTCAAGGTCGTGTCAGGTAATTTCTCTCATGAGACCTCAACTGCCAAGATCTGAATGAAACAAATCTTTCCACCTACAACAACACTACTCATAAGACGATTCCTGATGCATCATTGAACAATATACATCTTCTTCTAAGATCTCTAATAATTAGAATAGGTGTTGAGATAGGCCTTCCTTTCATATCCTGAAAGGATATCTCACACTCTTCTTCCCACAAAATCTTGACTCCCTTATTTTTAAGACCAATAAGAGGTGCATCAGGGCATGATAATTCTTGTATGAAATTCCTATAATATCATTCTAGACAAAGAAAAGTCTATATATCAAATTATTCTTGGTAAATACCAAGAATTCATAGTAGTCACCATCTCTAGGTCAATAGATACTCCATATTCTGAGATTATATTTCCAAATAAGTGAAATTTGTTGATCTATAAGTGTCACTTAGAAATCATGGCATAAAATTAATCCCCTCTCATTTTACTCAAAACAATATTTAGTTTCATAGAATTTAATCTATGAGTTTGAGAATATACTATTATTTCATCCAAAAAACCTATGAAAATAGAATACAAATAGGGTTGTAACACCCAATTCAACAAATCCATGAAAATAGAAGGTTTTTTTGAAAGACCGAAAAGAATAATGATATACTCATACAAACCATACCTGATTTGGGATGTTTTATGAGTTATTTATAATGGAAGGAATCGCACCTGATGATAGCCTAATATTGTGTTGATTTTAGAAAAAAACCCTAAATCCTTTGATCGAGTCAAAGAGATCATCTATTTGAGGTAGTGGATTTAATTTCTTGACTGTAAACTAGTTCAATTGTATATAATCCATGCTTAGAAAAAGGGTCTCATCCACCTTATTAGTGAAAAACATAGGTGAAACTTAAGAGAATGTGATAGGATATATAAAAACATTGAACTCTAGACCCTCTAACTATCCCCTGATCTCCCTAAGCTCAGTAGGTTCCATCCTATTTATAGGAATGGACACTGGAGCTTCTCCTAAAACAAACTCAATCATAAAATCTACCCCTCTATGAGGAGGTAAGCTAAAAAATCATCAGGAATGGCATCCCTAAAATGATCTACTACCAGATGGAATTTATCCTAATATAAAAACTAATCATACATGGGGATATTATAAATATAGATGGTCACTTAAACTATCCCATGATTCTTTCATCCATATAAACTAGTTTGGACATTCCACGTAGCCTTTTGTGGATAACTCCTACCCTCTGGTGATGTAACCAATACCTTATGGTGATAGCTGTCTATTAATGTATGATATATGGCCAACCAACACATACTAAGAGTGACATTGAAGCTAGTAATCTCAAGAACAAAATTTTCATACATGAAATGGGAACTATCTACCTAATGGGGACAATCCCTGTATTATTCTATTCGCTCTTACCGTACTCCCAACAGTGTATCTATGGTCATTACAGCATAGAAATATATAATTTATAGCTTGAGACATTATGAAATATATAAAGAGATAAAGGAGGATAAATAACCTTTATCAAATAAAGAAGATACTAAAATAAAGGCTAATAGAATAGTACCCCATACTATAGATGGTCATGCACATTGGTCCTCATGTATCAGCTTTAATGAATGTTCATGTCCTCATCTATATCCATGTTCTATAGTTGGACTACCCTAAGTATGATTTCTCTGTTGGAATGGATGATCTGTAGTCTGGCTACCATAGAAAAAACCTCCTCATCGGCAAGTCATGTCAGTGCTACTCTAACCCCTCACCTGACCCAGTGTAAAAGAACCTTCCCCTAAAGGTGGATCTGGTGTTTATTATCTTCCACTTAAATTAGATGTAATGGTCTAATATAATATTTAAAGATTCCCCATATTTCCACAAGCACATAACTCCATCTGGTACCTATCATATTGAGTCTTTTTATGTATCTGTTGTCCACATTGATGGCATACAATGGGGCTATCCATGCAGTTACTCTGACTGAAACTACTCTGAGATGAACCCTAGAAGGAATTATTCTATCTATTCAGAGGAGTACTAGCCTACCATGGACCCCATCCTCTATAGGTGATACTATCACTTTCTCTTAGGTTTATCTCAAGGACAATATTCTTAATTATGATCTCAGAGAATGTAGGTAGGTGAAAAACATTCACCTAAGTACATATGAAAGATAATCACCAGCTAGAAGAAGTCAAAAGTACTATTACTCAGTGAAATGTGCAAAATAATCCATAACAGACATATAACCCTGCTCTAGATACATAAACTCTCTGCATCGGTTTTCTCTCAGCATATGAGAAAAGAAGTGGTCTCACAAATCCATCTAAAAATCAGAACATATCATGCCATAATAGTGACTAGGCTGGGTAATCACTTCCCACCAGTGCTTGGCTGAATCATCCAGCAATTAAGTTTCAAGATTAAACCTTCATTTTAGACATATCTCCTGGTGATCCAAGATAGATAAACTGTTCCCCAGTGAAGAGATACCAACCCGAAAATCACCATCCCACGAGAAGGTGGGAGGATTTTGATGAAGGAACTCTTATGTCAGATCATCCACTCTAGGTGATGTTCATGGCGAAACCTACATGGATTGAATATGATTTAGAAACTCTCATGAAGATGAGGATTATTTCCTAGATCAAGTATAACATTTGGTTCCTCAAGTGTCACTCCTAGCAGAAGGATTGATGGCCCAGGGCCAACCATATCTAAGGTATGGTCATCTCCACCCTCCTGGTGCATGAAACAGCGATGTCATGGAGGAATTTTCTACAAATTTCAAGAATAGTCCTAAAAACAAGATATAAGAATATATACAAAAGTGGAAGAAGAAAAAAAATTAGGTCTCACAACCCAAGGTATACTACCCCAACTACCATCTTAGAAGGCATGGTAATGATATGTGTTCAAGTTTATATTAAAGGGGTTCCAGTAAATGAAGGATCAATATCACATATCCTCTTCATTTACTAGAAATCATTTATTTTAGAAGTTAGATTACATAGTTTTATGTTTTATTTATTTATAGTCTATATCATAGTTTGATTAAAATGAGTTGACAATCCCAGTGAATCGGGGCCCATACACCTTATCACAGAAATAGACACCCATTTAATTTCAATTTAACCCCAACTATATTCATTCTCATAATGTAATAGGTAATATATGATGGAATGACTCAGAAAACCACCCATTCCAACCCACGAGGGCCCATACACCACATGAATTGAAACTAAAAATATTTCAATCATGGCTAAGGAAAGGAACATTCATAATATAACTACCATATCATCACTCAATAATCACAAAAATACAAGCAATTAAAGCAATGAAATGAACCTATATGACATGGAATATGCATGGATTGTGAATTATTGGTTCCTACGATGATTCATGTAACAATTCTCATTCCCCTCATATCATTGAGCCAAGGGTGAAATAAAGATCTCAACTAGAATAATAATAATAATAACCATTACACATAATTTGTGTCACCTAATAGTGAAATGATAACAATTGTAATAGAAAAAACAAGAACAAAAATCACCATTTAGGAAAGTAAGTATTTACAATGAACATGAGTTAGCTACACCCAATCATAGATTACGACCTTGTTCTAAGAATTCTTAATCTTCTACCTGTTGTCTCCAAATAGTAAATCAAAAAAGGTAACTAGCTATGATCCCAATTTTTCACATATTTAACATGGGTGACACTCAAATGTTCTTTGAGACTAGTTGACCACATGGCTTCAAGAACATCTTCCTGAACACCGTAGGTTGTCGATTAAAAGTGAGGGCCTAGGTTGTATTCATAGAGAGACTATGGAATCATTACCAGAGTGTAGTACATTGGATAAAAGTAATACTTGGTAAATAGAAAAGGCAATATAATAGATGGAACATCAGAATAATATATTGTAAAATAGAACTTAAGAAACTTATAATAAAATAAATAATATAATGATTCATGTAATGTATCTATTAAAATGAAACACACGAACACAAGTTAGAAAGCACCACATGATATATAGAAGCATGAAAACAAGAAAAAAATATCCAAGCATATCAAGCTCTGACTCGGTCATTTTCTACCAAGCTACATCCTATGAAAGAAAACTATATCATGTGTCTAAGGTGGGACACTTCACATTATCAACATGTGCTTACATGTTATCTTACTGAGTACCAATGGCAGCCTGGTTAGTTAGAGACATTATTATTAGTAGGAAACCACCAATGGCATTTATATCATCCATCCTATGTTTTATAATCTAAAACTATGTTCAAGAATGCATATAAAAATTTAAAGAAGTACGGTAACATAAATACCCAAGTACCTACTTGATCCTCAGTTGTTGTCTGACCCAGTAATCATTTCATTTATTAATTATGTTCAATTTTATATAATAAGTCGCGTGAGGTATAAACAGCATGGGAAACATGTCTTGATAATAATGGTAATGGATCTAATATGTAACAAGGAATCCACGATGATGATAATAATGTGGATCCAAGGTACTTACCATAGAATCATTGGCCTCAGGGACCAATCTAATTTAGAAGTAACCAATATCTTTTCTATATGTATAATAGTATAATCCATGTGGAATTTACCTTGGCATTCCACAATAATGTAATTCTAATAGGGCCTAAGGAATTCATCCAAGGTGAAATGAGATATGAAATGACTAGGACCAAGGGTGTATCCAAGGCATCACATGTCCATAGACATCACAATAGATCAAAGGAGTGTATCCATGGAATCCTATAATGATAATGGAGTGACCCTGCGGTGTCATAATGAATATCCACAAGTATAAAAGGATCAGGTTCCAAGGTGGGTATCAACCTTAGTAACCAACATCCCCGAATCCGAATGGTGTCCATGAGTACTCATGGAATTCCCTCAAGAAACCAAGGATGGACTGAGTCTAACCAATCATATAAATATGAACAGGTTCCCATGTAATAGGCACCTTATAATGAATTCTTTAAATTAATTAGGCTATGAAATACTCATTCCATTTAATAAGTCATTTGGATTAAGTTATTTTCTTTAATTAGTGTGAAAATTCTAATATGGCATTAAACCAATTAATTAATTAACTACATTTCATCTATTTAGTTCACTCCTTTACCATTCATTAACACAGTAAGGAGGGATTAGGATATGAAACCACAAGGAATTCATGTATAATAAACTAGTCCATGAGATATCCATAGTATACAACCCAATTACACATAAAAATATTTGTAAATTAATTTAAACACTTACCATATAAGGGTCAACTTACATATTTATGTAACAACCATTTATTATTCATTCATTTAATTGAAGAACTTACTTTTATAATGGTAAAGTCAAATAACACCAAAAAGGTGAGTCATATAGGCTTAACAAACTACTAAAATCATAACTATGGAAAACACCCTACTTGGGGTGGTCAACATTGAGGTCATGACCTCCAATGGTGGATAACTTTTATAAAATGTGTTTTAGAACATGATATTAAGGACTATAAGAAAATAAAGTGAATCTAATTGGAAATTCCCGATTAAATAGATGCACACACAACTACGAAAATTTATAAAATAAAAAAACAAGAGGTATGGGATATAGACCACTTACTATAGGATTTAATGACTCACCTTGTCCAGTATCAACCTTTAGTTTGTCCTTGATTGGAATAAATATAAAGAATGTATCAACACCCTAAAAATAGGGCATATGATCCAGCATCTAAATAACATGAATGAAGGGTAGAGTAATTAAAAATTGCATAAAAGTAATCGAGTACATATTAATGTGCATCCAACATGATGAACAAGGATCGAATCAGAGACTAGATAAATAAGTTATCAAGAATCCTAACTTTAAGTGGAGGAGAGCTCAAAATGAGGAAGAAACCACCGATATCTACTCGAATGAGTAAGGAGTAGAATAATAGGATTAAAATTTCATTAAGGTAAATTTATTAGTTTTTTCCAAATAAATAGTTTCGCAGTGTTTGTCCACATGGTTGGCCAAACCGTGCGCCAAGAGTTTGTATGGAACTGTCTTAAGAGCGGTCCCAAGCGGTTTGAGAAACCACACAAATACCATGTGTAGTGGATTTTTACAAAACAACAAACCATCATCAAGACAATGTTGCCCAATATTCAAGGTTTCCTCAAATTGTGCAACCTAATTCTACTCACTATCAAGCCCTACATGATTAGTAGTATCCATGTGGCCTGTATCACATGATTTCTGTTAACCATTTGGAAAGTATATTTTCCTCAAAAAGTGGGGTTTTGGAATCTCAAAAATCTTTAGACACCAATAAGCCACCTTTGAACTCATTATGCATAGATATATGTCCAAAATAAATAATTAGATGAAATTTAAAATGATCCATACCTAAGTGAAAAACCAGGTTCTTACAATTGGTTAACTAAGGGTTAATAAAAATAATAAGGTTTAAAATGACACCATGATTTCTCTAATTTATATTAGTTGACTGTGTTATGTCCTTATCCTACTTTAACTTATAATATATGCCCATTTTGAGGTAGTTTTATTTATAATGAATTTATTATAAAGTAATATTTTATGAAATACCAAAATTGACCCTAACCTCAATTATAAAAGGGCACATCCACTCTAACTTCTTCATAGAAATTTTAATTTTCAATATTGACCAATCCTAACCATTTATATTTTAAAAATATTTATCTAATTTTATATGTGTTGTCATTGTCATTAGAACAACCTTATGTTCTATAAGGATGGATCTAAAGGTGGTATTACGAAGAAGAGTTAATCATCTTACCTGACCTATTTCAATTTATTTATTCTTATACCTATCCTAAATCTGTGTTATTTTTCCTATCATAATAAATAATGTATTATAAATATTATTACTTTTTATTTATTTTATTAAAACAGCAATATACTCCCTCTTCCCATAAAATGATATGTGAAAGTATCCCTCATGTGTACGAACGACATACCATCTCCATAGAGCTATACAAAATATTTCTCATAACCTTTATTTATGGATGTGTATTATAATGGGTTTAATGTTTATATATGATATTTATGATATAATTATAAATATTTAATTATAATATCACATCTAATGACTTACCATCCATTCATTAGGTAAATGATAATATTGTTCGTATGTACATGTGTTTTATGACCTCCATGAAGCGATGTTATTCATTTTCCATTTATATTTTACATTGATGGTAATGAGGATGAATTTATTGAATATATATGATATATATGGTATAATAATTATCTTTTAATGTTTTATTAATATTAACATTTTTTCATTCCATTAATCTGAAAAATAAAATAGTGTTTGTGCATACGTACAACTTACCGTCTCCAAGAATGGTGTCATTCATTTTTATATATCTAACTTTTATGGATGAATCTCCATATATATAATGAATATATATAAAATTTATATCATGATAAACATTATTAAGGTGGTGTAATGATGATTAATGTAAATTTATTCAGACTACTTAATTCAAATACTAATTATAAAAGAAATCATTAACACTCGGAAATAATGATTTTAATAATAAATAATTGATAAAATGGGGTGTTAAAAAGTTATAAAGGGGTCATATATGATATTATAAGTATTAAAATGAATATAGTATTTAATTATAATAAATTTATATATATTATATTGTATTTTAATGTGTTTTCGAAGCAAGTAAAACTCTAAATATTGTTTTTTCATCTCAAATCTGTTTCGTTGAGACATATTTGATGTTATGTACCTATTTATTTTTTTAATGTATATATATAAAAACTTGGAAATATTAATTCACGAATTACATTTTTTAATATATTTAATATTTTATTTAATTTTATTTTTTAATGGGCCTTATGATGAAAATTTTACCAATGTTTTAGGGGTTTATTTGACAATCTCATTATTTTTTTGGGATTTTATATGTATGAGTCTCCAGTGGGGAATATTTCCCTTCCATATCAATGTTTCCTAAAAAATCAATTTTTTTACTATTATACTATAATTTTTTAATGTTTTTTTTACACATTATTTTTTTTACAAAACAGTTTGAAAGGAATATTGTTTCCATTTTTAAAATGAGGTACATGATGACGTGTCCAACAAAATTATGGAAGGACAAAATTTTTTATTTACACAATATATCCTTATTTTACCACCACCTTGAATAATATTTTTTTGATGATTCTTCAACATGTTTATAAGGTTATTTTCAAATAAATTGTTTTCCTCTTTATTTGAACATTTTTTAAAATAAGGGATTTTAAATTGAAAAGCTTATTTTCCATGAGAAACATTCCAAGGAATATTTCAAATGAATTTTCTACCACAAATGAAATAATTTTATGTTATATAATCTTTAGTATGAATATGATCCAATGAAACTATATTTATTCTTTCTCTGTATGATTTCTGCATATGATGAAATAATTTTTATAAAACCCATATCTTTTCTATGAGTTATACTATGAAAAAATGTTTACAAAACCAATTTATTTTATTCGGTTATAATATGAAGAATTTTTTATGATCATATGGAAATCAAACATGATATATTCATTATATGATTAGTGGTACCGATATCTCCATAAAATTTATTAATTAATGATTAATTTTATAAAATCTCAAAGGTTATATGGGGGGTTATCCCAATCCCAAAAGAGGTTACACAAGAGGTTATCCCAAGACTCCAATAGGGTACACAAGAGCTTATCCAAATCCTTTAGTAGCTATATGTATTATTATCCCAATCATAATATGCTTTGAATTTATTAGTGGTTATCTAGGATATAAGGTTTTTTATACTTATGTGTATGCCACAATCTATGTCTTATTCTGATGTTATGATCTCATGGTTCATATTCTTCAATTTATTTCATAATTCATGTACTTTTAACTACCATGATTTATTCCTTGGATAAATTTTATAATCTATGATATTTAGGGTATATTTTTTAAATATTTTCCTCAGGCCCTTATGATCATGTTATCCTATTGTGTGTTTTGGTATCTCCTTGGTATACCCTTATTATGCATCTGAGATCACCCTTTATTATGTTTTCTTCCCAAGGTTGTGAAGAAATTTTTCATGTATGATAAGTCTAAGAAAGATTCTAGATATAAAGAACTTAGTGGGAGAAGATGTAGTTCACCTATCAAGTTGTTTTATTTATGTCCAAGTTTCCATAGGCACTAGACCTAAATGATTATAGTAAGGATCATTATGTAATGTATTGAATATTTATCTCCTAATATGTAATATATATGAATTAAATGTATGGGTCTCTATATAGTGAGGTTTCATTAACATTTGGGAACAATTATTAGTAATACCTTAGTTAAAACCATAATTATAAGTATAAGTATTGGATATATTCCTATAGTTTTGGTAATGATAAAAAATGACCTATCTTAAACCTAATGTGGCATGGGAGGTGTCATGATTTATGAAATTCTCTGAATGATGTTTTGTGATTTATCACTATGATTATTATTTATCTAGCTTTGAATTTGTGTTTTAGTCAATGGATAGAACCAAGAAGAAACATGTTAATACCTAATGTGATGTAAAATTCCATGATTATCATCCTATGAAACCAAAGGTTATGGGAAATGGAATGAAAAATATTACTGGTATTCTCATATATCATTATCAAGCTATGAAACATGATAAGATTACAAAAAAGAAAATAAGGGGACAACATTATATTGAGTCCTTTAAGAGGAATCAACCACCTTCTTTTTGTTGGTCTACTAATCCACTTGCTATTGAGAAATGGATTATAACCACATAAAAATTAGATTTCATATTGGTAGTGAAAGTCCATAATGTTTTGATGATCGCATATCATGTCTATTATTGTTCTCTAGTTGATGTTTTGAGGAATTTTTCCCCTACAAATCATATCATTTTTCATCTAGTTTAATTTTATATTATTCTAAGCATGGGTTTGATTTATTTACATAAATCATAGATAAATTAATAAGTAAGTGATGTTACATTTGATATTTAAAACCAACGATTGATTTCCTACCAATTTCATGAAAACAATAACATCTAATAAAAAATAAATCCATCATATGGGTCATGATTCATGTTCAAAAGAGGTTTTTATATCAGATGGTTGTGGATAAACTCAACATCAAACTTATTCCTACTGGGTGAGATTTTACTGATGTCTTACCAAAATAGTTTCTTGGTCATCCACCAAACTGAAAATTTGAGTTTCCAATAGAACTGATACCTGGTTCAAAATATATTTCCAAAACTCTATATATAATGACCCAGATTGAGTTTCAAGAATTAAATAAGAGACTCCTGGAGAATCTTGTTAAAGGATTTATTCATCCAAGTCTATCACCATGGGATGAATCTATTCTATTTTTTTAAATAAATATGAATCAACACCACTATTCATTGATTATCGAGAAATTAGTGAGATCAAAATCAGGAAAATCTATCATGTGACCCATATTGATGACTTGTTTAATCAACTGTGTGGAGCTCGATAATTTTTTAAGATTTATCTTTATTCTAAATATCATCAATTGATATTTAATAATGATTATATAACCAAGAAAAAATTTCACACAATGTATAGAAACTATGAATTTATAGTGATGTCATTAGGTCTTGCTAATTCCCCCACCATCTTTATCTATTTAAAAGAGAATTTAGAGATTACCTTGATTATTTTATGGTAGTAATATTAGATGGTATTCGTATTTATTCAAAGTTAAATTAAGACAATGAATATCATTTTTTAATTGTGTCGAAGTCCCCAAGGAAGGATAATAATTATGAAAATTGATCTAAATTTGTCTTTTTGATTTGGAAATATTCATTCTTGGGTCATATAATCTCAAGTGAGGGTATATCCATCAACCCTTAAAGGACAAAAGTTATTGAACATAGGCTTAGACTATCCATTTTTATTAAGATCCATAGTTTTCATGGTTTATAAGTATATTATCATTTCTTTATAAATAATTTTTCAATAATATACAATCCCATCACTGTGTTAACTCAGAAGGTATCCAAGTTCCTTTGGATTGATGAATTTGAAGAATGTTTTAAAGAACTGAAAATATGGTTGGTAAATAAACATGTTCTTACACTACCCTGTAATAGTGAAGTTTTTTTAATATATATTGATGCATAAAATAATTCAATAAAATGTGTCCTCTTGAACAACAATATGGTTTTATCTGATGCCTCGAAATAATTTATGTCCCAAGATTAAAATTTCATAACTCTTGATTTGTATTTAACTACTATAATTTTTTTATTAAAGATATAGATGGATTATATATGTGTAGAAAATTGTGAAATTTATTGTCATAAAAAAATTTAAAGTATATTTTCACACAAAAAGAACTGAACATGTTCTAATAAGGATGGTTTGATCGGACTAAAGACTATGATTGCTCAATAACTTACCACCCCATAAAAGAGAACATAGTAGAAGATTCTCTAAGATGAAAGGATCATGCTAGTTTTTCAATTATGAGGATCAAAAAAATTCTAATGTTTTTTTACATTCAATGAAAGGATCTCAAAAACATAATGAGTGGGAGAAATCTTATCTTTCATAAATTAGTGTTTAACCAACTATCTATAATGATTAATGTGGCACAAAGTAACATCTAGAGATGAAAAAGAAGGTGATAAATGTTCCCAAGTTCAATCATGATTGTGATGTAATAATAATTTTTGAAAAACATGTATGTGTTCCTTGGATATAAATTTTTAAAAAGTAACTGATGGATGAAGCCCATAGTTATTCATTCTCTATTCATCCAAGAAGAACGGAGATGTATAAGTATTTGAAAGAGTATTTCTGGTGGGATGATAAGAAGGGATAAATTTTATAGTATGTTTCTTAGTTACTGGTATGTCTAAAATTTAGTGTCAATAAATAGAAATCTAACATGATGTTATAACCATTACCCATACTTGGAAAACAGGAAGACATCACCATGGATGTTTGTCATCCAAATCCCTAAAACATCAAAAGGACATCATGTTATATGGGTTAAATTTTATTTCCTTATAGAGTCAGTAAATTTAATTACTATCAGAGAATATTTATATCTTGATAATCTTGAAAAAATATATATTATAGAAGTGTAAATATTTCACTTTGTATCATTTTCCATGTATCTCTTCAAGATCAATGGTTTACATTGATGTTCTGGAAATGTATTCTATAGGATCTGGATACAAAGTTAAGTATCATAACTACTTGTCATCCATATATAGATGGTAAGTTTGAGAGGACCATTAAAAATTTAGAATACATGTTGAGAGACTTCTCTAGGTATTTCAAAGGTGGTTGGGATCAACACCTTTCTTTTGTAAAATTTTTATAAAATAATAGTTTTCACTCCATAATTATGATGGATACCTATTAAGCCTTCTATAAAAGGAAGTGTAGAACTCCAACGTGTTGTAATGAGGTTGGAGAAAGAAAGAATCTAGGACATAATCTAAATAAGGAAATGACATAGAAGGTTATATCCATTTAAAAGAACATAAGAGAAGCTTCAAGTAAACAATAAAGTTTTTCTTATAATTATTAGAATGATTTAAAGTTTGAACTGGGTGAAAAGATGTTCCTATAAGAATCTCCCTGGAAGAGGGTGGTGAGTTTTGGAAATAATGAAAAACTAAAAACTAGCAATACATGCAACCTTAAAATTCACGATTGTATCAAGATGTTAGCTTATCAATTGGTGTTTCCACCAAATCTCTCTCAGTTTCATGATATGTTCATTGTATCTCTCCTATTGAAGTGCATACATGGTCCCTTAAATATACTAAACATAGATGTTATACGACTAAAGAAACATATTTTTTATGATGTACAACTGGGATGGATTCTAGATCATATAGAGAAGGTTATATGAAATTATACCACCGACCTTGTTAAACTTTTGAGGTGAAACCACCAATTTTAGGAAGCTATGTGGGAACTTAAGGATGTGGTGAGGAAAAAGTATCCTCATATTTTTATATGGGAGTGATGAATTTGAAAAAAAAATATCATTTAAAGGGTTTAAAATGTAACATGTTGATATATTTATGAGATATTTCTCTTTAAATAATTTGACTTCATTGATAGCTTTCATTACACACAACACACAGCCTAAACGAACCCTAAATTATTGTTATTAAAATATTATTGTTATAACCTAGTAATTTAATTAGTGGCAATTAATATTATTAAAATAATTAATATATATATATATATATATTATACTCAATACAAAATCATTGATAAATACTAATAATATAATTACTCAATATTCAGTAAAGTTATTTTATGCTTCAGAAATATGATTTCTTCAAAATTGATTTTATTTTTTTAATGAATAGATATTATAATTAAATTTTTTTAATTTTTGAAAATATATTGGATAAAATAAATTTTAATCTTTAAATTAACATATCAAAATGGTGAAATTTTCATAATTTTATAAAAAGTTTAAATTTTCAATGAATATTGAAAAATAATGATTTTTATTTTAAATTTAATTTTCTTTCAAAGTATTTACAAGGTAAAATTATATTTTTTGTATTATTTTTAAAATAAAATTAGTTTATTTTGATTAAAAAATATATAAAATTATGGTTTTTAAGTTATTTTCTTAGTTTAATTTAATATAATAACATCATATATATTTAAAAAGAAATTTTTTTTGAAATTTTTTTTATTGTGTTTTTTTTGTTTAATTTTAAATTAAATTCTTCTATATCTGTGTTTGGAAATTTTCTAAATAGATTCCATATTTATAATCACTGGTTCCAAATTTATTAATTATGTCCCTTTTATTTTTAGTAAATATGAACAGTTACCTTAGTAATTTTTGTTACCATAGTAAAGGGTAAAATGGGTATTGAAAGTTGAAAATAAAAAACTAAAGACTATAAAATTACTCAGAAAAATTAATTAATCCTATTGGATGAGTAAATTTTATACTTACTCATCCAATATCCTTTTATATGGAATTTTTGGGCCATTTGGATAATATTATTACATTTATAGTATTTTGTTACAAGAAAATCAAAACATGTCACACTATTGTTTTAATAATAATTATATATTTAACATGCATTTATTCATAGTATATGTATGAATATAATATTAATGTTAAAGATAAATATTTATATTCATCATGGTAATTTATTTTTAATTTTTAGGGAAGAAAGCATTACCTTAAATGCGCACACAATACTGATGTAATAATTATCTAATTAATGAGAATATCAAATAAATGAAATTAAAAAAATTAAAAGTATTATAATTTGAGATAATTAATGTAATAAAAGAATTTTATAAATAAAAATGACATTTTGGGGATGTGTTAATATAATTTTCTTAATTCAATTTATTTTCTTGATGTTATGAAAGTCAATGTAATGAATAGATCAAAAAACTAAAAAAATCATATTTTATAAAATAATTTTTATTAAATTATTTAAAAATGAATAAGATATTAAAATAAGATAAGGTGATTATTATATATTCTAAAATTTCATAACTTTCCTATTTATGTGCCAATTTCCACCTTAATAGTAAACATTACAACCTTTAATATTAAAAAAATTATTAACATTGTTAAATTTTAAATTGGTTATCTAAAGGTTAATCAATATGATAAGGTTTAAAATGACTCTAAAACAAGTATAAATTCTATTGTTTTGTTGTGTAACAACATCGTCCTACCATATCATTGAATATATTTCCATTTTGAGGCATTTGGATTGAAAATTAATTTAATATAAATTAATCTTCTAAAAAATTAAAAAATATCACCTCAACTGAATTATAAAATGGATCCTCCTCCCACACTTATTTGTGTCACTTTGATCAGTATAGCTCAATCACCCCTAATCATTTTTCTTCTCAATATCCTTATACAAGTTATGGATGTTTTTTACTCCAAAAATACTAACTTTAGGTTTCTTAAGGGTGTATCTAAACAAGGTATCCCAAAGAAGAGGTAATAATCTTACCCGGCCTATTTAAAATTATTTCTTATTCTATATATTCTAAATCAATGTTATTTGTAAGATTCAATAATTTTTCAAATACATCAATTTTTAATTTTTTTAACTCTCTTTCAATTATGTTGTATTTCATTTATACCTTGTTTTTTGAGCCTAGTTTTGCGATGTGTTAAGTGTTACAAGGGTTCGTCAGGAAAAAGAGGTAGTCTTAGGTTGCAAAAAAAATTTATGTCATAAACCCAGTTCATGACATGAATTATTTTGAGAATAACCTATAATTTTAACTCAAACCTAAATTAATTCACACCCTATAAATTTTACACACCCTGTAAACAGTTCATGAATATTTACACACCCTATAAACATGCCCCTGATATTTAAACACCCTATAAACATGACTTGGAGTTTTCACGTGTCACAAAATCATATTACACAACATATAATTTTAATTTTAATCTTTTTTATGATGTGCAATGGGATTTT
Source organism: Viscum album (assembly GCA_963277665.1). Lineage (NCBI taxonomy): Eukaryota > Viridiplantae > Streptophyta > Magnoliopsida > Santalales > Viscaceae > Viscum > Viscum album. The sequence continues at coordinate 1,126,876,557 of OY728150.1, read as the reverse complement.
GGGAAGTAAAATATAAACAAAGGGATCAATACTAACACGATGTGAAATAAATTCACATCCAATAAAAGTCACTCACAATCTATTTAAAATTGATCCATCATCGTGTTTCCCTAAAGTAGACCTCCCTCTTCTATTATATATGATCTGAACACCTCCTTTTTCGGTCAAAGACCCTCCATACTCCTCTTTCTTCAACTGAAAACCCTCCACGTACCACTTTCTTTGACTGTAGACCTTTTTTGGATAATTTATTAGAGTCTGCTCTAATCCTAATGTGAGTACACATCAGATCATGAATATCCATACCTATATTTTTAATGTATTTTTTTGGTTCTTCTCCTGGTTCATGATCTATTGCTAATGTATTTTTTGGTTCTCTTTGAAAATAAGTGATTTATTACTACTACATATGTGGGGTTTTCCATCACCTACTCTGCTTTCAAGGTGGGTGGTGTAAATCTAATCCTTATTTATCTGATTTAATTTTCCATGGAAAATGAAAAATTTATGATCATTTCAGAAAGACACTTTTAATACCAAATTAATTATATTGTCCCTATTAAATAGTAATAATTTTTTTAAACCCCCATTGGATCCTACTGGGTTAATAGGTGTAAGGACTGAGACCCATGGCCACCAAATAGGTGTGACAAACCTAGAACTTGTTGAGACTCAGAGTGAATTACTTTAGATCCCTTTAAAAAACTGGAAAAAAAATTGATTAATTTTTGTCTTACATATGATTTTATCATGACCTATGTTTCAGGTGATTTCTTATAATAAAATCACCTTGGAAAATGTATTTTTTTAATTAATTGAATAAAAATGTAAATTGGAAGAAAATGGTAATTAGAAGAAATAACCATTTGGTCTTATATGTTTATTTTGTAACACAGTGGTTGTTGTTATATACTTTGGTTATCATATGCACTTGTGACACTTGTTGTGATTCTTATATACTGGGAAATCCCCTAACACATGTTGTGATTCTTACATATAAGGCTAGGCCTCAACACATGTTGTGATTCTTATATAATAGGCTATTCCATAACACATGTTATGATTATTATATATTAGGATAGGCCTTAAGACACGTTTCAATGCTGATATACTGGTCTTGGCCATAAAACATGTTGTAATTATTATATACTGGGATATTCCCTAATACATGTTAGTATGTTTATATAATGGTATTTTCCTGGTGATATGTTATACCATGTCTATAATGCTGTGGTTGGAATGGTTAAGGAAAAAGCTCAGAGACATCTTGGTATGGTGTTGAATTGGTTGTTTGGTTTCATGATTATGGTTTTCATGGTTGTGCTACATGATCAGACACATTTTAGCAGGGTGTAGAAGCGGGTTAATTGTTGTGTTACATTAATTTTTTAATTAATCAATACACATATTATTAGATTTATTTAATGCACTATTTTTATTATACTAGAATTTATTTGACATTGTGGTGTTGACCTATTGAGTTTTACTCATACCCTATCAAGTTTTTCATTTGGTACCCTGAGTATATTACACGGATATGACTTTGGATAATACAAAAATACCTTGTAGCTAATTATTTTTTTAGATGGTTTTGAGTTTGGAGATGGGACCGACATGGGGTTTAGGGCCAGGGTCATTGAAGTACTTATTTGATTCAGAAATTATTTTACTTGTATGACCTTCAATGTGTCATTTAGTTTTATTTAGACTTTTATTATATTATTCTATTATTATTTTGTTTGAATTAGTTGGTCCTTTATCAGCTTTAGTTATATGATTATTTATGTATTTTATTTCCACTATTTCAATCACTCTACTATTATTTTTTATTTTATCAAAACATTTTAAAATATGGAAGAGTCTCCTCATTATATTATTTAGACCCTTGAGGAAAGTCAGCATCCTCTAGTATATAGGGAGGTGTTCTAGAGGTCACATAGACAACCAGCTTAATCACTTGAGGGTAGCCTCTTTGGGTATGTTATAAAATGTTATCATATCTTTATACCACTTTTCAATTTCTTTACTATTTAGGAAAGGATAAAAGGATACTAAGATGTTTTATTACTTCGTAATAAGCTTGTTCATGGGAGTAGCTAACCCATGTACGAGGGAAAACATGAGTGACCATATATGGGGTTATTTTTCATGATGTTTTCTTGTTACAGATAGATTTTATTTCTCCATGGGTTATTCATAGTTTGTGTGATGTTATTATTTCTTAAGATTTATACTAATGGAACATTATGGATAGAGATGATAATGAATGCATCATGATAGGTATACAACGATATATAATTACATGCATTGTTCATGATAGGGACATATTTATTACATGTGATATATGTACCTAAATGAACTATGAAATGAGACAACTATCATAATTGATAAATGAAATAAATTAATTGATATGTAATTCTAAATAACTTGTTAATCCATGTATAGGGAGACCATGGGCCAATTTTTCTCTGTTGTTTCCAAATGTTGAGGTTGACCTTATTGTTACCCTATGTTATAAGGATTTGTTTCTCCTTTTAGTTAAAATTCATCCACATAATCTTCAAATTAGGCATCATGATATTAGAAACAAACATGCTCCTAACACAGTTGAGTTGGAGCTTCCTGTAGATCCTGTGGATTATATGGATGTTTAGCATCATGATAACATCCCAAGGGTTGTGTGATCCATGTACTGGGAGACTGTTTGTATCATATATTCAATGTATGACTTGAATAGTGAGTTTCAAATCTTGAATATACATATTTTCAATGGGGAGGGAGCCCCCCTGGCATTTGAATTCTACATCACGTCAATCTAGATGATATTCAAGAACCTCAGGAAATCGGCATATTGGAGGGTGAAGTTACAATATGCTTTGTGGTCAGGAAAACCATAGGTATGAAATTCTAGAGAAGTATGGGAAGAAATAAGAGTTATATTGGATGGAATTCAAGGAAAACTTCCTGATAAACTTCTATCTTGAGACATTGAGGGATGAGAAGTCTCATGAGTTAATGCACCTTATATAGGAGGGAATGTTAGTGATGGACTACATTGGATGCTTCATCGATCTAAAAAACTTTTCTCTATCACTTATAGCTAATAAGATCATCCGGGTGGGGAATTTTCATGATTTAATTTAATATGAGATAAGGTTATAGGGAAATTTTATTCATTTGAGTTGTTTTGAGGATATAATGAATTATGAACTCATCATAGAATGGAATCTAACTGAGGCCCCAAGCTGCATCCAATATATTTCAGCAGGGTGAACTAAGAGCCCTTCTTTGGGAGGCAAGAAGCGTCAGTATGATGTTTTTCACCAAATATATAGTGGAAATTTTATTCAAGGTAATAGGAATTCATCTCTGGACCTTGTTCTATTACAGTGTTATCAGTTGGGAATGTTTGTCCACAAATGGACTCGATGTTTGTACCTTACTTTAGGGTACCATGTTTGTGGTATAGTGTGTCAACTTCAAAGGTTTTTTAAGAAATTTTCATATTATAACAGTGTCATGGGTTTAGGAAAGACACCTGATTCTGGAAGGGGCTTAACAACTCCTTGGTATACATGTAGCTATAGTTTTATTGGATTCTCAAGGCGATCTAGTGGATGTGGTAGCCTAGTATAGAAGCGGCAATACCACTCAAAGGGAACAACATAGGGGGGTCAAACTATAGCTTAAGGTAGAGGGGTAATCCATATACATGATATATAGTCTTCTCATATGGGTTTTAGATGTATGACCTTCTACCATTAGTGGTAATATTCTTATATCATTCACCTTAGATTTAATTTTTTTATATAGGGGAATTATATTATTTTTATGTTATATATTTTCAAAATATTTTTGGTTTGGTAATGATATCATCGATGGTTTCATGAATATTGACACTTTCTTAGGTGTACAGTCAATGAATATTAAGCATTGCAGAGAGTGTTCTCCTGAAATTAGTGTCTATCATTTCCTTTGTTATCTTTTTGTTCTATAAATGTTATGATTTTATTTGATTATTGATATGGGTTTTCTAGTTCTATACAATGATCATATTCAATGTTATAGAAGTATATTCACCATTCTATCTCCAGATCAATGTAACTATACTCATGAAGCTGCGTGGGATCTTCAGGCTCTTCATGTAGGACCAATTTAGAGTAGAATAGATTATCTCATTTATCATATAGAAATTATTTTTTTGGATGATGTAGGAATAAAGAAACTTAATTTTACTCCAGTTTTGGACCATTTTCATGATTTATTTCCTGAAGAGTTATATAGCTTACCTCCTAAGTGGAAGATTGAGTTCATTATCAAGTTGGTGTGAGGGGTTGATCCAATTTTCATCCCACAGTATAGGATGGAACCAGTAGAGCATCAAGGGTTGAAATTACAATTGGAATATCTATAATCCAAGGGTTTCATATGGACTAGTACATCTCTGTGGGGTTATGTAATTAATTTTTCCAAGAAGGATGATGGGATATTGCACTTACATGTAGATTATCAAAGGCTGATCTAGGTGATGGTCAAGAAATAGTACCCTCTTCTATGCATTCATGATCTCTCTTAATAGATGATAGGTTCCATGATTTTCTTTGATATCAATTTGAGATTAGGATACCAATAGTTCAGGTTGAGACCACTAGACATACCTCGAACTACATTTAGGAGAAGTTAAGGATTATATGATTTTTTGGTGATTCCATTCAGTTTTCCAAACACACATGTGGTATTCATGGGCTTGATGAATCAGATCTTTCATTATTTCGTGGAGTTTTCTGTGGATGTATTTTTATTACATCTTAGTGTAAACCTAGTATAGAGACTATCATGACAAACATATTGATATCATATTGATTACATTTAGAGATAATCAAATTTAAACTAATGTATACAAATATAGTTTCTAGATTGATAGAGTTCACTTGTTGGGCCATGTAATCTCAAAGGATGGAGTGTCAGTGGACCAACAGAAGGCTATAGCCAGGTAATCATGGGATAAACTCAATAATTTCCTCACTATTTAGAGTTTTATGGGTCTAGTAGTTTATTACCTATACTTTATCCATTACTTATCCTATCTTGCAGCACTGGTGTTTGGCCTGAAAAAGAAAGGGGTGAAGTTTGTTTTTTCCAATTTATATGAGAGATATTTTGATGAGATGGAAAATAGGACGAACTCAGCACCGATCCAATATTTTCCAATGTTGGTAAAAGTTTATATCTTGTATTTTAACACATTTGGAGTTGGACTCAAAGAAGTTTTAATTCAGGAAGTACTAGTGGTTTATTATGTCTCTAGATAAGTGAGGTTGCATGAGAGGAATTTTCATAATGATAACATAGAGTTTGATATGGTCATAAATGACCTATGTTGATAGATAATATATCATTTTGGTGAGATATTTTTAGTTTAAATAGACCACAAGATACTCAAGTGCATATTTTCTTAGTGAGAACTGGTCCTTCAGCAGAGGAGTTGGGTTGAGTATCTTTATTATTTTTAATTTGAGATGGATTACACACCAGGAAAATGAAATAACTTTGTTGATGCCTTGAGATAGAATATGTGGACCTAGGTAGTGCAAGAATCATACATTGATTTGTGGATGTAAGTCTTTATAGATATGCATATTGATGTCCAAGAGTACCAGTGATGAGTGGATCTGAAATCAACAACTATCATACATGTTCTTATTGAATGGATCATGACATAGTGGCTATATGATTCATATGGATTATCTCTTAGGTACAACTTATATAGTGAGGATCCACCATCATGATAGTCTCTTGGCATTGGAAAATATTTTCTTTTCCCATATCCATTTATGGGTTCCTATGAGATTATGTGAGGAATTGATTATATAGTTTGGTGCGAATATATGGGAGGAACATCGTTGTTTTAAAAAGATTTATCATGATCTTAGTAGGTAGTAATGGTGGCCAGGAGGAAGTATGACATATCAGTATTTGTGGCTAGGTGTTTTACTAATAAAAAGGTTAATGTTGAGCATTAGAGGCCTTCGAGTCTATTATTACCTCTTCCCATTCCAACGTGAAAATGGGATGATCACACTATTGTTTTTTATAGGATTACCTATAAAACTTCACAAGTTTGATTTTTTATGGGAGATTATGGATCAACTAACAAAGGTATATCAATTATTTCTTATTAGGGAGATATACACTATTTATGATCTATGTATCCACTACATGCATGAGATTATTCAGTTTCATAATGATTTAAGAGTATTGTTTCTCATCGAGATCCTCATTTCACATACCAATTTTGCAAGGGTATTTAGAAGGATATATGATCATAGGTTCTTTTAATTACAACCTATCATTCTAGGACTGACTACCAATATAATAAAACCTTTCAAAATATGGAGGATAGGTTACGAGCTTATTCTTGGTATTTTAGTGGTTCATTGAAGCAGTATTTGGTGCTCAGGGAGTTCACCTATAAAAAAATATTCTAGTAATAAATAAAGATATATAATATTTGGGCCATGAAATAAAGATCGTTCATTATCCAATTTTATAGTTAGAGACCGTTGAGCCAATGCTTGTTGGGAATAGTCTCATGTAGGTGATGACCGAGTAGGTTCAGCTGATTATAAAGTAGTTTATGGTCACACAAATCTAATAGATATCATACGATGACTATATTATATTACCTCAAGAGTACGATGTAGGCCATCATATTTTTCCTCATGTTTCTCCTAGATTGGGGAAACTCTATATTAGGAATAAAGGAAAGCTATCACCTAGGTTTTTTGGGGCTTTCAAGATAGTGTAATGGGTTTATCCAATGGTGTACCAATTATCCCTTCCACTATTATATAGTTCCATTCATGATGTTTGTTATGTGTTGCAGCTTCAGATATATCATTTTGACCTTTATAATATGATATATGTGGATGATTATGACTTGGATATTGATGAATCCTTTTAGAATCATTTGATCTATATTATGAACCAAAGTGAGAAGAATATTCATGGGGATATTATGCCTCTAGTGCGAGTATTTTGGTGGCATGGACATGTTCAAGAGGGAACCTGGGAGAGTGAGTCTGATGTGATAACTCAGTAGCCCAACTTGTTCCCTCATATCCCACATTAATTCATGGAACAACTCATAGATGAGATATTATATAGTGTGTAGGTTATAAAATCCCATTGTTTTACATCTATGTCTCACTTTAAATTTGTTGGATAACTATATTTTAGTTGGGTTGTATTTTTCTAAACTTGTTTTGTTGAGCCTAGGTTTAGGATTGGTATAGTGTTGTAGGGGTGAATTAGGAATAATAGGTGACTTTCAGATACATAACAAATTCATGTCATGAGCCAAATTCATGATGTGAATTGTCTTGGGTAGAACCCATAAATTTAATTTATGTCTTAAATTAATTCACATTCTGAAAATTGTACACACCCTGTAAACATGTCATCAATACTTTCACCCAATGTTTATTTTAAAAACCCTGTAAAAATATCATGAATATCTACACAGCCTATATACATGTCAACAAATTTTCACATGTCACATAATCATATTACACGATGTGGAATATAAGTTTTAATTTTTTTTATGAGGTGTCATTCGATTTTGGGAAATAAATGAAAAAATGGATCAATACTTACAAAACATGAAATATATTCACATCATGTAAAATTCATGACTATCCTATTTAAAACCTATATAGTGATGAATTTACCTAAATAGAACCATTTTATTCAGCCATAAATGCTTCGCACACCACCATCTTCAACTGAAGACCCTTCGTGCCCCTCTCACTTCAACTAGAGACCCTACATACACCTCTTTCTTTGATTAAAAACCTTGCATGGATGATTTATGAATGTATTATATGATCCATAATAAAGAACACATCAAATCTTGGATCACAAAACATAGATTTTTAAGGTATTCATTCTAGTTCTTCTTTTAGTTCTTGATCTGTTGCTAACATATTTTTTAGTTCTCACTAAAAGGAAAAAAAGACAAATTTCTACCAAATAAGTGGTTTTTATTGCATTATTCAATTTCATGGTGTGTGGTCAAAATATAATACCTATTTATCTAATTTAATTTTCCATATTATATACAATAGGTGTGATCAGAATAGAATTCCGCACACCTGACCAAATAAATTGTATAATCTCTATTAAATAGTAATTATATTTTTAACTGCCATTGGATCCTTTTGGGTTCATAGGTGTTGATACTGAAACCCAATGACACCTGATAGGTTTCCTAGACATTGAAATTTTTGTGACTTGGTCTATTTTACTTTAGATTCCTATGATAAAATGGAAACAAATTGATTGATTGTTGGATTACATATGATTTTGGCATGACATTTTTTAGGTGATTACTTGTTATACAATCACATTAGAAAATGGATTTTTTTAATTAATTGAATAAATGGGTAAATTGGAAGAAAAATGGTAAATAGAAAAATTAACTATTTGGAGGTATGTGGTTATTTTGTGATATTCTTGTTGTTGTGATACACTTTTTTATTTTGATATGCACTTTTAAAACATGTTGTGATGCTTATATATTGGTCTTGTCCCTAACACATGATGTGATGTTTAAATATCAGCCTAAGCTCTAACAAATGTTTTGATGCTTATATTTTGGGATATGACCTCACACATGATATGATTCTTATTAACTGGGCTAGTACTATAATCATTATGCAATTCTTATATACCAGGTTAGGATCTAACACATTTTATGAAAATTATATACCAAGCTAGGCCCTGAAACATGATGAGATGTTTATCTAGAGGTTGTGGCCTAGTGATATGTTATACCGTGTTTATATGATTGTGGTTGGAATTGTTGTGCCATGTGTTTAGATACATGCTTCCATGGTGTCAAAGTAGGTTGTTCGATTTCATGGTTACGTTTGGAATTGTTGTGTAACATGCTCAGAGACATTCTGCTAGGGTGCCGAATCAGGGTGAATAGTGTATTATATTGATTTTTGAACTAATTAATAAACTTTATATTTACTTTATTACATATAATATTTTTATCAGTATTTCTTTTATTTGACGTGATGGTTTCAACCTACTGAGTTTAACTCACACCCTATCCAAGATGATGCTTAGTACCAGATCAGATTATATGTATATAGGTTTTGACAAGGGAAAAAGTCCTTGTAGTTTATTATTGTTTTCTAGATGGGTTGTAGCTTAGATACGAGCCTAGAATGGGTGTCAATACTAGGGTTGTGTAAGTCCATATTTTTTTCACCTATTATTTTATTTTTATGATATTCATTATGGAATTTAGTTTCATTTTTCTTGTAATTTCATTACTCTTTTATTATTTGGAGTTATTCTGGTGTTCCTTTCTCATATTTGGTCACACGATTAGTTATGAATTTTTATTCCACTATTTCTACTAACCTAATAATATTTTATATTTTCATTTCAAATCATTAATATATGGTATAGTCTATTCGAAAACCTCCAATGTAGGGGAGGCGCCCCAGACATCACTTAGCTAACTAGATCTGTCACATGAGGGAGAACTAGGTCAGGGATGTTATATTATTTTTCATAAAATAATAACCTCTATATAATAAATATGCTAAAATTTTACTATACTTATGAAGACACCATTATAAACCCTCTTTCCCATCAAATGATAAGTGAATGTATCGCTCATGCTACGAATGGCTTACCATCCACATAGCGATAAAATTCATTTTTCATCACCTTCTTTTATGGATGGGTGTTATGGTGGGTTTAATATATATATATATATATATATATATATATTATTTATGATATAATTTTACTTATAGAATTATAATATTACATCTACCTTCATACCATCAAATCCTTTGGCAAATGATAACGTCGTTCATGTGTATATGTGGACTACCATCTCCATGAAGCAATGTGAGTAATTTTTCATTTATATTGTACTTGGATGGTAATTAGGATTAATTTGATGAATATATATGATATATATGATATAATAATGATATTTTATAGGTGATTTATATATACCTTTCTTTTGTTCTCTACATCAAAAATTGAAAACAGCGTTCATTCATTGATAGGGCATTCCATAAACAATGTATTTCATCTTTCTATCTCTAAATTTAATGAATGACTATAAATATTTTTATAATTAATATTTATTTTATTTATATCATGATTATTATTATTGAAATGATTTTACCAAGATAAATTATAAGGATCTGAACTACTGATCTGAAATAATCATCAAAAATGAAGTAGTTAACACCCCGAAATGAAGATTTTATTCAGTTGTTATTGATAAAAGGGGTGATATAATGTTATAAAAGGATAATATATGATATTATAAGTATTAACATGACTATTTTGTATAATTATAACAAATTTAAATTTATTATATAGTATTTAAATGTGATTTCTGAGTAAGAATACCTTGTGGTAAGGGTACTTCATCTAAATTTTGTTTTGTTAAGACATATTTGTTGTTACGCACCTATTTATGTTTATAAGTTATATATACTAATCCTTTAACAAATTCATTTATTAATATCCTTTATTTATTGATATTTAATGTTTCATTTCAATTTTTTTATTCATGAGTATTATGATAAAAAAACATACCAATACAGTTGGGGTTTTTTCACAGTCTCGTCAATATTTGGGATTGTTTATTTTTAAGTCACCATTGGGGAATATTTCTCTTCCATGTCCATCTTTTCTAAAAATGTTTCAAAAAGTTGTTTAATATTATCCTAAAATTGTTTAATGTCATTTTTAACCATTTTTTAGTTTTAAAAAATGGATTAAAAAGAATATTTTTATCATTCTCCAAATGTGGTACTTTGTGACTTTTCCAATAAAAGTATAGAAGGAATATTTTTGTTAACTTATACAACATGAATGGATTTTCCTGTCTTCATGACTAATATCTGATTAAAAGAATACTGGAAAAGTTTACAAGGTTATTTTCAAACAAAATATATTCCTTTATAATTGCATAATTTTTATAATAAGTGATTTTAATGTGGAAAGGGTATTTTCCACAAGAAATATTCCAAGTGATTTTCAAGTAGGAATGGTATTTTATTGGGACCAATATCTACTTATAATGAATTAGGTGATGATTATTGTTAAATGGGATCAATGGGTGCATGGTAGGTTTTCCCATTCCCAAAAGAGGGTAATGGCTAGTTATCACAAGCACCAAAGAGGGGAAACAAGAGGTTATCCCAAGACTGAAGTGGGTACATGGGGGGTTATCCCAAGAATAACATGTTGTGAATGTATTAGTGGGTAGTATTTAAATAATGTTTTCTAGGATTATGTGTATTCCATATTCTATGTATAATTCCAATGTTATGATCACCTAGCACATTTAATTTGATTTATTTTTGAATTATGTCATATTAATTTCCAAGATTTATTCAATGAATCATGTTTATGATCTATGATATAAAGGGTATAGATTTAAAATTTTAATAACGAACCTTTTTGTTGATGTTATCTTTTTTTATTATTTTTATCTCTCTTTTTTACCATTACTAAGCATTTGAGCTCACTTTTTATTATGTTTTCTTTCTCAAGCTATGAATAGCGGTTTTATGTATGATAAGTGCAATATGGGTTTTATATATGATGAAATTAGTGGGAGAAGATGTAGTTCACCTATAAACATGTTTTTGATGGTTCCAATATTCCAAATGAAATAAACCTAAATGATTCTAGCATGGATCTTTATGATATGTATTGAATACTTATATATTTATATATAATATCCCTATATAAAAGTATGGGTCACTACAGTGAACATAACCAAAAGATGTGTAGATTCCCTTAAACCGATAAATTCATGTTGGTATCCATAACTCATAAGTTATCCTCATATTAAATCATATTTTCTTCCAAAATCCTTATTCCTCAAATAAAATCATAATATAAGAATTTATCAAATTTCATCACTTTTTCATCAAATCAATAACCAATTTGTGGTCATTAATACAATCCCATTTACTTCATCAATGTCAGTCATCTCTTTTTCTCAATTTAAAATCCGAACTCTATCACTAAATAACTTTTCCTATTTTTTTATACCATTCAAAATATGTTTCAAAATTGTTAAAAAAAATACAATTTAATAATCCTTAGATGTTTCATTGTTATTATATCTAGAATATTTTTGATATATCACTTATTAATTATAATTATCAAGTACTGGTTCATAAACACTTCAATCATCCACTTAAATGATTGGAATTGAAATGGTTTTTCCATGGTCTAGGAGTTAACCCTTAGATTAGTGAATTGGCTCAGATAATTCTCTGATTCCCCAAACTTGATATATTAAAATATAAATAGTACCTTAGGATGGAATTTATTTTCCTCCATATAACTCTTAATTTTTCTCATCTATTACTTTCTATACACCTTTCGTTTCCACAAAAAAAACATCTTCTCATTACTTTGAGACATTCCCTTGACTGCTTCTTCCCACACTCTCAACATTTAAAAAAGATGAATATTCGTTCCTTTATTGTCTTCATGAAACTCTATCTTTATATATTTATAATTTTTAAGAAACTCACTCAATAATAGGTTGTTAATCATATAATATGATATCTAATTATTCATAATCATAAGGTTTTATACTATATCTACCATTTCATTTAGTTTCTAATTAAGACAAGCATACCATTTTCAATCAGTATTAACATTACATCCATTGACTTAAACCAAAAAATATAGTGTGAGAAACATTATTAAAAGTGAGTAATCATGAAAAATAATTTATAAGGTTTCTAAATAATGAAATCTATAGAAACATGGATTTACATTTATTATTTTTAGATATTTAATGGATTATTTTTTAAACTAGGAACAGAGACATCGTATGATTATTTTCCCCAATGTTTTTAGAATAAATGTTTGAAATGTATTAAGTATATTAATATCACATCCATATAGATTTCTTGAAAGTGTTGAATAACTTCTGAAAATGGTCCCATATTAGAAATTTGAGGGCACCGTTGAGTTTTGAATATGTGTTTTACCTTAGGCATATCATAACCTTTGTCGTCATAGGGAAATTGTGAAAAAAGACACCACAATTATAAAATGAATCCAATAATTAAATACATTATTTTATTTTGTTCATTGAAATACTGACCAGGAATCTCTTTGAAATACACTATTATTTCCAAATTTAAGGGTCAAATGCATAACCCTGTAATTTTAAGAAAATGTTGGAGAGATCTTGGAAGATATTCCATTATAAAAGATGACTAGATAAAAGATCAAATATTGGTGTGAAATGAAATCAAAGGATCACTCAAACGATAATGATGCAGCTTAGTCTTCATCAGTGATTGATCCAAAACAATCTAAGATGTTAATTTATGTGGTTTTACTTCCCATTATTAAATCATTTCATAAATGTGAAACAATTGACCAACATATTGACTTGTGGATCGGTCATATTGTGGGATGGGTTTATCTATATGAATTTATTGGGATAATTTTTTTTCATATTGTGGTTCTTAATTAGTCATTATAAAAGAAACATATTATGGCCAACCAAACATGACTGAGGTTTGTTCCTCTTTATTTTGTTTCATTTTTTCTCCAGTTTTTATATGTGTGTCATCCTGAGGTTTCATTGTGATTGTTGGTTTAATGAATAAGTGAGAAATAGAACATTGTGAACCTATTTCTTGGAACAACTATTCAATATAGTAGATCTACACTTGGATAGATGATGGAATTAAACTACGTTGGAATTGGTATCTGATCATATAGATTCATGGATACCCGATCATCATGTTCTTATGAATCCAAGGATGAATGATGCATGAAAATAATTCCCTAATGGAATCAAATGGTTGGAAATTAATGATCAAAGATGGAATGACTCTAGGTTATGTGTAACACCCCATGTAAATAAAGAATGTGACATTTTTATATTTATCAATTTTTTTTGAATAAAATGTTAATATTAATTTAAATAGAATGATACGCTTGATGGAATACCCAATAGGCAACAACGAGTTTCTTGGAAATCTTGCGTTGCACTCTAATAATAAAATAATATTATTTTAAATGGTAGTTAACGCCTAGCCATTGTAATGGTGGGAATGAACAGAACTAACTACAAAATGATTATATATGTTTGCCAAATATTTTTTACTTTTATCCAATTAATTTTAGAGGCTTAAAATGCGAATGAATATAATTTTAAGCGTAAATATTCTAATATTATTTAAAAGGTCGATTAACTGCCTTTTGAGAGCATACCCTTTTTAAATCCACTTTTTGACAATTTAAGATGTTATATTGGACAAAAGAAAATCCTTATTTATAATTGGGATATCAAAATTTACTTTGTATAGGTTTTTGTTATTTATTTTGATAAAGTCTATTTTTAATGAATAAGTAAAAAATGATGTATTTTAATTCAAAACCTCTTTTTAATCTAATTTATTTATATGATTAGATTATCTTTTTAATTGGTTTTAAATTGAAATTAGAATATATTTTTTCCATTTAATCCAATGTTGGTCATTTGAATTAATTTCACGTTGAAATTGGACTTAAACTAGTGTCAGTCTTTTAATAGATATTGTTTCTTAAAAATGCGCTATTTGTTTTGACAGCGGAAATTAATTATTAAATTAATTAATGAAAATTATATGTTTTTAATTTTTTAAAATAAAAATCATTTTTTAATTTGGAATATCAAATATATCTTAGGGTTAATTTTTGGTATTTTTCTGAAAAACATCAATTTTTGATGAATAGTGAAACCACTAAGTTGTAGTTAAAAAACTGATTTTTCGTTTAAATGAAACTTTACCACTTCTGTGATTTGAATTTAAAAAATCTGACATACATGGTTGTCATTTGGATGTAAAATTTGGTTCAATGATATTAAAATAATTTTTTGGTGAATAGTAACTTTTATGTTTTATTAATCGCGATTAAAGGTAATTTGTGAAATTTAAGGTAAAGATAATGTTATAATAATATGAAATGACCTTGACACATGTCCTACCCTTATTGGATAAGTCATGGCTGACCAATACAATCCATGGGTCAACTTGGGGACCCCATGGAGCCACTTTGGTAGGAAAATGACATTAAAAACTTTTTCTTTAAAGTTAAAATAAAAATGTCACAAACTTGTATTATTTTACTAAAAAATTTTCATGGGGTTATATAAGTCATATTTTTGACTATAAATATTCATTAGAAATCTAAAAATATTTCCTACATCATGATAGTTTTTTTAAAATTTTTATACATTAAATAAATAAATTTACTTATGACACCATGATGATGTTGTGATTACTTCATTAATGAACGATTTAAATAAAATGAAAAGATAATGTAACATTTAAGACTTACACTTTTCAAAAATTTATTGGATGGGTGGATTTAGAACCCTTATCACCTTAACCAAGAAATATATAATTTTGAGACCTTTAATATCTGAAAATCATATTATAATAAAGTAACTTTTCAATACAGTCCAAGAGTGACCCTCCTCCCTCTTATAAAAGGCCCCCACCTCTACCTCCTTAACCACACTTCTAAATACTTTGGATAAGCTAAAATCTGCTAATTTTATCTCTCCACATCCCTATCTTCATCCTAGAATCCTTACCTCAGGTAGTAAGCTCTTCAAGAAACCCTTTTGGTTCAAACCAAGAAGAGTTACCTGATTTAAAGGTAATGTCTTCACTTGTGTTCTTTTGTTTTATTTTGCTTCTCCAACCCCCTAAAATCTTTTTATTACTTTATTTTGTAACAAAACCAGTATATTAAAGATACTAGGATTATTTTATGAGGATTATTTGATCTACACTCATATACACCTCTATCTAATGGTTAAAGAACATACTGTTTCTGTGGGTGGCGAATTACTGCCTCATGAAACGATGATTGTTCAATCTTATTTTAACACCTCTCATGGTGGCCATTAAGATGTCACTATATTTATATATTATATATACATTATTTTTATTTATTCCTTATGCTTATTAATTTTTAATTTATTACATACCATTATTGTTTCCATAATGGGTAAACGCGATAATTTCATTTTAGGAAGTGCGGACTACCGCCCCCTCAAAGTGATTTGAATTGTTAATACCATATGTGGGATGTATAAAGGATGGATTTAATTATGTTATATATTATATTATAATTTAATTATAATATACTTATGTATCATTATTTTTATCATTCCATTAAAGTATGAAATAGAAATAAAATTAGAGTTCATGCGTACGTACGGCTTACCGTCTCCATGAACGGTACATTTCATTTCTTATCTCCGAATGTTATGTACTATTATAAGTACATATATATAATGGATATATATTTAATATATAAAATCTAAATTATGGATATAATTCTAGAATAATAATATATATATATCTCTCATTTAGTCTTAATTCCATTAATATGACAAAGAAATGAAAGTAGTGTTCATGCGTATGTACGGCCTACCATCTCCATGAACGGTGCATTTAATTTTTTATCTCCAAATGTTAGGGAATAGTATAAAATGGATATATACTGGATATATATTATATTTAAATCATTAATAATATTCTGGAGATGTTTTACCTACAACTACATGGAAAATTCTTTTCTAACAAGTTCAATTTTGACTCATGTACCGAACATCGACAAAAACTTCTGATTTGAAATCACATTATTAACCAATTATTATAACATTATAATATGTGATATTAACTGAATAATAATATTTAAATTAGTTCCTTAAGAAATTATAAATTGAACAAAGTTTATTATTCAGTAATATAAATAAATGAACAAGACAATTCGGACTTGAGGTAAGGGATCCTACCTCTCTCGTTCTTTTTAAGTACTCTCTTTTATGTCATTTCTTTTAAGCTCATATTTCTTATTTTTGGGGATGTTCTTTTATATTCATCATACTGTAATTTTTATGTTCAAATTATTAGATACCCTATTTGATCTCATAAATCCATTTTTGGATGTTTTAAGTGGCGTCGTTAGGCTGTCGAGTTTTCGTAAGGGATTTTTCATCTCACTTTTATTCCTGTGAGATTTATGATGCATTTGCCACAATTTCCTTCGAGTGGTGTATGTACTGAACATTATTATACTCTTTGTGTAATATAATTTCATTTATTGGTATTTATATCTTCATTTTATGACCCTTCTTCCATGGGGTGTACGTTTCGAAAGTTACCCAAATCGGTAAGGGGACCTTTCACCCTCCTCTTCTTTAAAAAGGATTCTTTTGTTTTGTATTTTAATTTACATCTTATTATGTTGGTACATGTTCTAATATATCCTTATTTCTGTAAATTTAATGTACATTTTATGAGATACCCTTCTTATCTCTCATCAACTCATTTTCTGAATTTTAAAGTGACGTCGTTAGGCTGCCGAATTTTTGCAAGGGAACTTCTTAACCCAATTTTGATTCTTTGGGTTAAACTTGTACTCCTTGAATATGTTGTTCTATGAATATGTGTTAATGACCTCTTATTGTTTTAAACTTAATATCCACTTATATTTGGTGTATTCTTTTGTCACACATAATTATGTAATTGATTTAACCTTAATCAAAGGATACCGCCTTTGTAAGGAACTTCGTATCAATATCCTTTCATTGAAGAATATTTTGTTCTAATACAAGATTTCTTTTATACTCTGTATAAAAACCTCTGACATTTCATTTCATTCAAAGGGAATATTTTTCAACGAAGAATTTTACTAAATGACAAAAAGGAATGTTTATTTTAACGTACGTGGTGACAATGACATTTTCCGCCGCCGTGAGTACTATTTGACATTTGGCTTCCTTAACAAGTCGTAATGTTTTTAAAAGAAAATAAATAAAATATACTATTTTATGTATTTTGGTATTGAAAATGGTTTTGATAATTTATTTGTTATGTTAATATATTTAAGTGATATATTTTTATTGAAATGTGGAAATTTTTTCTTTCCATTATATTTGTTTTATGTATTATGATTTTGTAATAGTACTTGGACATTTTACGGGTGGTTACATGATAAACCATATGACGGGTGGTGACATGAATACCATGATGGGTGGTTACATTATAACCTCCAATGAATTGGGTATGGAAGTCAGCCGTATGGCAATTCCATTTAGTGATATGTGTGGAATTTGACCGTATGGTTATTCTATTTAAGTATGTTTATGTCTCAAGTTACCTTTATATGTTATGTGTTATTTATATGGGTTTATGGTAATCTTTTGGTTACAAAGGATGAGTGGTGATATTTTATTTAGTGAAGAGTATTTACTACTTCATAATGGGGAGAAGTATTACTTTGATAAAATATTCATGGTTTACTTGTTGTTTTGAAAAAACTAACAGTTTTCCTTCTTTGTGTATCCTTTACTGGGATTTTTATGCCCATCCAGTGTTTTTGAAATGTTCTCCATAGGACTTAAAGATGAATATGGTCAAGTACAGGATCAAGGAAATACATCCTATCTAAATCATGGAACTAGACATTTTTCTTTTTAAGTGTTTTTTTATTTTATGGAAACTTAGTAGAAGTGTCTACTTTGTAATGTTTTGAGATGTAATAATTATGTCCTAATTCTCTAAAACTCTAAACCTGAAAAGATCCTCTATGTGAATTATTAATTTAATTCATGATTATGTAAGGTTTTAAGTCTGGTACCTTATATTATGTTTATTGATTTCCCAGATAGCTGAATTCCGAGACTGAGGTCTGGAGGAATGGCCAAAGTTGCAGGATCCAGATCTTGGATTTTGGAAAATCCTCTAACACAAAGCATGTAATACAATATTACATGGTGTGTGGGTCCCCTGGTGTGTAACTAGGGTTTCCACGGTGAATTTAAAGATCACATGGTATGTGAACCCTTCACATGACATGTGAATTTAAATGGAATGCTCTTCACTTACCTTATAGGGTACATAGACACAACCAGGAGTACATGGGAATGGACACACTGTGTACTTTGAAATGGGCATGGCTAGGCCAAGCATACATGGGAAGAGATGTGTACCAATACATGGTCATAAGTACATGGTTTGAGACATATCATGTACTATGACACAAACATGGGCATGGGTCATGCTATATGGGAAGGACCTAGTGCCATAGGGATATGTCATGCAATACTACGTTACATCGTGTACTATTTAAAAGTTGGATTTGAGGCCTTGTTCTCTTTATATTTGACAAGATTTTTAGGGCTTATTCCCTATATCCATTCCATGTGTATTAGTATGGAATCACATCCCACACATTATATAGTGATCACATTAGTAGGACTTCTTAGATAAAGTTGATTGAATCTTTCCATGAGGCCCAGAGTGAGATCCTCTATCATCATCTTTCCCTATGTGGAGTTTTTAGTATCAATGTGAAAAACACTATGTGGGAATCAATCCTATACCTATAAAGTTAATCCAGATTGATTGGTTGGTATACCCCATGGTATTGGGTGTGATCCTCATCTATGAATTTTATCTCTTTAGACATCTAGTGTATAATTCTTATGATGAGACTTAATGAGAAAGACCTCTTGAATTTACATCATTAGTATTATCTGAGTCATGAAGTGTGTTCTATCGAATGAGTTATCTATGGAACCTTCATGCAGAATCCCTAGACTAGATTTTAGATTGTGACTTTACCTTGAGACTATGTGTCTTTGTTGATTATATATGGATATTCATGTAATATTTTTGATAGACATATACCAGGGTAAAATTCACTTTTATTATTATTATTATGTACATAGTGATTTTGGGGAGTCTGACTGGCTATTTTTATACTTACCCCAAAATGGGATTTTATCCCACATGTCGTGTCTTGTGAAGATAATCATCCTTTTGACAAAGTCCTGGAGGGACCATGTATAAAAAACCTACTCTTTATTACACATTATTTCTGGGTTTATTATGTATGATTACACCTATGAAAACTCAGATGATCAAGAATTCTAGTGTATTTTTTTATTATGTATATTACATAAAAACATAAAATAGGTAATACATCACTATTTTTAAAAACTTCCTTAATATAATAATATTTTTCCATTGTACATAAAACTATATTAGATAACCTAGGAACATATATAAAAAGGGGGTGAGATACAATGTTGAGGAATGGAATAAAAAATAAAAACATAAAGGAATAATAACATGTTAAATAATATTCATTTCAATGTGACGTAAAAGGGGTGAGAAACATAAACACAAACAATTAGGATTGATATAGCATGATAATATAAATTCAACATGGGATATGTTGAAAATACATTAAAAATGGCATCATAATCATATGTCAAGGATAACCGTCAGTACATAATGTTTTAAAATGTTTTTTTATTTACTGGGTTCACTCCATAATCCCTTGAATGAAGTCTCATGAGGCTAAAACTTTACCCAATTCATTGGATCTCTATATAATTATGGGTGCACTCATCACTTTCATTTCATTTGTATGAATAAGTGTGCCACAAAGATCATACAACATGAATCATTTATCATCACATTTTATTCCAAGATAAAAGAGTGTGGAATAAATACATGAAATGCCAAAATAAAATAAGCATAAGTTCATAATGGTAAAATACCTTGATAGGAAATGGGTATAGGTATTCACTAAAAAAATTAACATGGAAAATCCTGGTGAAATATTTGCAGCATAACATAGGCATATAAATGTTCATGGGAGGGATTAATGAGAGTGAAATGGGTATATTACTATTCAAAAATAATAGGTATTAACGGTAATATGTAAGAACAAATACCAACATTAAAAAATTGAAATTAATATGCATGACATAAAATATTTACTTATATTAAAAAGAGAGTGGGAGATCCCATGCTAAATTTCAGAATGTTAATGGGTGTAAATAAAGGTTCATGGGAGGGATTAATGAGATTAAAGGGTTATCTATTCATTTAGACATTAAATGGACTATAAGGGTATATTTAACAATATATCACAACATGAAAAGATGGAAATTAAGAGGCATAACATAAAATAAGTTATTGAATAAAAATGAGAGTGGGATATCCCTTACTAAATTTTGGCATGGTAACATGTGTACATAAATGTTCATGGGATATATTAATGACGATAAAATGGGTATATCATAATTTATAAACTAAATCTAGAGTAAGTAGGTATGGAAGAACATATCCCTATATGAACACATGGAAATTAAGTGGAATTACCTAAAAGATGAGCTTGAAAAAAAGAAGAAGACTGGGAGATCCCTTACTAAATTTAGGCACTATAACTGATTAGGTAAATTATATAATGAGTGGGTATAAATGATATATCATTATTAGAGAATAAAATTTAATGTATGGTAATAATTATAAAAACATGATAGCATAACCAATTGAGATTCAAAAGTCTAATAACAAAGGAGCTCGAATGGAAATGATAAGAGAGAAATATGATACCTTTAGAGTGTGATTCCAAAAGCATGGGAGGAGATTATTGAGAGACTTAATGAACCTTTGGAGTTCTTTATAGAGAGGAGGGTAGAGTAAGGACGTGATTCATGGTTTTTTAAAGAAGGTAAAACGGATCTTGGGTGGATTTATATAAGAAAATAATGGGGAGTTCCTTTTTATTTCCCAAACATGGGATTTTGAATCTATATAACAAAATAATCAAAACCAAAAACCTTCACATGGGTTTTCCCCATGTTTTCTACCAAATAGATCTTATTTTCATTATTTTATAAGTACAATGGTCTAACTTATTATAATATTTCCCTAGATGATGCGGAAGTTAGTCATGTCCTTAAAGAAATTATTTTAAAATAATAAAATATAATATAGGTGTTAGAGGACTCATATAGGCTTTCTAAAATTAATCAAATAATCTCAAAATAGAATTATTTTTAATGGGGAAGAAATATTTGGTTTTTTATACCATTAATAAGATTTATTACATCACTTTTGAGTTAGTATAATGTCCCAATACACAATGAATATTTATACCATATTTAATTTTTACTTAAAAATTCAACTATCTCAGAAAACTATTAAAAATTCACCATTGGATAATTTAGAAATTATGATTCCAAAGAAAATATTTTTTTAAAATAATTTTAGAAGCATATTATTTTTCAAATTTAAAATATAATTGACATTTATTAAGAAATGTTTTTTTATAATAAATGTTTTCAAACCATTATAAATATTACATTAGGCATCATTAAAATTATATTATCATTTACATTTGACAATATTAATATAACAATAATATTTTATTAAAATTTAAATTATTGAAAAATTTCATTAATTCATAAAAAAAATTTCATAATTTATATTTCATATTACTCAAAAATTCACTTTTTCTTTATCGTATCAAAATAAAATTTTTATCAAACTAATTATATAATCATTAATATAGTAAAAACCAATAATTAATAAATATAATAATTATTTCTTTGAAATTGAAATATAAAGACTCATACTTTTAGGGTAAATTTTTTCTAGTATTTTTTAAATTATTTTTACCCTTAATTAACCTATTTTTTTTTTACCGTGTTAATAAATATTTATTACAATTACATTTCATATTGTTAAAAAATTAAGTTGAACTTTTATCTCATATTAATAATTATTATTAAAAATATGGAAATAATTTTATAAAAGTAAATTCATATTGGTGAAAATGATTTAATTTAAAAATATAACCCACAAGTGTGATGGAATAGGGATTTCTGAAAAATGTATTTTTCAAGGAAAACATGATTTTACTTAAACTTTATAACTAGAAATCTTGATTATATGAGTCATATATATATATATATTTATTTATAATATTAAAATTACCTTTAAATAATTTCTCATCAGGGGTTATTTTAATTAACAATAATTTAGAAGAATTGTGTATTTTATAACAGTTTTTAGAAAAATATGTTTTATGCTGACAAATAAACTTATTTTGAAATACATCCTAAAGATGATTTAAATGTAATTTATTTATTTAAATATAAATTAATAATACCTTTGTTACTCTAAAATAAAATTAAAATAATATTAGGTATTTTATATTACAAAAGTTACTAAAATAAATGGAAATTTAACATAAAAATAGTTTTTTTCTCTTTTCACTGAAAAAATACATTTTTTGAAAAATCCAAAATTTCCCCCATAAGTTTATTTTTATATTATGATATAAAAAATATATTTCATCTTATCAATAAAATTTCTAAATTTTTTAGAAAATAATTATAGAATTTTATCATAAAAACAAATAAAAATCATTTTTGAAGAAAACATATTTTGAAGAACAAAAGACATTACCAAAAATTGATCGATTATTGAATAAAAATTTGTTAATATATTTTTGACATATATTTATATTTAATAATTTATTTGATCCAAGTCATATCCAAAAATTTCCTGGAAAGGTTTAAAATGATCATATTTATATAATCATTGTTTGTTTGGGATTGTTGTTGTGTATCATATATGTTATCGAACATAGTTTTCTATTTTTAAAAATATATTCATTACATTCTTCCCCCATTTAATAATTGCATCCTCACAATTTAAACTTTAACATTGTAAGAAATTTTTGGAAACTAAAAAATTCCTTTATTAAAAACCAGCATCCTAAAAGGGTTAATAAAACATCTTCTTGAAATGATTGAAAGAAAATTATGAAGGTCATCACACAACTCAGTTTAGAAGCTTGATAACATTAGTTGTATTTGAAAACATAGACATCGAAGAGAAAAATAACACCAAATAATTAATTTAGTGTCATAGAGAACATGTTCAAGAGAATGTCAATGACCACAAAACTATAAATCCATACTAGATAAAATAACCATAAATTCAACAAAAATGATCATAATATAAAAAAAACTAATTAAATATTATTTTTCTTTGAGTTAATGAATTAATTTATAATGGAGACTAAGAATATAAGAAATTATAATTTCATGAATAGTATAAATAATTTCCACTAAAATCTTATCTTTTTATCCAAACGATGATAAATTAAGATGAAAATATCTTTATACCTAATGAACTATAATAAACTCTTAATGGATAACATAATACACCAAATAATAACAAGATATTACTCCAATATTCACCAAATCCAAAATGGTTAGCATAAAGTAAGAAAAACCTTAATACATTAATCTCTAAAGTTTTAAAAATAATACTGAAGGTTTAATATATACCATTCCATAGATGTTTCTTGATTATTATATCCATAATATTATTGATATACTACTTCTACAACAAAATTTTCAAATACAAATACATACATAGTGTAATACTTACACTTCAATTATTTCCATATCACAGGTCCTTCCATAGTCTATGATTTAACCCATGGATTAGGTCATTTACTCAGATAAAGCCCCTATTCTATGCACACATGATGTTGAACAATAGAGTGGTGTCATAAGATGTAATATATTCTATTATATCAGACTCTTCATTTTCTATGGAAACTAGATACTTTATGCCCTATTTTTTAACAATTAAAACTCCTTTGAGTTTCTTTGTGGCATATCCCTTGGTGAGGCTTTGCACATTTTTGACACATAGGAAATCTAATCGACGTTCCTTTATCACATTTATCATATAAACTTTCTTGGTATTTTATCGTCTTATTATTTGATGTATTTGTACATTCAATTGTGTTACATTTTTAAATTTTGATTTTTTATATTTTGTTTTACATAGTCATAATATGTCTTACTTGATCTCTCATTATGTTAGACACTCCATTTAGTAATCATGACATTTACTATCATACTGGTTATTGAATTGGTTCTTCATATTAACATCCATTGAATATAATAAAGGGAAATTTATGTATGAGTAATTTTAAAAAATTAAAAACATAAAAAAGAATACAATTAACACTAATGGGACAACATATAAACAACATGTACTTCCTTAACTTATGAACTTCTAGGATTCAATCAAAGTCGTCCATTATATATTTCCTAACATGGACTCTTGTGGAAATTATTGTTCCCTTATTAATGGTTTGTAATGAGATTTTGAATTACAAAAAAACATCCCCTTATATTATCAAACAAGGTGTGTAGTAAGGCCTATTGTCGTGCACTAGATAATGATCGAGTCTAGATCAATGCGTTGTTTTTGGGTGTCACCAATAAGTATGCACATGTATGCCAGATCCACATCCACTTTTAGTATTTAGACAGGGATGTATTATCCTAGAAACCACTTAATATATACTTTAAAAAAAGTTAGTTATGTCTTCTTATGTTTAGTGTTATCTCTAAATCATTCTATAATGTTATCTAATTCTAATCCCAAAAATTACTAAATATTCCATTGATACCAACTATAAAAACCATACTATTTATTACACCTTATTTAATGATTTATTACACACTATTATTATTAATGAAACTCATAATATTAATAATTATAGTGTGTTTATGAATTAGGTTCTTTACTTAACAACTTAAAATAGGGAATTCATCACCATTATTGAAAACTTCCTTAACATGCTCATTTATTCTATTATACATAAAACTATATGGGATAATGTGGGGACATACAAAAGAATAGGGTGAGCTATAAAACCCAGTAAGGGAATAAAAAATCATAACATGAAGGAATAATTTCATTTTATACAATATTAATGTCAATGGTACACAAAAGGGGTAATAATGATAAACATTTATAATAAGTCACGATATAGTATGGTAACATAATCACAACATGGGAAATGTGGCTACTACTTTAAAATTGGCTTCAAAAACATAGGTCAAGGCTAACCACCAGTAAATCAGGATAGAAAAAGTATCTTGATTGATTACATTCATTCTCTAATCCATGTCATTTTGTTTCATGAGACTAAAACATTACCCAAATCATTGGTGCGCTATATAATTTGGGGTTCACCAATCCATTTTATTGCATTAACATGCAATAGGGTTTCACATAGATCATACAACATAGAATAGTTTATTCTAAAATTTTATTCCAAGATAAAGAAGTTTAAAATACATGAATTAAATTATCAAATCAAATAATTATAAGTTTATAGAGGTTAAAACCATTGATATGAAATGAGTACAGTTATGCACTACACTATAGTTTGGAGAGCAAAATTGCGGTGAAATTTTGGCAGTATAATTAGGGTGTATAAATATTCATGTGAGGGATTAATTAGAGTGAAAGATGCCTCAAATTATTTATAAATCATAGGGGATGTAAGGGGAATATGGAAGAATATATCTCAACATGAAAAAATATAAATTAAGAAGTATAAAATAAAATATTTGATTGAATAAAAAGTATAACGACCCATACTTTACATACATTGTTATTACTTCATAATTTAAGCATACTTATTAAAACATATAACAAAACCATGGTTGGACATTATATGCATAGTGTCTTTTAAAACTGGGAAACATAAACAACTAGTTCATAAATCATCTACATTGTCTCTCGTTTACTTCATCATATCTAGAGTCCCTTTTTTCATATACTACTTAATAACCTTCTTACTGACCTGGGGAAAGAAAACATACAAAAGGGTGAGCTCAAATGCTCATTAAGGGTAAACAATGGAAATATCATATTCATAAGAGCATTGTATTTCAAAAATCATAACCTGAAAAAGAGATCATAATATCATAAAATGGGATAAATCATAGTAGTGAAATGTAATCCCAATAATCATAACATAAAACATTAAAACTTTTTTTCATACACACATAATCATATTGAATCATTTCTTAGTAGTCCAGACTCATTTCCAAGACTATCTTAGTAGCCAAAGTCCATTTCTGAACCGACTCCACTCCTCGTTTCAGTCCTGTATCACTGAACCGAATTAACCTATCGTTCCAGCCATGTCTATCTCATGAGATTTAAATCTTTACCCAATGCATTGGAGGGAGATATAGGTCCCACTCATCTCAAAATGATACCATTCTTATGTGTGCCACAAGATCATAAATCATACATCATAGCATAACCCATGTAATAAAAATGGGATTATTAAACATCATGCCATCATAACATAATCCATAAAAGGACATAAAAAATAATTCCATCATAACATACTGAAATCAATGTAAAAATAGGGATAGAAACAGAACCCTATATTTTTCTTATATGGAAAATAATTTTGATAAAACACTTGAACTCCATTCTTGAGGAAAATATCCTTTCTACTCCAAAAACATTTTTCCTTTATTAACATGTCAGACAATTTTAAACTAAAATAATTTGATTAAAAATAAACTTTAAAACTTTTAAAGGATGATTCATGTAAATAATGTTTTATGAAATCATAAAATTCATTCATGTCGTATAAGTTAAAAAAACATTCTTCTCGTACTTTGGCTGGAAAAGTCACAAAGTACCTTGTTCTAAAAACGAAAAAATATTACTTTCATATATTTTACTAAAAACTCACCAATGGTTAAAATTGGATATAAAAAATTGTAGGAGGATAGAAATAATATTACATATTGACGAAACATGGATGTGGATGATAAATATTCCCCAGTAAATCTTGAAGTATAAACAATCTCAGATAAAAATGAGATTGCGATATTTTCCCTTACCTTAGGTTGGATTTTCTTTGTACGTGTCTGAACCTCCTTTATAATGATTTAAATAATGTTATTGACTTATTCCAAAATTTTACTCATTGTTATGATATCATATATGGTCATATTCTTAGCTTCGTATTAGTAATATTTCATTGCTACTTATTATTCGAGTGTTTATTGCCTTTTGTTCTTAGGCATGTTTTGTCGAATAAATTCTTATTCTTATTTTTAGGTTATAGATACCTAATTTAAAGAATTTTATTAGTGTAATATATATCATATTTATTCATTAAATTCATTTATATAATCATTATGCATTGTAGATCATGTAGAACGAGTCGCATCACATTGTGGAGATGGTAGGCCGTACGTACGCACGAGCGATGATATCGTTCCCATGATCATGGAATAGTATTGAAGTGTATGTATACTATTTAAGAATCAATATAACTTTACAATAATAATATATAGTTATTATTTACACCCTTATACCCATCCAAGTAAGGTGGTGGTGTAAAATAGATTACACTATGTCGTGGAGACGGTATTCCGTACGTACGCACGCGCGGTGATTTCGTTTTCTATAGGATGGATAGAAGGTGAAATAGGGTTGTTTCATATTTATAATAACATATAAATATATGAGTGATAATGATGTTATTACTTCATAATGAAACAACAAAAGAAGATGAAGTAGAAGAAGAAATAAATTTGAAATAATCGGTAATGGGCATTACCTCTTCCTTAGAGCGCCTCTTCTTAACCTCCTCTTAGGGCACTAAAGATGTTCTTTGAAGAAGACCAGGACCTCTAGAATTTTTCTAGGGGAGTGGATAAGAGAAATTGTCATGGTTTGGCCGAGCTTGAAGGCTCAAAGTGGTGTGAGGAGGAGAGGGAGGAGGTGCCCTTTTATAAGGGAGGAGAGGGGCACCTTAGGAGACACTTAAAATATTATTTTATTATAAAGTCATATTAGTTTATTAATAGCTAAAAATTGATTTATTTCTAAGATATGATGGGGATGGTTCTAAATCCTCTCAACCAATTGATTTTAGACAAGTTTACGTTACTATTTTAACCTTATCATTTAGATTTAACTTTAAGTTAAATAATTTTACTTTTACCGTGTCTTCTTGTTTTCTTACACTATATGGTTAATAAACTTACTATAACAAGACTAAAGAACCCCAAGTGGTTAATTATTAATATATATAATCTTATCTAAGTCATTTGGCCGAACTTTATATTTTTAATAATAAAATAATAATTAATAGTATAATATTTTTTTTAAAAACAATTTTATGTCAATTTTGACACTATTTGGTACTTGATTTTTGTGAAACTTTTAACAGAATTATTAGTTCAAAAAAAGTTACTTTAATCAGTAATAACATTTCATATTAACCTATAAATTTAGTTATATTCATAAAAAGTCTCAAATTACATTTATTTGGGTATTTATAATATCAATTATGTTATTATTTCATTAATAAAGAAATTACTACATCATCATTCTGTCATAAATAAATTAAATTATTTAATGTCTAAAAATTATAAGTAAAATACCATTACGTGGGAAATATATTTATCTTTCTAATTAATATTTATTGTTGAATTTATCTTGTGTATATCCCTATATTAAAAATGTTTTATTTATTAAACATTGTTTTTAACTATTTTAACGCTTCTTTAAATAAAATAATAATAAATGTACTAATCTAATCCAAGTGGACCTAAATGGTCATATTTTATTCCTAAGGTTGTTTTTGGACGAATTAAACTTTCCCAATATATTAGAACATGTGTTAGGTTAATAATAATATCATTTTTACCCTTAATTACCCTATTTACTTTTAACCGTTGTAAAAAAAAGTAAAAAGTTACTATTTACCAAAAATTATTTTTATCTTATTGAACCACGTTGTACACCTTGATATTAATCGTGTCTCTTGGAGTTTCAAAATTTCACTCATAGAAGCGGTAAAATTAATTTTTATGTAAATTTTCAAATTCTCCTAGGAGGTGGGTAAAAGACGGTTAAAAGTTCAATAAACTTTTTATATATCGAAAATTATTATAAAATGACTCCAATGAATTACATTGAACTTATATAGGTATTAAGTATAAATTTTTACCTAAAATAAATATAAATAAAATAAATAATTATTTAAATAAAAATTCGGTTTTAAATAGTAACCCAGTGTTTTCACTATTCATCAAAAATTGAATGTTTTCAGAAAAATACCAAAAATTCACCCTAGGCTAATTTCGATATTCCTAATCCAAAAATGAAGTCCATTTTGAAATATAAAACTAATAAAATTTCAAAAATTTGGTATTACTATTCATAACGGCTAGTTTATATAATATTTTAAAAACATATTGTTGTTTAGTGAAACTCGGTATTGCATACAACATACGCTATCGAGGAATGTTGTTATTCCGTATGACGCAAGAAAAGATAGTGTTGTGTGTAGTGAAATATTCCTTTATATAACATTGTACATAAAAACAAAATATTTCTTATAAAAACTCGGGTGTTACATTCTATCACCCTTAAAATGAATTTCACCCTCGAAATTCATCACTTTGAAACAAACAGATGAGGATACCTCCCCCTCATCATATCCTCAAGTTCCCATGTAGCTTCTTCTAGTTGGTGGTTCCTCCATAAAACTTTCACCAAGTGAGTGGTCATGTTCCGTAGAACTTTTTCTCTACGATCTAGAATCTCTATCGGTTGTTCTTTATAAAAAAGATCTTGCTTCAGTGGTACAACTTCTGAGGTGAGTACATGTGAAGGATCAGGTATGTACTTTCTCATAAGAGATACATGGAACACATCATGAACTTGAGAGTGATTCGGTGGAAGCGCCAATCGGTAAGCTACCTTCCCAACACGATCCAGTATTTCAAAAGGACCAATATACCTAGGGATCAGCTTGCCCTTCTTTCCAAATCTCATTACTCTCTTCCAAGGAGATATTCATAAGAACACTTTATCACCAACTTCAAACACTAGGTATTTTCCTTGATTGTTGGCATAACCTTTTTGTCAAATCTGAGCCGCTCAAAGGTGTTGTTGAATAGATCAGACCTTCTCTGCCATCTCATCAACAAGATCAGGTCCTAATAGCTTTCTTTCCCCAACTTCATCCCATCAAGTTGGAGTTCTACATTTCTTTCCATAGAGAGATTCATAAGGATCCATCTGAATATTGGAGTGAAAGATATTATTATAAGAAAATTCCACCAAAGTTAGTTTTTGATCCCAACCACCTTCAAAATTCATAGAGCAAACTCTTAACATATCTTCTAGAGTTTGAATTGTTCTCTCAGACGTACCATCTGTCTGAGGATGATAAGAAGTGATGAAACTCAACTCTGTATCCAGAGTATGCTGAAGACTTCGCCAAAACATTTAGGTAAACCTAGGATCCCGATCATATATAATGGAAAGTGGTACTCCATGAAATCTTACAACTTCATTTACATATATCCTGGACAGATGATCAAGAGAGAAATCCTCTCTAATAGCAATGATGTGTGCCGATTTCGTAAGACGATCAACTATGACCCAGATAGAATTATTTTCTTTGGATGTTTTAGGAAGTCTGGTGACAAAGCCCATAGTGAGGTTTTATTATTTCCATTCGGGTATGGGTAATGGTTGTAAACTCCCCTTAGAATTCTATCTCTCAGCTTTAACTTGCTGACAAACCAAGCATCGAGAGACATATTCAGCAACATCTCTTTTCATGTCATCCCACCAGAAGTACTCTTTTAGGTCCCTATACATCTTCGTACTTCCAGGGTGAATAGAGAATGAAGAACTATGAGCCTCATCCAGTAGCTCCTTCTTTAATTTTGGGATGGGAGGCACAAAAACCCGATTCCTGAACCTTATTATCACATCACAATCAAGGTTGAATTCAGGAACATTTCTCACCTTCTTTTATAACTCTACATCTTCTTTTTGTTCCTCTTTAATATTCTCATTTATAGATGGTTGAACATTCAATTGACAATGATAAGATTTTTTCCCTTCCATTATAATTCCAATATTCATCCTTTGTAAATCTATAAATATTGGATCTTTTTTTATCCTCATCATGGATAAGCTATCATGGTCTTATCGACTAAATGCTTCTGCCACCTTGTTTTCTTTCCCAGGGTGGTAATGAATTGAGCAGTCGTAATCCTTAATCAGCTCCAACCATATTCTTTGATGCATATTCAGATCCTTTTGTTTGAAAATATACTTTAAACTTTTATGATTAGTATAAATATCACACCTTTCACCATAAAGATAATGCCTCCAAATATTTAGTTCAAAGATTACCGCAGCTAACTCCAAATCATGATTTGGGTAATTTTTCTCATGGATTTTCAACTATCTTGAGGCATAGGCTATCACCATATGGTTTTGCATGAGAACACACCCCAATCCCTTCTTGGATGCATCACTGTAGATGACAAACCTTTATCCACTGCAACGAATTGTGAGTACAGGTGCACTGGATACCCTTCTTTTCAACTCCTTGAAATTCCCTTCACACTCCTCCGTCCACAAGAACTTTACTCCTTTTCGAGTCAACCTGGTGAGTAAATTAGATAATCCTGAAAAATCCTTCACAAAACGTCGATAATATCCAGCCAAACCAAGAAAACTTCAGATCTCGGTTACTATTGTTGGTCTTGACCATCTTTCGATAACCTCTTTTTTTTTGCTGGATCCATAGATATCCCCTTTTTGAGATTATGTGACCCAAAAATGAAACTTTTTGAAGCCAAAATTCACACTTGGTAAATTTGGCATAAAGATTCTCCTTTCTTAGGGTCTTCAATACAATTCTCAAGTGATCTTAATGTTCTTCATTTCTCTTTGAATAGACAAGAATATCGTCTATAAAGACTACCACAAACTGATCAAGATAGTCTCTAAAGACTCTATTCATCAGATCCATGAAGATAGTAGGGGAATTAGTAAGACCAAATGACATCACTATAAATTCATAATGTCCTTACCTTGTACAGAAAGTTATCTTTGGTATATCCTCCCTTTTGAACCTTAATTGATGATACCCTGAATGAAGATTAATCTTGGAAAATTATTGAGCTCTGCATAGTTGGTCAAATAAGTCATCAATGAGTGGGAGATGATATTTGTTCTTGATAGTGATCTTTTTATGTTCTCGATAATCAATGCAGAGTCTCATTGATCCATCTTTGTTCATAACAAATAGAACAGTTGCTCCCCAAGGTGACGCACTAGGGCATATGAATCCCTTATCAAGATTCTCTTGGAGTTGCTTCTTCAATTCCTGCAACTCAATTGGGGCCATTCTATATGGTGTCTTTGAAATAGGTAAAGCACCTGGTATGAGTTCTATTGAAAACTCAACTTCACGATTTGGTGGAAGGCCAGGAAATTCCTCCGGAAAGACATCATCAAACTCTCGTACAATGGGCATATTCTTAATCGTGAGTTTCTCTCCAACCATTTGAGATAAATAACCGTCATTTAGTGGAATCAAGATCCATAAGATGGACGAAATTTCCACTGGAAGGTTATGTTCATCCTTGCATCGATAGAAGATCATACATTGATCTGGAATATGAAATGTGACTTACCTTCTTTGGAAATTGATATAAGCTGAAAATAAAGAAAGACAATCCATCCCAAGAATCACATAAAATTCCACTATAGGAAGAATCACAAGATTTGCAGGAAGCACTTTCCCACAATCATTAATCGGAGAAGAATTGTAAACTTTTGATGTAGTTGTTGTTCCATTAGAGGTTGTCACAGATAACTCAATACCTAACTACTAAGGTAATATGGTGATACCCTTAGAAAATTATTCAGAAATAAAAGAGTGGGTGGATCCAGAATCAAATAAAACATTTGATACTTTAGAGTGGATGGTAGGTGTACCTTTTACTACTTCGTTATCATACTCCACATCGCTGATAGAAATTTCATGTGACTTTCCTTTTTATTTAGCCTTAAGAGTTTTTTTATGTCATTCATCAAAAAAAACCCTTGGATTAGGGCATTGATTGGCATAATGCCCCATTTACTTGAACTTGTAACATTGAATTGTATGAGGTGCACTCTTTGTAGCCTTTTCATTTTTCACAACACAAGACATATTCTTTTCATCATTGAAGCATTCAAATGTCCGATGACCTTCCTTTCCACATTTGTAACATTTACTTGTCCCTTTAAGACAACTCCCTCCATGTTTCTTTCCACACTTTGAGCATAAGGAAAAACTCATCTTCTTTTCATTGTGGTAGTATCATAACATGATTATTATCCAATAACATCATTTGCGGCATAGTCTGATGACTGGGACATAGGTTCGCGTAGTGTCCAAACTCCTTGCAAATGAAGCATTGTACATTTGAAACCATTTTCTTACCCTTGCAGTCACGTACTTTGTGCCCTTTTCCTCCACACTTATAACAAACTCCCATTCCTTTCAGGCAAGTTCCAGGGTGTTTCTTTCCACAGTTACCACATATGGGAAAATTATTCTTTTCCCTCTTACTTTTATCCATCTTTCTCTCTTCCATCCTTTTCTTCTCTTTGAATCATGTGTATTTCTGGAGTTCTCATTCATTCTACTGGGCGCCATTTCTATACCATGGCATAAACTAGATCAGTTTATGAATCAAAATACATAATCCCATACTTATAAAACACTTAACATAAATTGAACTATTTATGGATATAATCCATAATCATAAAAATGTTTTCTTTGAGGAAGTATATACTCATAAACCATTAATAATGATTTGTAAAGAAAATGAGAGTTATCCTAAGCATATCCCCCGGGAGTGTCGTAACCAAGAGTGCAGCAAGGCCCGTTGTCGTGCACCAGTTCCCGTTCGAGTCTAGCTCAAAGCGGTGTTTTCGGGTTTTACCCCTAGGTACATCTGTGCCAGAGCCGCCTCTACCTGTTTGTATCCAGACAGGGATGTATTTCTCGGAAAACTCACAAAATCTCTACAATACCAAAATTCTAGGAAGTTCTTCTATACTAATCCTCAAAGTTCATCTTAGGTCTACGTGCTCTAATCAGAGTTTATCTAAATATAGATTCCAAGGTTTTTACTAAACTTCCTCTGATACCAACTGTAACGCCCCGACCCCAGCTACCCAGAGTCGGTGCATTAATTACATAACATTGGCATGATCACAAGAAAGATCAAATCCCGAAAGACCGATTGGTTTAGTAGCCTTGGAAACACTAGATATAATCATAAAGTTTTACATTACATTTCAATGTGAAAAACTACTACAACAACAAAGTCTTCATATCCACACTATTAACCCCTCATAATATCCCTGCAAGTCATTCATAATTTACTTCTTCACTACCTGAGAAAAATAAAATATAGAAAAGGGGTGAGCTCAAATGCCCAGTAAGGATAACAATATAGCGGAACATTCAAAATAATCATAAACATTTAAGGTAATGAATTACTAAAACAAAAGCCTTTTAAAATTGAACTTCAACATAGTATGGAAAAAGTAAAATGAAATAATGCCATTTACTTATTCACATGGATATTCTACTAATCGAATAATCACATGCAATATCAATAACCACTTTCATAATGTTGGAATGCATAATGCCAGACTATCATAACCACATAGCCAAGGCCTCGTGCCAAGACTACAAAGAAGATTTTGTCAAGGCCTTGTGCCAAGACACTAGTTTTCCTCATGAGACCTACCGATGCATCGAGGAGCTATAGCAGGCTCCACCCGTCACTTATTAAGTCCAATGCATTCCCATATGAAAAGGTTTAAACATAACATAAACATTCGTATTAAAACTAGCATACGAAATGTCAATAATTTCACCATAAACTATGAATGGTATAAAAATAGCACATCCACAGTCAAACATATCACAAAACCTTCAATACAATATAGAAGTTTTGTATCATAATAAATCAACTTCAAATAATCTTAAAATCCATCAAAGGATGTTGACATAGATGAAATCAAAATTCTTTTTAAAGAAGTATCTCCTTTTATTTTAAAATAATTTAAGATCCATATAAAATAAAACATTTTTTTTGAAAATATTCTTATAAGCTTGTATGGAAAGATTCAACGATTTTATAATGGCGGAAAATAACTGCACCCGCCGTATAAGTTAAAAAAAACATTCTTACCTCAATTTTGTCGAAAAGGTTAAAAAGGACCTTGTTTTGAAAACGACGGAAAGATTACTTTATAAACCTCTTATAAAAAGTCAACAAGGGTATAAGTGATTTTAACCCATATTCTTGTAAATAGTAAAAATGTTTTGAAATACATTTTTAAGGAACATGGATGTGGATGATAACGAGATATCCCAGTAGATTATTACGTATAAACAACCTCGGATAATGAAGAGATTGTGAAATAACCCTTACCTTGTACTTTTCCTTGGTTGGGGTAGGTTAACCTCCTGTATAATGGTGAAATAATTGTTATTAAATTATACAAGAATCATATATATTAATATGATATCATATATGATCTTTTAACATTGATTTGTTAATAATATCTTAGAATTATCGTCGTTTCGGGTGTTAACTTACTTGTTTTCTTTTATATGTTTTGTTACGTAAGACATGTTTGTAAAGGATAGGTTGTATATTATTCATATCCAGAATGATATCAAGTCCTTAAACATCATTTTTAAATCATCAAATGATAATTATACTTGAATGGATACGATGGAGAATGAATCTCATCGCGTTCGTGGAGACGGTAGTCCGTACGTACGCATGAGCGACAATATCATTCTTTTGATATTAAAATAATATATAAATGGATGGTATATCATATATACAGAATCATTAACATGTTATATTTATTATTTACATGAGTTACACATCATTATTATACCCATCCAAATAATAATATATTGAATAACAATTACACCACGACGTGGAGACGGTAAGCCGTACGTACGCACGTATGGTGACATGTTATTCAAAGGGTGGATAGAATACTGAATATGGTTGTACCATATTTATAATAACATCACAGTATATGTAAGATACTGGAGTTATTATTTTAGAATGGTAAGAACAAAGAAAGAGGAAGTGGAAGAAGAAAGGAACTTGGAAAAAGGGTGGTGAAATCATTACCTCTTCTTCGGGTTCTTCCTTTTGATTTGATCAAAAGGGCTCCTTAGGTTGGATTTCTGATCAAACTAAGGCCTCTAGGTTGTAGTTAGGTATGTTGGGAGAGTATTTGGGCAGAGTTTGGCCGAACCAAAAGGCTTTGAAGGTGTGAAGAAATGAGAAGGAGGAGTGCCCTTTTTATAAGAGGGGTGAGGGGCACCTTTGGAAAAGCTAGAAATATTAATTTATAATAAATTCGTATTCGGTTTCTAATGGCTCCAAAGCTTATTATTCAAAGGTTAAGGTGGGGATAGGTCGAAAACCACTCAACCAATAGAATTTAGACAGGTTTGGGTACTTATATTAACCTTATCTTTAAGTATTAACTCTAAGTTAATTAGTTTCACTTTTACAATGTCTCTTTGTATTTTTATATAATATGGTTAATAAACTTACTATATACATCCAAGCGACCCCCAAGTGGTCCATTAATGATGAACCTATCCTTATATAAGTCTCTTGGCCGAACCTTAGATTTTTAGGAATTTAATATCAATTAATAATATAATATTTGTTTTAAAAACTCTTTTATGTCAATTTTGACACTATTCAATAGTTGATTTTTGTGAAACTCATAACAGATTTATTACTTCAAACAAAGTCAATTAAATCAATCCTAATATATCATATTATCCTTGAAAATTAGTTTAATTCATTAAAAGTTTCATATTATATTTTTTTTGGGTATTTATAATATCAATTATTTTAATTTTTCACTATTATAGTAATTCCTGTATCATCATTGTGTCATAAATAAAATATATTATTTAATGTCTAAAAATTATAAATAAAATATCATTATGTAGGAAATATTTTTAGCTTTCTAATGAATATTTATAATCTAAAATCCAACATATATAACCCTATGTAAAAATTTTTGTTCTAAAAGATATATGCTTTTGTCATTTTTGTATTCATTTTAACTAAATTAAAATAAAGTGTCATTATCACTTACAAGTGGATCCATGGGGTCCCAAAATTTACACAAAGATGCCCATGGTCGACCATCTATCAACCAATAGGGTTAAGACACGTTTTTAGGGTAATTTAGTATTATTATAATATTATTTTTTTAACCCTTATTTACCGGATTTACCATTAACCATGGTAAATAAAATATTTACCGCAGTAATTATTCAAAATGTCTAAAAATAAAAGTTACCTATTTACACAATTTGAACATCCTGATTCCAAATATGGAATCCATTTTCCTAAATTCAAAACACAGAAGTGGCAGAAATTAATTTAAAATTAATTCCCGCTGTCAAAACAGAAAGCGTGTTTTTAAGAGGTAATAACTATCAAAAGATTGACACTTGTTTATGTTCGGTTTAATTGTAAAATTATGTATAATGACCAACATTATATTAAATTGTAAAAATATATTATAAATATACTTTAAAACCACTCAAATTCATAATTTATCACTATTAATTTTTTTGATTAAAAAAGTTGTTTTTAATTAAAATTTAGTAATTTTCACTATTCATCAAAATATGAATGTTATCCGAAAAGTACCAAAATTTCACCTTAGGCTAAATTCGATATTCCAAATCCAAAAATGAAGTCCATTTTGAAATATAAAATATATATATTTTCAAAAAGTAGGTATTACTATTTATAACGGCTAGTTTTATTGGTTATGGTGTGTTAGAACTCGGTGTTGCGTACAACACACGCTATCACATTATTCAAAGGGAAACGTACCGTGGAAGCTTGGGGTGTTTCATTTTAAATTTTTGATGTCCCCATTTAGTCAAAAAGTTTAAAATATTGTATTTAAAAAGGTTTCACTATTAGAAGTTGATAAAAGTGAAATACTGAAAATGAATCTGTTCTTGCATTATGACTAAGAAACTCATAATAGGGATTCTAAAATTATAAGGATTATATAAAGTTCAAAATGTAGTTAATACTATTCATGACCTTTTTTAATGGTGTGATTGAACTCGGTGTTGCGTGTAGTGCAAGTTATTGAATTTTTAAGAAATAACACACTATGAAATCTTGGGGTGTTACATTCTCCCCTCCTTCAATAAATTGCGTCCTCGCAATTTGAAATTGTTCTTCGAAAATAAAAGGTTGAAAATAAAAAATATCTTTATGGGAAAACCCACATCGGAAATTGGGTTACTAAAATTTATTCTTAATATGAGGAAAAAAGAAATTAAAGGGTCACCACTAAATTATGATCTCGATTAGGAGAACATTGGTGGCAATTAGAGACATATAATTGGAGGAAAAACGTAAATATTTATAGGTAGTGATTGAGATCATCAATCACAAACAAGTGTATAATTGAGGTCCTTAAATTAATCAATCTATGATGATTTGAAATACCATCGGTTCAACAAAACATAGGGTATTAGGATAACACATTTTTGACGTTTCAAAATATCTTAGTTGAAATCCCACATCGAGAAATGAATTAATGAGGCCTCTATTTAAAATAAAGAGTCGAACGTATGAAGATTACCGAAAATAACACATACTAGGGTTCCATGTAGGAAAATATGGATATGGAGGAGAAATCTAACCATCAATTATCTGATGGAGAGTGGTAGAGAACATGGCTATGAAAAGGCCAACAATCCCAAAGCCATAAATTAGTGATGATTTAAGGTACCATCTAGGGAAACATTTTTGTTCTAAGTTCCTTTTATTAATGTTGAGGAATTTATTTATGAGATTGGCTAAGATCATAAGGAGATATACTTACTTTATAATTAGAGTTTTGTCCATTAATAAATTTCTACCACAAACTCATCTTTCACTCGTAAAAAAAATTCTATTTATACTATTCGTACAAGGTTCCAAAATAAACGAATTTATAATTCATCTACAAGATCTTTTAATAAAAACTACATTATTTAATCCAGGACATCTCGTGGGCCATTGGTAGGTGATACACCCTTGTCGCCCTTCGGTTGCGGGTTTAAGTCTCGCGGCCTTTCCGGTCACGACGGGTTGCCGCCCGACCTCCGGGTTGTCCTTTTATGGCTATCCAAAATAATCCAAAATAGAACTATCCAAAATACTTCTGTCCAAACTCACAGTCTAACATTTATAAGTGAGGTAAACATAATGTAGAACCTTTTTACCCCGTAATAGCATATGAATACCTTCATCATGTATTCTTTTAATACACCGAAACATCCTGAATTACCATATTCCTTATTGATTACACTCATGCTCCCTTATTCCATATAGAAAGCTGGATATACTTCATTAATCCAAAAATGTTTTAAACCCCAACAATGATGGAATATACAAATCATTAATAATTCCAAGGTAGTCAAGAATATCCAATATAATTTATCCAAAACAATCACATATTATTCCAAAATCACTACCTCAGTATCAGAACTATATTATGATTTATCATTCTCTCAACCATATATTTTCCAAAAATTTATCCTGCTATTGAGTCACTTTTCTTTGTTCCACATAATCTCAAGTCCTTAATGAAATAGTACACTAGTACAATCCTTATATACTCCATGATTATTGTAACAAGTACATTGTTGATACAACACTCAATTGACATAATCAACATAAGAACTCTAATCATCCCTCTTCATCTGTGGTAGTATCATAACATGATTATTATCCAATAACATCATTTGCGGCATAGTCTGATGACTGGGACATAGGTTCGCGTAGTGTCCAAACTCCTTGCAAATGAAGCATTGTACATTTGAAACCATTTTCTTACCCTTGCAGTCACGTACTTTGTGCCCTTTTCCTCCACACTTATAACAAACTCCCATTCCTTTCAGGCAAGTTCCAGGGTGTTTCTTTCCACAGTTACCACATATGGGAAAATTCTTCTTTTCCCTCTTACTTTTATCCATCTTTCTCTCTTCCATCCTTTTCTTCTCTTTGAATCATGTGTATTTCTGGAGTTCTCATTCCTTCTACTGGGCGCCATTTCTATACCATGGCATAAACTAGATCAGTTTATGAATCAAAATACATAATCCCATACTTATAAAACACTTAACATAAATTGAACTATTTATGGATATAATCCATAATCATAAAAATGTTTTCTTTGAGGAAGTATATACTCATAAACCCTTCATAATGATTTGTAAAGAAAATGAGAGTTATCCTAAGCATATCCCCCGGGAGTGTCGTAACCAAGAGTGCAGCAAGGCCCGTTGTCGTGCACCAGTTCTCGTTCGAGTCTAGCTCAAAGCGGTGTTTTCGGGTTTTACCCCTAGGTACATCTGTGCCAGAGCCGCCTCTACCTGCTCGTATCCAGACAGGGATGTATTTCTCAGAAAACTCACAAAATCTCTACAATACCAAAATTCTAGGAAGTTCTTATATACTAATCCTCAAAGTTCATCTTAGGTCTACGTGCTCTAATAAGAGTTTATCTAAATCTAGCTTCCAAGGTTTGTACTAAACTTCCTCTGATACCAACTGTAACGCCCCGACCCCAGCTACCCAGAGTCGGTGCATTAATTACATAACATTGGCATGATCACAAGAAAGATCAAATCCCGAAAGACCGATTGGTTTAGTAGCCTTGGAAACACTAGATATAATCATAAAGTTTTACATTACATTTCAATGTGAAAAACTACTACAACAACAAAGTCTTCATATCCACACTATTAACCCCTCATAATATCCCTGCAAGTCATTCATAATTTACTTCTTCACTACCTGGGAAAAATAAAACATAGAAAAGGGGTGAGCTCAAATGCCCAGTAAGGATAACAATATAGCGGAACATTCAAAATAATCATAAACATTTAAGGTAATGAATTACTAAAATAAAAGCCTTTTAAAATTGAACTTCAACATAGTATGGAAAAAGTTAAATGAAATAATGCCATTTACTTATTCACATGGATATTCTACTAATCGAATAATCACATGCAATATCAATAACCACTTTCATAATGTTGGAATGCATAATGCCAGACTATCATAACCACATAGCCAAGGCCTCGTGCCAAGACTACAAATAAGATTTTGTCAAGGCCTTATGCCAAGACACTAGTTTGCCTCATGAGACCTACCGATGCATCGAGGAGCTATAGCGGGCTCCACCCGTCACTTATTAAGTCCAATGCATTCCCATATGAAAAGGTTTAAACATAACATAAACATTCGTATTAAAACTAGCATACGAAATGTCAATAATTTCACCATAAACTATGAATGGTATAAAAATAGCACATCCACAGTCAAACATATCACAAAACCTTCAATACAATATAGAAGTTTTGTATCATAATAAATCAACTTCAAATAATCTTAAAATCCATCAAAGGATGTTGACATAGATGAAATCAAAATTCTTTTTAAAGAAGTATCTCCTTTTATTTTAAAATAATTTAAGATCCATATAAAATAAAACATTTTCTTTGAAAATATTCTTATAAGCTTGTATGGAAAGATTCAACGATTTTATAATGGCGGAAAATAACCACACCCGCCGTATAAGTTAAAAAAAACATTCTTACCTCAATTTTGTCGAAAAGGTTAAAAAGGACCTTGTTTTGAAAACGACGAAAAGATTCCTTTATAAACCTCTTATAAAAAGTCAACAAAGGTATAAGTGATTTTAACCCATATTCTTGTAAATAGTAAAAATGTTTTGAAATACATTTTTAAGAAACATGGATGTGGATGATAACAAGATATCCCAGTAGATTATTACGTATAAACAACCTCGGATAATGAAGAGATTGTGAAATAACCCTTACCTTGTACTTTTCCTTGTTTGGGGTAGGTTAACCTCCTGTATAATGGTGAAATAATTGTTATTAAATTATACAAAAATCATATATATTAATATGATATCATATATGATCTTTTAACATTGATTTGTTAATAATATCTTAGAATTATCGTCGTTTCGGGTGTTAACTTACTTGTTTTCATTTATATGTTTTGTTACGTAAGACATGTTTGTAAAGGATAGGTTGTATATTATTCATATCCAGAATGATATCAAGTCCTTAAACATCATTTTTAAATCATCAAATGATAATTATACTTTAATGGATACGATGGAGAATGAATCTCATCGCGTTCGTGGAGACGGTAGTCCGTACGTACGCACGAGCGACAATATCATTCTTTTGATATTAAAATAATATATAAATGGATGGTATAACATATATACAGA
This sequence comes from Viscum album, assembly GCA_963277665.1. Lineage (NCBI taxonomy): Eukaryota > Viridiplantae > Streptophyta > Magnoliopsida > Santalales > Viscaceae > Viscum > Viscum album. Next base: position 1,126,833,577 of record OY728150.1, on the reverse strand, counting down.
ATCATTAACATGTTATATTTATTATTTACATGAGTTACACATCATTATTATACCCATCCAAATAATAATATATTGAATAACAATTACACCACGACGTGGAGACGGTAAGCCGTACGTACGCACGTATGGTGACATGTTATTCAAAGGGTGGATAGAATACTGAATATGGTTGTACCATATTTATAATAACATCACATTATATGTAAGATACTGGAGTTATTATTTTAGAATGGTAAGATAAAAGAAAGAGGAAGTGGAAGAAGAAAGGAACTTGGAAAAAGGGTGGTGAAATCATTACCTCTTCTTCGGGTTCTTCCTTTTGATTTGATCAAAAGGGCTCCTTAGGTTGGCTTTCTGATCAAACTAATGCCTCTAGGTTGTAGTGAGGGATGTTGGGAGAGTATTGGGGCAGAGTTTGGCCGAACCAAAAGGCTTTGAAGGTGTGAAGAAATGAGAAGGAGGAGTGCCCTTTTTATAAGAGGGGTGAGGGGCACCTTTGGAAAAGCTAGAAATATTAACTTATAATAAATTCATATTCGGTTTCTAATGGCTACAAAGCTTATTATTCAAAGGTTAAGGTGGGGATAGGTCGAAAACCACTCAACCAATAGAATTTAGACAGGTTTGGGTACTTATATTAACCTTATCTTTAAGTATTAACTCTAAGTTAATTAGTTTCACTTTTACAATGTCTCTTTGTATTTTTATATAATATGGTTAATAAACTTACTATATACATCCAAGAGACCCCCAAGTGGTCCATTAATGATGAACCTATCCTTATATAAGTCTCTTGGCCGAACCTTATATTTTTAGGAATTTAATATCAATTAATAATATAATATTTGTTTTAAAAACTCTTTTATGTCAATTTTGACACTATTCAATAGTTGATTTTTTTGAAACTCATAACAGATTGATTACTTCAAACAAAGTCAATTAAATCAATCCTAATATATCATATTATCCTTGAAAATTAGTTTAATTCATTAAAAGTTTCATATTATATTTTGTTTGGGTATTTATAATATCAATTATTTTAATTTTTCACTATTATAGTAATTACTGTATCATCATTGTGTCATAAATAAAATAAATTATTTAATGTCTAAAAATTATAAATAAAATATCATTATGTAGGAAATCTTTTTATCTTTCTAATTAATATTTATAATCTAAATTCCAACATATATAACCCTATGTAAAAATTTTTGTTCTAAATGATATATGATTGTGTCATTTTTGTATTCATTTTAACTAAATTAAAATAAAGTGTCATTATCACTTACAAGTGGATCCATGGGGTCCCAAAATTGACACAAAGATGCCCATGGTCGACCATCTATCAACCAATAGGGTTAAGACACGTTTTTATGGTAATTTAGTATTATTATAATATTATTTTTTTAACCCTTATTTACCGGATTTACCCTTAACCATGGTAAATAAAATATTTACCGCAGTAATTATTCAAAATGTCTAAAAATAAAAGTTACCTATTTACACAATTTGAACATCCTGATTCCAAATATGGAATCCATTTTCCTAAATTCAAAACACAGAAGTGGCAGAAATTAATTTAAAATTAATTCCCGCTGTCAAAACAAAAAGCGTGTTTTTAAGAGATAATAACTATCAAAAGATTGACACTTGTTTATGTTCGGTTTAATTGTAAAATTATGTATAATGACCAACATTATATTAAATTGTAAAAATATATTATAAATATACTTTAAAACCACTCAAATTCATAATTTATCACTATTAATTTTTTTGATTAAAAAAGTTGTTTTTAATTAAAATTTAGTAATTTTCACTATTCATCAAAATATGAATGTTATCCGAAAAGTACCAAAATTTCACCTTAGGCTAAATTCGATATTCCAAATCCAAAAATGAAGTCCATTTTGAAATATAAAATATATATATTTTCAAAAAGTAGGTATTACTATTTATAACGGCTAGTTTGATTGGTTATGGTGTGTTAGAACTCGGTGTTGCGTACAACACACGCTATCACATTATTCAAAGGGAAACGTACCGTGGAAGCTTGGGGTGTTTCATTTTCAATTTTTGATGTCCCCATTTAGTCAAAAAGTTTAAAATATTGTATTTAAAAAGGTTTCACTATTAGAAGTTGATAAAAGTGAAATACTGAAAATGAATCTGTTCTTGCATTATGACTAAGAAACTCATAATAGGGATTCTAAAATTATAAGGATTATATAAAGTTCAAAATGTAGTTAATACTATTCATGACCTCTTTTAATGGTGTGATTGAACTCGGTGTTTCGTGTAGTGCAAGTTATTGAATTTTTAAGAAATAACACACTATGAAATCTTGGGGTGTTACACATAGCTTGAAAAATCTATGTGAGCATGGCTACAGGATTTTTCATTCCAGCTCCCGTAACGTTTGGTTGCTCAGGGGGACAATCATTGCATTGCCCGTCGCATTCCGCATTAACATGGTTCCTTCGGGTTCCATCCATTGACTAAAAACAAGAAGAATAGTTTGAGCAACACTAATTATAATAGGAAAACCACATAATCAAGACTAAAATTTCACACTTAAGGCCTTATCATAGGTTGTTAATGGCCATATCTAAAACACTAAGATTTTTTCCTATGCTAAGACATATCCTTAGGGTTCTTACTAAGGCTTTCACTTCCTAGTTTCCAAAATTTTGTTATACCCTTGATCTGTTACCAACTATAATGACCCATACTTTACATACATTGTTATTACTTCAGAATTGAATCATACTTATTACAACATATAACAAAACCATGGTAGGACCATATAGGTATAGTGTCTTTAGAAACTAGGAAACATAAACAACTGGTTCATAAAGCATCTACATTGTATCCTGTTTATTTCATCATATCTAGAGTCCCTTTTGGAATATCCTACTTAATAACCTTTTTCCTGACTTGGGGAAAGAAAACATACAAAAGGGTGAGCTCAAATGCTCAGTAAGGGTAAACAAAGGAAATATCATATTCATAAGAACATTGAATTTCAAAAATCATAACCTGTAAAAGATATCATGATATCATAACATGGGATAAATCATAGTAGTGAAATGTAATCCCAATAATCCTAACATAAAACATTAAACTTTGTGTAATACACACATAATCATATAGAATCATTTCTTAGTAGTCAAGACTCATTTCCAAGAATATCTTAGCGGACAAAGTCCATTTCTGAACTGAGTTCACTCCTCATTTCAGTCCTGTATCACTGAACCAGATTAATCTGTCGTTCCAGCCATGTCTATCTCATGAGATATAAATCTTTACCCAATGCATTAGAGAGAGATATAGCTCCCACCCATCTCATAATGATACCATTCTTATGTGTGCCACAAGATCATAAATCATACATCATAGAATAACCCATGTAATAAAAATGGGATTCTTAAACATCATGTCATCATAACATAATCCATAAAAGGACATCATATAAATAATTCCATCATAACATAATCAAATAAGTGTAAAAATAGGGATAGAAATAGAACCCTATATTTTTCTTATATGGAAAATAATTTTGATAAAACACTTGAACTCCATTCTTGGGAAAAATATCCTTTCTACTTCAAAATTTTTTTTCCTTTCTTAACATGTCATACAATTTTAAACTAAAAGAAGTTGATTAAAAATAAACTTGACAACATTTAAGGTAATATTCATGTAAATAATTTTTTATGAAATTATAAAATCTATTCATGTCGTATAAGTTAAAAAACATTTTTCTCATTCTTTGGCTGGAAAAGTCAAAAGGTACCTCATTCTAAAAACAACAAAAGATTCCTTTCATATCTTTTACTAAAAACTCACCAATGGGTAAAATTGGATTTAAAAAATTGTAGGAGGGTAAAAATAATAATACATATTGATGAAACATGGATGTATTCCCACATAAACTCTGAAGTATAAATAATCTTGGATAAAAATGAGATTGCGAGATTTTCCCTTACCATAGGTCTGATTTTCTTCGTACGTGTCTGAACCTCTTATATAATGATTTAAATAATGTTATTGACTTATTCTAGAATCTTAATCATTTTTATGATATCATATATGGTCATATTCTTAGCTTCGTATTAGTAATATTTCATTGCTACTTGTTATTCGGGTGTTTATTGCTTTTTGTTCTTATGCATGTTTTGTTGAATAAATTCTTATTCTTCTTTTTAGGTTATATATACCTCATTTATAGAATGGTATTAGTGTAATATATATCATATTTATTCATTAAATTCATTTATATAATCATTATACATTTAATATCATGTAGAACGAGTAGCATCACATCGGGGAGACGGTAGGCCGTACGTACGCACGAGCGATGATATCGTTCCAATGATCATGGAATTGTATTGAAGGGTATGTATACTATTTAAGAATCAATATCACTTTACAATAATAATATATAGTTATTATTTACACAATTATACCTATCCAAGTAAGGTGGTGGTGGAGAACAGATTACACCACGGCGTGGAGACGGTATTTCGTACGTACGCACACGCGGTGATTTCGTTTTCCGTAGGATGGGTAGAAGGTGAAATAGGGTTGTTTCATATTTATAATAACATATCAGTATATGAGTGATACTGATGTTATTACTTCATAATTAAACAACTAAATAAGAGGAAGTAGAAGAAGAGATAAATTTGAAACAATCGGTAACGGACGTTACCTCTTCTGTGGAGCACCTCTTCTTAACCTCCTCTTAGGGCACTAAAGATGGTCTTTGAAGAAGACCAGGACATCTATAATATTTCTAGCGAAGTGGAGAAGAGAAATTGGCAGGTTTTAGTCGATCTTGAAGGCTCCAAGTGGTGTGATGAGGAGAGGGAGGAGGTTCCCTTTTATAAGGGAGGAGAGGGGAACCTTAGGAAAAACTTAAAATATTATTTTATTATAAAGTCATATTCGGTTTTTAATAGCTCCAAATTGATTTATTTTGAAGCTATGGTGGGTATGGGTCAGAATAATCTCAACCAATAGATTTTAGACAAGTTTTGGTTACTATTTGAACCTTATCATTTAGATTTAACTTTAAGTTAAATAATTTTACTTTTACCATGTCTTCTTGTTTTCTTACACTATATGGTTAATAAACTTACTATAACGAGCCAAACAAACCCCAAGTGGTTAATTATTAATATATATAACCTTATCTAAGTAATTTGGACGAACCTTATATTTTTAGGAATAAAATAAAAATTAATAATATAATATTTGTTTTAAAAACTAGTTTTTGTCAATTTTGACACAATTTGGTACTTGATTTTTGTGAAAATCATAACAGCACGATTAGTTCAAAAAAAGTTATTTAAACAAATAATAACATGTCATATTTTCTTATAAAATTAGTGTAATTCATAAAAAGTCTCAAATTACATTTATTTGAGTATTTATAATATTAACTATGTTAATATTTCATTAATAAGGTAATTACTACATCATCATTGTGTTATAAATAAATAAAATTATTTAATGTCTAAAATTTATAAATAAAATACCATTATGTAGTAAATCTATTTATATTTCTAATGAGTATTTATAGTTGAATTTATCTTATGTATAACCCTATATTAAAAATGTTTCAGTTATTAAACTTTGAGTTAAACTATTTTAACTCTCCTTTAAATAAAATAATAATAATTGTCCTAATCTAATTCAAGTGGACATAAATGGTCATATTTTATTCCTAAGGTTGTTTTTTGTCGAATTAAACTTATCCAATAGAATTAAGACATGTGTTAGGGTAATAACTATTCACCAAAAATTATTTTTATCTTATTGAACCACATTTTACTCCTTGATATTAACCATGTCTCTCGAATGTTTGAAATTCCACTCACAGAAGTGGTAAAATTAAGATTTATGTAAATTTTCAAATTCTACTAGTTGGTGGGTAAAAGACGGTTAAAAGTTCAATAAAATTTTTATATATCTAAAATTATTATAAAATGACTCCAATTAATTACATTGAACTTATATAGGTATTAAGTATCAATTTTGACCTAAAATAAATTTAAGTAAAATAAATAATTATTTAAATAAAAATTCAGTTTTTAAATTGTAACCCAGTCTTTTCACTATTAATGAAAAATTGAATGTTTTCATAAAAATACCAAAAATTCAACCTAGGATAATTTCGATATTCCAAATCCAAAAATAAAGTCCATTTTGAAAGATAAAATATAAAAAAATTCAAAAATTGGGTATTATTATTCATAATGGCTAGTTTATATAATATTTTAATAACATATCGTTGTTTAGTGAAACTCAGTATTGCGTACAACATACGGTATCGAGGAAGGTTTCTATTGCGTATAACGTAAGCCAAGATAGTGTTGTGTGTAGTGAAATATTCCTTTATATAACATTATACATAAAAACAAAATATTTCTCATAAAATCTCAAGTGTTACAAAAAGGATAGTGGGTGATCTCTTACTAAATATCATCATGGTAACATGTGTGCATAAACGTTCATGGGCGATATTAATGAGATTGAAAGAGATATATACTAATTTATAAATAAAATTTAATGTAATGTGGATATGGAAGAAAAAATCATAACATGATAAAATGGAAATTAAGAGACGAAACATAAAATAAGAGCTTGAACTAAAATGAGAGTGGGAGATCCCTTACAAAATTTTAGCATGGTGATGGGTGTGTATAAAAATTCATGGGAGGGATTATTGAGAGTTAAAGGGGTATATCATAATTTATACATAAAATGGAATGTTATGTGGATATGAAATAACATATCCCAACATGAAAAAATGGAAATTAAGACACATAGGTGAGTGGGAGATCTCTTAATAAAATTTGGCAAGGTAATAGCATAAGTAAATGATTTAATGAGAGTGAATAAATGATATAAAATTATTATAGAATAAAATTTTCCATATATGGATAATTATAAATAAATTAAAACGTAACCAATTGAGATTTAAAATTGTAAATACAAAGAAGTAATTTTAATGGAAATGAGAAGAGAGAAATCACTTGCCTTGAGAGGGTGCTACCAAAAGCATGGGAGGAGGTTATTGAGAGATTAAGGGAACCTTGGGAGGAATCTTTATAGGGGATTATAGAGTAATGACGTTTTATATGGTTTTTGATTTTAGATAAATGGAATCTTGTGTGGGTTCATATAAGAATAGATAGGGGAGTTATTTATTATTTCACAAACATAGGTTTTGGACTGTAAACAATAAAATAATAAAAACAAAAAACCATACCATGGATTTTTCCAATGGTTTCTGAAATATAGAGGTTATTTTAATTATTTTATAATTCTATTAGACGATCTTATAAAATATTACCTTTCCTGGTGTTGAAGGGAGTAATTTCTTTAAATAAATGATTTTAAAACCATAAAATATAACAAAGGTTTTGGAGGATACATAAAGGCTTTATAAAATTTATAAAATAATCTCAAAATAACATTATTCTAAAGGATAAACATATATTTGGTCATCTATACCCTTTATATAATTTATTACACCACTTATGGGTCATTATGAGGTCATAATACACATTGTATATTTATACTGTATTTAATTTTTATACAAAAAATTGACTGTCTCAGAAAATTATGAAAAAATCACCATTCGATAATTTCGATGTTATTATTTGGAAAATAATATTTATTTTATTAAAATAATTTTATAAATATATGAATTTATAAGCTTAAAATATAATTTCCATTTATTTGGAAATGACGGGTTTCATTAAAATAATGGTTTTCAAAACATTAGATATATTGCATTTGAAATCATAAAAATAATATTATAATTTATATTTAAAAATAATGATATAATTATAATATTTTATTAAAATGTAGTTTTTTTCAAAAAACGAGTAATTCATAAAAATAAATTTCTTAATTAAAATTTTAGATTACTCAAAAATACAATTTGTGTTTTATCATATCAAAATATATTTTTTATTAAATTGATTACTTATTCATATATAAAGTAAACATAATAAGGATTAAATATAATCATTATTTAATTGAAAAGAAAATATAAATATTCATACTATTGGGGTTATTTTTTCTAGTCTTTGTTAAATTATTTTTACCCTTCATTATCTTATTTTCCTTTTACCATGGTAATAAATATTTACTACAGTTATTATTCATATTTTTTAAAACATATGTTGAGATTATTGACTAATATTAATTTTTATTATTAAAAATATGGAATCCATTTTATCAAAATAAACTCACATAGGTGAAATAATTTAATATAAAAATAAAACCAACAAGCGTGATGCAAAGTGGTGTTCTAAAAAATTCATTTTTTAAGGAAAAGATAATTTTACTTTAACTCTATAACTAGTAATCTTAATTATATGAATTTATATATTTAAATATATATATTTAATATAAAAATTTAATTTAAATCATATATTATTTTTGGGTTATTTTAATTAATTATAACAAACAAATATAACTCATTTTATAATAGGTTTCATAGAAAAATGTTTAAACATAAACGTAGTTGGGGTTTGGCTTAGTAGTAAGCACCCCTAAATTCTACATGAAAAATGGGGGTTCAAAATCCATTGGGCGTAGGTATTGTAGAAGTACTGTAGCGGTGGTAGTACTGTAGCAACAATGGGCAATATAGTGGCATCAGGTCACTGTAGCAGTGGCAGAGTGTTGTAGCAGCGGTGGGTGTTGTGCAGTACTGTAGCAGCGCAGGTACTGTAGCAGTACTATTCATAGAATGGGCTTTGGGCCAAAAAAATGGGCCTATGGGACATGTAATGGGCTAAATGATCACTAGGCCTTTAGGATATGTAATGGGTCTCCCTCTACCCAGTTAAAGAGGTCTTTTATTTGATTTAATAATAAATGAGGCTTCAAACCCAACCTTTAAAAAAATGTTTTAAACATAAAATAAACTGATACCAAAATCTAGTACTAAGATGATTTTAATCTAATTTATTGAATTAAATAAAAATAATTAATACCTTTTTTACACATAAATAAAATTAAAATAATATTTTTACTTTTATATTACCTAATTTTTCAAAATAAATGAAAATTTTACATAAAAATTGTATTTTTCACTATTCGCTAAAAATCTATAATTTCTAAAAATTCCCAAATTTTCATCCTAAGTTAATTTTGATATGATTATATCAAAAATGGATTTATTCTTATAAAAAATTAATAAATGTTATATAATATATTTATAATATTTTTTTAAATGAAATAAAATACATTTTTGATGAAAACATATTTTGAAGAACAAAAGACATTTCAAAAAATTGATTTATTATTTACTATGAATTTATCAATATATTTAGTATATATATATATTCCATAAGTATTTTATCCTATTGATGTCCACAAATTTCATGGAAAGGTTGAGATAGTCATATTTAAGTAATCATTGTTTGTTTGGGTTCGATGTTGTGTATCACACATGCTACCGAACATAGTTTTCTCTTTTAAAAGCTATGGGTGTTACACTAGGAATAGAAATTTATAAGTAATCCAGATAGACTGAGGTGCAATCCTACAATTATCTTGACAGTAGTACCCATATTTACATTCATGTTTGTCTTGTTTTCATAATCTTTATACTGGGATTGTATTTGGTCCTATTTTTTTTCCATTACTTTTTGTTATATTATAGTAGTGGGATTTAGATGTATTCATTCATGGTTTTTCACTTGTTTTATATTTCATCATTTTATGGGCTAAGATATATTTTTGTGTGTATTGGTATTTTAGGCTAATAACTACCATGATAGTGATATGCCTACTCGATGCTATTCTCTAGTACATGGCCTACTAAAGGAGGGATTGGGGAATCGAGGCATGGGCCCCATTGGAATGGGCCATAATAGTGTTAGAGAAATTGGTTTTACCTTAGGATTAGAGTTGGTGAGAATTTTTTTGGGCCCTAATGTTAGGTGTTTTGAGTTTTTATTTCATGTTACGAAATTTAGTGTTTGTGTAAAAACTCATGTATCCTTACTCGAGGACTCTAATCACCTACCTTTTAACTCGGTATATGAGAACACTGATTGCATGGTAAATAATGATACATGAATTATATAAGAATGGATTTTTGTTTCCCGGTCCTTCTTGAGTAATCTCTCCAAATATACTTGTTGACCATTGTAAATATTATCTATTTCATAATTCCTATATGAAATATTCTAACTTGGATTCATTATTAGGATTTTAAGGATAATAGACTTAGTGATGTGGCATCGATATAGGGACCTATTCTAGAGGTGTTACCTCTAGGTTGTCCACCAATAATACCGTCATCCATAGAGTAGTATATTGTACCAGTAGTACTAGCATATGAGATGGGTAGGCCGAGTGCACTTCAAGAGTTTCAAGAATAGTGACCCCTTGGGATCTAAGGTGATCATGAACCATAGGAAGCATAGAACAATCCTAAGGCTCTGATGAGAGTTTTCCATCTTCTCAGGACATCGGTAGTTCGGATAGAGGTTTTGGAATCAAATCATATCTATAGATCTATAGGATGATGGTGAGTTTTAGTGACTCAGTTTTATGATGAGGAGACTCTATCATGGTCAAAGTTTGAGCACCATTTTCTGAGGTATGTACGCATCCAGTAGATTATACAACTTTAGTAGGGCAGTATGACAGTGGTGGATTATTCATCAAGGTTCACCAATATCTCCATGTACTAGATGGATATGGATTATGATCAATTATTCTTTGCATAGAACTTAAATAAAGGACTTTATAGAGATATCCAATTTAGCATTACACCTCTATGAATTCCTACCTGTGTTGGGATTCTAGATCAAGATTTTTAGTCGAGAGTTTCCTGGATGGGCAGTAACAGATAATGGTAGCTGTTAGTGGACACTCAAAAGGATAGACATAAGTAGTAGGGAGCTTACATTAGTCTTAGGGACTTAGAAGTGAGAGAAATATCAAGAAGAGGTCCCATGATATAGTGTTTTTGGTATTATTCTCACAAGATGGGTCTAGTCAGCCTAGGTTGATGAGGTGTTATTCATGTGACAGAAGAACATATCATGAGAGGTATTTTCCAACATTCTGTTTGAATGACAGAGAGATAGCAGATGTGATGATGAGGTAAAGTTAGTGGTAAGATAATATAGGTACGTCGATCTGAGGATGTGGCATTAGGGATGGGACAATAGATGGGGGTGGTATACGTTTCATCTTTTTACCACAACCACCCTTAGGTGGTCCACTCTAGGCTCAAGGAGATGAAGGATAAGAGTGTGGGTAGCTACAGGTGGTCGAGACATAGGACCTAGAGACTCTTTGGATGATACGAGGTACGATTTGTGTATTTTATACCTTATTTTTAGTACATATAGACACATGTGGTATTCATTCCTTTATTTACACATATCTTGTTCAAGGTTTAGAGATTTTGAATGAGCCCTTAGCTTAACCCTTGTACTGAGATACTCCTATAGGATATTTCATGGTGATCACACACTTCTTCCTATAGTGTGAGATTACTCTTGGGGTGATAGTTTCTATCGTGATATCATTATAGTAGTGATTAGGCCTTATGTAGTCATCTTAGGTATGGACTTTTTATCCACATTTCATTCCTAGATATAATATTTCAGGTATAGGATACAGTGTATCTGCAATGATGGGACTAGATTTTCTTTTGGTGGTTAAAAGAAAACCCAAGAAGTGTGGGACAGACTCATGCAAAGGAGGGTGTAGTTGATTAATCATCAGTTGGATATCTTAATCCTTGGAGCAGTGGATGTTATATGGTTTCTGTTCCCTGTAGTGGGGCTGGAGTATGAGGATCTTGAGGATGTTCCAAGCCTACCTCCCCACAGAGAGATAAACATACGCATTTATATACACATCGGGATGACCCTGATGTATGTGTTAGCATATCAGATGGATCCTACAGAGATTTTTAAGTTGTGGGTGCAATTGGAGTACTTGAAGAGGAAGGTATTTGTTATACCCGGTGATTCACCCTGGGATTCCCTGGTTTTTTTCTAAGAAGGTGGACAGAAGAATGAGTTTATCTATGGAGAACCATCATCTAAACTTGTAACAAAACAGGTATTTATAGAATAATATATTTTCATAACTATTAGTACTTTTGAATATAATATTTCTTTTAGTATAAAGGGGACACTATGTATGATTCCATACCGGACACACAACAATGGGTATCTCCAAATTCTAACATTGCACACAACAATAAGATATATAGAAAAATAATAAAACTATAAAATTATTATTTTAAATGGTAGTTAACACCTATCCGTTTTATTAGTGTAATAAAAATATTAACTATATTAGGATTTTATATATTTGTTATTTTTTTACATTTATCCAAGGAATTTTGGAGGTTTAAATGAGAATGAATCCCATTTTAATCATATAATACTCTAATGTTTTTAGAAGTTTTTTCGACCACCTTTTGATAGAGAACCCTTTTTAAAAATAGTTTTTCTCACTTTTAAATTTAATATATGATTAAATAAAAAACTTTTTATAATTAGGAAATAAAAATTTTCTTCTGTTGAAATTTTGATATTTTTCTAATAAAATCTATATTTTTTTAGTAGTGAAAAATACTACATATTAATTCAAAACATTATTTTCATATAATTTTTGATATATATATATTGTCCAATTATATGGTTTTAAAGAATAATTGGATTAATTTTTTATCATTTAATCCAATTATGGACATTCGAAGTAATTTCACATTTAAATTGTACATAAACACTTGTCAATTTTTTGGTAGTTTTTACTTCTTAAAAACTCATTTTTTGTTCTGACAATAGGAATTAGTTTTAAATTAATTACTAAAAAATTTGTGTTTTTGAATTTTTAAAAATTGATTCCATATTTGGAATCATAAGGTATAAATTATTTAAAAAGGTACTTTTTATTTTTAGACATTATGAATAGTACTTTAAGTAATTATTTTTATTTGTCATGGTCAAATGGTAAATCAGGTATATAAGGGAACAAATAATATTAATATAATATTAAACTACCATAAATGTGTTATAATCCAATTTTATGAGATATTTATTACCATTGGTATCCTTGGGTCGATTTTAGGACCCCATTGAGGCACTTGGGTGTGATAATGACATTTTATAATATTTATTTTAAAGAAAAGGGAAATATAACATTAACATTTATCTTCAAACTAAAACAATCTTAATTTGGTTTATATAAATAATATTTTAAAATCTAAATAGTCATTTGAAATATCAAAATATTTCCTACATCATTTTAATTTATTTATAATTTTTAGACCTAAAATAAATTAATTAATTTATGACACAATAATGATGTCATGATTACCTTATTAATGAAAGATTAAAATAAATGATATTATAAATATTAAAATAAATTTAATTTTAACCATTTTTATTCCATACACAGATTTTTTAGATTTCGTTGACTTTTTAGTAATGATTTAATGCCTTTTTTTCGAAAGAATAATTTTTTTTACTTTAATAAAAATCAATTACTAAATAGTGTCAAAATTTCCATAAATGAGTTTTTAAAAGAAACGCTAGTTTATTAAATGATATAATGGTTATAAAAATATAATATTCGTCCAAATTACTTATATAATGTTAAAAACGTCATTAATGATCTTCTTGTGGTTCTATAGTAATTTTATAGTATCTATAGTAACCATATATTATGAAAATACTAGAAGATATGGTAAGTGTTAATGTTTTTAACAAAGGGTTAAAGCTCAAAGATAAGGTTAATTTTGTGACATTAATTTTTATAAAACCTATTTTTTGAGAGTATATAGACCCATACACATATTATAATTTAAAGTTATCACTTTTTAAATATTATAATTCTAAAATCAGTTTATAATAAAATAATATTTCAGGACATTCCTAAAGTGCCCCTTCTCCCCTTTACAAAAGGTCACCGCCTCTATCCACTTACACACACATCTCAAGACCCTTGGATATTAAAAAATATAATAAAATAAGTTACCTAAATCCATACCTTGCCCATATAATCCTTAAATTGTCTATAAGGCAACTCTAACAATCCTTTTGTCTCAAATCAATAAGAGTTCCCCAATTTTTAGGTAACATCTTCTCTCAAGCTCCTTTCCTTTATTTTCCTTATCCACCCCCTAATAACATTTTATTCCATTATTTTATAACAAAACTATAGTAATAAATATACTAGGATTTTTTTATGCTAAGTGTTCTACCTCCACTTACACACACCTCAATATAATGGATACACAACATACTGTTTCTGTGTACGGTGAACTACTGCCACACGAAACGATGATTGTTCAATTTTCTCCCACCACCTCTCATGATGGACATTATTATGGAACTATATTTATATATGATATATATTATATTTTGATTTTCTATATTCTTATTTTATTCTTATTTACAACATATATTCATGCATTCCGTAATTTGTAAAAACGATAATTTCATTTGAGGAAGTGTGAAATACAACCCCCTCAAAGGGATATGACTCGTTCATACCATACATGGAACATATAAAAAATGTTATTAATGAACTTTTGTAACATATATATCATATGTAACATATATATTATACTGTTATTATAATATAACTATGTATCATTTAGTTTTCATTCATTTAATATGACAAAGAAATGAAAGTAGCATTCATGAGTACGTACGGCCTACCGTCTCCATTGATAGTGCATTTCATTTATTATCGCCCAATGTTATGGATTTTTATAAATAAATATATAATAGATATATATGATATTTATATCATTACTAATATTCTTCATATGATTTAATTTTGAGCACATGTACAATTTACACCAAAATAAGTTCATTTTTCACTCATGTACCGAAACGTCCGATATGAACTAAAATAATTAACTAACTGATATAACATGTTAATAAGTAATATGAAATGAATAATAAAATTCAAAGAGGTTCTCAAGAAATTATAATGTAACATAATTTTATTATTCAAGAACATAACCATTGTACATGATGAGTCGAACTCAAGGTAAAGGAATTTCTAAACTCAATTTCCACTCATTGGGTTTTATGGAAACTACGTTGATTATATTATGCCATGATTATGTGTGGAATCACTGATTTTTTTTAATTTACAATCCATTTTTTGTGGTGCACTATTTTTACACATAATCATCCCATTTCTGAATTCTTACTTCATTTATATGAACATTATATGGGAACTTCTTAACCAAATTTCCATTCTTTGGGTTGATCTTCTACATTTTATTATGTCGTACAGTGATTATGCAAGAAATAAATTTTGATATCCTATATTTTTTTATGTGTAATTATTTTCAATAAAAATAATTTATCTATTTTATTAACAAAATGATCTTTGTAATGGAATTTCGAAACTCAATTTTCACTCATTGGGTTTTACGCATACTTCGTTGATTATATTGTGCCAAGATTATGTGTGGAATCAATATATTTTTATTTATATTGTAATTCCTACTTCCTTTTGTGTGGACATACTATTTATACACATAATCACCCCACTGATAAATTCGTATTCCATTTATTTAAACTTTTTATGGAAAATCATAGCTCAATCTCATTTCATTAAGTTCAATATCCATGTCATTGGTTTTGTTTTCCAATAATACGTGTGAATGACCTATTATTGATTTAAAATAAATAACCACGTATATTGGGTGTATTTATATTTTTCATACATAATTATTTAATTGATTTATCCTTAATCGAATGATATTATCTTTGTAAGGAACTTCGTCTTAATCTCCTTTTATTGACACATTTATTGATGATATGCACCTTTATTTCTTTATAAAGTGTATATAAATCCCCTTTTACATTACTTATCCATATTATATCTATACTAATTATATTTAATATCCTATAAAATGTCCTAATTTCATGTCTCGTATAATTTAAATTTTCAAAATTGTAAAGTAATCTTTATCTAAAATATCATTTTAAAGGTTTTGATGATTTAATCTTCTAAATCATTATCTTTCATTTCAATGTTTTCAAAATAATTTTAATGAATTATTTATTTAGACAAGAATGTATTAAGTTTAAATTCCTTTCAAATGTTTCAAAGTAGTATGGGACACTTTTCTTCAAAAATATTCTTTTAAAATGTTTTAATACTGTTTTAAATGGGGATTTCCTATTTCAATAACTTTAAATGTTTTTTATATATATGACATTAATGTAATTTCCATATTTTATGTAATTTTAATGTTTTGATGTTTAATTTAAATGTTCAAACTTTTATTTTAAAATAAATTGTCATCATTTATGAGTGCACGAATTTGTAAAATGAAATGTGATTTCAAAGTGGAAATGTTATTTTTCCTTTATACTTGTTTTATGTGTTGTGATTATGTTATGTTTGTTTTTTGAATTTATTATATATATGGGTGGTTCCAAGATTAGTTGAGGGAGGGTGAGCACGTGATAGATATCCAATGCATTGGGTAACATAATAGTGGTAAACATTAAGGTTTCTCTAAGATATTTAGGGAATATACTGTGATGGATATTCCAAACGTAACCATGCAGGTTACTCCCTATGTGGCTGTGAAAACAGCAATATAAGTATGTTATGGATGATAGAAGTTGCCTTTAGGATTTATGATTTCTATTATTTATTCATAAATATTATGATTTCATGAGGTGTGTTAAAGATTTTATGTTTTATGAGTAAAAAGTATGATTTCATTGATTTGTATGTATTCATAGACTAATGTTTTCTTTCCTTATTTTACATCACCTACTGAGAATTTTATGCTCATCCCATGTTTTTTTGAAATTTTTTCATTGGGTATAAGGAAGGGTAAAAATAATAATAATTCAATAATATTTTTATCAAGAAACTAATTATTATTTTATTTAAGGTTTTTTATTTTGTGAAAAAAATTGATATTCAGAGGAAGAGTCAACTTTGTAAATTTTAAGTTGTTATGTACTAATTATGGAATAATTCTATAAAAATCTAAACCTAAAAAGATCCTTGATCTGAATTAATGTTAAATTATTTACTAAACTCAATATTAAGTAGTGTTTAACATTGGGGCCTTATTGTTGGTATCGGTGGTCTATTTTGACAATAATAAGGATTATGAGTATCAGATAACCAGATAAAAAGTCTATATGTCTATTCTTTCAGTTAAATCATTTTTTAATAATTTTTTTAGATCAAGTAAAGTTGGTTGTAAATGGAAGGAGGAAGATCTCAAAAAATATTCCTCTCTCTTCCTAATGACTTTCTTCCAATAATTATTGCAAATTTATGCTCAGATGATTGTGAAACGTTTTCTAACATACAACTCACTTGAAAGCAGTTGTTTGAGATACCATAAACCTCTACAATACCTCGATACCATCGTAGATCATGTGTTGTATTTAATCAAAACTAATTTTCTCAATATTCTCATATTTTCAAGAAATGTCAATATTAACAATTCATTTTCAAATATTTTACCTTATCACAAGATTTTGAAGCATATTATGATTTTGAAAAAGGTGTTGAAGTAGGAGACACCTACACGGTCTATTTATATTTGCTTTTAAAATAGTCTTTTAACACATAATTATGGTATTTTGAAAGGACAATTGATTGAAATTTTTAACTCAAAGTAAGTCCAACTATTTTTTAAAAATCTGGTTTTATCAGATGTTTTGAAATTATAAGTTATACATGATTATTCTCTGAAATTATTTTTTTGTGAACACCCATATGACCCAAGTTGTACAAGGTGTATTTGGATAAAGGAAGCAAATTATTTTTAAGGATCTCTAAATAATTGTTTCCATGCATGGACCTTCTATCAACATGAATAAGATGACAATGAAACCATGTGGACAACATGATCAAGGTACGATATTCTTTCTATTGGGAATCGTTTTATTTTTTCATATGAAGGTGAAAAAATACAATATATATATAAGACTTAATGAATTAATATGTTGAGGTTATTATGAGTTGGGATGAAACTGAGAGGAATATGACAACTATTGGGTTTAAAACATTTTAGGGTTTTTTTTAGTTTTATAAAAAGGGGAAACCCACAACATGGGTGACAACCCATCCCGTCTGAAAATTACATGGGAATTAAACCCACAACCGAATAGTGACAAGGGTGCATCACCTACCACTGGCCTATGTGAAGTCCATGTTTAGTATGTCTTACTATTTGTAGTTAAATGATTTTATGGATCAAGAATAAGTTGATTTTGGGAACTTATGGTTTATCAAATGGATATCCTTATTATAGGAAAATGTTTTGGTGATTATGTGATAAATGTTATTTTATAAGATGTTTGACCTTTTGGGAAAACTTTATGTCTAAGGAAACTAGAATACAATGGGATTTAATTTTAGGGTTAATGGTTGAATTTCATTTTGGAATAATATATGTTTATATTTTAGAGATTTGGATATTTTGGTTATTAATGTAAATGATTAACCTATCATAGAGAACATGTGATTAGGTTAATTAATTTTAAGTATGGTACTTTAAGAGTAGTTGATATTATTTCTAGATAAATGTTATGATTTATCAAAGAAGACTATGTGATCAAATCATTCCGAATTTTTATGTTTCAATATTAGATTGGATTATTTTGAAGAAACTTATGAACAGGTTTTTTATTGAATGGTATTTGTTGAGCTTTGGGTATTTCTTGTTAAATTTTGGATATTAAGAGTAGTATTTCATTTTATAAAGGATTATTCCTTTTGGGGATTATCTGATCATGTACTAACAGTTTTGGTTTTGGTTATGGTTAATGTCTACAGACAGGGGAAATATATAGTTAATCTTTTTTGGATTATGCGATTCTCTAGAAGTTCAATCTATCACTAAAAGTGTGATCAAGTCCAATTGAATACTCATATTTTGGAGGAAGGAAGAGTTCATTATAGATATTTGTTAAAGGATTAAATTCTACTTGACAAGTAAGTATGTTTCCTTATGTTCTTAGTCAAGCACATAAATAAATTTCTCCAACATAATGAAAAGAATATTAAAACAAAAAAGTTTTCCATTTACATTTCCTAATAGCAAATCAAAGACCATTTAACCCATTACAAGTTTTTGGTTTCTGGTTTTTAACTTTCTCCTGATCTTTTTTTCTATCCCCCTCCATCAGAACAAGATGGATAATTTTTCTTCCATATCCATTTTTTCCTACATGGAATCCGATTATGTGTTATCTTGAGTAACCTTTGTACTTCTCTTTATTTCATTTAAAGTGATAGTTTTATTGACTTTTCTCCGATGTGGGATACTCAATGATGTTTTCGAGCCCAATTTTAATATTGTGAGGACATAATTTCTAAAAGGGGGAAATGATGTAACATCCCAGGTATTTATAGAATAATACATTTTTGTATCTATTAGTATTTTTGAATTGAATATTAATTTTTTTAAAGGGGAAAATATAGATGATAGCATACTCAAAATGAAACAACATGTTTCTCCAAAATCTTACATTGCACACACCATTGAGTTATACCAAAAAATAATAAATAATTTTATTATTATTTTAAATGGTACATAATGCCAAATTGTTGTACTCGAGTAAATGAATAGAATTAAATATATTAGGATTTTACCTATTTTTTAATGTTTATACATTTATACAATAAATTTTAGAGGATTAAAATGATAATGAATCCAATTTTAATTATAAAATACTCTATTATTTTCAAAATGTCTTCTAACAACCTTTTGATGGCGAACCCTTTTAAAAATTGTTTCTATCACTATTATTTGTTCTATTTGATAAAATAATCTTCTTATTTAGAATAGAGACATCAAAATTTACTTCAGTTAAAATTTTGGTATTTTTCAGATAAAATCCATATTTTCATGAATAGTGAAAAAATACTACATTTTAATTCAAAACTACCTTTTCATCTAATTTATTTAAATAGTTAGATTTTGCTTTTAATTTTTTTAAGATTAATTTTATTAAGTCTTTTTCATTTAATCCAATTATGGTCATTTTATGTTATCTAACATACAAATTGGACATAAAAAATATCAATTTTTTAATAGTTTTTAATTCTTAAAAACGAGCTTTCTGGTTTTGACTACGAGAATTAATTTTAAATTATTTACTAAAAATTTTGTTTTTGGAATTTGGAAAAAATTCATTCCATATTTTTAATCAGAAGGTTAAAATTCTATAAATAGGTACTTTTTATTTTTTTTACTTTGTGAATAGTAACTTCAGTAATTATTTTTATTTGCCATGGTTAAAGGGTAAATCAGGTAAATAACGGTAAAAAATAATATTATAAAAATATAAAACTACACTAGCACATGTACTAATCCTATTGGATGAGATATTACTTACTATGTTCATCCTTGGGTCGATTTTAGGACCACACGGAGCCACTTGGTTGTGATAATGACCTTTTAAACTATTTATTTTAAAGAAAAGGGAAATATTACATAAATATGTATCTCATAAATAAAAAAATTAATTTGGATTATTTAAATGATATATTAGACTAAAAATATTAATTAGAAATATATAAATATTTCATACATCATGGTATTTTACTTATAATTTTTATACATTAAATAAATAAATTTATTTATGACACAATGATGATGCAATGATTACCTTATTAATGAAAGATTCAAATAAATGATATTATAAATATTAAAATAAATTTAATTTTAACATTTTTATGCTATGAAAGAATATTTTGGTGGAAATTGACATGTGATTGATTATTTAATTCCTTTGGGTTTAAGAAATCAAATTATTATGACTTTAACAAAAATCAATTACTAAATAGTGTCAAAATTGACATAAATGAGTTTTTAAAACAAATAATATTTTATTAAATGATATAATAGTTTTAGAAATATAATATTATGTAAAGTGACTTATATAATTCTAAAAATGTCATTAATTATCCACCTGTAGTTATATTGGTATTTTATAGTAACTATAGTAACCATATGTTATGAAAATACAAGAAGACAAGGTAAGAGTCGATGTTTTTAACTAAGGGTTAAAGCTAAAAGATATGGTTAATTTTGTTACCTAAACTTGTCTAAAACCTATTGGTTGAGATTATTTAGAACCATAATCATCTTATAAAATAAATTTATCACTTTAAAACTATTATAATTCAAAAATAAATTTATAATAAAATAGTATTTCAAGAATTTCCTAAAGTTCCCCTTGTCCCTCTTATAAAAGGCCACCACCTCTACCCACTTACACAAACCACTAAATCCCCTTGTATCATAAAAAATATTTTTAAATAAGATTCAAAAATCCTTACATTACTCATTGAATCCTTACCTAGGTCATAAGGCAACTCAATAAAGCATTTTTGGCTCAAATCAAAAGGTGTTACCCAATTTTGAGGTAACATCTTCTCTCAAGCTCCATTCCTTTATTTTTTTCTCTACCCCTATGTTATTTTTATTACCTTATTTTATAAAAAACAATATATACAGTATAATATGATATTTTTATGTTAAGTTTTTTACCTACACATACACACACCTCCATCTAATCGATATAGAACATATTGATTCAATATACGGTGAACTATTTCCACATGAAATGATGATTGTTCCATTTTCTGCTACAACCTCTCAAGGTGCAAATTATAAAGGAAATGTATTTATATATGATATATAATATATTTATATTGTCTCTATTCTTATGTCATTGTTATTTACAAATTATATTTATGCTTTCCATAAGGTATAAATACGATAACTTCATTTGAGGAAGTGTGGACTACCACCCCCTCAAAGTGATATAAATCGTTCATACCATACATAGAAGGTATAAAGGATGAAAATATGAAATTATGTAAAATATATAACATATATTATAAAATTTAATTATAATATACCTTTTTATCATTTAGTTTTCTTTCCTTTAATATGACAAAGAAACAAAAGTAGGGTGCATGTGTAAGTACGGTTTATCATCTCTGTGAACGGTATATTTCATTAATTATCTCCAAATGGTATGGACTATTATAAATACATATATAATTGATATATATGATATTTAAATAATTATTAATATTATGGATATGATTTAATTCTGACCACATAGATAATTTACATCATAACAATTTCATTTTGGACTCAAGTACCTAACATCGACAAAACTTCTGATATGACTCAAATAATTAACTAATTGCTATAACACGGTAATAACTAATATAAAGTGAATAATAAAAATTAAATATATTATAATTAAAGTATAAATAAATCTATGTTTATTATTTATTAACATAATGATTCTACGTGATGAGTCAGACTCAATGTAAGGGAAGTTCTAAACTAAATTTCCACTCATTGGGTTTTAAGCATACTTCATCGATTATATTTTGTCAATAATATGTGTGGAATAATTGATTATTTATTTATGTTTTAATTTCATCTTCCATTTGTGTGGATATACTATTTATACACATAATCACCTCATTGACAAATTCTTACGTCATTTATATGAACATTCTAAGGGAAATTCTTAACCCAATTTCCATTCTTTGGTATGATATTCAACTTCTTGAATATTTAGTTCTATGATAATGTGAGAAATAACTTTTTATATAATCTCTTTTATTTATACTTTACTTATGTGTAATTATAGTTAATACACATAATATATCCATTTTATTGACAAAATGTTCTTTGTAATGGAATTTATAAACTCAATTTCCACTCAGTGGGTTTTACGCATACTCTCTTGATTATGTTATGCCAAGATTATGTGTGTAATAACTATTTATTTATTTATGTTGTAATTTACACTTAACTTTGTGTGGATATACTTTTTCTACACATAATCACCATTTTGATAAATTATTACATCATTTATATGAACTTTGTAAGGGAAATTTTAACTCAATCTCATTTCATTGAGTTAAATATACATGTCATTGGTTTTTTTTACAAGAATGTGTGTGAATGACCTCCAATTTTTTTTCATTGAATGTCAATTTATATTTGGTGTATTTATATTTTTCAAACATAATTAGGTCATTGATTTATCCTTAATCTAATGATATGATATTTGTAAGGGAATTTATCTTAATTGTTTTTAATGATACATTTCTTGATGATATGCACCTTTATTTATTTTTAAAGTGTATATAGCCCCTTTTACATTACTTATTTGTATTATATATATACTCATTATATTTAATGTCTTGTAAAATGTTATACATTCATGTTTTCTATAATTTTAATGTTCAAAATTTTAAATTACTCTTTATCTAAAGTAAAATTTTAAATGTTTTAAAGATTTAATCTTCTAAATCCTTCTCTTTCATGTCTATATTTTTAAAATTATTTTAAGGAATTATTTATATGGACATGAATTTTTTTAAGTGTAAATTTCTTTCAAAATTTTCAATGTTGTATGGGACACTTTTATTTTAAAATATTCTTTTAAAATATTTTAATTGTGTTTTGAAAGGGGATTAATTATTTCAATAATTTTGAATGTTTTTTATATATACGTCATGCATAGAATTTCTCACTTTTATGCCTATTTGATGATCTGATGTATAATTTACATGTTCAAACTTTTATTTTCAAATAATGTTTTATCATTTATGAGTGCATGTATTTTTAATAATGAAATGTGATTTCAAAGTGGAAATGTTATTTTTCTTTTATGCTTGTTTTATGTGTTATGAATATGTTATGGTTCTTGGGAATTTATTATATATACGGGTGGTTATATGATAAACTATGGGTGGGAGAGCATGTGATAGATCTATAATTAATTTTGTAACATGATGGAGGTAAATGTTAAGGTTTATCCTAAGAGATTTATAGAATATATTGTGATGGGTATTCCAAACGTAACCCTGAAGGTTGCTCCCCATGAGGCTATGAAAGCTACATTTTATGTATGATATGGATGCCACAAGTTACCTTTTGGATTTTGGATTTATATGATTTATTCATAAATCTTATTATTTCATGACGTATGTTAAATAGCTTATGTTTTATGAGTAAAAAGTATGATTATATTAATTTTTATGTATTCATGGACTAATGTTTTCTTTCCTTTTTTTGGACAAAATGTTTTCTTTCCTTATTTTATATCCTATACTGATCTTTTTATGCTCATCCTATGTTTTTTTGAAATGTTTTTTCACAGGGTATAAGGAAGGGTAAGGGAAATGAATAATTCAAGAATATTTTTATCAAGAAAAGAATTATTATTTTCTTTAAGAAGTATTATTTTGTAGAAAAAATTGATTGCAAGTGGGAGAGTTAACTTTGTAAATTTTGAGTTGTTATGTAATAGTTATGGATTAATTCTAAAAAACTCTAAACCTGAAAATATACTCAATGTGAATTAATGTAAAATTATTGAATTAAATCATGATTAAGTATTTTTTAAGGCCGGATCCTTATAAAACTAGTTGACCATGAGGAATAAGTATCCACTACTAAGAATCGATGACCTCTTTGATTATTTGAGAGGGGATGATGGTTCTCAAAGAGTTAACTTTGATGAAGATATCCCAATTTGAGATTAATGGACAAGGATATCCCAAAAAAAAGTAATATGTCACTAAGGTCACTATGAGTAGTTGGTAATTCCCTTTCGTAGGAAAATCACCCTAGTTGTATTCATGTGACTCAAGAAATGGATACTTTATTATACTCATTCATAGTGTACTCAGATTTTGAGGAGGAATACATGATAAACTTCATGATGGTTTTATACATACTCCATGAAAACCATCTCAACAATAAGTTCATGATGTTCTATTTATGTATTCATGAGTTCTGATTTTTGGGACATGTTATCTCAATAGAAGGTGTGGATGTGGACCCGGTGAAGGTCGAGGGAGTGTTACCATGGAATCCACCCAAGGGTATGAATGAGGTATGTTTCTTCCTTAGTTTGGAAATACACTACTATATATTCTTACTTGTTTTATATAGGTAAGTATCTCCATTGACATATTTGACTTGAAAGGGGAAACCCTCCATGTGGATGGTGATCTCCAACTCTATTTTCAGTAATTTAGGAAGAGATTGGTGAGCACCCCCATCTTGATATTTCTAGAGATGGGGGTCAAGTATGTAGTGTTCTAAGAAGAATAAGTAAATGGTATTTGTTTTGTAATTATGTATTGTCATGAATTTATTTCTTATGGTTCATGCCAGTTGAGACAACGTGGGCATAACTAGGTGACACACGATCTTGAGTTATCACCAGTAGTTTTCACACTAAAGATATAGAATAACTACCTAATGGGAGATAATTTTATCATCTATTATGACCATAAGAGTATAAAGTATATATTCTTTGAGAAATATCTAAAATTAATATAGAGTTTATGGATAGACTTTCTCCAGGATTATGACTTTGAGATTGCCAATACTACTATGAAGGGGAAAGCGGTAGCAGATGCTCTCAGCATAAGATCTTGTTCACAGTTTCTAAATGAGGTGTCAAAGTAGTTGGTCTCCTTGAATTTGTCCATTGTGGATGGGTATAAGTAGTATTATGTCTAGTTTATGATTTTTACCCTCCACTACTATAGCAAGATAGGGATGAGCAGCATGGGGATACTGACTGTGAGACCCTACGTACTCAAATATCCACTGGACATTCTCCTTATGGATTTTATGAACATGGGGAACATGTATTTAATTTCAAAGGAAGCATGATGGTACTGGTAATGTTTCTTGGGGAGGTTTTCAGAGTGTTTGATACATCTCCTTTTGTAACGACCCGACCCGGAAGCCAATAACCAGTGCTCTGAGCCGGTTTTCCATAAGGCCTTAAGCACACCTCCCCGTATGCAAAAGGCAGCCGACTACCAGTGATGACCTAGGGTGTGAAATTGTGGAGACTATTCCCTCATATCAGAGTAAGAAATAGCGGAAATAACTAAGTATCATATAGAGAAGAAAGTAAACATAGTACAGAAGCAATAAACAATTAAAATAGAACAAGCTGAAATAGTGAAATGTTGTAAAAGCCCAAACAACTATGCAATACAATACAACACTAGTCATTCATCAAGTCAACCATAACGATACAAGTACAAAAAAAACTAAAAGTAAATGTAAATGGATCAACTACTAACTCCAATACAATCCACGTACCAGATCTCTAGACACTATCGAACTGCAGCTGCCCGATCAGTAGAACCACTCAAGTAGCTCTGCTCGATCATGCAACACTGGGCCTCATCCCTATCTACCATGACACTCATTCTAAACCTGAAAAGAAGACCAAAGGTCTACATAAAAACCTAGGTTCACATACAGGTGTGAGAAATATTCTCCATAGAGAACCCCTCCAAGCAAGATATAACTATGCACTTAAAGTGTATGAAACAAAAATGTGATCATCCTAGATGGAACAAAACAAAAGGAAGTAAACCAAACATACAACCATAGTCGAACTTAGGGTATGTAATCCCTATAAACTGGGCAAGTTCTACCATGGATATCCATATCTATATACGTACACATGTATAGTCCCATACTTATACACATATACATAAATATGACTATTCAGGATTTGGTGAAACAAATAACGAGAATCCACATCCGCAGCCGATCCTTGGGACCATAAGTCTGATCTCCTAGTCATCCTATGAAAGGGAATTGAGATGGATGTCGTGCCACTCAAGTCGTGTTTCATTAAGTCGATATGTGGGTCTGTAATTCCATTGACATGTACCTGCTTTAACCAAAATTGGAATTATATCTCTGAACAAGCTAAACAAAAACAATTAAACCTATGGAAATTACTCGCAACATGTCACTTCTAGATTAACAAATCAAATAAAAACAACCCTCTGAAAAGTAATCACAACCTAACCCCTTTGGTTCAACCAATCCAACACAAGAAACCCTCTAGGAAGTACTCACAGTTTATCCCCTCTAGTTCATCTTTAGAAAAGACTCTCTTAAGAAGCACTTACTGTCAATTCCCCCTATAGTCTCGTATCGATAACTAAATGACACTCAAGGGAAGCACTCAACATCCAATTCCCCTTGTGGCCTACATCGAGGAACTTCAAACACTCTGATGGATCACTCAACGTCCATCCCCTGTATGGTCTTAAAATGTAAAAGTAAACAGACACTTTGGAGAAACCCTCAATGTCCATTCCCCCAGTGGTCTACTACACCAGGTCCTCACAACCCTGTGTAAGTCAATCGTGCACAACGATATATGGCAGCCAAAGTAAACCTGGATAACTACTTGGCTAATAGTCTATATCATATCACAGCATGTCCGATAAAATCACTCCATCCTAACAATACTAGGAATGGAAAACAAAGGAGCCTAACAGGCGAAGCTAGACCAAACTGTCAATATTAAGAAACATGGGCAAGCACATCCACAACAAGGGGAAAACCCCTATTCACAATCAAACCACCTATAATCAGGAACACAAGAAGAGTATACATCCCAAAAAACAAGAAATAAACCTCGTGTCAGGCTCAACAACCATTAACTAGGAACCACCTCTGGTAACCACTACTACATCAACAATCCAAGTCAGGTATAAACAAATGAGTGAGGGTGTCTCGAATGCCCAACCCAATAATAAATCCAAATCCCCAAGGGATTACTAGTTTGGAATGGGTTATATGTGACACCTGAACACCATGTCTACCCAAACCAGATGTAAAAACTCAGGGTCAGTCAAACAACATCCACCCAATGGGTCTCTCAAGTCAAACACTTAGGAGGCATCATACTCGAGATCCATAGAGAAAAGTAAGGGATGAATACTATAGGGGACGCTAAAATGAAGGGAAATATAGGTATTCCATAACATGGGTCCTCTCAATGGAAAAACATGAGAGAGATCCTGCAAAGGACTCCCTCAGTCAGCACACAAGTAAATTCATCCCTCAGGGGATCCTTAGAAGTGCCTGGTCTCACAGCCTCATAGGCCATAACGAAACTTCCCACAAGGGGAATTTCCAATGTAGCATAGTTTACATGAGATATCTCACAACTCATATCATATTAAATTTCTCAAATAAATTGGTCCGAACACCCAACCCATCATCTACGCCAAGTCTCACTCTTAGGTGTCAACTGAACTCAATAACTGGAAGAAGAACCTATCCATATAGATATAAATCCCCAAAACACTATTTATATTAAATATAAATGTAAAAAGGATTCCACCATTACGATCTATGTGGAAAAACTCTTAGAATGGACTACTCACACGCCCAATTCTGACTTCCAGGGCATAAGTTATAGCAAAACTACTAAACTGAAGTAGTACATGACCAGACACATGCGGCCATCCAGTGTAAGAGTACACGACATGTAATTTACTATACATGGAATGTACTATTCACAAAAATTCATTCCATGTGCATTTTCACATGAACATATGAACATGTTCCACTGCATGGCGTGTACTTATAGTACACGGTGTGTACTCCATAAAAACAATTATTCTGTGTCTTACTTCACACAGTCGGTCACACGGACATCCACTATATAGTGTTTACACAAATTACATATCATTTCCTTTAGAAAACATTGTCTTCCCCAAACGGGAATAACAAATCACTTGTTCCCCTAAAACACACACCGTGTATTCACGGTTTTCCGACAGGAAATCCCTCAAAATGCATGAAATACATGTTTTCTCCCCTGAAACAACAGATCCGGCCTCAAGGGGCCACAAGTAAGAAATATAAGGCTTTAAATACTTAAAAAAACATGTTTAAAGTGGAGATATGGAAAAAAAATGTTCCTACCTTTAGGTGGAAACCGCCGAAGCATCACTTGATTTCACGGCCCATGGTTGTCACACGCCGACTCAGCACATTGAGAACTTCAAATCGGTACCCATCCAACCTCCCAAAACACTTTCTTTCTCATAAGACAATTCTCCCCAAAGGACATGTCCAAGGAGGAGGCATAGAAGACTTGCATGAGGAGGAGGAGGAAAGAAGATAAGGAAGAAAAAAATGAAAAGGAAAAGAAGAAAAGGGGGCTCGGGCCGGCCTCGGTACCCGACATGAGTTTATGCCTTCCCTAGGCTAAAATCCCCATTCTGTACTCAATGAAGTAGAAGGAATGTCAATTAGACTCTCCATTTAAAAGTTATTGACAAACAAACCTACATTAATAATTTAATAATATTAAATATTAAATATTCCTCTCAAATTCGAACAGCTCATATTTTCTCCAACCTCTTGTACTAGGGTAAAATCCCTATTCCGGGACCAACAGAGTTCTCAGAAAAATTATCCAAGATCATGTTGTAGGGGAGAATGACTGTTTTACCCCTCACATGCATCCAACAACAAAAATTCAAATTTCTGCTCAAAACGACAGTTCGGAAAAACACGGGTTCTTACAAACTCCCCACCATAAACCTTCTCCTCCCAGAAAATCCCAGTGAAAGGACTAGCATCCATGCTCCCAACCCGACCATCGGCACAACCAAGCTATATGGACCATCCAATGACCAGCCTTATAGTTCTAACAACCACCTTCTACACCGAAGATATTCAACTATGACCAAACTGGTACTCCCCACCATAGGAATACCCTTCTCGTCATCTTAAAAGAAAACTATGTTCTCAAAGGCTCCTGGAAAACACCAAAGTTTAACCTAAATAAAGAAAACCACCATAAAAGGGCCAATAGTTCACTCCCCACCATATGTCTTTCCATACACCACTCCGAGAGTACAAAGAGAATAGGTTTCATCCTCAATAGGGATGAACATTAAGAAAGAAAAAGGAGCTTGATGTAGGGTCGAAGCTCTCTCAGCATACTCAAGAAAAATAAGGATATCACATGATCATATCCTACAGTAGTACAAAAAGATTACACTAAAGGTGTTTCCTTCTCCCTTCGAGCCACACTAACATCCTACCAAAACCTGACCAGTATTCAAGCACGGGTCAACCATTTCACGATAATACGACATTTCAAAATGGAACCTCTATATCATAAGGAATTTCCAACACAAATTCTGGGATCTGAGTCTACAGAAAGTCTTGAAACATTAGTCATCAACTCGCACCCATCCAATCACTGATTAAGATTCATGTGATTCCACCCATAAAAGCAACATTAGAAACACGGGTCGACCAAGCCAGGCACCGAAACAGTCCTTCCCGATGAAGCCAGTCATGAAAAACAATCACCGCCAAAAGGCATTGGAAAACGCAGGCCAACCATTCTCACACTGGTTTCCCTAGAACGGAATAGACATCGGCCTACAAGGGTTAGAGTCAAAACCAATGGTCTCTAGGTCTTCCACCTATCCCTAGAGAAAAATCCTCACAACTGGGTCACAAGGTCTAACCACCTAGCCCAAAATATCTAAAACCTATCAAAATATGGTAAAGATCACAATGACCAAAGAAAGTCAAAACCAAAACACAACCTACAGGGGCCATGATCCTCTCCGAGCATCCTCAAAAGCAACTACTACCTAGAGTTCACTACCCAAGAAAAATATAAACTAAATTGACACTCATCAGGTATCCATATACATAAATAGAATAAGTAAGTTCAATTAAAAAGAAAATCCTTGGTATCTATCAACATCCTACTCATCGATTCGACTAGATAACTATAGTCCTGAGAAACAACACCCAGTAAGGGTTTA
Source organism: Viscum album (assembly GCA_963277665.1). NCBI lineage: Eukaryota > Viridiplantae > Streptophyta > Magnoliopsida > Santalales > Viscaceae > Viscum > Viscum album. Next base: position 1,126,802,884 of record OY728150.1, on the reverse strand, counting down.
AACAGAAAGCCATCATGTTCCACATAAACCAACTGGGGTCACTACACCACTTATGCACAAGGACTGATTCATCAGCCTCAACAAAAACGCCTCAACATAGTTCCACGTAACCTTCCATCAGAGTAAAAAGTATGTGTAAGCAGACCAAAAGGTCTCAGTCATCAGTAAAAACACACACTAGCAGTCCTATTTGATGTGAATCCTACGTGCCTAGTATGATGCATGAGACGCCTCTTGCCTTTGTGGTCCAAGAGTCAAAATTTATATCTGGACTCTTACTAATGGCCAAGATCCGTGGATCCATAGTAAATCAAATCACCAAACAACATGTTCATCGCTCAAGGAGAAAATCATATACAAATGTAACATGGTAAAATCAGAACAACAATCCCAAACCCTAGAAACTATGACTTCTTATCGGGACTTGTGTTCTTGATTCACCAGTATGATATCCATCACAGGTTCTAACACATTCGTAAAAATCTTCTCTACTATATACCAAATATTAAATACCAGGAAAAGAAAACTCCAATGATACCACTTTTTAACAACCCAATCCGGAAGCCACTAATCGGTGCTCTGAGCCGGTTCTCCACAAGGCCTCAAGTGTGCCTCCTCATACGCCAGAGGCTGCCGACTAGTAGTAAGGGTCTAGGGTGTGATAGTGGTGAGAATATTCCCTCATAACAATGTAAGAAATAGCGGAAATAACTAAGTATCAAACAGATCGGAAAGTAAACAGAGAACGGAAGATATAAACAACTGAAATAGAACAAGGTGAAATAGTGAAATGCTGTAAAATCCCAAATAGCTATGTAATACAATACAACATTGGTCATCCACTGGGCCGACCATACCGATACAAGTACAAAAGAAACTGAAAGTAAAAGTAAAGTTCTCAACTACTAACTCCAAGCCAATCCATGAACCCAATCTCTATACACTGTCAAACTGCAGTAGCCCAATCAATAGAAACACTCGAACAGCTCCGCTCGATCATGAAACACTAGGCCTCAGCCCTATCCACCATGAAACTCATGATCAACCTGAAAATAAGACATAAGTTCTACATGAACACTGAGGTGCATGTACAGGGGTTAGAAATAATATCAGTAGGGCACCCCAACAAGCAACCTTTAACTGTGCTACTAAAGTGTATGCAACAACAATGTGCTCAGCCAAGCTGGAACACAACAAAAGGAAGTAAACAAAATGTGCAACCACAATCGATCTCATGGTATGTAATCCATATCAACTGGGAAAGTGCCACTATGGATATCCATATCTATATGTGTACACATGTATAGTCCCATACCTATACACATATACATAAATTTTACTATTCATGATCAGGTGAAACAATTAACGAGAAACCACATCACCAGTCGATCCTTGTGACCATAAGCCCTATATCCTGGACATACTATGAAAGGGAATTGAGATGCACTTAAAGCCACTAATGTTGTGTATCGTTAATTCAATATATGGGTCTGTAACCCCATCGACATGTAAATGCTTCGGCCAATGCTGTAATTATATCTTCGAACAAGCTAAACAAAAACAAGTAAACCTCTAGAAAGTACTCACAGCCTATCCCCTCGGGTTCAACCAATCAAACACAAGAAACCCTCTAGGAAGTACTCGGAGCCTAACCTCTCTGTTTCAACCTATCAAACACAAGAAACCCTCTAGGATGTACTCACAGTTTATCCCCTCTGGTTTATCTTTAGTAAAGACTCTCTAAGGAAGCACTCACTATCAATTCCCCCTATAGTCTCATATCAGTAACTAAAAGGATCTCTGGGGAAACATTCAATGTCCAATTCCCCCTGTGGCTCACATTGAGTAAATACAGACACTCTGAGGGAGTACTCAATGCCCATACCCCATATTGTCTAGCAATGTAAAAGTAGACGGACACTCTGGAGAACCCCTCAATGTCCATTCTCCCTATGGTTTACTACACGAGGTTCTCATGGACCTGTATAAGTCAATTTTTCACAACGATAAATGGAATACAATGTAAACCTCAATAACTACTTTTCTAACAGTCTACATCATATCACATCATGTTAGATAAAATCACTCCATCCAAACAATACTAGGCATAGAAAAAGAGAGACTAATATGAAAAGCTGGACCAAACTGTTAATATCAAGAAACATGGGAAAACAAATCCATAGAAAGGTAAATAACACTATTCTCAATCAAGCCACCACTACTCAGGAACACAAGAATTGTAGAAAATCCCAACAAACAAGAAAGTCGCCTCATGTTCGGATCAACAACCATCAACCAGGAAGCACCTCTGGTAACCACTACTGCATCATCAAACCAGGTCAGAAATAAAAAAACGAGTGAGAGTTGCCTGAATGCCCAACCCAATAATACATCTAAAGCCCCAAGGGATTACCAATTGGTCATGGGTTCTAGGTGACACTCGAACACCATCTCTACCCAAACTGGATGTAACAGCTAAGGGTCGATCAAATAATGGGCACCCATTGGGTCCCTCAAGTCAAACATTGAGGAGTCATCATACCCGAGATCCTCCAGGTAAACACAGGAGAAGGCATCCTACATGGGATCCTAAGAGAAGAGTAAAAGAGGAATCCTACACTGGATCCTCAAATGAAGGAAAATATAGAAATTCCATAACATGGGTCCTCTCAAAGGAAAAACAGGAGAGAGATCCTGCAAAGGACTCCCTAGGTCAACACACAAGTAAAGTCATCCCTTAAGGGATCCTTGGAAGTGCCCGGTCTCATGGCCTCATAGGGAATAAGGGAACGTCTCACAAGGGGAACGTCCTCTGTAGAATATGTTACATAACATACCTCACAACTAAAATCATATTTAAGGTCTCAACTAAGTTGGTCTGAAAACCCAACCCATCATCCAAGCCAAGTCTCACTCTCAGGTGTCAACTGAACTCGATAACTGGATGCAGAACCTCTATATTTAGAAAACAATACACAAAAAACCATTTATATGAACAATAAATGTAAAAACGATTCCACCATTGTGATCTACAAATAAAAATACTCTTAATAGACTACTCACACACCCAATTCTGACTTCCAGGGCATAGGTTATCCCAATACTACTAAACTGAAGTAGTACATGGCCGGAACACATGGCCAGACCCATGGGGTCTGCCTGTGTAATATTACATGGTGTGTAATTTACTGTACACGGTGTTTATAGTTCACAAAAAGTCACTCCATGTGCATTTTCACCTGACCACATGCCCTTGTGCTACTACATGATGTGTACTTATAGTACACCGTGTGTACTTTTTAAAAATAACTATTCTGTGTCTTATTTCACACGGTTGGTCACACGGACATCCACTACAAGGCATGTACTCAAAGTAAACAGCATGTACTTTGGAAAACTTCGTCTTCCCCGAATGAGGAGAACATACGGTGTGTTCCCCTAGAACACACACCGTGTATTCTGGGTTTTCCGATGGGAAATCCCTCAAAACGCCTAAAACGCCCGTTTGTGCCCCCGAAACAACATTTCTGGCCTCAAGGGGCAAAAATTAAGCAATATAAGGCTTTAAAGACTTAAAAAACATGTTTAAAGAGGATATATGGAAGAAAAACATAAATGTCCCTACCATCGGGCAGAAACCGCCGAAGATTCTCTTGATTTCATGGCTCATTGTTTCCACACGCCGACTCAGCACGTCGAGAGCTTCGAATCGGTACCCCTCTTGCCTACCAACTCTCTCTATTTATCAAACTCCAACTCTCTCTAAAGGACATGTCCAAAGAGGAGGTGTTGGATATGTGCAAAAGGAGGAGGTGGATAGTATAGAAGGAAAAAATGAAAAGAAAAGGAAAAGAAGAAAAAGGGGCTCGGGCCGGCCCCGACACCCGACATGAGTTTATTCCTTCCCTAGATTAAAATACCCATTCCGGAATCAACAGTGCAAACGGAATATCAATATGATGATTTTTTTAAAATTTATTTACAAAAATACCTATGCGAATAATTTAATATTTAATTTAATAATATTAAATATTAAATATTCCTCTAAAATTCGAACAACCCATATTTCCTCCAAAATAATGTCCTAGGGTAAACTCCCTATTCTAGGACCAACAGAGTTGTCAGAAAAATTATTCAAGATCATCTGATAGGGGTAAATGACCATTTTACCCCTGACGAGCATCCAACATCAAAAATTCCAATTTCTGCTCAAAACGACAGTCTGAAAAAACCCAGGTTCTTACAAACTCCCCACCATAAACCTTCTCGTCCCTTATAATCCCATTGAGAGGACCAGCAGCCATGCTCCCAACATGAGAATCTTCACAACAAAGCTATATGGAATGTCCAATGACCATCCTTATATTGTTAACAACCACCTTCTACATAGAATATATTCAACTACGACCAAATTGGTACTCCCCACCATAGAAATACCCTTGTCGTCATCTTAAAAGAAAACATTGAGCTCAAAAGCTCCAAGAAAATGGATAAGTTTATCCTAAATAAGGATAAACACCCAAAAAGGGCCAATGGTTTATTTCCCACCATATGGCTTACCTTATACCGCTCTGATAGCATAAACAGATCGGGTTCCATCCTCAACTGGGATGAACATTAGGAAAGAAAAAGGATCTCGATGTAGGGTTAAAGATCTCTCAGCATACTCAAGAGGAACCAAGATAGTGCGTGATCATCTCTTATAGGATTAAACTATGATTTCAATGAAGGTGTGTCCATATCCCTTTGAGCTACACTAACATCCTTCCAAAACACAACCAGGATTTAAACACAGGTCAACCATTTTATGGCAATCTGACATTTCACAATGTCTCCTCTACAATATAAGGACATTCCAACACAACTTCCGGGATCTAAGTCCAGAGAAAGTCTTGAAACATCGGTCATTAGCTTGCACCTAGCCACTAACTGATTAAATTAAAATGATAACACCTGCAACAGCAACATTAGAAACACTGGTTTACCAGGCCAGGCACTCGAACAGTCCTTCCCGTCAAATCCAGTCATGAAAAACAATCACCGCCAAAAGTAATTGGAAAACACGGTCCAACCATTCTGAAATAGGTTTCCCTAGAATTTAATAGACATCAACCTATAAGGGTTCAAGTCAAAACCAAGGGTCTCTAGGTATTCCACCTAGCCCTACAGAAAAATCCTCACAACTGGGTCACAAGGTCTAACCACCTAGCCAAAAATAACCAAAACCTCCCAGAAGATGGTAAAGATCACAAAAACCAAAGAAAGTCAAAACTAAAAACACAACCTATAAGGGCCCTAATCCACTCTAAGCATCCTCAAAAGTAACTACTCCCTGGAGTTCACAACCCAAGAAGAAGAGAAACTGAACTGACACTCATCGGGTATCCGTATACGGAAATACCACAAGGAGGTCCAGTTCACAAGAAATTTCTTGGTATTCATGGACATAATACTCATCAATTCTACTAGATAACCATATACCTAAGAAACAACACCCAATAAGGGGTTAAACAGAAATGCATCACATGCCACATAGACCAACTAGGGTCACTACACCACCAGTGCATGAGGACTGAGTCATCCACCTCAACAAAAACGCCTCAATGTAGATCCATGTAACCTGCCATCAGAGTAAAAAGTATGTGTAAACAGACCAAAAGGTCTCAGTCTTCAGTAAAAACACACACTATCAGGCCTATCTGATGTGAATCCTATGTTCCTAGTATGATTCATGAGACGCCTCTTTCCTTTTCCATCCAATAGTCAAAATCCTTCTCTGGCATCATACCAATGGCCAAGATACATATATCCAAAGCAAATCAAAACACCAAACAACATGTGCATCGCTCAAGGATAAAATCATATACTACTGTAAAATCGCAAAATCCGAATAGTAATTCCAAACCCTGGAAACCAGGACATCTTAATAGAACATGTATTCTCGACGCACTTGTCCAATATCCATCACAGGTTACGACACATTACTAAAAATCTTGTCTATCATATCCCAAATTGTAAAGACTAGGAAAAAAACTCCTATGACACCACTTTGTAATGACCCAACCTAGAAGCCAATAACCGGTGCTCTGATTTGGTTCACCACAAGGCCTCAAGCGCACCTCCCCATATGCCAGAGGCTGCTGACTAGCAGCAAGGGCCTTGGGTGTGATATTGGGGAGACTATGACCTCATACCAGAGTAAGAAACAGTGGAAATAACTAAGTATCATACAAAATGTAATGTAAACAGAGTACAGAAGTAATAAACAGCTGAAATAGAACAAGCTGAAATAGTGAAATGCTGTAAAATCCCAAATAGCTATACAATACAATATAACACAAGTCATCCACCAGGCCGACCATACTGATACAAGTACAAGAGAAATTGAAAGTAAAATTAAAGGGATGAACTATTTACCCCATGCCAATCCACGTACCCGATCTCCAAAAATTGTCAAACTGTAGAAGCCGATCAGTAGAACCACTTGAACAGCTCCGCTCGACCATGAAACACTGGGCCTCATCCCTATCAACCATGAAACTCATGCTCAACCTAAAAAAGCAGACATAAAGTGTACACGTGCATAGATTTTCACCTATAGAGTTGAGAAATAATCTCATTAGGGCTCCCTGAAAAGCAACCTATAACCGTGTTTCTAAAGTGTATGCAATAGTAATGTGCTCAGCCTTGCTGGAACACAACAAAAAGAAGTAAATAAAACATGCAACCATAGTCGAACATAGGGTATGTAATCCCTATCAACTAGTAAAGTGCCACCATTTATATCCATATCTATATACATACACATGTATAGTCCCATACCTATACACATATACATAAATATGACTATTCATGTTTAGGTGAAACAAATAATTAGAAACCACATCAATAGTCAATCCTTGGGACCAGATGCCCGATCTCTTGGAAATCCTGTTCAAGGGCATTGAGCTGGACGTCATGCTACTCAAGCCGTGTATCATTAAGTTGATATATGGGTCGTTAATCTCCTAGACATGTACCTGCTTTGGCCAATTCCATAATTATATCTCTGAACAATTTAAAAAAATTACTAACCCTCTAGGAAGTACTCACAACATGTCCCCTTTGGTTCAAACAATCAAACACAAGAAACCCTCTGGGAAGTAATCACAGCCTAACCCCTCTAGTTTAACTAATCAAACACAAGAAACCCTTTGGGAAGTACTCACAGTTTATCCCCTTTGGTTCAGATATAGAAAAGACTCTCTAATGAAGCAGTCACCGTCAATTCCGCCAATAGCCTTGTATCGTTATCTAAAAGGTGCTATGGGGAAGCAATCAACGTCCAATTCCCCATTGTGGCCCGCATCGAGGACCTAAAGACACTTTGAGGCATATCTCAACGTCCATCTCCCCTATGGTATCAAACTGTAAAAATAAAAAAGACACTCTGAAGAAGACCTCAATGTCCATTCTCTCTATGGTCTACTACACCAGGTTCTCATGGACCTATGTAAGTCATTCGTGCACAATGATATATGGCAGCCAAAGTAAACCTCAAGAAGTACTTGTCTAACAGTCTATTTCATATCACAACATGTCAGATAAAATCCCTTCATCTTAACAATACTATGCATGGAAAACAAAAAAGCCTAATAGATAAAGCTAAACCAAACTGTCAATATCTTGCAATGTGGGAAAACAAATCTACATCTAGGTGAATAACCTTATTCACAATCAAAAAACCTCTACTCAGCAAAAAAATCATAGTAGACACCCCAAAAAACAAAAAAGACACCTTGCATTGGGATCTACAACCATCAACCAAGAATCACCTCTGGTAACCACTACTGCATCAGAAAACCAAGTTATATATAAACAAATGATTGGGAGTGGACCGAATGCCCAACCTAAAAATACATCCAAAGCCCCAAGGGATTATTAGTTTGGCATGGGTTCTAGGTGACACACGAACACCATATTTACCCAAACCAGATGTAACAACTTAGGGTCAGTCAAACAACAGGCACTCGTGGGGTCCCTCAAATCAAACACTAATGAGGTTTCATACTTGGGATCCTCTAGGTAAACACGAGCGAAGGCATCCTACACGAGATCATTAGAAAAGAGTAAGGGAGTAATCTTATGCAGGATCCTCAAATGAAGGACAACATAGGAATTACATAACATAGTTCTTCTCGAAGGAAAAATGGGAGGGAGATTTTGTAAAGGACTCCATAGGTCAGCACACAAGTAAAGGCATCCCTCAGGGGGTCCTTGGATGTTCCTGGTCTCACAGCCACATAGGACAAAAGGGAACATCTCACAAGGGTAACACCCTCTATAGCATCGGTTACATGATATAGATCACAACTCATATCATATTAAAGGTCTCAACTAGGTTGGTTTGAACACCTAACCTATCATCCACGCCAAGTCACACTCTTAGGTGTCCACTGAACTCTATAACTGGAGGAAAAACCTATCCATTTAGATATAAACCTACAAAACATCATTTATATTAACTATAAATGTAAAAATGATTCCACCATTTCAATATATACAGAAACATGCTCAGAATGGACTACTCACATGTCCAATTCTAACTTCCAGGGCACAAGTTATCCCAAAACTACTAAACTGAAGTAGTACATGGACAAAACACAAGGCCAGACCCATAGGGTATGCCTATGTAAGAGTACACGGCGTGTACTATTCACAAAAAGTCACTTCATGTGCGTTTTCACCCGAGCACATGCCCATGTGCCACTAAATGACATGTACTTATAGTACATGGTGTGTACTCCTTAAAAACCACTATTATGTGTCTTATTTCACATGGTCAGTCACATTGACATCATCTACACGACGTGTATGCAAAGTACACGGCATGTACTTTGGAAAAAAATTTCTTCCCTGAACAGGAAGAACACACGGCGTGTTCCTCTGGAACACACACCATGTATTCTGGGTTTTCCGACGGGAAATCCCTCAAAATACCTAAAATACCCGTTTTGGCCCTCGAAACAACATATACGGCCTCAAGGGGCCACATGTAAGAAATATAAGGCTTTGAAGGCTTAAAAACATTTTTAAAGAGGATCACGGTTGTCACATGCCAAATCAGCGCCTCAAGAGCTTCGAATCAGTACCCCTCTTACCTCCCAACTCTCTCTCTTTCTCAAACACCAATTCTCCCCAAAGGACAGGACTAAGGAGGAGGCATAGGAGATGTGTGCAAGGAGGGGGTGGAAAGAAGAGAAGACGGAAAATAAAAGAAAAGGAAAAGAAGAAAAGGGGGATTAGGCTGGCCCGAGTACCCAGGATGAATTTATGCATTCCCTACGCTAAACTCCCCATTATGGACTCAACGACACAGACGAATTCTCAATTAGATGCTCCATTTAAATTTTATTGACAAACGAACCTATGTGAGTAATTTAATATTTAATTTAATAATATTACATATTAAATATTCTGCTAAAATTAGAACATCTCATATTTCCTCCAAACTCTTTTCCTAGGGTAAACTCCCTATTCTAGGACCAACGGAGTTTTCATGCAAATTATAAGAGATCATCTGTTTGGGGTAAATTACCATTTCACCCCTCACGAGCATCCAACAACAAAAATTCAATTTTCTGCTCAAAATGATAGTCCATAAAAACACGGATTCTTACACCTTTTGTGGTATATCCAAGTGTGGAAAAGATGTACTAGGACCTCTTATATCAGTTTTGGTGGCCAGGGATAGATAAGGGAGTTGAAAATTTAGTCTCTAGATACCATTCTTATCTACAAGTGAAGGATGAGAACCAAGTTTCGGAACATTTAGCTCAACCCCTTGAGGTTCTATAGTGGAAGTGGTATGATATTTCCATCGACTTGGTGATGCGGTTACCATATATATTCAGGGGACATGATTTATTCTTGGTGATCGTAGACTGACTCACCATTTCGGCCCACTTCCTATCTATTATATAGAAGAGTTCAGTAGAGATTTTGGGATGCCTCTATGTATAAGAGATATTCCAAATTCATGTATTTATATCAACAATAATTCCTTACTATATGATGCTTTTTAACATCTTGGTTATGGAAGGTATTACAGAAGTTTTTTGGGACTCATATGTGCTTGATCATGGATTTTCATCCCCAGACTGAGTAAACCATTCAGGCATTTCAGGACATGTTTTGGGATTTCATTTTGGACTTTGGACATAGTTATAAGGATCTCATAACATTGGTGTTGTTTTCATATAACAACAGGTACCATTCCACCATCATTATTACACCGTTCCAGGCCCTATACGGGTTACCCTTCTAGTCACCACTTTACTGAATCAAAATAAGAGATTCAGCACTTATGGGCCCCGAGTTGGTGAGACAAACTACTAATAAGGTGAAGATAAACTAGGAGTGGAAGATAGTTCCATAGATTCAATAAAAGTCCTATGAAGACAAGAAAAAGAGGCCTTTTGAGTTCATAGAGGGATACCATGTGTTCTTGAAGGTTTAACCATGATTTGGATTACAGATATTTGGTTGGGGAGGAAAGATATATCCAATATTCATTATCAATTTCTATTTAATGTTTATATTTTCTGAGGTATCATACCACTTATCTCTACCACTACAGTTAAACGAGGTACAAAATTTCATCCACATGTCGCAGTTGAGGAGGTATGTGCCCGATCCATTACATGTTATCAAATAGGGATAGATAGTCATCGAGGATGGATCTACCTTTTTTAACTATCTAGTAGATATCAGGGATCAATATGATAGGATCCTTTATGGGTGAGATATTCCTTTAGGGTTTGTCTAGTGGCAGAATTAGAATCTGCAAAAGAGTACCAAAGAGTAGGAGACTGAGATGTGTGATGAGTACCCACAACTCTTTGTGTAGCCTTATGATTTGTCATTTCGGGAGAAAAATCCCCAATGTGGGTAGAATACAATGAAATTTATTTTCCAAGTATTATTTTTGGATATTTTATGGATTATTTTCGAGACCAAGAACTGAGACATGGTGTGATTATGAGGCTTGGTGTTACCATAATAAATTTTTGAAATATATTAAACATATTAGTATCATGCTCAAACAGTTTTCTTGAAAAGGAGGAATAAATACCAAATGAGGTATTGGGTTAGAAATTTTAGGGCACTGTTATATTAAAAAAACATTTTCAACTTATGTGCGGCATAAACTATGTCGCCATGGAGAGTTTCTAAAACATTCATAATGGGTATAAAATGAAGAAAATAATTAAATTAATTTTTTTTCATTGATGTAGTGACCTAGATTATTGTTTAATTATAGTTTTATGGACATATTAAATGGTTATCTCTATAACCCCAACAATTTTGAGGTAGTGTTTGAGTACCATTTGAAGAGTTTCAATTTACAAACGACAACAAGTTCAAATATCGATGACCAGTGTGAAATAGAATTAGAGGATCTGGACAAAAAAACATAGCTTCATTATTTGTTAGTGATTGATCCAAATCAAGATAGGCTGTTGATTTATGTGGTTTTATTCCCTATTATTAATTCTTAGGACAATTGAGAATCAATCAACAAACATATTTATTTAAGGATCTGTCATATTGTGTGATGGATTTGACTAGAGGGATTTATTGGGGGAATTTTTTATGCTAATATAGTTCTCCCTTCATTGTTCTAATGGAAATATATCAATTATAAGAGAAAATTACCAATGATTGTTTCTCTTTTTCGTTTTTATTGGTTTTCTCGCATTTTTCTACGTGTGTTCATCACTAGGTTTCATTTTGAGAGGTGTTGTTATGGATACATGACAAATAAAACATTGCACAACTGTTTCTTTATAGAGTATTTTGATATCAAATATCTAATCTTGAATCAATGATGGGATCAAGATATGATAGAAGAGGTAGTAGATCGAATGGATTTGGAGATAGGAAATATTCATGTTCTTGGGTGTACAATGACAGATGACACATGTGTATGATTCTGAAATAGAATTGAAGGGGTTGTAATTTAATGATCAATGATAGCATGACTCATGAAGTTTTGTTTCTTGATTTTATGGTGAGTTTCATTTCTGAATCGATTGATAGTAGAATGGATGAAGACACAAGATCCAGATTTGGGATTACAGAAAATCCCGTAACACTCAACGTGTAATCCAGGATTACATGTCATTTGGGACCCCTAGTGCGGCACTGATTAGCTATAATTTTATACAAATTTTGGTTACATTAATTGAATGTTTATTCATTAAATATTTAATAATTCGATAGGTTTTAGTTTATTTTGTGACCTTTTTTTACAATTATGCACGTAATGCTAAATACTTCCTTTCTTTAGATCATCACATTCATGCATAGCTAATTCATCTAGGGTTAGGGGTCAAGATTAGGGGTGTTTTTGAACATAATGAATCATTATATTAAATCTTGGAAACCCAATTATCAGTAATTATATCAACAATAATTGTTCATCTCATTATTTCACACAACCTTGACCCTGGGAAGTGTGGTTGAACAAACCTAAATAAATTGTAGTTATGAAGGACTATCATCATTGGCCTCTAATTATTTCTTTGTAGAATCCAATCATAATGAACGTATAATATTATATATACCATAATAATGGGATATTTGTTGTATTGGTAGTTCCAATTGGTTTGACTAAAACCAATTGGTGAATTCTTCACCAATTTGCAACCTAAGACATAGGAATATTCCAAGTTAAATATAGGATTACATTTTATCAAAATCCCTAAAATTGACCTTGACTGCTAATTTATTAATCTGATGTAAACACCAAACCACATAGTCTTAGTGAACACCAAAACTAAAGAGTAAAAGTTAAGACTCCTTCCAAGGGTTTTATTTGATTAGATACTGACCATATTGTAGTATTTATGGAATCTACCTCATACTTACACATTACCACACCCTTGTATAATTTGTATTTTTGGAATATAAATTATAATATGATCTCATCCTATGTGATTTCAATGATGCATGTGGGAGAGTCAGGCTCTAGGGTTTCCACAGTGAAGTTAAAAATCATATGGGGTGTGATGCCTTAACACAGAGGGTGACTTGACCTTGAAATATCAGTGTGTACCTTGGAGGGTACACAGACACAACTAGGAGTAATTGGGAATGAAAACATTGTGTTCTCCAACATAGACATGGTCAGTACGGGCATACAAGAGAAGAACCATGTACGTGGAAATGTTCATAATTAAAAGGGTTGGTATATGCCATGTACTATGACATATACATGGGAACAGGTTGCGATACAAAGGAAGGACCCAGTTCACAAGGCACAAACCATGTACTACTGTTACAAAGCGTGTACTCCTACAAATTTTTCTTGGAACCATTTTCCTCTTTATCATGGAAAATTTTTGTTAGGATGCATTACCTATATCTATTCTCTGAGGTTTAGTATGGAATCATTTTCTACACATAGGATAGTGAACCCATTAGTAGGACTTCTATGATATATTTTTTACAAACCTTCTATTCATCTTAATGTGAGATCCTCTTTCAAAATCATTCCCTATGTGGATTTCTTGGTATCACCATACCAACACTACGCAGGCGTCAATCCTCCACTTCGTGGGTTAATCCAGATTGAGTTGTTGGTATACCCCATGGCCTTGGGGGTTATCGACATCTTTGCATCATATCTCTTCATGCTTCCAATATATACTTCCTATGATGACATCTGATGATAACGACCTCCTGAATAGATGTCATCAGTATTATTTCAATCATAGAGTGTGTCCTCTCAGATGAGTACTATGTTGAACCTTCAGACAGAATCCCTGGACTAGTTTTATGGTTGTAACTTTACCTTGAAATTATGTGTCATTGTTGTGTATATCTGGATATTAATGTTATATGGGTTGTAAGAACTTACTATTGTAGGACTGACTGTTATTATTATAGTTATCTTCTTAGAGATTTTGGGGTTTCCTACTGGGTATTTTCATAATTACCCCTACATAGGGTTTTCATACATGTGTTATGTGTTGTTCATATGATCGACATTTTAATAGAGTCCAATATGGACCAGAAGAAAATGGTTTTTAATGATCCATACATTCTGAGGTGTGTTACAATGGTTATCTTGATAGTCATCCCCATATTTACTTCTAGGTTGGACATGTTTTCAAATTCATTGTGGTGGGAGTGTATTTTCCTCGTTTATTTTACATTAATTTTTGTAATAATATAGTTTTGTTATTTATATTTATGAATTCATGGTTTATTAGTTATTTTAAATTTCAAAATTTTATTATCATGGACATGTATATATGTGTACATGTACTTTAGATAATTCCTCACATCTTTGTGATATTCCTATTCAATTATAGTCACCATCCCATGGCCTATTAATGGTGGGAATGGGGAGTCATATAATGGGACCCTTTGGGAAGGGTCATGAAAACACCTCATTTTCAACCAATTACACCTTTGGTTTAACCTAGGTCCTCCATGATCATTACTAAAACTTTAGGATGTTATCTTAAACATAGAATTATACTCATGGTTCTCACTAATGTTTTCTCATTCTTGTTTCCAAATGATAACAGAACCTTTCAATGATTCCTAATATAGAGACCCGTTCATTTCATATATAAAAATTACATCCTATTATATGAATATTAATTTCATATAATAATGATCCATGACCAAAATATTATAGGTCTAGTATCTTTGTAAACTTGGTTACATAATCTGCTTGTTCATAAGTGAACATCACCATCTCAATATTTTCTTCATAACTAGAACCATTATTATATATATCCTACTTAATACCTTTATTTGTAACCTGGTGACTGTGAAACATAAGAAAATGTGAGCTCAGATTCTTAGTAAGGTTTAACAAGGGAGATATTAACGATAACATGAGCATAACTTGAGCATAAGAGCATGATAGCATGAGCTTGACATTTTAAAATCATATCCTTTGTATCAAATATCATAATTTTGAGACATGGCATAAATCATGGAAATTCATAAGGCTTGAAGCATATATAAATTAATGAACATGACTCCTGAGAGCATAAAATTTTCATAAGACATAAGTTTCTTGCATACACATAAGACAATAAAATCATTTCCATAGTATTAAAGCATCACTTCCAAGATCATCATGGATTGGATTCACTCCCCAAAACATCATAGTAGTCAAGGTTCAATTCCATGACTATCTTCATGGGAAGAGTCCCTTGGTAAATAGGGTTCACCCCCATTCCAATCATTTTTATCTAATAAGATATCAATATATACATAATTAATTATAGGGATATATAATTATGATCTCACCCATTACATAATGAAAATAAAACATGTGTTTTCTAAAAGACCATAAAACATTTATCATATCATAACCCATGAAAAAGAAATGATTTTCATAAATATTTCTTCATTATATAACCCATGGAAATGAAACGGGTTCCATTTCATTAATTCATCAAAGAATAACAAGTGGAAAATGAATGGGTTTCATAAACATCCTATAATAATAATCATAACCCATAAATAGAAAGAGTAATGATGGTATAATTGGATCATATCCCTAGTAAAGTATAATTAACATCAAATTATGTCATATTAGATTAAAATACCTTTAAAATATCACTTGGAATATTTCTTGAAGAAAATACCCATTTCTATTGGAAGTTAATTATTTAAAATATAAAAAATTTCAAAATCTCGTGGAAAAAATTTCATTCTAAACTAACATTTGAAACTTGTAAATCAAGATTTGAATTTTTGATTGTTAATGACTATGGTAAAATTAGTAAGTGTACTATAAGTTAAAATAAAAATTATTTTCACACCTTTGCAAAAAAAATCAAAAAGTAATTTGTTTATAAAATAATAAAAATATTAAATTGAAACCATTTTTAAAAAAGTAAAACATGGGTAAAAATGACATTAAACAATCATTATATATTATTAAAATCATTATTCTAAAACAATTAGATAATATGGACATGGAAGAGAAAGGAGTTTTGACCGAAGAGAGAAATATAGTCGATTTTTCTGAAAAACATTCTTTAAAACTTTTGGGTACTTAAGAATAGAAAAATGAAATTAAATAATGTATACTCTAGAAATAAACATAGTAGAAGAAAATTAATTTTATTCATGGGATGTAGATTCTGGAATTTCATCAGAAAAAACATAATCATAAACAATCCTGATAAACAATGCGATTGTAACATAAAACCTTTATTTCATAGGTAACAATCTAATCATAACCTCATGAATTAATAACAATAAATAAAACATTAAATATCTTCAACATAATTATAATCATAAAATAACATGTGAATTTTCATTATATACACATCATAAAAAAATATTGATGAATAACATAACATATTTCCCAAAGAAGTAAATTAAATATGATAAACCCATACCTCAAGTTCCACTTGGTTTGATTGAACTCTAACCTCTTGTGTAGTAAATTTAAATTTATTATAATTCAATATAAAAATAATTTACATAATTATAATATCATATATTATCCCTTTACAATATTTAAACAAAAATTTATCAATAATTTCATATTTAAATAATTATTTTTTGATGTTAACTATTTCTTTTATCATGAATATCTCATTTCAGTACTTCTGGTCCTTATATTTTGATCATAGTCCCATCTTCTCCATAATTTTAATAATTATATAAATATCATACATATTTATTATATATATATATATATATATTCATCAATAAAATTAAAAGATATAAAAATTAATTTCACTAGTCAATGAGACAGTTGGTTGTACTCATGCATGAACATTTTTTTCACTTTTTAGAAGATGGAATGAAAAAATATAAATAATAATTAATCTTTAAAGAATAATTATTATATCATATACATCATTTATATTAATTAAATTAATCCTCATTACCATCCAAATAAAATGGAAATTAAAAAAATCACATCACTTAGTGGGGGTGGTAGTTCACATGTACAAATGAGTGCCATTGTCATTTTCCAATGTTTTGGAAGGTATGAAGGTATTTATGAAATTTTAATTATATAAGAAAAATTATTTCAAAAATATTAAATATAAATTTTAAATTGATAATAATAACCATCTAGAAAAACATGTGATGGAAAATTAATTCTATCGTTGTGTGGATATGGTAAGTCATACATACGGACGAGTGATACATTTACATATCATTTGATAGAAAGATGGTGAATAAAAGTTATTTCATAAGAGTGATAACATTTCAGTTTATTTAGGATACTAGAATTAATATTTTATTAAGAATATAATAGATTTTCAGGATTTGGAAGAAGAATTAAAAAAATTATTGGTTAAGGATATTACCTCTTCTTTGAAACAACTACTTTAGATATTTTCTTAAATACCCTAAGGATGGTATTTTTGGAATAGAATCACATATATAATGTGAATAGGGAAATGAAGAAGATATTTTTTATGCATTTTTCAGGATATAAGGATCAAAGTGGTGTGAAGAATAGAAAGTATGGGTGCCCTTTTATAAATGAGGGGAGGGGCACTATTTGGGTTTCTTGAAAGATTTAAATATTATAAAGTCTTCATCTAGAAAATTATTCATAGTGGATGGGAATTTGATGAAAAGTTATTATGGGGAGGAAATACTATCAACTAATAAAATTTAGATAGTTTTGATATCATTTTAAACCTTATCTTTTTGATTAACCGCTTTGATATCCAATTTTATCGTTAAATGGGGTAACAACTTTTTAACTCTTATTGAATTATAATTTTAATTATAGTAAAAAAATGGTTCTTAAATGTGAAATTGATAACATTTTATACCATATATTATCTCTTTATTCCTATTTCTATATTTATATTATTTTTAAATTATTTAACATAATATTATTTCCATAAAATATCATTAATGTCAATTTTGACACTATTCAATTAATTTGAATTAAATTACATAAATACAATTATTTAATTCAAATATATTATTTTCACACATATATAATGTGTTATATGTATCTAAAAAATCATGGAACACTATAACTCACTCAAATTATATTAATTTTTAATATATTAAAATAATTTATTATATTTTTCTATTAATTTAAGAAAT
This sequence comes from Viscum album, assembly GCA_963277665.1. Classification (NCBI taxonomy): domain Eukaryota; kingdom Viridiplantae; phylum Streptophyta; class Magnoliopsida; order Santalales; family Viscaceae; genus Viscum; species Viscum album. Next base: position 1,126,784,779 of record OY728150.1, on the reverse strand, counting down.
ACTCTATCGACATTACATAGGAATTTAAGGTAATTATATAACTAAAAAAAATACAAATAAATATTAGTAATGGAAATTATTCCATTATACTCAAAATAAACATTTATATTTTATAATAACTTGATTTTCTCTATCTGATCACATAATATTTAATTAAAAGTAAGAAAGTGACATTTAGTATTTTTATTTTCTAAAAAAAATATATAGGTATTTTTGATATAAAAGTGTCCAAGAAATTAATAAATATAGTGCCTAAGGTGATAAGGGTATAATTATCTTCATCCAATATGAATCTAAATGAAAAATGGCAATCCTAACACTAAGTTTGAACCTAGATTAATAATATTTACCCTTTACCGAGGTGATAAATTTTACCATTTTTACTATTCATAGTGACTAAAAATAAAAGGGAACTATTTACCCAATTTCAAACTTCTGATTCCATGTATGGAATTATTTTTTTCAAGATTCAATTTCTACAAGTGATAGAAATTAAATTTAAAAAAATAGTATAAAATGTAATAAATAATCAGAAAAATAACCTTTTAAGTTTAATTTATTTTTAATATAAAATTAAAGTATAAAATTAAATAGAATAAAATAATTATGTTTTAAAACTAAATAAATATATATTTTTACTTTCTAAATACATATAAATATGATATGGTGTTCAATAAAAATTAGTATTTTCACTATTCATTAAAAAATCAAACCTTCCAAAAAATTCAAAGAAAATTACCAAAAGATTATTTTTATATTATAAATTAAAAAATTACATCATTTTTATGAAATTTAATTTATAAAATTTATAGAAATTAGTTATAATATTTTCAAATAAACAATAAAAATCATATTTGAAGAAAACATATTTTTGAAGCATATAATCATTTTACTAAAAACTAAATTCTGATTTACTAATAAATAATAAACAAATTTTAATTGAGTAAGTACTTTATATATATATATATATCATAATATATTTAATCATATTCATACCATCCAATTCAATGACTATGTTATAACGATAATATTTTATGGTCCGTTTATGTTTGGTGTTGCGTATCTTGTACGCTATCGACCATAGTGTTCTTTTAAAATCTCAAGGTGTCACGTTAATGGAATTAAATAAATTAAAAGTTAAAAAATAGAATACTATATTGGTTAAAATAAATATTTAATTTTTATTAATTTCCAAAATTTCACATATGTACCATTCTTTTTAGGTATTTTTCCTTTTTATTTTTGTTCAATCTTTTTCCCTAGGTTCCCTTCTGATTTTTTGGAGAAAAAATTGAGGTTTTGGGTGGGCATACATAGTCACACGGTTGGCAGATGGGTTGTATAAACTATGTTCCAAAACTAGGTAACTATAGAGTAGGTGGAAGAACTTATTGCACAGCTACCGCATGGTCGTGTGCCTCAGCCCAGGTAACCATGTGGTCTGGACAAAGTGTGCACATGGTTGGTGCACTATTTGTTAAATAGTGCATCCAAACTGTCCTTCCAACCTAGAAAATTAAAAATATTTTTTATTCCATGTTTTTTATTTTTTTATTTAACCCATCCTCTGTCCCTTTTCTTCCCCATTAGGGATTTTCATCCATATAAGGCTTCATTTCTCCCCCAAGCACCCCTAATCACCCATTTTGAAGGGGATTTGGTGGGGGGAAACTCAAATGTTCTTCAAGTAAGTTATTCCCTAATATTTATTCCTTATTTCTAGGGTTGTCCTCTATTTATTGGGGTTCTATTTTTCTAGCATCTATTGTTTCCTTCTTAGGTTATAATTTTTAGTTTTTGGTTCAATATCTTGGATTAGGATTTGATCTTTATTTCTTGTGGTGTGGTTAAAGTTTCACACCAATTTTTGGACTTTTAAACATCAAAGGTAGGTGGTTATATGTGTAAGCATTATTTGGTGAATTTAATTTTCTTGTATGTTTAATTTAATATGATACTTTTTCATTATTTGTGATGAGAAAGTGGTTTTAAAAAGGATTAACTATGCATTTGATTTTAAATTGGCACTTTCACATGAAATTGGGTGTCTTTCCCGTGAAAACTCTTGTTGTGTCACCTGGAATGATTTTATAAATTATGAAATTGGTTTATTATAATATTTAATGGCTAAAATCTTATTTTAGTATGGAGTTCATGTGCGGTTGATTCTAAAAGAGGATTTTGGGTTCATTTTTTTGTGGAAAGGCCTTGTAATATTCTTGAAAATTATTTTATAAATTATATAAAGGGTTTATTGAGTTTTATAATTCATGAAAATTATGTTTGGGAAATTTTTTATTATGTGTATGATTTTGAAATAGAATTTGGATGTCAAATTGGTGTTATGTGATATCTGAAACTTAATTGAGCACAAAAGGTAAGCATAGGTATCTGGGTGAGAGGAATAGGACTAGTATTCCAGTGATTCAGAAGTGGATTTAGTCCTCTTTTACTTAGAGGTATTGACTATGAAAGCACTAACTTTATATGGAAAATGATTTGAGACCACTAGAACATTGGATATTTCTCCTCTTTGGTGTCTCATGCACAAGAAAGCTGTTGGTTATAGTTCTTATACCACATTTCACCAAGATACTAGTTACCTAGGGTCCCACTATTAAGAATTACCTAGGGTTAGTTCCCGTGGTTAGTAATCATTGTCTATATTTCACTTACCATGGGCATATTGTAGCATTTGGTTATAAATATTTAGAAGAAAGTGTGTTCTCATTAAAATTGTTTTCTTTAAAATTATCTTTCATTTAAAGTTGTTTTTTTAAAATTGTTACTAGCATTTCCTTTATGTAAGATATTTCTATTTATTTACCTTATAATGTTTAGTTCATGGAATCTTTTATTGGGTTTCACCTGAATGGTATTAGGATCACACCCTACTTATACCTTTTGGTGTAAGAAATTTTGTAATATTTGATATAGGCAAGGCAAAGGATTTTGGTGACGGTGGTTTGGGTTCCTAGTCTTCTTCTAGGTGAGGTTTCGTGTTGCTATCCAGAAGGAGATGCCCCATTTCATTATTGTGGTTTTTAAGTTGGAGTTTTTGTACCTTTTTGTGTCGTTTTTTAATATTTTTTTAAACCCTATTAATTTAATTCTGAAAATTTGTTTAATGCTTGTTTGGTTGAATTTTCAGATTCGTTTAATTAAATTTTTCAAGATTTTTAGTGCTTATAAGTGTAGGTAAATATCTATCAATATTTATTTATGATATCCAGGACCTTTTTACAGCCCATGGGGATCCAGATCAGCCTTTGGGTCATGCAATAAACTGGGTCGGGTGCCAATTCGAATGATGACCTGGCTTGGTTCGTGACACAGAAGGTGTTTATGATGTGGGTTGGTAAATTGAAATTTAAACAGTTAGATTTACATATCATAACGAAATGAATATCACTTAAATATCCTAAAGGAGTATAGGATATAATGGTAAAGTAATTATGTAAAGAGTTATATAAATTACCCAAAAAATGGAAAGGGTTTCCTGAATGATGATGACATACTAATAATGATGTATACATTGATAACTAACGTTATTGACATCTTAATATTTTGTGTTATGAAGTTAAAAAAATAATTAATATGTTCAATGAGTTGAACATTAGGAATATTATTCTAAAGTTTCATTATTACTCAAATTAGATTACCTCATAGTTATTTCTCAATAAGTATTTTTATGTGAGTGTTTTATTAGGTGATCATATAGAGATATGAAAGAAACTAAATAGAGATGTAATGAGCTTAAAAAAACTCTATAAAGTGCAGTAAAAATAATGTTGATATGGTATTTTATCATATATGATATGTTATACATGTTATTAAGTATAGTTTTTATAAGTATTATTAAATTATTTTATGAATATAAAATATATTGTGTTATAAAAAAGTCAATATCCACATTTTCTTTCTTTCACATTGGATTTATATGTCAATATATTGATATATATATTTCCAAAAATAAAATAATAACTGAAAATGAAAATTATTAATTTGAGTTATCCCTAACTGATGTTTTCAATAGAGTATTATAGGTTATAAAAAATTTTAAGGTTAGTGAAAGTATGATTCTTTTATTGGGATACAAAATATGATCATGAGGCACAAAATGAGACTTTTGCACTAGATGACCCCTGAAGTATAACACATGGAGTTTCATACAAAAACTTTGTATTAAACTAAGGGTGAATTTTTATATTTTGAGTCCCCACTACCTAAGGTTGTAGAGATACTTATAATGAGAACTTTTATACTTTGATACTTTTATTATGAAATCTATAAGTCTTGTCAAATCATGGACTATTTGGGTATGTTGTTGATTATGAAATTAGTTATAGATTCATTAAGAAGATATTGGTCCCCTAATATGATTAGAGCCTTCAATTGAGATAGAATGAGAAAATGTATGACCAAAACCAAATAGTACATTTGATGTGCATATATATTTGGGTTTGTGGAATTCTATGTGCTCATCCATAAAGTTGAATGACATGTGTTTTATTCATTGACATGGTTATTCTATAATCAAGGAATCAAGAGTTTATGAGGTGGATTTATGGGATTGAAATAATCCATTTTCCATACTCGTATAATTTCTTAGATGAAGGGATCATATGAAAATTTATTCTTGCATATGATGCTATTGGAAACAGACTAAAATTATGGATATCAACTATTATGATATACCAAAGACATTATTTATTGATATGGTCGTGATGATATCAATATAATACAATAAAATAATTCATTCATAGTAGATGATGGATATTGTGATATGAGATACCATGTTCATTAATTTTTGGCAACTTGTATGGTGATTTCTTTACATGTGGAATCATAAAATGATTCATATATGGAATTTCAATTGCTGTATGTTTTTTAACAACCTATTCATTTATAGGAAATTATGGGTAAGGTATGTGTGTTTCTTTATGATATAATCCAATTCTTCATCCTATTAAATCAATCAAGAGAGTCAAGTAGGACATAAAAATGGGAATTATTATATTAATTGATTGATACTGGATATTTTCACTCAACAATAGAAGCTATCTTCATACTGAAGTTTCATTTATTAATCAGTGAAGGAACTACCACCCATTTAGTGGTTTGAGATCCTATTGATATGATCAAGGAGTCAAGGATGGTGAGATACCTCAAAGGTGGGAAACTTTTTTCTACTACATAGGTGATTCCAATAATATATACTATATCCAATAATGAAGATGGATCATATGACATTGAAGGTATAACTCAGTTTTTGTTCTTTGTTTTTTATAGTATGTTGAATTGTCAAATATAGTTCATTCTCGTTCATGGGTTTCTTCTATTGTTAGTTCATTATAACAACTCCCTAAATATCATCAGTAATATCATATCAAGGTTCTTCAACTAATAAAAATGTGTATCCAACATGTTTTTAATGAACATTAATATCTTATTTGTCTACATCTATATTATAAGATATAATGTAGGGTAGTCGAAGGTCATCCATTGGATTTATTCTTTCTATATTTGTAGAGTATGAATGAGATATATCGTAATGTATGATATAGTGTAAACCTTTATATTTTTTCAATATCATAATTTATGATATATGATTTCAAAAGCTATTAAAGAACTATGATTTCATGAAAAAATATAGTCTCGCAACATAATTATGATATATGGGCTATCATAAAATATGATTGAGGAATTAAGAAATTTATAGTTTAATCAGTGAAAAAAATAATAGCATACAATTTAATTTTATATTATAGAATATGATTCATAAGGATCGTTTTTCTTTAGTATCAATCTTAATTTATTACTGGTAACTATAATTATCATTCATAAAATATTATATAGGAATAAAAGTCAATAAATTTAATATTTGATATACTTGCTTGTGGTTTATAAAATTTTTATAATTGATAAGTGATCACTCATGTAAAATGTGTTTTCTAATCTATAAATTAATTATTATAAGTTAATATGTTTTCAGATATTGTGAAAAATTAATAAGTTGTTTATTTATTTGGTTATTCCTTTATAAAATTCATGTTAATTAAGTTTTTATAAATTTTTCATATTTTGAATACTCAATTTATGTAATAAATTACTTATAGTTTATTGTTATGCCTTAAAGTATATTCTAGGTATGATGTCATAAGATATAGTCTTCATTTATCTTGACTTTAGTAATAGGACATGACCCACCAGGGGACACCCAAGATGGCAGTAAGTAGGTTGTTCCACCCCATGAATGCCTTCAATAAGACTAGAGATAGTGACTATCACTGAGTAGGCGTAACACACAATATTAGGGGCCTTATCATATATTATCCTAAAAAATTAAATATATCTACAATCCATAAAAAATACTAGGAATATATATATATATATAACAACTATATTATACACCATACATGCATTAGACATCAAATACAAACACAACACCAAAGAAAAATAAAAAAGGAATTGTATATTTTACAAGCCCCTAAATCTCAAAGATTCAAGACCCAAGAAATCTTTACATCACTATATGAACTCTTATATTGATCTGTAGCCTCAAAAATCACCATCAAATAACGACATTATTCATCATGCATCACTGAGCCTCACTAGGCATAATCTCTGAATAGGCTGCACTAGCACCATGTCCACCATGAGTAGCATCAAACCATGTATCTCCTGTATAAAAATAGCACATGTGGGGAAAATTCCAATGTAAGAGTGTGTTCCAACATACTCATAAGGACTATACAAAACTACTAAGTTAAAACCAAATAATAGTAATCTCAAAACCCTAAGTATAAGGGAGTAACCAAGTGGAAGATAAGAAAATATATCTATATACTCTATAACTCAATATTTAAGGTATACAGAGAAGTCCAAAATCATAAAAACTATATCCACTAAAATTCCAAATGTCCTAAGAAAATGGGGACTCACATACAAAGGTATACTAACTTCTTGTTGCATCATGAATTCAACCCCGGGTGCCTAAAGTGATACAAGTCACAAAGAGTCAAATCTGATCAACCTTCCCTTCACAACACCACCTAAATATATAAAGGGGAACCTGATACATACTAAATAATGAACACAATTCAAGGGTTTATATATCTCTACCATCTACCATCCTTGAATAACTATTTTATAAACCTACATGGGGACCCGCACCATATCTGAGAATAGTATTCAACTAGGGGAATGCAAACCCCTAGTTCCATAACTACCTATTTGTGAGAAAAAAAGGTCTCCTATTTGGAATAGAAGTGTATGAATCATTACTTGTTGGTTATAAAAAATTATAAGATTTATTACTGACTTCATAAATAGTGTAAATGTTACCAATGTATAAGATGGAGTTCCAAACTATATTAGTAGTGTGTATGGAACTCACACCTCGTCATTGCTGAGAGAGTACTAACCCCATGTCAATTTGGGGGACTCCCATCCCAATTATGTGGGGATTACCAAACACTATAATTAATATATAAGACCCACATTATTTTATAAATACACTTCATGGGGAGTTCCAACTCCATAAACAATCTAGTATCTATACATGAACCCAGGCATCGGCCCTATAGAGGTTAATCCTAAAACATCCCATTTCACATCAAGAATGGCATCAGATGGTTGAGCTAACAAGACCATTGATATATACATGAAAAAACTATATAGATAGGGTATTTATTTATTCAAAATGAACACCGGATAAATCAGTTTCAAATAACTCCCCACACAAGAAAGAGTGGGACATGCAACAACCTCTGAGTGTGATATATGGTTCACTCAGTGGGGGAGGGTGTAGAACAACATGAAATCACGTGGATATCCAACAAAATAAAAGTACCAAACATCCCCTTATAATATCTGGGTCAAGTAGGTTGAACCCATCCTATTCTAGCTAGGAATTTGGGGCGGTACATACTCGGATGCACACACCTTGGCCCTTTATGAGGTGAGGCCTGTAAAGAACCCTGACCTTCCATGTGGAAAGTGGGGAACCATGTGATCCAATGGGGACTATATAGATGATGGAGTTCCCTATTAATACCTATAATCGCCTATCATATAGATTCAAACTCAGTGATGCACTCTTCCTAGGACATAATCCCCCACCTCACACTGAATTTCATCACTCCAACTCACACTACTGACACATAGGGTTACCTCTGCGTTCATTTGGTGCCACTACTTTCATGGACATGACTTTCACCATATGTTCTTAACCACATACTCTATCACTAATCTAAACATCATTACTTCCACATCACCATGGAACTAACCAACACTCATTTTTGTGTCGCTTCAACAACACTGCCACCCCCACTACTACCTACCGCCACTACGTTCGACGTCCCATTTTCTATACATGACCAGGATTAGTAAAGGGAGCGTGAGAGAGGGATAGGGGGTTTGGTTACCTTGTACATAATCCATCATTAATGAAACATTAAATTCAAAAATATAAATTTTATTTGGATTAATTCTACACTAAAGATTCAATGAATCATATATTTATTTTTTAATAATGGGTATTCAATGATCATAAATTAAATATAGAATAAAATAAAAAAATATACCATGATTCAGTCATGAAGAACATGACTTAAATTTATAAATTAAATATATAATTCAAAAAAACTAAATAATTATAATCATAAATGATTTCTGTAATGGTGAATCATCATCGCTTTGGTTCATTATCGATCTCTGGGTTATATTGATTTTCATAATGTGACTCAATCATCAATGTCAACATGGATCTTGTTACAAAATGATATTTATTTTTTCCCATCATCATATAATCTCATACCCTCTCTAGATCAGTGGTTTATATGAAAAAATTATGTCTAATCCTATAAATAATATATAATCACAATTTAAAATATGAAATAATTTATATATTAATAAAAAAAATACCACCAATGAAAGTCCATCCCAACATCCATGGGTGAGAACTCAAATTATACCTTTTATAGGGTAAAACAATTATGGATAAAACTATGGAAATATATTTTTCATCCAATTACCTATTTAAGTGATATAATAATTTAAACACAAGTATTCATGCATGGAATATAACAAAATTGAACCTGTACTCCCAAATCTGATGCTAAATTCATAAACATTACATTTATGACTTTGATACCAATAAATATGGCCCAATTTATTTTATCATGGCCTTAAAATTTCAAAATTTAATGTTGGATCACATAAATTATCAAGTACATTTTAGGTTTATAGTTTTAGAAAAATAGGATAAGCCCTTACATAAACAATTACCAAGACCTTAAATGAGAATTTCTCCCACTAATCCCATATTATATTTTTTTCACACTAACAAATCATCATAATCCATATTAAATAACTAAAAAACATAATTAATTCAACCTAATTCATTATAACCATGGGTAAAGGAAACCTATAAATGGTTAGATCAATTTATAAGTAAGGGAAAACATAATCATTAACAAAATAATTTCATATGTGAGAATAAGAAGGGAGAAAGGGTATGTTGAAATTGTTAGAATGGTATGTCTGACTATGATATACTCTATAATACTAAAATTAGTATCGAATATGTAAAATGGGAAATTAATACAAGAGTGGGGGTGAATTATATACTTTAAAAAAAATATTAATGAATTTTTGTATAATCAAAATTCACACAACCTCTAAATTTGATTATCTAGCTAGATTCTGGAAAAGTGATTCCGGAAATGAAACTTAACAAAAGTCTACACCAATTAAGATTCTACCTTAAAGCATATAGAATACTATAAAATCTGAGTACAAGTTTAAGGAAGTATAATAAAGTTATACTTTCCTCATCAACTAAAATACACAGCGGAAAACAAAACACTACAAGTAACAAGTAGTAACTCTTTTAACCCAAAGAAGAGGGTATCCAACAACCCTGGATAATAGGTCCCTTGATTTATACTTTCATGAAAGTCAGTATTACACAATCCCTGGTAATCCCTCAATCCAAATATTGGTATATGTCTTGTTGTCCCCACAAGCCCTCGATTTGTAAGAAAATCGGCACCTCTGACTTCCCAATCCAAAGTCTCTGATTTCAAGGAAATCGAAGCTCTACACTAAGAAAATCTGCATGAAGAAAATTTTGAACAAGCAATTCAAAACGTTCTGCATGAAGCCTGAGAGTTTATAAGAGTATCTCTCTCTAGAAATCAATTCAACAAAACTTTTTCAATGATCAGTGAAGTAAAAGTTGTGAGCTCCTTTCAAATGAGCTCTTATTTATAGGCATGGCTCCAACGGTCGACTCCCTCCTCCAACAGTCATATTTTTCTTTGAATTTCATAGGGACCTATACACGTGTCACTCAAACAACGGTTAATTGATAACTGAAAGCACAACATTGTTTTGTAACTAAATGAGTGTATGTATAACCACAAACTGATATCCGGAATGAAGGTAATTGAAAGTTAGGAGTCTAAGCAAAAACTAAATTCAGAGTCAACAAAACAAGGATATTCGGATTCTGTTTTGTAGGAATTCGAAACATGAATTTTGTAGAATTCTGGAGTTTGAATTTCAAAAAAAATTGTAGTCTGGATTCACAAGAATTTGGAACCTGAACATACAATGTTTAGAGTCATAGTTCATGATAATTTGGAGTAAGAACTCTTGAAGAGTTCGAAGTTTGTATTCAGAGAACATGGAGTCAGAACATGGATAATTTTGTAACTAGAATTCGTAATCATAATTCTGAGTCAGGACTCAAATGTTTTCATATCCTGAATTCGTAATCAGAATTCGTAGTCAAACTTTACATAATTTTGTAATCATAATTTGGAGTCGAATTTCATGAGAGTTCATATCTAGAATTCATAATCAGAATTCTTAGTTGAACTTTACATAAGTTTGTAATTAGAATTTGGAGTCAAATTTCATGAGATTTCGTATCCAGAATTCATAATCATAATTCTTAGTCAAACTTTACATAAGTTCCTAATCAGAATTCGAAGTCGAATTTCATGAGAGTTCGTATCCAGAATTCGGAGTGGAACTTCATGAGAGTTCGTATCCAAAATCAGAGTTGATCTTTTTGAGAGTTAGTATCCAGAATTCGGAGTGGAACTTCATGAGAATTTGTATCTAGAATTTGGATTCTTAAACATAATGCCTCATATCTATGTATTATATGATTCTGAGGTTTTAGTTTCAATCTGAATTTTACACTTAGAAAAATTATGATATATAATCAATGAAAACATGGTAAGGATAAATTTTCATGAGGAAGGAAACTTTTCCTTATAGGGTTAAAACATAGGGTAAAATGAATTTTTCCTTAAGATAAGGTGTTTGTGATTTTCAAAACAAGAGTAATGGTTAAGTCATAAGGAAATATTAATGACACAACAATCTCCCCCTTTCATGAAGAAATGGAAAAGTCATAAATAAAACCTTATTGACTCAACAATCTCCCCCTTTTTGGAAAGCACAAACATCCTTATGAAAAAGAACATAAGGACTTAGAATAAATTTCTAGACTTTGAAATTAATGCTTATCTCTCTTTGTTTAGGGACAATGTTGAATATGACTAACTCCCCCTTAGTCTTTGGAACACTTTGGATCGTATTATAGATTTCCAAAATCTGAATTGTGGAAATCTTTTTAATGAGAAATACCCCTTAAATAAACTCCCCCTTGCTTAGGGATAGTTCTTCTATACTTAGAAATATTTTTCCTTCTTCCCTTTAGAATTATTTTTCCTTCTCCCCCTTTGTGATTTTCAAAAAGAGTTTGAGGGATTGGAAAAAGAATATAGTACCTGAAATATTAGTATAGACAACCAAAAAAACAAGCAACCACCATTTCATTATGATTGCAGGAATTAGTACAAGGAAAAACAATTTTATCAAAACATAGGATTTGAGTCTATTTTGTTTCTTTTTTCTTGGGCATGAGATTCATCACAATTGTCTTCAAATTCTTCTTCTCTTTGTGATATTCATATGCTTGCTTTTCTAAGGCTGTGATCTTGTCCTCTTGAGCCTTCAGGGCCTCTGCCTGAGCCTTTAGCAAAGCCTCTTACTTCACAAGCTTTTCTTCCATCTCAATCTGAAGATCCTTTTCAGTTTTCCAGCTTTGAAAAAAATAATTCATCTTTCCATTTAGATATTTTAGCTCTTGAATCTGAGTATTTTGTTCAAGATTTAGCTTTTCTTGAAATCTTTCTGAGGGATGTTTTATTTTTGAATCTTCGGTACCAAAGGCTTCCTTGACATCTTCCTGAAACTGATCAAGATCTTCCATATCTTCAACGATTTTATTAGACCATCTGGTCATATGCTAGCAATATTTTCTATGGGCTTCATAGTTGATCAGAAAATTTTGGTGATCAGCCTCAATCTTCACACATATATCCATTACCATGGATACATAGTCTGTTTTCTGATTCGTACTGTGCTGAAGCATCTGACATCTTGATTCAATTGCAGGAAAAATTGGAATGGTATCCACTAGATTTTTTAGGGACTGAACCACAAAATCATGTCCTAGGGAAGATGACTCCAAATCAGACATTTTTATTTGAGATGGTTCTTCCTCTATCTCTACTAAATTCCTCCTATTGGTTCCTCCATCTTCTTTCTTCCTCAAAATATCTTTCGATGGAGTATCAAAAAGCACTTTTTTACCCTTACTATTTTTCAGAATGGTTTCTTCATCACGAGATTCATGCTCACTTTCTAACAACTGTACAATCATGTCTTCATCGATTTTCTCTTTTTCATCACCAACCTCAACTTCTTCAGGAAGAATGAATTCATGATTATGACTCTCTTCCTCTGACATCTTATTCACTTCCTCTTCTTCACCTTTTTCATCAGCTCCTGGAGTAGTAATTTTTGAGGATACGGTATGGGATGTCCAGATTGAAAACTTCTCGGTTGGGGTTCCCTTATCTTGATATTCTTCAACTTGCTTGATCACATCATCATAACCACCACAAATCTCAGCTTTTTGTACTTCTTCTGCAGCTTTCTAATCTTCCACAATCTTCTCTTGAAGATTTTCTGGAGACTTTTTACCCGGAGTCTCAGGAAATTGTTCTACCAAAAAAGACATGGGCACCGAAATATTCTCGGATTCAATTTCAGTATCCCTCAAAATGGATTTAAAAATTTCAGCCTCTAACATCTTCTTCTTCCGCTTCTTCTCTTTAGCCTATTTTTCTAACTCTTCATAAGATTTCTCCTTCAAGGCCCTAGCCTCAGCAGGATTCAAACTAAATTGTGGCTCCCCTGGTTTTCTACTCTTCTTATCCTCCATCCATTTAGCTACCACCTCATCTGGGTAGGTATTTTTCTTCTTGGGTTTAGGAGGTGCGGATTGGACTTCCTTAGACTTAGGGTTTTTATCTTATAATTCTACTTCCTTCAGCTTTCATTTCTTCCCGACCTTCTTAGACGGCTCGACTTCTTCAAAAATCTTCAGACTGGCCTCTACCTCCTCCTCATGTAGATCATAAAACTCACTTGACTCTTTAGATAATATAACCTTTAGCCTCTTAAGGGTGTCATCGCTAATAAGCATCAATTTGAAATTCCTTTCCTTGGAACTGCATGGAATCTTGAAGGATTATAAGCACCGAACTATCAATTTTGAAAGCAAAGCAGGATACATTATTATCTGAGCTCTTAGATTACAATTTTTTATATTCTCGATTGTAATGAGAATGTTCTTCCGAAGGTTCAATTTCCTTATATTTACCAAAAAGTCTAGTATATGTGGTGTCCTTGTCACCCATTCTCGGTACGATGAGACCTTGGACCCATAATTGTAGAATCTGATTATTGGTAGACAGATGGAAAATCTTTGTTGTCTTCACATCTTTGAGCCCAAGGCATTATATAGACATTGGCTTAATGAAACTACCTTGAACCTATGGCAATTTGTGGGAGAAAAATTCTTCTTATCCTTCGTAAGAAAGCCCAACCAAGCTCGCAGCCTTGGTATAAGAAAGTGCATAAGTCTTTCCACAACATTTAAAAGAAAACTTTTCCCTACTATCTTCCTTGAAGAAGCAAACTAATTCCTAGAACTCTATGAGTAAATCCGGATGCACCACATCCTAAGCTGCTGTCATTGAAATAGCTATACTTTCCCAACCATTGAGCCTGATATTATTAGTGATAATAGAATCATACTTATTGAAAACGTTCAGATGGACCAACCTTTCTCTATATATTATCCACTCTACAATGGGATTTACAGTAGACATTTCTTGAGAAGGAACTTCTACAGACATTAGGATTGGAGTACTTTTGAGTTATTCAGAACAGGCTTTTTTAGAGGGGTAGAGCATCGAGACGCGAGAGCTTGAAAACCGATGTGGGACAACCATCGGGGGTCCCATTTATATAGGTGATCTAGTGATGGTTGAAATTCCCATTTCAATCCAATGGATGACAATTCTTCAGATATTATATGACGATAGAAATAAAAGTCGCAAGGAAAATTTTAGTTGAATCCGATCTTTTGAGGTTTTGAAAGGAAAATATTCGGATTTAAGGATACTTCAATCTGAGATATTTTAAAATAAAAGAAACTAACAGCAAGTAAAGGTAATTACAAAAAACTCAAGAAAGAATCATACCTTTCAAATTCTTAGGAAGATTATTCGTATTGAGGAATATTCTACTTGAAGAACTTTGGGAAGAAAAAATATTCACTACGAAAATTTTCAAAACTGAAAATCTCCATTACGAAAATTTGAAATCCAAAAATTTCCATTACGAAATTTTTTGAAAAAATAACTACAAAAATTTTAATTAAGAAAATTTTGAAAAGCTAACTCTGAAAATTTTTATTACGAAAAAATTTGAAAAACCAAGTACAAAATTTTCATTACGAAATTTTTTGAAAAACATACAATAAAAAATGTAATCCCCCTATGAAAAAGAGTTTATTACTATAAGGAGATTGATTTAACAGTAATTTAATCAAGGAACATTACCTTATAGTTATCATTCCTAACTTCTATTTAATGTATTCAAATCTATTGGGGGATAAAGATTTTGTGAAAATATCAGAATGTTGATCTTGCGTTCCAATAAATTGAAAAACGATATCTCATTTAAGTGTGTGATACCTAAGAAATTGATGCCTAATATCTATGTGTTTTGCATGAGAGTGATGTGTAGGGTTTTTACTTAGGGCAATGTCACTTGTGTTATCACAAAAAAATTGAGTCTTAGTAAAACTTAGGCCATAGTCTCTGAGTCTGTATTGCATCCACAACACTTGAGCACAGCAACTTCTAGCTACTACAAATTCAGCTTCAGTAGTGGAAAGTTATAATGAGTGTTTCTTTTTGGAAGACTGAGAAACTAATGAATCTCCTAATAAATGACAAGTTCTGAATGTAATCTTTCTATCTATTCTACATCCACAAAATATGGCATCTGAAAAACTTTTTAGAATAAAATCCTTTCCAGAAGTATAAAATAGTCCTAAATCCATGGTTCCCTTTAAGTAGCGACAAATTCTCTTCACTGCCTTTAAATGAGATTCCTTATGACTGGATTGATATCTTGCACATAAGAATACTGAAAACATTAAATTTGGACGACTGGCTATCAAGTAATGTAAGCTTCCTATCATACCTCTAAAAGTTTTCTAATCTACTGGTTTCCCAGCTTCATCAAGATCAAGTGTGTTTGAGGTACCGATGGGAGTAAATATACTTTACTATTGTTATATCCATAATTTTTAAAGAATATATTTAATATAATTATTTTGGGATATATATATTCATTCTAGTTTTTCAGAAATTTTAAAACCAAGGAAAAATGTTAACTCACCCATCATACTCATTTCAAACTCATATTTCATTAAATCCGCAAAGGAATCAGTTAAAGATTGCTGAGTTGAACCAAATTTAATTTCATTAACATAAATTTGAACAATCCAAACATTTTTCTTGTCTTTATTTATAAAAAGAGTTTCATTAGCATTTCCCTTAACATAGTTATTTTGAAGAAAAAATCTTGTAGGTCTATCATACCAATCTCGAGGGGTTTTTTTAAGTCAATATAAATCTTTGGTAAGTCTAAAAACATGAATCGGATGTTTTGTATCTTCAAATACAGGAGGTTATTCAACAAAAACTTCCTCTTGAACATAACCATTTAGGAAAGCACATTTCACATCCATTTGGAAAAGTTTGAAGTTAAATAATGCTGTAAACAAAATTAAAATTCGAATAGACTCAAGTCCAGCTACTGGAGGATAGGTTTCTTCATAGTCTATCCCTTCTTGTTGATTATAGCCTTTAGCAACTAATCTTTCTTTATTTCTTACAATGATTCAATTTTCATCACACTTATTTTTGAAGAACCATTTTACACCAATTATAGAAGTCTCCTTAGGTATTTCAACCAAGGTCTATACTTTATTTCTTTCGAATTAATTTAGCTCATCTTTCTTGGTTTGATCCAATCATCATAACATAAAGCTTCATTAGTGCTTTTTAGTTCTAATTGGGAAAGGAATGCTAGATGTTCTACTTCATTTCTTAAAGAACTTCTAGTCCTTACGGGTTTATTCACATCACTAATGATACTATCACTGGGATGATTCTTGAGAAACAACTGATTCGGGTTTTGTAAAACCTGATCATCAATGTAGTGTCGGAAATATTCTAGGGTAAATACTTCAGAAGTATCTTCTTGAACATTTTCCTTATCAGAAGGATGTTCTATAAAAGGATGATAATTAGTTTTTGAAAACACATCCAAGGATGTAGGTTGGGGTTGTTTAAAAACAAAAGGATCAGTTTCATAAAATTTAACATGTACTATCTCTTCAACAATACAAGTGTATTTGTTAAAAACTCTATATCCCTTAGTAGTTGTGGAGTAGCTTAATTATATTCCTTTATCATATTTTGGTGCAAATTTATGTAGATTGTCTTTGTTATTCAGAATGAATACCTTTCAACCAAAAACCTTAAAGTAGGAAAGTCTAGTTTTTCTACCATTCCATAACACATAATGAGTTTTATTAAGAAAAGGTTTAATCAAAACTCAATTTATATTAAAACAAGAATTAATTACTACTTCAGCCCAAAAATGTTTAGCTACAGAATACTCCCTAAACAAGTTTTTGGTTATCTCTTGAAGAATTCTATTTCTTCTCTAAACAACACCATTTTTTTGAGGTGTTCTAGGTGCTGATAAGTTATGAGTAATTCCTTTTCTACTACAAAAAGTTTCAAAATCAGAATTTTGAAATTCTTCACCATGATCACTATAAATAGTTATCAATGGAAGGTTTCTTTAATTTTTAACTTGGGCTCTATAACTTTTAAAATAATAAAAAGATTCAGACTTCTTTGCAAGAAAATAGACCCATGTAAGTCTAGAGTAATCATCAACCAAGACAAATACATAATACTTTCCCCTAATGCTTCCAGTTTGTGTAGGACCAAAAAGATCCATATGCACTAGCTATAATGAATCAGTAGTTGAGACTTCAACAACTGATTTAAAATACTATTTTTTTTGCTTTACATAGTAACAAGGGTCACAAACGGTTTAAGAATCAAATCTATGCTCCGGTAGATCCTTAACTAGTCATTTCTTAGAAAGTTTGCATAAGTTCTTAAGGTTACATTGTCCTGGACTTCTATGAGACAACCAAGAATGATCTTCCATTGCACTAACATAGGGTGTATCTTTGCTCCTAAGGTCTTCTAGGTTTAATGTGTAAACATTCTCTTGCCTATGGGCAGAAAGAATAAAATATTCCTTGGAATTGTGTACTAAACACTGATCATTCCTAAAATTCACAAGGTAGCCTTCATCACATAACTAACTTATGATAATGAGGTTGTGCTTAAGACCTTTAACAAATAAAACATTTGAAATCAATGTTTTTACAAGAATAACAACGTTACCTATAACAATAATATCTCAATGAGCATTGTCTCCAAAAGTTACATTTCCTCCTTTCGTCTTGCTAATCTTTTCAAAATAGTTTTTTTACTAGTCATATGTCGGGAACATCCACTATCCATGTACCACGTATTGCTCTTGGTACCATCTCTATTTTCCTAAAAATAAGAAAGTTAGACTTTTAGAATCCAAAATTTCTTGGATCCGGAATATTTACACAAAAAAATTTTGGGTATCCACATTTGTTTAGAAAAATAAGCTTTATAAAACCCAAGATATTGAACTTTATTCAAGGATCAATTTTCCTTCCAATCCCCACCACTTTGACATTTAGTGCAAAAAGGGGATTTAGAAGGAACAAAATAGTTATTTTTGAAAATAGGTTTTTTGTGAGTATAACCTACTCAAGTAGTGTTTACTTGAGGTTTAATTTGAGAATATATCTTGTCAAAATTTTCCTTCCCAGAGGTAAAGTTTGCAAGAAGCTTCTTAAGAGAAAATATTTTGAATTTCAATCCAATGACTGAATTCCTATCCTCATGAATCATTTCTTTAGAGTTATATTTTTCCTCAAAAACTTTTGTTTCTAAAATAGCATTCTTAAGATCTTTAGAAAGATCTTCCCTAGAAGAATTTGGTTTCTCAAGGTCTTTAGAAAGTTTTTCTAAAAGCTCTTCTTTATCTCCAAGATCTCTAGAAAGATTTTAAATCTCTTTTGTAATAATTTCATCCCTAGTATTTTACTTGTCTAATTTCTTAGAAATTTTACAATTTTTTGCTTCATGTAACTTGGAAAATCTAGATACTTCTTCATATGAAGGTTCTTCATTTTTTGAAGATGAATTATTTTCATTAGAAATACTATTTTCAGAGTAGTAATTCTTATCAAGAGATAAATTTGTTAAAGCCTCGGCAGTGCGTACCGTGGCCATAAGACATGTATTAGGAAAATAAGTGGTAAAAATGAATCAAATATCCTTCTGTGCTGATGAATCATATTTAGAAGATTCACTTTCTGAAGAGTCTCCACAACTAGCACTCCAAGTATCATTAGCTGTAAGACTTTTCTTGTGCTTTGATCGATGGAATTTCTTCTTATTCCTTTCTGAATTTTTTCCTTCTTATCCTTACTTTTCAACAAGGGATAATCAGGTCTGATGTGACCTGTTCTTATATATTCATAAAAAGTAACTTATCCATCTTTCTTATCTCTTTATTATTTTTTATTGTACTTATTCTAATGATTCTTCTGAGCTACAATCCTATTAATTCTCTGATCAAGATTAGCTAATTCATTCTCTGGCTTTTTTGTATCACTAGATTATGACTGAATAATGACTTTCTTCTACTTTGATCTAGTTACCCATTCCAGGGTCTTGGATTTCATATGTTTAGAAGTGGTTGTAAAATCAACTCCTCCTTTCCCATTCTTCTTCTGAACATTTTCAGCATCTCTCTTCATTCTAGTTTCATACTAATGAAGAGTTCCAAAAAACTCATCTAAGGAAATCTGAGTGACTTTTTTGTTCTCATCAATATGTGTCCTCTTGGACTCCCATTCATTTGGAATGATATCTCTGATCTTATCAACAAGGGCCTCATCATCCAAAACTTTTTCCCCCATATATTTTAATCTGTTCACAATAGTCATAAATCTTTATTTTACTTTACATATGGGTTTTCTATAAGGAAAATTAAAGCTATGGCATTCAGCTCTCAACATAGCTCTTCTTGTCTCAATAACTTTCGAAGTTCCAAAGTGAGTAACTTCATGTTTCTTCCAAATATAATTTTCTAATTCACAAGATGAAATTTGGCTATATATATTTCTATTCATAGAACAAAGAAAAGTATTGCATACCTTATAATTTAGTTGATACTCATGCTTTTCTTGATTAGTAAATGTACTAACTTCTTTGTTATGGATTTTTTATTCTCCTATAAGCATAAAAAAATTATCAACACCAGTACTAATAATAAAAGTCTTCATAAGATCTCTCCAGTACTCATAATCATTTCCATCAAAAATAGGAGGTCTAGTAGGATTTAGATTATCAATAGAACTAACATTTAAACCTTCCATCCTTAAGAAAATCTTTGTCACACAAACTTGTTAGTAGTAAGAGTTTGTAAGAAAGAGAAAATATCCTAAGCATGGAACTACATATTGTATCTCTAAGAAAAACCAAATCCGAACTATATCAGTCTGAATATATGAATCTGAAAAATAGGAACCCGGAAGTTCAATTCCAATAATTCCCTTCTAAATCTAATCATGAGATTAATTCAGATTGAACCAATCCTCTGGTACCAATTGTTAGAATAGTATGTCTGAGTATGATATACTCTATAATACTAAAAGTAGGATCAAATATTTAAAGTTAGATACAAATACAAGAGGGGGTGAATTATATAGTTTAAAAAAATCTCAAGGAATTTTTGTATAATCAAAATTCACACAACCTCGAAATTTTATTATCTAGCTAGATTCCGGAAAAGTGATTCCAAAAATGAAACTTAACAAAAGTTTACACCAATTAAGATTCTACATTAAAGCATGTAGAATCCAATAAAATAAGATTACAAGTTTAAGGAAGTATAAGAAAGTCATACTTTCCTCAACAACTAAAATACACAGCAGAAAACAAAACACTACAAGTAACAAGTAGTAAATCTTTTATCCTAAAGAGGAGGGTATACAACAACCCTGGATAAGAGGTCCCTTGATTTATACTTTCAAGAAAGTTTGTATTTCCCAATCCTAGGTAATCTCTCAATTCGAATATTGGTATTGGTCTTTCTATCCCTGCAAGCCCTCGATTTGTAAGGAAATCGGCACCTCTGACTTCACAATCTGAAGTCTCTGATTTCAAGAAAATCGAACCTCTGTACTAAGAAAATCTGCATGAAGAAATGTTTGAACGAGCAGTTCAAAACTTTCTTCATGAATCTTGAGAGTTTATAAGAGCATGTCTCTCTAGAAATCACTTCAACAGCACTTTTTCAAAGATCAATGTAGTATAACTTGTGAGCACCATTCAAATGAGCTCCAATTTATAGGCATGACTCCAATGGTCGGCTGCCTCATCCAACGGTCATATTTTTCCTTGAATTTCAGAGGGACCTGTACAAATTTCACTCAAATAATGGTTAATTGATTACTAAAATCATGACATCATTTTTTAACTAAATGAGTGTAAGTATAACCACAAACTGATATTCGGAATGAAGGTAAATGATAGTTCAGAGTCTAAGTAAAAACTGAATTCAGAGTCTACAAAACTAGGATATTCAGATTCTATTTTATAGAAATTCGAAACCTTAATTCTGTAGAATTCCGAAGTCTAAATTTCAAATAAATTCGGATTCTGGATTCACAAGAATTTGGAACCTGAACTTATAATGTTTGGAGTCTTAGTTCATGAGAATTCATAGTCAGAACTCATTAAGAGTTTGGAGTCTGTATTCAGAGAACTTGGAGTTAGAACATGGATAAATTCGTAACTAGAATTTGTAATCATAATTCACATTCAGGACTCAGAAGTGTTCGTACGCAGAATTCGAAATAATAATTCTTAGTCAAACTTTACATAAGTTCGTAATCAGAATTCAGAGTTCAATTTCATGAGAATTAGTATCCAAAATTTGAAATCATAATTCTTAGTTGAACTGTACATAAGTTTGTAATTAGAATTTAGAGTCGAATTTCATGAGAGTTCGTATCCAGAATTCGAAGTGGAACTTCATGAGAGTTCGTATCCAGAATTCAGAGTTGAACTTTATAAATGTCCGTATCTAGAATTGGGAGTGGAAATTCATGAGAGTTTGTATCTAGAATTTGGAGTCTTAAATAGAATGCCTCATATCTAAGTATTATATAATTCTGAGGTATTAGTTTCAATCCAAATTTTACACTTTAAAAAATTATGATATATAAAAAATGAAAACATGGTAAGGATAAATTTCCTTGAGGAAGGAAATTTTTCCTCATAGGGGTAAAACATCAGGTAAAATGAAATTTTCCTTAAGATAAGGTGTTTGTGATTTTCAAAACAAGATTAATGGTCAAGTCATAAGGAACCCTTAATGACTCAACAATCTCCCCCTTTCGTGATGGAATGGAAAATTCATAAGGAAAACCTTATTGACTCTACAGAAATAATCAAAGTGCATGAGTATTTGACACATTCCTATAGTGGGGTGTAGAATAAACAATATTTTAATAAGTTAAAAAGCAGTATAGTAATAAACCTAGTTTGTCTCCAGAGAGAAGCACACAACAATTAAGCTTCTACTATAAAATTAGAGAAGGAAATGACTTCGTTTTTTAAATTGCTTGATTTTGAAAAGACAAGAGAGAAACTAAATAAAGAAAAGTAATTACTAAAAATATTAGAATCAAAAGGATAAAACAATTGATTGAAAATTATTATATGATATGGTGATTAGGTTAGGTTATGTTTTTCAATTTTAATTCTATTATAGTTCAACTTATCCAATTCTCTTCTACTATGTTGATAAATGAGAGATTCCTCAATCGCTTCTTCTCACTCCATTGGTCAAGTAATAATGGTTAAAATGAATCATAATAAAATCATAGATTGGTCTTTTATCCTTCCAATATTTAATAGACTTGTATAGAATACACCCAATTGATTTAGGCAACTCCCAATCGAGTCTTGTTTATCCAAAACAATCAAGAACGTTCACTACTCCTTACACACGTAATGGCGATCACCGAGTACTTCACCACTAATAACTAATCTATTCCATCATATATACTAGATCCAAGTAGAGGGAGAAATTTATCATTAACCAATGTAATAAAAATAAAAAAATATAAAATCAAATACAATCGTATATGATAGAAAACTGTTATAAAAAATTGAAATCGATTTCGTAGAAGATAGAAAAGGATCTTAAAACATTAAGTGAAAGAACTCATGAATTACAAAATGGAAATAATATCTTTCCCCAATCACATATTATTTTTACCCATAATGGTAATGGTATTATTTAGTAAGGGTAAGAATAATTTATTACAAAACTAAGAAGAATAAAATATAGAAAACAAAGAACAAAAAAATTTCTCCTCCTGAATCTGTATTCCAGAAGTTTGCTTCTGTTTTTCCCATTAGAAGACAAAAAATCCCAAAGTTCCCTTATTAAAAGATGTTCATAATGTATTTGTTTATATAACCTAAAAATTTAAAATAATTTTGACAGTTATATAGAAATATATGGCCCAATCCTTGAACATGACTTTTTCTAGGGGCCAAAAATGGTTTCACCCACTCCAAATGGAAGTGCCCAAAAAATCCCTTAAAGAGATCCTTCATTTATGAAATTTTATTTGAACCATAAATTTTGAGTAATATATAAAAATCATCTAGAATCATGTAATTATAATGTCTTTAATAAGAGATATTCTAGATTTAATACAATGGGGTCCATCCTGTCGGCCAAAATGATTTCTCCCCTTGATTGATTTTTCTGGGCCATTGTGTGTAGAATTGGGTCTTGGTCCAAAAGGAAAAGATGAATACCATGAGAATAAAAAACATAAAAAATCACTTAAATTGGATCCTAATTTTAAATATTTTTCCTAATAAACGTAATCATTAGAAAACTATCAATTTTGTAGAGTTAAATAATTTTCAAAATTAAGCCCAAAATTCACCAAGAACACTAAAATGATGAAAATATACATAAATTGAATAATTTTGAGGGATTAAATCATTGAAAACATATGAAAAACAATAAAAATATTAACTCTATAAATTATCCCACACTTATAAATTGGTCTCCCACACAAGTAAACATCAAATTCAACCCAAATAATATTTAAAACACATATTCATAGGACCCACTATTTTATCACCAAGAAATAAAAGATATCATACTTGATAAAAAAAATTATTAAAATATCTCAAACTGGATCATTGATTATATTTAATCTTCAATTATCTAACCATGCACTCCTGAAAATTATCTAACATTCATTTTCTATCATAACATAAATATCAGTTTTCAACAATGTATTTCTCAGTCAAATTCATGAAAGGGTCACCATAGGCTTGATAAATTCCTAAATATCCCTACAAAGTGAGTCAAGGAAATTTGTTTATCATGAGGTCATTTCAGGTTTGTTCTATGGATTCTGGTTAGTAGTATTTAGATGTTAAAAATTGTAAGGTTGAATTAGGAAGGCTTTGCTCTTTTTCAAAAAAAAATTGCATTATTATAATTCTCACTCAAGTGTAGTCTCCTTCACACTAAACTTAGCAGAAAGTAAGCTCCATCATCATGAAAAATCAAGGAATGTCTACCAAGTTCATCATTTCTATAGAAAACATTTCAATATTCTCAAACATAATTTTTCTTTAATGCTCCATAAAAGACACAACTTTCATTCTTCATTATAAGCTCCAGAAAGGCATAGATCTCAATAGAATAATTTTTTTTGTAGAAAACACATCTATTAAACATTTTATTTTTTACCCAATGTATCACCAAATGTGGTATCCTAAAAAAACTTCCCCCACACATAAGATCATCTAGATCATACAATTTGACTTCAAAAATAGGTTGGATAGGGAAAATTGGCTTGTATTATCGCAAACCTAATAGGTGGTTTATAAATTATATGGGATAAAGAGATTCAATATACAAGGAAGTCTAGAATAAAAAAAGCTATTCTTGAAAATGGGGGCTTTAAAACCAAATAAATGCCTCAATCATTTAAAACACAAGTACCTCAAACCCTACAGTTTTGAAAGGAATAACTCGTATTATGGTTAATTAATGCATGATTTGGTTCCCTTAAGAATTGAGGTGAATGTAATGAATTTGAAAACAATGTTTCCCAAGCCTCATAGGAGAGTGTTTTGAAAGATATGGATAATGATATGTGGCATGGAATTTAAAAATTAGAGTGCATTTCATAAAATTCATAAAGATTTGAACTTGAAACCAAGTTGTTTTTTGAATTAATTTAAGCTCAGTGTCATGGAATAAATTTTTTCACTAATGAATATGGATTTAAAAAATGTCAAATATAATCATTTCGTCTCAAAAGTTACAAAAATAGACAAAAATTCGAGAAAATCATTTTAAAACTTACAGAAATTTGAAATTCCTAAACTAAAATCCCCCCCCCCCAAATTAAATGATGCAGTGTCCCTAGTGCATTAAAATGGATTTAACATGTAATAAGAGTAAAAAAAGATGCATAATAAGCAATAAATTGTAAAGGAGAGGTACAACCTGGTTGATTTTATAGATAAAGATGTTGGAGGAGTGTGATCTCCTCCAGTTAAAATGATGGAATGGTCCCATGGAATTTCTTCAACCTATGTCCCTTAACACTGAATGGATATTTCTCTCCATCCTTCACAATATAAACAAATCCAAAAGGATATACATGAATAACTTTAAATGCACCTTCCAACCTGGAATGAATTTTACCTGGCATCTTCTTGAATCTTAAGTTTAATAACAACACTTTGTCTCCAAGATGGATGTATTTGGGCTGAATCAGCTTATCATGAGCCACTATTGTTCTCTCTTTTTAAATACTAAAATTTTAAAAATCTTATCTTATAATTTATTTCACCTCAGGAAAATGAAATCTTCTCTCTTTTCTAGCATTTTCAAGACCCAAATTCATCTTTCAAATATCCCAATATGCCTTATGTTCCAATTCCACTTGTAGATGACATCTTTTCTCATAAATCAGCCTATATGGACTCATTCCATTTGAGATTTTGTAGGTTTTCCTATAATCACATAATGTATCTTCTAATCTTACATGTTTGGATTAATAGTCTTTTCCAAAATTCCTTTGATTTCCATATTAGACACTTTAGCTTTACCATTAGTCTGTAGATGATAGGGAGTTGATGTTTTATAATATAATCCATACTTATTTAGAAAATACTATAGTATACTATTAAATAATAGATTCCCTTGATCACTAATGATGGCTCTAGGTTCTCAAAACCAACAAAATATTCTAGCCCTGAAAAACTCACAAAAAACTTTAGCATCATTAGTCCTAATGAATTTTGCTGCAACCCATTTGGAAACATAATAAACTGCAAGAAAGATATTGTAATTTCCAAATGAAATTGGGAAAGATCCCATAAAATATATCCCCCAAACATCAAAAATTTCACAAAAATAAGTGACTTTTGGGGGATTTCTTGCCTCATTGAAATGTTTACTAAAGAATAACATTTTTCACACCTTTTTCAAAATTCATGAGCATATTTAAAAAGGGTGGGACAATAAAGTCCAGATTCTAAAACCTTCTTTATTGTCCTTTGAGGTCCAAACTGGCATCCACAAGCTAATTTTTTACAGAACCTAAACATAGAATCAATTTCATTTTTTGAAAAACTTATTCTTTTCACTTTGTCATTGAAAATCTTCCAAAGATATGGATCATCACAAATGTAATATCTAGATTCATCTTTTAGTTTTTAAATTTGGTGAGAATAGAAATGAGATGGGACATGAGATATTACTAGACAATTTTCCATTTCAGTATACCAAGGAACTTCTCCTTCATTAAAGTAAAACTTCTATCCTAGAAGTTGATCATTTAGTAGTTCTATATCTGGAATTTTAGCTTCAATGGTTTTTTGTAGTCTACTTAAGTGATCATAAAATTGGTTCTCATATCCCTTCTTATCTTTGATTTATATGTTGAACACCAGTATTAGTAACATACATCTCACTATCCTAATTTTATCATCTTCCATATTTATCAAGTACATAAGAGCTACATGATCAGAAAATACAGTGACATTAGTTCTAAGTAGATATTATCTAAATCTTTCTAAATAAAAAAAATGGTAAAAACTCTTTTTCATTTGTTATTTATTTTAATTGAGCCACAACCAAGGTTCTTGAGGTATAGGAAATTAATTCTATCCTTCCATCAAATTTTTGTGAAAGGAATACTCCAACTTCTTGGTTTTAAGTATCACAAAGTATCTTGAATGGTTTTTCCTAATTTGGTGGCTGCATTATTGGTGGTGTAATCAATCTCCTCTTAAACTCATCAATGGATTCCCTATATGAACCATTGAAATCAAAATCATAATATTTCACAAGTAATATTAGTCGAGGGAGGTAAATATTACTGAAATATTTGATAAACATCGTGTAGAATCCTGCATGTCCTCAAAATGATCTAATATGTTTCACATAAGTTGGGTAAGGAAAACAATTTATCACTTCAATTTTTGATTTATCAAATTAAATTCCATTTTTGGAAATGATATGAACAAGGAAAATTAATCTCTCAACCATGAAATTACACTTTTAAAAATTAAAAACAAGATTATTTTCAATGCATGTTTTCAAAACCATTTCCAAATTTTTCAAAAAATGGCCAAACGAATTTCAAAAAACTATAAAATCATCCAAGAAACCCTCCGTGAAATATTATATTTGATCAGAAAATATACTTAACATATAGTTTTTAAATGTAACTAGATCATTACATAATCCAAATGGAATCCTTTTATAAGAAAAAGTTTTAAAGAGACATGTATAGGTAGTTTTCTTCATGATCCTCAGGAGAAATGGGTGCCTGAAAATTCATCCAAAGAGAAATAATGAGTTCTACCTACCAATATCTCTAACATATAGTTAATTATGGGGATGGGGAAATGATATTTTCTAGTGACCTGGTTGAATTTCTTAAAATCTATTCACACTCTCCATCTATTCTGAATTCTTACCAGGATTAATTTATTTATCTCATTCCTCGCAATGGTTAGGGCATTTTGTTTTTAGGACTACATGGGTAGGGCTAACCCACTGTGAATTTGGGATGGGATAGATGATCCCAACATCTAATATCTTCTCAATATCCTTATTCACAATCTCTATCAAGGTGGTTTTCATGATCCTTTGGGGTTTTCACACTTGTTTATAATCTCCCCCAAGAAGAATTTTATGTCAGAATATTTTTAGATTTATTCCTTGGATATCACCTAAGATCCACCCTATAACTGGTAAATTTTCTCTAGTAGTATCAATAAAAGATTTATCCTGGGTTTTAGACAAATGTTTATTAATTATCAGTGGTAATTTCTCTCCCTCCATAGGTTACCCATATTTTAAATCAGGGGTGAGTAGTTTTAATTTAAAATTAGGAGGATTCTCAATGGATGGAATTAATTTGAGGTTCCCCACCTTAAATTTTTTACATCCTTCACACAATAAATCATATCACCATCTTTATTATTTAATAATTCATCAAATAAATAAGATTTTACCACTTCCTCCCACATGAAATCATAATCTCCAGTAGTTTGGTAATTCACATGTTTAATGATATTTTCAATAGATGAAGTCTATTCTAAGGTTAAGAATTTATAGATCATAACTGATTCTTTAAAGGGTTCATTACCAACTTCATGGGAGAGTGAAAAAGAGTGATTGATCATCTTATGGGTGCCTTTTGGATTCAAAAATATTGAAGTGGATAGTGCTATCTTTGAAATCTATGGTGAGGGTCCCTTCATGGAAAATGATGATGGTTTTGACCATATTAAATAAAATTCTCTCCAAAATTATGGGTTAGTGTTATGGGATCCTATAATCTTCCATATTAAAAACATAGAAATTAGCTGGGAATAAGAGATTTTTGACTTTCATAAGGACATCCTCCCAAAATCCTATTGGAAAAAATGTGGATCTGTTTAAAGTTGGACCACCACTCTTATAAGATTCATGTCTTCCATCTAAAAAAAATTGTATAATGAGTGTGAAAATACATCAATGGAAACACGTATATCACATGAAGAATTAGATAAATTTAAATTACCAATGGTGCATGGAATGGAAAATGTCCCAGTGTCTTGACATTTGCTTGGAAACTGTGGAGTGATAAGGGAAGAGACACTTCTTCTAAAGTGGATCCTTCCATTTCATTGAAGCCTCCTCTTCTTTTTTAAAGATACTTAAAAAATTTAGAAATATTTGGAATTTTTTTAGTGCTTCTAGAAAGGGGATATTGATTTCCACTTTCATTAAGGTGTCCAAAGTTTATTTGTGAAGCACCTCTTCCTGCAACCTCTTTGATTCAATCAACCTTAATGGAAATTGTGAGGTTACATATCTCTTATACCATTGTTGACATTGAACTTTTTTTATCTTATCTTCTTTCTTGTAATATGCTTCTCCTCCTCCTCTTTCTTCTCTTCTTCCTGGTATATTTTTAATGAATTTTTTTAATTCCCAAAATCATTCTCCCTTAGCTGTGGTGGTCTTATTTCGGGATCAATGGTGTCTAGCAGTGGGAGTTCTTTTCCAATTATTTTTGTTATCATGCTAAAATTATTTTTTGGGTTTGGTATTGTTTGTAAATGGAGTTTTACTGTATTTTTTTCAGAAATTCCATGATATTTTCGAACTTGTTGGACAAATCTTTAATAGTCTCTTCCAGCCCCTTAAACTCATATTTATACTGTTGGTTTTGAATTTGAGGTTGTGAAATAGTGGATGTCTACTCATATGGTCTTTATAAAGTGGTTTGTTTTTGGTAAGAAGTATGGTTATAAAATTTCTTTTGCTGAAATGGTGGTGGGTTTTGAATTTATTGTAGGAATGGGGGTTGGTTTTGGAACATTTTTTGGTTTGAGGGTCTAGCTTGATTCTCTTGATTTCCAAATCCATATTGGAATTTTCTATTCTCTCTCCATCCTTGATTTTTTTGGAACTTATTTGGCTGAGAGGCTGTTGAAAAACTTTTTATTCCATATATTTCAGTACATTGGTCAGTGAAATGATGAGGTGATAAGCATAAACCACGTACCTTAGGAGATGCTTGTTGTTAAATTAATTTTTTCAAGGCCATAAATCTCACCAAACTAGTTATATATTAAATCCTAATTTATATTAATGGTGATATATGATGAGTTCTTACCTAATGAATACTTCTTGTTTTATTACCTCTTATACCAAATTTTTGTGAGTTCTGAGATATTTTTTCAATGAAGCCATTATCTTTTTCTGGTGACTTGTCAATCAATTCACCTCCAGATGATGTACCCAGAATATTTCTATCATTATCCACTAATTCTTGATAAAATTATACAATAATTTGATGCACCTTAATTTCTTGATGGGGGAATCTGCACATAGATTTTTAAATCATTCCTAGTACTCGTAATGATTTTCTCCAGATAACTACAGGATGGAATATATTTCCTTTCTTATGGATGTGCTCTTTGAGGTGGAGAAGAATATTTTCAGGAATAATCTTACAATTTCAGTCAAACAATATACATATCCCGGTTTTAATCCATAAAATTATTATTTGGAAACTCCTTCTAATAAAAATGGTAATGCCTTCCAGTTTAACTTCTTCTCAGATACTCTTCGGGGTTTAAAAGTATAAAGAAATGTGTGAACTCCTTAATATATTTGTTTGGGTCTTCACCTTCTAAGACATGAAATTTTTGGAGTAATGTAATCATGTTATGTTTCATCTCAAAATAATTTTGTAACACTGGCATGTCAAGATGATTTTTTCATTAAGTAATTGTGGTGCACAAAGGTGTCTAAGTGTTTTCTTTTGATTTTCACCCATGATGATAGGATCAAAGTGAACACTTCATGTTTCACTTAAGTCTACAAGAAAAATTTCCTCAAATTAGGATAGAAAATTAAGGTTTCTAAGTATATTCAACAAGGTTCTTTCAATTTTTGGATCTATGGAGGAAGGCTTAGGGTTTTTACTTCTAGTCATGCAATATAAGAAAAAATATATATTAGCACAACCTTAGCAGCGGCACTAAGTTTTGACATGTTCCTATCATGGGGTGGGGAAAAGAATATTTCTCTAAGTTAAAATGCAGTATGTTAATAAAAATAGGGTTTCTCCATAGAGAGCACACAACAATTAAGTTGTCGGCTTAAAATTAGAGAAAGAAGTGCGGCCGTTTTTGATATTGTTTGATTTTGAAAAAACAAGAAAGAAACTAAAAAAAGGATAGAAATTATGAATAATATTAAGATAAAATTGATAAAAACAAGTGATTTAAAACTATTATATTATATGTTTATTGAGTCAAGGTTAGTTTTCTAATTTTAATTCTATCATAGTTTGACTTATCCAGTTCTCTTCCACTAAATTGATAAAGGTGAGAATCTCCAATTGCTTCTTATCACTCCTTTGGTTAAGTAATAATGGTGAGAATAAACCATACTAAAATATCAAATTTCTATACTCTACCTACAATATGTAATGGAGTTTTAGATAATACCTTAATTAGAATAGAAAATTCCCAATTGGGGATTTTTGATCCCAAACAATCAATAACATTCAGTACTCCTCACACATATACTGGTTATCACCGAGTACTTAACCACTAAGAACTAATCTATTCCATCACATATAAACCATATCCTTATATGGGGAGAAATTTACCATTGACCAAACCAATAAAAATAATATAATCTAAAATCAAATAAAATCATATATGATTAAAATACCAGTTATAAGAAAATGAAACTGATTTCACAGAAGAGAGGAAATAATCTTAAAACATTATGTTAAAGAACACATGAATTACAAAATAGAAAACCACTCCTTACCAAATCTCATAGAATTTTTTCACTTATATTTTAAGGGTCATTGTGAATATGGGGGAAGAATAATTAATTACAAAACTAATAAGAATAAAATAAAGAAAACAAAGAACAAAAAGTTTGGTCCTCCAGAATCTGTCCTCTAGAATTTTTATTTTATTCATCCCATGAGAAGGTCAAAAATAAAAAAATGTATCTTCTTTAAATATTTTCATAATGGATTTGGATATCAACCATAAAACATTTAATGTTTTTTCATAGGTTTAATAAAAAATATTTCCAAATAAATTAACATTGCTTTTTCTAGGTGCTAAACATTGTTTCAACCACTTCACTTCGAAGTACCCAAAATATGGCTTAATGAGATACTTAATTAATTAAATTTAATTTTCACCATACCTTTTGAGTCCTATATTGAAAACAGAAAGAATAAAATCATTTTAAGGCCATTAATATGAGATATTCTTGATTTAATATGGTGGGGTCCATTCTGTTTTCCAAAAATATTTCCGCAAAAGATTGATTTTTTTAGGCCATTGTATGTAGAACTGGTTCTAGGTGCAGAAGACCAAGATGAATCCAAAAAGCAAGGAAACCCTAAAAAATGAACCACTTAAAAGGATCTTAATTGTAAATGTTATGCCCAATCAAAATCTCTAGAAAACTATCAATTTTTCTGAATTAATGAATTTTCACAATTAAGTCCAAAAATCATTAAAAATGCTAAAATGATGCAAATATACTCAAATTGACTAATTGGGAGGGATTAAATCTTTTAAACACATATTGAAAATAATGAAAATATTAACTATATTAGTAATACATAAGAATATTCATACCCATCAATACTTGTACTAACAAACAAAATAACATAGAATAAGGTTTAATAAAGGAAAGAGTCATAAGAATAAATAACCATGAGCCATGTGATATTAATATTGATCAAATAAAGATTTATAAACCCCTAGAAATCATAGATAAAACATATTTC
Source organism: Viscum album (assembly GCA_963277665.1). NCBI lineage: Eukaryota > Viridiplantae > Streptophyta > Magnoliopsida > Santalales > Viscaceae > Viscum > Viscum album. The sequence goes on along the minus strand of OY728150.1, from coordinate 1,126,752,237 downwards.
TATTTTATAACATCTTCATCATAGAACCCCTATAGAACCCTTGTAAATGGAATAACTATATAAAATACTTCTAATATAATTCTTCAGAGAACATAATTGTTACCCAATGCATTGGAGTATTATCTGGGTTCATCCATTATTTAAGATATAATGGGATCACTTAACACTATCTGTGTCTCCCCATATTATAAGCTATAATGAGATAAGCTAGATCTATCTGGGTCACCCCATTGATTAAGTTTTAATGGGCTCAAACTATGCTATTTGGGATTCCCCCATCGTGTAAGATATCCAAGAACCATAACTAAAGTACATAGAGAATATACATCATTGTAAAACTCATAAAAACCAGTATTCCTTTCAAAATAGGATTAAACCATAGAAAGGAAACAGGTTCTACAAAAATATATTTGAAACATGATTAACCCTTGGAGGAGAAATGGTTTTCATTACAATCTCTTTGAAAAAGTATTTTTCCATCCAGATAAAGAATGATGACTACATCAATATAAAATATCCCCATTGGAGGATATGTAACAATAAGGGTTGTAGACATTGAATAATGGAAATACCATTAAAATTTCCTTAAAAACATTCTTGTAGAATACATCTTTTCTTTTTTAAAATCACTTTTTAAAACCTAAATATTTTTTAAAATAATTTTCTTTTAAAACCACTTTTAAACATTCCCTTTTCGTTCTAAAAGGGTTATAAAAGTGACTTGTTCGGAAAATGATTAGAAGATTATATTCAAACCAATTGGTAAAAGGGTAAAACATGGGTAAAAAAATATTTAATAAATAATTTTTAAAATTTGAAAAACATTTTTGGAAACATTTTTATCAAATATTGGTTTTTATGAAAGTGTATTCCTAACCAAAGAAAGAAAGAAAGTAATATTTTATTAAAAAAACACTCAATCATTTTAAATACCAACTAGTGGATCTTGTACTGTTACTTTTAAGTATCATGAATAACCATATTATAAAATAATTCATTTGTATATTTAGAGTTGGATAATAATATCTCATCATTGGAGGAATAATCATAAACAATCATGATAAATAATGAGATTGTAACAAAAGATACTTACCAATTTGGTAACTTTGAATCATAATCCCCAATAAATAATAAAATTAAATGAAAAATATAATATCATTAAAATAATTATATTAATGGTATAACATTTCAATGGTAGATTATACAAACTTCATAAAATAACATTGTTTTATAACATAACATACATCTCAAAGAAATAAAAGTGAGACAAGAAAACCTTTACCTTGAGTTTGATTCATCATGCTTATAATTTATCTTCCAGAATGATAAAATTATGATAATTATGTACTTGATTAATAAATTTTTTGATGTTTTCTATTCCTTTTATTTCACTTATTACCATGTTATATACTATTATGTAATCAATTAGGTTTACATTGGATGTTTTTACCATATTTGGTTTATATGTCAAAAATAAATTTGGAAGGTTGACTACAATCAAATAGGTCATTATATAAAAATATATAGAAACATAATCATGAAATAGTTATAATATTTATACATAAATTATAATTTTATAACCTATAATAAATTAGTTTCATGAAAAATGAAATAATGTTATGGTCATGGAGATGGTAGGTCGTACATATGCATGATTAACGTTTCCATTTTTAAATGATCATTATGGAAAAAATTTATTTAATTTTTTCTATTTAAATAATTACAATAAAATAATAAATACAGTATTATTTAATTTTATATACTTTTATATGTCATTATTGTGACGTGGAGAGGAAAAAATGAATCACATCGCTTTATGGAGGTGGTAGTCCACATGTCCACAAACGACGTAATCATTTTTCAGTGAGCAAATATTTAGGAAAAAAATGATATAAAATCTTTTAAAAAATTATAAATATGCAATAAATATAATAAATAATTCATTTATATCGTATATATTAATTATATTTTCACTTTTTACCTTCCATGTAATGCATTAGTGAAAAATGAATCACGTCGCTTTGTGAGGTTGTAGTCTGTTGTACGCATGAGCGATGTTATCGTATCCCCTACAAAATAAAAATTCAAAAGACCATATATGATAAAATTACTCCATAGGAATAATTCTATAATAAATAACATATATTTACTATATATCCATCATCATACCCAGCCTTTAGAGGTGGAAGTGTAAATAATAACATGGTAATACGTGAAATAAAGACACTCGTTGAAGAACATTACCTCTTCTTCGAATATCTTGCATGGGTTTGCAAAAAAGCCTTCATAGGTTGAATTTTTTACTAATATAAGAATTCTAGGCTAACAGTACGGAAGTTGGGAATTTATTTGGCCATAATTTTCAAAAATAAATAGGTTTTAAGATTTTAAGAAGGTAAGATAGGGGTGGCCTTTTCAAGAAGGGGAAAGGAAACTCCTGACATTTTTAAAAAGAATTGATTGTTCCCACATTTTTCACCTGTAAAAAGGGTCCTAAAAGGTTAAATTTTATATATATAAGTGTAAAGGTTGAAATATGGCCACAAAATTGGTTCTTTACATGTTATTAGATCATTATTGTTTTAGGTTAACCCCCCTATTAATCTATTTTTACCTTAACTATGGTAATTAATTTTTACTTTTTTCACAATTAATTTGGCAAAAAAAAATTAATTTGAACTTATTACGAATTATAAATTATTATGCTTCCAATTATGTAATTTATTTTTTGAAATTAAATTAAAATATTTGAAATTTTTAAATTTAAAATTAATAACTCAGACATAGAAAGAAAGCAGGTTTGTAGAGAAAAAATGTCTAAAAGTTTACAATGTTTTTATATCCAAATTCAATATTAAGATTAAAAAATAACTAAATTAGATAAATATATATATAATTGAATCAATTTTTATTTAAAACCAATTTAAAATAAAATTATCCTTATAAATAATGTAAATGAAAAGGCAGTTTTTGATTAGAAATATTTATTTTCATTATTCATCAAAAAATTAATCTTTTCAGAAAATTATTAAAAAAAATCATCCTAATATAATTTTGAAATTATGGTTTAAAAATTAAATTTTATTTTTTCAAATAAATTTTCTAAAATTTTAAAAAATAAAATTTAAAACAAAACCTACATATGTAATGAAAAATCAGTTTTTTAAGACATGTATTTTTAAGCACAAGATGATTTCATATTAATTCTGTGTTTAATAATAATCATTGAATGAATCAAAATTAAAACTTATTGATATATAATATATCAATTTAATTTAAAACATTCTTAATTATAGATTATTTTATTTTATTAAAATGGAGAAACATTTTGTATATCAAAATAGGTTTTAGAAAAATCATTTTTTTAAGCCCAAAAACAAACTTACACTAAAATAAAATAGAATGATGATTAAAATGTAATTAATTAGGAAAAATATAACCAAAAAATACTTCTGTTATATTAAATCATATTTAAATAATTATGTAACTTTTAAATTAATTAATTTAATAAAAATAAATAACATTTTCACAAAAAATTTATTTTCCCTATTCACTGAAAAATCAATATTTTCTAAAAAATACTAAAATATCACCCAAAGTAAATTTTGATATTAAAATTTAAAAAATTAATTCCATTTTATAATATAAGTTTTCTAAAATTTAGAAAAATTAATTGTAATATTTTTTCATGAAAATCAATAAAATACATTTTTGATGAAAATATTTTTTTGAAAAAACAATATTGCTTTACTAACAATTGATGGATTATTTACTAAAAATTTATCTATTAATTATATTACATGTGATATATATATATGTAAATATATTATAAATACATCAATACTATTCTTGTTCAATACACAATCAAGAACAAAAATCTTAGGGTTTCATGTACCAAAATCCATAGAAGAGATTAAATTTATTTAGAAAGAATAATTTCTTAAAGTCTCAGAGAGTTACATTCTCATCTAAGTTCAGTGTTACATGTTATTTATGCTATGGAACATAATTTTCTTCTTTTAAAATCTCGGGTTGCAACATCCACCCCCCCCCCCCATTAATAAATTACATCCTGGAAATTTGAACTTTATCATGGTAATAAATGATTTTATATTTTAAAATACTTGTTTTATAAAAAAAATTGTAAAACGTGTTAATAAAAAATATTTTAGCTAAAAGTAAAAGTGGAGTATATGGGTAATCTGGAATAATACATAACAATGTGTCTAAATCAGATATCATTAGTGGAAGGTAAAGATATGGATGTGAAGGAAAAGTTTAAAATTTATGGATTTATAGAGTTTATTGATCAAAATAAATTTCATGATCAATGTAAATTTAAGGGCCTCAAATCCATAAATTTTTTATGGTCCAAAGGAACATCGATTCATCAAAAATGAAGTTACAAAGTTTATATTTTCATTTCATGATATTTTTCCAAGATTTGAGGAATTCCTTTACTATCTAGATGAATAGAATATAAAAAATACACTTACTTGATTAGTATAATATCACAATTTAATAAATTTACACAACAACCTAATCTTTTTTCCAAAAAAAAGTGTATTCAGTATGAATTTTTTATTCTCAAATCACTAAAATAATATTTTAGAGGACCAGATAATCCCTAAAATAATAACAATGTATTCCTCTTATATTTATACATTAACCAAAAGAAAAATGTTTAGAACATGAAAAGATAATTTCAATAAAAATTGTTATAAACCTTCATAAATTAATCTATAAATTTCAATAGTAATACCTAATGTTAAAACCAAATCATTCCATAAATAAATTTACATAAAAAATTTCAAAATTTTCCTAAGTTAAATACCCATATATTAGAATTATATGATCATATATACTTCAAAGATAAATCAACTATTTATCCTCAAATAAAATATCATCTGTTTTCAAAATAAATATAATCTTTACTTCAAAAATTTCAGACTAGCCTAGACATCATGTAGGTTAGTGGTAGGTGTTACACCCTTGTCTCCCTTCAGTTGTATATTCATGCCCCGTGGCCTTTCCGGGTGTGATGGGTTTTCACCCAACATTCAAGTTTCCTTTTTTCATTAAACATGAAAAAATAATTCCTCCCTAAATGAAACTTCATTTTAATCCTAGGGGTTAGAAATAACCCAACCTAAAAAAATGTCTCTCAAAATATCATTAATCCTAAAGACCTATGATAGTATCCATAAATCCTAAGATAAACTCACTTGAAAACACCCTAATCTCTAATGTTATCTAAACATTTCCTCTGATAAAAACTATAATAGCCTAGAACTTGTACTCTTCGGTCAAGTGGTAAATTAATAAACTTTAAATTTCTATCTCTGATACTGATAAATGTGGCCAATTTTTTTAATATAGACCCTAAAATTTCAAAAGGAAAACATGGATCACATAAATTATCAATAAACTTTTAGGATTATTGTTTCATATAATTATCACAAACCCTTAAATAATTAATTCAAATTACCTTAAATAATTATTTCTCCTAAATAAAATAGTTTTTTTACACAAAGAAATCATCATCATACATATGAAATAACTTCTAGACCAAATTTGTTAAACCTCATTATTTATAACCTATGGAAAATGAAACATAATAAGGGTGATCTAAAATACTTACAAAGGTAAAAAATAATAATTTCATAAGTGATCATAATTGGTATGATGAAATAATGAAAGTGCATCACTATAAGATAATAATATTCATACCCATCAATACCTAGATCGTCAAACATAAAAATGTGGAATAAGGATTTAACAATGAAAATATTCATGAAAATCATTAATCATGATCCATGTGATAATACTCATCGTAATAGGGAACATTATAATTTAAATAATAGATAAAACGTTTTGGTATCTTAGAAAATATTCATCATAGAACCATTATAGAACAATTACAATTGGAATAACCACATGGATGACTTCCAATATAATTATCTAGAGAACATGATCATTACCCAACAAATTAGATAACTATCTAGGAACACCCATAAAAAAGATATAACAGCCTCACTGAGTTCTATTTGGGTCTCCCCATCATATAATCTCTAAAGGTCTCACCCAGTGATATCTCGACTTCCCCATCATATAAGCTATAATGGTTTCAATCGATGCTATCTAGGCCACTGTATCATAAAATATGTTCAAGAACCAAAAATAAGGTATATATAGCATATACATCATCATAAAACACATAAAAATTCACTATTTCTTTCATAACTTGATTAATCCATGGAAAAAATGGCTCTATAATAATCTCATTGAAACATGGTTAACCCATTGAAGAGAAATGAGTTTCATAACAATCCATTTGAGAAATAGTTTTTCATCTAGAGAAAGAATGTGGATGGTATCAACACTAAATATCCCCATTAAAAGATATGTAACAACAATGTTTTTTGACTTTAATTAATGTAAATACCATTAAAATACTATTAAAAACATTCTTGAGGAAAATGTCATTTTTAATCTGAAAATCACATTTTAAAACATAAAACATTTTGACAATATTTTTCTTTTAAAACCACTTTTAAAAAAAAATAATTTTTAAAATCATAAGAAAAAAAATTTCTTAAAAAATATCATTGTAAACTATCAAATAAATATTTAATTAAAGGATGATCAGAATGGTGGGTATTTATGCACATGTCGTACAAGTTAAAAAAATAACATTCCTTTTACACTGTAAAAAGGTGATAAATGTGTTTTTTTTCATAAAATGAAAATAAGATTCCATTCAAACCATTTTTTTAATGTGTAAAAATGTCCTTAATGAATCATTTTTATTATTTTATAAGCATTTTTTTGAACATTTTTATAAAACATTGGTTTTGATGAAATTTTATTTCTGGCCGAAGAGAGAAATAATGTAGGATTTTGAAAAAATATTTTCTCAAAAATTTTGAGTACCAAAGAGTGGTAAAATGGTACTATTACTTGTAAATGTATTTAATAACCATATGATAAGATAATTAATTATTTTATAGAAATATTAATCATAATATATCATCATTGTAATCATAATCATAAACAATCCTAAAGAGCGATGAGATTTTAACATAAGACTCTTACCACTTTGGTAACTTTGAATTATAATCTCAATGAAATAATAACCTTAAAAAAACATATAATATTAATAAAATAATTATATTAAATATATACCATGAAAATGGGTCATTATATACACCTCATAGAATAAGATAGGTATATAACATAACATACGTATCAAAGAAGACAAGTAGAGACAAAACAAATTTTATGGCATTGGTAAATTTAAAACTATTTACCCCATGAAAGAGATATCCCAAATTATATTTATAAATACACATAAATTTAATGATAATAATCATAAAATACATTAATGGGTAGTATAAACACCACACCAAAAGTGAGGAATATCACATATATCTCACAGAAATAAAAGTGTGATGAGAAAACACTTACCTCGAGTTTGATTTGGCATGCTCATGATTTATCCTCATGAATAATAAACTTCTGATCATTTTTTAATTTTTTAAGAAATTTTTTTAGTTTATTATTCCTTTTTTTGACTTATTACTATGTTATATATGATTACTTAATCAATTTGGTTTATTTCGGATGCTTTGAACCTATTTGGCTTATTTGTAAAAAATAGCGTTGGTAGGTTGACTATGGACAAATATTCCTTTATATAAACATATATAGAATAATAATAATGAAAAATTCATAATATTTATACATAAATTATAATTTTATGAACAGTCGTGATGGATGGTGATGAAAAATGAACTACTGTTACAATCATGAAGACGGAAGGTCGTATGTACACTTGAGTAACATTTCAATTTTTCAATGATCATTATGAAAGGATGGTAAGTAATAATTTATCTTTATAGAATTATAAAAATATAATAAATACCATATTATATAATTATATATATTTTTATATATCATTATTTTTATACGGTGATGTAAAAATGGAATTACATCGCTTAGTGGAGGTGGTAGTCTGCACACCCATGAATGACATTATCATTTTTTAGTGAGTGAAAAGGGAAGAAATAAAATCATATATTATCTTTTAAGAATGATAAATATGAATTTAATATAAAAAATTATTCCATGTATATCATATATTTTCATTATCGTTTCCCTTTTTACCTTCCATGTAAAGCATTAGTGAAAAACGAATGACATTGCTTCGTAAGGTTGTAATTCAGCGTACACATGAGCGATGATATCATATCCCCTAAGAAATGGAAAGTAAAAAAAATTATATACGATATAATCACTCTAGATATATATTTATTTCATAAATATCATATATTTATATAATTTATATTCATCATCATACCCAACCATGAGAGGTTGTAATGGAAAAATGAATGACAACAATTCACGAGGCGGTAGTTTGTCGTACACCCAAATGATGATTTCATAACCCATTTGATAGAAGCAGATAAATGTTTAGGATTTTCCATTAATATTATGGAAACTATGTATATGTAATATTCTTATTCTATTATATAATAATATTTTAATAAAAATTTAATGGGGTGGATAAATAAATATAATAAACACGTTCGTTGAAAAACATTGCCTCTTCTTCGTGTATCCTCCTTGGGCTTGCACCAAAATCCTTCGTAGGTTGGGTTTATGGATAAAATAAGGATTATAGGAAGAATTGAGGTAATTTTGGAAGTAATTTAGATATTAAGTTCCCAAATCAAATAGTTTAATGGTGTGAATAAGGGAGGAGAGGGGTGGACTTTTATAAATGGGGGAGAGGATGCATTGGGCATTTTTTAAAAGAATTGACTGCTCTCACGTTTTTGAAATGCCAAAAAGGTCCCAAATTTTCCATTATAGAATCTTGAATATTTTAATTAAAAATATATCTATAAATTTTTGTCTTAAAATTGTATATTAATTTTAACCCTTATCTTTTTATTTTAACCCCCCCCCCCAAATCAATTTTTACCTTAACTATGGTAATTACTCTTTACAATTTTCACTATTAATTTTGGTCAAAATTATGTTGACCTTATTAGATATTATATTTTATTCTGATAAAAAATATAGAATCCATTTTTTCAAATTCAATTCACATAATTGGAAAATTTTAGTGTAATATTAGTCTCACAGACGAGGTAAGAAAATAGGTTTTTAAAAGAGAAATTTTCTAAAAGTTTACAAAGTTTTTATATCCAAAATAAATATGAAAATTTATAAACTGATAGGAATAATATTAATAGATATATAACTAAACTAATTTTCATGAAAATGAATTCAAAATTTTATTTAACTTTATGAATAATTTAAACGAAATGATTGATTTCAATTAAAATTCATTATTTTCACTATTCATTAAAAAAATAATCATTTTAGAAAATTATAAAAAATCGTCCTAATATAGATTTCACATAATGATTTTAAAATTTATTCTTATTTTTTCAAAAAAAAATTCAAAAAAAATCAAATATTAAATTTAAAACAAAACATGAAAATGTGATGAAAAAATGTGTTTTTGAGAAGTGTGTTTTTTTAAGAATGAGATGATTTTAAATTAACCATATGTCTAATAATAATCCTTGAATGAATATAAATTAAAAAAAATTGATATATAATATATTCAATTAATTTAAAACATTACTTGTAATGGATTATTTTAATTATCTAAAATGGAGAAACGTTATGTACTTTAAAATAGTTTTTAGAAAAATCACGTTTTGAAACCCAAAAATAATCATATAATAAAATAAAATGTAATGATGATTAAAATGTAATTAATTGGGTAAAAAATAATTAATACCTATCTTAAATTAAATAATATTCAAAACAAAATCTTTCATTTGAATTACATAATTTATTGGAATGAAATGACGTTTTTACAAAATTCTGTATTTTTCACTATTTACTGAAAAATCAGTATTTTCTAAAAAATACTAAAATATCAACCAAAGTAAATTTTGCTATAATTATTTCAAAAATGAAATTTATTTTATAATTGTTTTTTATAAATGATCCAAAAATTAATTATAATATTTTTTCTTGAAAAGTAATAATAATCATTTTTGAAGAAATATATTTTTAAAGAATAAAATAACTTTACAAAAATTAATTGTTTATTTACTAAAAAATTATCTATAATTTATATTTAGTAGTAAAATTGAATATATATATATATATATATCCTAAATTATTTAATATTATTAATACGTACTAATTTAATGGTTCAGTTGATGGTTATATATGTCATGGTTCGTTTAAGCTTTTTGTTACGTGTTAAATACGCTATCAAAAATAAATATATTAGGGTTTTTTATACTATAGTCCATAAAATAGATTTAATTTATTTAAAAATAATTATATTGCAAAGTCTCATGGAGTTACATTTTTATCTAACTTCAGTGTTTTATGTCATTTACACTGTCAAACATAATTTTCTTCTTCTAAAATCTTACGGTGTTACATGGACTAAAAATAATATATTATTTTTAATTTAACAATATTGTGGTTCCTCAAAACATTAAAATCTACATTATCTCAGCAACCCTTCAAAAATATATTATTTGAAATATTAAAATGTCTTAAGTATCAAAAGCCAAGGTCGTGAAATGTTCATCCGATCTCACTGAATAAATATTTATTTATGTAATAAAAATTAAAAACCCATAAAAATTAAATGAGATCAAATATTTATCAATACCCCACTAGGGGATAAACATCACACCTTGAGATAAGTAGAACCATCGGAAAAAAAATTGTTCTTATACAAATGTAAATTTTCAATTTTACCCATTGAGAAGTCGGACGACTCTGAAAATCAATGTTAATTTAATTATTGATTATAAAAATATGAGTCAGTATATCCTCCCCAACCTAAATCCGTTTTCATCCTTGAATTTAAGAAAATGTGGATGATAAAAAATAATATCAAAAAATATCCTAGTGTGGAAGACAATACACCTTTTCATGCATTTCTCTCATCATTGAGGTTTTGAAATAAAGTGATGGTGTCACTCCCCTAATTAGGAAAGGAAATCCCTTACGAGTCACCAATACTATCGACTACATCTCAACTCAAATAAATATCATAATATAAATTCATATTCTCTCTATGTGAGTCTTTCCAAGCCTTTGCACTCAAACCTTTTCCCCATCTGAAAGTCACCCTTCCACAAGGGATAAAGACAAACCACAATCCATCGATATGAAACCCCACATATGTGGATATCTAAATTAAATGACTTAAATTAAATATTTAAGTGCACTAATTTCAAAAGATATTTTCATTTTATATATTTACAGAATTATGATAAAACATTAACTTAAAAAAATTATGTATTTTTCCTCTAATGGACATTTAGTTCTACTATATATGAATCTTCTAAAAATATAAATTGTCTTCAACATATCCAAAACATTATCCACACATGATACTATTAAATATATTTCAAACATATTAATTTTCTTCATAACCTAGGTAAATTAAAACATAGCAATGGGGTGAGATCAAATGCTCAGTAAGAGTAAACATAAGTTATGATTTTTAATGATCATAAGTGATCATAATTTGACCAGATGAATATAATTTAAGTATATGATATTATAATACCAAAAAAACCATATATAATAATTCAAGATTCATTGAATAAATTTATGAAAAATATAAGACATGAATCAAAATCATGTGAAAATATGTACCAATAATCAAAATCCTTTTGAGAGTAACATAAGAATAAGAATAAGATAAAAAGTATGGCATAACATGGAAATGTTGCATAAATTTATTCTTATAAATGTTTGTAAATCATAGTATAGGAAAACCATTGGAAAAATCATCATTTCTATACCTAAGTTAACAAACTCATTGTGTTCATGCCTAAAAATGTGAGAAATCTCATTATGACCATGCCTGTGTTAATAAACTCAATATGTCCATTCCTAGGAATCTCGTGATATATCAAATTAAACCAACACATTATCGGGAAATATTATACATATGTGTCCCATGGAAAATAAAACATCCTCATATCAAAAAGATCCCACGAAAATATAATGGGTTTTATATCCTTTTCAAATGTAATAATATAAGGAAAAAAATTCATAATTCCATTAATATTAGTAATATGATATAACTATGGAAAGTAAATTTGAATAAAAATTTTATTATTAAATAACATAAAATTGAGATAATATAGAATTTTATATTTAAACCATATAAATAAAGGGTATATGGTTAAGTCAAAATTTTCCTAATCGATCCACACCGTGGAATCTAGGTAAACACACTTCAATCAAATTAATGAAAAATAGGGTATTCATAGAGGAAATGTATTTGATTAAAAATTATATCAATATATTTAAGACTATTATGAATGAAAAAATATAGTGATGAATCATTTATATTATATCAATTTAACATTTCTAATTTATGAAAACACATGTAAATAATAAATTGGTATATGATCATTAATTTTAGAAGAATAGTCAGATTTTACATTGAAAAGAATAATCAAGAAGACTCTATTTTAATTAAAACTATTTAAAAAAATCTTATAATAATAGAATAAAATTATGATGTAAAAAATTAATAATAGGAAATGAGTTTCAATTTTTTGGAAAATCCATTCTTGTGATAACTTTTTAAAAAAGATGTTTTTTTAACTTTATAAAGAAACTCTATGAAAAAAAATCATCAGATTATTTTTAAATTCATTTTCCTTAAAATTTGAAAATAAAACTTTTGATACATATTAAAACATTAATTTTTAATAAATCTCCTATAATTAAGTTTTTTAAAAGGCATAAAATTTTTATAAAAAAATAAAAGTGGATGATAATAAATTTATCAATGATACATAAAACCTTATAATATTTTAGAACACCTTTAATGAAAAACCATATTGTAAAGAGGAAAATACAAATTTCATTTGAAAATATATGATTATAAGTAAAAGTATCTCATAAAATAATCCATGTTTTAGTTCCTAAAAATAGATTATAACAGTGGCCATAATGAAAATATGATAATGAGAGAAAAGATCCATTGGAAATATTAGAGTTATTCTTAACAAACTCAAACTTTTATTTGAGATGGTATTTCATTAAATGAGACAGTACAAATAAAACAAAGTAACATCCCATAATAAAAGATAAATTATAATTCAAAAAAATGAATGGAAAAAAGGGGATTAGAATATCATAACCATGAAGAGAATTTATGACTCAAGGAGAAAGAATTTGAGTTAGGAAATCTATTACAGTTTGAGTAACCATTAAATTGAAACTCCTTTAATGAGAGATAGATATTTAAATTGAACTCATACACCATTAATGAAAGATAATTATTGATATAATATTACAAATATGTATTATATACACCATATGAAATTAAAATGGTGAAAAATAAGAAGTATGTATCAAGAAATAGGAATTGAGACCCAGAAACTATTTTAAGTAATATAATATTTCAGGTAAGTATCAATTGATAATGATTTCATAAATAATAATTATAGAAACCCCAAAAAATAAGTATACAATGAAATATAAAATATTCATTAGTTATAATAATTCATATAGAGAACAAAAGAGTTCAATAAGAACTTTTGTAACGCTATTGATGAAAATTAAAATAGCACAAACACTTTAAGTTTTTATTATTTTTTAGTCAAAAAACTATGAGAGAAATATAATATTTATCAACATTTAATGTCATGAAATATAATAAAATCATGGTAAAAAATATTTGAGGGACATTAGATACATCATTCCAAATAAAACATGGTTTATAATAAGAAATAAATCTCAAGGGTTTGAAATTAATACAAAAAACCATTACCTTATTTCTAATTTATTTTTAATATGTGAATAACATCCTCAAAATTAAAATTATTTTTATTAGATGCCTTATTAGTAACCTTATTTGTAACATCCTTGGATTTTGATCCGGTTGATATATTCTAAGGGAAATTGAACTTTTAGTTGGTGGAGGGGCCAAGATTCAATTTAAGATTAGGAATATATTCTTAAGATATTTAATGTGTAAATGTGTTTTTTTATGGGAGGTAAGGCTTGGTATTTGTCGAGAGGGTTCAGTTTGGATTTGGAAGCATCAGTCTTTGAAAACCCACTATCTAGAGATATTGCATGTTTTTTGAATGTTTTTCATGATATATATACATTATCTGGTTTTTTTAGTTATTTATTTTATTCTTATTATTGTTTCTATTTAAATTACAATTTCATTAAGTTTTCTTGATAGATTTCAAATTGCAGTTAATCTTGACCATTTACATTATTATAATCTCTAGATGGTATAGTCTCTACAATATCACCTAATAGACTCGTGCTGCTAGTCGGTAGCCTTTCGTATATGAGGAGGCATGGATAAGGCCCAATGGACCTCCATCCTTGTCCATAGGTTATATGGTGACTTAGTCAGGATATTACAACTAGAATCAGAGCACCATGTTGTTTAAAAGTTCCAATTGTGTCTAGTTGGTTCCCAAGTGGTATTAAAGGTGTGTTTTCAAAGTGAAATGTTTTTTGAGATATGGAAGATCTGAGACTAGTATCTTGTCAAGGATTGGAAAAGGGGTAAAACATGGGTTCCTTCATCTCCATTCATAGAGTATAAAATGAGTTTCAAAGGATAGGAAATTAATTTTCGTACATTTTTCTTTTACCTATAATTAATTTTTCACCTTGATTGGTGCACTTGGGTGAGATGTTATTGGTTTATGAGGTTTCGACCCTTCACTAAGTATGGAAAGATAATAGAATTCATGAATCATGGTAAGAACATAGTTTTATAAAAAAATTCTATGTTCTTGATTTTTACTTGGGTCATGGAATACTGGAAAAGGGTTTGGTAAGTTTAAAGTGACAATAATATGCTAAAGTTTATTTTCTTACATAATGTATTTTTGGTATTCTACTCAACCAGCCCATGTATGTGTTCCCTTAGGAGATTGGGGTATGATCTTATGTGTATATAGTGTATTTTGATCCTAAATCTAATATGAGTAGGAAGGAATAAAAGAAATGGGTGATCTCTTTATAGTGTTAAGGACAATCTAAATAGTGTTTTCTTATGTTTCTTTTTGGTGGAATTATACTCAACCATCATAGGTTAGTGGTTTCAAGTAAGATTGGTATATTATTCATAACTATGTTATGGGTTGGAAAGGGTACATGAGGTCATATTCTATGTGATGTGGGTGTAGTTGGTAATTTTAAGTGTGCTTTGATGTGCTACCTATTCTATCATTCCCTATTTGTGATATTTGGACTGTTATTATTGGTATTGATCATGGATTTTAATTCTTATTTTAATACCACCTAATGAGCTCTAGTGGAGCATAAAAAGGATTAACATGTTGTTCCTCCAATTCATTCATAGGGTGAGGCACTTAAGGGATAATATGGTCATTATCCATGGGTACAGTTTTTGAGGCATGTGGAGTAGCCACAAGTGCTATAAAAGTTTGGACCATGGATAAATGTGCATCTCAAGAAAATATTAGTGTAATTCATTCGATTATTCACTCAGGAGATCAGATCTTAGATCCATATATGGCCTATCTAACAAGGGAGTTCCATTCATAGAAAACTATTTTGTTTCAACGTGAGGGTGGACAGCAGGTGGCAGAATATTTGATCGAATTTGTGAAGATGATTTTTGATCATAATGAGACACACCCAAGGTTCATGGTGAAGTTGGATATATATATATATATATATATATATATAATATTTATAGAACCATAAAATCACTGGTGGGATCTACATGTACATGTAGGTAGGCATGAGGAATTAACATGAAAGGGATTTTAGGTCAATTTCTTTAAGTATTTATTTCTTGAGACATTTATGGAAGATCAAGCACATGAGTCCATAAACTTAGAGTAGGGGGACATGTTGGACAGGCATTGTGAAGGGAGGTTCATGGAAATTCCTCATTTTCACCCACTATAGAAGGGGATAATATCACTAGGATGAGGTAGTTCAATTATGGTTTACCGGATACCATTAGGGTATAGGAAAATATCTCTATGTTTACCTCATTTTTGATGGTGGTGAAATGGGCATTAATAGCCAAGTGAAACCTAAAAGATACGGCTTATTCTATCCAGACAACTGAATCATGTGATCTAGTTACTGGTGCTTTGGGTACCCAGAAGAGAGGCTATGAGAGGTCTCATTTGGGAGGTCAGGTCAGGGACTCGAGCATACCACTGAGCTATGGGTCTTTGATATTGTTCTTCTGTCATGGGAATTCAAGTCATATTCAAACCTAGTGTGAGTGGCCTCCAAATAATTTTCATGCATGTGGTAATATAAAACATTTGGAGAGATTCTGTTGAAAGATGTCTTGGATAGCTATTAGTTAGGGATCGGGTCAGACACACGGGTCTAAGGTAGGACCAGTAGCAGTACCATGTGTGGGTAGTTAGGATATTATTGCATGAATAGGTCATAGTAGGGAGATAGTAACCTAGTAGTGAGTCAATGGCTGATAGAAGGTGAAAATCTACAAGGAGGATAGGTAATGGAAAATCAGACTTTATTCTTGGTGCATGCAATTGAGATATCTTATTCAGAGACATCTGGGGTTCCAATGATGTTTAGAAGTATTTTGTGTGTTTTTTAATGTTTCTTATATTTTGGCATGGAAGATGAGAGTATATGAAGTGTACATCGGATAGCTGAATTATCCAGTCCCTAGTTAGTATATGGGAATCGAGTATGTTTCAAGGTTGTATGGAATGTGAAGGAATCATAATATTTTTGTGGGAATTATATATGTGTGTATATATATATATGATATGATATCTCTTTTGGTGTACTATGTGTGATGCACAATTTTTGGGTATCAGTTGTGATGCAAGACATTGTAGGAATTGTAATGTCTAAGATTTTTCCAGGTTTATTTTTTTAAATATTATATAGAATTATTACAAGACCATGGGTAGAGACGACTCATCATTCTGAGGCCCAGTGAGCCCGGAACGGTGGTTTGAAACTTTTTATGTTAAGTGAGTTGGAACAGGAACACAATTGTGGCAGTTTCCAAACAAATGCCTGGATTAAAAATATGGGGGCACCATTGCATCCAGGATGAAGACATTACCAAAGAACGAGTTTAAACTCGACCGGCGTGGGTCGAGGGAAAAAGTTAGTTTTTTGACATTTTTAGTAAAATAAAAATAAAATAAATTTGAAATGTTGTTTTATTTTATTTTTTTGGAAACATCTGTTGTAGCGTAGAGAAAGGGAAGCTATTTCAATATTAAATGTCATGTCATAATGGCTCAGATACAGCAACGCTGACCCATTAATGTCGCAGCATAATGGAATTCCAAACATGTTTCTCTTTTTTTGAGATTTTTCTTGTTTGAAAGGATTGGGATAAAACTCTAGAGAATCTGTGGATCCTTAAAGAAACCTCTCGGTGACGAATGACAACGAATCGAGGCTATGAATTGTTGCGCCAACGAAGTGGAAAGATCTTGAAGATGACGGCAGTGCGACCCTTTCATCAACGATTTAACCTTTCTTGAAAGTTAGGGGTTTTTATTTCATTCCTCTTTCCCGTTTTTTGAATTTAAACGATAAACGTGGATCAACCACGAACAAGTTGATCCACCGATTCGTACGTTCTTGAGAGAGGGTTTTATTGGGCTGATTTTGGGGAATTAGTCCATGTTGGTTATTATTGTTGATTTCTACTCCATTTAATCCTACTAACGGGAGAAAATAAATGTTGTGATAAACAATGGTTGAGGTTCATTCGTCAATTTTTTTATTGGATTCTTTTCTTTCCCCCTTTCCTTCTTCGTGTTCTTCGCGTTCTTCGCAGGGCGACGAACAACAATCATTGTGCACCCGTCTTGCAACGCAAGGATCCGAAACTAAATATCCCACATCACAACGACCCTAGGAGGTGCAACGGTCATAACAGACAATGAATCAGCTTGGATCGGAAGAGTTCATTCTTCAAGCATTCTTCGCGCGTGAGGATCAAAACATGTTTTGGAGCCTATCGGAGGTTCGAAAACACCGGAAGCAGCTTTGTGGCGTCGAGGTGACCAAAACCCTGGAGGGCCATGGTGATCATACGACTAGATCGATGAACGGGGCACCACCAGAGGCGCGGCAGTGGAGGTTCACATTTCTAGAAATTTCCAAAATACATGGTGTGTATCTCCAAAGAACACGTCGTGGGGACCGGCTCAGCTGCGGCTAGGGTTTCGGGCATGAGACAGGTATCACACGGCGTGTGAACTCTGTCGCACAGTGTGTTTCACCTTCCCTGAGGCTTGGCGTATATCCAAGGGGTACACGGACACGAGCTGTAGTACACGGCTGTGTACTACACCACACAGCTAGGTGAGGCCAGTAGCGTGGGACACCCCGTGTACCGACTACACGGGCTGGCATACTTGGGTTGGGGCCATGTACGGGCACACGCCCAGCGTACACAGAGCCAACCCCAGTTACTCAAACATGGCATGTAATCCCTACCACACACTGTGTATTGAATTTCTCTGTCATAACCCATCCCAGTGGGGCCTGCACCGCAACTCCCCAAGCTCACCTCCAATAGGCTAGGGGATGGTGACGAACACCGAGTAGGCATATTACTAATATGGGAGGCATTGACTATGTACCTATACAAACACACATATCTCCAAGCCCAAAAATGATAAAATGTAAAGAAAACCACTAAGGAACAAAATGCCTGCATTCAACTAAACCCAACCACCAGAGTACAATGGAAGGTAAAGTGATGAAAGAAAAGTGGACCAAAATACAAGCCCACTAAAACAAGAGTCTTAAAACTACAATGTCCAACCTATGAACACAAATAGGTACTGGGACCGTTGCTCATAGCCATCTCTGTCATGAACCATCCCAGTGGGGCCCACATCGCAACTCCCCAAGCCCGCCTCCAATAGGACAGGGGCTGGTGACTAGCACCGAGTAGGCATATTACTAACAATGGAGGCATTTCCTAAGTACCTATACACACTCACACATCTACAAGCCCACAAATGTTGAAATTTAAAGAAAACCGCTAAGAAAAAAAATGCATGCATACAAATAAACCCAACCACCAGAGTACAACGGAAGGTAAAGTATTGAATGTAAACTGGGCCAAAATACAGGCCCACCAAAACAAGAGTCTGAAAACTGAAAAGTCTGACTTGTGAACACAAAGAGGTACTGGGAATACTGCTCATAGCTATAGGAACACCTCGTCCGGTGGGGAACTCATAAATATTGATCTTGTCCCGGTCCGCCCTGGACTATGTCAAAACGTTTCTCGTCTGCACAAGACACGACATGTGCGGGGAAAGCCCGTGTCGGGGTGAGTATAACAATACTCAGTAGAGGACCCCAAAAACCACAAATCAATACAAAAAGTAAAAGTATAGTCAGCTATACATATTATATGTCTACAGAACATATAGAAAGTGAAACATAGTCTAGATATACACGAAAACCCAGACCCATAGTCTATAGGCAATTCATACAATCACATACCCCGTATAGGGATTCTGTTCGAAGATTCCATGAAGCACTCGTTCCTGGAGAACACATTCCATGAGTCTGGTAACTCTAATGAAGTCCGTCCGAGAAGTATTGTTCTTCAGGAAACCCCACGATAGGTAGATACACTTATTACGGGAGACACGGTCATGAATGTGAATATCATGATAGATAGGTACACTCATTATGGGAGACACACTTCTGAGTGGGTAAAGATCATGATACACAGATAATGAACACTGCCAGGGTCATGGAGCATACCAGGACTCATTTGGATTCCCCATATATGTAGAGGATCAATGCCCGGTAGAGTTGGTCACGTCGATGCCTGACTCTAACTACGGTCAGGAATGGATAGAGGATCTCGCTCTGGGCCTCTTGGAAGGATTCCTGACTCTATCACAGAAAGTCCTACTGAAGTGATCATAATTTTATAAAAATGAAATGATGCCTAACATTTAGGGGAATGAGAAGAAGGGGAACAAACCCAAACAAAACATTTCCACGATGCGGTGAACAAGACGACCAATTTTTTTTCCAAAAAGTACACAGCGTGTAGAAAAGTCACATGCCATGTATTATTACCCCGGGTACTACAAATGTACAACGGCCAATGTCGTAAGGTCAGTCATGTAGAGAAAGTCAGTACACGGCGTGTGGTAGGGATTACACATCGTGTCTAAGTAACTGGGGTTGGCTTCGTGTATGTTGTTCATGTGCTCATACATGGACTCAACCCAAGTACGACTGCTTGTGTAGTCGGTACACGGGGTGTCCCACGCTACTGGCCTCACCTGGCCATGTTTTCTATTACACAACTGTGTACTACACCCCAGGTCCATGTACCCCCTGGATACATGCCGAGCCTTAGGGAAGGTGCAACATGTCGTGCGACAGGGTTCACACATCGGGTGGTACCCGTCTGACGCCCGAAACCCTAGCCACCGATAAGCCGGTCTACACAGCGTGTTCTTCAGAGATACACACCGTGTATTTTTGGAAATTTCCAGAAACGTGAACCTCTACTATCATGCCTCTAGTGGTGCCTCTTTCATCAATCCGTTCATCTATTCGCCATGGAACTCCCGGGTTTTTGTCACCCCGATGCCATGAAACTACTTCTGGTGTTTTCAGACCACTGATCAGCACTGAAAACATGTTTTAATCCTCCCACGTGAAGAATGATCGAAGAAAGGCCTCTTATGATCCAAGCCGATTTGTCATCCATCATGGTCGTCGCACCTCCGTAGGGTTGTTGCATTGTTGGATCTCTAGTTTGGGATCATTACATTGAAAGACGGGTGTGAAACGATCCGTTGTTATTCGTCCTGCAAAGAATGCGAAGAAAGCGAAGAAGGAAAGAGGGAAAGAAAAGAATCCAATAAAATAAATTGAGGAACTAACCTCCACCTTCGTTTGTCACAACATTTATCTGCTCTTGTTAGTAGGCTTAAACGGAGCATAAATCAACAGCAATAACCAACATGGACTAATTTCCCAAAATCATCCCAATAAAACCCTCTTGCAAGAACATACAAATCTGCATATCAACTTGTTCATGGTTGATCCGCATTCTTCATTTAAATTCAAAAACAGGGAAAGTGGAATGAAATAAAAACCCCTACCTTTTAAGAAAGGATCAATAGTTGACAAAAGTTTTTCACTACCGTCGTCATTGAGATCCTTCAACTTCATTGGCGTAGAGATTCACAGCATCGATTCATCGTAGATGTCGCTGAGAGTTTTCTCCAAGGCTCCACGGATTCTCCAGAGTTTTCTCTCAATATTTTCCAATGAGCGACATCCCAATAAAAAGGGAAACATGTTTGGAATTTCATTATGTTGTGGCATTAATGGGTCAGCGTTGCTATTTATTAGTCATTATGACACGACATTTAATATTTAAATAGCTACCTTGTCGCTGCGCTGCAGCGGATGTCTCCACAAAAAAATAAATTTGAGAATTTATTTTATTTTTATTTTACTGAAAACATCATAAAATTAACTTTTTCCCTCGACCTGTGTCGGTCGAGGTTAGTCCCTTTCTTAGGTAAATTCATCATCCCTGATACAAAGGTGCCCCCATATTTTTAATTCGGGGATCTGTTTGGAAACTGCCTCAACAACGCACCTGTGCTGACTCACTTAAATTAAAAAGTTTCAAACCACCACTCTGGGCTCACCAGGCCTCGGAATGATGTGGAGTCTCTATTCCTGATCTCGTAACAATTCCATATAATATTCAAAAATAATAATACACGGAAAAATTTGAGACATTACATTCTCCACACCTTGGGGCTTTATGTCCCCGAAAATCCAAAACAAGACTACTCAAAAAGATGGTTGTACTAGGCACGGATCTGAGCCTACCACTCCCACATGCTCTCCAGAAGATTCATGTGCTGCCACTAAACTTACACCAAGGGAATTGATCACCCATGAAGGATCCTCTTCTGCATATCATCAATCTCCATCGGGTATTCTGGAAAGGTTACTCCATCCTCAATGTCCAGCTCTCCCAAGTCGATGATGTGCAATGGGTCATGCACTTAAATCCTCAGCTGCGACACGTGGAAGACATCATGTACCTGATGCAACTGTGGAAGTAGTGCTAGGTGGTATGCAACCTCGTCGACTTTGCACAGTATCTAAAAATTTCTGATGAACCTCAGAGATAGCTTGTCGCCCCAGCCAAATATTTGTAACCCTCATTGAAGTTAGACCCAAATAAAGACATGGTCTCCCTCCTCAAACTCCAGAGGTCTCCTTCATCTGTCAGCATAAAACTTCTACCAACTTTTTGCAGTCCTCGTCTTCTCCCAGAGGATTTTCACCTTCTCGATGGTGGCTTGCACTAGCTCTAGACTCATGAGTGCTGACTATTCAGGGTCGGTCCAGAAAAGTGGTGGCCGGTAGGGTCTACCACTATCTATCCATTAGAGAGCAGAGTTCCATGGAGAGCATGGGATGCCTATACGTGCAGGAGATAGTTCGGATTCATGGTGTACCTTCGACTATAGTCTCGGACCGATATGCCCGCTTTATATCCCGGTTGTGGAAGGGATTTCAGGAGGCCTTTGGGACACAGTTGCGCTTGAGCATGGCATTCCATCCACAGACTGATGGGCAGACAGAGAGGACCATTCAGGTTCTGGAGGATATGTTACGATCCTGTATGTTGGTCTTTGGTCACAGTTGGGGTGACCACCTACAACTTGTGGAATTTTCATACAATAACAACTACCACTTCACCATTGATATGGTACCATTCGACGCTTTTTATAAGATACCATGTCGGTCACCCCTTTACTGGACTGACCATGGAGAGTCAGCACTCATGGGTCCAGAGCTGGTGTGAGCCACCATCGAGAAGGTGCAGATCATCTGGGAGAGGATGAAGACTGCACAAATTCGACAGAAGTCTTATGCTGACAAATGATGGAGACCTCTATAGTTTGGGGAGTGAGACCACGTCTTTATTTGGGTCTCACCTTGATGAGGGTTACGGATTTTTGGCCGGGGTGGCAAGCTATCTCTGAGGTTCATCAGAGCTTTTCAGATACTTTGCAGAGTCGGCGAGGTGGCGTATAACCTATCTCTACCACCACAGTTACATCAGGTACATGATGTTTTCTATATGTCGCAACTGAGGAGGTATGTTCATGACCCATCGCACGTCATCGACTGGGGTGAGCTGGACATCAAGGATGGAGTGACCTATGCTGAGTACCTGGTGGAGATCGATGATCGGCAGGAGAGAATACTTCATGGGTGATAAATTCCTTTGGTTTGTGTTCGGTGGAAGTACGAGAATATTCAAGAGAGCACGTGGTAATGGGAGACTCATATCCATGCCCAGTACCCCCAACTTTTTGGGTAGTCTTGTTTTGGCTTTTCGAGGACTTAAAGCCCCAAGGAGGAGAGAATTTAATGTCTAGAATTTTTCTATGTATTATTTTTTAAAATATTATATGGAATTATAACGAGACTAGGAATAGAGACGACACATCATTCCGAGGCCTGGTGAGCCCAGAACAGTGGTTTGAAACTTTTTATTTTAAGTGAGTCGGCTCAGGCATGCAGTTGTGGCAGTTTCTAAACGGATTCACAGATTAAAAATATGGGGTCATCGTTGCGTCTGGGACGATGAATTTACCTAAGAACGGGTCTAACCTTGACCGGCGGGGTCGAGGGAAAACGTAAATTTTCTGACGTTTTTAGTAAAAAAAAAAATTACACAAATTTATTTTACTTTATTTTGTAGAAACATCCACTGCAGTGCAGCGACAGGGCAGCTGTTTCAATATTAAATTTCATGTCATAATGAATCAGAAACAGCAATTCTGACCCATTAATTCCGCAGCATAATGGAATTCCAAACATGTTTCCATTTTTATTGAGATGTTGCTCATTGGAAAGGATTGGGAGAAAACTCTATAGAATCCATGGAGCCTTGGAGAAAACTCTTGGTGACGAATGATGACAAATCGAGGCTTTGAATATTTATGCCAATGATGTTGAAGGATCTTGATGACAATGGCATCGTGACCCTTTCTTCAATGATCGATCCTTTCTTAAATGTTAGGGGTTGTCATTCCATTCCACTTTCCTTGTTTTTGAATTTTAATGACAAACGTGGATCAACTCTGAACAAGTTGATCTACGGATTCATACGTTCTTATGGGAGCGTTTTATTGGGATGATTTTGGGGAATGAGGCCATGTTGGTTATTACTGTTGATTTCTGATCTGTTAAAGCCTATTAACGGGAGTGGATCAATACCATGACGAACGATGATGTAGGTTCGTTCCTCAATTTGTTTTATTGGATTATTTTCTTTCCCCCTTTCCTTCTTCACATTCTTCGTGTGGTGATGAAAAACGGATCGTTGTGCACCCGTCTTGCAACACAACGATCCCAAACTAGTGATTCAACATCGCAATGACCCTATGGAGGTGTGACATCCATGATGGAAGACAAATCATCATGGATCGTAAAAGGTCGTTCTTCGAGCATTCTTCGCGCGAGAGGATCAAAACATGTTTTCAGAGACGATCAGAGGTCTGAATACACTGAAAGCAGCTTTGTGGCATCAGGGCGACCAAAACCCAGGAGTTCAATGGTGATAAGACGACTGGATAAATGAACAGGGAACCACCAGAGTGATGGTGAAGGTTCTCATTTCTAGAAATTTCTAGAATACATAGCATGTATCTCGGTAGAACACGTTGTGTGTACCAGCTCAGTGATGGCAAGGGTTTCGGGCATCAGAGGGGTATCACACGGTGTGTGACCCCTATCGCACGGCGTGTTTCACCTTCCTTGAGGCTCAGCGTGTATACAGGGGGTAGAAGGACATGGGGTGTAGTACACATTTGTGTACTACACCACACGGCCAGGTGAGTCCAGTAGCGCAAGACACCCCATGTACCGACTACACGGGCTAGCGTGCTTGGGTTGAGGCCATGTACAGGCACACAACTAGCGTACACGGAGCTGACCCTAGTTACTCAGACACGACATGTAATCCCTACCAAACACCATGTACTAACATTCTCTACACGACATACCTTACGACACAGGCCTTTGTACATGGGCAGTACCTGGGGTCAGAAGACACGGCGTGTGACTTTTATACACGCTGTGTACTTTTTGGAAAATGGTTTGGTCTTTTTATCCACCGCATCATGGACATGATTTGTTTGGGTTCATGCCCCTTTTTCTCATTCCCCTAAAGGTCATGCATCATTTCCTTTTTATAAGAGTATGATCCCTTCAGCATGACTTCCTGTGATAGAGTCAGGCATCCCTCGGAGAGGCCCGGAGCAAGATCCTCTGTCCATTCCTGACCCTAGGTAGATTCAGGCATCAACTTGACCAACACTACCGGGCATTGATCCTCTACCTAGCTGGTGTATCCAGATGAGTCGAGGTATTCTCCATCGCCCTGGCAGTGATCCTCATCTGTGTATCGTGATCTTTCCCCACTCAGGAGTGTGTCTCCCATAATGAGTGTATCTATCTATCCTGATCTTCCAACTCAAAAGTGTGTCTCCCGTAATGAGTGTATCTACCTCTTGTGGCGTTTCCCGATGAACAGCACCTCTCCAACGGACGTCATCATAGCTACCAGACTCGTAGAGTTTTTTCTCCAAGAAGGAGTGCTTCGTGGAATCATTGAACGGAATACCTAGACGGGGTATGTGATTATATGACTTGCCTCTAGACTATGGTTCTTGGTTTTCGTGTATATCTGGACTGTGTTTCACTTGCAAAATGTTCTGTAGACATATATTGTGTATAGCTGACTGTAATTTTACTTTCTGTATTGCTTTGTGGTTTTTGGGGTCCTCTACTGAGTATTGTTATACTCACCCCTGCACAGGCTTTTCCCACACATGTCATGTCTTCTGCAGATGAGTATCCTTTTGACAGAGTCAAGGGCGGACCAGGACGGGATCGATCTTTCTGATTTCCCCACCAGCCAGGGTGTTCCTATATCTACAAGCAGTAGTCCCAGTACCTCTTTGTGTTCATAAGTTGGACTTTTCAGTTTTCAGACTCTTGTTTTGGTGGGACTGTATTTTGGCCCAGTTTACTTTCAGCACTTTACCTTCCATTTTACTCTAGTGGTTGGGTTTAGTTGTATGCATGAATTTTGTTCCTTAGCAGTTTTCTTTACATTTCATCATTTGTGGGCTTGGAGATGTGTTCTTGTGTATAGGTACTTTGGCAATGCCTCCCATATTAGTAATATGCCTACTCAGTGCTAGCCACCATCCCCTGGCCTATTAGAGGTGGGATTGGGGAGTTTCTGTGTGGGCCTTAAATGGACAGGTCATGACAGGAATCTTGTGTGACATAGGTATAATTTGAGCATCTCATGATATGTGAGAATGATGGTGTGTGATTTTGGGATGTGTGTGTCCAGAAACTAGTTCTGTGTGGCTATTGTAATATACGATTAAGGTCAATATGTATCCATGTGGGTAATTCTTAATGTGGGGAGTCAAAAGAGGAACTTTTCATGAGTAAGTTATTAGGGTAGTCCATAGTAATATTTATGACATGATTATTTTTGATATCATATTTTTTTAGTCTTAATAGCTTGGGGATGAGCTATTGTTAGGTGGGGAGATTTTAATGTCCCTGTATTTTCATCGGGTAAAAATATTCCAATAAAAATTAAAATTTTAGTTAGTGGATAATAAAAAATTTATTTTCAGATGAAAATTTAGTCCCAATAATTTAAACATGTAAATTTTCTATTTTTAGTTGGGGTTTAAGTCCTGGTAATTATCTTGGGGGTTTTATCATAGTTTCAGAAGCTTTGAGCTTTAAAATACCATCATTAGGAGATATGGAATTGGGAACATGGTGGGAACATGTTTAGTGCTATCTGTGTTTCTCATTTTCTACAGAGGATGGTTAGATAATTGTGTGAGGGTGGGGCATGACCATGAGATTTCATGTAGAGGGGTAGAGATGCCCACATTCTTTGATGCATGGTTTGTTTAACCATTCATTGTAACCATGAAATTTTGGTGACCCTTTGGAAAGTGGCACCGCATGGTTGGTGAAAAGTTAGCCAAAAACACGTGGACAAACCTTGTGGCACCTTAAAATGGAACAAAATCAATTTTCCATTTCCTCCATTCACCCTTATCCACCCATTTGCTTCCCCCATTTCTCTCAACGCCTCTTCATCCATGGAGCTCCCCTATTAAACTTTGATGTTTCTCTATAGCCCCTTCATTCAGTAACTAATTCTTGCTTTGTTCATCTCTTCATATAACTATAAATAAATCAACTAGTCCTCTTGATTAATTTCTTCTTTTCTTATGTCATTTGGAATGTTATTTCCATGTGGACTAATATGCCCAATTTTCAAGTCATTTATCTGATTATTTGTTTTCTCCCATTTTGACTCGAATCATAGGTCAGTAATCAATGATTTAATTTCTAAATGTATAAGGTAGATAGTTCCTGGATTTCTCTTAATTTATATGTGTGATATAGAATTCGTAATAAATGGTAGAAAGTGGGGGTCTAAGTGTGACCATTTATTTACTAATTTTATTTTATATCATTATTGGTAGACTTCTGTGAAGGCCTAAAATTTTGATGTAAATTTTATTTAATTAAATGGAAATTTTACGAGTCCTCAAAAATTGATGGCGCATGATTTCGAGGCCCGGAGGGCCCAGAATGAATTTCTAAACTTTATTTTGGGTACGTTCAGTAAACGTATGAGCGGATTTTTCTAACTTTTGAACTGGTGCTCATAATTGAAATCTGAGGGCACTTTTGAACTCAAGGTGTCGGTATTCGCTTAAGGAGACCTTCACCTCGACTGCAGTAGGTCGAGGGTGGAATTTTATTTTTCACTTTTCTGTGAGAGAATAAAATAAAATGAAATGGTGTAACATTTTATTTTTATGTTATTTTGAAACTTCAATGTGGATGTTTCATAGTTTGGGACAACCTGAACTAAACCTCCAATGAGAGGTTATGGTGGTGGGGACCACCTGAGACAAAAACCCCCATGAACTCCCCTCATTATGGAGAAAAACCTATCAACTCCTTACTTTAATTATGCCAACTCTCCCCTTTAATTAATTAGTCCAAATATCCTCTAATTAATTATGCTAACCTATTTTGTTCCAATTTGAAATTAAACAAATTATTCTATTATATTAGCTACCTTTTATTTTCGGTGAGTTGGGGGAAATTAATCATTACCAAAGCTGGGAGCATGGGAGAACTTAGAGGAACACATCCTCCAATGAAGAACGCCAATCAAGAACTCTTCTCCTTTGATGAACCATTCTCCAAACTCTGTCAAATGATCTCTAACGACGAACAAACCAATGATCGAGGAAACGCTGTCGTCACTGACTTCATCTTTTCCTCTCCTCACCGATGTTGTTGAAAGAGACTTGTTGTAGAAATGAAAAATTCCAAACCTTTAATGACCCACACTTAACGTACAGGGACATTACATTAATTTTGTGGAATACATAATACATGACAAAAACAAACATCCAAAGACCGTAATAGTTTTGTGTCTTTGGAAACTCGGAACATAATCTTCTAACCATGGTGAAAGATCTTCAACATCTCCCATAAATATCTTCCCCTTTTTGTTTTCTTAGCTAAAACCTTTCTTTATATCCTGGGTAAAATAAAACATAAAAAGGGTGATCTCAAATGCTCAGTAAGGGTAAACATAGAGAACAGAAAACAATCCAAAAACATTTGATTGCAAAAACATGAACATAAAATCTAAACATAAACTTCTTGAGCAATGACATAAAACATGGAAGTATGTATGGCATATATCATAGAGGAACATAAATCATGATAAAATAGCTTGGGAATAAAACATGTAATTGTGGAAAAACATTAATCACATGATATGATTTCCATTGTAGCCATGGCATTACTGCCAAGACCATCATAGTGGACAAAGTCCATTACTGAACCGGGTTTACTTGTCTTTCCATCCCTGTATTATTGAACCAGATTCACTTGCCATTCCATCCATGTCTATCTCATGAGATATAAATATTTACCCAATTCCTTGGAGGGAGATATAGGTCCCACCCATCTCATATTGAAATCATTCTTACGTGTGCCACAAAACAATCATAAATCATTCATCATAACCCAAAGAATAAAATTGGTTTCATAAACATCATCACATCTTAACATAATGCATATATAAAAATGGATATCATTTCATCATAAGAAAAATAAAACAATTTAAATAGTAGAGACATTATTCTTGAAACATAAACATACTAAATAATGTCATCTTATATGGAAAATGGTTTTGATAAAACAGTTGAAATGAATTCTTGAGGAAAATATGCTTTCTTCTTTAAAAAAAATTTTATTTTCAAAAAATGCCATTAAATTTTAAAATAAGATGATTTTTTTTTGAAAATAATAATGAAATATTGTAGAGTAATATTCATGAAATTTAGGTGTTATAAAATTGTAAAAATCCATTCATTCTGTATAAGTTAAAAAACCATTCTCCTCTTACTTTTGCTAGAAAAGTCAAAAAGTTCCTCGTATGGTAAACAAAAGAAAGATTCCTTCCATAACAAAATGTAAAAGTAAAAGAGGTGTAAACATGACTTTAAAAATACTTTTAATAATATTAAACATTTAATGAAAAACATTTTTATGGACATGGATGAAAAATATAACCCCAATAAATACTTACGTATAAGCAATCTCGAATAAAAATGAGATTTTCCAAATTATCCCTAACCTTATGTCCAATTTCTTCCGTATGTGTCTAAGACTCCTATATAGTGGGTTTAAACATATTATTAACTTGTAACATAACCCTAATAATATTTATGATATCATATATGATTCACTTATGACTTTATATTACTCATTCTTTTGTAAATTTCATGTTAAAGCAGCGTTTTGGGTAAAATCGTTTCATTCATCGTACGTGTTTAGACTTGTTGTTATTGAAATTATTACTTATATCCTGATTTAATTAATTCCATAAAGTATAACATGATTTATATATAATATATTTTCATCATATAAATATATATGATAGATTGATAAATGGAATGAAATACACCGTTCATGGAGACGGTAGGCCGTACATACGCATGAACATTGTTTTCATTTCCTTATTGAATTGAATGGAATTAGTTAAATGAAAAATATATGTAAATAAATACAATATCATTATTATGTAATATATTTCATGATTCTTTATTATATATACTTTATAATCATACTTGAATGGTTAATTATGGAAAATGCATCTCATCGCGTTCGTGGAGACGGTAGTTTGTACGTACGCACGAGCGACAATATCATTTTTTGATATTAAAATTTTATATAATTGGATGTTATATCATATATAAAGAATCATAATAATGTTATATTTATTATTTATATCATTTATACTCATTATTATACCCATCCAAATGATGAAATGTTTGAATAACAAACTACACCATGACGTGGAGACGGTAAGCCGTATGTACGCACGTGTGGTGACTTTTTCATTCATAGGATGGATAAAATAAATAATATGGTTGTACAATTTTTATAATAACATAAAAGTATATAGAAGATATTGGAGTTATTATTTTAGAATGGAAACAACAAAGAAGGAGGAAGTGGAAGAAGAAAGGAACTTGAAATAGGTGGTGAGATATTTACCTCTTCTTCGGGTTCTTCCTTTTCATTTTATCAAAAGGGATCATTAAGTTGGCCTTATGACTAGAAAAAGGACTCTAGGATGAAGGTATGACAGTTGAGATGGTATTTTTTCAGGGTTTGGCCAAGCCAAATGGCTTTGGAGGTGTGAATTAGAGAGAAGGTGGAGTGCCCTTTTATAAGAGGGGTGAAGGGCACCGTAGAAAAAACATAACATATTATTTTATAATAAATTCATATTCTGATTATAATGGCTAAAAAGTAAATTATTTCAAGGTTAGGCTGGGGATGGGTCGAAATACTCTCAAACAATAGGTTTTAGACAAGTTTAGGTTAACATTTTAACCTTATCATTTAGATTTAACTTTAAGTTAAATAATTTAACTTTTACCGTCTCTTCTTGTATTGTTACACTATATGGTTAATAAACTTACTATAAACTACCAATAGAACCCCAATTTGTTCATTAATATCATATATATTATTATATAAGTCGTTTTTCTGAACCTTAGATTTTTAGGTCCATTATATCAATTAATAATATAATATTTGTTTTAAAAACTCTTTTATCTTAATTTTGACACTATTTGGTATTTTGTTTTTTTCGAAATTCATAAAAGCATTATTACTTAGAAACCAATTCATCTAACCAACCATAATATGTTATATTAACCTATAAAATTAGTTTAATTCATAAAAAGGCTCAAATTACATTTATTTGGGTATTTATAATATCAATTATGTCAATATTTTATTAATAAGGTAATTACTGCATCATCATTGTGTCATAAATAAATTAAATTATTTAATGTGTAAAAATATAAAAAAATACCATTATGTAGGAAATATTTTTTATCTTTCTAATTAATATTTATATTCAAATATATCTTATGTATAACCCGATATTAAAATTGTTTTAGTTATTAAACTTTGATTTTAACTATTTCAACTCTTCTTTAAATAAAATAATAATAAATGTCCTAATCTAATACCAGTGAACCTAAAGGGTAATATTTTATTACTAAGGTTGTTTCTGGTCGAATTAAACTTATTTAATAGAATTAGGACATGTGTTAAGGTAATAATAATTTCATTTTTAATCATAATTACCCTATTTACATTTAACCGTGGTAAATAAAAGTTAAAAGTTACTAATCACCAAAAATTATTTTCTACCCATTGAACTACACTTTACTTACTGACATCAACCATGTATCTCATATTTTTGAAATTCAACTCACAGAAGTGGTGAAATTAAGTTTTATGTAAATCTGTAAATGCTCCTAAGAGGTGGGTAAAAGACGGTAAAAAGTT
Source organism: Viscum album (assembly GCA_963277665.1). Lineage (NCBI taxonomy): Eukaryota > Viridiplantae > Streptophyta > Magnoliopsida > Santalales > Viscaceae > Viscum > Viscum album. The sequence goes on along the minus strand of OY728150.1, from coordinate 1,126,720,155 downwards.
CAATAAAATATTTATATTTCCAAAATTATTATAAAATGACTCCAATGAATTACATTGAACTTATATTGGTATTATGTATCTATTTTTACCTAAAATAAATTTAAATAAAATACATTATTATTTAAATAAAAAGACAGTTTTAACCAATAACTTAGTGTTTTCACTATTCATCGAAAATTGAAAGTTTTCAGAAAAATACCAAAAATTCACCCTAGGCTAATTTTGATTTTTCGAATCCAAAAATGAATTCCATTTTGAAAGATAAAATTTATAAAATTTCAAAATGTGGGTATTACTATTCATAACGGCTAGTTTATATAATATTTTAATAACATATCGTTGTTTAGTGAAACTCGGTATTGTGTAAAACGCAAGCTATCGAGGAAGGTTTCTCTTGCATGTAATGCAAGACAAGAATAGTGTTGTGTATTCTATAAGATAATACGGTGTTGTGTATATTGAAAGATAATCTTGGTGTAGTGTACAACACAAGACATCAATGAAATTAAAAAATAATTGTCATAAAATCCCGAGGTGTTACATTCTACCCCCCTTAAAATGAATTTCTCCCTCAAAATTTTTCAGGGTTATAAATATTTTACTACATGTAAGTTTCTTTAATATAAAACCACATCATAAAAATTAATATAAAAAATTAATTTTAAAAACTAAAGTATGAAACATAATGGTTACCGAAATTAACTCGTCACTGGGTTTCCGCATAGGAGAACATAGGTGAAAATATGGATATGGAAGAGAAATATTACCATCAGGTTCTGATGGAGAGTGGTAGAGAACATGTCTATGAAAAAGCCAATAATCACAAAGCCATAAATTTTTGATGATCTAAGGTACCATCTAGGACAAAGGTTTTGGTTTTCAAGATCATTTCCCTAAAGTTGAAAAAATTGGAATTAGAAGAAATACTTAATAGATTTTAGTACAATATCATCGTTGGTAATTCCTTGAACTGTAGAGACCCAAATCTTGGCGTACAAGGACATTAAATTAAATTTGAAAACTCGAAACAAAATCTTTTAATCGTTGTGAAAGATCTTCAACATCTCCCATAAAGATCTTCCCCTTTGGTTTTCTTACCTAAAACTTTTCTTTATATCCTGGGGAAAAGAAAAAATAAAAAGGGTGAGATTAAATTCTCAGTAAGGGTAAGCATGGAGAGAATAAAACAAACCATATAGATTTGAACTTAAAAACATGAACATAATGTTTAAACATCAAAATCTTGAGCAATGACATAAAACATAGAAGTACATACAGTATAGATACATCAATCATGATAAAATAGCATGGGAATAAAACATATAGTTGTGGCAACCATTAATCACATGATATGATTTCCATAGTATCCAAGGCATTGCTGCCAAGACCATCTTAGTGGACAATGTCCCTTTCTGAATCGAGTTCACTCCTCATTCCAGTCCTGTAACACTGAACCGAATTAACTTACCTTTCCAGCCATGTCTATCTCATGAGATATTAATCTTTACCCAATGAATTGGAGGGAGATATAGGTCCCACACATTTAAAAATGAATTCATTCTTACTTGTGCCACAAAATAAACATAAAATATTCATCATAACCCAAAGAATAAAATGGGTTTCATAAACATCATCCCATCATCACATAATCCATATAAAACAAATGGATATCATTTCATCAAAAGAAAAGTGAAACCGTGTAAATAATAGAGACGTTATACTTGAAATTTACACATATTAAATAATTCCATCTTAGATGGAAAATGGTTTTGATAAAAAACATTAAATGAATTCTTGAGGAAAATATCCTTTCTTTTCCAAGATCATTTTATTTTCAAAAAAATACATGAAATTTTAAAAGAAAAAGAATTTTGTTGAAAATAGTCATGAAATATTGTAGAGTATTCTTCATGAAAATAAGGCATTATAAAACTGTAAAAATTTGTTCATTCCGTATAAGTTAAAAAAACATTTTCTTCATATTTTTAACGGAAAAGTCAAAAAGTACCACATATGGTAAACAAAAGAAATATTCCTTCCATAACACAATGTAAGAGTCAAAGAGGGGTAAACATGACTTTAAACATACATGTAAGAATATTAAAAACTTTATGAAAAACAACTTTTATGGACATGGATGAAAAATATAACCCCAGAAAATACTTACGAATAGACAATCTCGGATAAAAACGAATTTGGAAAAGTTATCCCTTACCTTGAGTGCAATATGACTCGTACGTATCCGAACCTCCTGTATAATGATTTAAATAATGTCATTGACTTATTACATAATCACATTCATTGTTATGATATCAATTATGGTTCACTTATGACTTTATATTACCTGTTCTTTTGTAAATTCCATGTTAAAGAAATGTTTTGGGTAAAATCGTTTTATTTATCGTGCGTGTTTTGACTTGTTGTTATTGATATTATTACTACTTATATCATAATTTAATTACTTGCATAATGTAAATAAGGATTTATATGTCATATATATTCAGTACATATATATATATAATAGATAGATTAATGAAATGAAATACATCGTTCATGGAGACGGTAGGTCGTACGTACGCATGAACGTTGTTTTATTCTCCTTATTGGCTTGAAAGGAAGTAAGTAGATTACATATATATATATATATATAAATAAATCCAGTAGCTTTATCATGTCATATATTTAATTATTATTCATTATATATACTTTATAATCATTCTTGAGTGGTTAACATGGAGAATGAATCTCATCACGTCGTGGAGACGGTAGTCCGTATGTACGCACGAGCGATGATATCATTACCATAATTATTAAATAGAATTGGAGTGGATGATATAATATCTTGGAATCAGTATGATGTTATAATAATCAAATATAGTTATTCTTGACAATATTATACCCATCCAAGTAAGGTGGTGGTGGAAAAACTGATTACACCACGGCATGGAGACAGTATTCTGTACGTATGCATGCACGGTGATTTCATTTTCAGTAGGATGGATAGAAGGTAAAATAGGGTTGTTTCATATTTAAAATAACATATAAGTATATAATTAATAATTATGTTATTAATTTATAATAAAACAAATAAAGAAGAGGAAGTAGAAGAAGAAAGAAACTTGAAAGAGTCGGTAGAAGAGATTACATCTTCCTCGACGCACCTCCATTATACTTCTTCTTAGGGCACTAGATTTTGTCTTTTGGGAAGACAAGAACCTAAATGATATAACTAGAAAGGTTTAGAAGATTAATTGGTAGGTTTTGGCCTATCTTCAAGGATCAAAAGTGTGTGAAGAGAAGAGGGAAGGGGTGCCCTTTTATAAGGGGGGAGAGGGGCACCTTTGGAAAAACTTAAAATAATATTTTATAATAAAGTCATATTCAGTTTATAAAAGCTCCAAATTGATTTATTTCAAATAAAAGTTGGGATGGGTTTAAATCCTCTCAACCAATAGGTTTTAGAAAAGATTAGTTTACTATTTTAACCTTATCATTTATATTTAACTCTAAGTTAAATAATTTAACCTTTACCGTGTCTTCTTGTTTTCCTACACTATATGGTTAATAAACTAACTATAACAATAAAAACGAACCCCAAGTGGTTCATTATTAATATATATAAACTTATATAAGTCATTTTTTCAAACCTTGGATTTTAGGAATATAATAACAATTAATAATATAATATTTGTTTTAAAAACTATTTTATGTCAATTTTGACACTATTTGGTAATTGATTATTGTGAAAATCATAACAGAATGATTAGTTCAAAAAAAGTTAATTAAATAAATATTGACATGACATATTAACTTATAAAATTATTTTAATTCATAAAAAGTCTCAAATTACATTTATTTGGGTATTTATAATATCAATTATTTTAATATTTCATTATTTAGGTAGTTACTGCATCACCATTGTGTCATAAATAAATTAAATTATTTAATGTATAAATATTATAAATAAAATACCATTAGGTATTAAACCTTTTTATCTTTCAAATGAATATTTATAGTCGAATTTATCTTATGTATAACCCGATATTAAAAATGTTTTATTTATTAAACTTTGAATTTAACTATTTTAACTCTTTTTTAAAGAAATTAATAATAAATGTCCTAATCTAATACAAGTGTACCTAAAGGGTAATATTTTATCCCTACGGTTTCTTTTGGTCGAACTACACTTATAAAATTGAATTAAGACAAGTTTTAGCATAATAATATTATCATTTTTACCCTTAATTACCCTATTTACTTTTAACTGTTGTAAATAAAAGTAAAAAGTTACTTTTCACCAAAAAAAATTATTTTATTGAACCACATTTTACTCCTTGATATTAACTGTGTCTCTCAGATTTTTGAAAATCCACTCATAGAAGCGGTAAAATTAAGTTTTATGTAAATTTTCAAACTCTCCTAAGAGCTGGGTAAAAGACGGTGAAAATTTCAATAAAATTTTTATATATCTAAAATTATTATAAAATGACTTCAATGAATTACATTAAACTTATATAGGTATTATGTATCAATTTTGACCAAAAATATATTTAAATAAAATAAATATTTATATATATGAAAAGTCGGTTTTTAAATAGTAACCCAGTGTTTTCACTATTCATTAAAAATTGAAAGTTTTCAGAAAAATACCAAATATTCACCCGAGGCTAATTTCGATATTTCAAATCCAAAAATGAAGTCCATTTTTAAAGATAAAATTTATAAAATTTCAAAACGTGGGTATTACTATTCATAACGGCTAGTTTATATAACATATCGTTGTTTAGTGAAACTCGGTAGTGCGTACAACACACACTATCGAGAAAGGTCATGATTGCGTGTAATGCAAGCCAAGTCAAGGTTGCGTGTAGTGCAATATTACTTTTTGGTTGTGTATAATAGAATCCAACCATATTTCATTTATACATTGAATATATATATATACCATCAATGTTGCGTAGAATAACTTCTATCAAACGAAATTGAAATTTTGTGTAACACGATCCAAGAATAGTGTTGCGTACAATGCAATCTAATATGGTTTTGTGTATAGAAAACTATCATCTTAGTGTAGCATACACCACAATACATCAAATAAATTAAAAATAATACTTCTCATAAAATCTCGGGGTGTTACATTCTACCCCCCTTAAAATGAATTTCTCCCTCAAAATTCATTGGGGTTATAAATGGTTTACTACTTGAAAGTTTCTTTCATAGAAACCGACATGGTAAAAAGGAACACTAAAACTTAATTTTAAAAAGTGAAGTATGAAACATAAAGATTGCCCAAATTAACTCATCATTAGGTTTTCATATAGAAGAACATAGGTGAAAATATGGATATGGAAGATAAATCTAACAATCAAGTTCTGATGGAGAGTGGTAGATGACATTGCTATGAAAAATCCAACAATCACAAATCCATAAATTTTTGAAGATTTAAGGTACCATTTGTTTTATCGGATATAAGGACACTAGGACATCAATTTTTTGTTTTTAAGATCATTTCCCTAAATATGAATAATTGTTGAATTAAAATAAATATTTACTTGATTTTGGTACCATCTTACTGGTGTTTGTGCCTTGAACAATTTCCACTTCATCTCTTAAATAAATGAAGTTGAATTTGTCTTCTATTAAGTGTTAGCATATCATGCGATAGAATGATAGGTCATTCCATCTGTCTCAGACAAAAGGATATAAAAAGTTATTAAATATACATAAGTCCATCTATAGTGAGATTGGACTTATACTTCATATATCATACCGCTTAATATAATAAAACTAGTTTCTACTAACCAGGGACTTCCTGTAGTCCAGTGGTATGCGATAAAGGCCTATCATACTTCGTTTGTGGGTTCGATTCCCAGAGCCTTGTCCGACGTGACGGGTTGTCGTCCATCCTGCAGGTTGTCCTTTTTCTAAAACTACATTATTATAACAGTACAAGAAATTATATTGAAAAAAAAGTTCTAGCTTTAAACAATACTATATTATGTCTAACTTAATTCACTATAATCTTTAGGCTTATCCAAAATACTTTGGTTCAAGCTCATAGTATAAAGAAAATGATTACTAGAAAGGTCACATAATAAGCAAGTAAATACCATCATTTATCACTCATATATCATAAGATATATCTTGTTGATCGCATTCCAAACATGTGAATACCTTAATCATGTATTCTCTTGAAACATAAATTATCATAGAACCTTAGTGAAAACATGAATGTTGTCAAAAGTTAACTCATTCCAGATACCAAAATCCCAAAAATTCTATATACTCAAACCATGATATCACTTTATCCTTATATTAGTCATGAGCTCATTAATACTATCAAACATTTCATTATCTCTTTATCCCTTCTTTATGCGCATATTAGGTTCTTTCCAAAAATATCTGAATAACCTTTCATGGTCACCGGTACAATTCAACATATACTTTCAAAAATATAAGGAAAAACTATAGTGTAACAATCCTTAGATGTCTCATTATTCCATAGTACCATGAGATTACTTATACAACATTACTCTTGATAAAGATGTAATCATTCCACTACCTTCTTAAACCATTGACCGATCTTGAAAAATTCGTTCATCTCACATGCCATTTGTAGTCTCTTCATCATCATCAACATAAATACAACCCATACGACCATGCTGATTCTCTTCATGAGACTTTCCCTTAGGGAATTGGTTTGCATAATGCCCGTACATTCCACATTTAAAACATTTAATCGTTGTTGATGTCATAGAAATACCATTATCCTTGTCTATGGTGTTAACTGAACCTTTTCCTTTGCACTTACTAGATTTGTGTCCTTCCTTTCCACACCCAAAGCATCTACCAGTTCCTTTGAAACATTCTCCTTGATGCCTCTTCCCACATGATTTACATGAGGGAAATTTAACTTTCATTCCTCTATGATCATCATGAAACTCCATCTTTCTCTTATTAGATGAGTCGAGATACTTACCAAAGTTGAGATTATTGATCATATTGTGAGATTCATGATTAGGCATAATAATGATATTTTGACTTCCAAATCCTGTTTCATTTGGTTTCTCATAAAGAATATCATTCCATTGTCCATTATATCCTCCATTATAGTGAATCTTCCTGTTTTCGGAAATTTTCTAAAACCCAAAAAGAACAGTATGAGAGGCAAAAATAATGCTAGGAAAAAAACATAATAAAGGGGGAGTACCTTCAATATATAACATATTAGGCTTAATTCTAAGATCGTTACCATAATTATAGGACTATAACCTATATGTATACTTAACCTTAGGTACATCCCTAGACATACCTTAGAAATATCTCTAGGGATCTCGCTAAAGTTCTTGCATCCTAGTTTCCAAAGGTTGACTAAACCTTTCCTCTGATACCAAATGTAGAGACCCAAATCTTGGAATACAAGGACATTACATTACTTTTGTGGAATACTTAATCCATAACAAAAACAAAAACTCAAGGATCTTAATAGTTTAGTGCCTTTGGAAACTCGGAACAAAATCTTCTAATTGTTGTGAAAGATCTTCAACATCTCCCATAAAGATCTTCCCCTATGGTTTTCTTACCTAAAACATTTCTTTATATCCTGGGGAAAAGAAAACATATAAAGGGTGAGCTCAAATGCTCATTAAGGGTAAGAATGGAGAGACTAAAACAAAGCATATACATTTGAACTTAAAAACATGAACATAATGTTTAAACATCAAAATCTTGAGCAATGACATAAAACAAAGAAGTAAATAAGACATAGATACATCAATAATGATAAAATATCATGGGAATAAAACATGTAATTGTGGCAACAATTAATCACATGATATTATTTCCATAGTAGCCAAGGCATTACTGCCAAGACCATCTTAGTGGACAAAGTCCCTTTTTGAATCGAGTTCACTCCTCGTTCCAGTCCTGTAACACTAAACTGATTAACTTACCATTCCAGCCATGTCTATATCATGAGATATAAATCATTAACCAATGCATTGGAGGGAGATATAGGTCCCACTCATCTCATAATGAAATCAATCTTACTTGTGCCACAAAATAAACATAAAACATTCAGCATAACCCAAAGAATAAAATGGGTTTCGTAAACATCATCCCATCATCAAATGATCCATATAAAACAAATGGATATAATTTCATCATAAGAAAATTGAAACCATTTAAATAATAGATACATTATACTTGAAACAAAAACATATTAAATAATGTCATCTTAGATGGAAAATGGTTTTGATAAAACAATTGAAATGAATTCTTGAGGTAAATATCCCTTCTTCTTCAAAATCATTTTCTTTTCACAAAATTACATGAAATTTTAAAAGAAAAGGATTTTGTTGAAAATAGTCATGAAATCTTTTAGAGTAAGCTTCATGAAAATAAGGCATTATAAAACCATAAATATCTGTTCATTCCGTATAAGTTAAAAAAACATTTTCCTCGTACTTTTAACAAAAAAGTCAAAAAGTATCACATATGGTAAACAAAAGAAAGATTCCTTCAATAATACAAAGTAAGAGTCAAATAGGGGTAAAAATGACTTCAAACATACATGTAATAATATTAAATACTTTATGAAAAACAATTTTTATGTACATGGATGAAAAATATAACCCCAGTAAATACTTACAAATAGACAATCTCGGATAAAAACGAGATTGGAAAAGTTATCCCTTGCCTTAAATCTGATATGCTTCATACGTATCTGAACCTCATGTATAATGATTTAAATAATGTCATTTATTTATTACAAAATCATATTCATTGTTATGATATCATATATGGTACACTTATGACTTTATATTACCCGTTGTTTTGTAAATTCCATGTTAAAGCAGCGTTTTGGGTAAAATTATTTTATTTATCATACGTGTTGGGACTTGTTCTTCTTGATATTATTATTACTTATATCATGATTTATTTACTTCCAGAATGTAAATCATGATTTATATATCATATATATTCTGTATATATATATATAATAGATAGACAAATGAAATGGAATACACCGTTCATGGAGACGGTAGGCCGTACGTACGAATGAGTGTTGTTATTTCTTCCTTATTAACTTGAATGGAAGTAAGTAGATTACGTATATATATATATACATAAATCCAGTAGCTTTATCATGTCATATATTTAATTATTATTCATTATATATACTTTATAATCATTCTTGAGTGGTTAACATGGAGAATGAATCTCATCGCGTCATGGAGATGGTAGTCCGAACGTACGCACAAGCGATGATATCTTTCCCATAATTATTAAATAGAGTTAGAGTGAATGATATAATATCTTAGAATCATTATTATGTTATAATAATCATATATAGTAATTATTTACACCATTATACCCATCCACTTAAGGTGGTGGTGGAAAAACTGATTACACCACGGCGTGGAGACGGTATTCCATACATACGTACTCGCGGTGATTTCGTTTTTCGTAGGATGTATAGAAGGTGAAATAGGTTTGTTTAATATTTATAATAACATATCAGTATATAAGTAATAATTATATTACTACTTTATAATTAAACAACTAAAGAAGAGGAAGTACAAGAAGAATGAAACATGAAAGAGTCCGTAGAAGATATTATCTCTTCCTCGATGCACCTCCTTTAAACTTCTTCTTAGGGCACTAGAGTTGGTATTTTGAGAATACCATAACCTCAATGATATAACTATATAGTTTTATAAGAGTAATGGGAAGGGGTTTTTCGAGATTCAAGGCTCAAAATGATGTGAAGAGAAGTGGGAAGGGGTGCCCTTTTATAAGGGAGGAGAGGGGAACCTTTGAAAAAACTTAAAATATTATTTTATAATAAAGTCATATTCATTTTATAATAGCTCCAAATTGATTTATTTAGAATCTAAAGTGGAGATGGGTCTAAATCCTCTCCACCAATAGGTTTTAGACAAGTTTAGGTTAATATTTTAACCTTATCATTTAGATTTAACTCTAAGTTAAATAATTTAACCTTTATCGTGTCTTCTTGTTTTCTTACACTATATGGTTAATAAACATACTATAAAAAGACAAACGAACCCCAAGTGGTTAATTATTAATATATATAATCTTATATAAGTCATTGGTCCTAACCTTAGATTTTAGGAATATAATAACAATTAATAATATGATATTTGTTTTAAAAAGTATTTTATGTCAATTTTGACACTATTTGGTAATTGATTTTTTTGAAAATCATAACAGAATGATTAGTTCGAAAAAAGTTAATTAAATCAATACTAACATGTCATATTAACTTATAAAATTATTGTAATTTATAAAAAGTCTCAAATTACATTTATTTGGGTATTTATAATATCAATTATTTTAATATTTCATTATTTAGGTAATTAATGCATCACCATTGTGTCATAAATAAATTAAATTATTTAATGTCTAAAAATTATAAATAAAATACAATTAGGTAGGAAATATTTTTAGATTTCAAATTAATATTTATAGTCGAATTTATCTTATGTATAACCCTATATTAAAAATGTTTTAGTTATAAAACTTTGATTTTAACTATTTTAACTCTTTTTTTAAATAAAATAATAAAAAATGTCCTAATCTAATCCAAGTGGACTTAAAGGGTAATATTTTATCCCTAATGTTGTTTTTTTTCTAACTACACTTATCCAATAGAATTAGGACATGTGTTAGATAATAATAATATCATTTTTACCCTTAATTACCCTATTTACTTTTAACCGTGGTAAATAAAAGTAAAATTTACTATTCACCAAAAATTATTTTTATCTTATTGAACCACATTTTACTCCTTGATATTAATTGTGCCTCTATGATTTTCGAAATTCCACTCACAGAAATAGTAAAATTATGTTTTATGTAAATTTTCAAACTCTCCTAGGAGGTGGCTAAAAGATGGTGAAAAGTTCAATAAAATTTTTATATGTCTAAAATTATTATAAAATGACTCAAAAGAATTACATTGAACTTAAATAGGTATTATGTATCAATTTTTACCTAAAATAAATTTAAATAAAATAAATATTTATTTATATAAAAAGTCGGTTTTTAAATAGTAACCCAGTGTTTTCACTATTCATCAAAAATTGAAAGTTTTCAGAAAAATACCAAAAATTCACTCTAGGCTAATTTCGATATTCCGAATCCAAAAATTGAGTCCATTTTGAAAGATAAAATTTAAAAAAATTTAAAACGTGGGTATTACTATTCATAACAGCTAGTTTATATAACATATCGTTGTTTAGTGAAACCTGGTATTGCGTACAACACATGCTATCGAGAAAGGTCGCTATTGTGTGTAATGTAAGCCAAGTCAAGGTTTCATGTAGTGAAAGATTCATTTTTTGTTGTGTATAATAGAATCCAACCATATTTCATTTATACATTGAATATATATATATACACTCAATGTTGTGTAGAATAACTTCTATCAAATGAAATTGAAATTTTGTGTAACACAATCCAAGAATAGTGTTACGTATACTACAAGCTAATACGGTGTTTCATATTGTGCACGATAATATTAGTGTATCATACACCACAAGACATCAAATAAATTAAAAAGAATAATTCTCAGAAAATCTCGGGGTGTTACATGAACAATTTCCACTTCATCTCTTAAAGAAATGAAGTTGAATTTGTCATTCATGAATTTTTAGAAGATCATGCGATAGAATGATAGGTCATTACATCTATCTCAAACAAAAGGTTAAAAAATGTTATTAAATATACATAATTCCATCTATGGTGGGATTAATCGTATATGGTTCCAAAAATGGACTTATACTTCATCTATCATACCGCTTTATAAAATAAAACTAGTTTCTAATAAACAGGGACTTCCTGTAAGCTAGTAGTAGGAGATAAAGGAATTTCGCACTTCGGTTGTGGGTTCGATTCCTACATCCTTGTTCGATGCGACGGGTTGTCGCCCATCCTACGGGTTGTCCTTTTTCTAAAACTATATTATTATAACATTTCAGAAATAAAATCAAAACGTTATAGCCTTAAGAAATACAATCTGATGTCTAAATTAATCCATTCCTACCTTTAGGATTATCGAAAATACTTATTTCTGATTACTAGAAATGTCATCCACCAAGCATGTGAATGCCTTAATTTATCCCCCATATATCATAATATATATCTTGTTGTTTGTCACATTCCAAACATGTGAATACCTTAATCATGTATTCTCTTGAAAAAATTAATACCCATTGAACCTTAGTGAAAACATGAATGCGGTCAGAAGTTAACTCTTTCCACATACCAAAATCCCAAAATTTCTATATACTCAAACCATGATATCACTTTTTCCTTATATCAGTCATGATCTTATTAATACTATCAAACATCTTATTTCCTCCTTATCCCTTCATTATGCGCATATCATCTTCTTTCCAAAAATATATCAATCACTTTTCATGGTTATCGGTACCATATAATTCTTCAAAACCACAACAAACCAATACATAGATATACCAATATTCCACGATACTAAAAATGAGATTCCACAACACTATTTTGGAATCCCATTACATAAACACTTAATTATTCCCCCAGTTCCTTTCTATATTCAACATCACCAATAGTGATCACATGTGAATTCCCTTTGTGCTTTTCCTTGAGAGGTTGTTGATGTCAATATTTATTAACCCTTGGATTAGGGCATTGGATATCCTAATGCCCCATTTCCTTTCACTTGAAGCATTGAAGTGTTGGTGGTGTGTTCTCTGTAGTGTTCTCTCTATTCAGATCATTAGCTACTTTTTTTCCATTACTTTGGCACTTAGCTTCTTGATTCCCTTCTTTTCCACACTTAAAACATTTTCTAATATATTTAAGAAAATCTCCACCATGCTTCTTTACACACTTTGAGCATAACAAAACATTTATCTTATTTCCACCATAGTTTTGAGATTTTTCCTTCAACTACATCTTTCGTTTCTTGTCAAAACCATGAGATAGATATGTCACACCAAATTCCAATTCTACCTTGATAGCACAATGCACAATTTCTTCATATCTACTAAAGTCTCTTATAGCTAATCCCTTCTAAGACTTGGTTTTAATACACTGAAGAATCGATCAACTTTACTTTTAGGTTGGATGATAAAGCCAGATTCATACCTTGCAAGCCATGTAAAATTCACCTCGTATATACCAACAGATTCGTCATCCTTTTTATTAAGCTCAAGTAACTCCTTTTCCATCTTTGTTCGAAGAATACGAGGGAAGTACTTATTGAAAAACAAGTTCTTGAACTCATCCTGTTCCATGGATTCAATTTCATCTTGGGTCCTTCTATTCTTAATTAGAGTTCACCACTGGTCTGCTTCACCTTTGAAATGGTAAACAGCTAAAATAGATTTTTCATGCTCTAAATAGAAAAGTATGGAAAATATATTTTCAATGGTACTGATCCATTGTTCAGCAACAAATGGATCAGAATATCCACTGAAATAAGGGGGACGTTACCTCATGAAGGACTCAATAGAATATTGTTCCCTTCTCTGCTCATTTGGAAGTCCATAATGATTCATAACTTGTGTAAGTATATCAATAATATTTTTCACTACATATCCCATAACATTGGTTTGTTTAGGAGTACAATCATTGCATTGTCCATTACATTGATCAACACAGTTCCTTCAGGTTCCAGCCATCGTCTAAAACCCAAAAAAAATAGTGTGAGAGGCAAAAAAATCATACTAGGAAAACAACATAATAAAGGGGTTTACTTTCAATCTCTAACATCTTAGGTTTAAATATAAGATCGTTACTGTAATTCTAGGACTATAACATATACTTATACATAACCTTAGAGACATCCCTAGACATACCTTTAAAATATTTCTAGGTATTTCACTATAGTTTTCGCATCCTAGTTTCCAAAGGTTAATTAAACCTTTCCTCTGATGCCAAATGTAGTGACCCACACTTTACTTACATGGAAATTACATTACGTTTTCAGAATACGTTATACATAACAAAAACAAACATCCAAATACCATAATAGGTTTTTGTATTTGGAAACTCGGAACTTAATCTTTTAATCATGGTGAAAGATCTTCAACATCTCCCATAAAGATCTTCCCCATTTCGTTTTCTTACCTAAATACTTTCCTTATATCCTGGGGAAAAGAAAACAAAAAAAGGGTGATCACAACTACTCAGTAAGGGTAAACATAAATAACATCAAACAATCCATAAACATTTGAATGCAAAAACTTGAACATAAAATCTAAACATCAAAATCTTGAGCAATGACATAAAACTTGGAAGTACGTATGGAATATATCATAGAGGAACATAAATCATGACAAAATAGCATGGGAATAAAACATGTAATTGTGTAAAAACATTAATCACATGATATTATTTCCATTGTAGCCAAGGAATTACTGCCAAGACTATCATAATGGACAAAGTCCATTACTGAACCAAATTTACTTATCTTTCCATCCCTGTATTACTGAACTGGATTCACTTTCTGTTCTAGCCATGTATATCTCATGAGATATAAATCTTTACCCAATGCATTTGAGGGAGATATAGGTCCCACCCATCTCATCTTTAAATCATTCTTACGTGTTCCACAAAACAATCATAAACCATTCATTATAACCCAAATAATAAAATGGGTTTCATAAACATCATCCCATCTTAACATAATTCATATAAAACAAATGGATATAATTTCATCATAAGAAAAATCAAATAATGTAAATAATAGAGACATTATACTTGAAACATAAACATACTAAATAATGTCATCTTAGATGGGAAATAGTTTTGATAAAACACTTGAAATTAATTCTTGAGGAAAATATCCTTTCTTCTTTAAAAATCCGTTTCTTTTCACAAAATGTCATTAAATTTTAAAAGAAAATGATTTTTTGAAAATAATCATGAAATATTGTAGAGTAAGCTTCATGAAAATTTGGAATTATGAAACCAAAAAAAATCTGTTCATGCCATATAAGTTAAAAAAACATTCTCCGCGTACTTTTTCCAGAAAAGTCAAAAATTTTCTCATATGGTAAACAAAAGAATGATTCCTTCCATAACACAATGTAAAAGTAAAAGAGGGGTAAACATGAATTTAAAAATACATGTTATAATATTAAAAAATTTATGAAAAACATTTTTATGGACATGGATGAAAAATATAACCCCATTAAATACTTACGTATAAGCAATCTTGGATAAAAATGAGATTTGCAAAATTATCCCTTACCTTATGTCCACTTTCTTCCATATGTGTCCGAGACTCATATATAGTTCTTTTAAACATATTATTAACATTAAAAATAACCATAATAATATTTATGATATCATATATGATTCACTTATGACTTTATATTACTCGTTCTTTTGTAAATTTCATGTTAAAGCAGTGTTTTGGGTAAAATCGTTTCATTTATTGTACGTGTTTTGACTTGTTGTTATTGAAATTATTACTTATATCCTTATGTATATAATTAAAGAATTTAAAAATGATTTATATATAATATATTTTCAGCATATAAATATATATGATGGATCGATAAATGGAATGAAATACACCATTCATGGAGACGGTAGGTCATACGTACGCATGAACGCTGTTTTCATTTCCTTATTGAATTGAATAGAATTAAGTAAATAAAACAAATATGTACGTAAATATAGTATAATTATTATGTAAAATCTTTAAGGATTATTTATTATATATACTTTATAATCCTACTTGAATGGTTAATTTTGGAAAATGAATCTTATCGCGTTCGTGGAGACGGTAGTCCGCACGTACGCACGAGCGACAATATCATTCTTTTGATATTAAAATAATATATAATTGGATGGTATATGATATATAAAGAATCATAATTATTTTATATTTATTATTTATATCATTTATACTCATTATTATATCCATCCAAATGATGAAATGTTAAAATAACAAACTACACCACGACGTGGAGACGATAAGCCGTACTTATGCACATGTGGTGACATTTCCATACATAGGATGGATAAAATAAATAATATGGTTGTAAACTTTTTATAATAGCATAAAATTATATATAAGATACCGGAGTTATTATTTTTCGATGGAAACAACAAAGAATGAGGAAGTGGAAGAAGAAAGGAACTTGAAATAGGTGGTGAGATATTTACCTCTTCTTCGGGTTCTTACTTTTGATTTGATCAAAAGGGATCCTTAGGATGGATTTATGACTTGAGGAAGGCCTCTAGGATGAAGGTAGGACATATGATAGGGTATTTGGGTGGGTTTTGGTGGATAAAAATGGATTTCGAGGTGTGAATTAGAGAGAAGGGGGAGTTCCCTTTTATAAGAGGGGTGAGGGGCACCTTAGGAAAAACTTAAAATATTATTTTATAATAAATTCATATTCGGTTTATAATGGCACCATAGTGACTTATTTCGAGGATAGGCTGGTTATGGGTTTAAATCCTCTCAACTAATTGGTTTTAGACAAGTTTAGGTAACCATTTTAAACTTATCGTTTAGATTTAACACTAAGTTAAATAATTTAACTTTTATCGTGTATTCTTGTATTCTTACACTATATGGTTAATAAACTTACTATAAACTGCCAATAGAACCCCAATTGGTTCATTAATGTAATATATATTATTATATAAGTCTTTTTTTCTATCATTAGATTTTTATGAGCATTATATCAATTAATAATATAATATTTGTTTTAAAAACTCTTTTATGTCAACTTTGACAATATTTGGTATTTTATTTTTTTCTAAATTCATAACAGAATTATTACTTCAAAAAATTCATATAACCAACCCTAGTATGTTATATTAACCAATAAAATTATTTTAATTCATAAAAAGTCTCAAATTACATTTATTTTGGTATTTATAATATCAATTATGTTAATATTTCATTAATAAGGTAATTATTGCATCATCATTGTGTCATAAATAAATTACATTATTTCATGTCTAAAAATATAAATAAAATACCATTATGTAGGAAATAGTTTTATCTTTCTAATGAATATTTATAGTCAAATTTATCTTATGTATAACCCTATATTAAAAAAAATTAGTTATTAAACATTGATTTTAACTATTTTAACTCTTCTTTAAATAAAATAATAATAAATGTCCTAATCTAATACAAGTGGACCTAAAGGGTAATATTTTATTCCTAAGGTTTTATTTGGTCGAATTACACTTATCCAATAGAATTAGGACATTTTTTAGGGTAATAATAATATAATGTTTACTCTTAATTGCCCTATTTACTTTTAACCGTGGTAAATAAAAGTTAAAAGTTACTATTCACAAAAAAATTATTTTCATCTAATTGAACCAAATTTTACTTACTGATGTCAACCGTGTCTCCCGGATTTTTGAAATTCAACTCATAGAAGTGGTAAAATTAAGTTTTATGTAAATTTGCAAATGCTCCTAGGAGGTGGGTAAAAGACGATAAAAAGTTCAATAAAAATTTTATATAGCTAAAATTATTATAAAATGACTACAATGAATTACATTGAACTTATATAGGTATTATGTATTTATTTTGACCTAAAATAAATTTAAATAAAATAAATTATTATCTAAATAAAAAGTCGGTTTTAACCAATAACTCAGTGTTTTCACTGTTCATCAAAAATTGAAAGTTTTCAGAAAAATATCAAAAATTCACCCTAGGCTAATTTTGATATTCCGAATCCAAAAATGAAGTCCATTTTGAAGGATAAAATTTATATAATTTCAAAAATTGGGTATTACTATTTATAAAGGCTAGTTTATATAATATTTTAATAACATATCGTTGTTTAGTGAAACTCGGTATTGTGTACGACGCTAGCAATTGAGGAAGGTTTCTCTTGCATGAAATGTAAGCCAAGAATAGTGTTGTGTATACTATAAGATAATACGGTGTTGCGTATACTTCAAGATAATCTTGGTGCAGCGTGCAACACATGACATCAATGAAATTAAAAAAAATATTTCCCATAAAATCTCGGGGTGTTACAAAACAGTCTCAACCGCGGACAATCTTCAACTGAATCATTGAGGTAGGGAGGATTTTTGAATTTGTACCCTTCCCATTCTTGAAAATTCTTCGTGAATCAAGGAATAAATTATAGCCGCTTCCTACCGCCCTAAAGCAGAGAGTGCGGGCCAAACAAACATGACCCGTCATCTCCGCAAATCTTGGTTCTATTGTGTGTTCTTTGAGATGGTGACGGTGACCGGTGATGGTGACTGGCACCGGTGGAACTTGAGAACCGCGAGAAATGAAACAAATTAATTTCAATAGGTCAAGACGGCTGTCGATGAAGGCACGGCGCCCCGCTGACCCGCGGTGCTCTGCCGCCCCACGACCTCTCCGCCTGCGGCCTCGTCATGCCACCTCATGGCCTCCGCAGCCCCGTGGCCCCTGAAGAATGGCGCCGCCCTGCGGCACCCGCCACCTCACACCATCCCGCTTCTCCCACGGACTCCACTGCCCCATGACTCCCGCACCCTGCCGCCACCCAACGGCACCTGCGGTCTCAACGTGTCGCCCCGCGGCCTCACGGCCTCCGCGGACCCTACGGCCTCCCGTGGCCTCCGTGATCCCTCACGGCCCTCATGGCCTTCTGGATTTCCTAGTGGCCTAGTCTAGACCCAGCGTGGGTCGGGCCGGACCTAGCGGCCCGGGTTGACCCAAACCGGGTTGGTTCAGACCAGGACGGGTTGGGTAGGGTCAGTTCGACTGGGTCGGACCGGACCCAGACCAGCTACGAGCTTTACGCTCTTTTGGCATTAACTTTGGCATTAGACGTACGATTGAAGAATCATCAACAACGCTATAAATATTGGATCAAGACGCTCCCTTTGGTATACCCCACTGGAGTTTTGGATAATGTTGGGGAACGGTCGGGTTGGATCGAGCACAAATCCAACCGGACCCTCAGGACTAAAAGGCTAATAACTCATAGACTCAGCGTCCGATTGATGCACCGTCCATTGCGTTGAGAGCCCAATGACATGGAAGTCCTTTGAGATACTTCTTTTTGAGACTTTGGGGCAGTTGGAGAATCCACCAGTGGCTTGTGGAGTGGACCCTCTTGGAGACAAGCGAGCGTAGTGTGGGAACCCTATAGCTGGCTGTGACATGAAGAATGTAGAGAGATCCTATGTCGGTCAGCACCGAGCGATCCTGTGTGGGTCAGCACCAAGAGATCCTGTGTGGGTCAGCACCGAGTGATCCTGTGTGGGTCAAGACCTAGAGATCATGTGTGGGTCAGCACCGAGTGATCCTGTGTGGGTCATCACCTAGTGATACTGTGTGGGTCATCCCCTAGAAATCATGTGTGGGTCAGCGCCTAGTAATCTTGTGTGGGTCAGCACCTAGAGATCTTGTGTGGGTCAGCACCAAGAGATCCTATGTGGGTCAGCACCAAGCGATCCTATGTGGGTCTGCCTCTTAACAGAGACATATGATTCAGTAGTTACATCTAATAATATCTACTATTGTACCTAAAGTTATACCTGGTGTGAGCTGAGTATGTACCTGTGTGGTACTTTCTTCGTGGTAATACCTTGGTGGTATTATTCAGTGTGGCATAACTGTGTGGTACTTTCCTTTGTGGTATTTATTCCTATGTGGAACAGTTGAGATTGGGACTTTGGAATTGGACTCTATGTTTTCCTCATGATTGAGATGGGTTTACTTGATAACTTAGGTATATGTATGGGCATATACCTAAGTAGGGATATTAGTTTTTTCCTTGCTTTTTGGTTATCCTTTGTGGATTTTGTGAGACATTGAGGGTCTCGAGGTCCCTACTGAGTATCGTTATACTCACCCCTGCACGAGCTATGCCCACACTGCGTTGTGTTTGGTGCAGACGACGGACAGTGCTGACTAAGGATGTGAGTACCAGGACTAGAGGTAGTGTAGGTTCTGGGCGCAGCTGAAGTGCGTTGGTGGGTCTCCCAACAAGGATTTTAGCGTTAAACAATGTTCAAACTGAGATCCGCCATGATATAATACGCCGGATCTTCGGAATAGAACAAAGAATGAAAAACAAAAGGAGGGAGTCCCAGAACCATAGAGATAGGATCATCATATGTTGGTAATAATTATTTTCATTAATTCACAAGAATTAACTTGGTGGAATTATTTCTTCTTTGATGTCTACGGTCATGATCTTGTGATCCTTCATTGTGTCATAGAATCCAAGTGTAGGATTCCTCTAGCGGTGATCCACACGTGTGCCACGAATCTCTGGACGTCGCCGAAGGGATCTCTGGGTGATAGCATGGAAGAACCTTCCCTTGTGATGTCTGCCTTCGATCACCCTGATCTGATGGAGGAGGATCTCTCTCGGTCTTGAGAGCATTCTTGGAGGAAGTAGTTCTTTCGGCCTTGAAAGAATTCTCCAAAATTTTTGTGCACAATGATTGAGGAAAAGTGTCGAGGTTGTGAGGATATTTATAATCGGGTTTGAGCTTATAGATTTATGACAATAAAGAAACGCGTTATGCATTTTATTTATTTCATTAACTCTTATTGAAAACCCCAATATTGAATTATTAATTCCGTGAAATGCTCCCACGCTGATTATAATAAATATCATTTAATAAAACAAAATTATATACTCAAAATATCGAGTGGAAAAACTACATGGAGTGTAATCATTAATACACGGTGTGTACTCATTTTTCCATAAAACTACACGGCATGTGTATTTAATATACAGGGTGTGTACTTTTATTTTCCATTTTTATTTATTTCCTCCACCACATTTATTAGACCTTGAGTAATGGCTATTTATTTCTTAAATAATTGTAACTGTATTACTCGCTAATAAATATATTATTTCGCCCACAATATATTATCTCGAATAACTAGTGTCGAAATAAATGCAATCAGGAATTCTTAAATAATTATTAAACCACATTAGGGAATAATATTTAATTAACTTGATAAATTAATATTTAACTAAGATACGTGGACTCTATTAGTGTGTGACCCTCTAGGCCTCTTTCTCATTGGCATTAGGCGTGATTTCCTAAAATCCAAGATTACTGTCTAACAAAGGGTCAAGGCACCCAAGAGAAAGAAGTTGATGCTGCATTGATGTGTCACCTTATACGAACGCTTATCATGTAATATAATCCCTTTGTCATGTTATCTCTAATCAAGCGGGTTTCATGCCAGTGCCATCAACCCATGTGCTATATTATTCTTTCTTTGACTTTCTGGAATTAAACTTTCCCATTCCTTACCATGGCCATGGATTTACATAGGATATATCAATTCCATCAAAGGGCCTGAGATATCTACTTCTGTTATGGAACATAAGGGACAACTCCTTCCTCGGATTATCTATTAATGCGGTATTACTCATGATGCACCCAACGTATCCTACCTCACTGCGAACAGTGTGTCATCATAGTTTTCTTCAATACATCTAAGTGCGCGAGTTATAATAACCATTAATAATAATCATAAATTCTAAGGACCAATACACACATTCGCGGATAGGAACATCCAATGACACTATGAAATGTGGATTTCCTACTGGCGGGTCTCGATCTAATAATATCCTCCTAGATATTACCAAGGGTTCACACTATGAGAAGGTGCCTTAATGTTTTATGAGTCATCACCCCTAATGGCCTGTATTATTTGTGTTCCTCGAAAAACATCATTCATCCATAGAACATATATTCAACAATAGTGTTCTGGAACTTTCAGGTTCTCATCATAGTAGGGATCCTCTATGACCCTTTAATGTAACAGCTATCCTTAGGACATTATCACATGAATTTTCACGCAGAAGAACAATCAAGATGTGATAAGGCTTTTATTAATAAATAAAGTAAAAATTAGTTGGTTCTAGGCCACCAACTCCAACAGACTCCCACTTGGACTGGAGCCAACTTCTAACAACCTTTAACCTGGTATCTCTCACATGATATTCATGCTTCTACTGAGATAGGACTTTAGTCATGGGGTCTACCAAATTCTATTTCGTGGAAACTCTTCTCACTAAAAATTCACCCCTTTGATAGAAATCCCTCAAGAGGTGATAGATTGGAGTATATTCTTTGTCTGTTGATGTGACCTTGGTTCTTTTGCAAGAGACACCATTGTAGTATTATCACAATACAACGTTATAGGATCTTTACTATTAAGAACCACATGAAGCTCCTAGAAAAAGTTCTGAATCCAGACGGCTTCCTTGGCTACATCATAAGCCGTTATATATTCGGATTCTACTGTAGAATCGGTGACAACTGACTGCTTTCAACTCTTCCAGCTCATAGCTCCTCCATTGAGACAGAAAACATATCTAGATTGTGACTTCAGATCGTTCTGATCTATCTGAAAACTAGCATCAGCATACCCTCTGATGACAAGCTCCTCGTTTCCTCCATACACAAGGAACATATCTTTAGTTCTTCTCAGATACTTAAGGATAGTTTTAACAGCAGTCCAATGTTGTTCTCCTAAATCTGCTTGATATCTGCCTACCATGCTCAGTGCATAGGAAACAACAAGCCTAGTATATAACATGGCATACATGATGGATCCTATAGCCGAAGCGTATGGAATCTTACTCATTCTATCTTTCTCCTATTGTGTCTAGGGACACATTTTCTTAGAAAGATGTAAGACATGTGACAATGGAACCAATCCCCTCTTGGATTGTTCTATACTAAATCTCTTCAGTATGTGGTCAATGTATATACCCTGACTTAGTCCGAGCAGCCTCTTGGATCTATCACGAATGATCTTGATCCCTAAAATGTAGGCAGCTTCTCCCAATTCCTTCATGGAGAAATACTTGTTCAACCAGTCCTCAAATGACTGTAAGACTGGTACATTGTTTCCAATAAGAAATATTTCATCAATATACACTACTAGGATAATGATCACATTCCCATTAAATCACTTAAAAACACATGGCTCACATTCGTTCTTAATGAAACCAAATTCTTTTATGGCTTCATCAAATCGAATGTTCCATGACCTAGATTCTTTCTTTAATCCATAAATTGATTTTTGCAACTTGCAAACCCATTTGGCTTCACCGGGTGTAATAGACCTTCTAGTTGTGTCATATATACATCTTACTGAAGGTTACTGTTAAGGAATTCTATTTTGACATCCATTTTCCAAATCTCGTAGTCATGGTAAGATGCTATGGAAAGTATGATTCTTATGGATTTAAACATGGAAACTGGCCAGAAGGTTTCATCATAGTCAATTCCTTGACACTGTCTGAATCCTTTAGCCAATAGCCTTGCTTTATAGGTGATAACATGACCTTCCATGTCCATCTTTCTCTTGAATACCCATTTTCATCCAATAGGCTTTACATCAACTGGCTCATCGACCAGAACCCAGACTTGGTTCTGATACATGGAATCCATCTCACATTTCATAGCTTCAAGGAATCTTATAGCTTATGATCTTTCTACTACTTCCTTGTAGGAGAGAGGTTCATCATTTCCAATAATAATGGTTCACCATCCTCAGTGACTAGGAAACCAAATATCTCTGGTTCCCTTACCTCTCTTGAGCTCCTACGTAGTACTTGTGTTTCTGGAACCTCTTCCACGGGGACCTATGGAACTTTTTCCTGTACCAACTCATGTGTATCTTGAGCATCAACTTCATCGAAGTCAATATTTCTCCCACTATCCCTTTTGGGGATGTGCTCCCTCTTAAGAAAGACGGTTTTTTTTGCGACAGTCACTTTCTTGTATTGAGGGTTATATAGGTAATATCCTTTCGTTTCCTTGGGATGTCCTATAAAGATACACCTCATGCCTGGGGTGCTATTTTGTTGCTTTATAAGGCCTTAACAAATGCCTCACATCCCCATACACGTGTGTGCGACAAAGTGGGTTTCCTTCCTATCCATAACTCAGATGAAATTCCATTTTCTGCCTTAGTTGGTACTCAGTTTAATGTGTATACTACATATTGTAATGCATATCCCCAAAAGGATAATAGAAGATCTTCATGACTCATCATCGATCTCACCATGTCCAACATGGTGCAGTTCCTCCTTTCACTAACACCCTTAAACAGTGGTGTATAAGGAGGAGTGAGCTAAGATAGAATCCCAGACTCCCATAGAAGATCGATGAATTTTTGGTTCATATATTCTCCACCTCGATCCGATTAAAGTTTCTTTATCTTTTTACCAAGCTGATTCTCTACTTCATTCTTGAATTCCTTAAATTTCTCTAAGGCCTCTGACTTATACCTCATTAATTAGACATATCCATATCTACTCAAATAATCAGTAAAAGTAATGAAGTAAGAATATTCACCTCTAGATTCTACCGGAAATGTTCCACACTCATTCGTGTGTACCAATCCTAGAAGCTCTATGGTCCTTACACCCTGTCCACCAAAGGGTGGCTTGGTCATTTGTTATTGTAAACAAGTGTGACATCTACCAAGTGGTTTTAGCTCAGTAAAGTCTAAATAGCCATCTTGGTAGAGCTTTGTCAAGCACTTCTCATTTACATGATCGAGATGGTGATGCCACAACTGGGTGATGTATGATTCATGTGGGTTTGTTTCGTTATCGATTGCCAACACTTTGTTTTTGTAATTTAATACATACAAACCATTATTTAAATGTTCCATACCATAACGTACATTGTTCTTATAAAAGATATAACCCTTATTTCCAAACCTGAAAAAACAAATACATCCATTTCCAAACAAGATACAGAAATTATGTTCTTGGTAACACTAGGCACATAATAACAATTTTGTAAAACCAAAATCATTCCAGTTGGAAATGAGAGGTCGTAATCACCAATAGCCAATGAATCCAGCCTTGCACTATTAGAAGCTCGAAGATCCACCTCTCCTCTATCAATCTTTCTAAATCTACCTGGTTCCTGCATTTGAATACATATGTGATCCCCAAAAGCTTTATCTAATACCCAATGTGTAGAAATATAAAGATTACACTCGATAACGAATGCACCATTAGTGTCCCCATGATTCTAGGTGCAGTTACTCTTCCAGTGGCCTTGCTTGCCACATTAAAAACACACTGCCTCCCATTCATTACTCTGCCTCTAGATCTTCCCCTTCTTAGAGGGACGACATTCAGGGGATTCATACCGTTTATATGTCTTTGACCCCTTTGCCTTGTCCTTCCTTTTCCTATTCACCAAATGGATTGCAGGTTTGTCACACCCCATGTTCTTATCTACCTGGAGAATCAAGGTCATAAGTTCTAATAGACTCTTCTCATTGTTTCTCATGTTGTAGTTGACAAAAAATCTATAGAATTTCTTGGGTAGTGATGATAGGATGAGATCTGTACGCAAATCATCCGGAATTTAATCCCTAATATGTCAAGGCGTTCAATTTAGCCAATAAGATTGACTACATGAGACCTAGCTAGCACAGACTCTCCATGTTTAGTTCTAAACAAACAATTGGAGATCTCATACCCCTCTTGTCTCGCCTTCTCTTGGTAGAGATCCTTAAGTTGATACATCATGTTATACGTGTCCATGTTTTCATGTTGCTTCAAGAGATCGTTAGACATGGAAGATAGCATGAAACACTGGACATATGTGGAATCATCCATGTGTTTCATGTAGAGAGATAGTTCCTCAACACTGGCCTCCTTTCCAGGTGAAACTAGAATAGGCTCTTCTAGTACATACAATTTCCTTTCATGGCGAAGGATGACGTGTAAACGCCTCTACCACTCTAGGAAATTGGTTCCAGTGAGAAGGTTTTCCTTCTCGAGTATAGTTTACAATGATATGTTTGAAGTTACTTTCTTGTAGTTTTTACAAATTAAGATGATAAAAGGTATAGTACTTTATTACAAAAATGAGACAAATAAATAAATTAATACTTATTAGTCTCCCACTATTTTATCGAAATCCAAAAGCACTCACGATTAACTTCAGAATATTTTGTTGCATGAATATTCTAGTAGAAAGGATCCATATTTCCCTTCGCATTACCCCAACTAGGGTTGGTCAAGAAACTTAAAGGGTTTTAGGTAGGCATTCCAAATTCCAACTACATTAACTCAAATCTCCTTCATCCGCTAAGTGGACTCCCCATTTTGGAAATCCTTTTATTTTGGATTTCTTCAACCTTTGCCTCTTGGTCACACCATGTCTTCTTGTGGCAGTCAACCCTTGACGTGAACCAAGTTACATAAACCCAAAATCTTGAATTATAATTCCCCAATAATTGAAATCACCCCAACTAGGGTTGGTGAAGCACTTTGAACTATGGTTCGATTCTAACCAAGATTATGGAAGGTTATACCAAGTTAATATTTCTTTGAGGGATTTTATCCTTATATGTAAATTTCCATTTTATTATCTTTGATTACATTCTTTTTAATATTATGTGGGATATACATAAGTGATTAACCATGTCAAAATAATATTTACGCATAAGGCGGTCTTATTTTAGTTACATCTTGCATGCTTGTTTAATTCATTAATTATGTGATCATGACAACACACCCACAATAAATAAACCATGCAATAGAAAAAAAAATAAAATAAATGGTATGATCATGAGCCTTTTCTATTGGTTAGTTTATCTAGTGGTTGATAAACTAACCCAAGACTTATGAGAGAAATACCTTGAACCTTTCAGGTTCATGTTTACAGCTTTCCAACTATTCACCTTTGTATCTCCTTGGATTGGTTTCGCCTTGGCTTCTGACTTGAACCACCTCCACTATCTTGGGAGATCCATCCATTACATATGCATTTATCTCACACGCAGGTGAAGGGTAAAAGGGTTTTTTACATAAAATAATCCTTGGGTGTGCAGTCCTAGCGTATTAATGAGGAGAAGGCTCGCCGGCCAAAAAAATTAATTAAAAGAAACCATTCACAAACAAAGGCCTTGGTCTAGCTCATGATCATCCATACATTCAAAGATATTTATGCATAAATAAAACTAGCATTCAATTATTTAATCGTTCTTGCTTAAGATAAATCACGCTTGAATCAATTAATTATCTTTAATTAATCAATACTTTTATCTTAAATCCTTTTCTGAATTTCCTTGAGATTCTTATCCATCATAATTTTAAACAAATAAATTCATTTAAAATTATCCTTGTACGTAACTTGTTCTTTGGAGGAAACCTAGTGAATTCCCATTTATTACGTAGATGTTAAATTAAACACATATATATATATATAACACCTACCACGTGTTATGCCTCTTCTTTACGCCTGCACTATGGTACATGTCTCAAGGTTTTGTATAATATAATAATAAATTTTAATAAATCTGTGTAATTTGGGTGACTACACGGTGTGTAGTTCTGACTACACGGCGTGTACTTTTCTTCACTGTCTATTCTAAGTGCACACCTATGGATATGGCATATTAATTTACTTCAAGAATTTTCAGAGTAGAGGACGTGTTCAATGGGACACAGGTCATGTAGTTTCCGTGTTACATGGTTTCCAGGTAGGAAAACCGTGTACGGGGTACATGGTCCAACCCTAACCCGAAGGGACTACACGTTGTGTTCTGTTGGACCACACGGTGTGTAATCTGGAAACCATGTGCCACCTGTTCCTGGTCAACACATGGTGTCATAAATGACTTGGATAGGATCAATAAACAGCCTGATTTGGATGACCAGTCTGATGCATGAACCTATACTACCTGGTGTGTACTTCCGAATACACGTCGTGTATTTTGGTGTTGTATGTCCATAAATGTTTGGCTCCTCCAGATGAGATCCTCTATTTTATTTTAATCAAAAATTAAAAGAAAATTTCATTTCTGCATGGTGAACGAGAAATGATAGAGGAGGAACAGATCTTGAGATTTAGAATTAAATAACAGTTAACTTGAATTGAAACAACTAAATTATTTAATGCGTAAATCACCAACAAAAAACTAAATAATTATAATCAACTATATGACCCCTCTGATACCACTTTTAGGTTCCGGGTGCAACAGAAGCGAAATGGTGGGTCACCCAACTATGATTTTAGCATTAAACAACGTTCAAATTGCGATCTGTCATTATATAAAACGCCGGATCATCGGAATAGAACAAAGAACAAAACAAAGGAGGGACTCCTGGAACAATAAAGATAACATCATCATATTCAAGTTATAATTAATTTAATTAATTCACAAGAATTACCTTGGTGGAATTCTTTCTTCGTTCATGTCTCAGTTCATGATCTTGTGATCCATCGTTTCGTCATAGAATCCAAGTGTAGGATTCCTCTAGAGATGATCCACACATGTTCCACGTATCTCTAGATATCGCTGAAGGG
The DNA here is from genome assembly GCA_963277665.1 of Viscum album. NCBI lineage: Eukaryota > Viridiplantae > Streptophyta > Magnoliopsida > Santalales > Viscaceae > Viscum > Viscum album. The sequence goes on along the minus strand of OY728150.1, from coordinate 1,126,691,823 downwards.
ATCTCCAGGTGCTAGCGTGGAAGAACCATTTCTTGGGATGCCCGCCTTCGATTGCCTTGATCCGATGGAGGAGGATCTCTCTCGGTGTTGAGAGAGTTCTTGGAAGAAGTGGTTATTTCGGACTTGAAATAATTCTCTAGAATTGTTGTGCACAACAATTGAGGAAACGTTTTGGGGTTGTGAGGATATTTATAATCAGGTTTGAGGTTATACAGTTATGACAATAAATAAATGCGTTACACATTTTATTTATTTCAGTAACTCTTATTGAAAACCCCCATGTGGAATTATTAATTCCTTGACATGCACCCATGCTAATTATAATAAATATCATTTAATAAAACAATATTATATCCTCAAAATACCGAGTAGAAAAACTACACAGCGTGTAATCATTAATACACGGCGTGTACTCATTTTCCATAAAACTACATAGCGTGTGTATTTAATATACACGGCGTGTACTTTTATTTTCCATTTTTATTTATTTCCACCACCACATTTATTATACATTGAGTAATGGCTATTTATTTCTTAAATAAATGTAACTGCATTACTAGCTAATAAATGTATTATTTCACCCACAATATATTCTCTCAAATACCTAGTGTCAAAATAAATGCGATCAGGCATCCCTAAATAATTATTAAACCACAGTCGGGAATAATATTTATTTAACTTTTTAAATTAATATTTAACTGAGATACATAGACACACTTAGTGTGTGACCATCTAGGCCTCTTTCTCGTTGGCATTAGGTGGAATTTCCTAAAGTCCAAGATTACTGTCTAGCAACGGGTCAAGGCACCCAAGAGAAATAAGTTTATGCCATATTGATCTTTCACCTCATACAAACACTTACCATGTAATATAATCCCTTTTTCATGATATCTCTAATCATGCAGGTTGCATGCTAGTGCCATCAACCCATGTGCTCGATTATTCATTCTTTGAAATTCTGGAATTGAACTTTCCCATTCCTTACCATGGTGATGGATTTACTTAGGCTATATCAATTCCATAAAAGGGCCTGAGATATCTACTTATATTATGGAATAGAAGGGACAAATCCTTTCTTACATTATCTATTAATGTGGTATTACTCGTGACGCACCCAACGTATCCAACCACACTGTGAATAGTGTGTCCTCACAGTTTTCATCAATACATCTAAGTGCGCGAGTTGTAATACCCATTAATAATAATCTTAAAGTCTAAGGACCAATACACACGTCCGCATATAGGAACATCTAATGACACTATGAAATGTGGATTTCCTATTGGCGGGTCTCGTTCTCATAATATCCTCTTAGATATTACCAAAGCCGCACACTATGAAAAGGTGCCTCAAAGTATTATGAGTCCTCACCCCTAATGGCCTGTATTATTTGTGTCCCTCAAATAACATCATCCGTCCATAGAACATATATTCAAGAACAGTTTTATAGAACTTCTGGGTTGTCATCATTGTAGGGATCCGCTATGACCCTTTAATACAACAACTATCCTTAAGACATTATCACATGCATTGTCACATAGAAGAACAATCAAGATATGATAAGGATTTTATTAATGAATAAAGTACAAATTTGTTGGTTCTAGGCCACCAAATCCAATAGGTATCTCAGAGGTGGACCTTAGATGAGGCGTACCAAAGAGATGACCGATCGATAGTTGTACCTACTCTTCAGGTAGCATCCTTGGTGGGTGTTCCCAGGAGCTGTTCCAATTTACTTGTGCTTTCAGTTTCTTGTACTATCCAATTGGGCTTCTATTTTGGCCCCTTTCTCTTACTTTACTCACTCTGTTTACTATTTATTATACTTGATTTCATATCTTTCTATGTGCTCGGTTGTGTGTACTGACAGGTTGTAACGTAAATGTCTTCCTAGTTTTAGGAAATACGCCTTTGGTGCTAGTCGCCTGCCCCTAGCCTAGGGAAGGCGGGCATGGGGTAGTCATGGCACGGGCCCTAGAGAACGGGTCATGACAAATTGGTATCAGAGGAGTCGGTTCTACCTTAGAACATAAGACTATGATCTTTCTTTTTAACGGAAATAGTGTTAAGTGTAGTGAGTGTGGTTATCAGTTTAGTGAATCCTGTGTTGGTGCGGTGGCCGATGTATCCATACACCAGGACCCTGACTTCTGATTTCTGACTCAGTGCATGAAAACACTTATTTCTTGTGTGTTTTGAAGAGTTTTCTTTTTGATCTCTTTGATTCATATCATCAGGTATAACTTATTGACAGTGGCGCACCTGTTTCTTTTCAGGATGCCTCTACGTAGACAGCTAGCTAGGGTTCCAAGAGTAGTACGCACTAATAGCCCACCGAGCGATGGGGCCTCAGTGCAGCCCTCTTATAGTAGAGGCACTTGTGGAGGCACCAACAGTACCATTACCCATTGGGCCACTGATTCCACCAACCCTAGTAGGAGAGGGTGCACACTGCTTGAGCTCGTTGCATGAGTTCCAGCGCCAGAGGCCACCCAGGTTTTGGGGAGAGACGGACCCACAGGAAGCTAAGGATTGGCTGGAGGCTGTGGTGAGAGTCTTCCAACTGCTAGGGACACCAGCCGATCTCATGGTGAACCTTTCCACCAATCTTCTTCAGGTAGCAGCGAGAAGATGGTGGAGCTTGATACTCTCGGTTCACGATGAGGAGACACTTCTCTGGGCAGACTTTGAGAGCCTATTTCGAGCAGAGTTTGTCCTAGAGACTCTTCGCGCAATGCGCATTAAGGTGCTACTTTATCTACAGCAGGTAAGCATGACTATGGCTTAGTACTCAGCGAGGTTCACTGACCTCTAATGCTACTCCATAGATATATTTCGTGACCCATTCATAAGGACTCAAACCTTCGATCAGGGGATCAAGCGGGAGATCAGGGCATCGATGATCTCACTCAGCATCCTGATGCAGGAGAGAGTGTTAGAGTGAGCCCTTTTAGTAGAGAGTTTCCTTGCTGAGAAGTCACCAGCAGCGAGACCCATCACCAGTCATCATTTAGCAGAGTCTTTTATAGCTGGAAACAGTCAAATGTAGTGGAGGTCCAAGGGGACCAGACCTAAAGATGAATGACTGCAGGATTTTGGGTCCGTTGTGAAGGACACATGAGGCAGAGCTAGTCATGCCAGGATCGGGAAATGTTACGCATGTGGCGGGTAGGGTCACATATCCCGTGAATGTTCGGCCCATCATACGGATGATCAGTAGATGGTCGAAATACCACCCAGTCAGAGATAGAGGTTCGACCAAGGAGGTCCGTAGGGAGCAGGCGGACGTTGCAGAGGAGGTGGTCGTGCAGCTGGCGGTGGGAGGCAATTCGAGAAGTTACTGCCACCACAACCAGGAGGTCTACCCCAACCACAGGGAGCAGATGGATAGGAGAGATCCAAGCTCCAAGTAGTTGAGTCCTGTGATCACGGCGCTCCAGAGATGATACGAGGTACAATATGTGTCTACTCCACCTTAACTGTAGTACTTATAGACACAGGTTCCAGTCATTATTTTATTTCCACAACCCTTGTTCGGGGCTCTGAGATTCTGATGGATCCGTTGGCTCGATCCTTATAGCTAGATCCTTTTACAGGAGTAGATTCGATGATTACACACTGTGTCTGGTAGTGTGAGCTTACTCTAGGAGGCGAGAGCTTCGGCCGGGATGTACTAGTAGTAGTGTCAAGGCCTTACGACATCATCTTGGGTGTGGACTGGTTATCTACATTCCATGCTCAGATTGACTATTTTAGGCGCCAATTATGGTGTGTCCGCATGGATGGGACCAGGTTTAACTTCACCGGTGAGAAAGAATCATATGCACCATAGGATGGACTTACCCGGGGGAGAGTGAAGCTGATCACTCATCATTTGGTTAGCCTTACTCTCAGAGCCGTTGATGTGGAGAGTTTGAGTTATCCTGTAGTGGTGGACCAGTATGAGGATGTCTTCCCTAATGATGTTTCAGGTCTACCACCTCACAAATAGGTGGACTTTTACATTGATTTGTACCCCGGGAAAGCATTGATATCTACTCCATCATATCGGATGGCTCTCGTGGATCTTCGTGAGCTGCGGGTATAGATAGAGGACTTACAGGGGAAAGGATTCATTCGGACCAGTGTTTCACCTTGGGTAGCCCCGGTTTTGTTCGCCAAGAAGGTGGATGGGAGCTTGAGACTGTGTGTCAACTATCGGTGCCTAAATTAGGTGACCATGAAGAACAAGTACCCACTCCCAAGGATTGATGACCTCTTTGATCAGATGAAGGGAGAACAGTGGTTCTCGAAGATAGACCTCAGATCATGCTATAACTAGCTCAGAGTACGAGATGAGGACATGCAGAAGATGAACTTCAGATGTCGATATGGCCATTAAAAGTTCTTGGTTATGTAATTCGGCGTAACCAATGCTCCAATAGTGTTCATGGGACTCATGAACAGGATATTTCAACCATACCTTGATCTCTTTGTAGTCGTCTACACTGACGACATTATGATCTACTCGACTTCTGAGGAGGAGCATGCCTACCATTTGTAGTTAGTACTGGACACACTCTAAGAGCACCATCTTTATGGTAAGCTCTCGAAGTTCCAGTTCTGGATCTGAGAGGTTCACTTTCTAGGACATGTCATATCAGGGGCTGGAGTTGTAGTAGATTCAGTGAAGATTGAGACGGTACATGCTTAGGAGCCACCTAAAAGTGTGACGGAGGTACGGAGTTTCTTGGTTTTGGTCGATTACTACCTGAGATTTGTGACAGATTTCTATAGAGTTACAGCAACACATTCAGCATTGATGAATAAGGGGAATCCCTTCATGTGGTAAGAGAGATGCCAACAGAGTTTTTAGGATCTAAGGCAGAGCCTGAATAGTGCCCCATCTTGAGGCTTCTAGAGGAGGGTGTAGGGTATGTAGTCTATTGTGACACATCAGGGACTAGACTCGAATGTATTCTGATGCATGAGTGAGAAGTGATAGCATATGGTTATCAACAATCGAGACAACATGAGAATAACTACGCTACCCATGATCTGGAGTTAGCAGCATCAGTATTTTCCTTGAATATGTGGTGACATTACTTGATGGGCGAGAATTTTACGATGTACTCTGATCACAAGAGTCTAAGGTATATCTTCTCTCAGAAGGACTTGAACCTAAGACAGAGACATTGGATTAAGTTCCTCCAGGACTATGACTTTGAGATAATCTATACTCTTGGGAAGGGTAATGTTGTCATAGATGCAATTAGCAGGAGGTATGGTATATAGATGCTAGGCGAGGCGATGGAGCAGCTGGCCGCTTTGTAGATATCCTTTGTGGATCGGGATGGAGCAGTTTTTCTTCAGTCCCTTACAGTCACTCCCCCACTTCATTAGCGAGTCATGGAGGCACTATGTGGGGATTCTGATTATGAGACTCGACGTGCTCAAATATCCACAGGGCGGGCACCTGATGGATTTTTTGAAGGTGGGGTGCACGTCATCCTCTTTAGAGGATGTACCATGGTACCAGTGTCACTTCGGGAGGAAGTGTTGAGGGAGTTCCACACATCCCCTCTAGCGGTACATCCAAGAGTGGAGAAGATGTACTAGGATCTCCAACGATAGCACTAGTGGCCGGGAATAAAGAAAGAAGTTATAAAGTTTGTCTCTAGGTGCCTCACTTGTCAGTAAGTGAAGGCGGAACATCAGGTACCAACAGTCTTGGTTCAACCTTTAGAGGTCCCAGAGTGAAAGTGGGATAGGATATCCATGGAATTCGTGATAGGACTTACATGTACATCCCTGGGTTATAACTTGATTTGGGTGATCATCTACTGATTCACCAAGTTGGCCCACTTCCTATCGATCAGAGATCAGGGCACAGTAGAGAGATTGTGACGCCTCTATGTGTAGAGGATTTTGTGGCTACATGGAGTACCCTTAATGATTGTCTCCGATCCTGATATTCATTTCACTTCCTTGCTATGGAAGGGGTTACCAGAGTCTTTTGGGACACATATTTGTTTTATAACCCCCTTCCATCCTCAAATGGATGGTTAGACTGAGCGGACCATTCAGACCCTTGACAACATGCTATGTACTTTTGTCCGCGACTTCGGTTGCAATAGGGAGGATCACTTTCCTTTGGTGGTTTTTTCATACAAAAATAGATATCACTCCACCATTGGGATGGCACTTTTTGAGGTGTTGTACGGGATACCTTGTAGATCACCTTTGTGTTGGACTGACCAAGGGGAGTCAGTACTAGTGGGACCAGAGATAGTATGACCTACCATAGTGAAAGTGCATATCATCCAAGAACAGATGAAGACTACACAGAGCAGGAAGAATTTTTATGCCAATAGAAGATGGAGACTATTGGAGTTAGAGAATGGTGACCACATCTTGCTACGGGTCTCACCTCAATGAGTTTTGCAGAGATTTGGTCGAGGTGGCAAGTTATCTCCAAGGTTCATCAGACCTTTTTAGGTCCTCAGTAGCGTTCGCGAGGTGGCATACCACTTAGCTCTTCCACATCAGTTGCACTAGGTTCACGAAATCTTCCACCAATCCCAACTGAGGAGATACAAGCAAAAACCTTCTCACATCATCGACCACAGAGAGATGGACGTCGAAGATGGGGTGAATTTTACAGACGTTCCAGTAGAGATTGAGGATCGACAGGAGCGGGTCCTTTATGGGTGGTTGATACCTCTAGTTTGTTTAAGTTGGAAGTAAGGGAAACTCTAGGAGATCACATGGGAGAGGGAGGCTCATATTCATTCTTAGTACCCCCACTTATTTACCTAGTTTTGAGTTGTGGCTTATGAGGACGTAAAGCCCTGAGGTGGGGAGAATGTAAAGACCCTGAATTTTTATATATATTTTTTAATTAAATAGGAATTTTAGGAGTCTGTAAAAATTGATGGCGTGTGATTCTGAGGCTAGGAGTGCCCGATATGAATTTCTGAACATAATTTCGATTACATTTAGTAAAAGTGCGAGTGGGTATTTCCAACTTTTGAACAAGTGCTCAGAATTGAAATATGGGGGCATTGTTGAACTCGCAGCGCCGATATTCTCTTAAGGAGACCTTCACCTCAACCACAGTAGGTCGAGGGTAGAAGTTAGTTTTTCACTTTTTCCTGAGGGAATAAAATAAAATAATATGGTGTAACATTTTATTTTTATTTTATTTTTAAACTCCCATGTGGATGTTTCACAGGTGGGGGCCACCTGAACTAAACCTCCCCTGAGAGGTTATGGTGGTTGGGACCACCCGAGACAAAAACACCCCTAAACCCCCCTCATTGAGGAGAAAAACCTCACAACTTCCTACTTTAATTATGCCAACTCTCCCCGTTAATTAATTAAGACAAATCTCCTCTAATTAATTAGGCTAACCTATTTTGTGCCAATTTGAAATTAAACAACTTATTCTATTATATTGGATACCTTTTCATTTTAGTGGCTTGGGGGAAATTAATCATTGGAAAAGGTGGGAGCTTGGGAGAACATGGAGGAACAAATCCTCCAATGAAGAATGCCAACGAAGAACTCTTCTCCTTCGAAAAACCTTTCTCAACACTCCGTCAAAGGATCTCCAATGACGATTGAACCAACATTCGGGGAAACGCCATCATCACCGACTTCATATTTTCCTCTCCTCACCGATGTTATTGAAGGAGACTTGTTGCAGGATCAACAAACGCCAAACCATCTCAACTACGTACAATCTTCAACTGAATCATCCAGGTAGGGTGGATGTTTGAATTTTTCCCCTTCCCATTCTTGACAATTCTTCGTGAATCAAGGATGATATTATAGCCTCTTGATACTGCCCTAATGCTGAGCGTGCAGGACAAACAAACTTGGCTCATCATCTCCACAAATCATGATTATCTTTTGTGTTCTTTGCAATGGTGACGATGAAAGGTGCTGGCGGTTGGCACCGATGGAACTCGAGAACTGCGACAAAGGCGATTAACGAAGGGCAGCTAGTCAAGCTGGCTACAAATGAAGGCACGACACCCTGTCGCACCGTAGCGCTCTGCCACCCCTATAATGACCTGCCAATCCTCATCGGCTTGAGATCTCAACAAGTCATTACTAGGCCTTAAGTGACATTCCCAAGATGCCAAAGGCTGGAAATAAATTCCAAAGGGTTTCAATACAAGTTGTGGGATGATTTGCCCTTTATTAAATAAACCCACAAGCAACCATAACCAAACATTCACTATATGATTCATGAACAAATGAAAGACCAATAACAACTTCGTTTATAATAAACCACATTAAAGTACCCAAGACCAACTAAGCATCAATTTACACAGTGTATGAACAACTCAAGACTCTCAAAAGACAATATTATTTCAAGCACCACAAGCTCCCAGCTCCAATATCTCCCAAGCATCACCATGATCCACTAGCAATAAGATGCTTTACCTTTACCTGTATCCTAGAATACGACATCTACAAAAGCACCAACGTGCCAAGGCAGGAGTGAGTATAAAATTCAGTAGATTTTCCCCAATGACTTCCCTACTCATGCCACTAGGATAGAAGAGTTATCCAAATTTATATAAAAACAGTTTATATAATACATTTTCTCAAAAGCATTTTATAACGGAATATAAACAAGTTTCCAAAACCATTCATAACCAAATGAATTCTAGAGCAATTTAAACCAATTTTCCATAAAGTTATTTTTCCAATAAAAAAAAACCAAACATTCCTAAGAACCATTTCACAAACCCATGAAACCAACCATGCATGCTACCTAGAAGAGGGGAGAATCCTTAACCCTTATCCATCCCAACCATGGTGGGGGAGACTTCTTACCCTTATCCAACCCAAATGCACATGAATTCTTGATGGGGGAGATCCCTAACCCTTATCCATCCCAACACTGATGGGGGAGACTCCTAACCCTTATCCATCCTGAATGCAATATAAATGTTTGACGGGGGAGAACCCTAACCCTTATCCATCCCAACACTGATGGGAGAGACTCTTAACCCTTATCTGTCCCGAATGAAATATAAACACATACCACACATTCCCAACAATCATGCAAAAACCACCCTTTAAATAAAACACCATTTATTGAAAACCATTTCCATCAAAACCAAGTGTGTTCAACCAATTCAAACCATTTCAATAAAAATGTACTTTTATTGAAAACCAAAGAATAAACCAATTTCATCAAAGACATTTCAATACCAAATCATTTCAATAAAACACCCTTTTTATTGAAAATACATATTTCATCAAACCATTTACCATTCCATAAAATTAATAATTTAAAATCATCATTTTTAATTTAAGAAGCCAAAACACTTTGCACAACAAATCACCAAGATTTCGCAATTTCACTAAAACCATAAATCATCACTAAACAAGATTTATTCCATGATTTTCACAATAAATTCCATTCAATAACCCAATTTTAGACTAAGCCAAACAATTATAATAAGATGAGTTGAGTGAGAAGCCTCCTACCTCAATGGTTTTGACGAAAACCCTAACAAATAGAGAACGCACAAGAAAACCCGGTCGATTCTCCAAAAACCCACCTTAGATCACTTCTCCTAGTAAGATCCAGACCAAATCGCATCATATTTGGCATCCACGCACTTAGATCTACCCATAAAGGGTGTAAATATTAGAAAACAAGAGAAAAGAAGAAGTAGATCTATGTAGATCTAACAAACCGATCAAGAATGATGAAGAACGATCACATACCTCAAGAATCTGGCTTCTATTCACCAAGAAAAGCTTTCGGATCACCTCTGGAATGATGGGAGAAGCCTATTTGACCTTATGAGAACCCAAATCCTGAGTTAGGGATACTTAAAAGAAAAAACAAGCTACATAGAGGAAAAACGCATGAGATCTACCTTTATAGGATCTCATTTAAGTGGTCGCATTGTTAGTTCGCACGGTTTGACAAACCGTGCGCTAGCCGTGCATTAGCTACTGCCTCGACATCCCTTCTCGCACGGTTTGGCCACATGGTTAGAAAAACCGTGAACCAACCATTCAGAATCCAATCCCTCTAAGACCCACTGCGCATGGTTTGGCCACACGGTTTAGACAAACCGTGCGCCGCCCGTGCGACTTCCCTTTTTTCCCCAAAACTTATTCCAAGTTCTCCCGACTCTCTCATTCATCACCCTTAACTTTATAACCATTAAAATCATCAAGAAAGGGTTACATACCAGAAATCGGGGGTACTAAATTCTCCCCACTATTGTCCTTTCCGTCCCCAGAAAGTAGAAAACTATCGCTTGTCTAAAAGAGTTCTGGCCACTACTCTTTTATTTATTTCTCGGGTTCCCAAGTCTCTTTCTGAATCTGACCATGCTGTCATAAAAGCTGCACTAGACAGATGATTTTTCCGTGTAAGACTTTCTCTTTCCTATCCACAATCTGTACTGGGATATGTATCAACAAAGCATCCGGCTCTAGGTCAACGTGGTCCCATCTGATCACATGGTCAGGATCAGGCTGATACTTTTTCAACTGAGATACGTGGAACACATTATGCAACAAACTGAACTATGGTGGTAGTGCCAACCGATATGCCACCTCTCCAACCCATTCCAGTATCTCAAAAGGTCCAATGTATCTAGGAGATAATTTTCCCTGCTTCCTGAAACGACGATGCCCAATTCTTGGAGAGATCTTCAAGAATACATGATCACCCACAACGAATGACTACAGTCTTCTATGGTGACCTGCATAAGATTTCTGAAGACTCTGAGCCATCTATATCCTCTTTCTAATCAATTGGATCATCTCCTTTGTCTCTTGGACAAGTTTTGGCTCTACTAGTGAAGTTTCACCCGTTTCCACCCAACATAGTGGAGAACGACAAGGACACCCATACAATGCTTCAAATGGAGCCATGCATATCGAGGATTGATAGATGTTATTGTATGAGAACTCCACTAAGGGTATATGCTCCTCCCATGAGCCAAAAAAATCCATTACACAAGAATGAAACAGGTCTTCCAATGTTTGTATCATCCGCTCAGATTGCCCATCCGTCTGAGGATGATTCGCCATGCTCATCCTAAACTGAGTCCCAAGGGCTTACTGTAACGATTTCTAGAAACGAGATGTGAACCTCGGAACTCTATCTGAGACTATAGACATCGGTACACCATGCCTCTTTACCACTTCTCGGATATAGATTTTTGAAAGATCTTCCACCGTATGAGTTTCACAAATAGTGATGAAATGGTTCGACTTGGTTAGACAATCCACAATCAACCAAATGGAATCATGTTTTCAGACCATTCAGGGAAGACCTGTAACAAAATCAATTTCTATCTAGTCCCATTTACACACTAGAATAGGTAAAGATTGTAACATACCATGTGGTCTCTAATGCTCTTCTTTAACCTACTGACAAGTTAAGCACCGCGAGACGAACTCGGCCACTTTCTTTTTCATAAAGTTCCACCAAAACAGCACCTTCAATGCCTTATACATCTTCTATACACCTGGGTGCACAACCCATCTTGAATGGTGATAAGCAGGAAGGTGTTGTTCCTGAAACACCATAGGTAAAACCATACAATCTCTGAAACACAAAACTAAACCCCCATCAAGTTTCCAGCCATCAATGGTCTCTCCACCATTGAGTTTTGAACTTACAACCAGACATTCTGTATCAGATGTTTCTGCTTCTTTGATCATCTTTAATAAATCAGGAACAAGTGTAGCTAAAAATAAAACCACAACATCACCTCAGTTTTCACATTCCACATGCATGTCGGCTAAGACCGACAACAACTGCCATTCATCTGAATCTACTTTCACTAACTGAGCTTATGAATTTATACTCAATGCATCCTCCACCAAATTCCCTTTTACTAGTGTGTACATCAAGTCAAAGTAAAATATCTAGAGATACTCCATCCATCTCCTTTACCTCAGATTCAAATATCAATGTGAGAAAATGTGTTTCAAGCTTTTTTGATCTGTAAACATAGTAAATTTATCACCAAAGAGATAATGTCTCCATGTTTTCAAAGCATGGATGACTGCAGCCAACTCCAAATCATGTGTTGGGTAATTCTTCTCATGCACCCTTAACTGCCTTGAACTATAAGCAACCACATGGTCTCGTTGCATGAGAACATATCCCAACCCTGATCCTGAAGCATCACAATACACCACATACCCTTGTCCTGATTTAGGAAAGATCAAGATAGGTGATGACGTACGACAGACTTTCAATTCTTGAAAAGATCTCTGACATTCTTATGTCCATTGGAATGGAGCATTCTTCTTTGTCAGAGCTGTCATTGGTGACGCTAGTCGTGAGAAATCATGCACAAAGAGTCGGTAGTAACCAGTTAGACCAAGAGAACTACGTATCTCGAACACATTCTTCGGTGGTTTCCAAGAGATAATGGCTTCTATCTTTTCAGGATCAACTGAAATGCCTTTCTCGGAAACAACATAGATCAGATAGTGTACCTCTTGTATCCAAAAATCGCACTTTGATAATTTGGTATACAACTGATGGTCTCTCAAGATTTCCAACACTTTTTCCAAGTGCTGCTCATGCTCATCCCTTGTTCTTGAATACACCAATATGTCGTCTACAAACACCACAACAAAAGAATCCAGATATTACTGAAATATCTGATTCATCATTGCCATAAATATTGTTGGTGTATTCGTAAGACCAAAAGGCATGACTACATATTCGTAGTGTCCATATCTAATTCTAAAGGTTGTCTTCAGAATATCCTCCTTCTGATCTCGCAACTGGTTATATCCTGATTTCAAGTCAATTTTGGAGAACCAATGGGCTCCCATTAATTGATCGAACAGGTCATCAATACGTGGAATTGGATATCTATTCTTTATCATGACTTGGTTAAGCTTACGATAATCAATGCACAGCCAAAGAGTTCTATCTGCCTTCTTCACAAACAACACTGGTGCTAACCATGAAGAAGTACTTGATCGAATGAAACCCTTGCTTTCTTTCTCCTCTAACTTCACTTTCAATTCTTGTAACTCCATTGGTTCCATCCTATAAGACGGAAGGGAAATAGTACTAGTCCCCAGAAGGAGATCATTCATAAACTCCACTTCCCTTAGAGGTGGTAACCCTGAGAAGTTATTGGGAAAGACATATGGAAATTGATCCACAACAGTTGGAAAACTATTTTCCTCAATCTATTCCATTGATTCTAAAGTCAACGCTGCCATTTGGTAAGAGATCGTTCCCCCCATTGGTGCCAACAAGCTCTTTGCATCTTTCTTTACCATCCTCTCTCCTCTGAAGAGATGGTCGATGTCGTCCTCGGTCTTGAAACTAACAGTTTTCTTATAACAATCGATGTGAGCCTTAAACATTGTCAACCAATCCATACCTAGGATTATGTCATAGACATCCATGTCCAACATTGAAAAGTCACACTTTAACTCAGCTCTATCAACAGTTATAGCACATGCTCTACACATTAAGTCTTGACGTTATCTTTCACAAAGGGGTTTTTTTAGTTTCAAAACAGAAGGCATCATTTTTAGTTTTAAACATAGAAAGTCAACAGTACAAGAAGAAATGAAGGAATGTGATGCACCAGTATCAAAGAGCACTTGCACAAGGGTAGAATTCAAAAGAATTGTACCTCTCACTATAGATGGTACAGCCTGATCATCGACCATCATATGCTCAGCTCTATACAATTTCTTATTCGCTAAACTGTTCTTTTTGATTCCTTGCTGAGATTTCCCTGGTTGAGGATTCATGGTATTTCAAGAATCCTCATGGCTAGCTCTGTTATTCTGATGAGATTGACTCTACTATCCTCTTCCTGTCGAACCATATGATGCTTGCGACGCCAGAGTAGTGTCACGTGCCCCCGGCCTCGGTGCATTCCAACAATAGCACTGTAGATGCCCCATATTCTTGCAATTGTGACATGATCAAGGTTGAATTGTACAATCTTGCCTTTTGTGGTCAAGAGAACAACATTGAAAACTACCTAATTTGCTCTCGGGTTGTTGAGGAAGGTTCACTGATCCCGCCGTCTAGTTCTGATTTCCACTTGTACCGTGGAAATAGGTGTCCCTTTTCCTCTTGTTCCCAATGGTTGAGTTCCCACCATTTCTCGTAGGTCTCAACATGCCTCCTACCATCGGTCCCGATATATCACGTTCAGCAATATTCGCTCTGTTCACTATCTCTATATAATCTGTAATACAGAGCACCATAATCTTTGATCGAATCTCTTATCTTAGCCCAATTCTATGATGTGTGCCTTCAATGATGCAATTTCCACAAACTCTAGTGAAAAACGTACTAAATTCATGAATTTAGCTACATACTCTGTGACAGAGAGACTATCTTGTTTGAGGCTGAAGAAGTCCATCATTTCTAGATCTTGAGCATGTGAGGATAGAATTTTTTGTTGAACAATTCTTCAAAATCATCCCCTGTGAGGCCTTCATCCAATTTATCATGCACTTCTAAATCACACCATTGATGTTCAAGATCCTCAAGCATATACGTCACTAACTTGACCTTGAGCATTGATGGTGTGCTGATGAAATCGAAGATACGATTCATCCTACTTAGCCACACCTCCATCTTTTCAGGTTCAGCATCACCCCGAAATCTCGGTGGATTTTGCTTCATGAACTGGATGGTATGATCCACATGCCTTGGTTCATTCCTCCGGTTCCTCGTATCGACAACATGAAAAGCCTAGAAAATACTTTGAACCATATCTTGGTTCACACGTGGTTCTGGTGCAACCACATTTTCTACAGCTTCTTTGGGTTGGTTTTGATGATGCCTACTGGGTTCCATTTTTTAAAGCAACAACAAACTCCATCAATATAACTCTCTAGAAACTGATGTCTTAACATTAAAATTCTATCACACCATCTATCACAACATTGTTTTTCCAAAAACAACCGTTTTCCATGTTCAACTATTTTTGAAAACATTCAACATACTTTTTGAAAATCAACCCATTTTCAAAATACACCAAATACCCTGTTTTTCAAAGTCTTTCATTTGAAAACAGTTTCGGCATTTTTCAAAAATTATCACCATGCACAAAATCCTTACTCATTTCTCACAATGAGATATGCAATCCTAGTGGGAAGTCATTCCTCTACAATGCATGCCATGCTCCTCTCATTGACTAAACCAATGACAATGATATTTACAACATTCTATAAGTGTATGCAAAACACTTTTGTACCCAACACCCTAGTAACATGATGTTCTGCATAAACGTGTTAGTTACGTCCTTTTATGCTATACATTTCAAGTTCTGAAAATCCTACTCCTCTCTAAGATTTCAACCCAAGGAATAAACAAGAATGAATTTCAACTCCAAGACCAAGAACATCGATGACCACTTGTAAGGCAAGGACCGAACAAGCTGATACCATTTGTAATGACCCTCTAATCCTCATTGGCTTGAGAGCTCAATGAGTCATTACTAGGCCTTAAGCAACATCCCCAAGACGTCAAAGGCTGGAAATAAATCCCAAAGGGTTTCAATACAAGTTGGGGGATGATTTACTCTTTATGAAATAAACCCACAACCAACCATAACCAAACATCCACTATATGATGCATGAAGAAATGAAAGAAAAATAACAACTTCATTTATAATAAACCACATCAAAGTACCTAAGACCAACTAAGCATCAAAGTACACATCGGATGAACAACTCAAGACTCTCAAAAGACAATACTACTTTAAGCACCACAAGATCCCAGCTCCAATATCTCCCAAGCATCACCACGAGCCACTAGAAATAAGATTATTTACCTTTACCTGTGTCCTGGAATATGACATCTGAAAAAGCACCAACATTCCAAAGTAGGGGTGAGTATAAAACTCATTAGGTTTTCCCCAATGACTTCCCTACTCACGCCACTAGGATAGAAGAGTTATCCACATTTATATAAAACTTTTTATATAAAACATTTTCTCAAAAGTAGTTTATAACTAAATATAAACAAGTTTCCAAAACCATTCATAACCAAAGGCATTCCAGAGAAATTTATACCAATTTTACAGCAAGTTATTTTTTCGAAAAAAAATAACCCAACAATCCTAAGAACCATTTCACAAACCCATGCAATCAACCATTCATGCTACCTGGAAGAGAGGATAAGCCCTAACCCTTATTCATCCCAACCATGACGGGGGAGACTTATTACCCTTATCCAACCCAAATGCACATGAATTTTTGACGGTGGAGAGCCCTAACCCTTATCCATCCCAACACTGATGGGGGAGACTCCTAACCCTTATCTGTCCCGAATGCAATATAAATGTTTAATGGGGGAGATCCCTAAACCTTATCCATCCCAACACTGATGGGGGAGACTACTAACCCTTATATGTCCCGAATGAAATATGAACACACACCACACATTCACAAAAATCATGCCAAAACCACCCATTCTATAAAACAACTTTTATTGAAAACCATTTCCATCAAAACCATGTGTGTCCAACCAATTCAAACCATTTAAATAAAAATGTACTTTTATTGAAAACCAAAGAATAAACCAATTTCATCAATGCCTTTTCAGTAACAAATCATTTCGATAAAACACCCTTTTTATTGAAAACCCATCTTTCATCAAACCATTTACCATTCCAGCAAATCAATAATTTAAAATCATAATTTTTAATTCAAGAAGCCAAAACACTTTGCACAACAAATCACCAAGATTTCACAATTTCACTAAAAGCATAAATCATCACAAAAGAAGATTTATTCCATGATTTTCATAATAAATTCCAATCAATAACCCAATTTGAAACTATGCCAAACAATTATAACAAGAGGAGTAGAGAGAGAAGCCTCCTACCTCAAAGGTTTTGATGAAAACTCTAACAAATGGAGAACGAACAAGAAAACCCGGCCGATTCTATAAAAACCCACCTTAGATCACTTCTCCTAGAAAGATTAAGAAAAATATCATCATATTTGGCATCTACACACTTAGATCAACCTATAACGGGTGTAGATCTAAGAAAACGAGAGAAAAAGAGAAGTAGATATAAGTAGATCTAACAAACCAATCAAGAACGATGAAGAACGATCACATACCTCAAGAATCTGACTTCGATTCACTGAGAGATTCCTTCGGATCACCTCCGGAATGATGGGAGAACCCTCTTTGACCTTAGGAGAACCAAAATCCCGAGTTAGGGCCACTTAGGAGGAAAACGAGCTACATAGAGGCAAAAATGCATGAGATCCACCTTTATAGGATCTCGTTTAAGTGGTCGCACAGTTAGTTCGCATGGTTTGACAAATAGTGCGCTAGCCGAGTGTTAGATACTACCTCGACCACAATTCTCGCATGGTTTGGACGCATAGTTAGACAAACCGTGAACCACCCGTGTGGAAGCCACTACCTCCAAGACCCACTACGCACGGTTTGGCCGCATGGTTTAGACAAACCGTGTGCCACCCGTATGACATCCCTTTTTTCCCCAAAACTCATTCCAAGTTCTCATAACTCTCTCATTAATCACCCACTAACTTTATAACCATTAAAATAATCAATAAAGGGTTACATACCAAAAACCGGGGGTACTAAAGCCCTGCGGCCTCCGCCGTCCACGGCCTTGCTGCGCCGTCTGCGGCCTCGCCGCACCGCCCCGCGGCCTCCGTCGCCCCACGGCACCCGCGGCATAGCATCAACTCGTGGAACCCATGGCCTCACGCCGTCCCACGGAACCCACAGCCCCTGCCTCCCTGTGGCAGCCAATGCCTCGCGCCGCCCCGCGGCACCCGCGGTCTCGCCGCGCCGCCCCACGGCCTCGCAGCCTCCTACAGCCTCCACATCCCCCGTGGCCTCTGCGGTCCCTCGTGGACTATCAGACCACCCAGCGTGCTGGGCTATACCCAGTAGGCTAGGTTGACCCAAACTAGGTCGGTTCGGCCTAGGCTGGGTCGGGCCAGTTCGGACCAAACCCAGACCAACTATGTGCTTTACGCTCTTTTGGCCATAACTTTGGCACCGAACGCTCGATTGACGAACCTTCAATGATGCTGTAAACCTTGGAGTGAGACAGTACTTTTGGTATACCCCACTAGAGTTTTGGACAAAGTTGGGGAATTTTTGGTTTGGATCGAGCATGACTCCAAGCAGACCCTCAGGACTAAAAGGCTAATAACTCACAGATCAGGCATCCGATTAACGCGCTGTCTATTTTGTTGAGACCCCTATGACGTGGAGGTCCTTTGAGATACTTCTTCATGAAAATTTATGGAATTTGGAAAATTGAAACGTGGATTTTGGATTGGACCCTCCCGGAGACATGTGAGTGTAGTACGGGAACCTTGTAGCTGGCTGCGACGTGAAGAATGAAGAGCGATCCTATGTGGGTCAGCACCGAGCGATCCTGTGTGGGTCAACACCGATCGATACTATGTGGGTCATCACCTAGAGATCCTATGTGGGTCAGCACTGAGAAATCCTGAGTGGGTCAGCACCGGGAAATCCTATGTGGGTTTACCTCTTAACAGAGTAAGATGATTCAGTAGTTACATCTAATCATCTCTACTACTTTACCTAACGTTATACCTAGTGTGAGCTGAGTGTATACCTATGTGGTACTTTCTTCATGGTAATACCTTGGTGGTATTATTTTGTGTGGTTTACCTGTGTGGTACTTGACTTCGTGGTATTTCTTCCTTTATGGAACAGTTGATCTTGGGACTTTGGAATTGGACTTTGTGTTTTCCTCGTGACTGAGATGGGTTTACTTGATAACTTATGTATAAATATGGGCATATACCTAATTAGGGATATCAATTTTTTCTTTGGTTTTTGGTTATCCTTTGTGGATTTTTTGAGACCTTGAGGGTCTCAGGGTCCCTACTGAGTATCGTTATACTCACCCCTACACGGGATATGCCCGCACTTCATTGTATTTGGCACAGACGACGGATAGTGTTGAATGAAGACGTGAGTACCAGGACTGGAGGTTTCTTGGAGGTAGACCTTAAATGAGGTGTACCGAAGAGACGACTGATCGAGAGATGTACCTACCCTTTAGCTAGGATCCTTGGCGGGTGTTCATAGGATCTGTTCTAGTTTACTTATACTTTCAGTTTCTTGTACTTTCTAGTTGGGCTTGTATTTTAGACCCTTTTTCTTACTGTACTCACTCTGTTTACTATTCAGTTTACTTGATTTCATATCTTTCTATGTGCTTGGTTGTGAGTGCTTATATGCTATAAAGGCAATGCCTTCCCAGTATTAGGGAGTATGCCTTCGGTGCTAGTCACCAGCCCCTAGCCTATGGAAGGCGGGCTTGGGGTAGTCACGACATGGGCCCTGGGGGATGGGTCGTGACAATTTCAATGGGAAACATATTTCTTACTTAAATGTGTTTAAGTCGTGTATGGCTTATAATTTGTGAAATAGGTTTGTAAGTTGGTTTTCTAGGTTATGTTGGTTATTAAGATTAATTTATTTTTACATGTTAATATGTGAGTTCCATGGAAATGTGTTGGGTATGACCTGTGGGGTTTGGGGTTACGTTGATCACTGAGATTGAGGTGATATGGTTCATTAAGATGAGGCATTTGTTGATTACTGATGTCATGGTTGGGTGACGTGGTTTTCATGTGATAATAGAGGATACTATATTTGTGTATTAGGTTGGTTAGTTAACTGATTCTCACTATCTTTTTATAAAATCATTTTCAAGTTCATGTGCCCATAGGATTAAGAAATTGTGTGGTGGTTTTGACCACTCAATGTGGGTGGAGGCCTATGTAGATATATCACCATATGCAATGGTGTTGACCATCGAAACTTATGAGGTGATAACAGTAGAAAACCATAGTTGATGGTATATGAGACCATCGGATGGGGTTTGAGGATCGTCATGATGTTGAGGCCTAAGGGATAATACTAAGGAAGGATAGAAATTTTTATGTTGTAAGACATCATGATACCAAGAAAGTAATGATTAAATGACTAGAAGTCTAAGGAACTTGTGATATATTTTTCAGAAAGTCTAGGTGATTTAAAATTTTCCTAACAATATTTATACATGGTAATGATTGGAATGAGATTCCCTTTAATGTGGAAATGTATGACCGAATAAGGGTTATTCCATTATAACTGATTGTGGATACATCATTCCATTTTATTGATGGTCGAAGTAGGTAAACACTCCCTGGGGGATATTGAGAACAAGAGAAGTGAGTTATAAAATATACGTGTGTAATTTTTATTTATTTAAATTTTTCATATACTGGAATAAAATGTGGATATATGATAGGCACACATTGGGGGTGACCCACTAATTCCATACTCACACCCTACATGAGCCCCTTGGGACACATGAAGACTTTATGTCTTTTTGATCATGTAAGTGATCTGACTCATGGGTTGGACCTTAGGGAGCAAGGATACACCATGGGTGCATAGATGAATGATGGATGGATCAGGGGTTATTTTTTACCAAGATAGATATGTTTTTGGTCTTTTTTATGTACTTATATAATTAGGCCATGGGTGATCCTGCATGCTTTTTTATGTATAGAATAAAATGAAAAAAATGAATAAATTATATTGTTTGTTTAGTTGTTTCTTTTGGCCTTATAATTACCACCGATTAATTTATATTTTCACTGAGTTTTGGTTACAGAATCTAAAGAATAATTAATCTTTCTAATTTATATTATCATTATCTCCATAAAGTATGGTCTCCCTAGTATCACCGAACATACCCTCATTTATGGTCAGTGGCCTTTGGCATATACAGAGGTGCACATAAGGCCCATTGGACCTTTGGCCCTGATCAAAGGTTAAATGGATATGAGGTCAGGGTGTTACATTATTCATATATATTTCATTTAATAATGACCATTTATTATCATATGATATTTATTTATAATATAGTTTTTCTTATGTTTAGGTCAAAATGGAATTACAGTCAACTTATTTTACTAATTTTTTCAATCGAAGATGATATTTCAATACTAAGTAAAATGATTAATATAACCTTTCCAAACCATAAATAAATCATCTTTTTAAATTATAATAAAAATATTATTTCAATTATCTTATTCATTTATGATAGATTTTTATAACATTTTTTAAGTAGGTGGTTAGACTAACCCAAACATTACCACTCTATATCTTCAAGGGTAAGTATAGTTAATAAATTATATGATATCATTATAAAATAATAATAATGATATTATTTATATTTTTAAGGTTTTTAATCATATTTTTTTTAGAGAATGAAAATAAATTTGAAAATGAAAAAAATGTCACTTCATGGTTGTGGTAGTCCATACAATACATTATCGACATTATTTTATTTTTGAAGTGGATGAGAAGGAATAAATAAGATTTGTTCCATTAATATAATAAAATATTGGTATGGTAATGATACTTATTTAATTATATTAATTTTGATAGGGTATATTTGGGAGATAAATATTTAGATGGAAAGGACATGAGTCATGTAATCACTTTGGCAACTTTTAACATTCTCATGAAAATATACTTTAAAATGAAGAGATTGGGATGACATATATTTACTTGGATATTTATTTATTTTAGGGGAATTATAATAGGGGAAAATTGGGTTGGGTTTCAATTTAATTTTTAAGGTAATTTTTTACTTTGAGACGGTGAAAGTGATCCCCTTTTATAAGTGAAGAAAACAGAACTTCTGTGAACACCGATTATTTTTTAATAATAGAATGACACAATTTAAGGTAAAATGGTTTCAAAAGTGATAAATAATGATTTATAGGGTGATATAAGGTATATCAATCCTCAAAAACCCATTTTTACTCATGTTTTTTAATGTTACAAGCTATTTACAACATGTTTTTAACATTTTACCCGTTTTTTTTACCATGGTAACTTGTTTTTAACCTAGTAGTTTATATTTTACTAAACATATATGGTATAACCTATTACTAAATTTTGGTTTCCAAGATATAAATTTAATCAACATATAATATAATTAAATTTATAAATTAGATAAAATTAACTTATAAATTACAACATTTAAAATATAGAAAAAACTATTTTGTAGAGAAAAAGTTATTTTCACCACCAAGTGTTCTTGATCTTATTTAATTTATATTTCGATTTGAATAAATGATAATAAATTTATATATTGATTTAGAATTTATATTAAATTAATTTTTTTATAAATAATTAGTTTATTTTATTTGGGGAAAAATTACACAATGTTAATAGAACAATTATTTGAAAATGAAAATTTCACCATTATCACTACAATTAACTTTAATTGTATTAATCATATTTATATACCTAAAAATAAACAAATCCTTCTTAAAAAAATTTAATATGTTGATTAAAAATAAGAACTATATTTTACCAATTAAAATTTAAATGTTTAAAAAAAATCAATTTTATCATTCGTGAAAGTATTGTGTAAAACCCTATTTTTAGAAAAAAAAAATAGTGTATTTTTAACCTTAGAATTTTTGTGTAGGGTGAAATAATTATTTTATTTAATTTTCATTCTGAAAATAGTTAATAAATAAATTTGAGTCATGTGGATTCTAAAGTAATCAAAAAATTAATATCAATATTAAAATGTTTTATTAAAAGAAAAGGTCAAAATATTATATAAATTAGAATGAAATGTTGCCTATGTTATAAAATGTTGATAAAGGGTTTTATAAATTCAAAATAATATTATAAAAATTTTATTATTACCCCATAAATTTTTTTTGAATAAATTAAAATGTTTTAAAAATTTCTAGGTCTTTCTCATATATTGATGAAGTCATAAAATTAATAATTTTGGGAACAATGAATTCTTCACTATTCACATTAAAATAAATTATTTTAGAAAAACACCAAAATTAACCCTAAGTTTTTTAACATTATAAATTCAAGATTATGTTATTTGTATCCAATTAAAATTCCAAAATTCATAAATTTATCTTTTAAATTTAATATATATCTATATAAGGGAAAAAAATTGTAAAAAACACCCTTTTAAAACATTAAGTATTCGTAATTGTATTTTGTATACATTTTTAATTGATTTCAATATATTTATTTACCATAGGTTTTATTCTTTTTATAATTTTATTATCCAATATGTATTTGATTTTTTTAGTGTGGTGTATTTTTTGAAACAATATATCAACACGGTGTATATTTAAAGGGAAAATAATATAGCAAAATCTTGGGTTATTTCATTCTCCCCCTTAAATAAATTTCATTGTTGTAATTTTAATTATTACTCTCTGATGAATATTTGTCATGGTAATCTTATCATACTTATCATTCGTGATATAAATCCTAATATAGTATCTACCCTACAAACTTACGCAGTACTAACTTACTTATCCTCCCTCAAACAACATTAATCATTCATACAATATCATACCCTGATATGTATATACCATAATAATAGATTCACCATAAAAATATTTTCACAGAACCATTTGAATCTACAAGAAATTAAACCATATAAAATTCATATATTCTTCCAAAAATTAACTCTATTTTTAACCCTAAAATGTTTTAACCACTAGTTCATAAAGTTATACATTCATCAATATATATCATGATCTCAAAAATTAGATAAACATCACCAAAAATATCATAGATCACTTTACAATTAAATAACTAATAAATTCTAGGGCTATCAATAAGAAATCACTTTTATCAAAATAAACCAACCCTTTATTATCTCAATATCAAGAAAATATTAAACCTAATATTTATTCATAACTTAATAAGGTGTTCTGGAATAGTTATCCCCAAAAATATAACCTTGTTATAAATTAACAATTCAATGTTACTGATTCTACTTAATATATGTTTCCAAATAATTAAAGTAAAAATACTAAAGAAAAATCCTTAATTGTTTAACATAATCCTCAAAAAAATTTAAACATTCCATTATATAATAGAAAAATATCGCTCACTAGTTAAAATATCTAAGATTATCATGATTTATTTTTTATTACGATATCAACCTCCTACCTTAGGTAATTTTTGGAAAACCACATTTTCCATCATAATAAGACTATATAGATATTTCCAATCATTTATATATACTCCCTTATTTGGTTATAATACATAGTGGTTTCTAGATACATAACTTTCTCAATGTAATTTACATGATCCAGTTTCAAAAAATACTAAAACCAAAATGTTATGATAATATCTAAAATATTAAAATATCAATCTTAATAAGACTTCCCCTGTGTCACCTTCATTTATAAATGATGATACTTTCAATTAAACCTAATACTCTCTTTGTTCAATACTTTGTTATCTGTGGTATTGTTTGTACTAGCTTCCATAACCAAATTAGTTAACACCTTGCGCAAATCATTCCTAATGGTTCATTAAAAATAATGTTAATTAATAATATAATATCCCCTAGGAGTTCCGAACTAGGTTTGTGGTTATGCCTCTTATTCATTTTCTTGGTTATGATCAAGTAAACACCAAATACTCCCTTTTATAGGTTATTGCCCCAAGGTACATCTGTTCTAGATCCTATATCCATTTGTAGCACCCATATAGGGATTTAATTTCTAGTAGGACCTCACAATATCTAGATTAACAAAAACATTGGGTTGTTAACCTATACTTAGACATATACAATATTCTTCTCCTAGTTTTTCACCAAATTTATATTATCATAATCCATAAAATATCCAATATTACCTCAACTAACCTAAATTATTATCCATATGATTGAAATTATGATAAACCTTATCTTATCAACCTATAATGAAATTTCTAACTCTTAAATTATACTCATATGGTAAAATCTAAATGTCCACAGTTATCTAAACATTTAATTAATACAAACTATGAAACCCCATAGACATTACCATCTCAATTACATTAATTAAAGAAAATATTTCATTATAATATATTTTAATGATATTTTGGGTTTAGTGTTTTAGAGAATTAGGAAAAACATTAACTAATAAAACTCATGTTTATTATCCAATGGAAATTTTTCCTACTTATAATAAATAACTTAATTCATAACAAGTATTCAATATCTTTAAAAAAATATCAATAAAAAATTCTCTTCTAAAAAGATTTTACATATTTATTTTCTTTATAAACTGGGGAAATGTAATCATAATAAAGGGTTGAGATCAAATTCCTGGTAAGAGTAAACATGGGTGATAATTTTCAATAATCATAAGTGAGTATAAGAAGTGTAAATGGGTATAATTAATGTACATAAGAATATAATTCCCAAAAAATCATATATCAAAAGTCATGAGTTATATAATAAATAATGTATTAACATAAAACAGGAATCAAAAGAGTATGAAAACATATCAAAATAATGATAAACCATGTGAAAGTAACATATGAATAATAATAAGCAGAAAATTATGTCATATCATGAAAATAAAACATAATGATATTCTTAAAAATATGGAACAATAATATCATAAAAAACATGTGAGAAAACTATTTTTTCCTAAAAATATGTTAATAAACTCATTATTTACATGCCTGAAAATATTAGAAAACTTATTATTCCCACAGCTATGTAAACAAACTCATTATATCAATGTCTAACTATTACACATGATATAATCTTAAACTAATGCATTGGTGGGTGATATAGGAACCCACCCACAATTATCCATGCATATGTGTGCCATATAAAACAAATTAGTATCATATAATAAATAAACCACAGAAAAAAAATGGGTTTCATATCCTTTTCAAATGAAATAAAATAAAGGAAAACAATGATAATTCTATATATAATTGTGACATGAAATACCCATAGAAAATAAATGGGTATAAAATTATATTCATAAATTTTATTAGTAAATAACATTCAATTAATATAATAGTGCACATGGTGTTTACATCATAAAAAAGGGTATATGGTTAAGTCAAATATTTCACTAATAAATTGATTTTATGGTGTCTATGTGAACACACATTAATCAAAGGAATCAAAAATTGGGTATTCATAGAGTACAAGAGTTGGATGAAGAATTATGGTTATAAACCAAATATTATCAGCCAATAAAATGTTATTGATGAATAATTTCTATATAATAGATTTAACATTTCTCATTTAGGAAAACATAGATAAATAATCTATTGGTAGATGAATAATAATTTTAGAAAAATAGTGATATATTGTAATGAAAAGAATAATGAAAATAAACCTTTCCCAGGAAAAACCATTTAAATAAAATTCATAGAATAATGAAAAACAATTTACTTTATGAAAACATGAATTTAGGGAAATAAGATTAAAAAATTTGAAATTTGTTCTAGTGAAAAAATTCTAAATATAATATTATTTTTTATTAGATATATAAATTCTATGTGATAAAGTCACCGGTTTCTTTATAGAATTCATTTTAAACAAGAAATAAAAATAAAAAATTTAATATATATTAAAACATTAACTATTAAGAAATCTATAATAATGTACTTTTGAAAAATTTATAAATTTTCAATTGAAAAAAATGTGTATTGTATAATAATAAATATATCCATGATATATAAAACCATTAAATATTTTTAAACACATTTAATAAAAACCCACAATATAAATTGGGAAATAAAATTTTCATTTCAGAGGGGATGATGATAACTAAGAGGATAATATGAATCAATCCATATTTAACTACTCAAAAATAGTGGAAAACATTGGCTTGATGGAAAATATGGAATAGAAGGGGAAAGATTCATTATAATGATTGATATGTATTCTTACCAACATCAAAGTTTTATTTGAGAAGTAATTCCATCAAAGAAGGTAATACCAATTGTAACACCCCGAGCTTCTACGGTACTTTTCCCTTTGAATAATGCGATAGCGTGTGTTGTACGCAACCTCGAGTTCTAACACACACCACAACTAATTAAACTAGCCGTTGTGAATAGTAATACCTACTTTTTGAAATCATATATATTTTATATTTCAAAATGGACTTCATTTTTAGATTCGGAATATCAAAATTAGCCTAGGGTGAAATTTTGGTACTTTTCGGATAACTTTTATATTTTGATGAATAGTGAAAATCACTAAATTTTAATTAAAAACAACTTTTTTAATCAAAATAATTAATAGTGATAAATTGTGAATTTGAGTGGTTTTAAAGTATATTTAGAATATATTTTTACAATTTAATATAATGTTGGTCATTGGACATAATTTTACAATTAAACCGAACATAAACAAGTGTCAATCTTTTGATAGTTATTACCTCTTAAAAACACGCTTTTTGTTTTGACAGCGGGAATTAATTTTAAATTAATTTCTGCCACTTCTGTGTTTTGAATTTAGGAAAATGGATTCCATATTTGGAATCAGGATGTTCAAATTGTGTAAATAGGTAACTTTTATTTTTAGACATTTTGAATAGTTACTGTGGTAAATATTTTATTTACCATGGTTAAAGGGTAAATCCGGTAAATAAGGGTTAAAAAATAATATTATAATAATACCAAATTACCCTAAAACGTGTCCTAACCTTATTGGTGGACACATACCCGACCATGGGCATCCTTGGGTCAATTTGGGGACCCCATGGAGCCACTTGTATGTGGTAGGGACACATTATATTAATAAAGTTAAAATAAAAATAAAAATGGCATAAGCTTACATCTTTTAGAAGAACAATTTTTACATAGGGTTATACATGTTGAATTTTCGATTATAAATATTCATTAGAAAGCTAAAAAGAT